>JAMPIO010000009.1:0-1200000 GCA_024699865.1 Aphelenchoides fujianensis | reverse complement strand
GAAGAACCGAGAGGGGCGTCAAATCGTCTACGACTGCTCGCAGCTACCGACTGCTTTCCCCTCTCCAGCACGACTTCCCGCGGCGCTCATCGCGTGGTCCAAAACGGACAGAAGGAAACGACTCGTTCTTCTCTGCTACCCGTTTAGCTGCTCATTGCTGGCCGAGTGCTCACTCACGTCTCTTCGGTTTATTCAAGGAACAGCTGAGCAGAAGGCGCCCCCGGTCGTCGGATGGCCGCATCGAAGCGAGCAGTCGGGAACGGGCGTGTCGAACCGAACGACGACTTTTTGCACATTTCTTTCGAATCACGGCGCATTTTTCCTTCCCAACAAACAGAAGGAGTAGAGGACAGCAAAGAGGCAGGGAGGAATGGAGAGCGACAGAAGAGAACGTTTTGTTCCACCCCAGCGAGACGAACCTGCAGGCGATCGACAAGCGGGCGAAGGAGCGGGCGCACAAAGTGGCTCCGACAGAACACAGCGAGTAGAAGCGAGTCAAGGGCCACTGCTCCCGTCGAAACCCAGAGAAGAGCGATCAACGAACAGAAGAACCACTCGAAGCAACCGACCAGCCGGCAAGGCGGAAACCGAACGAACTGGACCTTCGAATTTGCATGAGCGCGCGATCGCCCACTCGACTGCCCGAACCTTCCGGAAGGCGGCGAGTTGCATCAGACGGCGCCGAATTTGCGTCCGCGATGCAAATTTTCGGTCGACTTCGGGCGTCCGAATCGCCGACGGGGCCACTCGACCGACCCGCCAGGCGCTCGTGTTCCCGCTCTCCTCCCGCTCCCTCTCGCTCCCTTCCGCTCTGCTCCGTCCGAGATGCGCCCCGCCGCGCTCCTCGCGGCCGTCCTGCTGCTCATCGGCCCGCTCCTCTCGACGACCACCACGCAGCTGCTCGCCGACGGGTCCTCGTGCTTCACCGAGAGCGGCGGCACTGTGTGAGTCCTCCCCGTCGCCCCTCCGTCCACTTCTAATCCTCTCGCTCGTTGCAGGACGTACAAGGGAACGGAGGCGTGCAAGACCGCCAACAAGAAGCTCTACTTCGAGGGCGACGCGCTCAAGTTCGACATGAAGTACGCCGATTCCAACATCAAGTCGGATGCCGAGTAAGGCTACAGACACGCCGCCATTTAGCGTCGACGGGTTTGCAGGTTGACGTTGAAGATCAACGAGTGCACGCGGACGGGTTTGATCAACGTTGTCAAAACCAGCGACAAGGATAACAGCAAGTGCCAGCTCAGTTCGAAAGGTGGACTGCTAAATGCGGCGTGCAATCTCACCCAATGTTTTTTTCAGACGACTTCAAGTTCCCGTTCACCGGAAAGGCCTCCACCAACGGCATCCTTTTTGGCGGCAAGGCGGACGGGAAACCGCTCTGCACGTTGACGTTCGGGAAGACTTCAAGCGGCAAGCACTCGATCGCCGACGTCTCAATCTCGCTGAACAAAGCGGCCGAGCCGTTCTCGATCGTCTTCGTAAGTCTCCGTCTCTTCAGTCTTCACAGACGTCCTTTCAGAAAGACGCTTCCTTGTTGGACCCGCAGGACGAGGGCACGGCCAGCAGCCTGAAGATCGCCGGCTTCATCATTGGCAGTCTTCTGTGAGTCCATCGGTTGCTCTCCCGTCTTCACTTCTCGAGTTGCAGGCTGCTCGTCGCCGTCGTCGGCTCGATCGCGTTCGGCATTTGGTGGCTCAAGTGCAAAAAGTCGAAGGGCGACAAGAAGGAGCGCCCGCTCATGGAGCTGCAGGGCCACAAGCCGGAGATGTGCCCCAAGAAGAAGAAGGCGCTTCCGGTCGAGTCCGCCCACGAGCCCCGCCCGCCGCTCATCGAGAAGAAGCCGGCCGTGGAGAAAAAGGCCAAGGTCGGGCCGCTCAAGGAGAAGACGGGCGAAATGCCAACACCCCCTTCACTCGCGACTGCTTCGGGCCGCTCGTTGTGAGTCGCCCTCCCACTTTTCTGCCCTCATTCTCCGCTTGCAGCACTCCGGAGCGCCTCGCCAAGATGAAGAAGAGAGAGGAGGAAGGCACCGAGCGCATGTGCGAGAAGGTCTACCGCGACACTCTCGAGAAGCTCCGCGAAAAGTGCGGGCCCGGCATCGCCGAGAAGAAGGCCAAGACGCGCGCCATCGAGGCCCGCATCCGCGAGCAGGAGCGGGAGCTCGCCCAGCTCAAGCGCGAGCAACCCGAGTGGGAGGCGGAAGAGGCGCGCGCGGACGCCTACTTGCGCCAAATGGAGCAGCTGGCCGCCTCGGTGGGGCCGCCCCAGGACCTCCCGCTGGACGCCACCCAGAAGACCGCGGGCGGCACGACGGCCACGGGGACGGTGGACGGCGCCCAGTCGGCGGAGGCGACCGCCAGCAAGGAGCCGCTCGGCGGGAAGACGGCCGCCTCGAAGACGGGAGACGTCACGGCAAGCCCTCACTCCAATCTTCTCATTTCCCTTTCCGCTTGCAGAACGATCAGCAGTGAGCCCGTCCGCGAGAAGAACCGGAAATCGAGTCCTCCCCCTTCCTCACTGTCCCCTTCTTCCCCTCTTGTGTCCGCCATGTTCCCTCTTGTATGTCCCCTTCTTTCTCCCCTGTAGCAAATAAACCAAAGAAATGTACGTTCTCGACGGCAGGCTGGCCATCTCTTTGTGTCCACTAATTTAAGTGGAAGAGGAGTCTCTCGTTTCTGCGCGCCTCGTCCCGAAGAGCTCGTGGCCGCCGGCTTTCGAGCGGAAGCTGGCAGATTGCCACGTGTTCTCCGTTTCGTTCCGGTCGCCGGCGAGTCGATTCGCCGTAGTTTCCTGATTGCGGCCGCACAACGTGCAGAGGTCGCCCACCCGATGGACGTGCCGTCAACACACTCCAGTTCGCTCCGTTGGGCGTCGCGTTTTGTGTTCACGCTCGTCCTGTTCGTGGACTGCAGCTCGAAATCGTCCGCTCGACGTTCACGTCGCCAAGTTCGGCGAGTGGGCAGCGCGGAGGACCACCGGCTGCTTGCTGCGAACCTCCAAACGAACGGCACAGAACGCGCACTCTTCCTCTTGCAATCTCCATCGGCTTGTACTCGCATTGCTCACTGGTGCCCCTCATCGTCAGCGAGCGAGAGACGTCCCGATCACCTCTCACTTCTGCTCGACATCCCCGCCCAAAGCTCACGCGTTTATTTCCACCAGACAGACGACAGAAGCGAGGAGTTGACGGTTGCTCCGTGGAGCAGAACGGAGATCCGTGGAAGAAGAGGACGGCGGAAGATCATTGCGAGAGCAGTCGGAGATTCGTCGCCCTTCCGCCCGCTCCCGCGGCCACCAATCGGCTTGCTTCCGGTTCCAGCGACCATTCGGAACGGATCCTACAAAACGGTGAGGAATGAATGGTAGTGGAACTCACGAACCAGGAGAAGAACGGGCCTGTTTTGGCGAGATGCTGCGAAGCGCACCCGCCCGTTCGCAAGTGAGCAGCCTGCAAATAAACGAGGAGGTCGTCGCTGAGAACAGGCAAGAGAAACGCACGGTTGAAAGCAGGGAGAAGTCATGCTTGATGCTCGTCCAGGAGTACCCACTCCGTCCAATTTGATGGGAGAGCGGACGTCCACCAACAGTCGGTTGCCCGCTCGCTCGCAGCAAACGGAGAACTTCTTGGTAGATCGAGAGGACTCCTTCCGCAATTGACGTCGCAATCCACTCGTAACACTCCTCTTGCACGTGGTCTCGTTGAACGAAGACGAGTTGTGCGCACGAGTAGAGCGGCGTCACAACGACCGGATGGGCAGAAGCTTCACTGGAACGAGCACAGGGATGAGAGAGGAATCAAACAAGAGCACTCACTCCAAACAACAGCAAAAGTGGGCGTTCTTGAGTGTCGGCATCTTCCTCCGCCGCATCTTTGAGTCCGCCTCCTTCTCAAAGTCTTCTGCTCGAGCAACAGAGCGGTGGAATGAAAGTGAGCCACAAGAGAAGAGAACTCACTCGAAAGAAGCTTTCCGCTTGATCGCTCAGGCAAAGGGCGGAAGCTCTCCTGCTCCTTCACCTTCTCTTCGGTCCCAAGTGACTCCGCAATTCATTTGCACTCGCTGCAGCCGGGCGATCGGATGAGCAGAGCGAGAGAAGCCACACGATGAACGCCGTCGTGGTCGTGCAGCTCGTCCTTTTGGGTTGCTCCCAGTCGTCCGTCGAGTGCGGAGGGTGGCAGCAGTCGAGTGGGGCCTGCGAAGAGGTTGTGGAGAGGAACGAAAGAACTCACTTGAATCGAGAGGAGACGACGACTGGCGCTCGTGAAGGCGAACAGCAGAGCGGCCCACTGCGTCCTTCGAAGCGGACGATCGTTGCCGAATCGACGGCGGCAACAAACTGGAGAAGGTGGTCTGAAAGAACGCAGACATTCGTTTGGCTGATTGCCGCCGACGAGTGGACTCACCGAGCGGACGGGCCAGCGGATGGCCGAAAGAAGCGACGAGGCAGTGGCAGGGAGTAGCAGAAAGTCGAAAGAGGAGGACGGGACTCAAAGGTGATCGCGTGGTCGATCACACTCGAGCGGGAAAACGACCAACCAGCCGTTCACTCGACGGGCGACGAGAGAATTAAGGCGGCAGCGCGGAGCAGCGGACAGGAAAGAGGATGAGCGACTCACTGCTTCCGCCGTTGCAGGGCGTAGCGGTTTGAAGTGTGAATTCGAGGCATGTTGGTTGATCGAAAGGCACTTTCATCATAGACGAACAGCGAGAGGCGCTGGGCGTCGACAAAGCAGATTGAAAAGCGGATCGTGTGTTGTTTTTATTCCGGTTGCAGAAAAGCTTTCGAAATGTCGTACTGATCGTGCGGCGCTCGAACGAGTGTTTATCCCATTGACAGCGGAGATGATTCGTTACCGTTTTTGGAGCTGAGTGTCGAATCTTTACGTGCACTAACGCGATTATTCCGTGTCCGTCAACTTGTTATGTTGTGTTTCTTCATGTTGGCGGGTTTATTCCGCTCGGTTCCGACTATGAACTTTCCGTCTTGACTGGTGTGCGTTGAAGCGAAACGGCTTTCTTGTTTGCGGAGTCCGTTTCGGCCCATCGAATTGTAGCAACATGGTCCGTGCTGTTTGTTCGCAAGAAAGGAGGATGACACTTGAAAGCCCTGCTGGTTGCAAACAATTACCTAGTTGCTTCGATCGCAGGAGATCCTTCTTGTTTCTGGGCACTCCGCGGCAGGTTGCGCACTTCTCGGCATCTCCGATGAGAAACAATTGTTCGCCCTTTTCCTTCCCACCAGCGTGAGACGGCGCTCCGCGCCGTCCCCAGCTGGGGGAGTCGTTAGACTGGTGGGTATCGAGTGCTTTTGTCGACTTTCTTTGATAACCGAATGCTCACTGGAACGGTAGAACACTTAGTCGCGCTTCAATAACGTTTAGCTTCGATTTAAACTCGGCGAATGGGCTGTTTTTGAACAAAGACTGCCTACTTATTCCATTCTGCTCATAGGAGCCCAAAAAGAACGAAAGCGAAAAATTGAAATCGCTTGCAAACGCGGGCTTTGGGCATGAGTGGGCGCAGAACGTTGTCAAACATTTGCGAACCGTGCCAAACAGTCTGTTTTGATCCCAGCAAGCGGAAAAAGTGAGTGCTGGTTGCGACACCCAAAGAAGCCGATCGAAGACTGGAGTGCAGGACCCTGCCACAGAAGGCGTCATTACTCATCGACAATCGATTGTTTCAAAAATCTGAAACGGTGGAAAGATGGGCAACTACGTGCTCGACATTTCTGCCAAGCTTCAGAAGAACCCGTCCACTCATGCCCGATCCCGCCCGGTGTTTGCGCGATATTAGGGGTCTCCTTCCCATGCGTCGCAGTGGCCAAGTGGGCCAATAACAACAACAAACTGCACACCACGTGCAAACTCACAGTTTGCGCTTTCGAATAAGCCCGCTCACGTATTGCCACGCCCAACAGTCGGCGAGAACGGCGGAATTGAAATTCGCCAAAGTTTTCGAACCGACACAAAATTTTCGGTCCATGAGCCTGAGGTCCTGGCAACTCCTACCAACCCAAATTTAATTTTAATAGATGCGCTAGACCCTGTTCTAGGGAGGATCTTTTTTGTTTTTGGAATAAAATTCGGAGAGCCGAGAACGGCGCGTCCGAGTGTGGACCTCTTCGATTTTCCGCCCCGACCTTTCGCCTTTGGGCGATCATAACTTTTTCAACGGCGTTTTCCGATGACGGCGTCAACTGATACAATGTTCCTCGTTTCAAGGCGCGTCTTTTTGTCCACGGAGCGGGTGGATTTGGCGGAGAGCAAAAAACGGTACGGCGCGGAACGTTGGCACGGAACGTTGAACGTGCCCGCCGCCGGTCGAAATGCACATTTTCGTAATCCGCGCATAAGACTTCCTCTAGCCAGAAAAAATTTCAGCTCGATTGGAGCAAAGCGCGATTAGTTGAGGGGGCAAGTGGGACGAACAGACGCACAATTTCTCTCCCTTTCCGAGGGGATCGTAGGCGGGCGCCTGGCCGGAGTAGTCGGCGGCGATGAGGCGTTGGTCGAACAAAAAGAAGCCGGCGCCTTTTCGGCCGCGAAACTCGTAGACGACGGCGAGCTTCAGCTTGCGGGCTGCACACCGGGCAGAACCGACCGGTTCCCTGCATTTTGGCATTTCGCTTCCCTTGCGTCCACTTGATGACTTGGGGCAGAATTTCCACGCGTTTGAAAGGACGAAAAGGATTTCCACTTTCGCCGAAAGATTCTTTACACTTCTGGATATCGATTGAGGTGCCGTGGTCGTTTTATCATCAAGTACTCGCCGAACAATAATCCATTTTCTGACCGCTTTACGACATGACCGACTTTACCGCGCTGTAGGTTCTCTGAACAACCGTAGAAAATCGAATCCGACCGTGCATTTGTTGCCCACACTATTGCGGGCGTGCAGTGTGAATTTCAGACGCTGGGTAACAACTTTAATGAAGTTTTTGCAAGTTTTCTGTTGAACGACCAAAAAGGGCGCGCGAAAAAAGTCGTCAAAGTCGTCATAAACACGCCCGAACGACCGCAAACCCATCTGAGTTTCAACAAGCACAAAGCATTCATCCAACCACGATTAATCGAGTTTTGGAAGGTTTGGATAGGTTTTGATCTCTCGGTGTCTGTCCAGACCAAACGCCAAAACCCGCGTTTGAATTCGCGGTCGCTTTTCGAGGCGCGAAATGCTACCGGTCGCTTTCCACGGGCGCCTGCCCGGTGTGCGGGCTGCAATCGAGAGAGGAGTGAGGGGTGGGACAAAAGAGGCATACGCGGCGTCCCCAAGAGCACTTCGACTACTTGCGGGCTCTCTGAAGATGTGTGTATGCTTGTCTACCTCGTCCATTTGCCATCGGTTTGGCGCACGAACGGCACTCGCTGGAAGTCGAACGGTTGAACGACCGTTTGTGGCGTCTTTGAGTCGGCCTCCGGCTGGGCTTTCGGCTGGGTCTTCGGCTGAGCTTTCGGCTGGGCCTCCGGTTGGGTCTTTTGGTAGGGCTTCGGATGGTGCGCGCGTTTGGAGTGTGGTCGATGGGCACGCGGACGGCCGTGAGGACGGCCGCGAGGACGAGCGGCGGCCTCCGCGTCGATGACCAAAAGGACGAAGAGGAGGAGGACGAAGAGAACGGAGAGTTTCATTGTTCACTCGATGCATCCGACCCTCACCGCTCCTCGCTTTTATATTCGAGTGCCGGAATTCGATCCGAACGGTTGTTTGAGCAGTTGAATCAGCTGTGCATGGAATACAGAGCGATCCGCCGTCTACTCTTTGGTCTTCCGGTGAAGCAAGGAAGTGGGCGGACGGCCGTCGTCCGTTGGAATGTCGGCTGCTCAAACATCGTCCCCGCTTGTTTGCGAACGCCTCGTCGATTGCAACCGCTGCTTTCGACCGTCGCTTTGAACCCGCCGACCGAAAGACCAACGAATTGGGCACAGCCTGGGGCCAAACTAGATGACTCTTGTTGCTCAAGAGGTCTCTGATGATTAGTCGAGACCAGGACGCGAACCCGCCATCGGGACTGCGGAAGGAATTTCGCCCGAAAGAATACAGCTCGACGTTTAGAATGTCGGACTTGGCGTTACAAGCCGAATTAAGTCGAGTTACCGACTTTCTCCGCCTGTTTATTTCAACCAACAAAACGCAGTGAACGTCCTTGGCCGCATTGTTCATCGTGAAGCTCACTTCTTCCGAATTCCACCGGCTTCGCGCTCCTTTCCGGACGCTCGCAATCGGCATTCGCTCGCATTCGCACTGGAAGCAGTTGGGGAGAAACGTTAACGGGGAGCTCACCGAAGATCCCAAAGGCCGTTCGGCAAGCTGGAGTGGAATCAACAGCTGCCCGCCGACTTGCCTCCACGTCGCCGCTTTTCACGCCACACTCGACTGCAAACGGCTGCAACGATCGAAGGAAGTGTTGAGCAAAGACGTGGGAAGCGGAGGAACTCACCAGTGCGCTCGTTTCTTTCGATCGAACGAACGAACGAGACGATACCAGATCGCTTGGTGGGCGGAAGATGGGCTTTCCACGAGTAGGAGGGTTCTTGCTCGTTCACGACGGTCGCCCGCAAGCGACCTCAAACGAACGGTGCAGTGGAGAACGATGGACGACCGCAAGCAGTGAGCGGCCGTCCAGTTTGCAGCGCAGCGGAGCGGGCGCTTGAGCGGCGGAGAAGACGAGCAGCGCATTCTGAACGAGCGGTTGGAAAGAAGTGGACAGGAAAGAACTCACTTCTGTCCACAAATCAACGACCCGTTCCGCCTGGCTCCTCCTCGTCGTTCGCTGCACACACGAGGAGATGAGACGAACGAGAGTCAGGAGCTTGCCGCCAGCAGCAGCTGCGTCTGCCCGCCGACTACTTGATCGTCCTCTTCGTCTTCCTCCTCATTAATGCGAACTGCAAGAACGGATTGAATGGAAGAGCGGACGCTGGAGAAAAGCACGTACCAACGACAGACCGCAGAGATCGACCACAACGGAAGCTTGCGGGAGTTCGGCGGTTGGGACGTGATTGTGGCACGAGAGCAGCATCGCAGCGATTCGGAGAGGCAGAGCAGAGCGGGGGCTTGTCCGTTTGGGTGATGAGTACGCACACCTCAGAGAACATCTAGAGGGAGGTTCCGCGCGAGAGCCGAAAGAACTCACTCGAAATCCAGCGGCCAAGTGATTAGAGGTTGACTTGGTTGTAAGGCGACCGGACGAACGCAAGTACGACGGAAAACAGACAAGAATGACCAAGGGGGTCGACGGGAGCGCCCCCACTCGTCTCATCGATCGTTGATGAGGCGGCGCTCGGCTGAAAGCACACGTCGAGTCTTCAGTGCGAAGTCGACAGGAGAACGAACCGAACGAGAGAATCAGAAGAGACGAACGGCAGACAGACGGAGAGAGCGGCCTTGTTGTTGCGATCCAAATCGCGGCGCAGAATCCAGCGGAGTCCAGCGAAGCACAGACGGATGGAAGTGAGCGGACTGGCCATTGGAACGCGAACCTCATCGCAGCCGGTAGTCGATCGATCGGAAGAAGCAGAGCGGCAAACGAAAGAGCAACCGACCGCCCGCAACGAGAAGCGCGAAGTAAGTAGAATGAGCGAAATTCGGGCGAGCGAACGGAAGGAGCGAGTCGTCGCGACCCGCTGCCATTTCTCCTTGTTCCGTTTGAAACTTCTGTTCATCGGCAAGACGGAAGGCTGCTTCGTCTGGCTTCGTGTGAACACAGGAAGAAGCGATTGAGTACTGCAGAGTGTCAGATGAGACGGCCGGCACTTCAAATCGTTTTGCTTGGCTGTGTCCAATTGTCTTTGCAATCAAACCGAACATCGATCGATAACTCGACAGAAGGACGGGTGCACTCTGTAATACGAGCGGTGCGTTCCGCCGCGATGATTTGCGCGCGTGCTGCGGAACGCCAGAGCTTGCTGCCGCCGCCGCATTTCTGCCGCTTTTATCATCGTTCTTCTCGCCCGATTCCTCCGAATTTGTCGACGATGGAGGAGTCGGCGATCGTCAAGCAAAAGCCGCAAATTCGGGCGGGAGCGTCGGACGTGCGCGACAAACTCAACCGCTTCTTGCTGCTCGACGCGATGCTGACGGACAAGAAGAAGGGAGTGGCGCGTTTGGTCCGTCTGGCGGTGAGTTCTCTCGTTTAATCGGTTTCAATCTCGGGTCTTTGCAGGCGGTCTCTCGCGCCCAATTGGCGGCCCTTCGTCGTTCCGTCAGCGGCATCAAACTCAAGCTGGTGGAGCCCGAGTGGGCGCTGGAGTTGGAGCTGGGCGACGTGGCGCCGCCGGTCGAGTTCCCCGCCAAGCAGAAGGAGATGAGCGGAATTGCCAAACTGCTCGCCGTGCCCGTCCACTTGAATTTGGGCTGGAACATGCAGCCGTCCAAGAACGTCAACGTGCAGGAGTTGGAGCGCATCAAAGACGGTGAGTGCGACCGCTTCTCTGTTCCGTAATCATCCGCTTCTTCGAGTCGTGAACGGGCTGACCGCCTCCTACTGCGGCCCCTCCTTCCCGCACTGGCGGTTCATCAAGAGCGTGGCCCCTCAACTCAAAGAACTCGTGTGCTACTCGTTCGATTTGCGCGACTTCCCGCCGTTGGATTTGGAGAAGCTCTACTTGTTCGCCGTCGGTAAGCGGCCTTGCTTCCTTGTTTTTCGTCTCATTCGCGTGGATTTCAGCGGACGACCGCTTCTACGACACGTTGAGTCGTCACAAGATCCGCCGTTTGGACGTGCTCATGTGGGAGGTCCAAAAGGACTTCCCGAGGTTTGTGATCGTCTTTGAGTCGTTCTGATGGCTGTTCGCTTTCAGCACTCGTTTTCTCTCCAAGTCGATCACCTCGCTGGGACTCGTGGACCAGTACGGCATGGCCAACGCGACCCCCGCCTCGATCACCGCCTTCTGCCGTCGCTTCACGACTCTCGAAGAGTTGCACGTGATCAGCGAGTTCCAGGTGCGTCCTTTCTTCGATCGCGTTCATCCCACTTGATTGCTGCAGGTTCCCAAACGAGATGTGGCCGCCCACTTCAAGAAGCTGTGGGCAAATTGCCTCGAGCTCCGCGATCGGCTGAACATTCCCGGACTGAAGCGACTCTACTTCACGATCAAACACGGACAGCCCATTGCGATCCCCAAGGTTTGTTTCAGTTTCATTCGACCATTGCAACCGCTTCCTGCTTTCAGTCGGAGGCCAACTGGATGGCCGTGTTGAAGCAAGTGGAGCCCTTCAGCGAGGCGACCTTCTCGCCCACTCTCAACGGCGGCGTGCGGATGGTCTTCAAACACAAGCAGTCTTCGGGACCGAAATCCACTTTCTTCCACATCGAAAGCGACTTCTGCTTGATGAAAGAAGCGAAGAACAAGAGCGGTGGGGACGACGGGTTCTTCTATTAGGCGGCCATTTTTCTCTCGTCGTAATTGTTGCTTTTCTGTTGAATTGGGCGTGTTGCCCATGTGTCGGTTTCTGTTGGCGATAAACAAGTGTTCTTTACGGCGTCGATGTTTCAAGTGGCCAAGCGTTTCATTTGGAGAAAAGGCGAGCGGAGATCGTGAGTCGACAGTCGGGTGCTTTTCCCTCTTATGTCGTTTGCATTTGCAAACGGAACGGAGGCTGCAATCGAGCTCGCCCGGGACCTCTGTCCTAATCAGTCACTCCGTATGTTTCGATGTGTTTATTTCGACTGCAAGTAAATCAAAAGAAGACGGTATCCGCCGAAAGGTGCTGGGGCAACGAGCGCGAATCGGGTGGGATGGCGGGCGGCGAGCGCGAGGCGGAGGAGCGAGGCGGGAGTGCTGAAACGAACCAAACGATTGATTAATCGCCGTCTACTCGTTAGAACGCACCGAACGCTCAGGCGGTAAGAATTCCAGCGGAAGGTGGGCGTTCTGTTCGTCCACTTCAGGCCGTTGGCCGCCGCGTGGGAGCGGCGTGAGGCGGCCGCCGGCGTCCACGTGCAGCCGGTCGGTCGGCTCGGCCGTGTCCACGACTCCGGCGCGCCACTCGGCGAACCAGCAGGCGGCGCGCAGCTCGTCCAACAGCGCGCTCTCGACGGCCGTCCACCGGCCGCTCGCGAAATTCAGCCGACGCACGCGGGGCCGCAGCGAACAGGGCGCTCTGCCGGCCGTTTTGACGGCGATTTGCTCCAAAACGAAGAGAAAATCCGCGTGGAAGCCGATGGATGACGGCGAGAAGCAGCGGACGGCGCTGTTCGTCAAGGGATGAGTGGACAGGCGGAAGCTGGAAGGCGGGAACTCACGACCGCGTCCACGCGGTCCACGTCCACTCGCCGCTGGTCGCCGGCCGCGTCAATCAAGTGGATCGACGAGGGGCGCCCGTCCGCGTGCACGACCGCGTGCAGGTGGCCCGCGTACGCGTGGACGCCGGCGATCGCGGCCTCCGCGACGTCCAGCGAACCGAGCGGCCCGACTGCGCGCGTGCTCAAGTGGATCGCAGAGAAATCGACGCGACGGTCGCTGCGGAGCGCCGCCGAAACGAAGCGGTCGGGCGCTTCGGTGGCGACGATCAGGCGGCAGCAGACGGCAAAAGGCGGGAAGCGGTGGAGGACGTCCGTCCGAAAAACGCCGTTCCGCCTGCCCGGCAGAAGGCTGTCGTGGAGAACGAGCAGCAGGCGGTCCGCCCGCACCGCCCCACGGTCCAGCACTTCGAGCAGCCAGCCGGCCGTCGGGGGCGGCGAGCGGAGGGAGTGGGCAGCCGGGAGGATGCAATTCGGGCACTTCTGCTCGTTTGTGTGCGTGTCCACGACCACGAGGCTCCCGTCGTTCACGCCGACGAGCAGCCGGCCGCAAGCGAACGCGAGGAGCTCCGGGCCGTGGAAGCGGGCGCCGCAAACCGCCGACTCGCCGCTCGCGTACGTCGCGCCCCGACTCCCGATCGTCGGCATCTCCGCGAGAGAACGAAGAGGAAAGTGCAAGAATGAGCGAACTTCCGCATTCGCTTCCTTTCGATCGGAGTCGCTGGAATGCGCAGGCGAGGGAACGCGGGAGCGGCGATCGGTGACCGAGGCGGTCGGAGAAAAGAGGTCGCTCGTTTCCCACGTGTTGCAATCGTTGCGTTTTTATTGAACATTTGAACAACGATTCGTGAGATCTAATCGGCGGAAGCGGGGCTCCAATCGGTTATTATCTGTGATTTTCTGCTCCAAGACAAAGAAGAAGCGGCCGTGAAAGTCGGCGGACAGCGGGAAGAAGCCGGAAGTCGTGGGGTCGTCCTAAAAAAGGCGAGTGGACAAACACAAGGCGGAACACACGGCTTCTTCCTTTCGCACGTCCACTCGACTCGTGCTCTCGTCCGTCAAGCAGACTGTGTGAACGGCGAGGAGGTGCGTGTTGTTGTGAAGATCGCTGCAGACGGCCCGCGTGAAGGTGGAGGCCGCCTAGAAAGCGCCCCGTTGACCGACAGCGAGCCCACAAACTCGACGACACGCGTGTTCAAATCGACGCACTGGAATTCAAGACGCCGCCCTTTCCCGCCGGCCGCAAAGACGAAGCGGTCGGGCGGCAGCACACGGCGGGGGCGGGAATTCGTGGAGGATTTCGAAGCCGCAGCGACCGCTCGCCCACTCCAGCACGATTCGCCGCAGCCGCTCGCGAGTGGCGACCGGCAGGCGGTCTGCCCGCACAGTATTTCGTGGAGTCGCACAGGCATGAGAACCGCCTGCAACGGGCGAGCAATCAGTGCGGTAAGCAGGGGAGTGGCCGGATTTCTGCTCGTTCATGCAGGCGCTCCCGTTGGAACTCGACCAACAGCCGACCGCTCGTGAACACGCAATGGAAGCGCGTGGACGCCGAAAACGGAAGAGGCGCAACAAAAAATCGATTTCAGGGATTCAGACACCCGCTACCAGTAGGAAACGAGCAGTCGGAACGAAAGAAGCGTGTTTTCAACTCGCAGACACCTCGCTGACTATTTTTTTTTCGGCCACGAATGATTTATTCGCGATTTTCAACAACAACAAGGGATTGTTTAGTCGCTCATGGAAAGAGGCGCCACGACCTCCATCACAATCTCCGGGTTCTCGCGAACGAAGTCGGCCGTCCAGTCGGGCTGTTGCTGCACGTCCGCGAACTTCCATCGAGCGAAATCCACGAACTTCTGCTTGAAGGCGCCCTGATGGTCGTGCGCGTACACCAGCTTCAGGTCGCGGAGAATCGTTTCGACAGACAATTGCTCGAACAACGACTCCAGGCACAGCTCCTGCAAAGGAAGATGAAACGTGAGGCTGGAACGGAGGACTCACGGCCAATTCAAGGACCTCGTAGCAGTCGGCGACCGGCAAAAGGCGGGCAGCGTCCTCCGCCAATTACTCCACGTTGCCCAAGTACAGGTAGCGGAGGAGTAGCTCGATCACCGCGGGATCCTCCTTCTTGATCTCGATCGCTCCATCCTCCTTCTCCTTGGTGTCGTGAGCGAACATGCGGCGGAAGACCGGCGATCCCGAGCAGATGATCGCCTTCGAGACCTGAACAAACAGAAGGATCAAAGAACCGAATAGAGAGAGCACACCTTGAAGACTCGTCCCTGCACACGCACCTCGGCATCCGCGAGATCGAGGGCGTCGAAGCTGGCGGCGATCTTCTCCAGGACACTCAACGGAGTCGCTTCGTTCATCCGCGCGATCGTGTCGATAGACGCCAACGGAAGGACCTTGCAGACGACGAACAGCGAGCCCCGACCGGCGAATTCGGTGAGGTCCTCCTGCAAGACCACGTTCGAGCTTCCGTGATGAGAAAGACGATTGACCGGGATTTCTCCCGTGTGTTCTGAACGGAAGCAAGCGGTCATCAGATGCATCAATGAAGAAGTTCGTGACTCACCCATCCGTCCGAGTTGCTCCATTGCCGCATTTTCGAACCAGAACTCGCATTTCAACGGAATCGAACGGCAGTAGTTGGAAATGCGGACTTCCTGATACAAGCCACACATGTCCAGGTTTCCTTCGTCGCCCTTTGGGAAGAACGAAAGATAGAACTTGGTGTTCGGCACGCCCTTGACTTCGAAATCGTCGCTCGCCCACTCGTCGTGACGAGCGGAAGCGTTGAAGCGGTCCTCGAAATTGTCGAGCGGCCAGTGAAAGATCGTCTCCTCTGCCACGGCCATGATCGTTTAGACCGGGCTGAAACGAGTAAAAATCAAGCGAAACGCACCGGGAAATTGCGTGCGTTGAGCGGAAAAGAATAGCGGAGAGAAGGCGCCCGACCGGTCGACCGAGCGGGCGGACGAGGAAGCAGACGGGCGGGCGGATTGCTGCGCTTTGCCGCCGCCGCCGGTCTGCGGACCCTGAGAAAGTCCTGCAAGACGCCAGTCGAGCCCCCGATTGCGAAACGATGAGTCATCGCAGCGTCTTCTTTTTGCGGCCCCGGCGAGTCGAATGAGCGGCGCCAAGATTTCGACGGTCGGCGAACAAAGCGAGAAAATTTGTCTGCTTTCGCGACCTCTTGGACGACTGGGTGTAGTCCCGACCGAGTTGTTGCTTTCGTCGCGTACAACAGTCGTTTATGCACCAGACAATGAGCGAAACGAACATACTCGGATTGGTGAACGAGTGGTTGGATCGCTCGAGAGCAACCGGCATCAATCGACTACAACGAGCGGTTACAAAGCAGGAGTGATCGACCGAAGGCATCATCAAAATTTGAGCGCACTACGCATCGGACACCTCGTTCATCATCCTCAGGATGTCGTTGGACTGCGCCATCGCCTGCTCGTCGGTCAGCGGGATGCGCTCGGGGACGGGCGGCCAGAGGTCCTCTTCGACGATGATCCACGTGAAGGGGAAGGGCGACGAGTGGCGGCGGCTGGTTCGCGGCAGACAACGGGAGCGTCAGTGGTAGGCGGCTTCGGAACACGAGCAACCAACAAGCGAGCGAGCAGTGTGAACGAAGAGGAAGAGGGAGTGGACGAACCGCCTTTGCCTGCTGAGCCCGCTCGGGCGGAGTGCGGACGCGATAATCGGGCGGCGTCTTCCAAACAAGAAGAAGACGCGAAACTGTCGCCTTATTGTCATTCGGAGATTCCACTTGCTTCAAGCAAGATCGAGCGCTTCGCCGTTTGATTGTTTGTCCCGCCGGTGAGCAGAACGTTCCAAAATTTCTCTCCAGACCACTGCGAGAGGGTCGGAATCGAGCACCAACCTCAAACTTGGGTCGATAAACCGAAGAAGTCGGCGGCCGCTCGCCACTCGTGCGCGCGGGAAGGCGAGCGGCCGGCGAGAAGCACGCGGTAGGGCGGGCGCGACCTCGTCGTCCGACTGCCTCTTTTCCGCCCGCTATCTTTTCCCTTCGGTTCGCCCAACTGGTGTGATCGGGCGTGTGCGTGTGACATCCTCGCCGCCGTTCTTGCTCGGCAGCGACAAGCGGGACGGCTGGACGAGGCGCGCATAGGATTGGAAATCGAGTTCTATGTGCCCTCCGAATCACTTTCCGCTGTTTCCTTGCCGACCAATGAATTTATTTCAACACCTTCACAAACAAAGAGTAGAGCAATGAGAAGCGCGGATCACCACGCCGAAACATCCATGATTCCCCGGACGATCTCCGCATTCTCGCGGATGAACTCCTCTGTCCAGTCGGGCTGTTGCTTCACCAGCTCGTAGTTCTCTTTGACGAATCGAACGAATTTGTTCTTAAATTGGACTTTGTGGTCGTGGCTGATCGCCAACTTCAGGTCGCGAACGATCGTTTCGACGGAAACCTGGTCGTAAAGCGCCTCCAGACACATTTCCTGAGAAGAACGATAAAAGACGTCTAATGAGAGGACTCACCGCCAAGTGAAGCCCTTCAAAGTAGTCGGCGACCGGCAGCAAGCGATGAGCGACCGCAGCCAGCCCGTTGACTCGTCCCGAGTACAAGTAGCGGAGCAAAAGTTCGATCATGTCCGCGTCTTCGTCGTTGATTTCCACGACTCCAGTCCGCTTCTCCTTCGTGTCGTGCGTGAACATTCGACGGAAGACCAGCGATCCCGCGCAAATAATCGACTTGGAAACCTGAAACATAAGGGGAAGGAATGAGTGATGAAATAAAACAACAGACATTGAAGACTTTCCCTTGGACGTGCACCTCGACATCGGAAAAGTCGGACGTGATGAAGTCGGCCTCGATCTTCCGGAGGACGTCCGTTTCGCCCGTCTCGTCCGCCCGTTCCATGGGATCCAACGGAACCACTTGGCAGCACGCAAAAACCGCACCTTTTCGAGCGGCTTCCAGAAGTTCGTTTTGAGCGATCATTTGCGGCCATCCCCAGTTACTGTCTCGAGAAACGAAATCATAGTCGAGTTCTAAATCGATACAGAAACCCTTTTCTTGCAGCAAATGGGACCCACCTCTTCTGTTGACGAGCACTTGTTGGCCGCTTTGAAGCCACAACTTGAATTTCAGACGAATGAACGGATGACCGCCGAAATGCTGAACGCACAAAAACAGTCCACAATGTTCTTCGCACTTTTCTTGTTCGCCTTTTGGGTAGAAGTCAAGGTAGAAGGTCGCTTTTGGCACACCCTTGACTTCGAATTCTTCGCTTTTCCATCCGTCTGTGAAAGCGGCCCTTTCAAAGCGAGCTACAAAGTCGTTGAGGTGCCAACGGTATATCGTCTGCAATGGCAAGGGCTGCTCGGACGAAAGATAATTCCCCATGTTAGTGGAGTAGAACGAATGCGGTAGGAGAAGGAGCAAATCAACCCGCTCGCTGACCTCCACTGCAGATCGATTAGGTGAGCGACGAGGTGGCGGAGCGGCAGGGCGCGGGGACGCCGCGTTGTTTTGGTTGCGCCACCGCTCGTATTCGAATGGTCGCTTGGCGCCCTAATTGCGAGCGGCAAGCCCAGAGAATCGTGAATTTCCTCTTCTCTCTTCTGCTCATCTCTCTTCCTTTCCTCACTTGCCCCTGGCTGCATGAAGTGCCAATTCGCGGACGAAGGCGGCGATGCTCGAGCACAAGCGTGCTGTGCCCTTGTGCCGTTCGAGGGCGGGCGGGCGGGTCTTCTTGTGTCCCGCCTGTCCCTTTCGCTGCTCGAGGATGAAACATCGGGACGGCCACGTCCGCGCGGAACATCCGTGGATCGACCTCGACCGCCCGCCCGCTCGCCATGTGGCTGGAGGGGGACCGGGAGGCGCGTTCGAATGGCGGGTTCTTTCTTGTGTTCACTCCTTTATTCCGTTCCACTGCGCGCGCTCCTTCGATAGCCGGCCGCTGCTGAAGGCGCACGTCGAGCGGGAGCACGGCGTCTCGTGGAAGTGCGACCGCTTTTTTTCGACTCGGGGGGTGGCGGTCAGGAAGCGGAAGCAGCAGAGCGACCGGAAAGCGAAGAAGTGGGCATCCCGATGCTCATCCCGCAGTTGCAGGAATCTCGCAAGGACGACCACAAAGCGGAGATGCAGGAGCGAGTGGGGCGGGAGGTGAGCGTCCACTTCCATTCCAGACGGCTCTCGTTTGTCCAGGTAGTCGTGAAATGCGAACCGCAAGAGGAAGCCGCCGCTGTCGCCTGCGAGCTGCCGCCGCCGCCCGCGCCGCCCACTCAAGCAAGTCCATCTCCTCTCAACTCACTCCCCCGTTCAGGCCAGCGGGTCGAAGCGAAGTCGGCGGGAGCAGTCCGCCGATTCGACCGCCTTTTCGCCGCCCGTCGCGCTCAAACGCCCGAAGAACGAAGCGCTCGAGGCGGCCGTTAAGGAGACATTTGGAAAAGTCGCTCGTCTGCCCACTGCGGCCGTCTCGAATAAAACAGAAGACGAGTCGGCCACTCCCATGGAGGACGCCTCGTTCCGCTTGATGCGCCTCCCGCTCGCCCAGCCGCCGCCGCCGGTCGTCTACTTCGACTACGAGAAGGTGCACCCGCATCCACTCATCTCCTGCACTCAACTGCTGCCTGCTTCCAGCTGCCGCCCACCTTCGGCACCCTCCCGATTCGCCCGCAGCGTCCTCTTCCTCCGCCTCACCGCGAGCGAGTGGACCGACGAGCCGCCGTTGGCCGCGCCGATCGTCCGCTCGGCGATGCCCCGCACGGACGCTCGGGACGCCTTTTCGTTGGAATTCGCGAACCTCAAAGCGGAGGACGCGGCCGCTTGTCTCCCGATCGAAACCAATCGCCAAACGACGTTCGTAGAGTTGATTCGCGACCTCGTGCCCGCCCTTTCTCTCTCGTCGGCTCTTTTGATCGCTTCCGATGAGGATCATGAGTCCCCGTCTTTCTCCTCCTTTCGTTCACTCGTTTGTGTTCAGGACAAACGGCAGAAGCTTTTGGCCAAACGAGCTCCACCGTTCGCTACGACGTCGTCTTATCGACTGATGAGCGGCAACGGATCGCAATGGATTAGAGGCCTCTCTAGTCAACCGATTGGCTTCGTTTTTTGTTGAATGTTAGCGAATAGAGTAGTCGACATTTCACTCACTGCAGACGTTTTCGGTCAAAACGCAAGGAAGAGGCACTCGGGGGTCGTTGCAGATGCAAGAGCGGTTGGGCGTAACGACGAGAGACGCACAGCAGCTTCCGAAAAGGAGGAAACAAGGAAAGCCGTACGAAGGAGTCGCGACTCCCAAGCCGACCGCCCAACAGTCTGCCCGTCATCGTCGACTGCCCACCGCAAACTCTTCGCTCTTTCGGCTACGCCTCCCTCATTCACACAAACGACTCGAATGGTTTCTTCTTCGTTCAGACCGGCCGCTCGACAAACTGGTTTATTCGTGGAGTCCCCTTCGATTCTCTTCCAATTCGCCGACCATGTAGCACAACAGAAATCCGCAACAGCAATCTGCAAACAGAAAGCTTCGTTTCAACTCACTTCCTCCGCAATTGCGATCGGTAAGGCAGAAATGCCCGCAATCGTACACTCCTTGGACCACGGCGACCGCAAGGAGCAAGACTGAGAAAAAAGCAGTCATTGGAAGAAGGAGAGCATTGCTGGATGGAAGGGAGGAAAGAGCTGACGGTCGGACGAGCTTCTCGTTGGTTCATCGCCTGCCCGCTCGTTCCTCCGCAATTCCAATGAATGACTACTCGAACTGCTCGCGAGCGGGAAGCGGCCCTTCCGCGCGTGCTGCGGACGACGCGTCCTTCCGTTTGGGGTGCGTCCTCCTCGACTTCTCCTTGCTGGACGCGCCGTTCAAGTTCACAGGTGAGTCTACGACCAAATGCTCTCACTTGCGGCTTGCAGGCGAGCTGTTCCACGCGGCCACTCACACCTTCTTCTTCTTCGCCACCGCTCGCCACTTCCGCCTCGACGACTTGGCGCTGCGGATCGCGGCGGTCGGCTGGCGGCCGAAAGTCGTGAAGCAGCGGGCCGAACGCTCGACCCGAAGGAGCGGGAGATGTACGCGCGGATCAAACACGCTGTGAGTGTGGGGAATCTTGGCCATTCAATTCTCTTCAGAAGCTGCTCGAAGTTCCGCGCTGCAAGTTTGGGCAGAACGAGCGGGCGCGTCTCGCCCTCCTGTGGACGGGCGGGCGGCCGCCGGTCGTCGGGTGCGAGAATGCGGACAACTGCGGCCGGCAAGCTCGAGCGGAAGGCGCGCCTCGTTCGCAGAGTGGTGGGAGCGGCAGAAAGCGACGATTCTACCGCGGTCTACTTACCCACACATTCTTTGTCTTATACTTCAAACTATCTCTCTGCTTCACACCTTTCAGTTCATTCCGCCGACCAGGAGAATCACGAGGGAAAGAAACGGAAATGAAGTCAGTGCGGCTCCTACTCGTCGTACTTCTTGGGCATCTGCTGGTGCATCTTGTTGACGGCATCAAGCAGGCGGTGGTGCTGGACGATGAGCTCGTCGCGGTGCTTCGGGTCCTGCAAACAAGAAGTCAATGAGCGGAGTGATGGGTGGACTCGCCTTCGTGTTGAGGTAGTCCTCCAGCTTCTTCAGGTGCTTCTTGAAGACGTCGTAGGCGGCCTGGCTGGGGATGGGGTGCTGCTGGAGGAAGGCGCGGATGGCCTCCGGGTTGTTCGGCAGGCGGCGGGCGAGATCGACCGTGCGGCCCTCCTCGAACGGGGCGGGCGGCTCCGGCCACACCCACGGGCGTTGGCCCTGCAGCGATCGATTGGAGAGGAAGGAGTGGACGAAGAGCTCACGTTCTTGGCTATTCGGCCCTCTTCAGAAGCTTGCCGTCAGGAGCGGTAGGTGGTGGCCAGAGGGCCGTGTAAGGCGGCAAGTCGGTCGGAAGACTTATCGCGCGCAAACGGCGTTCTTTAACCTCATCTTCCACTCCTTTCTAATCGAACGCACGAATGAGGACCGAACTGCTCTCACCTCCGGTTTATTCCGCAACCGAGAGAGACACGAGAAAGAAGACGAGTGGGCGGAAAGGGGGGGACGGGATCAGTGCGCGCTCTCGATCGGCACCGAGGCGACGGCGGCGTTCGGCGCGGGGTCGGCGGAGTTCGTTCCGCTCGGCTCTTTGCGGGCTTCCACCTCCTTGTGCTTCTTCCACTTTTTGACGCAGAAGAAGGCGACCGTCGCCGAGAACGCGAGCAGGACGAGGAGGAGGCTGCAAGAAAAGGAGCGTTCGAGGTGGAGGGCAGGAGACTCACGCGACGGCCACCCCAATGATCACGCCCAAGCGCCAGCCGGTCGTCCAGTCCGCGGCCGGCTCTTCCATCGGCCGGGTCGTCGTGGTGGGCGGAACGTACACCTGCGAGTCGTGCTGAAAAAGCGGAAGATGAAGAGGATGGATGGGTGGGCGACTCACAAAGCGGAAGACGAGACCGTTGGCGGGTCTGTTCAAAATTAGTCCGATTTCCACCGAAGATTGATTGCCATCAGAGAGCACTTGTCCCGAACAGTTCAAGTCGCCGCCGGGAACATCAAGTTTGAGTCCTCCCGGAGAAAGGTAGAGTTGGGCCGGGAGCGAAGATCCGGTACCTGTAAGCAGTCGAAGGTGGTCATTTTTAGATACGCACCGTTCAAATTGATGCTTGACAAGTCCGTGATGAGGGCCGCCTTGAAAGTGTACCAACAGCCGCTTACGGTGAACGTTCCGCTGCAGGAGAGCGGTTAGAGCAACACACGCAAGAAAGACTTGCTTTCGCGTCTGCTCGGTCGACGTCTCGGTCGTCGGCATGGTCGTCGGCTTGTCGTACGTGACCGTGAAGTTGAGCTGGTCGCCAAGGAAGACAAGCTTTTGGCGTCGGACCGACGTGCAGCCAACGGTCGGCTCGAGCGTCCTGCAACGAGAGGAGAGGTGGATGAAACGGATTTGCAGAGGAAAGGTTCACTCACACATCGCGGTCCACTTGCTTGAAGCACGTCATCGTGTTTGCAGCGGGAGTCGCGGCGGCAGCGAGTTGAAGGCCGACGACGAGGAAGAGCGCGAGTCCGACCGGCCGACCGCCCATTTCGTCCGAGAGGCGCGCGAAGGAATGAGTTCGAGCGGGAGAGCGAACAGGAGAGCCGCCGGTCGCGAAGGCTGCCAGTTCGGCGAGTGGCCGAAAGCTCCGAGCGACCGTCGCGAGTCGGCGCGAAACGGGCAATTTTGTCCGCGGTGAATGAATTACGCAAATTCGAATGCTTCCGAGCAACAGCCGGCTTCTGTCGGCATCCGCTCGAGTGTTCCTTTGATCGCGCCGTCTCGCCGTCTTCTTCGCTCTTCAGCCGGGCGTTGGTTGGTGAAGGCGGAGCGGAAAGAAGGAAGGACGATCGTGTCTTCATCGATTCGAGTGATTAGAAGACCGCCGTTGATGTTCGATGTGGTTGATGTGAGACAGCTGTAGAAGTTGTCTCGTGCCCGGTCCTTGCGTACCTTTGTTGGCCGCCTTTTTTGGAATCGCCACAAGTTCCTTGTTTCCATTCGTACTTACTCGTCTATTTCTTTTTTCGTGCGTCGAATAAAGTCCGCGTGAGCCCATGCTCTTCCAAAACAGCCTCGTTGTTTCAATCAATTCTTCCTTTCCTCGCCCGCCTTTGCTCTGCAGGCACCCAAGAGCTCAGAAACGGAAGGTCGTCGGTGAACATCGAGATGGAATGGACCTCCCGCCTCTTATCTTCGACTTCACCTTCACGCGTTCCCCAACGAGTTGCTCGGCGGTGCGGTCTTGTCGTTTTTCTCCGCCCATCGTGGCGTTCAGTTGACGGCCGCTGCCGCCTTTCCTACACGTAGTTTGTGTCTTGGGATCAGGACATTAGGATGTGAGAGAGCGGCGTCTATTGCTGCTGCCCCTGCCTGTTCCCACATGCGCTTTTTCGACTTTTGATCGCCGGAGGAACGCAAGTAGTGACCCGCTTGACTGGAGCGCAATAGGCGCGGTTCTCGCCGTTTTATGGGAAAAGGATCGCTTTTCTCATCCCTTCGTCGATTGCACCGAGTGGGCGGGTCACCGAGAGCGAATAAAAACTTGCAGCAAGTCCCGCATTCATTCGTGCTTCCACTGCGTCCCTGCTTCTCCGTTCAACCAGCCGTAATGTTCGCGAGTTTGATGCACCGCTGGGGGCTCCACAATTTCTATCGGCGATGGATGACCGGCAGGCTGGTGTCCATTGGAAAAGCGAGATCTTCAAGGTGGACGGACTGCCGGGAGCTCAGTTCCAGCTCGTCTTCGTTCCGTGGCATTCCTCCGGCGTCCTCCTAAGCGGCATTTTCCTGGCTTGCTGCTCTTCGGTCTACTCCTCGCCCTTCGCTCTTCGTTTTAAGCTCTGGTTCGAAGTCGACAACGGGGCCAAGAGCTTAGAGAAAGGTAGGTTAGAGCATTTCATGTAGTGAACATGCCGTGCATTGCAGAAGATGAAGCCAATTTTGCGACGGGCAAGGAGTGGGGCTGGTACGACGAGGTGGCGTTCGATGACTTCACCGAGTTCCCTTTGGACCGTTCGCTCTTCATCTGCTGCAAGATCGAAGTGCCGGCGGGCGTCGAACAGCCGCTCCCTCCATCCCCCAAACAACCGAAGACAACCACGAAGAAAGACGACGAGACGGGCGCCATGTTCGGCGACGAGGCGTTCGCGGACGTCGCGCTGCACGTCGGCGCGCGAGTGTTTAAGGTGAGCGTTGGGATAGCCTTGGTTCACTTCTTCGCTGTTCTGGCCCACAAATTCGTGTTGGTTTCGCGCTCCGACTACTTCCGGCGGATGTTCACTCACGACACAAAGGAGAAACGTACAGGAGTGGTCGAAGTCAAGAACTACACAAGCGAGATCGTCGAGATGGTTCTCCGCTTCATGTACACGGGCGAGGTCGCCGATTTGGACGCGTGGGCGCGCCGCTTGCTGCCCGTCGCCGACTTCTACGGTCTGCGGGTGTTGCAGGCGAGTTCTTCTGCTTTCTTCCTTACCAATGACTTTTTTTAGGAGATGTGCGTCTACTCCATCGAGACCACTCTGTCGCTCCGCACACTCCACAAAGACCTCCAGCTCGCCTTCGCTCTCGACCACCTCGCGGAGTTCAAGACGAAAGTGCTGGAGTTCGCCAAGTGGGGCGCCGAAGTGCTCCGCCGGCAGCCCTGGTGGGAGGCCGTCGAGCGGGAGAATTCGCACATTGTCGCCGAGCTGGAGTGAGCAGACAGACGGCGGTCTCTCCTTCCTATTTCGTTGAAGTGAACGGACTCGAATAAAGTGAAGCTTGTTCGACGTTCGTGCCGCGCGATCAAGTGAAAGGCGGAAAGGGAACGGCGTTTTCTGAAAACGGGCGAGCGGTTGCGTGATGAGTGAGCGGCTGCCGGAAGGAGGCGAGTCCACAAGCGTCCTCTCGCTTCCGTCTGTTAAGAACCAGAAGTGCGCACTGTCTTCGCTACTCGGCCATGCCAACGAGGAGCGGAATCCACCCAAACAAAGGGAGCAGACGTTTGCATGAGAAACGACGAGGAGCTGCTCGATGCAAACGTCAAATTTGCGTGGAAAGGCGGGCGGCAGGACCGGGCAGCTCACTTCCTTTCGGCGAACCACTCGGCGGCTCTCGTTCTCTTCCACCCACTCCCCAAGGAACAAAATGGACGGTCGTTTCGCTGCCGTTCTGTTGCTCTTCGTGCTCGGCATGCTCTCTCGTGCCACTGCGGCAACGGAATGCTTCAGCGTCGTTGCTGACCGCACGTGAGTCTTCACTCTCCTTTCAACGAGTCACCTCCAATCTTGCAGGTACTACAAACCGACCGAGGGATGCACTTCTGTCAATCAGACGTTGGGAGTTCCGGGCAAGAGCCTCAATTTTACGATCGACGCCGATCTCCATGGCGGTCATCTGACCGATCAGAGGTGTCGCACTCATCCGTTCTCTGACCAGATCGCCTCTGCTTGCAGCGGGTCGTTCACGGTGGGCACCTGCGAGCACGCGGTCGTCTATTCGTCTCAGAATGGAACTCTGCTCATCTACGGCGAGTTCCGCGGAGGTCGGTCGTTATTCCCGTGTTTCCAGAGCACCACCTCCCGATTGTCTACGTTTCCGTGGACGAGGAGAAGACCGTCTTCTTCCTGGACGCTTGGAACCTGACGCGCAATGCGAGCGGCTGCTCCAACGGCATCCGCGATCTCGAGAACGGCACCTCGCGGGCGACCGTCGGAATGCACTGGAAAGCGGCCTTCGAGGGCGTTGCGTTCATTTTCGTGAGTTCTCTCGGCTTCTTCATTCATCGCCCGTCCATTGCTTAGAAAGAGGCGACGCCCATCAACAACTCGACGGCCTCTCCGACTGCTGCGCCCAGCGGATTGACGAGCGAAGCGGGCGGCGTGTGGACGAGCAGCTGGCAGTCGGGACTTCTCGTTGGGATCGCGGCGTGAGTTCCGTGGATTCGGCTGCTCTCCGCCAATCTCCACTCTCTTGCAGCATTCTCGTGGTTTGAAGTCGAGCGACCAGAGGGAGAACGCGTGATCCTTGGACAAAACACACTTCTTTCCTCTCGTTTGCTTCTCGTTGGTCGGGAGCTGAAATACAGGGTGTCCCAGCCGAAAGTGACGATTTTAGCCGGCTGTTTTTCGGCCAATAGTGAACCATTTGTGATACGCTTTTTTGCTACCTGTAGCCCGAAACGGGAAGTTTTGTTTGATAGGAATTTCTCGGTTCTCCTCTGTTTGTGAGCAGCAGAAAAAATCAAAAAGGCAAGACCCCCAAATTTTGCTGTCCTTTGCTTCTAGCGGACTGGAAAAGGATCACATGAACGAACAAATGAATGTCCATGAAGGCCGACATGTTCTTTCGGATTTCCAGTCGGTGAGAGAATGAAACCTTTAAGGAGAAGTCCACAAATCATCGTTCGAAGTGCTCAAACCAAGCGTCCGCAAAACTCCCGGCGCGAAAATGCACGCGGCAAAAAGCGGTCGAAAATGGAGGTGTTTCAACCTTTTTCGCTGTTTCCCACGCTCACAGACAAAAGTTGAACATGTTTTTGGTATCAAACAAAACTTCCCGCTTTCTGCTACTCATAGTTAAAAACCGCATCTAAAACGACCTGCAATCGGCCAAGAAATAGCCGGCTCAAATCGTCAGTTTCGGCTGGGACACCCTGTAAATTCGCTTCATTCCGCTTCATTCCGACACTCGGCGAAAATGGACGACTTGAACTCGTGCGCCGTAAAGGAATCCGTTTGGTCGAGTGGGTCAACTGAACGCTTGCAGTCGATCGCCTTTCCGATCAGAGCGGCGTTGTGGAGCGGCCGGGCGTCTCGCCCCCCGTCAGCCGCCTTAGCTCAGTTGGTTAGAGCGTGGGTCTAATAGCCGCAGAAGGGAGCCCAAGGTCACAGGTTCGACCCGTGTAGGCGGCAACCACTTTTTTGCCCCTTGAATCAATTTGTTGGCCGCATCTCGCGAGTAAATTCATGAAACAACTAGGCGAGAAGTAGGCGAGCGAGCGCTTCGAGCTGGCCGGAGCGGCCGGCTCGCAGTTCGAGCTCGTGTTCGAGCCGAAGAGCGCGCGCACGCCCACGACGAGCAGCCGCTTCCTCGCGTGCCGCCGCCTGCCGCACCACTCGGCCGTCCGGCAGGTGGCTGGAGGACGAGAGCGGCGAGCAGTCGGTTCATTCTTCTGCTGCAACAAGTCCGATGGAAACGAGTGGATTGCAGAGAAGATGGGCGCGAATGGAAGTGGCGGGAGCGGTGGGAGCGGCTGGAGAACCTTTGCGAGCGCGCCGCCCGCTCGCCCTCGCCCCTCGTCGTGTGCGCCGAATTGGAGATCCTCGAGGTCGCCGAGAACCCGCTGGTGGTTCGCTTCCGGGTGGGGATCGCTCACGTCCTCGATCGTCGCGGCAGCGGACTGGAGTCTGCAAAAAGGAGCACGGAGTCGAGAGGAAGTAGCCGTGGGTTCAGCGTTCGGAGAGTGCTGAATTTTTATCGCTGTTGACCACTGGTCATTCGGTTCGTTCGCTTTCGTCCGCCCAAAGATAAATGAATGTAAAAGTGGCGAGTAGCTCGTTCAAAGCAAATACGCGACTTGTCGACAGGATTCGTTCCACCGTCGACTTATCCGATCAATTGGGAAGTGGACGGAGCTCATTGTTTACGTTTTTGGGAGCGGTCGCGTCCGCATTTCTTTGATGTGTGAACGGCGGCCGCGCTCTCAAGCCCCGCTCGTTCGGCGAGTTGCAGAAAGCCAAACGGAACGCGACCGGGCAGACGGGTGGGTGGCGGACCGTCAAGCGAGCGGAGGGGCAGGCGGGTGAGGGTGGGGAAAAGAAGCGGCGGGCGAAATGGGGCGAACGGGCGGGCGATTTGGCGGGAAGAACGCAACGCGCTGTGGTTCGAAGCGACGCGGCGCCGCTCGCCGCCACTTTCCGGGTTGCACTCCGCATCAAACCGTCCGATTCGGCTTTGCCTGATTTCGGCGCGAAAATTTCCCGTTTGAAAAATACACGGGACTCTTTGCGGGCGTCTTCCTCGCCACCGAGCCGCCGATTTGCATCTCCTTTTCTTCCACGCCGAGCGGCCCTCGCGCCCTCCGTCCCGACCGAGCGGCGGCGAGTCGCGCCCACTCCCCGCCGTTCGCGGCCGCCCCGAACGCTCGGAATGCACTGCGGGCGGCCGTTTTTGATCGCTTTTGAGCTTACTTTTCCGTATTTTCGACTCGTTTTTGGTAGAGCAATGGAATATGAAGGGTTCTTTTACGCGATAAGTGGGTTTTTTCCAAATTTGATTCCGAAGGGAAAAATCGCTCTCTGAATGAGTGCCACGAATATCGTCGCTTTTTCGTTTAGTTTTTGCTCATTTTTTCTGGAAATTCTGGACATGACAGTGGACATCGAGTCTGTTTTAGTGATAGCTCCTCGTTTTGTGACGTTGACCGTCAACGAGGTTATCGTTCGCTGTCGTTTTCGTGTTTTGGGCGTCGAGAATGCTCGTTTTCATCACTCAAGTGTTTTCAGGAATGCCGCGAGTGTCGAAGAAACAGTCTGGATCACGACAAGGATGGACCACGCGCCGCGCCCGAGCCGCCGCCGACCAGTCGTCCTCCAATTCAGCGGTAAGCTCGCTTCTTTTCGGTTTGATTGACGTCCAATTATTTTTTGCCTCATTTCAGACACCTTCCGATGAGTCCGAACCGCCCCCCCGTCCCGAACAAGGAGCGGAGCCGATGGACACGAGCGATCCCGCATCACAGGTAGGCGGACTGAAGCCATTCGATGGGAGCGGAGCGAAACGATCTGTGATTCTTCAACCCGTTGATTTCCTCTCGATTTCAGGTCGCCGAAAGTCCGCCCGCCGTCCACGAAGAAGCGGGAACCTCGTCGCTTGCTGCGGAGAACGCCCGTCTCTCCGCTCTCGTCGCTGACCTCCGATCGGGATTCGCAGACGAACGGGAGCAACTCGCCGGCGAACGGGACCGACTCGCCGCTCGGCTTCAAGAGGCGCAGGACAACGCGAGCCGGTGGAAGGACAAATGCCACGGGCTGGAGCAGGACCTGGAGGCCGCCCGTCGGGATCTTCGCGACGCCCAGCAGTCCGCCCGCCAGTCCGAGCGTCGACTTCAGATCGAATTGGAGAAGCAGGCGCGCCGCTCAGCTCCATCGACCACCCGCGAGCGGAAGCCCTTCGTCGAGCTCGGCTCTTCACAACAGTCCGTCCGCCGCTCGACTCTGGAGAAGTCGATCGGCGCGCCATTCCACATCGATCTCGACGGCCAAGAGCAACGGCTGAGCCCAGCGGATGGAAGCGCTCTCCGCCGAATCGGAAACCTTTCCGAATCGACGTTCAAGTTCTGCCGCCGCTGGTCGTCTTTGAAGTGGCCGTCGCTCTCGTCCGTGCGGAACTTCGAGCGCAAACGACTGGACGACCTGGGCGACTTCACGACCGAGCGCCGAGGCGAAGTGATGGCCACCGCTGCGTCGCGTCCCGAACTGATGATCACCGCCTACATCCAGCACCTGGCCGACTGCAACCACATGGAGAGCCCGCCGAACGAGATCGAGGTCGTCGTGAGTGCGGACGGTGGCGGCAGATGGACGAAGCTGGGCATCTTCGTCCCCACCTTCGGCACAAACGTTCAGTCGCCGAACTCCTTCCTCCTCCTTGGGATCTACGAAGGAGACGAGAAACGGGAGCACGTCGTGTCCGCGTTCGCTCCAATCTTCTCCGCTCTCAACGGACTGCACCGAAACGGCATTCGTCTTCGTGGACACTCGCCTCCCATCCCGATCAAACTGCTCTTCTGTGCTGACTTGAAGATGACGTGGATCATCTTCGGCGTGGGCTACTACTCGGCCACAAAGTTCTGCCCCTGGTGCGAAGTTTCGCGCGGCGAACATCACGACCAACCGATCGCCGGAAGCCAGCTGCGCGACTTCCGCGACAATCCGCCCGGCAAGGAGCCGCTGCTGGACATCCCACCCGGCCAGATCGTCCCGCCGCCGCTCCACATGATACAAGGGGCCGCAAATACGGTCTTCAACAAGTGGGACAAAGACTCGTGAGCTGGAAACCACCGCATCTCTTCGCTTAACAGTTCACTTCGTTCAGGCGAGAGCGTTTGTTCAATACGGCCCGCGTCCCTTTCAAGTCCTACCGCCAGTCCTCCCTCCTCACCGGCCGCGATGCGCAGAAGTTTATCGACTGGCTGTCCAAGCATCCGGTGCGTTTCGATTGGTTTCCTTTTCATTTGTGTGCGTTCAGAACGTGCGCGTGAAAAACCGCAACGTTCTGAAGGCTCTGCACGAAGTGGCCAAATTCGCGATCGCACAACGCGTCGAGTTCGATTCCGAACGGTCCTCTCAATTGGTCGACGCGATCCAAAAGTTCTCGGACGCGTGGCGGCAACCCGGGACCTCCCTTCCACTCACAAATAAGATCCATCTCTTTGAATCGCACCTGCTGGACTTCTTCGAGACTCACGGCACGTGGGGAACGTACTCCGAACAGAGTGAGCGGCCACTCGCTTTCATTTAATGCTTTCTTCTTTCAGTCATCGAGCACTTGCATCACGTCGGCAACGTGATCGACAAGAAGTGCTTCGGCGCCAACAAGGACCGAAACGCGGGCATCTTCATGCGCCAGCAGCTGGCCGTCGTGTTCGCCGATCACGTCAAGCTGGAAGCGAAGCTCCCGTCGGTCGCCCAGCCCTTCTCTCCCCAATCGATGGACGACGAGGAGGCGGAGGACGAGCGGAACGTCGGTCCGCTCGACGAGGACGAGCCGATCGAGGAGGAGGACTCGTTCGTGAACGTTTGGGACGACGAGTAGGCGCGCGTGGACGTGGACGGTAAGTGGGCGGGTCATAAGTGCACGGAGTGACCGTTCCGCTTTCAGGTTCCGTCCTTCCGCTCGTTGGATCGACGATGTTCGCGATTGATTGTTGTTGTTGATGTTTGTTGTTGTCATAAAAAGTCGATCGACCACTTGTTTGATGGCTTGCACGCGTTTGGGGGCATTTCCGCCGCCTTCCCCTTCGGGCGGGAGCCGAAAAGCGAGGGGGCGGGCGGTCTTTCCGCCGGCGGGCGCGAAAATCGATCGGGCATCGCGCGCACTTTTCCGCTCGGGTGCCAGCGGGCCGAATCGGACGATTTCCACGGGACCTGACGCGGTGTGCGGGTTGTTTTCGTCGATTCTGGCCGCGTTCGATGAGTTCCTTGCGTTTCTTTGCGCATTTCGAGTTTTTACGTGCTACTTCACTCTAACCACCGACCATCGACTTATTTCTTCGGGTTTAGTGCTCCATCCACTCATGTCGTTGGTCACGTACCATCGCTGGGACCTCGCCGACTTCCGCAACCGCTCGGAGGCCGCCCGAGCTGGGGACATGTGGACGAGCCCACCCTTTGCCTTGAACGGGATCAACGGCAGCAAGTTCCAGCTCGTCTTCGTCCCCGCGCCCGCCGGCAAGGACGGGTGTGGCGTCTACTTGGCGTGCGAGGAGCTCAACGACCACTCCTCCGTTCGCGTCCACTTCAAGCTGTGGTTCGAGGTGTGGCTCGAGGTCTACCACATGCGGGAAAGTGGGGCGCTCGGTAGGTCGTCTCATTTGACAGCCGCATTCATCCCCGCACTTTCAGAAAGGACCGAGCAATTCGCGCCCGGCGACCATCACGGATGCGAGGATTGGGGACACTTGGCCGACCTGCACGCGTGGTCGGACGAGGGAACACTCGTGCTCTGTGCCGAAATCGAAGTTCTCGAGGTCGTGGAGAAGCCGCGGTTCTTCCACGCGATGTTGAAGCACGCGGCGAAGACGGCGGCGATGTTCGGCGACGAGGCGCTCGCTGACGTCGAGATCCACGTGGAGCAGCTGGTCTTCAAGGCGAGTCGCCTCTCTCCTTTCCTCTTTCACCGGCTCGTTCAGGTCCACAAGTTCGTGCTCGCTTCCCAATCCGAACGTTTCAAGCGGATGTTCACGACGGACGGGCATCGTCGAAGTCACGAACTACTCGGCGGAGATCGTCGAGAAGGTGCTCCGCTTCATCTACTCGAGCACAGTCGACGAGTTGGATTGGAGCGCGCGGGAGCTCCTGCCCGCCGCCGTCTACTTCCAATTGGAGTCTCTGCAGGTGTGCGCGTGCTTTATCCTTCCTTACTCTGCTCGCTTTTTCCAGGAGCTCTGCACGGCGGCGATTGTGCGCACCATTTCGCTGACCACCGTCCGCGACGACATGAAGCTCGTTTTCAAGCACCAACACCTCGGCGACTTCAAGGACCGCGTCCTGGACTACGCGAAGAGAAACGCAAAGGCGATCGTGGAGTCGCCCGGGTGGACGGCTGAATTCATCGGCGAGAATCTCGCCCTCGTCACCGAGTTCACGAAGTCGTTGTTCTCCTGATTCGTCCCTTGTTTGTTGCTGACTTCTGTTGTCTTTCTGTTGTTGCTGAATGCGTGGAGAACGAATAAACTCTAATCAAAAGAGCGGGCGAACGGCAAAGCGGGCGGGCGAGGTGCGAAGAGAGGACGCCGGGCAGAAAAACAGCCTCACATTTGCGTTTTGCTGCTCTAATCAAGGCCCAAGAACGAAAGACCAAACAGAGCAAACTCGTAGACGGGCACTTGATTGGAAGCCGCCAGCGGCAAGTAGAAGGCCACGCTGGTCTCCCTGCACCTGTTCAAACAACCGAACATTCAACGGGGTGCATAAAAGCGGGTTTTTCACCCACCAACGAAAAAAAAGCCTTCTATTCTGCTCGTTTTATTGCCTTCTCATACTTCTCGTCGTCCATGCGGACGCTCGCCGCGGTCGGCGGAAGTCGTAACAAGGCGGGAAGACGGCCGCACTTCGGAACACGCTCCAGCGAGTGTCGATCGTGCGAGACACCGCCGTTGAGACGCCACAGAGCACTCACTTGGACGAGTGCCATTTAAAGCATCTGCAAGTGGTCGAAGTTCTGATCGGCACTCCGCGTGAGCCCTCCGCTGCTTCTATTCGCTCTCCTCTCCTCTGATGCTGGAACTCGTCGTGATTTACGGGATCTTCCCTCCGGTCATTCAGAACACGATCGTCCTGTTCGGCGAGTGTTCCACCGACTGGCATTGCCGCAACGAAACGACCCACACGCCCGTCTACGCGCCCGAGTGGGCCCTCGAGTTGATCTTCGCTTTCAGTTCGGTTGGAAAGCATCGTCGACATTCGAAACGATCGGCCGGCTCGGCTAGCACGCGCCAGAGCATCGCGAGAGGATTGCCGTGAGTTCTCGTTCGTCTCCTCTTCGATTCGATTGCAGTTGGGCGCGGACCCCGTTCGAATGCAACCCTCTGTTTGGAGCGAGGAATCTCCGGCTCGATCTGCAGTGCCATCGAGGACAGCGATTCGAGCAGTTCGGTGTGGTTCTCGCTGCTCCTCGGCGCCAATCTTGACTGTCGTCGGAGATCCGCGCGTTTGATGGGAGTCGACAGTCGAGGGTGAGCTCGTGATCGGCGGCGTGGACGAGCGGCGCTGCGGCACGGGGCAGAAGTTCGGGCGACCTCGCGAAGACTGGAGGAAAGTGAGGCGGAAATCGCATTCCTTTCGCCATTCTTCGCGTTCAGCTTCTCGTTCAACCGGCGGCCGTTCGCGTTCACGAATTCGAACCACGACGGCGCCGCTCGTCGTTCGTGCAAGTGGACCTGTCGGGCGGCCGAATGGTCTTCGTCGCACTAATCGAAGCCGGACAACTTGAAATGGCCGGGTTCTCAGTCGGGTGCGGGCGATCCAGCTGCCCTTTGGTTTGGTGGTTGGAACTCGAAAGACTCGAATGGGACGTCGGTTTGTTGGTTCTCGTCCCCAACTGCCGGGGGACGAAAGCGGCCTCTCATCCGCTCGCCTGCGGCTGTCGCCTCTCGCACGTCCGACTGTTGTTCCTCACCCTCGCTCTCACCCCCAACAAACTTCAGAAAGACCCCCGGATCAGCCAGCAGCTGTACGTCCCGTGCGAGAAGCGAGTGGACGTTCGGGTTCGAGCTGGACAGCGAGCCGCACGAGGTTTCATTGGGCGGCGATCACGCGAACAATCCAATTGCTTCTTCTCTCCACCTTCCCTCCAATTCTGCAGACTCGCGGCGAGTGGCCGAAGACGCCCGCTGGTACACGCGGTTCACGGCCGACTTCCTCGACGCCCGCTGCGTCCACTTCCGCTTCACCCTCACGCCCGGGAAGCCGCCATCGACGCCGATTCCAGTGCACAAACTGGGCTTCTTGAAACGAGTCTTAAAATACGCGTCGTGTGCTCGAAGGTTTCGCCTCGCCCAGAAGAGACCGGGCAGTCGGCCCTGGTTTGCTCTTTCTTCCACTGCTCCTTTCGTTGTCGACCGAAAACCCACTCAATCGTTCACGTTCGCTTTATTCCACAAACACAGAACTTGACCGTTGCTCCACGACTTCGCCGCACAAACAGAAGAAGTATCAATGGATCCACAACAAACGGGAGGACTTGGCGTTTCCACGAGCTCTCGCTCGCACATCCATTTCGAATCACAGCGCACGGCAGTCGTCAGAACTGAAACGAGGTGAGAGGTGTGGGATCGAGGAGGAAGGCGGACGAAACACCAGAAGCAAACGGAGTCTTGGACGTAGTGGGTGAGAAAGCGCGCCCTCTCGGCGTTCAAGTCTTCACAGTTCGAGGCAGTGCGGAGCTCAAACGGAGGAGGACGAGCGGAATGAGCGGAAAGAAGGTAACTCACCTCCAGCAGCGGCTCTCCTTCCCTACGGGTTCTTGCTCGTGGCATTCCTCAACGCACGCAGAAGAGCTGAAACGAAGCGGCGGGCGAGTTGAAGACGAAGGAGCGGAAGAACTCACGCGTCCGATCGATCGCCGCCCTCTTGTTCATCCATCCACTCCAACATCGCCAGAGTTCGGTCGAAAGCTGAAAGGAGGAGCGGTTGTTCGGACGCGGGCAGAAGAACTCACACACCAAAGGCGGGGCTGGAGAATCCGAAGAGGCGAACTGCCCAGGAGATCCAGCAAACAAAAGCAGCAGGTCTTGACAGGTGAGCTCGACGTGGAGCGCAGGGATCAATCGATCAAAAGAAGAAGAGCGAAGGCAATCTGAAAGCAGCAGAAAACTCATCAACCGTTCGACGGATCGAGCGACCACTCACCAAACGAATCGACTACGAGAATCCGAAGAAACGAAGTGCACGAACGGCGCGCAAAGGCCGCCGGTGGACGCCCAATGCGGCGAGTGGGCGGGAGAATCCGAAGAGACGAGCTGCACACGGAAAAGAGGGAGACGTGAGTGCGCGGATCGACGTCAATCGCAACGATCAATGGAAGGGACCGGAGAAGATGGAGGCGACCGCGTCCTGAAAGCGAGCAGCGGGAGTAGGCCATCGCTCGGAGGAAGTGAGGGGAACTTGCCGAACGATCGATTAATCGGGGTGAATCCGAAGTGACGAAGTGGCGGTGGAGGACTTGAGAGATTCAGGACGGACGTGTCCCACTCAAACAGCCAACAAAAAGCAGAGAAGCGGAGAGCGAAAGGGACCGACTGCTCGAGCGGCGGGCGGGCGGACAGAAAGGAGGAATGAGCCCAAGTGAGGACTCCCGCCCCGGCAGCCGCCTTTTGTGCCGCCCGTCTTCTCGTCCCGCAGCGAACGGGATTGCGCCGCCGTTTGGCGACCGAACGGACCGCCCGCTTATTCCACTCGTCGCTCTTCCGCTTCGTTCACTCGCGTTGGAAAGGGGGGAGTCCGACCGACTGCCGGCCGTCTTGCTCGTCGCACAGTCGACAGAGCGGATGGGTTGCGAGTTGGAGTCGGCAAACCGTTTGCTCCACACACTCTGAGCACTGGACTCTCCTGCCGTCCCCTGGTTGGAGCATCGACCGACCTTCCGACTGCGCACTCTTTCGTGCAGCCGGCTTCTTGTTCGTCTTCTTTGGAGTCGACTATTTGCGCTGCTCTCACCCTTTTGTGTGCTGTGGGTTGATCGTGTCCCTCCCCTTCCACCGTTGGAATCAACAGAACGTGGAAATAAACTCCTTGAAACTCCTTGAAACTGGGTTGATCGTGTTCTCTCGTTCGACCACTCGCCTTTCCATTCAACTGTGTGAATTCTTGTGTTCATCGATCATGCGCAGAAGGCCCCGTTCTCTCACCTTGGAGAGCGGCGTTGAGAGAAGTGATGCAGACTGCAAAACGAGCTTCCAATCACGACCTCCAGTTGTTGTTTGACCGAATTCAACGAGCGGAATCGTGCAAGAGCCGACCGCCCGCGAAGTATCTTCTCTTCTCCGGCGAAGTCATGTGTCCCGCTCGGGGAACGCCGCGTCCTCCGCTCCCGCCGCTTTCCGCCCGCATTTCGCTGCTGTCCGCCGAACGTGATGGTCGATTACTCGGTGGATTTTGTGGATTTTTGTCGCGTTTTGTTGTGTAAACACTCCGAAAAATTATTGAAGCGAAAAGAACGAAGTTGACGGCGATTTCGCTCAATTTCCGTGAAATTCCGCGCGATTTCTTTCGAATTTATTCGTCCTCCAATTTCGCTTGTTTCAGGAGGACGATGGCCGAGTCCAGTCGGCAGTCGTCGAGACGGAAGCGGAAGAAGACAGAAGACGCGGAAGTGGAGAAGCCGCCGATCGTTCAACTCTCGTCCGCCCACCTCTGCGGATGCTCGAAGGGATGGAAGACGGCCGCGGTTTGCCCGCCTGGTCGTCGTTCCGCTCGTTTGGCTGCGAAGCGAGCTCGGCTGCTGGATCGCGGGCAAGACGCCCTCAAGAACTTCTTCGTCTACGAGGGCTACGAGGTTTGCTTTTAACTGCCTTTTCGTTTCGTCAATTCCGCCTGTTTTCAGCTCTCCGATCACCTCTGCTGGTCCACGGACGGCCGCTACTTGTACGCCCTTACGGAGCAATCGGATGTGCTTGTCGTGGACGTTGTGCGGAACGCTTACAAGTGACTTCTTTTCTTTTTCCGCTGTTACAAAGGCCGTTGTTCAGGCTGTGGAAAGCTCCGACGAATTGGCTCCGAACATCGTACGTCATGGCCAGCGTGGTCGTGAATTTCAGCACGATTCTCGTCACAACGTCCGAAGACTGGGAACGCGAAGGCACCAGCGAGTTGCATCTGATTCGTCTTCCGGCCGACTGCCAAACTCAATCCTACGAGCGAACGCTTCTCCATTCGATCCCCGACCGCAAAGCGGCGTTCGCCCTGACGGACATCATCGGCCTGCAGGTGGACGTGAAGCAAACGGTTCTCGGCTCCTCTGAAGAGATGGTTTTCCTCACGGTGGACATCGACCAGCCGCGCGCCACCGTCCAGCAAACCACCACTCACCCCGTCCACTGGTATTGGGGCCAAATGAGCGAGGACGGAGCCCATTTGTACACGGCCTCTACTCAACAGGGAGTGACGATCGAGATGCACGTGTACGCGCTGGACGAGCGAAAGTGGACCCAGGAGAAGTTGGACGGAATGGAGCTCAATTGGCGGGTATTTTCTCGCCGGCTTTCGCTGAATTTCCGCTCGAATTTCAGACCCGCTATCGGCTTTCATGCGGACCGCACTCGATGTTCGTGCAGGGCAAGCAAGAGATCGACGGCATTTGGACTACGCGTGCTTTTCGCCTCAACTTCGACGCGAGGAAGTGGGAAGCGATCCCGTTCTGCGCGCAGCTCTACGCCCGTGTCTTCCCGATCGTCAACCCGGTGGACGGCAAAGACGACGGAGTCATGGTCGTCGAACGATCGGACTGGCGGCCGAAGGGACATCGCGTCACTCGTCTGAAGGTCGAACGCGTCATGTTCCGGTGAGTCCTCCTTTTTTCCATCCACTTATTTTTTCCGTTTGCTTCCAGCAATCCCGACTCGCTCCGCAATCTCTCGGTGACGGTCGCCCACAAGAGCCGCGAGCTGATCGACGGCGAGGGCGGCCTCCAGCACGAGATGAACAAGCCGCCGCTGAAGTCCGTCCTCCGCAGCGCGTTCGCCGGAATGAAGCCGATCCCCGTCCGGCAGCTCCAATGAACCGGCAGACATTTCTCGTCGTTGTGGCATCTTTCCCCTTCGTGCTGTTGTTTTCTCTATTGTTCTTCCCCTACTGTTGTGCTCAAGCGTTGTCGTTGCGGTCGTTCGAGTAAATGCGCAAGAAAGGAGATCAAGAAATTAGCAACGGTTGTTATTGAAACGAAGCCGATTATCGGCAGTGATCGAGTTTTCCGCACAAAAAGCTGCTTTTTTGGGCATGAGGTGGGTGCGGTGAGTGAGGGGCGGCGGGCGAGCAGTCGAACGAAGCGACGCGGCAGCTGCAGGCGCGCAGGAGAACGAGACAGAGAACGCCGCAAGTGAACGACGAGCAACCGATCGATCGAGTGGTTCGGTTGACTGCAACGGGGGAAGAAGGCGGTCGAAGGCGAACGCAGAAGAGAAACACACCCCGACGAGTGCTCGCCTCAAGTGGAGAGCGACAAAAGGCTGCAGCATGTGGCCTCGTTCGTTGACGCGGCTGCCCGCCTGCTCGATCTCTCGGCAGGTTTCAACCTCCTCTCCTGCGGCCGGTCCGCTCTCTGCGACGTGTCGGCGCTCGCCGCGCGGCCTCGCCAAAGAAACAAACCGGCGGGCGCAGTCCTTCGTTCGAGCGGCCGCTGCGTGTTCCCGACGGGCGGGCGGCTCGTTCGGCTGCCGGCGGGGCGGTCGGCCAGTCAAAGTCTAGCGGGGAGCGGCGGGAATCGAACGGGAGGGCGGGCAGGTGGGAGGGCGGAAGAAGCCGTGCGGCAGCTGGAGGATCGCTCGACCACTCGCTCGTTCGGGCGGCCGTCGATCAGCGTGTTGTTCGTTGGGATGCTCGGCTGTTCGGCCGCCTTCTTCCCGGCACTTCCCACGGCCGCAGCGTCAGACGAGCGGCTTCCTCTCGCCACCCATCAACCGACCGAACGGACCGCAGTGGACGGCCGACGACCAAAAAGGCCTCCATTCGCGTCCCCTTGACGAGTTGGAACGAAATCAAAACCAAAAAGTGCAAACCCCAGCGTGCCTGCACCCATTCAGCCTCTTGGCGCCAGAGGAGCCCACGAAGTCTCCGCTGTTTCGGGTGTTCAGCCGACAAGGCGCGTCGAGATACGAACGAGTCAACCAAGTTCGCAGCAAGTTTAGTCGTCTTATGCTATGTTGAAAGGGGACGTACCGTCCAACGATCAATCGCTGTACGGCGCATTGAACCCTAAACACTGCCCGACTTCACTTGATCAACTAAGCACATCGAACCCACTAACGGCTACGAACCAGCGACCCGCACCGCACCGCAATCCGCGCCCAGAACCGCTGGACCACAGAACGTATTGGTTGGGGAGCGAAGGCGGCGCCTTTTCCCACGCAGGGCGGCGAGGCGAGCGCTCACTGCTGGTTCGTTTCTGCTCGTATGCTTGTTGCGCAACCGCGAGCAACCGAATTCGGAATCTGACTGCTGCAACCGGTCAGCTGCATCCAAGTAGCTGAGAGTCGCTACCCACTTCCAAACTTGGCTGCAGCTTGCAGCCGACGTCCTACTTTTCTCCTGCAAAGTGGCTCCAGCCGCAGCCGAGATCTTTGAACTCGGTTAGGCGTCCACGTTCGATCACCGAAATGAAACGAACCTTCTGTCGATGAGCAGTGGGACGAGAGGGCGACACGTCCGAAATTTCTCCGCAAATCCGCGACCCCTCCTTCACTCAACGGAAGCACCCGAATTCACGATCACGAGAGCGGCCCCGTGCTTTTCGCTCTCGCCGCTCCCAACGAGCTCGAAGCCGAAGCTGCGGTCGACTCGAAGGGCAAGGAGAACGCGGCGAAAACGAGTGGGTTGGTTGCGTTCAATCGAGCGGCCGTTGGAGCGGTCGGTCGAGCAGCTGCTGGTCGAGTGAATGCTCCCGTTTTCTCGCCCTGAACGAGCCGCTCGCTTGCTGGAAGTGGCGCCGACTGCCGAGTGGCCGGCGGAGTGCGTGGAGAGCCGCCCGCCCTACCTCTTGGGCACGAGCAAGCGGGAGAGGCGGCGGTTGTGCGGGGCTTCGCGAAGGCGGCCGCCCCCCGCCGCCCGTCCACTCGTCCTCCTCGCTGCTCGTCGCCCACCGCTTGCTCGATTTCTGCCGGCTTCCTCGAGGTCGTCGCTGGAGCAGTGGGCAGTCGATGCCTGAGGGTCCTTTGATCGAATCGAAGCGCCCTGCCGGCAAGAAAAGGAGGGAGTTCACAGTCGTTACCTCTCCCCCTCGTTCAGCCGCCTGCTCGCCGAAGGGCCGCCGCCAATTCCGCGAATGGTCGGCCGCTTCTTCTGCGGCTTGTCCGCCCCAATCGGTCGTTGTTGAGTGGGGGAGTCTAACAAGTGCTGGACGGGCGAGAGGATAAAAGACCGTTCTTGTCCCGCGACAGCTGGAGCAACGAACCCAATAAACAGACGTCCAAATCCGAGTTTCGTGTTCAACGGTCAAATAAACCGGCGGCCAGATTACCTGAAGCAGTGGAGGACTGCCCTTCAACGTTCGCCCGGCGCTTCGCGTCCACCCGCTGGTTCTCCCGCGCCGCCCGCCGCATCGAGGTTGTTGGACGATCTATTCGATGAGCTCGCTGTCCTCAAGCGAGGCGGCCGAAGCGATCGAGACGGTCGACTCCTCTCCGCCGGCACGCCGCCACTCGTCCACTTGCGGGCAGCTGGAGGTTGTGGATTGAACGAGGGATCTCCCGAGAGGGTTCGTCTACTGCACGTTCATTCGAAAAAATGATGGGCAGCAGTCATCCTTGACGGAGGCTTCCTCTTCGTCGCTCTCCCACTCTCCATCCCCCGACTCCTCCTCGTCTTCGAGCTTCTCCTCCCCGCCGCCGTCCTCTTCCGCTTTGCCAAACTCTCGCATCTCCGCTTCGTCCATTGCATCGTCGAGTTTCGGGTCGAGCGCGAGCAGCGGCTTGCAGTTCCGTTGGGCGCACGAATGTTCGGAACGGACAGAGAACAAGGCGCTAGCGTTCAGTCGTTCTTCGTTTCACACCGAATTTCTCACAAACAACGCGCAATGCGCGATCGATTTATCTGCTGCTTCTCCCTCGACCTTCCCACCCCCCGATCAATGGGAAACGAGCGGGTCTCTCATGACCTCGCTGATTGCGCGCGGCGTGGGCGGGCGGCGTGGGTTGGATGCAGCGAATATAAGCGGGCTGCTGATACCGTTGACCACTCACTTCCTCCATCCGCTTATGCCTGCAAACCTGTTTGTGTAAAAAAAGGTGAGTTTCTTCCGCGTCCATTGGAAAAAATGCGCAAACTCGCTATCGTTTCAGCCGCAATGTCGAAAATCACCACCAAATGCGTGGACGTGGACATTCGGGACCACTTGCTGTCCGGTGCCGCCGGAAGCAAGTGGAACAGCAATGAGTTCCTTTTGAAAGGCATCGACGGAGCGCTCTTCCAGCTTGTGTTTGGCCCGAGAGGTACAAACAGTTCCGACTACGTTGGCATCTTTTTGATTTGTCGCCAACTCAACAACCACACCTCCGTGCGGCTTCGTTTCAAAACGTTTCTAGGATGCCGTGGTTATAAATACGGCGTACGTGGTAAGAGACGACGCTTCTGACGCTCCTTTACCAATTCTCGTATTTCAGAAGAAACACAGCAATTCACTGCGACAGAAGAACACCAAGGAAAAAGCGTTTACGCGTTCTCATCTCTTCAAGAATGGGCGCGCATGGGATATTCTGGATTTGCGTTGTGAAATCGAACTTCTGGACTCGGTGGAAAAGCCCGGGGGTCCGAAAAGCGAAAACGTCATGACCACTATTGTGGAAAAGTACGCGGCAATGTTCGAAGACGACTCGCTTGCGGACGTCGAGCTGTACGTCGAGCAGAAGGTCTTCAAAGCGAGTGGCTTCTTTCGTTCAATCGTCCATCTGTTCCTTTTAGGCGCATCGGGTCATTCTTGCTTCCCAATCGGAGTACTTTAAGCGCATGTTCACGAACGACACCAAGGAGAAGCGAACGGGCATCGTCGAAGTTAAAAACTACAGTGCGGGGATCATCGAGAAGGTGCTCCGCTTCATCTACTCCGGAAAAGTGGACCAGCTGGACGAATGCGCCCGCGACCTTCTGCTGGCTGCGGACTTTTACAACTTGGAGATGCTGCAGGCAAGCATGCTCTTCTCTTCCTTTCACTCCCCTCCGCTTCCAGGAGATGTGCATCGCGTCGATCTTCAAGACGTTGGCGGTCGAGAACGTGCTGGAGGCCCTGCAACTCGCGTACGCCCACGCACACCTCGGCGACTTCAAGCAGCGCGTGCTGAAGTTCGCCAAGGAGAACTGGAAGGCGATCGCTAAACTGCCTGCTATGGACGTGGCGTTCTATCGGGAAAATCCGGAGATCGCTAACGATTTCGTCAAGCTGGCTACCGATTGAGCCCACTCGTCTTTCCCCTAGTTTGATGATTGTCTCTTGTTGTTGTTGAATAAATGCAGCGGGCAGCAATCCAAGCGGTTCATCTACTTGGCAGCCAACAAGAAGCGTTCATCTGCAGGCCGAGAATGCACTCGAGCGATGTCCGCACGGATCAAACAGCTCACTCGGGACTGCAGACGAACCGCCTGTCGCTCCAGCACGTCAAGGGGGTGGCCAAAGAGAAAGCGGTAGAACGGAGCGAGTGGACGAGAAACGAAGCAGAAAAGACGCTGTTCACGCCCGCAACGAGTTGCAGAAGTGCACACGGAGGCAGCTGTCTGACCAGGAATCCGACAGACAGAAGTCGAGTGGGCAGCGAGAGAAGCGGCGGGAAGGGCGATCAAACGAAGTGAACAAGGGCGACCGTTTGGAGCGATTGGAAAAGGAATGAGAGCGTCGTCCACGCAACTCCCGCCCGCCCGCTTGTTTCGCAGGAACCACGCGGATCGGCCGCCGTTTTGTCCGCATGCAAATTCGCGGTCGACTTCGGCCGCCCGCGGTCCCGATCGCCCCACTCGCTCAACCTGTCGGCGGCTTGTGCGCTCGCTCTCTCCCCCTCCTCCCCGTCCTCCTCCGTTCGAGTGCGTTCGGCCGGCTGCTCCGAAATGCGCGCTTCGGTCCTCCTCCTGGCCGTCGCCCGGCTTCTGCTCGTCGCCGGAGACGCGTGCTTCACGCAGAACGGCGACAAAGTGTGAGTCTTCCCCTCCGCCTTCCTCCTCCCACTCACTGGTTGGTCGTTGCAGGACGTACAAGGGAACGGACGCCTGCATGACGGCCAAGACGACCCTCTACTTTGCCGGCGGCGAGCTCCAGTTCAAGCTAGGTTACGGGGCCTCGGAAAACACGGCCTTCGCCAAGTAGGCGTTTTTGTTCCCTCCTCATTGATCCTGCGCTTTTTCGTTTCAAAATCACCGTCAACCAATGCGCACGGGACGGTCGAATCGAGTTCAGGAAATCCACTGGCTGTCGGTTGGAGCCGACGGAGACTACCGGTATGAGTGTTCGATGTCCTTCTCAACAACTAAGAATTGCAGGCATTTTCATCTCGGTTCCTCTCGATGGGACCGCATCTTCTGCCGGCGTCGTCTTCGGTTCGAACGACACTTCTCCGCCGTCGTGTTCGCTGAGCTTCAAGAAGACGGCGACCGGCAAGTACTCGATCGCCGACGTCTCCATCACGCTCGACGACGAGATGCCGCTGTTCTCGATCGACTTCGTGAGTTCCCCCGGCTCTCCACTCAACTCCCGCTAGTTGCAGACGGCCCAGCTAAAGAACGACGACCAGCCGAAAGGCACGACGGGCGGGACGAGCGGACCGGTCGGATCGACGGAGGCGGCAGCGGCGAAGGACGACTCTGGCTTTCCGCTGTGGGCGTGGGTGGTCATTGGAGTCGGGGGGTGAGTCTCCTGCCTTCCCCCTCGTCCACTCTTCTGCTTGCAGCCTGCTCCTGCTTTCGTCCTCGGTGGGCGGCGTCGTGGGCGGCTGCCTCTGCTGCCACCGCAAGAAGACGAGCGGGAAGACGGCTGGTGCGGGTGGGACCACCGGCGCCACCCCGGAGACTGAAGCGACGGAGACGACGGTCCGCGGCGAGAAGTCGAACCTCGAGGACGAGGCGTCGATCTCCAACAAGCAGCCGCCCCCGCCGCCCGTTGAGCTGACCGTCCCGCTCGGCTCAACGCCCGCCCCGCCGCCGCTCCCGAAGGCCGCCGAGGAGCCGCAGTACGAGATCCCGGAAGCGTGGAAGCATCTGCCGCCGTCGTCGCACTGAGCTCACCAACTGAACGCCGGGCACTGGGGAGGAGCGCGCCCGATTTCTGTCGTCTGTGGAGCGAATAAACAGGAGAACTGCGGAGATCGGCTGTTGCAGGGAGAGCCCTTGGTTGAAGAAAAAGAACGGTCGAGTGCTCGTCGTTCACTCCTTCTGCGTACCCTGCTCGCTCTAACTCGTTGTGTCCTCCGGGTTCCTCCCTCTTCTGCCGGCTGTATTGTCTAGAGCCTTTCCAACGCCCACTGACTCGTGTTTCCACCGAAGCAATCGAATCCACTCGCTGCACTCCAGCACCAAGAACAAGCAGCAAACGTCGATCGTCGTAGCCCGTAACTGGGCGGGTCGGTGGGTCGCCCGTCTTTCTGATCACTCTTCTCCGTTGGATGCCCAAATGTTGCGTCTGGAGACAGAAACGGGATCGATAGTCGAAGGAGTGCGTCTCTCGTTAAACACACGGGCATTCGAGCTCGAAATGGCTTCCGCCCGTTGTCGCGTTCAAACGCACTGCTTTGTGCGGAGAAGGCTGACTGTTCGCAAAGAGCACTAGAAGACGAGCAGGAGGACGAAAAGCAAACGCTTTGTTGGCGAGCAGGTGTGAGCGATCGTCATCGCTTTTTTCTCCCGACTCGCGCGCAATTCGCGTTACGCGCTTGCCGGAGAGCAAACAACCGAGCGGGCTCGCCGCAATTCGAACGAACACGCGGCGTTGTTTTGAGGTCGCGCGGTGGATGGGGTGGCGGTTTGCGGCCCTCACCCAACGCGCGGCCGGTTGGTCGGGGGCTGGCAGCAGTCGAGTACTTTCTTTTTCCTTGCAGAATGTCGCCTCCAAAATGGCGTTTTTTGCTCCACGATCTGAAAGCGAGAATCCAACGGTCGCGGTTGATGGAGAAGCCGAAGCTGAACACGGACGGCCGCCTGCTCGTGTTCTTCCACGCGCTAATCGCCGGCAAGGCGCTCGATCTTTTCGCCGCCGACTACCGCCAGAAGCGGGCGGTCCTCCGGCTGCGAACGCTCCGCTTTTTCTTCTGCTCGCGCCCGTTCGCGACCGTCTTCTTCGACACGAACGGGAAGGGACGGACGAAATGGCCGCAGATCGTCGTGACTTCTCGGCTCTACACCTACGTGGTCTCGGCGCCCAAGAACGGAATCGTTCTGCGACTGGAGTCCCAACACGTGTCTCCCGCATCGATCGCCCGCATTGTGCGCGTGGCCGACGTGGAGCACTTGTGGCCGCATTTCTCGCCTTCACCACGCGATTGGGCGGACTTCCGCGATCAGATTTCGATCTTTGCGGCCTTCAAAGGTGAGAAAAGCGGTATATTCAATCGATTGCTCGTTCAGATCATCCATCGCTAAAGACGGTCAGGCTGCGGTCATGGACGTGCCGCAAAAACCGCCTGCTGGTCCACATGCTCCGCGAGTTCCTCACGGACAAGTTCGTTAAACTCGACTTGAGCTGCGAGGTACCCACCATTCTGTACGGTCCCTTGTCGTCGATGTTGATGGAAAAGGCGACTTCGAGTACCGCGACTATCCGCACCACAAACCGCGGTCTTTGTGTCGGTTTTTTCGTCAAAAGAAAACATTGCTCTCGTTCGTCTTTAGATTTGACGCCCTTTTTTCGCTCCCGTGCTCGTGAACTCCAACTGGACGTTCAGATCGAGAAGATCGTCGCAAATGGGCCGCGAGTTTCTTGCTCGAATTCCGCCGTGATTCGTTTAGTTGCGAGTTGAACGCGGCGGTCGAGCGGGTGGTCGTCAAGACGCGCCACACTGCGGAGCCCGAGTCCATCGTTGACGCCCCGCTCGCCTTGCCGTGGAGCGAGCAGAAGGTGCGTGCGTGACTGGCGGGCGGCCTTCGAGAACCTCCGCTCGTTGAACGCCGTTTTTGTTCTCCGACTGGAGTTCCACGAGCTCTACGTGCAGGTCGGAGCGGTACGTTTGCTCTCTCGGCCGTCTACCTTGTTTGCAGGAAGAAAGCGAAGTGTTCGCCGTTCTGCGCATCGTCGTCGATCGTTGCGCTCGCTTCAGCGAGTCGGCGGCGGCGCGCGGGCCTTCGTTTGCGCAAAATCACGACGCCGATTTGTCTGCTCGACGCCGATTCTTCCGTTCGTCTTCTCTCTTTCGCTCATTCGGTGGTTGTGTCTTTAGCAGCTGGAACAAACGTTGGAGATCGCAAAGCGCTTCTTCGCCGAACACACGAACTGCGCGCCGCAAACGGAGGCCGTCGACACGACGAGTTTCGGCGACTTTCTGGCCTACCGGAAGCTTCTTTGCGCGTGGAAGCAGCGAGTGGGGTCCGCAGGTGTGCGCTTCGTGTTTGTGCGTTTGAATTGACGCTTGCCGTGTTGTCAGCGGCCGTAAATGTCGCGTTCAATAAACTTCTGAAATGCTGGGATCGCTTTTTTAAAAGAATTTCATATTCTTTTCGACGCCTCCATCTCGTCCGCCTTTACGTTCGCAGCTCGCTCGTCCTCAATCAGCTGCTAGTTGTCGTGGAGGTCGCGGAGCGGTGTGAGCAGAATCTCCGAGAATTAGCGTTCCCGCTCTGTCCACTGCAGCAAACAACAGAGGGCGCACGGCGTTGTCCTGCTGCTGGGCGACGACGAGCGCCGTCTGCTGGACGACGACGAGCGCCTCTATTCGCGCGTTTCTGCCTGCTTCTCCGACTTCCGCCCAATGTCGAATACGGTCTCCACTGTTTATTCGGACTTCACATGGACAACACGAAAGAACTTCTCGATCACTTCAAGCCCTGATCAAACGCCCGCCGTCTTCGAGCCCTCCATCTGCTTCGAGTGGTCCAAGCAATTGCGCATGTGGTCGTGCAGCGACTTCCACAAGTACCGCTCGTTGGGCGGCTGCAAACATTCGACATAGTCGGGGATTAGAAGGGAGAACGCACCAGAGAGCGGTCAGCAAAGCGCGCGGCCGTCATTTGAATGACGTGCTGGACGACCGGCAAGTCGGCGGCGTCCATCGGGAAGCGCTCGAGGAACGCGCGGTAGTCGCTGGAACTCCAGTGGGTGCGGCCGGGGAATGCGCGCAGGAGTTGCATGCGCGCCACGCCTTTCACGCCCTCGTCCACGAGCATGAGGTCTTCGCGCCACACGAAGTCGCGCACTGCGGCGATCTCCGCCTGCAATTCGGGGTGAGGGCGGTGCGGAAGGAGGCGGACGGCGACTCACCGCTTGCGACTCTTTCGCCTCCTCCGGCTGCCAGTCGTCCTCCACGGCCGTCTTGCAGTCCGCGCTGGTCGCTTTCGTTTCCTGGACGGCGGCCGTCGTCTGGGCGGTCGTTCCGTCCGCTGCGGCTTCTTTCGGCGGCTTCTTCGGCGCCTTCAGCGGCTGTTTGGGCGTCTTCTGGCACGAGTCGGGCGGCGGTCCGTCGAGCGACTTCAGCGACGAGCGCGCGGCCGTCTTGGACGCGTCCGGGCGGGCCTTCGAAGCGTCTGTGGGCTGCGCGGGCGTCTTCTCCTTGGCCTCCACGTTGACCGCCTGGCCGGGAGTCGCCGTCGGCTTGGGCGTCGGCATAGACGTCTGCTGGGACGTCTTGGTGGCCGAAGTCGGGCGGGATTTGTCGCTCGCCTTCGACTTGCGCGCCTCCGTTTTGGCCGCGTGCTTCAGGGACTTGCGGGACGGCTTCTTGGCCGCCTTGTTCTTGCGGCAGCGGCAGCAGCAGAACACGACGGCAGCGGCAATGGCGGCGAGCAGCAGCCTGCAAGAGGCGGGTGAAAACGATCGGAAAGGATAACTCACATCAATCCGCAGATCCCACCGCCGATCAGCGCCCAGAGCCGCCAGCCGCCGAAGCCCGCGCCGGCGTCCGCCGACTTCTTCTCCACCGCGGCGTCCTTCTGAAACGAAGACGATAAGGAGCGGAAGGAAGACGGAGCACTCACGAAGGTGAACGTGAAGCCGGGCGCCGGCTTGTCCATCTTGAAGCCGACCGTCGTTTTCTTCTTGCCCTCACCCGCATCGTCGAACATCGGTGGCTTCGTGCAGTTGGATCCTTTCCCGTTGATATCGACTTTTCTCGCGCTTGCCTCGCCTGACCACGGCGCCATTTCGACCTCGCCTAAAAACAAGTAATTATGAAACGAAGAAAGTGAACTCACGATTGTAGGAAATGGTCGCTTTATTATTTTGATCCTCCGGTGTGAATGCGAGAGTCCCCGCACAACCGCCGTACTCGAGAGTCCCGCTGGAACGAAAGAAGATTAAGTGAAAGGAAAGAGCGACGAACCTCGTCTTAACGTTGCCGCCCGGGTAGTCGATGTCGAACTTCAGCGTGTCGCCCGAGAAGACCAGCGTGGCGTTGGCGCTCGTGCACCCGTCCACCAGCTCGAACGTCCTGAAATCCGGACGTCAGCAGAGAAGAGGGACGAGGGGAGACTCACACGGCGCCGTCGGCCTTCTTGAAGCACTCCGGCTTGTCGGCGAGCAGACGGACGGGCGGCCCGGCGAGGACGACGGCGGCCGAGAGCGCAAGCAGGAGCGCGGGGGCGGACGACGAGCAACCGCTCAACCACAAGGTCGGCGACGGGCGCCTGAGGAGCGGGGAGAGCGAAGAGCGGAGGGGAGAGAGGGGAGGAGAAAAGCGGGAGGTCGGAGGGGTGCCGATTGAACGAACTGACGGCCGGCCGCCGACTTTCGCTCGGTCGTCGGTTCGTCTGATGCAAATTCGCAGTTTGAGCGGGCAGAAAGGCGAGAGAATAAGCGGACGTCGTTGCATGCGAAGAAGGAAGGTGTTGCGCAGGAAACAGTCCGAAAGCAAACATCTTTCTACAGCCGAGCCTCTCGGCCAATGTCTACCCGTCGACGGCAAGAACTCGAAGCGGAACGTCTCGATTCACTTGGAGGCGAGCATGCGGGCGGCGGTTGCTTTGCCTCAACCGCCGGCCGCCTTTCTCTGCTCGCCGCTTTTGAGTCGGCTCGTGGTGGCAGATCGTCCGGCGGGCACCCGCTTCGATGAGCCATTGGCGGCCCGTCCCGCAAAACAAGAACGGCCACTCGCTCAGTTGACGGATTGTGGTCTCAGGCGCCTCGTTTTGCTCTGCGTCGTTCCGTCCTCCTTTGAATCGCGGGTGGGTTTGATTTGGGCTCTCCACTCTGTTTCTCGACGCCCACCGCAAGCACTCGTATTTCTGTCCCCAGCTGTCTCGTGCATTCCTGCCCGACTACTCAAGCGGCACGTGTGGATGGGCGCAGCCAGCGAGAGCAACAGCGGCCGTTGGAGCTGGAGACCCACCGAGATCGTCGATTCGCTCTCCACTGCAAACTTTGGACTTTCTTCCGCTGATTTCGTGCGACGAGGAGATTGCCAGTATGCCGATCTAATTTGCTGCTCATTGTGGTCGGCCTTGTGGGTCCGTTTTCTTGAGTTGATTGCCGCAATCGCTTTCCAAGTGACTTGTTCGCGACCAGCAAGCCACCATCCTTTTCGTTGCCTCCATTAAAGCAGCTCATGTTTATTCCGCATTCACCATCAGAACAAAAGAACATCGGACGTGTCGACGCCCCTCAACTGGGCGCCCATTTCGGCGACTCCTCAGGCGGCCTGCCTCGAACCGCCCGCCACCTTCTTCTCGGCCTCCATCGCGTGGTGCTGGTCGCGGAAGGCGCGGAGGTACGCGTACAAGTTGACCCACACGAGCTTCTCGTCCAGCGGCAGCGACTGAAAGCAAGCGGGTTGGAGGAGGAAGGAGTGGGCTGACCGCGTTCGTCGGGCGGTCCTTCGCGAGAGCGGCGGTCTGCTCGAGAAGGGCGAGCGTCTCCCAATCGAGCGGGTAGCGCTGGAGGAAGGCGCGGATCGCCGCGTTGTTGCGCGAATTGAAAACGTTTGGGAAGATCCGTTGCAGCTTCATTCGGTCGACGCCCTCCGCTCCACGGGCGACGAGCTCCAAGTCCGCCTTCCAGCCGAAGTCTAGCTGGGCGGCGCGCACGAGCTGCAGCGAGCGAGTAGATGGAGCTGCCGGGGAACTCACCGCGTTGTGCTCGACGGCGCCGGGCATGTGCGACGCGAGGGTGACGCCCTGGATCGTGATGGTCGTCGTCGTGCCGCCCGCCTCGTCGGGCGCGGCGCTCTTCTTCGCAGCCGCCTTCTTCTTCCGCCAGCCGACGACCCCGAGCACGACGAGCAGGACGACGAGAAGGAGGCTGCAAGAAGAAGCGAGTGGATGAGTGCGAGAAGCGAGGGACACGAACAACAGGAGGCCGCCGATCAGCAACCCGAGTTTCCAGCCGCCGAAGCCCGCTCCGGCCGCCTTGTTCTCCGGCTTCTCCAAAGTGGCCGTCTGAAAGCGAGCAATGAGTAGACGGAAGAGTGAGAACTCACGAAAGTGAACTTAAAGCCGGGCGCCGCCTTGTTCATCGCGAAGCTGACCGTCGTCTTCTTCTTGCCCTCGCCCGCTTTGTCGAACTTTGGCGGCTTCGAGCAGTTGGACTCTCCATCGCCAACGCGGATCTTCTGAGCAGTCGCTGTGCCCGAGAACGGCAGATCCTTGTTGTTCGCGTATTCTGAAAACATTGAGAGCGGGAGGAACGGATGGAAGAAAGCTCACTATTGTAATGGATCATGGATCGAGTGCCTGGTCCGGCCGGCGTGAAAACGAGAGGCTGCAGACAGCCGCCAATCGCGAGAGTCCCGCTGAAACAAGGAGACTAAAAGAAAGGAAGGAGCGACGAACGTCGTCTCGACATTGCCGCCCGGGTACGCGATCTTGAACTGCAGCGTGTCGCCCGAGAAGAGCAGCGCGGCCTCCGCGTTCGTGCACCCATCGAGCAGCTCCAAGACCCTGAAGTCGTCCGTTCAGCCGCGAGAGAACGAAGAGAGACTCACACTTCGTTGCCCACGTGCTTGAAGCACTCCGGCTCGTCGGCGAGCAGACGGGCGGGCGGAGCGGGGACGACGGCGGCGGAGACGAGAAGCAGGAGGACGGGGTACGAGGAGCGACCGCCCCAAAACGCGGTCGTTGACGCCCGCATGATGAGCGAGAGACGAGTGGGAGAGCGGAAAGAGAGCGGCTGCACGGGCGGACGTCGACTGAACAAATCGATTGCCGACCGCTGCTCGGCGTTGTCGCCCACTCGGCTGATACGAATTCGTGTCCGAAAACGGGCGTCGAAGAATCAGATACTTCTTGGACTCGAGTGGTTTCGTTGCAAGACGTGCGAAGAATGACGAGCGTCGTTTCGAGATCGAATCGCCGTTCAAGTCGCTTCGGCTTGTTCTCATTCGCAAGCGAATGATCCACCGAAAGGCAACAGAAAGCGGTGAGCGGCGAACGAGCAGTGAGCGGTCGACCAGAAGCACGAGAGTGTTCGCTCGATTCTCGTGACCAGCCACTGCTTTCAACAGAACGGATTGGTCGAAGAAGCCGCCCACAATTCCTGATGTTTATTCCACTTGAAGCAACCAACCGCAAGAAACACGTGGACACTCGCTCACCAGACGGCCGACTTCGCTGCGGTCTGCTCGGCCTGCATCGCCTCCCAGCGCTCGATGAGGTGGCCGAAGATGGTCGCGTGCTTCCGCCACTGCACCTTCGACACCCACGGCTGCAAACGAGCGGGAATGAGCGGAAGCGGAGGAGCACGAACCGCAACGGCGGCCTGCCGCTCGCACTCGTCGCGCGCGTCCCGCACGGCCGCGAAGGTCGCCGCGTCCAGCGGGTAGCGGCGGAGGAACGCGTCCACGTTCCGCGCGGCGCACACGTCGCTCTGGCCGCTCCAGAAGATGCGGGGCAGCTTCATGCGCTCCATCCCGTGGATGCCCTCTCCGAAACGCTCCAAGTCCGCGCGCCAACTGAAGCCGCCGTTGTTCGTCGACACGATCACTTCAAACAGACGAGTGAAGAGGGAGGGGCGGCTGAACTCACAGAAGTCTGCTCCGCGTCGATGGCGGCTTGTTCGGCGGCCGTGAGCCCGCGGCCGGTTTCATCCGGCTTGTCCGCTTTGGTGGCCGCCGTCGTCTGCTCGTCGCCCGGCTTCAATTGAACGCGAGTTTGTTCGCTGAATTCCTTCTTCGGCGTCTCCTTCGGCGGCATCTTGCGCGTCTTCGAGGCCGATTTGGATCCGCCGAGCGACTTCTTCAGCGAGCGGGCGGTCTTCTTCGCCTTCTGGCGACGGGACTTCGAAGATGACTTCTTGCCGTCCGCCTTGCCCGCTCGTTTGCGGCGCCAGCAGACGAAGCCGACGGCGGCAGCACCAGCAGCGAGCAGCAGCCTGGAAGATAATGGGAATGGAGGCTTGAGTGGACGAAGAGCGACAACTCACAGCAATCCGCAGATCCCGCCGCCGATCAGCGCCCAGAGCTTCCAGCCGCCGAAACCCGCCTCTCCCGCGCCGGCCTCCGCAGACTTCTTCTCCAGAACGGCGTCCTTCTGAAACGAAAACGGTGAGGAGCGGAAGAAAAACGGAACACTCACGAATTTGAAGACCAGAGAAGGCGCGGCTTGCTGCATGTCGAAGCGGACGGTCGTTTTCTTCTTGCCCTCGCCCGCTTCTTCGAACTTCACGGCGCACGGCTTGTTTGCGCCGCCGATGACGATCTTTTCGGGCGTGGCCTCGCCCGTGGACGGCAGCTTCTTTATGTCACCTGAAAGCAGACGCGGGCGGTGAACAACGGAAGCAATCGAGCACACCGTTGTATTCGAGCGCAACTGTTGTGATGGCCGGCACGATCCCGAGGAGCGCAGAACAACCACCAATTTCGAAGTTTCCGCTGAAAGAGCGGGCGAGTGAAACCAAGAACGCCACAGCAAACCTTCGCTTCGAGTCCGGATCGCCCGGGTGCTCGACCCCGAAGACCAACTTGTCGCCGGTGAACACGAGAGTCGCAGACGCCTTTGTGCATTCGTCCGTCAGCGAGAAAACCCTGAAATCCGTTCGATTAGCCGTGGAAGAGCGGAGAAAGGAGGACTTACACGCCGCCGCTGCCTGCTGCTTGAAGCACTCCGGCTTGTCGGCGAGCAGGCGGACGGGCGGGGCGGCGAGGACGACGGCCGTGAAGAAGAGGAGCAGGAGGACGGGCGGCAGGAAGCGACCGCCCCACAACGAGGCCGACGGCAGGCGCATGACGGCAGAGATGGGTCGGGAGAGCGAGAGGCTCGAGCGGGCGTCAACTGAACGAAATGGCGACTGCGAGGTGCCGCCTTTCTGTCTGACGACTCCATTGATGCAAATCCCCGCTTCTTCCCCACTTTCCGCAGGCGGAATGTCGGGTTGGTCGACTCGAACGACCTTCGACAAGATTTCTGACGAACACTCGCGTTCACAATTAACTCTCAACTGCTGCTTCAACTTCGAGCGAAAGAACTACAGAAAATCCTTGGCGAAACCTCCGTAGACTTCTTTCCACTTGCTCTCACGCATCTCCCGTGATCGTTCGCTTCCTTCTCTTCGTGCCGTGTTTATTTAAACGAAAAGAATCAAACGAACAAAGAAGACTGGAAGACTTGAAGGAGATGGAAGAAGGTGGGGAACTAGAGGAACGGAACGAGTGACCAGAAGCAAATAGGCGACCAGAACGAACAGAAAGGAAGGACTAAGCAGAGGGAAGAGAGCAGCAGGAAGAGCATAACAACACAAAGAAGCAAACGATCACTCGAAGCTACTCGCCCCCATCCGACGAGCCGCCGATCTCGGCGATGATCGCCGTCGTCAACTGCGAGCAGTCGGCCTCGAAGCGCGCGAAACCGGCCGCCTTCCGGACGTCCTCGACGTTCCGTTGGGCGAAGCGGAGGGCGCGGCGCTTGAGGTCGCCCAGCGCGGGCGAGGCGGAGGGCGGCGAGCGCGGACGCGGCGGTCAGCTGGCCGACGATCCGATCGGTGCACGCGTACTGAAAGTGGAAGGGTGAGCGGATAATTTCTTGCAGCGGGACTGTTTCATTGGTGGTGGGTTTGCTGGAGAGTTCTGCCTTTCTCATCGATCCCTCCGTCTACCGAAATAGCGGCATATTCCCTGCTTTCTCCGCTCCAATCCCGAAGCAACGTCTTCCTTTTTCTCAACAGCAACCCAATATCCAACCGCTTTTCTCGCTTACCACGAGCTCGGGCACCTCGTAGTCGACGGCGAGGCGGAGGAGCGCGTGCGGGTCGTCCAGCGCGCCCAACGAGCGGCCGTACAGGAAGCGGAGCAGCCGCTCGACGTCCGCCGCCGCGTGGCCGTCGATCGCGAGCACGCGAGCGGCCGGCGGGCGGAGGAGCGCGTCGAAGCGGCGCGAGTGGACGCGCAGGACAAACGCGGCGATCTGAAGCGAGAAGCCGTGCGTTCAACGACGGGGTAGGGATTTCAAGAGTGCTGCCCTCTCTCCTTCCATCTCCAGCGCTCACCTTGAAGAGGCGCCCTTCCGCGCGGACCTCCAAATCGGAGAGGTCGGACGAACCGAAGGCGGCGGTCGGACGCGCGTTTAGCGGCAGCATTTCGACGAGCGGCCGCTCGTGGAGCTCCTGCAAGCGGACGGCGGAGTGCGGAGGAAGCGGCCGAACTCACCGGCAGCTCGCCGACCGGCCGCCCCGCGACGATCGCCCGCACGACGTCGTCCTCCGAGTGGACGACGCGCAGCAACTCGCGGACGTCCGCCGTTTTCAGCCCGCCGAACGGGAGCTCGCCGCCTCGCGCGCAGTGGCGGCGGAAAAGCGCCGACTGCAGCGCGCACAGGAACTTCGGGACCTGCAACGATCGAATGGAAGGGAGGAGTGAGCGGAAGGGTGCGGTGTCAAGAATCGTCTCATAATCGGGCCACCCAACAGCTGCTGATTGAAGAGCGTGTTGTGAGTGAAAGAAGAAGAAAAAAGGCCCTTGATTGAGAGAGGAACATCTGCCCTCTAACGAATCGGCCGACCAACAGCTGATGATCAAACCAAAAGAACCCCACTGGCCACCCCAACTCGCCTTGAAGCTCATCCCTTGGCGCGGCAAGCGGATCTCAAAGTCGGCCCACCGGTCGTCGCCGAACGTGCGCGCCGCCCGCCGGTCGAACTGCGCGCCGATCGCTTCGGCCGCCGGGCGCCGCACTCGCCGGACGGCCGCGCAGACGACGAGCGGCTCCCCGACGGAGACGAGCGGCAGGAACTCGGGCTCCTCGAAGTAGAGCGTGAGGCCGGCGGCGGCGAGGCGGGCGTCAAAGCAGGTGGCGGCTGGAGCGAGGGGATTTGAAGAGAAGAGTGAGGTGGACGAACCGCGGACGTTCGTGCGCTCGCCGGCCGCGTTCTTCAGCCACACCTCCGTTTCGAAATGACCAAACACCTACAGCGGCAAATTAGTTTATTTGTTAAAAGCAACACTCGATTTTTAGTATTCAATTTACACATCGGCATTGCTGCTTTGGTTCGCATTGAGGGCTTTTTCCGATATGTTCACAGCAAAGAAAACAATAAAAGTCTTGTTCACATGTGTACACTCCGCACTGGTCGTCAGAATCCGAATCACGTTTGTGTGCGCAGTGTTGTCCGTTGTCGTGGAAACAGTGGCAGCTGCTCTGGTTGCAACGCAGATGACAGGCATGAGGGCACGCGTTGCGGCCGACCATCGCAAAAGCAGTGACACCAAGCAGAAGGCCGAAGACGACGAACAGGAACAGTCGGATGGGCATTTCGAGCGAAAAAAGAGACGAACTGAACGCAGAACGACCCTCCAAGCTCATTTCCGCCGCTGCGATGCAAACGAACGACGTAGTTAATCGAAATTCACACAAACAACCCCAAACGAGCGGCAAATGATCGTTTGCCGACGCTTTATTGCTTTCAGCACCGTACTTCTCGAATCACCCGCAACGAAAAACCGAAGGTCATCGTCTTAAAACACATGAGCAACATTGCGCCCTTCTAGTAAATACCAGGGCAGTCAATTAATCCGCGTGTTTTTTTCTGTTCTCGACCATCACAAAGATGAACACACAAGTATTAAAAAACGAACTCGGAGCTCTTGCAGCTTTCTTTTTTTTTGCCACACTAGCTTCAAACATGACAAAAACGCCGGTAGGAATGACACGAAATCAAAAGCCGTTTTAAGAAAGAAGGAAGATGCTGCAGAAACTCGGATAGTCAGCTGGTTGGACGTTCTTTTTTGCCTACGGCCTGTTACTTGCCACTCTCTTGGAGCTAGAGTAGTTCGTAACCAAACCTTCATACGTATTTGTAGAACATAGCAGAACCAGGCGAAGACACAATAAAACGTCAGGTAACACTTTAATCTTTATTTAAACGATCGTTATTACAACCGGCTAAAAAATCTTCAAACATCCACATTCGTATTTCCGGCCGCATGTAGTAAAAGGATAGAACAGCCCATTACATAACAATTTGCAACAGGGATGATAACAATCGTACGTGTCCAGCCATGACGCAGCAGTTAGTTTAGCTTGGATACAAAACGTGTATTCAGCAGGACCAGTGTATCGTTGAAGTTCGTCGTAGCAATAACATCCGGTGGGTTCACATTTCGGCGTTCCGCCTTTCGTACAATTTCGGCAGTACTTACAATCATCATGCTGACAAGTTCCGTATCCGCAAGCGGTTTCAAGAGATGGGCTTTGAAAACCAGTACCATCTCCGTCCGCAACTTCAAGCAGAAGACCAATAACGACGAACAAGAGCAGTTTGGAGGACATTCGGGCAAGGCAAAAGACGAACTGAACGCAAGACGACGCCGAACTTGCTTTTGTCCGTTGCGATGCAAACGAACGACGCACTTCATTGAATTTTAAGTAAACGCCGCCAAACGAGCGGCAAACTACCGCTCGTCCAAGCTTTATTGCTTTCAGCACCGTACTCTCAGAGTCCTTTACGGCAAGGATTAACGAATATCTATCCCCCCGTAAAGCGCGTAAAACTGTGCGTTTGTCCGGCACACTTGCCGGCACAACTTTTTAGCCGATGCTCCGATCTAGCTGAATTTTTTTCTGGCTAGAGTAACTCGTATGCGCGAAGTCCGAAAATGTGCATTTCGACCGCCGGCGGGCACGTTCAACGTTCCGTGCCGACGTTCCGCAATGTACCGTTTTTCGCGCACGGCCAAATTCACCCGCCCTGTGGACGAAAAGATGCGCCTTGAAACGAGGAACATTTTATCAGTTGATGCCATCATCAGGAAACGTTGTTGAAGAAAGTTGTGATCGCCCAAAGTCGAAAGGTCGAAGCGGAAAATCGAAGAGCTTCACACTCGGCCGCGCCGTTCTTCGCTTCGTGAATTTATATCAAAAGGCAAAAACGATCCCACCTAGAAAAGGTTGTGCACATTTTTCAAGCTAACGCTTTAGTCGGGAGGAGTTGCCGGAATCTCAGTGGTATGGAAAAGAAATTGGGTGTCGATTCGCACACTTCGGCGAATTTCGATCCCATCGTTCTCATTGCACACTCGACGTCAGGACATGAGTGAGGGCTCATTCAAGAACGCAAAAAACGCGCTTTTCAATCGTGTGAATTTGACTGCGCCGATTCGGCCCGCTTGGCCCGCGGGCAACGGCGATGCTTGGAATCACGCAAACAAAGGGGCGGGTTTGAACATGAGTGAACGGGATCTCTCAAAACTTGGCAGAAATGTCGAGCGCGTAGTTGCCCTTTGTATCACCGTTCAAATTTGTTTAAGTTTACTTGCCGATGAGTAATAAAGCTTTTGTGGTGGGGGCCAGCACTCCTGTTTTGCGGTCGGATTCCTCAGTTGTCACTGCCGCTATTTACCTTTTTACTTGCTGGCATCAAAGCGAACACCGCATCGCTTGCGCATAGCGAACAGCGTTGTCCGCGTCGCCGTGCTGGAAGACTGCATTCCAACGTGCGACTTTCGCAGTTTGGATCGGTTTACCTCGAGCCGTAAGAGCAGAATGGAGTACGTAGGCAGTTTTTGTTCTGAAACTACCAACGCGGCGAATTTCAATCGAAAACCGACGTTTGTAAACCGCGACTCGCCGTTGTCAAAGAAATTCCACAAAAAGCATTCGATACGCACCAGTCCAACGACTCCCCCAGCTGGGGACGGCGCAAAGCGCCGTCACAGGCTGGTCTTAGGTCTTAAAATATCGCTTCTTCTACGAGCGGTTAGTGTTGCCGTAAAGGTATGATTATTATCCGTTTTGCACATCGCGTTGTTTATATTTCCACAGTACAGTCACAGAGACAACGATAGCCACTGCAGTGGGCAATATTGCATTCATAATCGTGTCGGCATCGTTGCAAGCAGTTGGATGGAGTGCAATCTAACGGAGGGGGTGCCAGCGAGATCTGAGCAGCCACATGCGTCATGACGCAAAAAAGGAAAAAAACGTAGTAAATACCAGCGAGCATGTCAAGAGCTTCAGAAAATGGCCGAGCTTCGTCGTACAGTATTACACGTCGCTGAGAGCGAATAAACCGTTGAACGTCTCGTTCGTTCTTAAATTCTAACAGCCCAACGGGGCAATAAAGACCAACCCACGTAAAATTGAATTGCTAAAATACCAGCGGCATCGCGGCCTTCGGCCGCGACCCGGTTCGAGTTCCAACGCGAAATTCCGCATACGAATGGCGCCCTCATTTTCGCCCGGTCGTTCCGCTTGGGACGCAATTTTGGTACCTTTGACGATTCAGAACTGGCTTTGTGCTTCGAGTTTCGAAAAACGAAGACCGGATTCGTGATCAGCGTGGTCGACTTCATCAGCATGAGTTTTTTGAGCTTCTGAAACCGCGTTTTGATTCTGACATGCGGACACTGCGATTTAGGCAGAGGGATCTCGCAAATCGGTTTGTACGCCCTCTTTTGCATATTTTTCGCGTTTTTTGGAAGACGGCAAAAACAGTGAAAAAAGTGAGATAATCAGCGGCTAATTTTTAATGCGACTGCTTTGGACGTTGATGTAGTTGTTGATGCACTAAAAATGCAGCGAATACAAATAGCAGCTTTTAAATTGTCCCTGCGACATGTTTTACAGTCCGACAAGCGAAATTCCGAAAATCTTTTTAACGGCCCACACCCCGACGAAGGCGTTTGCATCCTGTTTTCTGTGCCACGATCTAAAGGATAAAATGGTGGCCCTCTGATTCTCGGTTATCTGTGATCTTCGGTTTTTCGTTGCGGGTGATTCGAGAAGTACGGTGCTGAAAGCAATAAAGCGTCGGCAAACGATCATTTGCCGCTCGTTTGGGGTTGTTTGTGTGAATTTCGATTAACTACGTCGTTCGTTTGCATCGCAGCGGCGGAAATGAGCTTGGAGGGTCGTTCTGCGTTCAGTTCGTCTCTTTTTTCGCTCGAAATGCCCATCCGACTGTTCCTGTTCGTCGTCTTCGGCCTTCTGCTTGGTGTCACTGCTTTTGCGATGGTCGGCCGCAACGCGTGCCCTCATGCCTGTCATCTGCGTTGCAACCAGAGCAGCTGCCACTGTTTCCACGACAACGGACAACACTGCGCACACAAACGTGCCTCAGGGATTCTTGACGGTTGTGGCCAACTTAAATGTAAAACGGACGATTGCGTGTCGTGCTGTATGCGTCGGGCACTCATAGATATGTGCGGTAACTCGAATGAATGTCAATGTTGGTTCTATTAACGAGTGATTGTTGATAAATATCTCAAGATATTAATACTCGGTCACTCTTTTGATCATAGCTATCAATTACAACTGACGGAACGGTCAAACACGTAAACAAGCCTTATCAATTGTAGGGCTTACCGACGGGTCGTCTCTTTAACCATTAATTATGAAAACGGTTATAAACGGAGCAAACCGGCGCTTTTCATAAATCTTGTAAGTCACAAGCAGCAGACCGGTGGCAACGAACGAATGCTTTTAAGAGGCATTTTTTCTACGGCTGGACCAAACCCTTGTACATTCAATTTTGACACCCCCAATTTTATTCGCTCATCCGAACAAGCTGACTGTCTGCTACTTATAACCGAAGAGTTTACGCCGCTGCGGCCATTGGTTCCGGAGATGCATCCGGTGGAGTTAGTAGCAGTCCAGATTTTGGGTATCGACGTTCCGGTGACCCTAAATCCTTTTATTTTGCATTTGATTACTTGCGAGCGGGCTTGTTGGAAAGCCCAATGTTTGGGCTTTCAAATGGTGTACTACACGAGTCGATAAAATTATGCCCATAAATGCGACGAGTCTTTGAACCCAAAAAATCTGCACGTGGAACTTGCGAGTTTTGTGTTCGGTCGCCGTTTTCTCGAAAAATTTTCACTAATGGCACGACAACAAAATGTAGACCCTAGAACTACATTTCAAGGCGCGTCAAACGGTGCGCATCTCATGTTCTCATCGGATAGGGGTGATGACTACGGACCATTTGAAGTTCGACCTTTCAAAATAAGCAATTTCGAAAATCCTCTGATCTGCGCTTGCAATCGACTCTTTCGACATTTCTTGTTCGTTTTTGACGTCACACAATGTTTGGAGTTTGTTTCATACGAAACGGGCACGGTGCAGTCATGCAATGGAGGTGAGCAAATGGTCCGACCGTTTTCTCCGTTCTGACGAACCACAGGGGGACCCTTGTCGTTTCGGAAATTGCGTCGTTCTCGTTTTGACTTCAAACGAATAAACCGTCAAGCCCATGCACTAGAAAGTACTTTTGATTTGAGATTGGGCTCGAGCATTCCGTTTCTGACCAGAAATTGACGAAGGAGAAATGCCGCCCTATCCTTCTTTCGGCGACCATTTCACCAGTTATCGTTGTTCAATTGATCTCCAACTGCAGTCACCGTAGTTTAAGAATGTACGGTATTGTTTGCAGTTTAAAAAATCGGGTGGAAACAGTCGTGCGCAAAGATTTGGAAAAACGATTGGCTGAGAGGTCCAACTTCAAGTGGTCCGTAGTCATCACCCCTATCCAATGAGAACATGAGATGCTCACCATTCGACGCGCCTTGAAATGTAGTTTCAGAATCCATATTTCGTTGCCGTGCCATTAGTGGAAAGTTTTCGAGAAAACGGCGATCAAACCCAAAACTCGCAAATTCCACGGGCGGATGTTTTGGATTCAAAGGCTCGTCAAATTTTTGTGCCCAATTCCATGGGTTTGTGCTATACACCATTCAAAAGCCCAAGCATCGGCCTTTCTAACGAGCCCGCTCACGAATAATTAGACCGACTAAAAAGGAACTTGTGGTCACTGGAAGGTCGACCCCCAAAATCGGGATAGCGGCCGACTTCGGAGGGCACACCGCACGAACGGGTGATCGCACGGATGTAAACCCTTTGGGTTTAAGTAGCCGGCAGTCAGCCTGTTTGATTAAGCAAGAAAGATCGGGGACTTCAAAATTGAATGTACAAATCGCCCGATCCCGTGGTCCACCCTTACAAAAAATGTCTCTTAATTCTTCAAAAAGTCGTGCCCTTGTGGCTTGTCCTTTATTAACCGCTTTGTCAAGCGAGGATTTCTTCTAGCTGGTAGTTCAGTTAAATAAAATCCGATTCCTTTCTACCGCGTGCCCCACGGTGGATTGGTTTTTTATCATTGCAAAACGAAGCTCTTCTTCGTTTTGGAGTGACGGGCGACACGGCCATGAGGGAGGCCGGCCGTACCGGTCGTTACGTATAATGCGAATGGCCGAGCGTCGTCTTGTTCACATTCAAACAACGACCTTCTTGATCACCGCTTGCTCGCTGTCACAAGACGACGCCTCGGTTTTGAAGAAGCTCTTCCGTTCGTAGAAGCAAAAGCATTGCAATAAGTGTACAAACGGTCGGTCAAGCCGATCTTTTTGCGGGTTCAAGAACGGGGTACGTTCGAGTTCGTACAGACGAACCAACCGAAGCATCGACCTTGGAGCTGAACGGCATCGCCAACGATCTCCGGGTGGGCGGCGATGAACTCGCGGTTTCACGCGCTGCTCCGCGCTATCTCTCGCCCGTTCCCCTTTGCGAACTCTAGCACTCCCGCCTTCCATCCGTCCAGGCGGTCGTGGTCGAAGGCGAGAAAGAGGTCGTCGAGGGCGCTCTCCACCGACAAGCCGGAGAGAATCGATTGGACTCACTCCTCCTGAAAGCCGCAGGGTCGATGAAAAAGGGGCGGCCTCGCCTGCAGCTTCGCGAGGCCGTAGAAGTCGCGGCCGGCAGCAAGCGGTGATCCCACGCGCCCAGCTGGTCCACGACGCTCGCGTACATGAAACGGTGAACTCTCCACACGATCCCACTTGTGTAGTTCTTCACTTCGACCCCTCCAGTTCGCTTCTTCTTCGTGTTGTGCGTGAACGTCCGCCGAAAGTAGTCGTAACGCAAGACCAGCACGAACGCGTGGACCTGCAAACGAAAAGAACGATGAATCAAGTGAACAAACGAGGGAACTCGTCTTGAAGATTGTTTCTCCCGCGTGCACTTCCACGTCCGCAAACTGGTCGTCGCCCCCACATTCCGTCCGTTTCATCGTCTTTCTTTGTGACCGCCTTCTGTCGTTTGGGGGAACGAGTGAACGCTCGTTCAACACGCACCGGCACTTCGATCTTGCAGCAGAAGAAGAGCGAGTCGAAAAGCGGGAGATGCTCCACGCGCGTCCAGAAGTCCTCTTTGCTCCAGCCCCAGTCCTCTCCCGCAACGAACTCTTTCTCCGTTTCTACAACAGGCGCCTCGATTAGAACAATAGAGAGTGCAACGACCATTGACTGAAGGTCGCGGTGGGCGGGTGGACGACGAAAGCGCGCTGTTGAACGATCGCTATCGCCGCCTTCTTTCCTTCCCCAATATGATTAAGCAGATGGAGCGCGAGAGTTTATTCCAACTCTCGACCAACGAGGAACAAACGAAAGGGAGACGAGGAGAAGGAGTGAGTTTTGTCCAGGGATCACGCGCTCTCCGTCTTGCCGCCCGAATTCAGGCCACGAGCAGACTGCAAAAGCGGAAGGAGGTGAATGGAGAGGAGGAGGCGCGAACTCACGCCGCGATCCCGACGAAAAGTCCCGACTGCCAGCCGCTCGTCCACGCGCCGCCCACTCCACTGGTCATGCCGCGGGCCACCGCATTGTCCTAAGGGGAGCATGGAGAAGAGGAGTGGAAGGGAACTCACGAAGATGAAGTCGGCGGCCAAAGTCGGGACGTCCCACTGCATCGTGATGTTCACCGACGACTTCCCGTTCTTGAGGTCTCGAATGCCCATAGAGCACAGGCCGGGCGAGGGGAAGTTCAGCGGTTCAGAGATGCCCTTGTCGAAAACGATCCCGTTGTTGCCGATCGAACCGGAAGCCTTCGACGGGACCTTGGTTCCTGCAGAAAACCGTTGTTTCGGATGGTTTCCGCGCACTCACCTTGCAACTTAAAGATGTTGTCGCCCGAGTGGTAGGTGGCCGTGTAGTTGCAAGTGCCGAACACGAGAGAGCCGCTGAAGCGAAGGCGGATTGCCGAGAAGCAAGAGACGGCCGAACAAACCGGTGCATGGGCTTGCTCCACTCTCCGCCGCGCGTAACGATGTCAATCGCGAGTTGACTGCCCGGGAACTCCAACACCTGATTGGCGGAAGTGCATCCCTCGACCGGCTTGTAGAAGCTGAAGGATCAGAGGTGATTCGTCGAGTGCGCGGCGAAAACTCACGTGCGGGAGCCCTGCTGGGTGAAGCAGTCGGTGGCCGAGGCGGCGGGGGTGCCCGAAGCGGCGACCAGGAGCGCGGCGAAGAGCATCAGTCCAGCAGCAGAACGGCCGTCCATTTCGCTCGTCGGGGAGGGCGGGAAGTGGGAGCGAGGAGGTCGCGAGTGAGCCGCCGAGAGCGAGTGAGCCGCCCGCCCTTCCCGCCCGACTTTTATACGCGCCGACTTCGCCCAAATTTGCATCACTGCCGGCATTCGCTTCGGACTGCTCCTCGTCCGTTCTCATGCAAACATTTGCGCTGTTCGTTGGTTCGACCTCGCTGGTGTTGGTCGTGATTGATCGAAGAGGTCGGAGAAACGAGTCCGAGTTCGCAAACACACGGCGGACGTTGTGAAAACAGACCTCCTTGCCGGCAGTCCCTTTCTTTCACCTTTTACTTCATGCCCTGTATGCGGGGATTCGGCTTCGTTTCCACTGCTCTCTTGTTTTGCTCAGACGATCATGAAAGACGGTGGCCGCTCACAGATCTCAAGGCAATCGACAAAACGGCGCGGGGAACCTCGACCGGGCCGCTCCAAGCCTGATTGAATTGATGCGGGCAGTAGTTTCTGCTGCTTGACGGCCACAAATTACAACCTAATGGGCTTGTGAACGGCGCAGAAAGAAGATGGAAATGAACGGGTTTTCGCGGCTACGAGCCCGCAAAAAAGGACCCGCGAGCAAAGTGGACAGCAGACGAGTCGATCGGCAGCCGCGGCCGTCTACTTAAAGCGGAGGCTCGACTGTGAGTCGCCGCTCGGCCTGCTCTCGTAAAAGAGTGATGGCCGTCACTTGTGAGTGAGCAGTTCTTCACTGGTGACGAATGGTTTGCAGAATTCGTTTGAGTCTGAGTGGTTGAAAAGCTCGTCAGAGATCCTGATCGAACGCTCTTTTTGTGGTGAGTAGTCAAATGGAGTGGGCGATTACTCCGTTTTCACTTCGCTTGAACTTTTCGGGTCGCCACTACTCGCCCGTCGTCTCGCCTCGTTGCCCTCCAAAAGATGCCTGTTTTGTAACAAGAGCAGACGGCGTTCATTGTCTTGCCTTCTGTCACCTCCCGTTTCACCGCTTCTTTCGCAACTGTTCTTTTATTCGTTCCGTAAAACAGAAGGAACATTTTTATGTTTAAGTAATCACTCGATTTGCGCCTTTCGTACGTTCTCAATTTCAACTGCTTTCTTTCAAAAGCAGCCTGCGGATGGCGATTTCTTCCAGCAACGGCCGAAAGGATCTCTTTCCGTGTCCCCGCTTTCTCCGCCAAGGACTCGAAGACACAAATTACAAATTAGATACACAAAGAATGATTGATCGGTTGCGTGCGTCGTAATTGAGGCGCAACACCACCGGCCGCGAGAAGCACGAGGACGAAGCAGAGAAGGCGAACGAGGACGTTGGACCGCCGCCGCTCTTTCCGCAGTCCGATGCAAAGATTGCGATTTCGATTCGCTCCTACGTCGCCTCCCTACTGCCGCCGCGGCCGGTGAAAAAGCCATCGCAAAGCGAAATTGATGCGAAGCTACGCTCGATCCTCCGGCAGGTCGTGTCGCCCACCAACGTCGCGTGCGGTTCGCCGTCTTCGTCCTCGACCGCTCCGCAGCTTCCGCAGACGATCGGCCTCGCCCACTTCCAGCAGCAGCACCACGTGGACGCGCACGCGGGCGCCGACATCCAACGACGTCTGGGGAGCGGCTTCGTCGTACTCGCCGATCCCCGAAGCGAGAACATCGTGAGTGTGCCCACCGAGAAGCTGAAGCGAAGCCGCCGCCGCGAGAGCACCAACCGAAATCGCCGCCGTCCGCATTCGATTCGCGCCGCTCCGATCTTCACGCCGTCCCTCGTGAACAACGCCGGGCAGCTGGTGCACGTGGACGGACAGCTGGTGGAGTCGCGCCGCAAACGCGGACGTCCGCGCAAGTAACCGCGACCCGAAGAGGAGCCGATCGCCGCTCCGATGCTGGAGAGCTTCGACGAAAGCAGGGAATGGGCGCGAAGCCGCCGAAGTTGAAACGTGTTGATGTCCGAGACGCGCCCTTCGTTCAAACGCTGAGCAACAAGCGGCGGTTGGAGGAACACGCGGAGAATCGTAAGTTCTTCCTCTTTGCATTCGTTCATTGCATTTCGTTTGCGCTTAGTGCTCTATACAATGGTGGACGCCGCCCGCGGCTTCACGCGCGACAACTTCGCCTCCACGGGCGGCCTCACCAAACGCTCCGCGTCCCAACCGCCGCCCTTCGCCGCCGTCGACGCCAAACTGCCGCCCCAGCGGCGTCGCTACAAGCGATTCCGCCCCACGCGCTCCGAATCGGTGCCGCCGGAGGGCGACGCCAAGGAGCGGATTCAAGCGAGCGCAGCAATTCGTGAGCCGCCTGAAGCATCGCTACAAGCGGAAGAGCAGCCGACCGAAGCGCGCCAAAACGAACTGGGAGGTCACGGCCTCCAATACTCACCTGGATCCCCTCGACTCATCGCTCTCCTTGCGCCTCGACTCGACTTCGTCCACCGAGGCGCCCCCGTTCGACGGCTCGCAGCTGTTGGCCAACTTCGATCAACTCTTCCGGCCGCAGCGCAACGACGGCGAAGTGCAGGCGATGAACGCCGCCGCCCTCGCCGCACTCGTCGGCTTCAGCCCGTCCCGTCGATCGTCCGCGGCGTCCCTCGACGTCCAGCGAGAAGCTCCGAAAATCCCCGTGTCACCCGCCGCTGTCCACGTGCCGCGAAAGCGGGGACGTCCGCGCAAGTACCCCCGGCCGGAAGAGGTCGTCGTTCCGGCAGTCGAAACGAACGGGACGAAGGTGGACGAGCCGAAAGAAGCGCCTGACGCGACGATGCCGCCCGGAAGGCCGAAGCGATCGCTGGACTCCGCGCCGCAAGCGATCATCGAGCTCTCCGATGACGAGGACGAGCAGAGGAAGGCGCCTCCGCAGCCCCCGCCCGCCAAACGATCGCGTGGACGACCGCGGAAGGACGCGCCGCCGCTCCCGCTCCGGCTCCGGCTCGCCGCGGCCGCCCGCCGTCGCACAAGTTCCGCAACATGGTGGCGTTCAACGTGAAGCACAACGGGCACTGCACGAACAAGACCGCCCTCCAGACGTTCATTCGCGCCTCCATCGGCCGCAACGTTCCGATCGCGTCGCACAGCGACCTCGAACCGCTCTCGCTGCCGCCCGCGGAGGACGAGGAGCCGTCCAGCTCGACCGCCTCGCCGGTCGCCTCGCCCAACGGCGTCCAAATTCCGCGCAGCTTCCGGTTGGCGCCGCCGAAGTTCCCGCTCTCGCCCAACGGCCATCGGCTGGTGCCCGTGAACCTGAACGGAAGTCGCTGCTCGCCGCTGAAGTTGCCGCTCCAGTCGCCGCTCAAACGCCCGGCCGTCATGCGGAACGTCGTGCCGGAGGTCGTGGACCTCACGGAGGACGACTGACCGCTCTCTTCTTTGTTTTGTTCGTGTGTTTAGCTAAATAGTGCCCTTGATTTCCTCTGTTTGTTGCCCTCCGCATTTGTTTCCGCTATTGTGGTTTGGATTGAATGCCCCTACTTGCCGCCCACTGCTCGCTGCCACCTGGTCGCTTTGAATCCACCCGCAATTCCATGCCACCAAAACAAAATGGTAGTCAGCTCGTTGTTGTCCGCTAATTTATTCCGTTGGTCGTCCGTCTGCACGACGAATAAAATCAAATGGGCCGTCGTTTGGATTGCTTGCGGTGGGAACGGAGAAGTCGACGGGTTGCTTCGAGCACCAACGGAAGGAAGGTTGCGACCAATGGGTGCAAAGAAGATCGGGGGACAGCTCTTAATCAAGGGGAGTAAAACGCTCAAAGCAGGGTAAAAGTTCGGACGTTTCGCTGCCTGAATAGAGGGCTGGGATCCTTGCAACGGAACGCTCACTCCAGCCGCATTTGTTCGAGGTTCAGGCGAGAGCCGGCGCTCGTTCCGAAGAACTCGCACAGCTGCGCGAAGGAAAGCGAACGGGTCCTCTCTTTCAGCACCATGGCGCAGTACGCTTTGAACGAGGGCATGTTCATGTAGCCCGCGAATCTGATCGCCTTCACGATCGTCTCGTCCGCCACACCCTCGGAGAACTCGAGCACGACGCGCCGGACGGACGGCTGCTCCTAAACAAGAAGTGAATAATCGAACAAATAGAAGGAGCGAACCAGTTTTCGTGCCCAATAGTACGCGTTCTGTCCGTGCTCACGGAGATTGTCGTGCAGGTTCTCGTCCACGTACGCGATGAAACGGTGGAGGAGCTGCAGGACGGGGCGATCAGCCCGATCGCCGAGCTCCAACTCGCCCGATTGGTTCGGCATCTGCAGAATGTCGAGTAGAAAGTCGTGGAGGTCCTTTGCGGCGTGATTCAACGCCCGATGGGCCATCATTTGCTCTTCGTTGTTCGGCCCAAAATAGAGCGTAACGTGAGTGGTCGCGAGGATCTCCGCTTTGCGCGCTTCCATATTTTCGTTGATTCGAATAGGGAATGCGGGGGAAGAGAGCTTGCTGCCCGCATTTATACGGCCTCGTCTCTAAACAACGCTCTGCATTGCGGTCGTTGGTAAAGGCGGTCAAGAGAAAGGACTCGGTGCAATGACCTCTGTGTACACTGCCGACCGCTCTTGCTTGCTTCCTCGCATGGAGCGGAGCGCGCGGGCGGCGAAAGAAAACGGGCGTTTTTTGGACACCACAACGAACGAGTGAACGGTGTCACGGAGCTGGACAAACGGACGTTCGTTTTCGTTAAAGGACCAACAGTCGAAGCACCAGGTCCTTGCAAAACAAGAGCTGCAGCAAGCTTGAAAGAATGCTAACACGTCAGTTCAGATGTCTCCTCTGATCCCTCAATCACGAGGATCGTTCGTCGTCGAATGGGTGGTCACTACAGCCGAACTGTTCGTGACACAACACGTCGCAGAATAGTCCATTGCCTCCGCAAACAAGGATTTGCACGAGAGAAACCGGAGAAGTGCGAGGGCGGCAGCCAGCGGTCAGTTCTTTCAATCGTCGTCCAACCGAGAGGCCGCTCTCCCTTCCGCTCGCTCCTCATGCGCGTGCCGTCGGCCTCGTTGTGGGGCGGTCGCTCTTTCCCGCCCGTCCTCCTGCTGCTCGTCTTCGCGGCCGCCCGTCTGCTCGCCGACGATCCCCCCTGCTTCCGGGACAACGACGGCACTGTGTGAGTCTCCCTTCATCTTTCTGCAGGTTGATCGATTGGACTGCAGGACGTTCGAGCTGAACGGCTGGTGCAAAGAGGCGAACGCGACGCTCATCTTCTCGGGCGACACGCTGCACTTCAAGATCGCGTACCCGGGCGGGGAAGTCGACACAAAGTTCGCGCGCTGTTCCTTCTCGTCTATTCCGTTTGTTCCAGAGGCACTATGGAGATCGGCGGCTGTTCGCAACCTTTGAAGCTGCGCCAAGCCAAGGACGAAAAAGTAGCGACGCTTTGGTACAATGGTGAGTTCCTTTCTTCTATCCTGCTGATCACTTCTCCCCTGCAGGCATTTCCAAAGCACTACCGTTCGAAGGCACAGCTACGGCCCAGAAGGTTCACATTGGTGCTGGAGAGTCCGACTGCCCGAAGCCGCTGGAGTTCGCGGAGGCGGGCGAGGGCAAGAAGAAGACCACCGTCAGCTTCAGAATGGACACGGCGGCGCTCCGCTTCACGTTCACTTTCGTTCGTCCCCCCGCCCTCCGCCCACTCCTCCCGCTTGCAGACGGCCGCCCTGGAGCCGACGGGGACGAGCGGAGCGGCGGGCGCGGGCTTCGGCGGCTGGCCGCTGGGCGTCACGATCGGCGCCGTCGTTCTCTTGTGCGTTCCTCCCTCCTTCTTCCCCTCCTTCCGCTCACTTCTGCCTGCTTGCAGACTCGCCACCGCCGCCCTCGTGGTCGTGCTCACGATCGTGTGCCTGCGGAAGAAGCGGGCCGGCGGCGAGGCGACGCGCACGGAGGCGAAGACGAAGGAGGCCGCCGGCAAGCCGCGAGACGAGAAGGCGGCTGCGGTTCGTCCCCCGGCCCTCTGCTTCACTCACTCGGCCGCCCGCTTGCAGCCCGCACCGCCCGAGGGCGAGGACTTCGAGTGGCGCGAGGACTTGGAGGCGACCACCGAGGGCGTGGAGGCCGTCCAACGGATGCGGCTGCTGCGAGCGCTCGCCGACGTGGACGGGCGGCCGGCCGACGTGCGCGCCCTCCTCCGCCGCCACCCGCTCGCCGCCAAGGACGTGGCGCTCGTGCGCGAGAAGCTCGCGATGGCCGCCCCGTGCGCCGCCTCCTCGCTGCTGGTCCGTCCGCCCCTTGCGCCCGCCCACTCGCCGCTTGCAGCCCGACGACCACCGCGCCGTGTGGGCCGACCTCGTCGCAAAACTCCGCGCCCTCCTCGAGCAGCACGCCGCCATGGAGGCCGAGAAGCAGGCGGCCGCTGGAGGAGCCGTTGGAGGAGCCGCTGCGGGAGTTGTTGGCGGAGTCGCTGTGGGTCGAGCCCCCGTTTAGTTCCCCCTTTGTTCCTTGTTGTCGTGTGTGGGAATAAACACGAGTTGTTGCGAGTGGTCTGCGAGTTGGCTTCAGGAACCGAGTTGCAAAGGAAGTTGAGAGCGGTGAGCAGTCGAGCATCGTGCAAAGCCGCTATCCACAAATGAACAACAGCGGCGGAGGTCTTTCTCGCCCGTCGTCGCCAGAAGAAGCCACTCACTTGTCCAGGCCGCTTCTACCTGTCTTTTCTTCGTGAAACTCCGTCGCATGATCTTCGAGACTGAAGTGTTGCGGGAACAACAATCACCCGTCGAAAGGACATTTCGGCCCGAAGTTCGAAGAGATCGCGAGCAAGTGAGCGGGCCGGCGGAGATTCGGTGGGGGAAGACACGAGAAGACGGGCGGCTCGATGTGGCGGCAGAAAGTCCGTCACTCGACATCGGCTGGGCAATCCGAATAACGAGCTTGATTCGAGTAGTTGGAAGGCGCGAAGGCGTCGTTCTATCTCTTCCGCTTCGCGTATTTCCGGCGGGCAGTCGGTCGTTCTGCAGTCAACTGGCAACCGGAGAGCTTGCCAGCCGACCGGGAGCTGCAGTCAAAAAACAAGACGAGCGGGGGCTCAACGAAGCGAACTGGACGCGTGCCGACTGCCGATTCGGCAGGGCGGCGTCTGCCTTTCGACTGTGTCGTGACCGCAAAGATCGTTCGAAGCGAGTCGGCTTGTCTGGGAGCCGCTTTTCAATTGAGAAGTCGAGAATCGGCGAGAAGGGAAGGCGGCGAGCGGGATGCAGCGCAGAACACGCGGGCGACCTCTCTGCCGCCGTTCGGAAAGCAGCAGCCGAAGGGCGACGAGCTCTTAGGGGCGAGACGAAAAGTGAGCATCGGCTCGTCCTCTTTTCTATTGACCCGTAGAGGGAAAGACGCTGTTGAGTAGCCGCACGTACATTTCTACCGTTTATTTGCTACAGGGGAGGAAGGGGCATACAAGAGGGGAACATGGGGACACAAGGGGGAAGAAAGGGGCAGAAGAAGCAGGAGACTCGGTCTTTGGGCCCGCTCGCTCGTGCTCAATTCGGCGACGAGTACTCGTCCGTGACGCTGCCTTTGAGAACCCCCTTCTGCAACGAGAGGGAGATGAGTGGCGGAAAGAAGAATGGAGTGGGCGCTCACGAAGTCGATGGAGAAAGGCTCGGCCGCCTTGTCGAGAGCGACCGAGACGTCGGCGATCGAGTACTTGCCGCTCTCCGTCCGCTCGAAGCGCAGCTGGCACGGGCTCGCGTGCGCCTTGCCGTCGAACGTGATGCCTTCGGCGGCGGCTTTTCCGGGGATCGGGAACTTGAATTCGTCTGAAACGAGTGGGAGAGATTGCGGGGATTCGGGGGAGAACTCACCGGTCGAAGTGATTTGACACGTTCCTCCTTCGAGTTTGTTCACGACGGCGTCGCTCGTGTGCGTGCAGCCGTTGATCGTCAAGGCCACCCTGACAATGAGAGGGGTTGCTTCTTACCGCAAGGGATGTCGGCGGACTCACTTGCTGGTCCATTGCTCCGTGCAGTCGGCGTACTTCATTTCGAACTGGAGCTCGCCGCCGGGGAAGTACAGCGTCGTGTTGGCGGTCTTGCACGCCTCGGTCCCCTTGTATGTCCTGCAACGAGCGGGCGGATGAGTGGGCAGGTGGTGAACGGTGGGAGACTCACACTTTAAAGTCCTTTTCCACGAAGCACTCGGCGGGGTCCCCGAGGAGCAGCGGGCCGGCCGACGAGTAGAGCGGGGCGCCGAACAGCACGGCGACAACGAGGAGCATCGAGGAGCGCATTTGGAGGGAGCGGGAGGAGGAGAGCGGGGAACACGAGCGACTGACGGGTCGGTCGAGTGACCCGGTCGGCGATTCGGACGCCCAAAGTCGACCAAAAATTTGCATCACAAACGCAAATTCCCGCCTTTCGGAAGGTTCGGACGAGACGGCGAGCGATCGGCGGCTCATGCAAATCCGGACGTCCACTGCGTCCGTTTTCCGCCCTACCGGCCGGCTGCGGCGAGCGGCTCTTGTGTTCGTCGCCGGCTTCTGCTCTTCTTTTCGGGTTTCATGGGAAAAGTGTTTGTTTCCCGCCCTCACCATCAATTCGGTAGTCTCTTCCAAAAAGAAAGTTACGGCATCGTTCGCTCAACGAACAGAAACAGCAGCAGAAATTCAGTGGAAGTTCGCCGAAATCCCGCAACTTCTCGCGGCGACGAGCAGCCCGCAGAATTCGTCGATTCGCGGCGATTAGTCAGGAGTTTGGGGCCGTGGATCAAGCGAGCAGAAAACGAAGAGAATTATGCTCGCGGCGTTCAGAACGAGTGGAGCGATCGAAGTGACGAGTTCGTCACGCTTTCCTCGATGTTCCGAACGAATTGAGCTCATCTGCTGCCGCTTGTTGGGCGTCGCGGGTCGTCTGCCGCCCGCCAAGTGGACGAGAAGCGTGCTGGACCGTGCAGGCATCCCGCGGCGTCGACTGTTCGCTTTCCGATCCACCAGCCGCTCAATCAACCGTCCAGCCTCTCGCCCACCTCTCCATCCCCCCGGCCGCTCATTTCACCTCTTTTAGTTCGCTTGGCCGGCCGACCGCCCTTGCGGATGCTCTCGCACAACTTCCTGGACTTGTGCGCCGTCCGGTACGTCTCCTTCGTCGCCGCGATGCCGTGAGTTCGTCGGGGAGTGCACACAGCCGTCGCTTTCAGCCTTATGCTGCTTTTCTTCCTTGAAGCGATCGGAGCAGTGTTTTGTTGCTGTGTGAGTAAAGCAGTGGAGAATAAACAGTGGAGAGTTGTCTCGATGACGCTGATTGATCGAGTTTGGGTGTTGCTCTACTAGGTACAATGGACGGCGGATGATTGACTGAAATCCAGGAACAAGTTGTTTGGTCACTGATCCAAGTGCGCGGGGAACAGAAGCGAAGGGTTTATTGGGCGATACTGAGGGAAATGGGAGAGAAAGGAGGAATCTGCTTGGTCTTCGGGTGCGTGGAGAGTGGAGCGATTGCTCCTACTCGGCGGGGCCCGACTGTCCGCTCCGTTGCGGCGTGGTCGAACTGACGGCCGGCCGCTTGGAGGCGGCGGCGGAAAGCGGCGAAGCGGGCGGGCGGGAACGCCCGCGATCGATTGGGTGATTTTGGGTCCGAATTTACGCGGCGACGCTGTCGCTCGCGACATCACTAATGGACGTTGCATCAGTTATAATGTGCTAACCAATCAGCTTGTTTATTCACGAGTACAACAACATCCAGTTTAGAAACAACTTTAAAAGCGGGACGAGGAAAGAAATTTTGTGAACTCGATGACCTGCTTCGAGTTCTCGTGTACGAACTCGGCGTTCCATTTGGGCAGAGGTGTCTTCGCGGCATTTCGCTTCGCAAACGCCAACATTTCGTTTTTGTAGTCGCGATGTTCGTGCGCAAAGGCGGGCTCGAGGACTTCCAGCGCTCTCCCGACGGATAGCGAGCGGACGCACATTGTATCTAGCTGCAGGCTTGACGGAGAGGGAAAGACCGGGTCACCTGCCTGCCTCCTACGCGGTAGGCCGTCGGCGGGCAGCAGGCGGCGGGCACACGCGTTCACATCGTCCACTACGCTCGTGTAAAGAAACCCGCTCACTCGTTCGATCATACTTTTGTTGTATTTACGGACCTCGACGACTACCAGCCGTTTCTCAGCCGTTCCCAGGGTAAATTTCAGTCGAAAGCAGTCGGAGTCGGAGTCCTGCACAAACTTGTGACCTGCACGTGGGGAATGAGGGGTTTCGGAAAAACACTAACATCGGAATGAGCATAGAAAGGAACCGAATGTAGTTGATATTTTTCGTGTTTGTTTAAGCGACTTAAAAATAACGTAATCTCAACACCACTGCTGCTCGTTACATGCATTTATGCGGTAAAAGTCGGTTAGGAAAACAAAAACTTGTACAATTGCACTGTAAAATCTGCCAACACAACTCCAAGAAGCCGACGGGAGCGCTGCCTTTAGCGCGCCTTCGTAAAACACTAATGAAAAGCAGCCATAAATCTATAAAAATAACGCAACAACCAGGACACTAGCTTCGCTACTGGAATGTAAGAAAAACTTAACGTATGGACTGTTTAGCTCTAGTTGTTTCGTTTTACCAAAAGCCGAAAATTCGCCGATATTAGAAAAAAATGTGACCTTGTACGAAGAAAATTCTACATTGCGTGTAATCGAATATATTTTATCCAACGCTTCCACGATTTCAGGGACAGTCGCGTTTTCTTTGTGCATTTTGTAGAAAAGCTCAGTCATTTTTGATTTCTCCTCTTCTGCCGGATATGTTTGTCGTCCATGGTATCCGGAATTAATGTAGTACTGCTGTACCCAAACGTCGTAGTTAGATACATTTGACAACAATTTACTAAAACAAGTCCGCATTTTTGTAGCCGTTTGATCCGCAGCTTTGGCTTCCCGTACTTCAAAGGAATACGTGCGGTTACGAAACAAAGGTTGAATTTCATCATATAATTGATCCGCTATACTTTGCAAGGGAAACTGACCTGACCCTTTTACGCTTCCAGAACTAAGAGCTCCGTGGATCCTGGTTACCATGTTATTCATATTACGAATGTCTTCGGAAAATATGTAGTCGTAAACGAACTTCTGCGTGTCAAGCAAGTATTCCTCCGTTCCATTAAAATGAAATTGTTGTTTTGCAATGTCGTTATGATAGAAAAATAACACTTTCCCACATGTTAAAGCGGACCATCGAATTTTAGTTATCTCATTGAGTGCAAACTCCAAAAACGCAACAAAAATTGTGTACGAAACGGGAATATTTTTGACAATTGCGGGCAAACAAAGAGTAGAAGCATTGACTTGCTTTGTGACAGCATTTTTTACGTGCTCCAAAATGCTGCTACTGTTCTCTTTTAACAACTGGGTGTCATTCGACATACGAGCGCACAACTCTTGAATCAATTTAGTCGCGTTCTGTAAGTTTAAAGAATAAAAACGTAAACGGATGTCTCTCTTTAGACGTTCGTTTTCTTGTTTTTTGGTCGGTGTTTCCTCTGGTTTAGATAACGATGAAATACACTGGAACAAGTTTTCTACAGTTTTCTCAAGTTCTCGATTTTCCTGTCCGTTCTTACAATTGTCTTTGATTAATATTTTCAGATTTTGAGCAAAACGGTTAGCTTGTTGGGTCACAAGATCGCAAGTGTTGTTGAATGCTGTGATCGCACCAACGGGATCGGGAGAATCAACGTCCAAAATAGCTTTGAATTGATTCATCAAACCATCCATTGAAGTTTCTATAAGCCCCGCATAAATGTCCCAAGCATCGGCGGGGGCTTGAAAGCGAGCCCAAATTGTCTGGCGACGTTTCTCCATATTTTCAAATCTTTCTGCCATACTTTTGCTCAATGCTCGGATGCATATTTTGTCGTCCGCTGTTCTGTTGAGGGCATCAAAAATTTTGCTGAAGTTGGCGTTACTTGCAAGCTCCGAAAACACTCCGAGAACGCCGGCCGAAATTTCCTCTGCATCGATATGCGCATCCAAAAAACGTTCGGAATTTTCAGGAAATCGATAGTGGTCGAAAAAAAACGGCTTCAACGTTTCTTCGCAATCTGGAGTGCAATTGCCCGGGGAAAACATGAAATACACAAACATCAGGTGAATTACAAGTGAATAATTCATGGCAAAACCCGAACGCAACTTATCGGCAGACGCAACAGTTGGCTGAACGCTCCGGAATGTTGATGGTTCGATTTGAGGCAAAAGCAAGCGGGTCGACTGAAAAGCCGAGACCTCGACGTGATTTCGTCTTTGTACTTACTACAAGCGAAGCTTGCTGGTTGTTGGAGGCAGCAGCTGACGGCTCAAAACGATCAGAAGCGCCGAATTCTGAAAGAAAGTAATGGTTATCGGCTAGTCGATCGAAGGAACACCTGCCTGCACGCAGTTTTTGGTGGAAGAAGTGTCGGCGATGATCTGCTGGCAGTAAAGAAAGATTGTTAAGCGGATTTACCCCCCTCTCTCTCTCCACTTACGGTAACCGTTCGTTTCTGAAGACGTTCGGAAGGAGAAGAGAGTCGGTTGAAGGCAGCGGGTTCTTTGTCGAGCAAAGAGTGGAGATGACGGGCGAACGGCCGCTTTTGTTCGCTCCCGACCGACCAATCAGCTGCCGCCAACAAGCGACACGCCCACTTGATGGCGCTGGGAAAGACGGCCCGACAACAAAGCAATCAAATTTCCATTGATTTCTGCACCGTTCACACGTACAAGTGGACGTGGCCGCATTAATTCGATCGCTTGTTGACCGCAAAACCGGCCGGCTTCCCACCGCCGTTCGGTTTATTGCCTTGGAAACGCGCGCTTCGGCGGTCAAACTGTGCGGTTTCTCACGGCCGTTTGAATTATTGTGCGCCGCAAAAGCTGCAAGAAAACGTAGAGAGTGAGAGTTCTTTACACTTGTTTTTACCACCAACGGTTGAGGGTGTTACGCACAGACGTTGGGAAGTTACCGTTGCTCGAACGTTCGAGTCATTTAGCTACTGAAAGCATTGGCACCTTAGCGTTCATTCTTTCTCACACAACAGTTGCCGTGGCTAATTGCAGCTATTTTGTTCTTTTTCTTACGAGCAGTGGCAAACGGTCGATTTAAAGACGCATGCGGGCAGTAGGCCGTGACCTAGATAATCGAATTGCTTGCTTAGAGCAGGCGGTGTATTCTCATTATAGTTCCATTTATTGCCCTGGGAGCGTCGCCTTGGAACAAATAGGAGTCTTTTTATAATCGTTTGCATTAATGGACGGAAGGCGGGCGACCAACGAGCGAAAAGCAAAACCGAACAGCTTCATTTTACTAGTTGCCCATGCGGTGCTCTCCGCCAACGCAGCAATAGGCGCTCGCTTAGTCCTTTTTACAAAGACTAAAAACGCAGAGATCGGGCAATCGTTTCAAAACAAACGACTGCTTGCGTAAATGCTAGCCACATTCCTCCAAACGAATGTTTGTTCCATGCTTCTCGTTTTTACGTGCGGGCTAGCGAACACAACTTTTTTCTTTCAGCTCTTTTTATTTATTTTTTGTTGATGGAAAGCCAGCTCGTGCGGTTAGAAGACTGCTAGCTCGCTCCAAGGCGGAGCTTCCGCCGGCAGCCGACAAGGGCGGCGCGCAGATGCAGCGAGCTCTCGAACTTGGCCCGCGGCACGCGTTTCAGCACTTGCAGCGAAGAAGTGAGAAGAGTGTGGAGAATGCTTCCGTTTTTCCTGCGCACTCACCAGCCAGCAGCTTCTCGTGTTCCCACCGGCCGGCGGGTTCGGCCGTGAGCGGAAGGGCGAGGCGCGCCCTTGCCGCACGGTGCAGGTCGAGATGTCCGATAGGTTCCTATTACTATCCACTTTGCAGTCTTCTTACATTTAGCTGCTTCCACTAAACTTGGATGTGTTTTTATCAGTTTCATGAACAAAAGAGGTTGCCTTTGCGCAAAAAGCTCATTAAATCGAATAACAGAACGAGGGGTCAATCTTCTCGAACGAACGCAAAGTAGGTGCGTTATTATAAATAGTAGAAATAACCGCGGTGAATTAAAAACGACTAAGAGAACCATCAGAAAGTAGTATTTGTAGTAAACGATAAAAGGAAGTATTCGCCGAAATCGCAATTTTCTACTCCTTCGTAGACCTGCAAATGCTTTGAAGTCAAGACTTTGTAAACATTAGACTTGCAAAAAGAGAGAATTCGTCAACAGCGCTGTGACGTTCGAAATGAACTGTCGTCCAAAAACGTTCGTCGTCGGCGCTTTCCATCAACTTTGGATCGCGACGAAGAAGTTGATAGTTTGCGTAGGTCACATTGCCGTCTTTGTGGAGTACTAAAGATCCCTCAGCGCCTATCATGGTTACGTTTTCTGAAACAAATATGCGGATAAAAGACATAAGCGCTATAAACAAAACTTGCCCACTTGTAAGTAAGTGCTGGTGGTGTTTCGGAAACCTTCGTAGTGCAGCTTCCAACGTTTGTTAACGGTTACGGTAAAACTGCAACAACATGTTGTTGTGAACAGCGATCTAAGCAGACTTTGCATCGCTCCCAGCTTTCGCGTACCAAACGAGCCTACAATTCTTGCTCCACTGAACGGCAACGGTAGTCGACTTGCAAGCACCAATACGACTTTTTTAAACGTAAAGCTAAGCGTGAGTATGAAGAACTCACAAACCGGCGGAATCGTGTACTGGAGCAACAGCGGCACATAGATCCAAATCAGAGTGTTTAGGATCGTAGAGAAGCTTTGATTGTGTTCGCATATATGTAATAATCACTGGAATAATAAATAGCAAGACGAACGAAGAACGCATTTTAGACGGAGAGAAACTAGAAAAAATCAACAAGCCGACAACAAAAGCCGTGTTTTTTAGGCCACAGGGCCGAAACACCTCAAAGCGGATAGCTGTCCGCCTCATCTGTAAGTCAATTGCATTGGTAACCGATTAAAACCCTCACACATACAGCAATTCAAAGTCGAAATCAGCTTTTGCTGTTGCTCACCCAAAAATTTGGACTTACGTGGAGAGGAGTGGAATGGCTTGTAATTTTTCTGTTACGGGTCATTCGCTTATGGATTGTTAGTGCTTGTGTAGATGGTCGCATATTTTCCAATCTGTTGGCAAGTGGATAAGCATTCGTTTTCCCGATGCATTGCTGTTTGTTGTTCGCCCACCAACCGCGTTCCGACCTCCGCTTTTCGGCAATGATTCACTCGATCGGAAGTGAAAACCCCTATTTATTCCAACCAACAACGTCGCATTATTCAAGAAACTTTAGCGAGAGAACGACAAACGGCCGTCTGGAGCGGCAGCGTGGCGACACCGGAGAGCGCGATCCCGACGGCGTCCGACAGCGTGGCGATCGCGAGGCTGAACTCGCGCCGGGCGGGCGGCACCTGCAGCGAACACGTGAGTGCGGAGCGAAGGTTGTGGGATTAAAGTGAGAAGTGATGGGCGGACTGCTTGTGGTGGAGCTCGAATTGACCCCTTGACCATCGCTCTCGAAAGCGGTGGCTGTATGTCGGGTTCCACACTTCTTATCCGCACTCATTCTTCCCCTCTCACTCTTCATTTCTCCGAGAGCTTGCTGTTCGCCAGTTTACCACACCCCTTCAATCCCAACCACTCGCCGCGCGCTCACCTCGGTGTGGATGCGGAAGTAGGTGTTGTCGTCGGAGGCGCCGCCGACGGCGTCCTAGACGAACACGAGCGCGAAGACGACGCCGATGTGCGGCAGGAAGTGGCGCGTGGCCTCGGCGAAGAAGAAGCCCGCATTGAGGAACTCGTAGAGCGGGAAGAGCGCGAGGAAGACGGCGGGCAGTCGGAGCAGGTGGGCGCCCGAACGCGACACAAACGCCCCGCAGCAGTAAGTCGCTTGGATCCAGCAGTACGCCGCGGCAGGCGACAGCCCAAAGCTCCGCCGGCAGTCGAACACGAGGAACGTGGCCCCCAACCGATGGATTCAGTTGTTCATTTGTGAGAGTGCGCTCACTATTCCCTGCTGCACGCTGTAGTCGAGCAGGTAGACGGCGGTCAGCGGGAGAACGTACGGGAGGAGCGGCTGCAAGGGAGTTGAAGGAAGAAAGAGAGCGCACTCACGACGATTGCGCGCAGGCCTCCGGCGGCCGTCAGCTCGGCGGGCGCCCACTTGCCGCCCGGCTGCTCGGCGGCGTCGTCGGCGACGATCCGGGGGCGGACGAGCTAGGTGGGAGGGCCGCTTTCTCGCGCTCCACGCGGGGCACGAGACACGTGCGCGGCCGCCGCAGCGAGGGCGCGTAAACGGTGGGGGCGGTTGTGAGCAGCAATAATTACTTGCAGCAGAGGAGTGAGCATTCATCCTCCAACCCATCAAAGCGCACGTGCAGAAGAGCAGAACGGGCACGACGAGCATCGACAGAAGCGCCTGCTGGGGCGTGAGGCCGCCCAGTCGGGGCTCGGTGAGCGCGGCGTACGCCAGCGAGCCCAACAGCCCCGAGGCGCCGGTGCCCGACGACCAGGCGGAGATGATGGAGCTGCAAGCGAGCGGGGCGTCGTAGCCGAGTGGATTCGCCGATTGCCTGCTTGCCTCTTGTAGTGGGCGCCCAACGCGAGGAAGCACACGTCGCCGAGGCCCGAACTCAACGCCGCGAAGCCCACGCCCGCCAACGTCCACGGAATGCTCGCGGACGAGGCGACCAGCAGGTAGGAGGCCGCCTGCGCCGCGCACACGCCCACCAGCAGCGCGGCGAACGGCAGCCGGTGGAGCGCGAACGGGACGAGCAGCTTGACGGCGGCGGCGGGCAGCACGTTCGCCAACACGACGGCGCCCAGCGGTTGCTTGGCGCACTGGGCGGCCGGCGAGACGGCCTGCAAGCGGGCAGACGAATGAACTCAAAAGAACGAAGCGGACGGACCTCGCAGCTCGACGTCGAGTTCGCTGCTCCAGTGGACGGCCGCCGCATGAGGTCGTTGGCGGCGGCGAGCATCACGATGAACGCGAACGAGTTCGCCATCCCGAACAGCCTGCAGCCGGCGGGTCGGCAGCAGCATCAACGAGGAGAACTCAGCAGAAGGCGGCGTGGTCGCGGACGTCCTTCGACTGCATCCTCGCTGAACGATGGCGAGTGAACACGAACGAGCGGCTTGAAATCGCGCCCCGCACGGAACGCCCGCCGTCCAAATGCCGCCGCTTTCTGCTCCCGAACCCGCCGGTTTGTTTGCCGACCGACCGGCGGCGGGCGGGCGGCGGGAGGGGCGTTCGCTCTGACCACTTGAACTCCCGACCGCCTTTTGATCGCTCGCGCGTGTTCCCTTCGGCGGGTTGAAAGAAGTGAGTGAGTGATCGAGACGGGATTAGGGGTTGAAAGTAAGAAGAGAGTGCAACTCCAGAGCGGGGTGATCGAATGGGTTTGGGCAGTTCAAAGAAAGAATTTGGTGTTGTTTGTGTCGCGTGTTCACGGTCTGATCGGCGAGCAATCCACCGGCTGTCGATCGACTCTGTACAGGCAGGTTAGTCGGTCGTTACGGACACAAGCAACTACGCACTCCTGGTTTGCTCCTAATTGTCTTGGTCGCCGAAACGACCTTCAATTCGCTCAAATTGAATTATTGCGCCCTCTTGACCCCACCGACAAAAACAGCTCGTGAATGATTCCAGGCAAAAGACGTATACCCGCCCGCCTTTCGGCGATCATTCTGCCCCGATCGTGCCCGACGAACGGAACACGCGTGTAGTCGGCCGGTGGGCAAACAGACCGCGAGGTACGGTGGGACGAGTGGCCCCCGCGTGCTCCCGCGCTTGTCGCCCGTCCGAACGAACGGCGGCCGGCAACCGACGCGGTCGAAGTCGCGAGCAAACAGCCGGCTTTCCACCCCTTCGGCCGGCTTCCGGCCGCCGTTTGCAACAGCCGCGCGAAAAGTAGGCGGCGGCAAACAAGCGGCGGGCGGGCGAGCGAAGGGAACACGCGGTTCACACGTTTTGGGCGGTAGTCATCGTTTTGCGTGAAATTCGCGAGTTCAATCCGCAAACCGGAAAGGAGGGGGTGAGTAAAGCGAACAAAGAGGGCCAAAGGATGTGGTCACTTCCACTGCAAATTCAAGCAAACGATCAATGAAAACGGGGAAAGCAGGACAGAGAACACATGCACGTGGGTCCCGTGAACCAAATAGATCACGTGTATTGAGGGGAACGAGGGAATCAACGCCCGAGGGCTATTTCCAGCCCGCCCGTCCGCCCAGAGTCCACTCGGCGTTGTCCGCGCGTGTTTGCGAACCAGCGCCGCAAACACTCGCCTTTCCTCCCGCCATCCGATCGACCGATCGGGGAAAACAGCCGCCGAACGGAGTGGACTCCCGCTTTCACGCCCACTTTCACTCGGTTTTCACTCTCGTCTCGGGAACTCGTTCGGTGTGAGCGGAAGTACGCTATTCTTTGCTCTTGCTCCCTCCTGATTCATCGCTCGCCGTTGATCGATCGATCATTAGCGGTTTGTGCAGGCGGCGGGCGGATGATCCGAGCGGACGGCGCGAGGGGCGGGCGTTCGCGTTAAGCACAGGCGGGAGTTCAAACCGAGCAGACCGAATAGTCGGCAAATGTTTTCCTCGCAAGCAAGAGCTGCAAGCCATCGCGTCGAGTGGAAACGAGAGTAAACGAGGGGCTGCGGAGAAACCCGTGAAAGGCCGAGCGGCTCGTCGCTTTGTTCGTAGCCGGGAAAGTCGGAAGAAAGCAGAAAGCAGTGGACAGCACGTTTTGAACCGTCTTGAAGTTTGCTTTCACTCTCGCTCACTTCAAACGTTTCAACGTTCCCCTTATACAAAGGCAAGCAGCGAGCTTACGGAAGCGAACAAAACTACGCGCTTGCGGGCGGCTTGCAGTGGGGCGTGTGTGCGTTCACAAGAAAAGAAATTTGCCGAACAGCGGACGAACGGCCCCTGTTCACGTGCGCTTTGAGCGTTCCGCAACGCTTGTTCGGAATAAACGGTTGATTAATTTCTACTCAACGGTTCGCGCAAGAGAAGGCCGACGAGTGGACGGCCGCGGCCGATGGCTCCTCCATCGCCGTCCTTCCGCGGCTCTTCCCGCCGAGCGGCCGACCGCTTGGGACGTCCACTTCCGCTCTGTTCGCTTGTAGAGAAGAACAGCTCCGCGATCAACGAGCTTTCATCGCTCTGCTCAGAACTTCCGGTCTTTTGGATTCACGATGGCGGTCTCTCGTCTTTGTTCTTTGAGGTTGGAAAAGTCGGCGGTTTTGATGGGGCAAAGAGCGAAATCAAGAGTTTGCCCACTCGCTGTGAGGAATGGAGCGTAAATTCTTGCCTTCTACACTTCCGACCCCCTCTTACTATTCGTTGCTTTTCTGACAGTTTGCCTCATCCGACCTTCATTACGACCGGTTTACTCATTTATGTGGTTCAACAAACGACGAACAAACATCAACGCAAGTCCTCGTAACACGCGGCGACTTGCCGCTCATACCGTTCCATTCAAGATTCAAGCCAGTGAAATTACAAAGTAATGTAAAAATCGTTGACAACCCCGAGTTAAAGTGCTCATGACAAAATTTCTGACAAAATATGTCATTTTGTGAAAAATCGTGACGACTTTTCACATTTTGTCAAAAATCGTCACGATTTCTTACATTTTGTCAAAAATCGTTACGATTTCTTACATTTCGTCAAAAGTCGTCACGATTTTTCACATTTTGTCAAAAATCGTCACGATTTTTCACATTTTGTCAAAAATCGTCACGATTTTTCACTTTGCGTGATTTTTTATGAAGAGCAGTAGCCAAAATACAGATTTTGTCATCGATTTTGACGCAACGTCAAATTTTATGATCTGACGTTTCAAAGTGCTTTGACAACAAAAAAATTGAGTAGGACTTGTTAATTTTTCGATTTTATGCAAAATTAGCAAGGCGTCAACGAAGTTTTGACGCACAAAAAAGTAAAAAATGGGCGTTGGAATGGTGTTTATGTGCCATTTCTCCAATAAAAACGTTATATTTTAGCATTTTGCGCGTTGAAAACGTATTTTATCTCAAATTTTACATAGAAAATAGAATAAAAACATTCCTTAACCAACAAAAACTGCCGCTTTAAAAGCAAGATGATCAAAAATTACGCAAGCGACAAAATTTGTCACGACTTTTGACGCTAAGTGAAAAGTCAGGACAAAATATGTCTCGAGACAAAATCTCTGACAAAAAATCACGAAATGTGAAAAGTCGTGACGATTTTTAACAAAATGTAAGAAATCGTGACGATTTTTGACAAAATGTGAAAAATCGTGACGACTTTTGACGAAATGTGAAAAATCGTGACGACTTTTGACAAAATGTAAGAAATCGTGACGATTTTTGACGAAATGTGAAAAGTCGTCACGATTTTTCACAAAATGTGATTTTTCGTCAAGTAACAAAACCAAAATCGGGAACTCGGGGTTGTCAACGATTTTTACATTACTTTGTAATTTCACTGGCTTATTCTTAGAGCAAGTGTACGAAAGGTACCCGAAACTGATACTCACTCCTTTATTGTATTTGACCAGCAGATAATAACGCATCAAAGACGACCGAATGGAAAGTGTGTTGCACAACAAATAGAAGTTACTCGAAAAGGGGGGACAAAAACGCAACATAGTTCCACTTTTATTCAACAACGTAGGGCGACGACTTACACTTACATGGACAAAAGGATTTGCAATCCGGAAGTGTCGCTTTTGTTTGTTTGCAGAGACAGAGTAACAGATGCCCAGAAGGTGGGAACTCCAGTTTCGCTGCACCCCTGCCCCAGTTCTACTTTGTCGTGAATTAAGTCGACTTGATAACTGAGAAACTGCGGGTTATTTTTCAACGGGTAAATTTTTTCAAAGGCGTCAGCAATTTCCGAGATGCTTGACCCATTGCGCATGTCACGAAATATTTGTTCCAACTTTGGGCTTGCTTCCCACAATTTGATTTGTTGTTTTTCTTCATCGCTCTTGCCCCGAAGGTAATATTGATGAAGAACAACATCCACATTTGAAATGTTCTTTATTTCACGCGTAAAACTGGATTGTCTACGACTGATATGATTTTCAGCGGTTCGCGGCGCCATAACTTTAATTAGGTACCCATGATTTCTGTCTCTAATGAAATGTTTGGACACACGATCGAGCAATTTACAAGAAATGATCTTGTAATCATCGGTCGTGTTCAATTCGTGATCATTACGAAACGCCTTGTGAATTTCGGCTATTACTTTATCCATTGCCGCGGTTTCTTTTTGGAAAAAGATGTCGTATTGAGACGCAAGGGTTTCTAACAAAACGTCGTTGATTTTATTGAACCGATCTTCAATGCCCCATGGGTCATTGTCTGAAGCATAGCGCACTGCGGCACATGTCAGAGCAAAATAGTTAACTTTAGCTACTTCAAGCCAGATCAAACGGAAATATTCCTTGAAAATCTCGTAATCGGTTTGATTTTCTCCGGCAGCACGTGGAAGACAAGCGGAACTGTCGACCTCACGTAGCTCTTTTTTACTCTTTTCGTCTTCAGAGCGATCATGTGTTGCTTTCGAGCCTTGTAGAAACCTCTGACCACAAAAATCTTTAAAATTTTCTTTTAAACTGCTCGCCACTTTTCCCACGTTTGTGTTCGGGTCATTGCAACTCGTGTTAAACTCGTTTATGTAATCCAAAAGTTTGCTCGAATTCACGTCCAAAGCCCAGTCCAATTTGACGCGTAATGTTTTGAAGAGGAGCTGGACCTCACCGTGATAAAAAAACGGAAGCAATTTCGCGTTGAGCTGGTTTACTAATCCGTTTGTATACTCGTCGAGTAAGTCAAATCTTTTTTTGGTAGACACTCTCAATTTATAAACGCACCGCCATTCACTGGAGTTCCGTTTTTCTGAGAATTTGACTAAGTTTGGAAACAAGTGGCTTGTGAACGCAAGCCTATCACGGTTGAGTTTAAGTTCTTCTAGGTTATATACAGCACTCAACATGATTTTGCTGACTTCCGTCGACCTGTACAAAAAATCCTCGTACGGAATAGTTATGTTTACGCAAACCGGGTCAATCGGCTCGGCAGCGGTTTTGAAGCAAGTAAGAGTAAAGAAAACAGCCCAACAAACCAAACAGTTTAAAATACGCATTTCCAAATGGGACTCTGAGCTACGATTCGCTGGACTTTACGCCTAGAACAACAAAAACTAGACACCGAAATTTCTGTTTTCTATCAAACATACTGGCTGGATGCTTTGCGCTTACCGCATGACAATAAGCGAAAGAGTGCACGTGCAACGCGACCTGAACCGCCGAGTTCTTTTTTACAGATTACTAGCAAGATCGATTTTGACATACCTGGCTGTTTGGCGCTGGCGTTAGGAGAAACACAAGCTGAAAAGCAGCTGCAAACATCCGTCGAAACAATTTTACGTAAAGTCCACTCACTGTAAATGTCGGCCTTTGGAAGACGTTCGGAAGGAGAGGAGAGAGTCGGATGAAGGCAGCGGGTTCTTTGTCGAGCAAAGAGTGGAGATGACGGGCGAACGGCCGCTTTTGTTCGCTCCCGACCGACCAATCAGCTGCCGCCAACAAGCGACACGCCCACTTGATGGCGCTGGGAAAGATGCTCCGATCGGACTGACAACAACAAAGCAATCGCATTTACATTTGCCTTCTGCTTCGTTCACACGTACAAGTCGACGTGGCCGCATTAATTCGATCACTTGTTGACCGCAAAACCGGGCGGTTTCCCACCGCTGTTTTGTAGATTGCGCGATGATTTGGTTGGGAACGCTGTTGTGAGTGTTAAAATTGTCTTCCCAGCGTCGTAAAATTTTATTTCAGACGTTTTATGACTTACATTTAAAGTGGAGGGACACTATTCAGTTTGTCATTTGTGCGTTGTCCGTTTTGTTTTTGCGTGACGTTTTTTTCGTTTTTTGTAGGATCCATTACAACCGCGTAATTACCAACGGAGTAATCTTGTTGTTTAGCAGCAATGAACAAAATCGTGTGGGTTTTCGTTCTTGTTTTCGTTCGCGCAGCCTGCGAATCAACGATTCAAATTGCTCTGGAGCCAAAGATGTACACAGAAGCTTCCAGTTAGTATCGAGTTATTAATTTTTGTAGCTAATAATGCTTGCACAGGCTTGCAGCGTTTCATGTACCAACAAAACGTTTCGCGCATGCTTGCGGTAAACGTGACCCTCGATCCCCACCAATCCATCTACTACACTGGTCCCGTCTATATCGGCAATCCGTCTGTTCAGTACATTCTTCAATTCGACACGACCTACAATCTTCTGTGGGTCACGGCGCCCGACTGCATAAATGACGCCGCACTGGGGGCGTGCGCGGCCATAAAGCAACACTATGATGTGACCAGATCGCGGACGGGCAGGATGACGGGGCCGAAATTCGAAATCAACTACGCGGACGGCTCTTATTTAGTCGGTCTTTACCACAACGACATTGTTGGGGTAAGCGATCCCCAACTGAATGGGTTCACTTGAGTATGCTGGGTCGATTTGTATTTTTGTAAAAGTTACTGTTGTCGTAAAGACGTGTAAAATAACAGTTCAGTCAGGATGCCCGTTTGAACTTTCTTAATGTTTTAGTTTACGCCAAACTGTACCAACTGCGCCGCAAAGGGATTTCTTTTTGGAGTGGTGGATCGCGAGCGTGCTGCGCACACAACCGACCTGGACGGAGTGCTTGGATTAGGCTTGGCTGGGAATTCTGCTCTCAACGGATCAAATTTTTTGCAATGGCTGGAAGTGAATAACGTCTTCCCGCTTCCTGTCTTTACCATATGGATGCCCAAAACGAGCCACACAAACGGATCGATAATGTTCGGTGGTATCGATGACAACTTGTGCGGACCCATGATGACGACCGTCGACATCGTAGAAAACACCCCTTTCTGGCAGTTTACGGTCGGTTTACCTTTGTCATTGCGTTATAAACTATACGCTCTAAGCACGACCGTAAATATAACCGAAAAGCTTTCGCAAACTGGGTTAACGTAACAGTTTGGCAGAACATCAGAAGGTTTTTAGCAACTTTTTTAAAAAAAGGTGCAAACGCATGTTAAAACAATTTCTGATATGATATGACTGATTATTATTTCTTTAGATTTCAAAAGCCAAGGTTGACGGAAAAGAGGTGGCGGCAGATGTTGCGGCCATAAGCGACATAAGCACACCTTTTTTCTACGTCCCGCTCACTGTGTTCGATGCCATCAACAGCAAGTATTCCGTGGAGAACGAAACCAGTTGCGATGGTTCGGGAGTGAAGAATTTGAAGATTGAATTGGAAGCGGGGAACGCAACGCTCGTGGTCAATGGTATTGATCTGCTGACATCCAACGACGGTGTTTGCCAGTTGGGAGTAGGATGGAGCGGTGGTGATTTGTTTCTTTTGGGCAATGTTATTGTTCAAAAGTATTGTCACATTTACGAATACAAACACAAACGTTTGATTTTCGCTTTGGCCAAGCCTAAACAATAAGATTTATGATCGATGTTTTGTTTACACTAAGACGCGAGTAATAAAGTCGTTTCAATCATTTAACCTCGGCTTTCTGTTAATCACCTAGTAGGGTTTCCTCGTCTGTTTCGATTCTACTCCGGTTTATTAGAAAAAGTGGCCGAGTGGATGGGGTGAGGATCTGAAGTGCTGCCTTTGCTTCTCGTACACGAGGAAGAAACAAAAGCGCATCTTGAACAACGGTGGGTGTTCCCAAGCGCATAAACAACCTTTCGGCCGCTCGTTTCTTGAATGCAATGGGAAGAGACGGCAGCCAGTGGGGACTCTACAACAATGAGTTTGTTAACTTCTACAAAACCGGTAGACTTTGACGATTTGTTTTGTGGTGGCCGCGACAGAGGCGTAAGTAAAGACTTCCGCCCACCTGTGCAGGCAACAGTCGACTGTCTTCCCCTCGCCGCTTCTTTCCGAATGAAGCAACAAAGTGATGCGACTCCGCTAACGGTCCTGCCGCCGTGTCTGAAGTACAATGAGGACGGAACGTTCTGCACGAAGCGGTTCATCTCCAGCCTCCACTACGAGTGCCCAACCCCCTTCTGCTACAAGCGTGAGTGTCTCGTTGAAATAGTGGCAGAAGGGTGACGGATGAGCGGTCAGTTTGCTACGAAAAAGAACAGAAACCCGCTTGATTTTCGATTTTGTTCGCGGGTGTGTCGTTCTAACACAAGGGAAGGAAGGCCACATTATCCGCTCGCCCACTCGCCACAGCTCAACTTGCTGGCGACTTTTTCCGCACGGCGCAACATGCGTACTGCTGGTAGATGGGCCGCTGCTTCCGCTCGTTCGAGCTGCAGCACTAGAGTATGTCGGAGATCTCACCCTGCACGCTGAAGGCGAGGGCGGGTTTCATCCTTGCGCCCACTGTTGAACTCGCCGAGCGGTGGGAGCAGAAGAAGCTGCTGGTAGGTGGTCGTTTCCTCTTGTTTGGTCGAGCAATCCAACAGAAGATTCCGCTCAATTCTTCTCCCCCGCTCGTCGGTTGCAGGTGCTGAAGCGCGTGCTGCGGGACGTTCGAGAGCTCGCCGCAACTGCGCGCCGCCCTCTTCTGCACGCGGAGCGAGCTGCCCTCCGATTCGCGCGAGCTGGACGGTTTTTGGGACGCCGGCTGCTCGCTGGACGACCGGCCGGCGTTGCGCTCTCGTTCGTGTGCGGGCGCCCGCCGTTTGGGCCGCCTGTTCGTGGAGGTGCGCGAGGAACTCGGCGTCTTTTACCCGCACGAGTACGCCGCTCACTGAACAGATGCACCTGTTGCCGAGTGCCTGTTGTTGACGGAAATAAAGAAGCCTTGCTTGTTCGCTTGCTTGTGCGGAGGGAGTGAGTGCACGCCGTCAGTCTACGAGTGTTCGTTCGGGACCGTCCACAATCAGTCGATTCGGAAGAGGCGGTCGATCGTTTCGTGGGCGTTCACCGGAGCCGCGTGTTCATCTGCGTGGGCAATGCAGCGGCTGCAGGTCGAAACGCTACCGTTTTGCTCTGGTTCCCTTCTTGTTTGTGTTGGGAGCAAAGAAACCACCAACTGCTCGTGACCAAGCGGGCGGCCAAACCGCCGGGCAAGCGAGCAAAAGCCGCCCAACTGTCGGAGAAGTCGGAGCAACAAACATCAGTCTTGATTTGCCTCTCTCGCTCAATTCTCAACCACCGGCAGCATAAAGCGGACTGTTCACGATCGCTCACATCATCGCTCATCAATTCGAACGATCATGAGAAGCAGGTCGACCGCCGGTGCTCTCGGCAACCGAAACGACGGTGGGAACGCCCGCCGGCCGTTGGACTCGACCGACCGGCCGACCGCATTCGATTATGCACGCCGCCGCTCTCCACTCGTTCGGCCTATGCGGGCGTGTGTGGGCGAGCAATCATCGCGGCGTTGGAACGAAAGTGGGAACGAGCAGGAAAGGCAAAGGCGGGCACCGTAGCGAGCGGATGTCTGCAGCTGAAGGACCATTGGAGGGACTGATCAGAAAACACATGTTCTCTGCTCGTTCTTTACTCGTTCTGTCTTCTCGCAACGTCCGCAGCTTGTTCTCTGAACGCTGCCATCGGATTGTTCGATTGATTGCAGTGGTAAACCGTTCAGGCGACCGCTCGTTACAGAAGTCGGCCGCCTTTCGACCGCTCGAGCGTTTGGCGGCGAGGGGCGTGGCTGTTGGCTTCTGTTGAGAGGAGCTTTCTTTTATTGAGCGGCACCCGGGTGCCTTCACCCCTTCACACTCCTCCACACTTCTTTCCGAATGGAGCGGCTGGTTGGCGCGATCGATCCGACGGCCTTGCCGCCTCGCTTGCTGGACGGCGAGGGCGCGGGCGTGCGGCCATTCGGCGATCGGGAATGCGTCTTCAGCCCCGACTTCAAGGGCACAACCGTTTTCTTCTATCGAGGTGAGCGCCTGGGGTACAGCGAGGGAAGGACAGAGGAAGAGCAACAAATGTCACTGCCTTTCTTCGGCTGCCGAATGAGAACGGTCGCTTTCATCCGATCGCTCGTCCACTAACAACACCTTCCTCTTCGCACTCATCTCTCGCTGCAGGCCACTACTACCGCACGGCCATGTACGCGTATTGTTGGGAACGAGGCCGCTCCTTCCGCTCGCCTCTGCTGCAACACTGGAGTCGGTCGACACTGCCGGCCGGAGTGGTCGAGTGGAGGGCGCGTCTAATCTTTGCGCCCAGCCAGGAGTACGCCGTGTGGTGGGAGACGGTGCGGCTTGCGGTAGGTTCTGGTAGAGGGCTGTTTGTTGGGTGCAGCTGGACCTCCTCGAAGATGACTGCAATCGCTCACTCTTCTTTCTCGACCAACCCACTCACAGCCCCCCTTCTTTGCAGGTGATGAAGCGAATCCTCCGAGCGAAGTTCGAGAGCACGCCGCAGATGCGCGACGCCCTCTTCAGCACGCGCGGCGAGCGGCTCGTCTTCGCCGTCGAAGCGGACGGCTTTTGGGGCGCCGCCTGCCCGCCGACCGCCCGCGCGGCGCTGCTCGCCGCCTCCTTCCCGGGCGCCAACCACCTCGGCCGTCTGCTCGCCGAGGTGCGCGACAAGCTGGCCGCCTTCTACCCGCACGAGTTCGCCGCCCACGCGCCCAATCAGCACCGATCGTAGTGCGGGGCGTTGAGACACGAGTGTTTGGAGTGCGGCGCCCGAATGTCTCGATGGATAAACGCTTCTTCGTTTGCTTGGAGATGAGCGGGCAGTTGGAGACGGGATTTGGAGGAGTCGGAGCAACAGAAAGCAGCCTTGATTCGAGTCTCTTTCTCAATTTCCGACCGACCGGCAGTCCGGCAGACCGAAATAGATTGTTTCACTTACCGTCCTCTTCTCCTGCCGGTAAATCAAACAGAAGCGTGCGTATTGAAGCGATCTCTCCCTGAAAAGCGAGCATGACAGCAGGCGGCGGCCATCGCCCGTTATCGCCTCCTTGCCGCTCATCAATTCAAACGGTCGTGAGAAGCCGCTAAAAGCTCCAAACCGTCGTCAATCCCACAGCAATCAACAGAACGACAGTGGGAACCGCCGGCACCTTCCCAAACACCCTACCGCATTCGATTATGCGATGCGCGCCGCCGCTTGAACGGAGCAGAGGACTGCGGAAGCCGCCGGCCGCTGTGTTCGTCGGCCGCTCCTTCGATTCGCCCGCCGCCCGAATGGCCGCCGACCCGACGGCGCGCAGCTTGACGGGGCGGACGCGGGTGTTCGCGGGGCGGCGTCGAGCCCACCGGTCGCCCGCTGGAGTGCCCTCGCTGCGGCTCCTCTGCCGGCGAGCGCTCCGGACGGTGTGGATCGTGAGTGGTCGCCCATCAACCGATTGCAGGGCGCCTTCCGCCTGCTGCGACCCGTCCTCAAGTCCTGCACAAGCGGGAGGTTGGAGCGAGTCGGCCGGCAGAATCCCGTAGACGCCCCCCTTGCACTGGAGGAGCGGCTGGACGAGTTGTGGGCGGCACACGTGCGGAAGAGCTTCCCCGAGGCGACCGACCGGCGGGCGTTTCGAGTGAGTCCCCATTCTCCTTCCGCTCTCATCTACTCGCTCGTTCTTCAACGCCTGTGCCGCGAACGGACCGCGCGGCTGCGGCGAGTCGCCGCCCAAATCAAACGGAAGACGCGGCGAGCGGCGGCCGGCAAGAAGACGACTCAACGGATGAGTGGCGGAAGAGACGGTCGAAGCGAACAACCCTCGCGCCTTCTGCACCCCGAGTCTTACACTCGGGGATGAAGGCCGACCGGAAATCGACAGCTCTGATCGCCAAGTCGCTGCGGATGGCGCCCTCGGGGGGCAGCGGATCGAGTAACGAAGAAACTTGCTAGTCTTCCTCGCCGCATAGGATAAACCGGATAGAGGGCAGCGTCTGAGTGTTTGTCCAAATTCTGTTCGAACTCGATGGAATAGTCAAATAATTGGCTAAAGTTGCCCATAACTTCCGATCATCATTCCAATTGATTTCTTATTTCAAACAAGAAGACCTTGTTTTCGCTTCCTTTGCCCGCCTATCTTTCCTCTCGCCCGCTCCCCGCTCGCTCCCCACTGCTCACGACGCGACTGCGCGAAAGGCTGTTTATTCGTTTGTTTCGTCTTAAACACTAACACGCAGGCACGCAGCGGAGCCCAAAGGAATGGAAAAAAGAAAAAAGAGCAGACATCAATGAAAGTTTCCTCTTTCAGAATAAAGAATACCGAAGGAAAACGAATATAGCGTGTGTGACGCCATTTTTTCTTTTGACTTTTTGGATCATGCTTGTGTTTACCTCGTTTATGATGTTCTTTGACAACAGGAAACCGGATAGGAGCAGAAAGAACACCAGTGCCTGGCTTGAACGTGCTGTCGCCTCCAATCGCCTTCCTTGCTGCCCGCCTTCTTTCCTTCCCCAATATGATTAAGCAGATGGAGCGCGAGAGTTTATTCCAACTCTCGACCAACGAGGAACAAACGAAAGGGAGACGAGGAGAAGGAGTGAGTTTTGTCCAGGGATCACGCGCTCTCCGTCTTGCCGCCCGAATTCAGGCCACGAGCAGACTGCAAAAGCGGAAGGAGGTGAATGGAGAGGAGGAGGCGCGAACTCACGCCGCGATCCCGACGAAAAGTCCCGACTGCCAGCCGCTCGTCCACGCGCCGCCCACTCCACTGGTCATGCCGCGGGCCACCGCATTGTCCTAAGGGGAGCATGGAGAAGAGGAGTGGAAGGGAACTCACGAAGATGAAGTCGGCGGCCAAAGTCGGGACGTCCCACTGCATCGTGATGTTCACCGACGACTTCCCGTTCTTGAGGTCTCGAATGCCCATAGAGCACAGGCCGGGCGAGGGGAAGTTCAGCGGTTCAGAGATGCCCTTGTCGAAAACGATCCCGTTGTTGCCGATCGAACCGGAAGCCTTCGACGGGACCTTGGTTCCTGCAGAAAACCGTTGTTTCGGATGGTTTCCGCGCACTCACCTTGCAACTTAAAGATGTTGTCGCCCGAGTGGTAGGTGGCCGTGTAGTTGCAAGTGCCGAACACGAGAGAGCCGCTGAAGCGAAGGCGGATTGCCGAGAAGCAAGAGACGGCCGAACAAACCGGTGCATGGGCTTGCTCCACTCTCCGCCGCGCGTAACGATGTCAATCGCGAGTTGACTGCCCGGGAACTCCAACACCTGATTGGCGGAAGTGCATCCCTCGACCGGCTTGTAGAAGCTGAAGGATCAGAGGTGATTCGTCGAGTGCGCGGCGAAAACTCACGTGCGGGAGCCCTGCTGGGTGAAGCAGTCGGTGGCCGAGGCGGCGGGGGTGCCCGAAGCGGCGACCAGGAGCGCGGCGAAGAGCATCAGTCCAGCAGCAGAACGGCCGTCCATTTCGCTCGTCGGGGAGGGCGGGAAGTGGGAGCGAGGAGTGAGGAGCGAGGAGGTCGCGAGTGAGCCGCCGAGAGCGAGTGAGCCGCCCGCCCTTCCCGCCCGACTTTTATACGCGCCGACTTCGCCCAAATTTGCATCACTGCCGGCATTCGCTTCGGACTGCTCCTCGTCCGTTCTCATGCAAACATTTGCGCTGTTCGTTGGTTCGACCTCGCTGGTGTTGGTCGTGATTGATCGAAGAGGTCGGAGAAACGAGTCCGAGTTCGCAAACACACGGCGGACGTTGTGAAAACAGACCTCCTTGCCGGCAGTCCCTTTCTTTCACCTTTTACTTCATGCCCTGTATGCGGGGATTCGGCTTCGTTTCCACTGCTCTCTTGTTTTGCTCAGACGATCATGAAAGACGGTGGCCGCTCACAGATCTCAAGGCAATCGACAAAACGGCGCGGGGAACCTCGACCGGGCCGCTCCAAGCCTGATTGAATTGATGCGGGCAGTAGTTTCTGCTGCTTGACGGCCACAAATTACAACCTAATGGGCTTGTGAACGGCGCAGAAAGAAGATGGAAATGAACGGGTTTTCGCGGCTACGAGCCCGCAAAAAAGGACCCGCGAGCAAAGTGGACAGCAGACGAGTCGATCGGCAGCCGCGGCCGTCTACTTAAAGCGGAGGCTCGACTGTGAGTCGCCGCTCGGCCTGCTCTCGTAAAAGAGTGATGGCCGTCACTTGTGAGTGAGCAGTTCTTCACTGGTGACGAATGGTTTGCAGAATTCGTTTGAGTCTGAGTGGTTGAAAAGCTCGTCAGAGATCCTGATCGAACGCTCTTTTTGTGGTGAGTAGTCAAATGGAGTGGGCGATTACTCCGTTTTCACTTCGCTTGAACTTTTCGGGTCGCCACTACTCGCCCGTCGTCTCGCCTCGTTGCCCTCCAAAAGATGCCTGTTTTGTAACGAAAGGGCTAGCGGTTGCTCTTTGTTTCAATCCCCGTCACTTTTCGTCTCTCAATTATTTTCGTCGATTTTTGGTCACTCACTTCGTTCATCAAAACGAAGGCGGTTTGATGACGGAAGTGCTCAAGAAGCACTCTTGACGGCTTCTCACCGTTCTTCGAACTGACTTGCGGATCACCTCTTATAGCTACAACAAAAGCGAGCATCAACCAAATGCGCTCTGTTTGACGCCCATGTTTATTGCTTTTGTTTTGTAAATTACACGACTTCTCGGAAATCTTCGTCTGACGACCACTTTTTCTTTCTCGCTCGTCGGTGGTTGCCGTGAGGGGACTGCATTCACGTTCGTTGCCCACTTTTTACGCTTTTCTTTCCTGAACTCCGCTGCTTTTTACGCGGTTTCTTAATCGGAAACCACCGAATAAACATGCAACCCGTTTCGTTGCAACTAGAGACAACGATCTCGTTCGTCGTAGCAGTAAAGTAGCTGCTCTTCAAGCTGGAAGACTTGATTGAAATTTACTGAGCGAGCGAACCAAAACACGCGGATAAGAAGAGTGAGCTTGCGACGGGCGCTTACTCGATCATCTGAGTTGGGGTGGATGACGACTCGTTGCAGCTCTTCCGTTCTCGATACAAGCATTGCATAACGAAGCGATCAAAACCAGTTGTCTCGTTGGCGGCTTAGAAGTCGTCAGCTCCTTACATATCGATCAAAACACCCTGCTTTAGTTTTATTGAACGGACGTCAACTGCAACAAACTACAATTTACACTTGAAATTACAATGTGGGCTCTGCTTACACCATTTTAAAAAAGACAGCAAAAACGTAACACAAACACTCGTTTTTAAAGTTACTCCTCAATCGATTTTATGTACCAAAAAAACTCAGACATTAAGCGCAATTTTAAGAACTGGTCCAGGACCGTCGATTGAACCGAGCATGAAAGTGCTTCGGGGGAAATTAGGGTAAGTCTTCTTGGGCCAATTCGGCCATACTCCAACATTATCAAAACGCTCGTCAATAGATGAATAAAAACGAACTTCGTAATTCATGAAATTGGGATTGCTTTTAATAGAAAAAATGTTGTCGAGTGCATCCGAGATTTCTTCAGCATTTGCATCATAAAGGTGCATTTCGCAAAAAACTTTGTACATTTCGGCAAGCACTTCTTTATCAGGTAGGTCTATGTGAAAAGGAGGTAGGTCGTAATATTGGTTTACCTGGACGTCGTAATTGCTGCCCGAGACGTTAGGTAGAAATCCTGCATAAGGTCCTCGTTGTCTGACCGCAAAATCTCGCTTTTGTTGTGAACGTGTTACTGAGACCGCGTACACGTGCCCGTCAAGAAACAACGCATTATCGCTAAGATCTTTGTAAAGGCGGTATGCTACAATATGGATTTTTTCGGCATTTTGTTTGTTCTTTAGTGCTGGTTTGAAATTCGCTTTAACGTGGCGCATAATTTTATTCATTTGTATACTTTCATTCCCATAAAGGTAGTGATAAACGAAATCTTGCACTTCAAACAAAATTCTTTCCGTTCGGTTAAACTCGTAAGCCAATGTGTCTGTGGTATTGTGGGTACGATAAGAGACTTTACCGCAATTAAACGCTAGCCATCGAATTTGTTTAACTTGATGCATCATAAATTGTATAAACCCTTTAAACTCGAAGTACTTTTGTGGACTTGTCAGTACCACCATATGCGGTAAACAAATCTCTGGGATGCCTCCAGCACCCGAAACTGCGTTTTGAACATGTTGAAGTATCGCTCTATGCGTTTTGCCGGCAAAAGAAAACTTATTTGAATCGCAGAGCTGGCGCACTAGTTTTGTCGCATTTTTAGCTCCAAGTGAATACAAACGCCCGCGAATGTCGTTTTTTAACCCCCTGAGCGTTTTATGCTCATTAAAATGTTTAGTAGTCTCGTCTGACGGTAAAATACACTCAAACAACGTGCTCACTGTTTCGTTGATTGTTTGATTGTAAATAGGGTCGTTGCAGTTGTCCACCATCGACAACCAAAAAGTATTTGCAATGTGCCTTGCATTAGTGGTTTCGCCATTGCAGCTTTGGTTAAACTTTACGATCGAAATCTCAGGAGTGGGATTTTTGGGATCATAAATTTCATTCAACCTATCGTTTAAATCTTGCATGGGTACTTTAACCATGCTTTTATAAGCCAGCCAATATTCGTTGCTGAGAATGCTGCTCCAAAACTCTCTTAATTCTTTTTCTAATCGATCAAACCTTTTATCCATGTGCTGGCGCAGTTCTTGCAAGCAAATTAATTCTTGAGATGTCCTGTGTACAGCTAGATTAAAAAGAGAATCAAAGACCCCTCCTACCGCCCCAACCACGGGAAGCTTTGAGATTATTGATGTAGCAAATTTTTCGTAGTCCATTACCGCGTTTATAACGTTTTCTTGTGATAGTGGATTTGATTTGTTGTACTTGTCCATGAAAGTGCCAAAAGGTTCTGAAATTTGTTCGCAGGCAGGACTGCAGTGTCCGGAGTAAAACATGAAATACACAAACATCAGGTGAATTACAAGTGAATAATTCATGGCAAAACCCGAACGCAACTTATCGGCAGACGCAACAGTTGGCTGAACGCTCCGGAATGTTGATGGTTCGATTTGAGGCAAAAGCAAGCGGGTCGACTGAAAAGCCGAGACCTCGACGTGATTTCGTCTTTGTACTTACTACAAGCGAAGCTTGCTGGTTGTTGGAGGCAGCAGCTGACGGCTCAAAACGATCAGAAGCGCCGAATTCTGAAAGAAAGTAATGGTTATCGGCTAGTCGATCGAAGGAACACCTGCCTGCACGCAGTTTTTGGTGGAAGAAGTGTCGGCGATGATCTGCTGGCAGTAAAGAAAGATTGTTAAGCGGATTTACCCCCCTCTCTCTCTCCACTTACGGTAACCGTTCGTTTCTGAAGACGTTCGGAAGGAGAAGAGAGTCGGTTGAAGGCAGCGGGTTCTTTGTCGAGCAAAGAGTGGAGATGACGGGCGAACGGCCGCTTTTGTTCGCTCCCGACCGACCAATCAGCTGCCGCCAACAAGCGACACGCCCACTTGATGGCGCTGGGAAAGACGGCCCGACAACAAAGCAATCAAATTTCCATTGATTTCTGCACCGTTCACACGTACAAGTGGACGTGGCCGCATTAATTCGATCGCTTGTTGACCGCAAAACCGGCCGGCTTCCCACCGCCGTTCGGTTTATTGCCTTGGAAACGCGCGCTTCGGCGGTCAAACTGTGCGGCTTCTCGCGGTCTTTTGAATTGATGAGCTACTCGCCGCTGCAATACAGGGGATCGCGTAGCTGCGACGTTCTCTCGAACTTGGGCTGCTGTGCGTGTTTGGAGCCGTCAACATGTGTGAGATCGTTTTGTACCGGGCGTGCAGTGAATGGAGTTTTTGGCAACTCAAAATGATCGCTTGCTCTTACCAATCCGGCCATTCTCCGAAATCGGCAGACGAAACGACTCTCCTTTCGAGCATGTCGGGCAAGATCGCCGACAGATACAGCGCTGCAAGGGGATCGAGCCAAGCATTGACCGTTGAGCTGCAAAAGACAGGAAGACGACGTGTGAACGATCGAGCGAACAAAGTGCAATCGTCAACGCAATGGTGCAATTGATTGCAGGCAGCGGGCAGCAAGAAGACGGCAGTCGAAAGGGCGAAAGTGCAAGAGAAACCAGCAGGAAACACCCGCCGCCGAGTGTCCGTCTCAAATAGAGAGCGACGGAAAGCGGCCGCAAGTGGTCCATTCGTTGGTGCGCCTGCCAGCTCGTCCGTCCTCTCCTTCAGGTTCCCGCCGCCTCTCCGCCGGTCGATCCGCCCTCTCCGGAGTGTCGGCGCTCGCCGCGCGGCCTCGCCGAAGAAACAAACCGACAAGCGCCGAACGCCGCTCGAGCGGCCGCTTTGTGTTCCCGACGGGCGGCCAGGGGAAGTTCAGGGGAGAGCGGCGGGAGTCGAACGGAAGAGCGGGGGGCCGGAGGGGAAGAGGAGGAGAAGCCATGAGGCAGCGGGAGGATCGCGCGACTGCTCGCTTGTTTGGACGGGCGGGCGGCCGGCTGCCGTCGAGTGGTGGGCGGTTGGAAGGGAGCCCTCCACACGCCCGTCCACTCCTGCTGCTCGCTCGTTCGGCCGCCTTCTTCCCCAACGCTTTCCGGCCACTCGGCAGCAGCGTCCAACGAGCGGCGTTTTCCAACGGACCGCAGCGACCGGCCGACGACCCAAAAAGGCGGCCATTCGCGTCCTCTCGACGAGCTGGAACGAAACCAAAACCAAAAAGTGCAAACCCCAGCGTGCCTGCACCCATTCAGCCTCTTGGCGCCAGAGGAGCCCACGAAGTCTCCGCTGTTTCGGGTGTTCAGCCGACAAGGCGCGTCGAGATACGAACGAGTCAACCAAGTTCGCAGCAAGTTTAGTCGTCTTATGCTATGTTGAAAGGGGACGTACCGTCCAACGATCAATCGCTGTACGGCGCAGTGAACCCTAAACACTGCCCGACTTCACTTGATCAACTAAGCTGTTAGGTTCGGGTCTCGGTATTTATTGGGACGGAATAAATAGGAGAGGAACCTGACGGGTGGAGATCGGTGGAGGTGGAGAACTCCCCGAAGACTCGGGGGAGAGGCGTAGGGGAGGCGGCAGCAAGGCGGAAAGGTGGAACACTACGCCAAGGATCAGGCAAAGGCGGAGCGGGAGGAAGAGGACGGGAGAAGAGGGATTCTCGGACCGGACAATCCTCCCCTGTTATGAGGAAGTACAAAAGCTACAGGAGAAGTGGAAGGGAGTAGCGTACAGGTGGAAGTCACTTGGAATGGACGGTGGAAGGGCGAAGAAGAGAGGGAGTGGACGGCCGAACGCGTGCTTCGATTCAGCGAACTCTTCGCTTGGACAGTTGGAGACTGGCCGGAGAGTGAAGATGGTTGCCGGACGTTCAGGACTTGTCGGCGAGAGTCGGATCTTGTCGCTTGTAGAGCTGGTTGTCGAAGCGGACGATCGGGCGCATCGAAGTGTCGTGGATGACGAGGCGGATGCACTTGGAGGTGGAGATGCGACCGGCGATCTTGCGCGTGGAGGCGCGGAGTGGATGGATGCCGAGGAGGACGGCGGATCGTTGGGCCGAACGCGGACTTCGGCTTGGTGCTGGAGAGCGCGTCCGGATGGAGCGGTGGAAGAAGGCGGACGCCGGGGACTCGTCGTTCGGAGCGGAGTCGGATGGAAGCTGATAGATCGAGCGGACGTCGGAGCTCAGGCCGGCCAACCCCTTCCCCGCCTTCGCTAAAGACGCCTTCACGACAGCCACCGCTCGTTCGACCCGTCCGTACAGGAAGAGTAGGAAGGGATGGAGTGGAAGTGGGCGATGGAGATGAGAAACAAGTGAAGGCGCAGAAGGCGGCGAACTGGAGGGAGGAAGGGAGGCGGATGGAGTGGAATGGCCGGATGGAATGCACGGAGGGAGATGAGGAGGACGAAGTGGAATGCAACAACGAGAGAAATCAATGATGGACTCGAATGGGATTTCTGTTGGTCGTCCTTGCTGTCCGTGTGCAGGCGTGCCGATGATCCGGACGCTTCGAGCCGTGGAGTGTCCGCAGTTCGGAGTCGAAGTCGCGGTGGAGGAGGCGTTGGAGTGGCCAGTGGACTTGACGGACGGCGTTGGAGTGGCCGAGGAACTTGGAGAGGCGGCGTTGGACTGGCCGCGGAACGTTTTGGAGCGGAACGTTCGGTGGATCCGCGTGGACGAGGCGTTTTGGAACGGGACGCTCGGAGACCCGTGTGGAGCGTCTCCGGTTGGAGTGCGGAAACGCGGAACGCTTTTGGAGCGGAGGTTCGTGGATCCGCGTGGCCTAAACGGAGAACAAGAGGCCGCAGCCAACTGAACGAAAGGGACTCACCGGATGCACTTGCGGAAATTCGCGCCGATTGGACTGCGGGCGAGTAGCTGGTCGTGGACTGACCGTTGATCGTCGGTGGACGTTCCTGCAAGCAAAAGAAGGAGCAGCAACCGAACGGAAGTGGAAAATCCGAACGCCACCGCGAATTTTGGAATAATTTCGGCGGAAATCGATTGGGATTTCGAATTTCTCTTTTGTGGAGTCCGAAATGTGAATTACCGGGCGGAAGTTTTGGTTGGAAGCACAAAGTGGATGGAAATGGCCGCGCCCGACGGATTTTGGAGAGGAATTTGGCGAAAAATCGGTGGAATTTCCGAAAATTTTATTTTGAAACTTAAATTCACTCACCGGGCGGCCGCGTGGATGGATGCAGACTCAGTGCGCCATTGTTAGGTTCGGGTCTCGGTATTTATTGGGACGGAATAAATAGGAGAGGAACCTGACGGGTGGAGATCGGTGGAGGTGGAGAACTCCCCGAAGACTCGGGGGAGAGGCGTAGGGGAGGCGGCAGCAAGGCGGAAAGGTGGAACACTACGCCAATGATCAGGCAAAGGCGGAGCGGGAGGAAGAGGACGGGAGAAGAGGGATTCTCGGACCGGACATAAGCACATCGAACCCACTAACCGGCTACGAACCAGCGGCCCGACCGCACCGCAATCCGCGCCCAGAACCGCTGGACCACAGAACGTGTTGGTTGGGGGGCGGAAGCGGCGCCTTTTTCCCACGCAGGGCGGCGTTGCGAGCGCTCCCTCGCTGGTTCGTTTCCGCCCGTATGCTTCTTGCGCAACCGCGAGGAACAGAATTCGGAATCCGACTGCTGCTGCAACCGGTCAGCTGCATCCAAGTAGCCGAGAGTCGCTACCGACTTCCAACCTTGACTGCAGTTTGCAGCCGACGTCCTACTTTTCTCCTGCAAAGTGGTTGCAGCCGCAGCCAAGATCTTTGACCTCGGTTAGGCGTCCATGTTCGATCACCGAAATGGAACGAACCTTCTGTAGATGAGCAGTGGGAAAATCGGGCGACACGTCCGAAAGTTCTTCGCTGCTCCGCGACCACTCCTTCGCTCAACGGAAGCTCCCGAATTGACGACCACGAGAGCGGCGAGGATCGCCGGGTTCGAGCTGCGGGACGGGTGAGCGGACAAATGGCCGCTCTGTTCCGCCTGCAGTTGGGGCCAAGAACCAATGAACCGATGTCCCATTCGAGTCTCTTGTGTTCCACCGACAGAACCAACGGGCAGCCGAATTACGCAGATCCTACTGAGGACCCGGCCACTTCAGAGCGCCGCCGTCCTCTTCGATCTCGCCGCTCCCGCCGCAGCTCGAAGCCGAAGCTGCGGTCGACTCGAAACAGCGACGAGAAGAAGCGAACCGAAAGCTCGTCGCTCAACGGAACAAGAGGAATCTTTCGTTTCGACCACTCCCTCTGCCCGCCGCCATTCAAACGGAAAAGCTCGCCCCACTGGCTTTTCGTGAGCGGCGGGTTCTTTCTCCCGCTCTCCCGTTCGTTTGTCTCGTTGCTGCCGGCAGGATGCGGCGGCGAGAAAGCGAGTGGGCGTCTCGTCCGCTCGCTCGCTTTCCGCATGCTCGACGAATGCGGCGGGCACGAGTGAGTCGGTTGCGTTCCACCGAGCGGCCGGTCGAGTGGTCAGCCGAGTGGATGCTCCCGTTTCCCGCCCATTCGAACGAGCCGCTCGCTTTCTGAAGGCGGCCGAGTGGCCGGCGGAGATCCGACCGCCCCACCTCTTCGGCACAAACGCAAACAGGAGGTTGTGCGGGGCTTTGCGACGGCGGCCGCCCTGCCGCCGCCCCGTCCACTCGTCCTCCTCACCGCTGGCCGCCCACCGCTAGCTCGATTTCTGCCGGCTTCCTCGAGGTCGTCGTTGCAGCAGTGGGCTGTTGACTCGTGGTGGTCACTTGATCGAATCGAAGCGCACTGCCGGCAAGAAAGGAGGGAGTTCACTGCCGTTGCCCCTCTCCCGCGGTCGGCCTCTTTTCCTGCGGCTCGTCCGCCCCGATCGGCCGTTCGCTCTTCCCTTCAAGTCCACTCGCTCGCACTTCCGAGCCGCCAGCCGCCTCGAAGATGTTGGACGATCCATTCGATGAGCTCGCTGTCCTCAAGGGAGACGGCCGAAGCGGTCGGGACGGTCGGCTCCTCTCCGCCGGCACGCCGCCGCTCGTCCACTTGCGTGCGGCTGGAGGTTGTGGATGGAACGAGTGATCTCTCAAGGAGATTCGTCTACTGCACGTTCACTCAACAAAACGATGGGCAACAATCAACATTGAGGGCGGCTTCCTCCTCGTCGCTCTCTCACCTGTCGTCCCTAGACTCCTCCTCGTATTTGAGCTTCTCTTCAGCGCCGCCGTCCTCTTCGGCTTCGACGAGCGCCCGCATTTCCGCTTCGTCGATTGCACCTTCGAGTTTCGGGTCGAGCGCGAGCAGCGGCTTGCAGCCCGTTGGGTGCACGAATGTTCGGAACGGACAGAGAACGAGGGCGGAAGAGTTCAGTCGTTCTTCGCTATACACCGACTTTTTCACAACAAACACGCAATGCCCAATCGGTCCATCTGCTGCACACTCGCTTGACCTCCCAGCGCCCGCTCACAATCAGTGAGAACGGGGCGGAGTTCTTATGACCCCGCTGATTGCATGCGGCGTGGGTCGGGGCGGCGTGGGTTGGAAGGGAGCGAATAAAAACGGGCTGCTCCCGCTGCCGACCACCCCTCTTCTTCATCCTCCGCCCGCTCGTGCTTCTCCTGCTCGTTTGTGTGGAAATGTGAGTGCTTTGTTTCTTGGAAGGAAGATTTTTAAACGTTGTCGTTTCAGTCGCAATGTCGAACATCACCTCCAAGCGTGTGGAATTCCGGGATCACTTGCTGTCCACCGCCGCTGCGGCAAAATGGAGCGATGACGCGTTCGCCTTGAACGGAATCGACGGGGCGCAGTTTCAGCTCGTGTTCAATCCGAAGAGTGCGGACAATCCCGAGTACTGCGGCATCTTTCTGGCTTGTCGCCAGCTTGACAACCACGCTTCGGTACGCCTTCGGTTCAAAACATGGCTCGAATACGGTGGTTCTTCGGTAAACTTAGCCGAAAAAGGTGTGCAACAAGGCATCTGGCGATTGTCTATATATCAACTCTCGTTTCAGAGCACACAGAACAATTCGCGGTGGGGCAGGAACGCGGCTGCAATGCGGGATGGATGCTGTTTTCTCTTAAAGGCTGGGCGGCCAACTACTACGTGTACATGGACTGCGAAATCGAACTTCTGGACTTGGTGGAGAAGTCTACCGGTCCGCAACGCTATGACGTGCTGGAGCGCATGTCCAAGAACATGGCGGCGATGTTTGGAGACGAACAGTTCGCGGATGCTCAATTGCAGGTGGATGGACAGATGTTCAAGGTAGGTTCTTTTTCAGCTTTGTTTGATCTCGATCGTCTCTTCAGGTTCAACGATTCATGTTGGCCGCTCAATCCGAGTACTTCAAACGGATGTTCACCAATGACACCAAGGAGAAGCGAACTGGAGTGGTCGAGATCAAGAACTTCGGAGCGGCACTTGTCGAGAAGATCCTCCGCTTTATCTACTCGGGCAAATTGGACGGATTAGACGAGTGTGCTCGCGAACTTCTGCTAGCCGCCGACTTCTACAATCTAGAGATGCTGCAGGCAAGTCCAATCCCTTCTTCCTTATACTCTGCTCTGTTTTCAGAGCATGTGCATCGCGTCGATCTTCAAGACGTTGACGGTCGAGAACGTGCTGGAGGCTCTGCAGCTCGCGTACGCCCACGAACACCTGGGCGACTTCAAGCAGCGCGTGCTGGAGTTTGCCGAGGAGAACGCGAAGGCGATTGCTGCTCTGCCCCAAGTGGATGAAAAGTTCGCAGAAGAGAATCCGCAGATCATCATCGCGCTCTACAAACAAGCTCTATTGTAAGCCCGTTCGACTTCTTCCAGCGTTCTGTTGTTGTCTGCTGTTGTTGTTGAATAAATGCAGTGAGCAGCATTCCAAACGGTTCATCTACTCGGCAGCCAACAGAAACGTCCATCTGCAGGCCAAGAGCGCACTCGCGCGATGTCCGCAAAGATCAAACAGCTCACTTGAGACTGCAAACAAACCGGTTATCGCTCCAGCACGTCAGAGCGGTAGAACGGAGTGAGTGGACGAGAAACGAAGCAGAAAAGCCGATTTTTACGCCCCCAACGACTTGACGGAGTGCACGCGGAGGCAGCGATCTGACCAGGAATCCGACAGACAGAAGTCGTGTGGGTAGCGAGAGAAGCGGTGGAAGGGCGATCAAACAAGGTGAACAAGGGCGACCGCTTGGAGCAATTGGAAAAGGAATGAGAGCGTCGTCCACGCAACTCCCATCCGCCCGCTTGTTTCTCAGGAACCACGCGGATCGGCCGCCGTTGTGTTCCAGCATGCAAATTCGCGCTCGAGTTGGGCCGCCCGCCGGCCCGATCGCTCCACTCGCCCAACCTGTCGGCCGCGCGTGCGCTCGCTCTCTCCTCCTCCTCCTCTTCCTCCTTTCCGTTCGAGTGCGGTCGACCGGCTGCTCCGCAATGCGCTCCGCGGTCCTCCTGCTCGCCGTCGCCCGGCTTCTGCTCGTCGCCGGCGACGCGTGCTTCACGCAGAACGGCGAGAAAGTGTGAGTCCTACCCGTCCGCCTTCCTCCTTCCACTCACTCGTTTGCTCGTTGCAGGACGTACAAGGGAACAGACGCCTGCAAGACGACCAAGACGACGCTCTTCTTCACCGGCACCGAGCTCCAGTTCAAGATCAACGATCAGACGAAGTTGCCGTCTGGCACGAAAACGATTGTGTGAGTTCTTCTTCTATCCTCTTGTACCAAAATTTTCGTTCAGGTTCACCTTTGCTGTCAACAAATCTTCGCGCAAGGGAGAACTCATCCAAATCAAAAGTTTGGCCACGTCGTTCACACCTGATAACGATGGCTAGTGGTTCGTTTTTGGCACTAAAGTTTCGCTTTTACCGATGGCATGACGTTGCCTCAAGACGGACTCGCCAATTCCGCCGGCATCTCGTTTGGCCCGAATCCTGCCAAGGAAGGACCGTTGAGCTTCAACAAGACGGCCACCGGCAAGTACTCGATCGCCGAAGTGTCCATCACGCTCGACGACGAGCTGCCGCTGTTCTCGATTGACTTCGTGAGTTCCCGCCTGCTCTCCGTTCACCTCCCACTCGTTGCAGACGGCGAAACTGGAGAACGACGACCAGCCGCAACGCACGACGGGCGGAACGGGCGGACCGGCCGGATCGACGGAGGCGGCGGCGCCGACGGGCGGTTCCGACTTTCCGCTGTGGGCGTGGGTCGTCATCGGAGTTGGCGGGTGAGTTGTCCGCCTTCCCTCTCCGCTCACTCCTTTTGCTTGCAGCCTGCTCCTGCTCTCGTCCTCGGTGGGCGGCGTGGTGGGCGGCTGCCTCTGCTGCCGCCGCAAAAAGACGAGCGGGAAGGCGGGCGCCGCGAAGGAGACGGCCGGTGCGGACAAGACCGCCAGCGTTCCGGAGACCGAAGCGACGGAAAGGACGGTCCGCGGCGAGAAGACGGACGGCGACAACGAGGCGTCGATCTCCAACAAGCCGCCCCCGCCGCCCGTTGAGCTGACCGTCCCGCTCGGCTCGACGCCCGCCCCGCCGCCGCCGAAGGTCGCCGAGGAGAACCAGTACGAGATCCCGGAAGCGTGGAAGCATCTGCCGCCGCCGCAGTGAGCTCACCAACTGACCGCCGGGCACTGGGGAGAAGTGCCTCCGATTCTGTCGTCTGCGTGAAGCGAATAAACATGAGAATTGCGGTGGTCGGCTGTTGGAAGAGGAGTGCCAGCTGGGAAAATCTGCCGAGTGCTCGTCGTCGATCACTCCGCTTTCGTTGCTCGTTGCTCGATTGCGACTGCGCCTTCTCTTTGACCCGATGGCTTCCCGTGTAATAGAGCGACGTTTATAATCACAAGTTGTAAACAAAAGCAAAGTTCAACGTGCACGCGTCCGCCTTCGTCGTCCACACGCCCACGAGCTTTCGAGAGAACTGCTCGTGTCTCTTGCGCATGTCGGGGTCGAACCCATCGGTTTCGTGCGTGAATCCGCCCTCTTCGCTGTACAAACGAGCGGCGGTCGCCAACGCTCGCTCGTGTTGCGCCTGCAACACAAAGGATGTCATTGAGCGAAGAATCAAAGCTCACGGATGTCGGCGAAAGGTCGGGCACGTGTATTTGCGTCCAGATCTCCGCCTTCGGGAATCCCGCGCTGTCGGCGATGGCGGCCGCGCAACGCGACTGGTGCAGCAAGTGGAGCAGCGACGAGCGGAAGCCGGCTTCTCGGAGCTGAACACAGCGTTAATCAAGGCCGCTCGAACGCACTCACTCCGAAGTCCTCCAGTTTGATGTGCGGAAGGAAGACGATCAAACGGAAGATGTCGTTCAACGAGCGGAGGTTCTTGAACGCCGCGTGCAACTCCTCAGTCTCGTGCTGACTGAACGGCGGCTTTCCGATCGCGTTCTTCGAGATCCTCACCAAAGGGACGTAAGGCCGAAAGCTTAAGCGCACCTTCTCGACGATTTCGTTCCGTTCGACCCTAAACGAAAGATTTTTTGGTGCTCAAAAGGCGTTCGGCTCACGGCCCGTGCGCGGCCAGTTGTTGCCGGCGGCAAAAGATCACCATCGCGAGAACGGCGAGGCTGAACAACGAAGAAAGGCCTGAAGAAATCGAGTGATCAGATGGGTAGACGCGCATGTACGTACAGGGTCGGCTGTTCGGCGGTTGGCCGTCTATTGGACGAAGGTCGAGTTCTGCCGACCGAAACCCCCGAGCACACAAGTGCGTTGGAACGAGCAAAAAGTCCTGGTCGCACGTCGAATTGACGACGACGAGCTTCCGCGGAAGGAAATTGCGAAGCAGATGGGCAATGTACACTGCTTCGCGAGTGCGTCTGATTCGCAGCTCAATCGCTTCCAAATGCGGCATGTCTGAACGAAGCAAACAAATGAATAGAAAGAACAGAACACACCATACAATGACGACAACAATTCTATCCAATTGCGGAGTTTCTCAATGGTCGGCGTCTCAAGCGGCCAGACTTCGACCGTCAATTGCCGCGCATCCCGTTGGTTGAGCAGCAACAAGCGCTTCAGAGAACTGTTGCTCGCGTGTTTCGCTTCAAGCGAAGATGGAACGCTGTCCTCGAAGCACTGTCCACAAACACGGCTTCATCCAAAAGCAGTCGCGCACACTCGCTTCTCTCCTTCTCGCTCGGCGTGAAGAAGACGGCCGAGAACGAGCGGCAACAGGCCAACATTCGCAACGTCCGCAATCGGAGGGCTGCCCGTTCGCGGAAGTAATTCGGCCCGCTCGGCAGTTTGTTGTGCTCCAGCTTCGTGCTCAACGCGTGGACCATCAGGGCGCGTCGCACGTCTGCCCTGATCTTCGACTTCAGCGGCAGCTTGGGGCAACACTTCGGGAGCTTCGGGTCCGGACTCGCCACCTCGTCGATGGCGTCCGCTTTTCGCTTCATTCTGCAAGGATTAGGACTTTTTCGATGCCTGAAATAAGTGAACGAAATGCAGGTGCACGAAGGAACCACTCCACTCGGCAAAAGAAAGTCACGTTTTATTCGCGGAGTAATAAAAGCAGATGGAAACGAATGCCGACCCCCGCTGTCTGTAGAGCGGCTAGGGGAATGTGGAGCTTTTGAGGTTGTGCGTGTGCTGCCCACGCGCGTGGTCACTCTTCTAGGTCGTCGCACGCACGCACTTGCTCGCCGCTCGCCGCTCGAGCGCAAGAGTGAATAGGCCTCGTCTTTTCACCGAGTCGACGCATTCGACTGTCTGCCGGCTTTAGTGTTCTTTGGACTCTTACCAGCACAACACGTAAGACTGCCAGTCGGCGGGTTGCGCAGGATGAGAACACGGCAAGAAAATGAGCGGGGGCAAAAGAAACCCTGCCTCCAGTCCGAGCGGATCGAATGCCACCGATCGGGCGGCCAAGTACTCAATGCGCCGGGTAGTGCGGGCATTTTGCGCCCCAATCGCTCGCCGCTCGCCTTCCGCTCGGATCTGCGGGCGGCCGATCAAGTGTTTGCGGTCAATCGAGCGGTAAAACGGCGCCCGGGCGGCCAGAAAGGGGCTCTTTTGTCCCCGAGCGGTCACGATTTCGGACACTAGCGGGATTATTTGCAACTTTTCGTTGCTTTCGTTACGAAGCATCTTCTGTTTGGATCAATCGACAAAATGATCGCTCGCTGTTCGTTTTTAAAGAAAATGCTGAGACGAGTCGAATCGATGGGCTCTATGGCAAGCCGCATGTTGGAGGCCGACTGGCGAAGAAAACGTTTAGCACTGAAAGCATCGAAACTGTTCAACCAACAGCCGGACGGTCCACACCGACGATTTGAACCTTTTCCGCGAACAAACGACTCAACTCAAAGTGGACAATGGAAGCAACAACCCAACGTTTATTCTTCCACTTTGCAACAAACACGACGAAGTTCAAGGCTCTTTGAAGGGCGGCGGCGACGAGAGGCGAGTGGACGTGTTTTGGCGCAGACGAGCGGAGCGCGGCGTCGAGGCGGCCGATTGGGTCGAAGGCTGAATGCGCGAAAGGGATGAGAAGAAAGAAATTGTTGCTTACGCCTGCCATTTCGATGAACTCGCCCACTACGGAGCGCAACTCGACCACGTTGGCGGCCAGCTGCTCGTTGACGACCGGGAACTTTGCGACGAACGCCAGCGCCTGCTGCAAGCGGCCCGCGTTGTACATCAGCTGGAATGAGCGGGAGTGAGCAGTGCGGAGAGAGGAGTGGACGAACGGTGTCGGGGAGGTTGCGCGGAAGGGCCTCCGCTTCGTTCCGCTGATTCCCGCCGACGGTGGCGTCCAGGCGCTGAAGTTGGCGCTCGTAGACGAGCAGACACTGCAGGTACTCCGTGCAACGAGAGTTTTGTTCTGAACGAGCAGAATGGAGGGAAGATCGATGGCTTGCCTTGGAGTAACGACGACGCTCGTTGGAGGCGATCTCGTCGTTCAACTCGCGCACTTGCCGCTCCAACTCGCCCAACTGCTCGCCGAGCCACTCGGCCTGTTGGCGTTGGGCGGGCGGCGACGGGCGCACGATCGCCGTCTCGCCCTTGGCGGCGGCGCGTTCGGCCCGCCGACGGGGGCCGTGGTCGACGTCGCGGAGGCGGGAGCGGAGCTGCAAGCGAGCGATAAGAGTGAAGAATAGGACGGGGAACTCACTTCGTTCATCGCCGCGCCCTTCGCCCGCACTTCCTCAAGTTTGGCCTCGATGTCGGCGATTCAGAGAAGCGCGCGCCGTCCGCCTGGATTCGCTCGATCGCCAACTCGACGATCCCGCCGATGTCGCCGGCGAGTCACGGGTTTTCTGCAACCGGAGGATGAATTGGAACTCGGAAGTGGAGAGCGAACCTTCGGCCACCGGCTTCTCATCGCGAGGAGTGGCGGACATTTGCGGAGAGCGGCCGAGCGAAAGCGACTGTTCGACGAGCGGGAAAATGAACGAAATGGCGGGCTGGACGAAGGAGTGAGCACTCTGCTTCCCTTCGATTTAAATTCCACCCACTCGCTGCTTCCGTTTTCCGCCGCCCGCCCAACGGCCATTCGAACAGTCGGGCATTCGAGACGAGCAGTCGGCTTTCTCCTCAATTGTTCTTGTTCCGAGCAGTCCAGCGTGAGTTTGGTGTGGAACCGCGAACAAAGAAATGCCACGTCCGTTTCAGCAATCGGCTAAATGACGCCCGTCACGCACTTCGTCGATCCGCACGTCATCGTGTGGCGCTTCGAGAAGTACGACCGGGCGATCAAAGCGCTGCAGGCCGGCGACCAGTGGACGAGCGATCTCTACGAGTACACCAACAAGACGTTCGGCCGCCTGACCATGAGCGTGTTGATGAGCGTGCTGGACGAGAACGGACGCTCTGAGCTCGAGCTGCGTTTCGGTGATGAGTGGCCGCTGAACGAGGACATGCCCGGCGAAGCGGAGGCGTGGCTGGAGAAGATCGACGGAACGCGCAGCGTGATGAAAGGTTGGTAGAGTCATCAACGGATTAACGGGTTTTCGGTCTTCAGAGACGGGGCTCGTCCGCGGCGGATACGCCCTCAAGTACGTGTGGCCCGCGTTCTCGGTGGCCGACATGGACGTCTTCCGCAACACTCCGACGATCTTCGTGTGCGTTCGGCTGCCCTTCCGAGTGCAGAAGGCGGAGTCGCCAGTCGATACCTTCACGCCCCTCAACTTCACGCTGACGAAGGAGGAGTGGGAGTCGAAGAACAAGGAGCACTTCCAGGAGCTGCAACCGGTGGAAGGCGTCAAGTACAAGATGGGCCTGGGCTTCTGCAAGTCCAACTGGATCAAGAAGGGCTACTCGTCGGTGATGATCCAAATCTCCGATCGCACCGCCGCTCGTTCCGTCGCTCGCTGCCGCTTGCGCGTTTGGATCGAGGACGTGTTCGGGAACAAGACGCACGAACAGGGCGAGTCATTGCAGCAAAAGCACACATTAATAGCACATTTGTTGCTCTTCAGCCGTGAACGCGCTCTTCGGCAACTACACGAGCTTCCCGGCGTTCGGCTCGTTCATCTCGCTGAAGGAGTTGGCCAAGTTCGCAAAAAGCGGACCGATCACTCTCTGCTGCGAAGTGCGCCTGCTCGGTCCGCCGGTCGACTTCTCTCCGCTCGAGATCCGCGGGCTGGTTGCCGCCCGCATGTTGGCGGACACCAACTCCTTCGACTTCTCGATTCGCGTGAACCAAGACACGATTGGGGTGAGTCTCGGCGTGTTCGGCGTTTCATTGTGTTCGCGGTGCTTCTCTCAGGTGCACAAAGTGATCGTTTGCTCCCAGTCTACCGCCTTCGAGTCGAAATGGGCGGCGGTCGGCGCGGGCGGCTGCGAGATCACGGGCTTCGACCTGGACGTCGTGAACAAGATGGAGTTAAAAACCTTGGCACGCCACCCGAAAGAATTACTCTAATGCATTGGGTCGTCGATTAACCGTGCACCCGTTCATGACTACTTGATTCATTCACGAGGCTAACCTACGAGCCACAACATAAAGGCGGGAGAAAAGGATGAACCAGTGGGCAGGGAGACGACCGGCCGATCGACTGGCGAACGAGCGGCCAGCGGGAAGAACGGCGACGGAGAAAGTGGGCGGGACGAACGGAAGAATTCAACACCTTCCCCTCCTAATGAGAAGGAAGCCGCGAGTGAGGATTAAGCAGAGTAAAGGTGCAACAAGGGCAAGTGAGTACAATTAAATCGAGTGGGGCACAAAGTAAAGAGTGAATGAACAAAGCGGGGCGAGTGGGGCTGACGGAAAGAAGTGAATCTTACGAGTGAGTACGATTGAACAATTGGAAGAAGGATGGGCAGAATAGAGAAGTAGAGTGTGTTCGGAAATGATAGAAGGGCAGTTAGTCGGGTTACTCGTGTTAATGAGAAGTCGACTCGCTTGTCCGGGCACTGCTCACCGTGAGTTGGGTGGACGTCGTGGGCAACGTGGCGGTCGGGTTGCTCGACGAGTTGAGCTTGAGAGGAGCGACGGGTAGAATGGCAGCTTCGAAGCGAACGGGCGGCCGAGTGTGTGAGAGAAGAATGACGGAGTGCGCGTAGTCGAGTGCAAGACCAGTTGACGTAAGAGAGCGGACGAATGCGCCTCATTTGGGCGGAGACGATCGCAGTAGACGAGCAGCGGGTGCTGATTGCGAGTTGCGTTGAAGTCGAGACGAGTTGGCAGGTAGTCGCAGCAGATTGCGAGAGCGAACGTGAGTCGCACACCAATCTCAACGGCCAACAAGCCGGGCGAGTCTCAATTAGTAAGCAGAGAAATGTTGGGCAAAAGTGGTGTTAGATTAAGAAAGAAGTGAGTGCAACACAGGCTTCAAGAGAGAAAAGAGTACAAACGAGAATAAAGTGAATAAGTGGGCAATGGAACGAGTTGCGAAATTGGTGATCGAATCTCCATCGGTCGTGCGAGCGGCGAGTCCTGCAGACGTTCGGGCGGAGTTCGGCGAGTCCATAGAGCCGATGGTCTTCCGGTTCTTGTCGAGTGAAGTGGGCAGAAGCGGCGGTCGTCGTCTTCACGGCGGGAAGCGGCAGAGCGGGCGCGTGAGTGACGAACACGGGCAGCGGTTGGAACTAGACGGGCTGCGCGGCATTTGAGTCGAGTGCGGGTCCATTTAGCCGGAAGTCGGACCTGAAACGAAGCGAATTAATAATCCGTAATCAATACGAAACGGGCGGTCGATCGAGGGCAACGCAACGGAAAGACGAGAGGAGAACGGGACGAGATCCCTTCCCCTCCTAATGAAAACGGGACGGTAAATGAAGAAAGGTCGGGTATCAAAACGGGCATCGCGGGGATCGAGCAACTGATCGGGCCGAAGGAAAGTTGCCGGCTTACGAAAAGCGGCACCGACAAGTGCAGCAATGCGGGTACTCGGAATGGCGGGAAGAAGAGGGCTGAGAGTTGGAAGATCCGAACGAATCCGAATGCAACACGTTCAGACGATCGGACAAACGGGCGGCAGTCGCGTGCGCATCGGTACGGCGTTTCAAAACTTCCAGAAAGGATTCCATTTCGGTTGCAGCACGCTCGGCGTCGTGCATCGTTGTGCAACGGGAAGTACGCACGTGAAGGGCAAGATCGGGCAACAAACAATCGCGGTACTCCTCGAGAGCTCGTGCTTCGATTACGGGCACCGATTCGCCGTGAAGGGCTTGATCGAGGAGAGTGCGGAAACGAACAGTGAAGTCAGCGACCTTTTCAGAGGGCTGCTGATAACACGAAGACAGATGCGAGCGAGCGAGGTCTTTGCGCCACGAATTCTCGTAGCGGTCTTTGAAGCGGGCGATCAATTGGTCGAAAGACACAATCGGGTGGGCGGAAGCACTTGTAACTGTCGAGTAGTACTTGCGGGCGCGACCATCGAGGAATTGCTTGAAAAGGTGCATCTTTTGGGTGTCGGTTTTGCCGCCGAGGGGGTACAAATCGCAAAACTTCTCATACCAATCGGAAAAGATCTCGTTTTTCGATCCGGTGAAAGGCGAGAGATTGAGGCAAGAAGAGTGGGCGAGTGTCAATTGGGCAATCGTGGGCGGCTCAACCTCGTCCTGCACGCGAATGGCCAGAGAATGAGCAGAGGGCTGATCGTTGGACAATGTGGGCGATTGTTTGGGCTGGGCGTTGGGCAAAAAAGCGGAACTGAGGGCGTGAATGCGGTTTTCAAGGGCTTGAATCCGGGCGTTGACCGTTTGGGCCATGCTGTCGCATCCCGTGATGATTGAGGGGATCTGATCGGACAGCTGGGCGATCCGATCAAATTTGCTCTCCGTTTGCTGAGCATCGCGAATAACACGATCCTCGAAAGCGGACAGCTGGGTAATCAGCTTCCGGACCTCCGTGTGCGTGAAGTTGTCTTTTGCATCCGGAGGGAAACAACGACGATCTCCCGGCGGCGGCATTTTGCGCTCCGCACGAAGAAATCCCAAGTGAATGGAAAGTCGCAAAGGAACAACGAAATGCGATCCCGAAGTGCGAAACAGGCGGATGATCGGGCGGTCCATTAGCGCGGTGCCCACGCATGACGCATCAAAAGCGACCGGCGGACGGCGATCAAAAAGCCGAAGGGCAAAAGAAGGTGCGGTTTGTCACGGAAACGGGCGTCATTTCGAAAGAAACGGGCCCAAATGCACAAACAACCGGAGATCAGCGTAACGAATCCCGCGACTGTAAGCATTGAGGGCTGCTTTGAGGGCGCGATACTCAAAATTTGCGAAATAAATCGGGCAACGGGCGGAAGAAACACGACAAAAAAGGCGGATTGCAAAGTAAATGCGGGCGTTTCGTACGGGCAAAATTACTGAGCGAATTACGGGCAAAAGGACGAGTTCCTGGGCAAAAACCGAACGGGCGGTACACGAAAATGCAGTGAGCGAAAGTTGAGCGGGCAGAAAATAGCGAAGGCGATCCTCCAATTTCTCCAGTTGGCCTTTGAGTGCGCAATCTACTCGTGAATGACGGGCAAATTCAATAGGTTCCCAGTGGCGCGGGCACTGGTGAACGAGGCGGGGAACGTTCCGTCGCTGCTACCAGTTAAAAACCTTGGCACGCCACCCGAAAGAATTACTCTAATGCATTGGGTCGTCGATTAACCGTGCACCCGTTCATGACTACTTGATTCATTCACGAGGCTAACCTACGAGCCACAACATAAAGGCGGGAGAAAAGGATGAACCAGTGGGCAGGGAGACGACCGGCCGATCGACTGGCGAACGAGCGGCCAGCGGGAAGAACGGCGACGGAGAAAGTGGGCGGGACGAACGGAAGAATTCAACAATGGTCCACTTCCTGTACACGGGCGAAGTGGAGGAGTTGGACTCGTGGGCCACCCGCCTGCTGCCGATCGCGTTGGACGGCGAGATCCACCGCTTGGAGGTGTGTTGCTCGGAGATCGGCCTTCTCACCTGTTTCTCCCTTCCAGGAGATGTGCATCGAATCGATCGTCGCGAACCTCTCCGCCTCGGACGTGCTGCAGCTCCTCCAACTGGCCGCCAATCACGAGCATCTCTTCGACTTCGAGGACAAGCTGCTCGAGTTCGGCTCGCAGACCGAAAAACTGAAGGTCATCATGGAGAGCAACGAGTGGACGGCCTTCGCGGACGACCACGCCGAGATCGCGGCCAAGCTGACCGCTCGTTGTGGACGCGGGAAGAAGTGATCGTCTTCGGTTTGAGTGTCGGCGGAGTTTCGCTTTGAAGATAAACGTTTGGGACAACGAGAAGGTGCTGGTTTCAGAAAATAACGCTTGGCAGTCGAAAAAGACCATTAGGTTGCAGCGACCTTTGGAAAGAAAACAATACTTTACATCACTTGACCTCCTGGTTGCGCATGATGAGAATTCCGCACAAACCGACGGCCTCCGCCGATTGCGGGCGGCGGAAAGAACGAGGGTCAGTTGGAGAGGTAGCAAGCAGGTTACTCGGCGCTAACTCACCGCCTACTTCCCACTTGTGCATTCAAGCGTTGTTTTGATGAGAGGCAGATGGATCTCCTGCTGTTCATCCTTCCTTCACTTTGATCTTTTCAGAAGACATGCCCGTGATCACGTCGCATCACTGGGAGCTCGTCAACCATCGCGCTCGGGCGGCTACCGCAGCGGTTGGAGAAGAATGGAAGAGTGATCCCTTCTCTCTCGATGGAGTGCCAGGAGCGCGTTTCCAGATCGTGTTCGTCCCAAAGACGAGCAGCGACAACGACCCGTCATGCAGCATCTTCCTCGCTTGCTGCCAGCTGGACTGCCACGCGACCATTCGCCTTCGTTTTAAGATGGGCTTTGGACGACTCACTCGTCCGTTCATAAGCAGCATCAGTGAGTTCGAGTCCTGCTAAACGGATTCGGAAGCTTGATTGCAGCAAAAGAAGAGCAGTTCTCGGTCGATCAACGACACTTGAGCCATCGAACTCCTTTGTGGAATTTTCGTGGTTATTCCGAAGAGACAGCGTTGTTTTTGTGCTGCGAAATCGAATGCGTGGTTCCCGTCGTTGTGCCGAGCGATTGCCCGAAGACGGATGACGTGAAAAAAGGAATACTCGAGCAGACGGCCGCAATGTTCGGCGACGAGCAGTTCGCGGACGTCGAGCTGCATGTGGACGGGCGGGTGTTCAAGGCGAGTCCTTTCGTTCATTCATTCCACTTCTTCCTCGTTTGCAGGCCCACAAGTTCGTGTTGGTCACTCGCTGCCCGTACTTCCGACGGATGTTCACGCACGACACGCGGGAGAAGCGGACGGGAGTGGTCGACGTGAAGAACTTTGCAGCGTCGGTGATCGAACGAGTGCTCCGTTTTCTGTACGTGGGGGAAGTGGAGGGCTTGGACTCGTGGACTCGCGATCTCCTGCCCGCCGCCGACTTCTACGAGCTGGCGGCCTTGCAGGTGCGTTCACTACTTATTCTCTCACTCTCTTTTTCAGAAGTCGTGTGTCTTCTCGATTCTGAACACCCTCTCCGTCCCACGGGCACTCGCGGATCTCCAGCTGGCGTCTGCCCACGACCACATCGACGGCTTCAAAGCGGGCGTGCTGGAGTTCGCGCGGAAGAACGCGAAGGTGATCGCCGTGTTGCCCGGCTGGACCGCCAACTTCCTGTTGGAGAATCCGGACATTCGCGACGAGTTTGCCGAGTTGCTCTCTTGATCTCCTGCTTTGTCGTTGTGTTTTGGATTAAACGATTTGTTGCGAGCGGCAGGGCAGCAGAAAGAAACGAAAACTGGAAGGCAGTTTGAACTGTTCTTTCTTTTCGATAAAGAAGGCCAAAGACTGCTGATCAACGCTCGGTCCAGAGAAAGAAGGGTTTATTCCACCGTTCCACAGCCGAAAGAACTAACGAGACGATTACTTGGCGCCCGCCCGGATCTCTTTGATGCGTGTCTGGGCCTCCTGCAACCAACAAATAAACGATTACACCAACGAATCAAAGCGACCTCGAGCGTGAGCCAGCCGTTCATGGCGGCCATGCGGAGGGCGACGGCGTGCGCGAGGAAGAAGGCGAGGCGGTCGGTGAGGGCGCCCGGCCGCCACTTGGCCACGTGGTGCACGAGGGCGCCCACGTCGAAGATCTCCTGCAAGGGGGGCGGATTGAAGAGAGGGCGGGGGGACTCACGCGGCGCTCGATCTGCTTGCCGAGGATCAGCCACACCCACAGCGCCGGCGCCCTGCAACGAGAAGCGGGTGAGCGGCGAGTGAGTGAGCGGGCGGAGGAGGCGGGGAAGGGGTGGGAGGGAGGCGAGTGGAAAGAACGTAGGAAGAAGTAGAAAGGAAGGAGGGAGGGCACGTGAGAAGACGACGGAGACATTGTAGAGGCGAGTGGTTGGAGGAATTCCAAGACTTTTTAGCCCCAGATTGATCCCCCCGCCCAACCAAAATAAGACGACCAACCGCGTCCCCCGCTCACCGCTGGAGGGCGTCGCGGGAGACGAGCACGACGGGCGGCACGTAGTCGTCGGTGATGCGCTTCACGATGGCGGCCTCGGCGCGGCAGACGGCGAGCGCGAAGGCGGCCAGCTGGTCGACGTCCGGCCACTCGCCGCGGCGCCACCCGTCCAAGTGGAGCACCTGCACGCGGCGAGTGCGGGGGTCGGCGGCGCCATCAGAGGAGGGGGTGCCCGTGACTTCTGATTGGGAGTCGGGGGCGCGCTTCAGGTCCGCCTCGTCGGTGGCCGTCAGGTCGCACTCGTAGAGCTGGGCGCCGCCCTTGAAGTCGGCGCGTTTCGCGAGCCGCACGACGAAGCGGCCCGACTGCAGCGGGCGGCGTGATCACTTGCGAGCGGACGGGACTCACCGGCAGCTGGAGCGGCTGCTCGTCCGTCGGGAAGAAGGCCGCCGCACCGTGCGGGTCGGCCGGCGAGAAGCCCGCGCGCTCCACCACGCACACGATCAGCCGGCAGCCGTCCTGCCACACCTGCAACGAGCGGGAGTGAGCAGAAGGGAGCAGAAGACGCCCACCAGCCGCCAAAAGTGCTCCAGCTCGTCCGGGGCGGGCGCCTGGGCGAGCACGTAGTCCTCGCGGTTCCAGTCGGCGTACGTCGCGTTCAGGAAGACGGGCGGCGCATCGGCGACGGCGGGCGGCAGCTTCACGCGCTTCCGGTCGAGCACGACGGCCGGCAGACGGCGCGGCGGCCGGGCGCGTTGCCGCTCGAGGAACGCGGTGCACTGCAGCCGGCCGGGCGCCGCCACCGCCTCGAACTGCGTGCCGCGCGCCGTCGGGCCGCTCGTCCGCGTGACGGTCGCCACGAAGTCGGCCAGCCGGTCGCCCTCGGCCGCCGGCGTCGCGCTCTGCAACGAACGGAAGAATGTGTGCTTTCATGGCGGCCGCCCACTCACCTTCGCCGGCGAGCGGACCGACTTGCGGCTGGTCGGGTGCTTCGATTTGGTCCCCGACTTCTTCCCCATCCTTCTGCTCGAGGGGGGACGACCGAACGGGGCGGCTGGTTGAGAGTGAGTGGGACGAGCGGATGGATTTCGAGTGGATCGGCGGGCGGGATGCAAATTCAGCGGGCAGCAGGCGGGAGTGTCTGCTCTTCGACGATCAATCTGCTTGGGGCAAACGAGACGAAGAAGTCAGATTCTTTCGAGTCCTTTTGCGGCAATCCGCCTTGCGGTGCGTCTTGTGTTCGCTTCGGGCGAATCGGCTTCGATTCCACTTGCCGTTCCCGACAACAAAACGACGATCGTGTCGATTAGCAGCGTCAGAGCGGTAGCAAGGGGATCCCGGAGCTGTGGGAGTCAAACCCAAAGGAAGAACAAGCGGCCGGTGGGAGCGAGACGAAGGGAACCACCGCTCCGCTCGCGACGGCCGGCTGCCGGGCGAATGGAACGAGAGCCGCCGTTGCGCAACGCCGAGCGGTCGCTTGTTTTGCAGCCGGCTGCTCTAAACGGCGAGTTGCGTCGAAATCGCTCGTTTTTGTCGGCGTGCAAATTCCGGCGGTCGACTTCGGCCGGCCGCCCGCCCGACCGCCGCACTCGTCCGATTTGTATGCGACTCGTACGCCCGCTCTCCTCTTCCGCTCTTCCGCTTTTCCTGCCGCCCACTTCGCTCCGATGCGCCGCCCGGTCGTCCTCCTTGCGGCCGCCCTGCTGCTCGTCGGCCCGCTCCGCTCGGCGGCCACTCCGCAGCTGCTCGCCGACGGCTCCTCGTGCTTCACCGAGAGCGGCAGCACTGTGTGAGTCCTCCCCGTCCGCCTTCCTTCTCACACTCACTCGTTCGTGGTTGCAGGACGTACAAGGGAACCGAGTCCTGCATGACCGCCAAGACAAAGCTCTACTTCGAGGGCGACGTGCTCAAGTTCGAGATGAAGTACGCCGACTGTGAAACCAACTGGAACGGGGAGTAAGGCGGACGACGCGTTGCAACGAACATCCGCCCGTTGCAGCTTGAAGTTGACGATCAACAAGTGCACGCGGGATGGCTTTATTAACGTGGCCAAATCCGCCAACGTGGAAAACAGCAAGTGCCATATCACTTCAAAGGGTGCGCTCTTGGAAAACGGCGTGGAACATCACTCACTAGTGTTTCAGACGACTTCAAGTTCCCGTTCACCGGAAAGGCCTCTTCCGGAGGCATCACTTTTGGTGGCAAGGCGGACGGGAAACCGCTCTGCACGTTGACGTTCGGGAAGACCTCAAGCGGCAAGCACTCGATCGCCGACGTCTCGATTTCGCTCAATAAAGCGGCCGAGCCGTTCTCGATCGTCTTCGTGAGTCTCTCCCTTCTCTTTCCGCTTCTCATTTCCCATTGCTTGCAGGAAGACGCTTCCTTGTCGGACCCACAGGACGAGGGCACGGCCAGCAGCCTGAAGATCGCCGGCTTCATCATTGGCGGTCTTCTGTGAGTCCATCGGTTGCTCTCCCGTCTTCACTTCTCGAGTTGCAGGCTGCTCGTCGCCGTCGTCGGCTCAATTGCGTTCGGCATTTGGTGGCTCAAGTGCAATAAGCCGAAAGTCGGCAAGAAGGAGCGCCCGCTCATGGAGCTGCAGGGCCACCAGCCGGAGATGTGCCCCAAGAAGAAGGCGCTCCCGGTCGAGTCCGCCCACGAGCCCCGCCCGCCGCTCATCGAGAAGAAGCCGGCCATGGAGAAGAAGGCGCAGCTCGTGCCGTCCAAAGAGAAGACGGGCGAAATGCCAACACCCCCTTCACTCGCGACTGCTTCGGGCCGCTCGTTGTGAGTCGCCCTCCCGTTTGTCTCCACTCACTCTCCGCTTGCAGCACTCCGGAGCGCCTCGCCAAGATGAAGAAGAGGGAGGAGGAGGGCACCGAGCGGATGTGCGAGAAGGTCTATGTGGACACCATGGCGAAGCTCCGAGAGAAGTACGGGCCCGGCATCGCCGAGAAGAAAGCGAAGACGCGCGCCATCGAGGCCCGCATCCGCGAGCAGGAGCGGGAGCTCGCCCAGCTCAAGCGCGAGCAGCCCGAGTGGGAGGCGGAGGAGGCCGAGGCGAACGCCTACCTGCGCCAAATGGAGCAGCTGGCCGCCTCGGTGGCGCCGCCCAAGGACCTCCCGCTGGACGCCACCCAGAAGACCGCGGGCGGCACGACGGCCACTGGGACGGTGGACGGCGGCCAGTCGGCGGAGACGACCGCCAGCCAGGAGCCGCTCGGCGGGAAGACGGCCGCGTCGAAGACGGGCGACGTCACGGCAAGCGCTCACTCCTGCCTTCTCATTTCCCTTTCCGCTTGCAGAACGAGCAGCAATGATCGAGCGCATCCGAAGAAGGGTCGAGGATCGTCTGGAATTGGTTGATTCAGGCCTTTTTCCCTTCGTTTGTTCCCCTGTCGTCAATAAACGGTTAAAACAGAAGGAGGCGTGCGGCAGCGAACATGCTGCTCGAACCGTTTAGTCGGAAGTAGACGAGATGTTCGTGCTGCTGTCGTTCCAGGTCGAACGAGAGCCACGGCCACAGCTTGCAACGGTTCATAGGCGAGATGATCGTTATTGAGCGCTGCTCGTCTTGGTGGCCGGCGACCTCTTCGGCAGCGTGGGCGCGTCGGCCGGAATCGACGGCAGGTTGTCGAGTGTTCACGTGTGGTGGGCGCACGGGGAGGTCAGCGAGCAGCACCGTTCGCAGCCGTCCTCCAACATCTCCGCGGTCTCGACGGTCTTGCGCGACTCGGCGGCGGGCTTTGCGTCCGCCTGAACGAGTGCGCGCGAGGAGGCAAACGGGCAACCCAGCTTCCGAGCGGACGTCGTCTTGCCCTTCTTGTAGCTGGAGGCCTCCCCTTTCAAGTCGTTTTCTTCCGTCTCAGAACACAAGCGCGGTGCGAGATTAAGAGGAAGCCGCACGTCCACAAAGAGGCAGTTGCGTGGCCTTGGAATCGCGCGCGAGTGGCCGCCGCGCAGTCGACCGTTCAAAAGTTCGTTTACCCGCCGTACTGCGGGCCGATCACCGCGAAGATCTCGTTGGAGTGGGCGAGTGGGCGCACTATTCTCGTCGCCGACCACGACGACCGGCAGTCCCCAAGGCGGTCTGCGCGTGAGTGAACGAGCCGAACGCGAAAAAGTCCAAGCGGAAGATCAGCGCGATCTCGTCCGCCGCGTACGACAACGGCGCGAACGTCCACCGGCCGCTCTGCGGGTCCGTCTCGGTGCAAACCGAAACGAGTGGACGAGAAAGACGAGAGGGAGCGCACCTCTTCGGCCAGGCGGTTGAGGACGAGCGGCGACGAGGCCTTCTCTACCGTGCGCGCCGACTCGCCCGGATTCCACGAGTTCCATCGAAGAAACAAAGGGTAGTTGGGAGAAGCAGGAGCGTTGAAAGAATTTCCGAACAAAGTCCACGTCCAGATTCGACATAATCCAAACGGTTTTGGACTGTGTTTTGTGTAACTCGTGATTTTGGAGTTGCGCCGGGGGTTTGGAAAGATAGGACTCGTAAGTGGACTTGGAATCGACTGGATATTAACCGCCTTTCAAACCCAAAAGGCAACCGAACGCACCCAACACGCCGTCGACGGCAAAAACGGCCTTGATCAAGCCGCCCTCCATCTCGACGATCACGCCGAAGGTTTAGTTCACGAGCTCCCTATTGAAGGATTGAATGTGGAGATCGGAGCGATACGACCGTCGACGAGGTTCTTGCAGACGGCGCCGAACGGCGCGCAGTCGTCCGCGGAGCCGAAAAAGCAGTCGCCGCTTCAGACGGTCGACTGCGAGCCGCCGAATGCCCGGTTGGTGGGCGAAAGGACGTCGTAGTCGGGGGAAAGCAGTCGCATCGCCTCCACCCTTCGCTGAAACGCGGGTAAGAGGGCGGAAAGAAGGCGGCGGAACGAACGGGCCGTCCTTACTTCCAACCTCGTCACAACCGGGGCGTCTGCAACGAGTTTGAGTGAAGGACCGAGGGATGAACGGGCTCATGGGGCCAATTCCACTCGAACGATCGTGAGCGTTCTGCTCGGCGAGTGCGGGCCAGACCGACGGCCGAAAACAAGGCGTCAATCAGAAGCGGGAGCAAACGATTCATTTCGGCCGCGTGATGGTCGGCGGGGGCACTTGCCGCTTTCTTTGATGCGGAGCGATCGAATCCACTCGCCACATTCCAGCGTCGAGAGCGAGCGGCAATGTTTGATCGTTGTTGTGCTCAACGAAGCGAACCGGTCGATCTCCTTCCGGCTCTCGTCGCTCATCGACAGCAAACGTTTATTCCACCTACACACGAGAACAAAAGAAAAAGAGAGACGTGTCGGCACTCCTCGACAGGCCGATCCACACGCGCTTCAGGCGGCCGACTTCTCCGTCGGCTTCTCGCTCGGTTTCTCGAGCGTCTTCTCCGGCGCGGGATCCTTCGAGCCGTCCTTCTTGTCGCCCGCCTGCTCGGCCGCCTTCTCGTCGGCCTTCATCGCTTGGTGCTGCTCGTAGAGAGGCGCCAGCTTTTCGACCAGCTCGCGGTACACGGCTTTCTCGTTCTCCGGCTGAGAACATGCACGTGTAGAGATGCCGACTGAAATAAGGTACCTTCGACGAGTTCCAGGCATTAATCGCCTGAGAGAGCCGGTATTGGGCCATCTCGGCGTGCCTTCCCAACGGGTAACGGCGGAGGAAGGCGCGGTACTCGTCCTTCTGCCCGTCCTTGACGCCGGCGAAGATCTTCAGCAGCTTCATCTGCTTGACGCCCTCGACGCCGGTGGCGCACAGCTCGAGGTCCGCCTTCCAGTCGAAGTTGAGGCTTTCGGCTTTCGCGACCTGAACAGCGCGAAGTGAGTGAAAAGGCGGAGCAACGGAGATTCTCACCACGTTCACTGGCCCGTCCTTCGCGTTGCTCCCGTCCGTGGGGTTGACGTTGGGGCCCAACGGCGGCTCGACGTCCTTCTTGGGCGCCGGCGAGGGCTCGTTGGTCTTCGGTTTGGTCTGAGCGGTCTGCGCGCCCGCCTGCTTGGCCGCCCGTTTCTTCCGCAAGCACACGACCACGACGACCGCGACGACGATGCCGATGAGCAGCAGCCTGCAAAGGGCGGTGAAGGAAAAGGAGGAGGGAGGGGGCACTCACAACAAGCCGACAGCGCCGCCGACCGTCGCCCAGAGCTTCCAGCCGGTGAAGCCCGCCGCCTCCGCTTTGGGCGGCTTCGAAGTGTCCACCGCGGCATTCTGCAAGAAGGTGATGAGCGTGCGGGTGGGGGGACTCACGAAAGTGAAGATGAGAGTGGGAACCGCCTGGCTCATGTTGAAGGCGACGGTCGCCTTTTGCTTGTCCTCGCCCACCTCCTTGAAGTTCGGGTCGCACTTGTACTCCGAAGTTTTGATGGTGATCTTGTCCGACTCGGCCGTGCCCGGCCAGGGCGCATATCCGCCATTCTCTGAAACAAACGATAGCCAACCTGTAAGATCTCCCTCACCGTGGAATTTAAGATATGTCTTCGTCTCGCCGGGAAGAACCGTAAGGGTCAAGGCAGCGGGGCAGTCGCCGATTTGAAAATTTCCCCTGAAACACGGAGCAATCACTCAAAACAGAACAATGAAAAACCAGGTTTCCGGTTTGTTGCTGCTCGTGTACGTGACGTTGAAGACCAACTCGTGGCCGAAGACCAGCACGGCGGACGCCTGCGTGCATCCTTCGACCAGCTCGGACGTCCTGAAATCCAAGCGGTCAGCATAGAGAAGAGGAATGAGGAGGGAGGAGGGTGACTCACACAGTGCCGTTGTTGTCCTTGAAGCACTCCGGCTTCTCGTCGGCCAGCAGACGGGCGGGCGGAGCGGCGAGAACGGCGGCCGCGATGACGAGCAGCAGGAGGACGGACGGCAGGGAGCGACCGCCCCACAACGTGGCCGCCGGCACGCGCATGAGGAGCGAGATCGAGTGGGAGGGCGGAGCAGGAGAGCGGGTGCTCGGAGGGGACGTCGACTGGACGAACTGACTGCCGGTCGCCCACTTCCATCCCCTTCGACTTGTCTCATGCAAATGCTCGTTTGAGTGAGCGGTTGGATAAGCAGACGCTCTTTTGTGAGTGAAGTCGGGTGTTGCATCACGAGCACTCCAGCAGCGGCCACCATTTGACGGCCGGCGATTGCCGCTTGTCGGTTGTTCGACGCTCCAGACGGGCGAGACAAGGGGAAGCAGAGAATGAGCTAGTCGTCACTCGTACGCGCTCACTCCCAGTCGAATGCAGTGGCTTTGTTCTTCGTACAAAACAGTTACGAGTTCCGTTCAGATTCCAGCCAGAAACGGTCAAGCAAGCGGCTGCACGCTTCAATTTCTTCCACCAACGAACGGTGATCGAAATCCCACAATCTGGCCTAAAAAGGCGACGTTGTCGAGCAATCGAAAAGCCCGCTTCTGCCGCCACAACAACCCATTTTAGTTTCTTTTTTCGGACTCTGCGGCTGCAGGTCGCGGCGCACTGAACGTCGCCTCCGATTCTCCGTGTTCGCCGGCAAGTGCAACGGGAGCTCGAAGTTGCCTGCTTTCCACCGACTTCGAGCGGCGTAAGCAGAAGCACAAATCACTGGTCGATTGAAAGGACGAACACCCGCTCGGCCCAACCGCCGACTCATCGCCCGCCACTCGAAAGCCGGGGACCAAGGAGAGTCGATTGCGAGCGGACGGAGCGGTTCTCGTCGGTCGATGCGGGGGCCGCCCAGCAGCCACTTGTTTCGGTGAGTCATCGGCCGTTCGCTCTGCAAAACAAGTGAAAGACGACAGGCGCCTGCCGCTTGTTGTTGTTGCTTGCGGCGACTATTCGCTTCGATTCGATCCGGTTCGATGAACCACCCGCCGACGGACCGCTCGAGTAAACAAACGATTGGTTGATGCGATCGACCGGCCCTGATTTCGGCTCCCGCACTCTCCCGCATTCGTCTGCCACTAGTCGGCTTCTTCTTTCTAATCATCTACCCTCTAGAAGGTGGAGCACGGCCGGTGAGTGCTGCAGCTTCGTTCCGCCTGTCGCACCACCCCGCCGTGTTCTACTCGCTCTTCACTGCGGCGTGGGAGGAGAACTCCGTCGATCTCTCGTCTTCCTCCAGCGATACTCGACGTGTTCTCCGCCGCTCGCCGAAGAAATCAGTCGGTGGGAAGCGGGGTCGCTTGATCGGTGTTTTCTTCTGTTTGTTCACCGAGGGAGAGCGGGTCACTCACTCGCTCCCGGCGAACGATTCGGCGAGCGACGGAAAGGAGTGAAGCGGCCGCGAATTCTCGTGTCCTCTTCGCGTGTTCGGCGGCCGAGAAGCGAGATTTCAGCGTTTCGTCGCTCGACGAGCAGCCGAACCAGCCGCGGCGCGCAGCAGAGTGTACTGCACTCGAATGGAGCACCGATTTGCATGAACGGCTCGATGCGGAGGGAGAGGACGGGCGACCCATTCGCTCTCTGCCCACTCACCCCCGAAATGGACGGTCGTTCTGCCGCCGGACTGCTCGTCGCGCTGCTCGCCGCCGCCGCGTCCTGCCGGACGGCCCACTCGCCGGCCGACTGCTTCCGCGTGGAGGACGGCGACACGTGAGTCCGCCCGTCCGCCCGCCCACTCCCCGCCGCTCTGCAGCCACTTCCGGCCGGTGGAGAACTGCACGGCGGTCCGCCTGCCGCTCGCGTTCGCCGACTGGTCGCTCGGCATTTCGATCGACGCGCGGAACGCGAGCACGAGCGGCGGAACCACCGGGTAGCTCCGCCCGCTCCTCTCCGCTCACCCGCTCGTTCCAGCGGCTTCCTCGCGTTCGGCTCGTGCAACTACTCGATTTCCATTGGCCAACAGGTGGAGTTTGAAGGTGAGTGCCCGGAGCTGTCCGCAGTCATCCCCCTCGCTTGCAGCACAGCAGATCGACCTCCGCTCCAACGGCTCGGTGGACAACCGCAACGGAGTCGCCTTCCTGCTCGCCGAGGGCCAGCGGGTGCCCGTCCTGACGCCCGCCAACGGCTCCGTCGGCATCCGCGCCCTCGACGGCGGCCGGTGGGCGGCGGACGTCGCGGTCGAGTGGGCGGAGCCGACCGACGGCGTCCTCTTCGCTTTCGTGCGTTCGCCCTCCCGCTCACTCGCCCCTCATCCTCCCCGCGTTCAGCACAAGGCGACGCCCCGCAACGAGCAGACGAGCGGAGCGGGCGGCGCGTGGACGGACGGCTGGACGGCGGCGCTGCTCGTCGGGATCGCGGCGTGAGTCCCGTCGAGTGGGTTGCTCTCCGTTCACCTCGTTCGTTTCTTGCAGGCTTCTCGCGGTTAGAAATCGTGGATCCTGCTGGGCTTTCCACTCACTCGGTTCTTCTCGACTCGAAGTTAAAATGAACTCTCGGACTTCCATCAAGTGGATGAAGGCTGACGGCAAGGGAGTTGCGCCATTCCGTTGAATGTTGAGCTCAAAGGACAAGAAAGAGAAGAAGGCAGGGAGGAGAATCGATCCGGCGCTTCCTCCCCTTCTTGCTTGTGTGAGACGAATCGAACGGGCAACACGAATGGATTTATTTCCACTTCACTCGCATTTTCACGTCGTTCTCAACGGTCACCGTCAAACGCCTGGAGGCTGCAAGCAATCCAAGTTTGAGAAAGACCCCAACACAATAAAGGGACTCACCCGCAAACAGTTGTACCACGTGCACTTCCAATTGGCGCCATGGCAGCACGACCACGAGCCGCAGTCCGAATCCTCCTCACATTCTTTGGCCGCCACTTCGATCGCGGCGAGCGAGAGGAGGAGAACGAGGAGGAGCGAGAAGAAAACGAGCGTTCGGGGCATTTCGTGTGAATGAAAAGAAGGAACGTTCCTGCCTGTCTGTTTTGAGGAATGTGGCCGCTGTTCGTTGGTGATTCAAGTGGGATGATTCCGATGTTGCGAAGAGAAGGCGGTTGGGAAGGGCGAAAGAATGAGCAACCTGTGAGGTGATTCTTTCCGATCGTCTTCAAGGAATTCCACCACAAGAGACTGGATCCGGCCACGTGACGTCGATCTTCTCGAAAAGACCGCAGATGAAGCGGTGCGCCGAGAAGAAAGAGGGAACGAGCAGGCGAGACCGCAGCCGCCGGCTTCTGTCCGCCTTCCGGACGGCTTGAGGTGAATTCGGTGGGCTGTTCGTTCGTTCGCCCGTTGGTCGTGCGGAAGAGGCAAGTGACCACGGCTGATCGTTAAAGACTGCTCACAGCTTCCGGCTGCTTTCCAGTTCTTCAACGGGACTCTCGCGATACTCATCGGCGGTTTAGAACGAACCGAACGAAGCGACTCGTCCTTCTCTATTGCCCGTTCCATCCACTGCCCGAGTGTTGACTCGGAGTTCCCTTGCTCGATGTCTCTTCAGTTTATTCGGGCGACAACGGAGAAGAGGGCGCCCCACCGAATCGTCAGATGGCCGCATCGAAGCGAGCCGTCGGGAGCGGGCGTGTCGAACCGAGCGGCCACTTCTTGTACGCCTCTTTCGAGTCACAGCGCACTCCTCGTCTCAATCGATAGAGTATTGAGCAAACAGGGGAAATAACTTCATGTTCGCACCAGCGAGACGAACCAGCAGGTGATCGGCAGGCGAACGAAAAAGCGAACGGAACGAGCGCACAAAGCAGCTTCAACAGAACACAGCGAGCAGAAGCGAGTCAAAGGCCACTGCTCCCGTCGAAACTCAAAGAGAAGCGATCAACGAGCAGAAGAACCGCTCGAAGCAACCGACCGGCCGGGAGGGCGGAAAGCGGGCGAACTGGACGCTCGAATTTGCATGAGCCGCCGCTCGCTCGCCCGTTTGCCCGAACCTTCCGAAAGGCGTCGATTTGCATCAGACGGCGCCGAATTTGCGTCCGCAATGCAAATTTTCGGTCGACTTCGGGCGTCCGAATCGCCGAACGGGCCACTCGACCGACCTGCCAGCCGCTCGTCCTCCCCGCTCTCCTCCCTCCTCCTCTCGCTCCCTCCGCCCTGCTCCGTCCGAGATGCGCCCCGCCGCGCTCCTCGCCGTCGTCCTGCTGCTCGGCGCCCCCCGCTGCTCGTCGGCCGGTCCGCTGCTCCTCGAAGACGCCGCTCCCGAGTGCTTCGTGGAGAAGGACAATAAAGTGTGAGTCCCCCGTCCGTCTTTCTCCACCCACTCACCCAACCGCTCGTTGCAGGACGTACACGGGAACCGCGGCGTGCAAGACGCCCAAGGCGACGACGCTCTACTTCACCGGTGACGCGCTGGACTTCAACGTGAAGTACGCCGACTGCAAGCTCGAATCGACGGCCACGTGAGTCCTCACCAATGTTGCGCTTGATCGAATTTTATGCAGGTTGACGCTGAAGATCGACAAGTGCACGCGAGAGGGCAAGCTTTCTGTGGCCTGGGACGACAAGGAACCTCTCAGATCGTGCCGACTCACGAACGGTTTGGGTGAGTTGGCTAAAGACGGCATGTGGGCATTCGCAGCCTTTGAGGCGATCCCAAGTTTCCTTTCACCGGAAACGCCACGTTGGACGGCATCGCTTTCAACAACGTGTTGGACACCACGAACGAGTGTACGTTGACGTTCGGGAAGACGGAGGACGGCAAGCGGTCGTCCGCCGACGTCTCCATCACTCTCACTGCGGCCGCCGAGCAGCTCTCGATTGTCTTCGTGAGTTCCCGCCTCATCCTCTCCTCCAGTCATCTCCGCTCGTTGCAGACGGCGAGCCTGAAAGAAGGCGGCGGAGACGGGGACGGAGCGAGCGGCGCCGGCTTCCCGTGGTGGTCGTGGCTGATCATCGGAGTCGTCGTGTGAGTCCCCCCACTTCTCTTCACCCTCCCCTTAATCTCCTCCTTTCAGTCTGCTGCTGGTCGGCGCGTCCGTGGGCGGCGGAGTGGCCTTCTTCGTGTGCCGCAAGAAGAAGGCCAAGCCGGAGCCCACGCGCCGCCCGAAGACCAACGAAGCGGCCAAGAGCACCCCGCAGGCGGCTCCCGCGCCCGGCGACTCGAAGGCGCCCGCCGGCGACCCGAAGACGACTCCCGCGCCCGGCGACTCGAAGACGCCCGCCGGCGATGCGAAGGCGACGCCCGGCGGCACCGGCGAGGGCGCCAAGGGACCCGCCTACCCGAAGCAGGAGCCCACGCCCACCATCCAGCCGAAGCCCTTCGCGCCGCCGCCGCCGCCGCCCGCCCAGCCGCCGCCCGCCGATGGCAAAGAATCGCCCTACGAGTGGCTCGGCCCGCCTGACGGGGCGCCGCCGCCGCCGCCGCCTCCGAAATGAGCACGAGCGAGCGCGCCCTGTGGATCGAGTCCTCCCTTCCCTTTGTCTGTGTCCCCCTTCTTCCCTCCTTCTGTGTCCCCCAATGTTCCCCTCTTGTATGTCCCCTTCCTCCTCCCCCGTAGCAAATAAACAGTAGAACTGTACGTGTGCGGCGATCGTTTGTGTCCATTGGTCGAAGTGGAGGAGGACGAGGCGCTCGTTTCTGCGCGCCTCGCCTCGAAGAAGTTGCCGCCTTCGGATTCTTTCAAGTGGTGGCAGGGAAATCCTCCGAATGTTCTCCGCTTCGTCCCGATCGCCGCCTCTTGCCGCTCGCCGGACGAGTCGACTCTTCAGTGCCGCCTGATGGTGGATGTCACGAAAGATCGACGGGCAGACGCCCCGTTCCATCTGAACAGCCTCTTGAGTCAACACTCGCCCAGTCTGCTCCGAAGCGCTTCACGCGCCGGCTCCACTCTCTTTTTTTCGGGCTGCAGCTGCAAGTCGTCTGTCCGGTTCTCCGATTGTGTTCTGCGGGTGGGCAGCGAGAACGAACGAACGACTGCGTCCTGCAAACCGGAAAGGAGAACGAGCACTCGCCTTCACGTCCCCAAGCAACTCGAAGTCCGCCTAGTTGTCTCAAGCCTCCACGTCCCGTTCTCCCGTTTTTTCGACACGTCCGTGCAACAAGTCGCTTCGATTGCGACAGGACCACAAGCAGAAGCAAGACGTGACAGCGCTCCTTCTCCCCTCATCGTCAGTGAAAAGCGCCTCGATCACCTCTCGCTTCTGCTCGACGACCTCGCTCACTGCTCACGAGTTTATTTCCACTGAACAGACGAAAAAAACGAGGACTTGATGGTTACTCCGTGGAGGGAGAGAACGGCCGTAGATCAATGGAGTGCAGTCCGGATGTGCCTCGCTCTGCTTTCATTTCCGCCGCCACCAGTCGGCTTGCTTCCGGTTCCAGCGACCTTTCGCAACGGATCCAGCAGAGGAGTGAGAAGTGAATGGTGGCGGAACTCACAAGTCAACAGAAGAACGAGCCTGTTTTGGCGAGATGCTGCGGAGCGCAGCCGCTCGTTCGTTCGTTCGTTCGCAAGTGAGTAGCCTGCAAGAAGACGAGGAGGTCGTCAGTTAGAACAGGCAGGAGAAACGCACGATCACAGGCGGAGAGAAGTCGTGCTTGATGCTCGCCCAGAAGTGCCCACTCCGTCCAATTGGTGGGAGAGCGGACGTCCACGAGCAGCCGGTTGCCCGCTCGCTCCAGCAAACGGAGAGCTTCTTGCTGGATCGAGGGCACGCCCTCCGCAAGTGACGCCGCGATCCATTCGCGAGAGGAGCGGTGCGGGCACTCGCCCGTGGCAACGATCGACTCCTCGCAGTGGAAGAAGCCGCCGATCGCCCGAAGGTGTGCTCTAAGCATTGCTGGAACGAAAGCAGTGATCGAACGAAACGGACGGGGAACTCACTGCTTTTGCGGCTTCTCCGAGGAAGCGAGTTTTGCGGATTCTCGCCCATGAAGAACCCAGCGGTTGTTTCGAGCAGCTTGAAAGTCGACGTGGTTGTGGTCCGCAGGACGGCTGGAATCAAAGCGAGTTGATGGGAGGTGGAAGGGACAACGGTTGACTTCAATTGGAACAACGAGAGAGGTCGAGGGCACGCGGCCTTCGGCAGGCGGGGTGGACCGAACGGAACACGACGGGTGATCGGCGGCGAGCGGGCGGACGGGGCAGAAGGCACTTGCGGGAAGGGGCGACGGCAGACGAAGAACCACAGGTGGCGTTCGATCACTGCGATTCACCGGTTAGAAGCGAAGAGCGGGGAGAACTCACTCGTTTTCTTCGTGGCCTCGTCGAAAGAAGGCGACTCGTGTGCACAAGCAGGGCGGCGTCACAAAGGTCGGTTGGGCAGAAGTTCCACTGGAACGAGAAAGCGAGATAAGGGGCCGGATGAGTGGGAGAACTCACTCCAACAGCAGCAGCAAGTGGATGTTCTTGAGTGTCCAGGTGGTCTTCGACCGCAGCTCCCAGTCCACGGGGTTCGCATTTCCTTTCGGTCGACCAACAGAGCGGTGGATTGGACGGGAGACACGAGAAAAGAGAACTCACTCGAAAGAAGCTCCTCATTCGGTCGCTCAAACGAGTGAACGGAAGCTCTCCTGCTCCTTCCCCTTCTCTTTGGCCCCAAGTGACTCCGCAATCCATTTGCACTCGCCGCCAGCGGACGATGGGATGAGCAGACCGGAGGAGCCACTCGATGAGCGCCGTCGTGGTCGTGCAGCCCCTGCTTTGGGTTGTTCCCGGTCGTCCGTCAAAGGCGGAGGTCGGCGGCAGTCGAGGGGGAACTGCAAAAGGGTTGTGGACAGGAACGAAGGAACCCACTTGGAGCGAGTGGAGTCGACGATTAGCGCGTGTGAAGGCGAACAGCAGAGCAGCGCACTCCGCGCTTCGTTGCGGTCGATCGTCGCCGAATCGAAGGCGACAGCCGTCGGGGGAAAGCGGCCTGGAAGAGCGGAGACACGCGTTGGACTGATTGCCGCCGACGAGTGGACTCGCCGAGCGGATGGCCGAGCGGAAGCGACGACCCAGAGGCAGGGAGCGGCAAAGAGTCGAAAGAGGAGGACGGGGCTTGAACGTGATCGCATGGTCGATCCACATTCGAGTGGAGAAACGACCGACCAGCCGCCCGCTCGATCGGCGACAAGAGAATGAAGGCGGCAGAGCGAAGGAGCGGACAGGAGAGGGGATGAGCGGCCCGCTGCTTCCGCCGCTTTCTGCTTGCAATGCGCAGCGGATCGAAGTGGGACTTCGAAACGTGTTGATCGATCGATAGGCGCTCTCATCGTCGTGCAATTGCCGTTGTTCGTAGAGGAACAAGGAGGCGTCGGTCAACAAGCTGGTTGAGAGGTGGATCGTGTGGTGGCTTGATTGCGGTTTGAGGTGACGTGCACTCCAGAGATTCTGGTTGTGTAGTTTTCGACGATTGACGGCTAAGAATATTGGTTTCAGTTTTGGTAGCAGTGTGTCGCATGTTTACGTTGCTTGATACGATTATTCCGGACAGGTTAGACCGTGGTTGTGGTGGTCTCCCTGTTTTGAGGGTTTATTCCGAACTCGTCTGGCGTGCAGTTTCTACTTTGACTGGAGTGCGTTGAACGGAAACGGCGTATCTCTGCGGAGTGCGTTTCAACCCACCGATTGTGGCAACAAGGTCGCTGGTGTTTGTTCGCAAAAAAGGATGTGAAAGGGATGAAGACCGGCTGGTTGGAAACGATTAGGTGCTACGATGGCAGAAGGTGCTGCTTGTTTCGGGCCTTCCGCAACAAGCAAGAGAATGGACGTGTTGATGAAACAAACACCCTTTGGTTTAATCTCCATCGACTGGCAGACGCTTGTTGTTCACAAGATTGAGTGACACCGTTGCTAAACGGATGACTCGACGCAGGGTGGGTGGCGGCTTTTGGTGTTGGAATGTGGAGAGAACGTGGGTTGTAATGATTCAGAAGTTGGTGGTCAAGCATTGAGTTTATTCCGTTCTCGAAAATGTCATTTGAAGTAGCCGCGTCCATCAGTCGGATCGTCCCCATCCGGCTGCCCGTTGGTTTGTAGCGGAGACGTGAGAGACTCGAGTTGGACGTCGGTTTATTGGGCTGCCTCAATTGCTCGGGGCGAGCGGGCGGCTTTTATCCCCTCGCCCGCTCGTTCCCGAACAGCTCGTCGCACCTTGCTCACAACACTTTCAGCCCATCTACAGTAGCCAGCCACGAAAGGAGCAAAGCTGAAAGCGATGATTTGAGAGTCGAGCGAGGACTTTCTTTAGCACGGTTCTGTTCTTTATTCCGAGAGAGCAACAACGAAGGAGACCTGAGGTGTTATTCCGTGTTCAACGCGCGATCGCTATCCGTTTGATTGTGCTTGCGTGTAAGCGCGTCCTTTTATTGCAAGACAATGCCGATGGACTTCTTCATTCCGTCATGATGCTGCAACTCCGGACGTGAAACGACGAGTGCTTGACAGGAACACTCGACGTCGTTTTCCATTCGTTGCGTCAGCCGTTCACTCCTTTCTTGTCGGTTGTTTGTTCCTCATTCACCTGGATTATTCCGTCAACTTCTGCCCGGCGAAATGCGCACTGAAACTATTCGGGCGTCTTCAATCAAAAGTCCAAGCAAGAACACTGAGGGGAACGGCAGTTGTTCTTCATGGACCGGTTTTTCCGTGAGGTGAACCATTCCACAGTGCGAAATTAGATGAGCAGAGTGCTTTGGTGCAGCAAACGGCCAGAATTATCGCCTTTTTTCGTTCATTACTACAGTTGAGTAGACGGATCTCGTCAGTGATCCGCTTCTTCTTCACGCAGCCGAAAGTGCAGGAAGAAAAACAATTCCGCAAACTGTTGCTGGCTTTCCCTCCGCTCATGAACGGCCGGCTGTAGAAAAGACGGGTTTCTTCTTTGTTCGCTCGTTGTTGATGTTGCATCTTTTATTTCGCGGACGGGCGGCCAAAGATAATCGTCTCTACGCGAGAATGAACGTAAAAGCGGAGACATTCCGCAGATTGCCTTGTAGATGTTATTCATTGGATTCCGTTCTGCATTCTTCACATGGCGGGTCGAAAGTCGGGAGCAACGCCAAGCCGTGAAGGCATCGATTCGATTTGCAGCTCATTTCGTTTGTCGATCGGTGCCACGAGCGAGACGTTTCATTCCGTGCCATGGTGTTGTCAACCTCCGCTAAACGCGAAATTGCACATAACGTTGTAGCAGTTTCGAAACGAAGCCACGTCCTCATTGCTGCTTTCTTGTCCAGCGGCCGTCAATCCCGCCAATTATTCCGCGGTGCCGTCCGCTTTTACGCTGCCATTCAAAAAATCTGCCACCGCCCTGCTTCCGTTGTCGCCGATCGTGTTTGGAGTTGCCGAGCGCTTTTCGTAGTCTTTCAATTGATGAGTAGTCTTTTGAGGACCCACCCATCATTCCAAATTTTGATTCCGGGCGTGCCTTTTCTGTTCTGAACCTTAGAATGACCGCTGAATCGTTGACACCTACAGTGTGGGTTCGGTTCAACACCGATTGTTCAGACAACAGCTTCGATTCTTGCCATTGGTTTGCACGATTCTTGGCGGAATCAAAGAACAACAAGGAGAACTCTTGTATGGAATTCCGTAAGGGCATCGTTGAACTGCTTGTTTGAGCCTCCGTGTTCAGGTCGTGTAGTCCGTTACCTCCTTTTTAGTCGCGGAAGCGCGAAGGAAAGATGCGCGCGTTTCAGAATTTCTAACGGCTTTCGACGGCCTGTACGCATATGTTTCAGTCAGGGTCTTCGATTCATTTCGTTCTTTTCGCGACGTCAGTGGCCAACTTGCTCGGCAATCAGCCCGTCATTTCGTTGTTTCTAGTCTACTAGTTCCATTGGGTGGTTGCTTTTAATTCCCAAAATTGTAGCTTGGAGGAAATACGCACGTCTCTTCCGTTCAGCAGTACTTCAAGTTTTGGTTTACTCACCGCCCTTCCCCGTCAACCAACCTGACAGTCCATCTCGCTCCACTCGAGCACGAGACGCCCCCATCGGCACCCGGCGGCATCGATCAGCAAGTTCGACCAACCAGACGGTCATCAACTAGCGGTTTCGTCCATTCTTCCACTCGCCACTGCTGAAAGAGAAGCGATCAATCGAGAGAAAACACGCGAATTCGATCCCCGACTGTTCGCTGACCGCAACGAGCGGAAACGGCCGGCCGACTGCCCGCCGCCCCGATCGATCGGCCGCCTTTTCTTGGCTCTCGGCCGTGTGATTCGCGTCGCCGATCGACTGGTGGCCTTTCCGTCTGTCCGGCCGGCCAGCCACTTCCCGGCCGCTCTCTCGATCGGTCGATCGACCGGCGGGCTGATCGAAGGCGTGATTCACTGCTTTCTTCTCGGCGAGGCGAACGGAAAGCAACGAGGAAGCGGCGGACGGAACGAAACGCGGAAGTCGGTCGATCGAAAGAATTGCGGCAGAAAGATTGAAACGAATTCACGCCCCAATGTTCGTTCGAAAACGAACGCTTCTGCTCGCCGCAACGTTCGTTTGGTTCGCCCGTCTGTTCAGCAACGACCGCTTCGAAGGAACTTCAAAGTCCGCGGGGTTTTCGGTCGAATTCGAAGCGGCTGCAATGCGAAAAGAGGAAGACGGCAAGGCGTTTTGTGTCCGCATAGTCGCCGCCCGGAACGAACAAGCGGGGCGCTCGATTGATCGACGGATGGACGGGTCAACGGGCAGCGGGACCTCCGGCCGCTCGAGGCCGCAGCGGACGTGGAGCTCGTCTTCTCCCGCCTCCAACTTCACGCTTCCCGCCCGCCACTTCAATCCAACCGCCTGCTCGACTGGACGCTGTTGTGAGTGAGCGAGTGGCCGAACAAAACGATCGGCCGGCTTCGTTCTGTCGACCGCGTGAAACTTCGGGCGCCCGCCACCTTTCCGCTCGTCCACACCCCCGATTTCAGTCGGAAGGATGGGCGGGGATTCGAAGAGAACTCGTCGGCCGCCTGCTCGAACAAACCGACGAACTAAAGACTGACCATGGACGCCCTTTTTGCCTCCTTCTGCTCACTCGTTCGTTCTTGCACACGACCGAATGCCCGCTGCACGCTCCAGTCCGTCGTTTATTCACAGCAGCAGCAATCGAATCAAAAGAGAGGATGTTCTTGGTAGTGCCAGCAGTAGAAGACCGCACGCCATCCGTCTTTCCATCGAGTCCACGCCCCCGACTCCTCGCTGGCAATCGGCATCGGCTCGCACTTGCACGTGGTCGACGCGTCGCTTCGCACTGCAATCGAGTGATGAGAAGGAGGTGGATGCTGGATTGGACTCACGACTCTTCCGTTCATCCCAAAGACGGTTGACGGACGAGTTCTTGCTCCACGTTGCTCGCTTTCATCTCAGCGGTCGAGAGCTGAAAGAATTGCGGGTAAAGACAGTTAATCGCTGCGGTTAGTGGCACTCACTCGACTCGCTTCGCACTTGCTATTGGGCCGAAGAAGACTTCGCACGGTTCGGATTTCGCAGTTGTGCCGAAAGAAGAGCGGCGAGCTTGGGGGCGACGGGTCGTCGTGTCCGCATCCTCAACGAGTGACCAGAGAACGAACCATAAGCTGCGCGGGAACTTGTCAGCACGATCGCCCAAGTGGCACACGAGTCCTCTTTCATCTCTGCGGGCTGGAACAAGCGAGCAGAAGTGAGAAGAGAGGAGGGAGGCCGGAACCACCCACCTGTTCGCTCATGTCTTGCTTCACCACGCGCGCAACGTTTGCACTTCGGCCTGTTCGATGATCTCACGATCGACCGACCCGAGGGCAGCAGCAGGAGGTCTTGAGCATCATCGTGCCGTTCGCTCACATTCAAAACAACCGAGCAGAAGCTTCAAAGGGATTGTTGGGGAGCTGAGAGAGGGACTCACCAACGGAAAGATTAATGGGAGTGCAGTCAGGAGTGTCCCTCGCCCGCGTTCTTGAGTTACGAAAGACGCCGCCGTCACAACAACTCCTGGAAACAAGCAGAAATAGACGGGATGACAGTCGTTAGCACCCACCAATCAACAGAAACAGGGGGCTTGTGGAGTAGACCGATCGAAAGCCGCACATCCTCACGGCTCTTCTGCGCACACCTCCTGCAACGGAGCTCCGAGCAGAAGAGAGGAGTTGGTTCGTCCGCATCCTCCACTTCATCGATCAGCGGGAACAGGGGCGGGCAACCCAACCAACGATGCAATGAGTCTTGCCCTTGCGGCTGCCCTTCGGCCGCAGCCGTTCCTTCCGCTCGGGCCGCCCAACGGAAGAGCGGCTTGCTTCCCGCAGACGCCGAAGTTCGCAAGTGACTCCGCAATTCATTCGCACTGAAAAGAAGCGAGTGGTGAGAGGCGAGGAGTAAGGAGCTTACCGACAAAAGAAGAGCGTCCACCTCGTTTCTTCCGTTGTTGCGGCCGCGTCCACGCGTCGCTCTTCCACTTGGACGTTTTCTTTCCGTCCCAACGCACCCCGACGGTCATCATTCGAAGGATCCTGGAGCGGGAGGGGGTGAGCGAGTGGGATGAACGAAAAAGAACTTACCGCACGAATGCCTTGCTGTTCGAGCGACCGATCTTCCCAGTCCACTCCTTATCGGATTCGGAATGCTCGGGGGCTTGTGGCGTTCGTCTTGGTCTCTTCGCACGTGGACTGAAATCACAGAGGAGATGAGCGAGATGCGAGCAGGAAGCGTGTGGGCACCAACAGCCGCCCATCCGTGAAAGAACTCACCGACTGGACGACCGGCAGGACGATCAGAAGAGGCGGGCGGCGCGGCAGAAGGCGGACGGACCAGCGGGAGGTTGGAGGACTTGCGAGTGAGCATTGCGACGAGTCGCAGAAACTAAGTGCGATAGGCGAACGGAGCGGCCGATCGACCCGACCAGCGGCGGGCGGAAGGAATGAGCGAAGGGAGAGCGGAGGCGGCGGACGGGGCGGAGGGAAGGGCGGCAGAAAGCGGGAATGAGCGCCCCGCTGCGGCCGCCGCTCTTTTGTACCTCGCCGGGTTGCGCAACGGTTTGAAGTAGGATTTCTTGGCGCTGATCACCCCGACGGCCGCTTTCGACAATCGCGCAATTCGCCGCGTTGTTCTTGGCCGCAGCGATCCGTTCCGTTCGACGGGATGTCGCTTTCTGTTTGTTTCTTCCGCCGTCGATTATTCGTTTCCATGTTGAGAGTGGAAAGCGAGTGTACTCGGCGGTTGTGGAAGGACAGAAAGCAGTGAGAAGGACGAACTACTCGACCACTTGCTTTGAATTAGGTCGACTACCCATTATTGCTGTTTTGATGCAATCTCCGGTTGTGGAATGGTTTTGTAACCACAAGTGGGTGCTGCTCACACGGCATTTCTTGCTCGAAAACGCATCGCCCGCCTGCTCGTTTCGGCAGGCACTCGATTGCGAAAGCGAACGGCAGAGTGGCGGGCGAGCGGACGGCCGCGGCCGGCCAACTCGACGAAATCGGCGCCAAAAAAAAGCGAGAGGGCAGCGGAGAGGAGCGGACGGACGGGCGGGCGGCAAGAGGGCGAGACGATCGCGGCGGCTGGGAACGCGGCCGCCCGCCCGCTCGCCGTCCACTCGGCAGCGGGCAGGCGGCAGCGGAGCGGATTTTGGCGGAAAGGCGCCCGCTTTCGCTCGTCTGCTCGCTCCGCTCGTTCTTCGATTTCGTTTTGTTGTTGCCCGTGATGTTGGCTCTCGTGTTGGATCGCGCGGTCGACAGCAACGACCGCTCGTTCGAAAGAGCGTTGCCGTTTAGACGGGAGTTTCTTGTTCGCGTTCGTTCTTTCGAGTCGCAACAACATCAATCCTCCTCTTGTTCCAATCGGCGGTCGTCAACCGCTCTGTTGATCGATCAGATTCTGTTGCCTTGTTCCCTTCGCCTTTTCTGCACTCGTCCGCTCGTCTGCTCGATCGCGCCCAAATCTCCCTCAAATTTCTGCTTTCTTTCCAGCGCCCAATCCTGATGGGAGCCGGCGATTCGAAGCCGTCGATCTCCCGTCAGCATCAGCCGCCCCAGTTTCGAGTCAAAGCCCAGCAGCCGAAGGAAATGGAGCGACCGGTGAGTCTCGCCTTCTCCCTTCCGCTCACTCACTCCCGCTCGTTGAAGGCGATCTTCTCGTGCATCGTGTGCGGAAAGAAGACATCCAATTTCTGGGCCATCTGCTACCACGAACACCAGCACAATCTCGGCGTGGAGCGGCCGGTCGGCTTCGCGTGCGGCGTGTGTCCCGCGCGCTTCCTCACGCCCGCGCAGCGCGACGAACACCGGCGGGAGTGCGCGCGCAAGACGCTCGAAGTGGACGGCGGCGGGGAGGCGCCGGTGGAGCCGCCCATTCTGCAGCGGCAGCCGTCGGCCCTTGAGCAGGTGAAATCCGTTCAAATCGGTTTGGGCGAACTGCTGACGGCTTTCCCTTCCCCCACCACCCCCTCATTTCCCTCTCGTTTCAGTTCTCCTTCGTCCCGAAGCTCCAGCAACAGCCGCCGCCCATCCCCTCCGCGTTGACCGCCGCCTTCCTCCAACACGCGCCCACGTTCGCGCCGGTCGAGCAGCCGGCGGTCGGCGACTTCCGCCGCGAACCGTGGAGCCTCCAATCGGGCGGCCCGAGGACGCCCGCCTCCTCCGCGAGCAGCGAACAGAGCGAAGACGCCGAGAGCTCCGAGCAGACCGACGGCGAGCCGGCGGGGACGTTCGGCGCCGCGCGAGTGACCGCCCGCCTCCGCGAACTCCTCCGCCAGCCGCCCGAAATTCTCTACTACGACTTTGCGGGGTGAGTGCCCGCTGGGGATCCCCCGCTCATCCCGCTGCTTCCAGCTGCAACAAGAGTGCGCCCTCTCGCCCTTCGACTTGTGGCAGAACGACGCGCAGGGGGCGCTCAAGCTCCTCTTCGTTCGCCTGTCGCGGGAGCACGCGCAGCAGATGAGCCGCCTGCCGGACGCGTTCGTTTGCGTCGAGATCGACGATTGGGACCTTGCGGACGTGGTCGTCGGGCGCGTGCGGCCGGACGCCTGCGAGTTGGCCGCCGACTTCTGCCGACGGGCGAGCGAAACGATGAGCTTCGAGGACCTCGTGCGGCTCGCCATCCGCCCGCTGGAGTGCGACGGCAAGCTGCTCGTCGTGCCGATGGAGGACGGTGAGCTGCAGCGGCTGGAGGGCGCTCACTCCTCTCTGCTTTCAGCCCACTCGGTCCGCGACGTCCACGGCACTGATGGAATTCGAGTGGTCGCGATCTGATCCGCTCTTGATGCCTTCCCTCGTTCTTTTTTTGTTGTCGCAGTAGTTCGTTGTTGCTTCTCTGTGTTCCGCAAGTCTCCTCTTCCGCAAGTGTTCGTTTCTTCTCGCAATCAGTCGGTGAGGCAGTCGGTCAGTAAAGCTTCGTCTACACGTCGATTGGGCAGTTTGAAAAAGCAGGAAGCAGAAGAGCGGGGTCTTTGACCGAACATCGGTCGTGAAGCCGCTTTTTGCTTTGACTTTTTTGGCGACTACTCATTCAAGGTTGCGAGCAAGTGGCGGTTGGACGAACGAGGAAAAACTTGGTGAGGGGTCGGATGACGAGACAGACGAAAAGCAACGATCAGATCGGCGCCTCCCTTCGACTCGCGCCCTCGGCATTGGGCGCCGTCTTGCCCCAACTCTTTGCCGACTTCCCGCCGCTCCAGCAGCCGGTCGACCGCCACTCGGATGCGCCCGTCTGGGCCCGGCTCGTCCTTCGGCGGTGGTCTGGATGCGGAGGACGTTGCCCGTCTCCGCGAACTCCTGCGCTAACGCCCTGCGTTCCTCTTCTACGACCACGAGCGGGTGAGTCCCCTCGATCCCATCGGCTTCTTCCTCCCATGGAAGGCGCCCCACCGCTCGTCCTCTCCCGCCGCTCTCGCCGGCCGGCCTCTGGGCGAACGACGCGATCAATCTGCTACTCATTCGAATGGCCGCAGACGAAGAGCTCGCCGCCCACCTCCCGAACGCCACCACTCGCTTCGAGCTAGTGGGCGAGGGCGGCTCGAAGCGCTGGAGTAAGCGGCCGAATTCCGGCGGTTGGGCGGCAAAACGGTGAGCTTCGAGCAGCTCGTGCGGCGCGTGATCCAACCGCTCGATTGCGGCAGCAAGGTGCTCGTCGTGGCGGCGGATGAAGATAAGTGTTGTGGGTGGACGGCGCGCTTTAATCCGACGCTGTCTTTCTACTTGTTTCTTTGCAGCCGATTCGATCATCGACCACTACGGCAAGAGGGGACTTCGAGTGCTTTCGATCTGATCGTTTCTTTATTGTTTGCTTGCCGTCTGTTCTCCTGTTCGCTCGTTTGTAGTCGGTTGATAAAGAGCTTTCCTTTGGTCTGTCGGCTGTTGACCCGTCCACGGGCGGAATCCTCGACCTTCCATTCGTTTAGATCCTCCTCGGCTCGTCTACTGATGCAACATTCGTTTATTCCGAGGAACGAGCGTCTCAAACACGCTTCGAGAACGCCAGAAACCGGTGGCTTTGGTAACGGACGCCAAAGTAGTAGTGAACGCAGTGGGAGTCGAGGAAGTCGGCGCCGAGACTCACGTCCGTGGGGCCTCCTTCGGCCACTCGCAGCGCGCACTCGCCGCGTCCGTTGCGACGAGTCTGCAGCGGAGAGTCGTGTGAAGCAAACCCACGATGAACGCACCTGATCGACCGGCAGCGGGAACTCCAACCGCTTGCCGCCGCGCTGGTAGTCGAAGCCGAGGCTCCACCGACTGCCGCACGCCGTCCGCTGGGTCTTTTTGCAGTCCGCCGGCTCGCATGAGCGCCGCGAGGTCCGCGGGCGGGAAGCGCGTTCGATTCGCCGACAGGTCCGTCTCCAGCCACGAGCTTTGGTCGCGCCGCTCGGCCAGCGGAACGCTCGAGCGGACGCCGTCGTGCGTGAGGACGCCGCTCGACGGGAGGATGTCCGAGACGCCGTGTACGAACCCCCATTGACGGTCGCCGCAACGCCCCTCCAGCTGATGGCCGAGCACGATTTCGCCCGTTTGGTGGGCGCCCCTCACTTCTGGGAGGAGAGGAGCGTTCTTCTGGAGCCTACGGGTCGGCGACGACCGTGACGACGTTCATCTTCCCGTCGAGCAGCGGGAACCACAGGCTGAACGCGGCGGAGCCGTCCAACGGCAGCAAGCCCGCCACGCCGCTCGTCCAGCGAAAGTCGAACTGGTCGCGGTCGGGGAGGAAATCGAAGTCGATCGGTTGCATTCGCTTCGAGTCGCTGCCCAGCTGCACTCGATTCATTAATGCTAGTCCTACATAGCGACCGAAAACGGAACGGAACCGAAAACGGAACGGAAATTGTGCCTCCATAGCAGCGGAACGGAAAACGGAACCGAACCCGACGGAACGGAACCGAAAACGGAACGGAATGCTATGGAGGCACTCCGCTTCCAACGCAGCGGACGCAAAACGGAGAGCGGAACGGAACCGAAGCCGACGGAAAGGACGGAATTTCGAAAATTTTGTTCCATTTGTGGAAATCGAAGCCCCGAATATTTTGATCAAACAGATCACGTCTTGGGCTGTTTTCGTGATTTGCGGCCATCAAACCGCTTTATTTTGCCGATTTTTGTTCCGAACATGTCGGAAGACGGAAGCGTGCCCGACCCCGCCCTGTTGATCCAGGCCGTCCGCGACAATCCGTGCTTGTGGAACAAGAGCGATCGCCAGTACAAGGACGGAGAACGAAAGAATCGAATTTGGGAGGAAGTCGCGACGCATGCCCACTACGAAAGTGAGTATTTTCTCCGTCGTCTTCTTCTTATTTGTTCTACTTTCAGGCGCATCTGCTGCCCAAAAAGCGTGGAAAAATCTTCGCGATTCGAGCAACAGCCACCTGAAGAAGCTGCGGGACGGGAGCAAGAGCGGAGCGAGCGCGAGCACTTTGAAAGCTCCTCCGTACTACAGCGATCTCGAGTTCTACCCTCTTCTTATTTTTTGCCCGCTTTCAGCATCAGCAGAGGACGGCGCGTGATTGAGAACACATTCGGCATTCTAGCGGTCAAGTGGAGGATTCTCCTCAAGCCGATCGAAACGAGTGCCCAAACGGCGGACGCGATCGTGAAGGCCACCGTCGTACTCCACAACTTCCTGATCACAGAGTCGCCGTCCAATCAATCGCCAACTCGACTGGCCGATCAGGACGACGACGAGGAGGGCATTTGGCGCGAGATCGTCGAAGTTCCTCTACAAACTGCCCAGCCGATGACCAACCCGCACAACCGCAACCCACTGGCCGAAGCGAAGGCCGTCCAGACCCAACTGCTCCGTTATTTCAGCGGAGTCGGCTCTGTGCCGTGGCAAAACGAGCGAATTTGATCGTTTCTCTTGGGTTTCCGCCGTTGTTTTCGAATAAATGACATTTTGACCCACAACTCGCTTGCAGTTGGTTTTCGAAACTTGGTCCCGCTGGCAAAGTTGGTCGGGACGAAATTCTCTATCCAACGACACCACAACGACCACCAACTACGCAGTAGATCGTTCAAAAAATCAAACGTGTTTGATTTTCCAAAACGGAAGAATTTTCCGTTCCGTCGAGCCCGACGGAAGCAATGTAGGCGGAGCGCTTCCATAGGCGCTCGGTTCCGTTCCGTTCCGTTTTCGGTTCCGTTCCGTTCCGTCGGGTTCGGTTCCGTTTTCCGTTCCGCTGCTATGGAAGCGGAGTGCCTCCATAGCGTTTCGGTTCCGTTTTCGGTTCCGTCGGTTCGGTTCCGTTCCGTTCCGTTTTCGGTCGCTATGTAGGACTAGCATAACGGCTTTTTTCTTCCGATTAAACGAACCAAAGCTCGCTGATCAATGCTCGCATCAGAAACAAAGAGAAGAGTTTATTCCAACGTTCCACAGCCGAAAGAACAAACGAGAGGATCACTTGCCGACGCCCGCCCGAATCTCCTTGATGCGTGTCTGGGCCTCCTGCAACCGACGAGTGAGCAGAGAGAAGCAGAGAAGAACGGAGACCTCGGGCGTCAACCAGCCGTTCATGGCGGCCATGCGAAGGGCGACGGCGTGCGTGAGGAAGAAGGCGAGGCGGTCGGTGAGGGCCCCCGGCCGCCATTTGGCCACGTGGTGCACGAGGGCGCCCACGTCGAAGATCTCCTGCAAGGGAGGGCGGACTGAAAAGAGGGCGGGGGACTCACGCGGCGCTCGATCTGCTTGCCGAGGATCAGCCACACCCACAGCGCCGGCGCCCTGCAGCGAGAAGCGGGTGAGCGGAGGAGCAAGTCGGTGAGTGTAGAGAATGGAAGAGTGGCATCCGGTTTAGCCCTTGAATAATCAGCCCACCCAAACACACAAGAAGACCCGCCCAAAAACACCCCCGCTCACCGCTGGAGGGCGTCGAGGGAGACGAGCACGACGGGCGGCACGTAGTCGTCGGTGATGCGCTTCACGATGGCGGCCTCGGCGCGGCAGACGGCGAGCGCGAAGGCGGCCAGCTGGTCGACGTCCGGCCACTCGCCGCGGCGCCACCCGTCCAAGTGGAGCACCTGCACGCGGCGAGTGCGGGGGTCGGCGGCGCCATCAGAGGAGGGGGTGCCCGTGACTTCTGATTGGGAGTCGGGGGCGCGCTTCAGGTCCGCCTCGTCGGTGGCCGTCAGGTCGCACTCGTAGAGCTGAGCGCCGCCCTTGAAGTCGGCGCGTTTTGCCAGCCGCACGACGAAGCGGCCCGACTGCAGCGGGCGCCGTGATCACTTGCGAGCGGACGGGACTCACCGGCAGCTGGAGCGGCTGCTCGTCCGTCGGGAAGAAGGCGGCCGCGCCTTGCGGGTCGGTCGGCGAGAAGCCCGCGCGCTCCAGCACGCACACGATCAGCCGGCAGCCGTCCTGCCACACCTGCAACGAGCGGGAGTGAGCAGAAGGGAGCAGAAGACGCCCACCAGCCGCCAAAAGTGCTCCAGCTCGTCCGGGGCAGGCGCCTGGGCGAGCACGTAGTCCTCGCGGTTCCAGTCGGCGTACGTCGCGTTCAGGAAGACGGGCGGCGCATCGGCGACGGCGGGCGGCAGCTTCACGCGCTTCCGGTCGAGCACGACGGCCGGCAGGCGGCGGGGCGGCCGGGCGCGCTGCTGCTCGAGGAACGCGGCGCACTGCAGCCGGCCGGGCGCCGCCACCGCCTCGAACTGCGTGCCGCGCGCCGTCGGGCCGCTCGTGCGCGTCACGGTCGCCACGAAGTCGGCCAGCCGGTCGCCCTCGGCCGCCGGCGTCGCGCTCTGCAACGAACAGAGAAGTGCGCTCTCCAAACGGACCCCCACTCACCTTCGCCGGCGAGCGGACCGACTTGCGGCTGGTCGGATGCTTCGATTTGGTCCCCGACTTCTTCCCCATGGGTTTGGAAGGACGACCGAACGGGCGGCTGGTTGAGAGCGAGTGGGGGGAGCGGATGGATTTCGAGTGGGTGGGCAGACCAGATGCAAATTTCTCTGGGCGGCGGTCAGACGGAGTTCTCTTCGACGAGGCGATTGCGGCGGAGAAGCAAAGCAGTTGGGTTCTTTTGTGTTGTGGATCTTTCTTGTCGTGTGTGAGTGTTTGCTGCGAGCAATTCGAGTCTTGAATTGACCCTCCGTTTCGGCCAACAAGGCGGCAATCGTGTTGATAAGCAGACATCAAGTCAAGCGGCAGAAGGAGATTAGAGAGACGTGCGAGTTAGCCCTCAAGGAAGAAGCAAGCGGTTGGTCCAAAAGAAGGCGACGAGAACCGCCGATCACCTCGCGACGGCCGGCTGCGGGGCGAATGGAACGAGAGCGGCCGTTGCGCAACCGCGAGCGGCCGCTTGTTTAGCGGAAAGCAGCTCTAGGCGGCGAGTTGCGTCGAATTCATCCGCGTGCAAATTCGGGCGGTCGACTTCGGTCGTACGCTCGCTCGTCGGCCGCACTCGTCCGATTTGCCAGCGACTCGTACGCCCGCTCTCCTCTCCCGCTCCTCCTGCCGCCCACTTCGCTCCGATGCGCCGCCCGGTCGTCCTCCTCGGGGTCGCCCTGCTGCTCGTCGGCCCGCTCCGCTCGGCGGCCACCCCGCAGCTGCTCGCCGACGGCTCCTCGTGCTTCACCGAGGGCGGCGGCACTGTGTGAGTCCTCCCCATCCCCTCCTTTCTCATCTCTTCGCTCGTTGCAGGACGTACAAGGGGACGGAAGCGTGCAAGACCGCCAACACGAAGCTCTACTTCGAGGGCGACGCCCTGGACTTCGACCTGAAGTACGCCGATTGCGAAACCAAATGGAGCGGGAAGTGAGTCGGTCGACACGTCGCCATGATCATCCGCTCATTGCAGCCTGAAGTTGACGATCAACAAATGCACGCGGGACGGTTCGATCACCGTGATTAAAGCCAACAACCCCAGAGACGACCACTGCGAAATCGGTTCGAACGGTGAGTTGTAGGAAATCAGCGGGCAACCTTACCCAGTCGTTTTGTAGGCGTCATCAAATTTCCCTTTTCCGGAAAAGCTGCTGCCGGTGGCATCGTTTTCGCCGGCAAGGCGGACGACGCTACGTGCGTCTTGAACTTCGCGAAGGCAGCCGGCGGCAAGCACTCCGCCGACGTCTCGATCACTCTTGACGACAAGGCCGAGCCGTTCTCGATCGTCTTCGTGAGTCGCCGTCGTTTACGTCTTCACTTACGTCCTTCATTCGGAAAGACGCTTCCTTGATCGACCCGCAGGAGCAGGGCACGGCCAGCAGCCTGAAGATCACCGGCTTCGTCATTGGCGGTCTTCTGTGAGTCCTTCCATCGCTCTTCCGTCTGAACTTTTCGAGTTGCAGGCTGCTCGTCGCCGTCGTCGGCTTCATTGCGTTCGGCATTTGGTGGCTCAAGTGCAATAAGCCGAAAGTCGGCAAGAAGGAGCGCCCGCTCATGGAGCTGCAGGGCCACCAGCCGGAGATGTGCCCCAAGAAGAAGGCGCTCCCGGTCGAGTCCGCCCACGAGCCCCGCCCGCCGCTCATCGAGAAGAAGCCGGCCATGGAGAAGAAGGCGCAGCTCGTGCCGTCCAAAGAGAAGACGGGCGAAATGCCAACACCCCCTTCACTCGCGACCGCTTCGGGCCGTTCGTTGTGAGTCGCCCTCCCGTTTGTCTCCACTCACTCTCCGCTTGCAGCACTTCCGAGCGCCTCGCCAAGATGAAGAAGAGGGAGGAGGAGGGAACGCAGAGGATGTGCGACAAGGTCTACCGAGACACTCTCGGGAAGCTCCGCGAGAAGTACGGCCCGGGCATTGCCGAGAAGAAGGCCAAAACGCGCGCCATCGAGGCCCACATTCGCGAGCAGGAGCGGGAGCTCGCCCAGCTCAAGCGCGAGCAGCCCAAGTGGCAGGCGGAGGAGGCCGAGGCGAACGCCTACCTGCGCCAAATGAAGCAGCTGGCCGCCTCGGTGGCGTCGCCCGAGGACCTCTCGCTGGACGCCACGCAGAAGACCGCGGGCGGCACGACGGCCACGGGGACTGTGGAGGGCGGCCAGTCGGCGGAGACGACCGCTACCAAGGAGCCGCTCGGCGGGAAGACGGCCGCGTCGAAGACGGGAGACGTGACGGCAAGCGCTCACTCCTGCCTTCTCATTTCATTCCCCGCTTGCAGAATGAGCAGCAGTGAGCCCGTCCGCGAGAAGAATCGAAAAGCGTTTGGAAGTGGTCGAGTCAGGCGTCTTCCTCCTTGTTTGTTCCCCTGTCGTCAATAAACGGTTAAAAGCAAAGTCGGGCGTGCGGCATCGAACATTCTGCTCGAACCGTTTAGTCGGAAGTAGACGAGGTGTTCGTGCTTCTATCATTCGATGTTGAACGAGAGCCACGGCCACAACTTGCAACTGTTCATAGGCGAGATGATCGTTCTTGGGCGCCGCTCGTCTTGGTGGCCGGCGACCTCTTCGGCAGCGTGGGCGGGTCGGCCGAAATCAACTGCACGTTGTCGAGTGTTCACGTGTGATGGGCGCACGGGAAACGTCGGCGAGCAGCAGTAATCGCAGCCGTCCGCCCACCTTTCCGCCGTCTTGACGGTCTTGCGCGACTCGGCGGCGGGCTTCGCGTCCGCCTGAACGATGAGTGCGCGGGAGGAGGCAAACGGGCAACCCAGCTTCCGAGCGGGCGCCTTCTTGGCCGTTTTGTAGCTGAAGGCCTGCGCTTTCAAGTCGTTTTCTTCCGTCTCGGAACACCAGCGCGCTGCGAGATGAAGAGGAAGCCGCACGTCCACAAAGAGGCAGTGGTGCGCTTGGAAACGCGCGCTAGTGGCCGCTGCGCAAGTCGACCATTCAAAAGTTCGTTTACCCGCCGTACTGCGGGCCGATCACCGCGAAGATCTCGTTGGAGTGGGCGAGTGGGCGCACCGTCCTCGTCGCCGACCACGACGACCGGCAGTCCCGAGTGCGGGCCGGTCGTGAGTGAACGAGCCGAAGGCAAGGAAGTCCACGCGGAAGACCAGCGCGTTCTCTTCCTCCAACTACGAGAACGGCGCCACGCCGAACTCCGGCAGCTCTGCGGGTCCGTCGTGCTGCAAGCCGAAACGAGTGAATGAGGAAGACCCGCGTGAGCGCCCCTTTCCGCCCATGAGACGAACGTCCGGTTGTGAGCCGGCCGCGCGGCCAGGAGGTTGAGGACGGGCGGCGACGAGGCCTTCACTACCGTGCGCGCCGACTCGCCCGGATTCCACGAGACCTCATAGTTGAAGTGAGTGGGGAAAAAAGAAGGAAGAAGTGAAACAAGTTTAGAATCAACTCAATCCAAACAGAATTTGACGGTTGTTTGAGTAACCGGTCGACTCGGTGTTAAACCGCAGTTTATAAAAACGGAACTCCTCATTGGATTTGGATCGAAGACAACTCTTGGCATTCGACCAGGACTGGACATTCACCATCTTTCTAACCCAGAGAGCAGTCAAACGAACTCAACACGCCGTCGACGACAAAAACGGCCTTGATCAAGCCGCCCTCCATCTCGACGATCACGCCGAAGGTTCAGTTCACGGGCTCCCCTTCGAATGATTAGAAGCGAGGATCGAAGCGGAACGAACACCGGTGAGGTCCTCGTCCAAAGCGCCGAACGGCGCGCAGTTGTCCGCGGGGCCGAAAACGCAGTCGCCGCTTCAGACGGTCGACTGCGAGCCGTAGAACGGCCGGTTGGTGGGCGAGAGGGCGTCGTAGTCGGCGGAAAGTGGCCACATCGCCTCCACTCCCATGGCTGAAACAAAGAGAAGGCGGCGGAACGAAGTGGGCGTTCCGACCTCCAACCTCGTCACAATCGGCACATCTGCAGCGAGCTGAAGTGGAGAAACAAAAGATGAACGGCCTCGCCGGGCCAATTCCACTCGAACAGTCGAAAGCGTCCTTCTCGGGGATGGCGGGCGAGAACGACGCCCGAAAGGAGGACGGCGATGAGCAGAAGCAGGAACAAACGATTCATTTCGGCTCGTGTTGATCGGCGAGGAATTCGCCGCTGTCTTGCTGCGGAGTAATCGAATTCATTCGCTACACTCCAGCACCAAGAACAAGCAGCAAACTTCGATCGTCGTAGCCCCGAACTGAACGCGTTGGTGGGTCGTCCGTCTTTCTGATCACTCTTCTTCGCTGGATGTCCAGAATGTTGCGTCTGGAGACAGAAACGGGATCGATAGTCGAAGGAGTGCGTCTCTCGTTAAACACACGGGCATTCGAGCTCGAAATGGCTTCCGCCCGTTGTCGCGTTAAAACGAGCTGCTTTGTGCGGAGAAGGCTCGGTGTTCGCAAAGAGCACTAGAAGACGTGCACGAGGACGAAAAAGAAACGCTTTCTTGGCGAGCAGGTGTGAGCGATCGTCATCGCTTTTTTCTCCCGACTCGCGCGCAATTCGCGTTACGCGCTTGCCGGAGAGCAAACAACCGAGCGGGCTCGCCGCAATTCGAACGAACACGCGGCGTTGTTTTGAGGTCGCGCGGTGGATGGGGTGGCGGTTTGCGGCCCTCACCCAACGCGCGGCCGGTTGGTCGGGGGCTGGCAGCAGTCGATTATTTCTTCTTTGCGGGATGTCCACTCCGCAGTGGCTGGTTTTGCTCCGCAATCTGAAAGCAAGAATCCAACGGTCGTTGGAGAATCCGAAGTTGAAGGCGGACGGCCGACTGCTCGTGCTCTTCCACGCGCTGATCGCCGGCAACTCGCTCGATCTTTTCGCCGCCGACTACCGCCAGAAGCGGGCGGTCCTCCGGCTGCGAACGCTCCGCTTTTTCTTCTGCTCGCGCCCGTTCGCGACCGTCTTCTTCGACACGAACGGGAAGGGACGGACGAAATGGCCGCAGATCGTCGTGACTTCTCGGCTCTACACCTACGTGGTCTCGGCGCCCAAGAACGGAATCGTTCTGCGACTGGAGTCCCAACACGTGTCTCCCGCATCGATCGCCCGCATTGTGCGCGTGGCCGACGTGGAGCACTTGTGGCCGCATTTCTCGCCTTCACCACGCGATTGGGCGGACTTCCGCGATCAGATTTCGATCTTTGCGGCCTTCAAAGGTGAGAAAAGCGGTATATTCAATCGATTGCTCGTTCAGATCATCCATCGCTAAAGACGGTCAGACTGTGGGCAGAGACGTGCCGCAACGACCGCCGGCTGGTCCACATGCTCCACGAGTTCCTCACGGACAAGGTCGTTGAACTCAACATGAGCTGCGGGGTGTCCACAATTTTGTTCGCTCACTTGTCGTCGACGATGATGGAGAAGGCGAAGTTCGAATACCGCGACCATCCAGACCACAAACCGCGGTCTTTGTGTTCGTTTTCTTGCCTAAGAAAAGCATTGACCTCGTCCGTCTACAGATTTGGCGCCGTTTTTTCGGTCCCGTTCTCGTGAACTCCAGCTGGATGTTCAGATCGAAAAGATCGTCGCGAACGGGCCGTAAGTTTCTCGCTCGAATTCCCCCGTGAATCGTTCAGTTGCGAGTTGAACGCGGCGGTCGAGCGGCTGGTCGTCAAGACGCGCCACTCGGCAGAGCCCGAATCCATTGAAGACGCCCCGCCCGCCCTGCCGTGGAGCGAGCAGGAGGCGCGCGACTGGCGGGCGGCCTTCGGGAACCTCCGCTCGTTGAACGCCCCCTTCCTCCTTCAATTGCAGTTCCACGAACTTTACCGGCAGATCGGAGAGGTGAGTTTCGTTCTCTTAACCGGCTACCCAGTTTGCAGAAAGAAAGCGAAGTGTTCTTCGTTCTGCGGATCGTCGTCGATCGTTGCGCTCGCTTCAGCGAGTCGGCGGCGCGGGCGGGCGTTCGTTTGGGCGAAATCACGACGCCGATCCGCCTGCTCGACCCCGATTCTTCCGTTCGTTCTCCGCTATCCGCTTGTTTAACCATCTTGCTTCCGGGAGCTGCAACGAGAGTTGGAGGTCGCGAATCGCTTCTTCGCCGAACACACGAACTGCACGCCGCAAACGGAGGGCTTCGACACGACGAGTTTCGGAGTCTTTCCCGCCTACCGGAAGCTTCTTTGCACGTGGAAGCAGCGAGTGGGGTCCGCAGATGTGCGCTTCGTGTTTGTGCGTTTGAATTGACGCTTGCGGTGTTGTCAGCGGCCGTTACAGCTTTGAATAAACTTTTGGAATAATGGGATGTTCGCTCGAACAGAGTACAGCACTTTGTGCTCTTGAGCCTTCTCGCGGACATCGTCCTCGTCCTCCATCTGCTGCCAGTGGTCGTGGAGGTTGTGGGGGGAGTGAGCAGACTCCAAAAAAACTAGCGTTCGGTTGTCGTCCACTCAAACAAACAACTGCGAACGAACGGCGTTGTCCTGCTGCTGGGCGACGACGAGCGCCGTCTGCTGGACGACGACGAGCGCCTCTATTCGCGCGTTTCTGCCTGCTCCTCCGACTTCCGCCCAATGACAAGTACGATCTCTACTGTTTATTCGAACTTCACATGGACAAAACGAACTGCTCGACCCTTCCGAGCACTGATCAAACGCCCGCCGTCTTCGAGCCCTCCATCTGCTTCGAGTGGTCCAAGCAATTGCGCATGTGGTCGTGCAGCGACTTCCACAAGTACCGCTCGTTGTGCGGCTGCAAACAGTCGACATAGTCGGGGATTAGGAGGGAGAACGCACCAGAGAGCGGTCAGCAAAGCGCGCGGCCGTCATTTGAAGGACGTGCTCGACGACCGGCAAGTCGGCGACGTCCATCGGGAAGCGCTCGACGAACGCGCGGTAGTCGCTGGGACGCCAGTGGGTGCGGCCGGGGAACGCGCGCAGGAGTTGCATGCGCGCCACGCCCTCCACGCCCTCGTCCACGAGCATCAGGTCTTCGCGCCACACAAAGTCGCGCATTGCGGCGATCTCCGCCTGCAATTTGGGGTTAGGGCGGTGCGGGAGGAAGCGGGCGGCGACTCACCAATTGCGACTCTTTCCCCTCCTCCGGCTGCCAGTCGTCCTCCACGGCCGTCTTGCAGTCCGCGCTGGTCGCTTTCGTCTCCTGAACGGCCGCCTTCGACTGGGCGGTCGTCCCGTCCGCGGCCTCCGCTTCTTTCGGCGGCTTCTTCGGCACTTCCAGCGGTTGCTTAGGCGTCTTTTGGCACGAGTTGGGCGGCGGTCCGTCGAGCGACTTCAGCGACGAGCGAGCGGCCGTTTTGGACGCGTCCGGGCGGGCCTTCGAAGCGTCGGTGGGCTGCGCGGGCGCCTCCTCCTTGGCCGCCTCGTTGGCGGCTTGGCCGGGAGTCGCCGTGGGCTTGGGCGTCGGCTTGGAGGTCGTCTGGGGCGTCTTGGTGGCCGAAGACGGGCAGGACCGGCCGCTCGCCGTCTTCTTCGACGTGCGCGCCTCCGTCTTGGCCGCGTGCTTCAGGGACTTGCGGGACGGCTTTTTGGTCGCCGCCTTCTTGCGCCGGCGGCAGCAACAGAACACGACGGCGACGACAACGGCCGCGATCGCGATGAGGAGCCTGAAAGAAGCGGTGGATGAGTGGGCGGAAGAAAGAAGAAATGCTCACAACAAGCCGCCAGCCGCCGAAACTCGCTTCAGACGCGCCGGCCTCCCCCGACTTCTTCTCCAGAACGGTGTCCTTCTGAAACGAAGACGCTGAGGAGCGGAAGAGGGAAGGAGCACTCACAAATGTGAACTTGAAGCCGGGCGCCGGCTTATTCATCACGAAGGCGACGGTCGTCTTCTTCTTGCCCTCGCCCGCATCGTCAAACTTCGGCGGGGTCGGGCAACTGGAGTTTTTCAGGCCGACGAGAACCTTCTGGTTGGTGGCCTCACCCGTGATGTCCGGAGCACTCGGGTTGTCTGCAAGCATACAAACGAACGTGTAGGCATACGAAAGCAAAACCCACCATTGTATCGGAGCTGTACTTCCGTTGTCCCCGCAATGGTGGCCACAGCCAGCATCAAATTGCCACTACAACCGCCGATTTCGAGAGTTCCCCTGAAACACGTACGTGAGCAAGGATAGAAAGACGAGCATCAAACTTCGTGTCTGGCGTTCCGCTGCTGGAGTACGAAGTGCTGAACTTGAGCGTGTCGCCCGAGAAGATCAACGTGGCATTCGCGTTCGTGCAGCCGTCGACCAGCTCCAAGTCCTGAAGTCCGTCCGTTCGATCAACCGGGCAAAAAGAAAGAAGGCACTCACACTTCGTTGCCGACCTGCTCGAAGCACTCCGGCTTGCCGGCGAGCAGGCGGACGGGCGGAGCGGCGAGGACGACGGCGGCCGAGAGGACGAGCAGGAGCGCAGCGGTGGGCGGCGAGCGACCGCCCCACAACGAGGCCGTCGGCAGGCGCATGAGGAGCGAGAGAGCGAAGGAAGAGAGAGCGGGGATTCGGAGGGGCGTCTGCTGCATGAACTGACGGCCGGCCGCCGACTTTCGCCGGCCGTCGATTTGACTCATGCAAATTCGCGGTTAGAGCGTGCAAAAAGGCGAGAGAATAAGCGAACGTCGTTGCGTGCAAAGAAGAAAGGTGTTGCGCAGGAAACAGTCCGAAAGCAAACATCTTTCTACAGCCGAGCCTCTCGGCCAATGTCTACCCGTCGACGGCAAGCACTCGAAGCGGAACGTCACGATTCACTTGGAGGCGAGCATGCGGGCGGCGGGTGCTTCGCCTCAACCGCCGGCCGCCTTTCTCTGCTAGCCGCTTTTGAGTCGGCTCGTGGTGGCTGATCGTCCGGCGGGCACCCGCTTCGATGAGCCATTGGCCGCCCGTCCCGCAAAACAAGCGCTCACTCGTCTTGTCGACATGATCGCGATCTTGTGCGCACCGGTTTGCTCTCGTTCGTTCCGTCCACCTTTAAATCGCGAATTTAATTGGGCTCTCCCACTCGGTTTCTCGACGCCCACCGCAAGCACTCGTATTTCTGTCCCCAGCTGTCTCGTGCGTTCCCGCCCGACTACTCGAGTGGCGAGTGTGGATGGGCGCAGCCAGCGAGAGCAACAGCGGCCGTTAGAGTTGTAGAGTCGCCGAGAGCGTCGATTCGCTCTCCACTGCGAACTTTGGAATTCCTTCCGCTGATTTCGTGCGACGGGGGGATTGCCAGTGTGCCGATCTAATTTGCTGCTCATTGTGGTCGGCCTTGTGGGTCCGTTTTCTTGAGTTGATTGCTGCAATCGCTTTCCAAGTGACTTGTTCGCGACCAGCAAGCCACCATCCTCTTCGCTGCCTCCATTAAAGCAGCTCATGTTTATTCCGCATTCACCATCGGAACAAAAAAACAAAAGACGCGTTGGCGCTCCTCGACTGGGCGCCCATTTCGACGACTCCTCAGGCGGCCACCCTCGAACCGCCCGCCGCCTTCTTCTCGGCCTCCATCGCGTGGTGCTGGTCGAGGAAGGCGCTGAGATACGCGTACAGGTTGGCCCACACGAGCTTCTCGTCCAGCGGCAGCGACTGAAGCAGGAGAGTTGAAGGAGGAAGGAGTGGGCTGACCGCGTTCGCCGGGCGGTCCTTCGCGAGAGCAGCGGTCTGCTCGAGAAGGGCGAGCGTCTCCCAATCGAGCGGGTAGCGCTGGAGGAAGGCGCGAATCGCCGCGTTGTTGCGCGAATTGAAGACGTTCGGGAAGATCCGCTGAAGGTTCATTCGCTCGACGCCCTTCACTCCGTGGGCGACGAGCTCCAAGTCCGCCCGCCAGCCGAAGTCGAGCTGGGCGGCGCGCACGAGCTGCAGCGAACGAGTGGACGGGGCGGGCTGCGGAACTCACCGCGTTGTGCTCGACGGCGCCCGGCATGTGCGACGCGAGGGTGACGCCCTGGATCGTGATGGTCGTCGTCGTGCCGTCGGTCTCGTCGGGCGCGGCGCTCTTCTTTGCGGCCGCCTTCTTCTTCCGCCAGCCGACGACCGCGACCACAACGAGGAAGAGGACGAAAACGAGGCTGCAACAAGAAGCGAATGGATAAGGGCAAAGAAGAGGGAACACAGACAACAACAGGAGGCAGCCAATCAACAATCCGAGTTTCCAACCCCCGAAGCCCGCTTGGGCCTGTGCTGAATTGTTCTCCGGCTTCTCCAGCGTGGCCGTCTGCAAGCGAGAGAAGTGGGCGAAAGAGCGGGCGGGACGAACGAATTTGAACGTGAAGCCGGGCGCTGTCTTGTTCATCGCGACGCCAACCGTCGTCTTTTTTTGCCCTCGCCCGCTTCCCCGAACTTCGGCGGGGTCGGGCAGTCGAAGTTCCCCTGGCCGACGACGATCTTGTCCGCCGTGGCGTGAGCCGAAAAGAGCAACTCTTTTCGTCCCTATGAAATGGATCGGAGCAAGTGACCAGTGAAGCGAACACCGACTATTGTAGTAGAGCGTCGGTTGAGTGTTTTGGCCGGGCGGCGGGCCTTGAACAGAAAGGTTTCCAGGACACCCGCCGATGTCCAACTTTCCGCTGCAACACACACAGTCAATGGAAAAAGAAAGACGAACCTCGCAGTCGCCTTGCCGTTCGGGTACGCGATCTCAAACTGCAGCGTGTCGCCCGAGAAGACCAGCGTGGCTTCCGACTTCGTGCACCCAACGAGCAGCTCCAAGACCCTGAAGTCGTCCGTTCAGCCGCGAGAGAACGAAGAGAGTCTCACACTTCGTTGCCCACGTGCTTGAAGCACTCCGGCTCGTCGGCGAGCAGACGGGCGGGCGGAGCGGCGAGGACGGCGGCGGAGACGAGAAGCAGGAGGACGGGGTACGAGGAGCGACCGCCCCAAAACGCGGCCGTTGACGCCCGCATGATGAGCGAGAGACGAGTGGGAGAGCGGAAAGAGAGCGGGTGCACGGGCGGACGTCGACTGAACAAACCGATTGCCGACCGCCGCTCGGCGTTGTCGCCCACTCGGCTGATACGAATTCGTGTCCAAAAGAGGGAAAGAAGCGGACGCCTTTTGTGGTTTCGCTGGACGAATTGGCGAGCAGGACGAGCGTCGTTTTGAGATCGAACCGCCGTTCAAGTCGCTTTGGCTGGTTCTCATTCGCAAGCGAATGATCCACCGAAAGGCAACAGAAAGCGGTGAGCGGCGAACGAGCAGTGAGCGGTCGACCAGAAGCACGAGAGTGTCCGCTCGATTACGCGTAAAGAACTCTTCGCTTTCAAGAGAACAGACTGCCGCGAAGGTCGCCGCGTCCAGCGGGTAGCGGCGGAGGAACGCGTCCACGTTCCGCGCGGCGAACACGTCGCTCTGGCCGCTCCAGAAGATGCGGGGCAGCTTCATGCGCTCCATCCCGTGGATGCCCTCTCCAAAGCGCTCCAGATCCGCGCGCCAACTGAAGCCGCCGTTGTTCGCCGACACGATCACCTCAAACAGACGCGTGAAGAGGGAGGGGTGGCTGAACTCACGGAAGTTTGCTCCGCGTCGATGGCGGCTTGCTCGGCGGCCGTGAGCCCGCGGGCGGTCTCCTCCGGCTTCTCCGCTTTCGTGGCCGCCGTCGTGTGCTCGTCGCCCGACTTCGGTCGAACGCGAGTTTGTTCGCTGACTTCCTTCTTCGGCGTCTCCTTCGGCGGCATCTTGCGCGTCTTCGAGGCCGATTTGGATCCGCCGAGCGACTTCTTCAGCGAGCGGGCGGTCTTCTTCGCCTTCTGGCGACGGGACTTCGAAGATGACTTCTTGCCGTCCGCCTTGCCCGCTCGCTTGCGCCGCCAGCAGAAGCCGACGGCGGCAGCACCGGCAGCGAGCAGCAGCCTGGAAGATGATGGGAATGGGAGGTTGAGCGAACGAAGAGCGAGAACTTACAGCAATCCGCACAGCCCGCCGCCAACCGTCGCCCAGAGCCGCCAGCCGCCGAAGCCCGCCCCGTCCGCACCGGCCTCCCCCGACTTCTTCTCCAGAACGGCGTCCTTCTGAAAGCGACTGATGAGCAGGCGGAGAAGGAGTGAGAACTCACGAATGTGAACGTGAAGCCGGGCGTCGCCTTGTCCATTGCGAAGCCAACCGTCGTCTTCTTCTTGCCCTCGTCCGCATCATCGAACTTAGGCGGGGTCGTGCAGCTGGACTTTCCAGTGCCCACAACGATCTGCTGGTCGGTGGCGGTGCCCGAGAACGGCAGTGCTTTGGGCATGCCTGCAAGAAGGGAGGGATGAGCAGGAAGGAAGAGCCGAACTCGCCGTTGTAGGTGATCGACGGAAAGTCGGGCTCCTCTTTGCTCATCTTTAAGCGTTGTAAACAGCCGCCGACTTCAAACGTTCCGCTAAAACACGAGAGATTGCGAGAAACGAAAAATGGACGAACTTGGTTTTCACGTCCTTGCCCGGATAGTCGATCTTGAATTCCAGCGTGTCGCCCTTGAAGACCAGCGTTGCATTCACGTTCGTGCAGCCGTCCAGCAGTTCGAAGGTCCTGAAATCCGTTCGAGCGATTAGCCGTGGAAGGTAGGAGGAAAACTCACACTTCGCTGCCCGTCTCTTTGAAGCATCCCGGCTTGTCGCCCAGCAGGCGGACGGGCGGGGCGGTGAGGACGGCGGCCGTGAAGAGGAGCAGGGGGCCGAGCGGCAGGGAGCGACCGCCCCACAACGAGGCCGACGGAACGCGCATGACGGCGGAGAGCAAGTGGGAAAGCGGGCGACTCGAGCGGCCGTCAACTGAACGAAATGGCGACTGCGAGCTGCCGCCTTCCTTCCTGCCGACTCGACTGATGCAAATCCGTCCGCCTTCCCCACTTTCCACAGGCAGAATGTCGAGTTGGTCGTCTCGAACGACCTTCGACGAGATCTCTGACGAACACTCCCGCTCGCAGTCAACACTCAACTTGCGCTCTAATCTCGAGAAAAAGAATGGGCACGAATTCGCGGCACATCTTCCACAGACTTCTTTGCACTTGCTCCACTCATCTCCAGTGATAGTTTACTTCGTTCTCTTTGATGACGTGTTTATTTAAGCGAGGAGAATCAAACGAACAAAGAAGACTGGAAGACTTGAAGAAGATGGAAGGAGGTGGGGGACTAGAGAGACGAAACGAGGGACCAGCAAGAAGTGGGTGACCAGAACACACAGAAAAGAGCAGACAATGGGAAAAGAACAGAAAGAAGCAGCCGAACGCTGGAAGCTACTCGCTCCCGTCCGACGAGTCGCCGATCCCCGCGCCGATCGCCGCCGCCAACTGCGGGCAGTCGGCCTCGAAGCGCGCGAAACCGGCCGCCTCGAGCACGTCCTCGGCGTTCCGTTGGGCAAAGCGGAGGGCGCGGCGCTTGAGGTCGCCCAGCGCGGGTGAGGCAGCGGCGAGGCGGAGGGCGGCGAGGGCGGAATCGGCGGTCAGCAGGCCGACGATCCGATCCGTGCACGCGTACTGAAAGCGGACGGGTAAGGTGGGAGTGGATGCAGGGTCGGTTGCGGGCTGATTACGGGGATGCAACTCCGTTCTCTTTATCACCACCTGCATCTACCGCACTGTAGCATCCCGCAGTCCCCTCCCTCCCAACACCCAACTGCTTGACTTCCCTCCCGCTTACCACGAGCTCGGGCACCTCGTAGTCGGCGGCGAGGCGGAGGAGCGCGAGCGGGTCGTCCAGCGCATCCAAGAGGCGCCGGTGGAGGAGCGGAGCAGCCGCTCGACGTCCGCCGCCGCGTGGCCGTCGATCGTGAGCACGCGGGCGGTCGGCGGGCGCAGGAGCGCGTCGAAGCGGCGCGAGTGGACGCGCAAGACGAACGCGGCGACCTGAAGCGAGAAGCCGTGAGTTCAACGACGGAGTGAGGGGTTGAAGGCGGCCGTCCACTCCTCCCATCTCCAGCGCTCACCTTAAAGACGCGCCCCTCCGCGCGGACCTCCAAGTCGGAGAGGTCGACCGAATCGAAGGCGGCGGCCAGCCGGGCGTTCAGCGGCCGCATCGCGACGAGCGGCCGCTCGTGGAGCTCCTGCAAGCGGGCGGCGGAGTGCGGAGAGCGCGGCCGAACTCACCGGCAGCTCGCCGACCGGCCGCCCCGCAACGGTCGCCCGCACGACGTCGTCCTCCGAGTGGACGGCGCGCAGCAACTAGCAGACGTCCGCCGCTCGCAGCGCGCCGAACGGGAGCTCGCCGCCCCGCGCGCAGTGGCGGCGGAACAGCGCCGATTGGAGCGCGCACAGGAACTTCGGGACCTGCAACCAAGGGGGTGAATAGCGAGTTGAGGGGGGAATTGAGAGGGAGGTGGCAGCTACCGTCTCATCAACGGGCCACTAAACACCTGCTGATTGAACGAGCGAGTTGTGAGTGGAAGCAGAAGAAAGAAGGCTTTTGATTGGAAGGAACCAGCTGCCGATCCCATGAACCAGTCGACTAGCCGCTGCTTATCGAGGCAAAAGACGCCGACTGTTCCCCGCACTCACCTTGAAGCTCATCCCTTGGCGCAGCAGTCGAATCTCGAAGTCGGCCCAGCGCTCGTCGCCGAACGTGCGCGCCGCCCGCCGGTCAAACTGCGCGCCGATCGCTTCGGCCGCCGGGTGCCGCACCGCCGCGCAGACGACGAGCGGCTCCCCGACGGAGACGAGCGGCAGGAATTCGGGCACCTCGAAGTAGTGGGTGAGGCCGGCGGCTGCGAGGCGGGCGTCGAAGCAGGTGGCGGCTCAGAACGGGGATTGAAAAAGCGAGGAGTGGGAGGAACGAACCGCGGACGTTCGTGCGCTCGCCGGCCGCGTTCTCCAACCACACCTCCCTGGACGTGGGCGGCGGCTTCGTCGTCGCCGGTGGACCACAACGAGAGCTCCAGGCACTCGTCCTCCACGTCGTCGTAGGCCGTGAATTGCGGCCGGTACTCCCGAGAAGCCGCCGTCCAGCGCGCCGCTCGTCCACGCGTCCCGCGACGAGGCGGCGGCGGCGGAAGTCGGCGAGCGGCCAGCGGAGCGTCGCGCCCTGCGCCGCCCCGCCGAACACGCGCAGCACGTGGCCGTCGAGGCGGACGCACGCGAACAACTTCGAGGCGGCGCGGAAGTTGCCGAGCGGCCCCCCGAACAGCCGGACGGGCCGCCCGCCACGTTGCAGCGCGTCCGCGTCGTCCAGCACGCGGCCTGCAAGCAGTCGGGTGATCGGAGTGGGGATCGGAGGGGACTGGGGCGGGATGGGGGTGTTGAGTGAACAAAGAAGACTGTTCCGAGGGTGGGGTGAACATCCAGTCGCTCTTTTGCTCGAAGGAGGAGAGGGTCGTTCACCCCGTGACTCCGCTCGCCCAACCAAACGGCCCCGAACTCACTCTGAACGTCGCTCCGCTCGCCGTCCACCCGCTCGAGCCACAGGTCGCAGCGGGCGCCGAGCAGCGCGGCGGGCGGCGCGGCGGCGAGGGCGACCAGGTGGACCGCGAGGCCGTCCGCCCCGCCGGCCGGCCGCAGCGCGCGGAAGCGGAGGAAGAAGAGCGCCGTCGCCGGCCCGCCGTCCTCGAGGCCGATCGCGCGGCTCGTCAACTCGTCGCCCGTCTGCACGCCGTCGAAACGGGCGGCGAAGTGCGGCTGGCGGAGCTCGAGGACCGTCGGGTCGAACAGCGAGGGCACCGTTGAGGACATCGCGATTCGAGCGGCTGGAAAGAAGAAACGTTTGCAAAGAAGGAATCGGCAGAAGTCGGTTGAAAAGCGAGTGGAACGCGGGGAGTTTGAGGTGGAACGACTGAATTGACGGCAAAGTGGTAGAGCACGAGTTTTCTCGTCGGTTTGATCGAAATTCCGGCCATGAACGAGCGGAAACGAGCGGAGAGAAAGCGAAAAGTGGCGGCCGGCCGCCGTTCGAGCCGCGCCCACCCCTCGCGGACGGCGCGGCCTGCGGTTTGTTTCGTTGCGGCGAGCGGCCGGCAGAATAGAGAGGCGACGGACGGTTGGACGTTGGGTGTTCTGCCGATTCGAACGGATGGAGCGACCGAGTTGCGAGGAACTCGCAGAAACACGAGTGCTTCTCGGCACGTCCAGTGGCGATTGCTCGTGGCATTTGAATGCGAAGGCGTTTTATTTGGTTGTTCACAATCAGTCGTGATCGGTCGTCATTCCGCTCCGCTCCCTTTCGTTCCACTCGCCCCGTCCTTCGTTTCGGCCGCTCCTCCGTCCGCGATGCTCACCCGTTCGCTCGTCCTCGTGCTCTTCGGCCTCCTGCTCGTCGGACTGATGCAAGTGGACGCGCTCTGGTGCTACCACAACGAGTTCGTGCCCTGGAGGCCTCCGGAAAAGAAGGACGGGTGCTCGTACTGCGTAAAAGGCGAAAAGAACGCGTACTTCTGTGACACGCGGAGCGGAATGTGAGTGTCCCCTCTTTCTGCCAATAACCCTTCTTTTTTGGGCCGTCCAAATGTCTGGAGGACGCGGTGAGCGGCCGGACGTGCTACTGCGACGACCGCGATCTGTGCAACGGACCGCCCGACTATCCGGCCGCTTCCACCGCTCCACTCGCGTCTTTCGTCGTGCTCTCGCTGATTGTCGCCCTGAGCGCTCTCATGATCCAACTGATCGCCTCCTGAGTTGCGAACGTCCACTCACACTCGCTCCTTCCGCTGTCGTGTGTGCTCGGTGGAATAAACCGGTTCATCTGACTCGCTTATTCTTTCCCAGCAAAGAAGATCCTAAGGAAAGACGTTGGATTGCCAGCAAGAAGACGTCGACCGTACTCACAGCCACGCGCAATCACTCAAAAAACCCGTGTTGTATTAAAGTCGAGTGGTGGGTGGACGTCTGCTTGCGATACTCTCCCCACAGTCGGTTCGCAATCCACTCCTTTGGAAGAAGCCGTAGCTACAGGCAGACGTCCATCTACTCACGCTGATCGCCTGTTGCTCGCTCGATCGTTTGTTCCTGACTGACCTAAAAAGTACCGGCTTTTGACTTTGTAAGCTCCATTTTCTGCTCGCGTCCACTCGCAATCTTCCAATTTTTAACCTCAATAAACCAAAGGAACAAGAAGAATACTTCAACGGCCTCAGGAGACTGTGGGCGCGTTCTCGGTCGTGGCGCCGCCCGTCTTCCCGTCGGCGGCCGCCTCCACGTCCATCGTCGCCCTGCAAACAAATCAACGGAATTGAACGCAACAAACAGAATTCACGTGTTCTTGCCCTCCATCGTGACGGTGACCTCGCGAACAGGCCGCTTCGGGCGGGCGGGCCGGTCGCCGGGCTGCGGCCGGTCCACGAGCTGCTCGATGGCGGCGGGCAGCAGTCGGCTGGGCGGCGGGCGGACGAGCGGCGGGTGGCTGCAGGCGGGCGGTGGAGTCTCTAAAGGAGCGGGCGGGACTCACGGCCTTCCGGTCGGCGCTCAGCAGCTGAGCGAAGGCGGCGCCCATTTCGCCGAGCGCCCGGCCATCTGCCTTGGCCGCGTCTCCCGCACTCACGCGTAGATGGAGGCGAACTCCACGCCGGGGCGGTGCAGGAAGCCGGGCTCCTTGAGGACCACGTGCACCTCGCCGTGCGGGCGGCGCTGCACGAAGAAGGCAGCCGGCGAGAGGCCGCCGAGCAGCGGGACGGCGAGCGGCACGTGGGCGTCGGGAGCGGCCGCCTCCACCCACGCGCTCGGGCTGATGCTGAGCGGAGCCGTGAACAGACAGCGGAGTTGCAGCAGGCGGCGGTGGTCCGTGCCTGAACGATAAATTCAAAAAGGGATCCGCGCGTAAGGACGCACTCACGAATCCCTCCTCGCAGATGTGCGGCCGCGCGGTGCAGGACGATGTGGAAGGCCTGCAATCAGGAGTGGAGACGGGGGACTGGACTTCGAACGGCCGCCGCTCACGTTCAGCCGCGGCGCCCGCAACGTCGCCCACACGTGCAGCAGCTGGAGCGGCCGGCCGCCCGCTGTCTGCTCCACATACGCCGAACGCCGACTCCCGCACGTCGAACCTGCAGGCGGAGAGGAGTGAGTGGGAAGATGGGCGAGGGGCTGTTGTGAGCGAATTCGGGAGCAATCCACCGTCGAGATCGGCACGACCGCCTCCCCCTTCCCACTCCCCAAACTCACGTCTTGCCGACCACGATGAAGCGGTCGTCGCGCACGGGGAAGCGCCTCTGCAACGAGAAGGAGTGAGCGAGACGACCGGCAATCCGCCCACCTTCTCGGCGCCCATCTGCTGCTCGGCGACGCGCTCCTCCAGCCGGCCGACCGCCCGCTTCCACCACGCCCACGCCGCCAACTCCCCCGTGAACGCAAGAAAGAAGAGCAGCACGAGGTTGGAAGCGGCGGCAGTGTGCACTCCTCGACGAACTGACGACATCGCGGGGCAGAAGTCCAGGAAATCGTGCGAAAGCAACCGCGAGGGCGGTCGAGCGGCCGGGCGAACGGAAAGAAGGGAAATGAGCGGCCGAAGGGAGGGAGAGAAGGAGAATTGAGCGAGAGGCTGGACGGTTGATTGAGCGGCTGATTGTTCGGAAAGCAAGCGGTCGTCGCCGAAGGATGTCTGCACGGTCCAGCACGCTTCTCGTCCACTTGGCGGGCGGAAGACGCGCCTCCTGATGCCCAAGCGGCAGCAAATGAGCCCAATTCGTTCGGAACGTTGAGAAAAGCGTGACAAACATGTCACTTCGATTGGTCTACTCGTTCCGAATGCCGCGAGCAGAATTCTCTCCAATTTCCGCTCGCTCGATTCACGGCCGGAAATTCGCGACTAAGCGCCGCGAATCGACGAATGTGTGGGCCGTTTGTCGACGTGAAAAGTTAGCGTAATTTCGATCGACTTCTCGCCGAATTCGGGTTGTTGTTTCTGGTCGTTGAGTGGACGACGCCGTCACTTCCTTTTTGGAACAGACTATTGAAGATTGAGGGCGGAAAACAAACACTTCTTCTCTTCGAAAGCAGAAACAAGCGGTGAACAAAAGAGCAGCTCGAGGCAGCCGACCGGCAGGGCGGGAAGCAGACGAAGTGAACGCCCGAATTTGCATGAGCCGCCGTCTCGCCCGAACCTTCCGGAAGGCGCCGAATTTGCGTTCGAGATACAAATTTTCGGTCGCCTTCGGGCCTTCGCATCACCGACCGGGCCACTCGACCGACCCGTCAGTCGCTCGTGTTCCCCGCTTTCCTCCTCCCGCTCTCCTCCAGCCCCCTCCAAATGCGCTCCTCGATGCTCCTCGCCGTCGTCGTGCTGCTCGGCGCGCCGCTCTGCTCGTCGGCCGGCCCGCTGCTGCTCGGAGAGGACGCCGCGTGTTTCGTGGAGAAAGAAGGAAAAGTGTGAGTCCTCCGTCCGTCTTCCTCCACCAGCTCATCCGCCCGCTCGTTGCAGGACGTACACGGGAACAGAGGCGTGCAAGACCGCCAACACGACCACGCTGTTCTTCACCGGTGACGCGCTCATGTTCGAGATGAACTACGCCGATCCCACGATCTCGTCAAATGCCATGTAATCGGAGTCATGCAGCAATGGCAACTCTCGAATTTCTTGAAGGTTGACTTTGAAGGTCAACAAGTGCGAACGCAGCGACACGCTCAATGTGGACTCACGGCCGCGACCGAAGCACAACGGATTATTATCGAATGGTGAGCTCCGCTAATCGGTCTGTCGTTCCGAGGTTCCAGGTGTACTCCTCGATTTCCCCCTCTTTGGAAAGGCCGCTGCGGACGGCATCACTTTCAACAGCTCGCTGCAAGCCTGCTCGTTGAAGTTCAAGAAGACGGAGAGCGGCAAGTACTCGATCGCCGACGTCTCGATCACTCTCGACAAGGCGGCCGAGCCTTTCTCCATCGACTTCGTGAGCGCCCATTCTCTTCTTCCCGCCACTCATCTCCCGCTCGTTGCAGAAAGGGGTTCTCAAAGGCAGCGTCACGGACGAGTACTCGTCGCCGAATTGAGCACCAGCGAGCGGGCCCAAAGACCGAGTCTCCTGCTTCTTTTGCCCCTTTCTTCCCCCTTGTGTTCCCATGTTCCCCTCTTGTATGCCCCTTCCTCCCCTGTAGCAAATAAACGGTAGAAATGTACGTGCGGCTTCTCAACAAAAAGCGGGCGACCTCTGTGTCCACTGGTCAAAGGAGATGAGGACGAGTCGATGCTTTCTTTGCGTCTCGCCCCGATGAGCTCGTCGCCCTACGGCTGCGGCTTTCCGAACGGCGGCAGAGAGGTCGCCCGCGTGTTCTCCGTTCCGTCCCGGTCGCCGCCTTCCTTGCTCGCCGCTTCTCGACCTCTCGCTTGAAAAGCGACTACCAGACAAGCCGACTCGCTTCGCTTGGCCTTTGCGGCCGCGAAGCAGTCGAAAGCAGACGCCGCCCTGCCCAATCGGCACTCGACACGTGTCCCGTTGGCTTCGTTGAGCGCCCGCTCGTCTTTTTGGTGGACTGCAGCTCCCGGTCGGCTGTCGGGTTCTCCGGTTGCCCGATTGCCGCTGGGCGGGGCACAGAACGACCAATTGCTCGTCGGAAATACGCAAAGCAGAAGCGGGAGGAGTCCTCGCCATTGCGCCCCCAGCTACTCGAATCAAGCTCGTTGTTCGGATTGCCCAGCCGATGTCGAGTGACGGACTTTCTGCCGCCACATCGAGCCGCTCGTCTTCTCGTGTCTTCCCGCACCGAATCCCCGCCGGCCCACTCACTCGCTCGCGATCTCTTCGGACTTTTTGGCCGAAATATCGTTTCGACGCCGCCGCCTGTTTGTTCCCGCAAGATTGCGGTTTCGAACATCCAACGGCGAGGATCCCCGGGGAGAAGGGAGTTGATGGCGGCATGAACGCGTGGAGCTTCTTCTTCCGACCAAGGCCAGAAAAGACTCGCGCCGCTGTTGTTCGCTTGTGGGAAGCCCCTGGCATCGACGACGCCCCTCAACCGACGGCCCAACCGGCCCGCCTTCTTCGACTCCAACACTCGTGTTTATTCTTAGACACGACAACAGGGAAAAGAGAACTAAACGGGGACTCGACCTACAGCGGCTCCTCCAACGACTCCTCCAACGACTCCTCCGGCGGCCGCCTGCTTCTCGGCCTCCATCGCGGCGTGGTGCTCGAGGAGGACGCGAAGCTTCGTGACGAGGTCGGCCCACACGGCGCGGTGGTCGTCGGGCTGCAAGCGGCGAGTGGGCGGGCGGGAGGGGCGGACGGACCAGCAGCGAGGAGGCGGCGCAGGGGGCGGCCATCGCGAGCTTCTCGCGCACGAGCTCCACGTCCTTGGCGGCGAGCGGGTGGCGGCGGAGGAGGGCGCGCACGTCGGCCGGCCGCCCGTCCGCGTCGGCGAGCGCCCGCAGCAGCCGCATCCGCCGGACGGCCTCCACGCCCTCGGTGGTCGCCTCCAAGTCGTCGCGCCACTCGAAGTCCTCGCCCTCGGGCGGTGCGGGCTGCAAGCGGGCGGCCGAGTGAGTGAAGCAGAGGGCCGGGGGACGAACCACAGCGGCCGCATTCTCGCCGTTCGATTTGCCGGCGGCCTCCTTCGTCTTCGCCTCCGTGCGCGTCGCATCGCCGCCGGCCCGCTTCTTCCGCAGGCACACGACCGTCAGGACGACCACGAGGGCGGCGGCGGCGAGTCTGCAAGCAGTTGAAGGAGGGGAGGAGGAGGAACGCACAAGAGGACGACGGCGCCGATCGTGACGCCCAGCGGCCAGCCGCCGAAGCCCGCGCCCGCCGCCCCGCCGGTCGCCGCGCGCTCCAGGGCGGCCGTCTGCAAGCGGGAGGAGTGGGCGGAGGAGCGGCCGGAACGAACGAAAGTGAACGTGAAGCGGGGCGCCCGCGCGTCCATCCGAAGGCCGACCGCCGTCTTCCGCCGCTCGCCTCGTCGAACTCCAGCGGCTTCGGGCAGTCGGACCAGCCGTCGCCGATGTGGATCTTCTGGGCGGTGGCCGTGCTCTCTAACGGCAGGGTCTTTGATTTGCCTGCAGTAAAGGTGGGATGAGCAGTAGTGGGGAGGCACTTGCCGTTGCACCAGAGCGCAGCTGTTTTTTGGTCCGCTTCTTGACGCAGCTTCAAGAGTCGGGAACAGCCGCCGATTCCGAGAGTGCCGCTAAAACCGAGCAGGATTGAGTGGAAGGAAGGAGCGACGAACGTCGTGTTCACCACGCCGCCCGGGTACGCGATCTTGAAGTGCAGCGTGTCGCCGCCAAAAACGAGCGTCGCGTTCGCCTCCTTGCACCAGCCGTCCAGCTCGAACGTCCTGCAGTCCGCCCGATCCGTTCGATTTGTGAGAAGAAGGGGGACTCACACAGTGCCGTCGTTGTCCCGGAAGCAGACGGGATCGTCGGACAGCAGACGGACAGCCGTGAAGACGAGGAGCAGGAGGACGAGCGGCAGGGAGCGACCGCCCCACAACGAGCCCGGCGGTACGAGCATGAGGAGCGAGAGGGCGGAGAGGAGGGGGGAGAGGAGAGGGAAGATGAGTGGGGAGAGGAAAGGGGAGATGAGAGGGAAGAGGAGTGGGGAGAGGAGAAAGGAGGAGTGGGGAGAGGAGCAGAGAGATTGGGAAGCCGACGGAGTTTTTAAGCGAGTTTACAGTACTGGCCAAAAAAATTGGGACACCCCGTATCTCGGTATCCACTGGGCCGTTCGAGCTGAAACTTTCACCACTACTCTCACACCTAAGGACATGCAAGTTCAACACCCAAAAGTAGAATTTGGATCACGAGCAAAAGAGATTTTTTCAAAACATCGAATTCCAGGCGGACAAAAGTTTTGGGACATCGAGGAAACTGGACCGCAAAACCTTTAGCTTTGAGTATTTTGCGCCAATTTTTTTGCGAGTGGCTTCGCAGACCCTCCTCAATCACTCTGCTCGTTTGCTAAACGGGGCGTCGGCGGACAGAGATTCTGCGGCCGTTTTTATTGTAGTCTTCAAGTCACCGCCTTTTTGCGGCTGAAGTCGTAATTCTGAAGACTTGAAGGTGAATAAGTCGTTTCAAAATGAGGCTTTCAGTCTGGGATGTGAATCAAAAACAATTCCTTCCATTGCTACTAAACCGAACAAAATTTCTCGGCTGAACTTTGGACCGGCCACCGCACCACTTCACGTTCGATCAAGGAGAGCATGGAGCTGTGCGTGTCCTGGCAATCCATACGCTGCTGGCTGAATCACGACAATGTCTACTATAACTTCCTCAAGAAGAAGCTCCCGCTCACCGCCCTGCATCCCGCCAATCGACTCGCATTTGCGCGCCGTCGTCTGATCAATGGGAGCGACTTCTCCAATTGGATCTTCAGCGACGAGAAGCGTTCTGTCTGGACGGGCCGGATGGCGTCGGCTCCTACGGAACGGGGAACGTCCATTTGAAGCAAATCAAGCGGCAAATGCGCGGTGGATCCATCATGGTGCTGAGCGCGATTTCGTCTACCGGAAAGTTGAAGCTCAAAGTGCGTTCTTTTTCCAGTTGAGCGTTTTATCATCAAGCCTTCTGTGTTTTCAGGAATGTTCGGATCAGTACTAATTGCCGAGCTACCTTTCGGACCTGCGCTCGACTTTCTTTTTGTGGGCGATGGCCGAAATGAAGCGGAAGTCGGGGGTCTAGCAGCTGGATCGCTCGCCGTCCACACCGCCAAGATCGTCACGCACTTTCTCGCCAAGCAGAAACGAGCGGCAGATACGTGGCCTTCTTGCAGTCCCAATTCAAACCCGATCGAGAACGCCTGAGAGCTGTTCGAGGCGCAAATCTAGAATTTGTGACGATGTCACTCAAAGGGCAATCTGCTCGCTGCGATCAAGCGTTACATCCCTAAAACCCCCCTCAATATGATCACAAGACTCTGCTCGTTATGTAACAGGGTTTGTTTGTGAGCCCGGCAGGCATCTGTCAGCTTACTGGAGCACACCGGCGTTGGGTCGTCGGGCCCACGTGGCCCGGCGGCCGGCCGTCTCTCGCCCGCCCGCCCCGAGCACCGCCCATCGACCCGAGCCCGCCGTACAAAAGCCCGCCGGCGAGCGGCGACGAGGACTTCCATCCAGCGGAAGCGACCAGCAGGCGGCGGCCGGCGAGCCGCCGCGGTCTCGTGATCTTCCCCCTTTGATCCCTTCGTGCTGTACGTCGCCCTCAATAAACCTCGCATTCACGTGCACGTTGCCCTGGTCGGAGGTCCTCGTGGGTCGGGGCGACGGCCGGGGAGGAGGACGGCCCTCGCGGGCCGGTCCTCTTCTCTCGCGCCCGCAATGGTAGCAGCGAGTGGTTGGGATTTTTTTTCTCGTTCCACCCCTTGGGTTGTGGGCTCTCGTGCGCGTGATGACCGTTCGCGTGGTGAGCGCTTCATGGGCCCGGCGCTCGAATTGGAGACGATGTGCGGTCTCATCGAGGGCGATGAGCAGCAGAGGGGGAGGATGAGTGGCGGTTTGGAGCGCGCCGGATTTCGTGAACTCGCGCGGTCAAATTCGGAGCACGCGCGATGCGAGTGTTTGCGTGTTCGTGATTTCTCTTCGTCGTCTTCCTTCGATCGAAGAGCAGCGAATTCGGAAAGCGGAACAAGGCGGCAAGAACGTCGTCTTGACTCTCTTCCGCTACCGAGTTTTTTGCTTTCTCGAAGTGCAGACGGAAGTGGAATCTAGAACTAGCTGGAAGACTCGAGCGAGCGATCGTTGATGAGAAGAAGTTTGGACTGCGCGCATTTCCTCGCCAGCCACTTCCTTCGCTATAAACTCCTTGCTCACGTCCTCCAGTTCCTCATTCGCATCGTTGCGAGTTTCTCCTCCGATCCTTCTTGCGGGTGCACATTAACCGGCGGTCACGATCGGCAGGCCGCCGCGAAGGTGAGTTGTGCGCGATTTGTGCGCCGATCGTGTTCCCGCTGTGCATCGGAATGCACTTCGCGAACGCGCCGGCGGCTAATGGAGTCCGCGGAACGATCGGCCGTCGGGCGGTCGTGGGCGGCCGGCGGAATGGATTCGCGGCCGATCGGGCGGGGCGCTAATGGACGGCCAAATGGATGTGCGGACGGCCGGAAGTTGGCGGACGCGGAAGGACGAACGGACAGGAGGATGACGCGAGCACGGGCCATTGGGAAGTGGCCGCGGAACGACGGGCGGTCGGCGTCGCGGAACTCGAGGTCTCCTGGCCTGCTCGAGCGGTCTGTTACTTGTCCGGTGTGGTTTTGCTCGTCCTTTCCTCCTGTCCGTCCCTCCCGCTCCAGAGCGCACACCGACAGCCGATTTCATCGTGCTGGTGCGTTCTGTTACCAACTCTTCCCTCCCTCCAGCCCCGACACTGACGGCCGATTAATCGTGCCGGTCGGGTGCTGTTCCAATCCTCCCTCTTCCCTCTTCGTGATGAACGGCCACGTCGACGAGATGATCGGCGAGGAAGGCGATCGGCCTGGAGGATCGAAGAGCGAGGCGGAGAGTTTGGCGGAAGAATTGGCGGAGGTCGGTGGTTGGGAGACCGAATGGAGTTCCCTCCCGCCCTTCAGTGGAGTCGGCGGTGCGCTTTTCAGCCGCTGGCACAGCCGGCTGGAAGATCACTTCGATCTGGAGCCGAAGCTGACGGATGGCTTGAAGTACGCCCGGCTGCGATTCCTCCTTTCGGGACTCGCAAGGGAGGCTGTTGATCGCGAGGCGACCAACTACGAGGAGGCGGTGATGGTGCTAAAGAAGAAGTTCGGAGGAGAGGACGTGAAGCGAGCCGCCGAGCAGGAGCTGTCGACGATTCGGATGGCCGAAGGCGAGGGAGTTTCAGTGTTTTCCGAACGAATGCTGTCCGTTGCGGAGGTGGCGGCAGACGGAGAAGTGGAGGGAGTGCGCGCCTACCTCCTGCTCTCGTCGTTCCTTCGCGGTCTCGACGCCCGTCTACGTCTGGAGGTCAAGCGGGACGATCCGGTCGACTTCGAGCACGCGGTGGCACTCGCTCTGAAGCACGAGCGCCTGCAAGTGGAGGAGGAACTCCTGGAGCTGCGCGAGGCAAAGGAGGAGTTCGAGTCGCGTCACTCGACGGACGAGAGCGACCAGGAAGAGGAATAAAGGCTGCTCCTTGAGGAGGCAGCGGTCTTCGTTCGGATGGTCGGTCAGCGAGTGGAAGTGGGCGCTGGGCGAGTGCGCGTACCTGTGAACGCGGACGACTGCGGGAAGCGAAAGAGGCGGTCAGGCTGTCGATCGAATTCGACGTGTCGGCGGAACCCACCGGCCTGTGTGCCTTTGCCGGTTGGAAGGGGGCATCGAGAACGGTGGCCGCCCGCTTCAAGCTGATGCTGTCGCCTCAGAAGTGGCAACGAGCGAGTGCAGAAGGGCGAGCAAGCGGTTAGTTGGCTGCACGTTCAAGGAGGTGGACGAGAAGCTGCTCAAGGACGAGAAGCGCGTGCGGCGTGTGGACGGCCGGCGAGCCAAGAGCAGCAGCCAAGTGGTCGACCAGATGATCGTCAGGATGCAGAGGAAGGCCGACGAAGCGAGCGAAGAGTCGCCTCGACCTCCGGAGGGCCGCCTGCAAGATCAAGTCGACGCCTCAGTTCGTGGATCGTTGCGAAGTGCAGCCATTTGCACCGGAGTTCGTCGAGGACGTTCGGACGCGAATCGGCGCCAAGCGGAGAACGGGCGGACCGGTTTCGAGTTAACGAGGCCGTCACTCGAGGACGGGCAGCGATCGCAAGAGTCGCGGCGACGACCGAGAAGAGCGCTGGAAACCGCGGCGAAGATGCTCGTCAGTGCTCACCTCTCGGAGCAAGCTGGTCGACCGAGTGGCTGCACAATCCCGCACGCAGCGGCCCTTCTGCGTTGGATTGAAAGGGATGCCGCCGGCCGCGAGATGAGTCGACGGCAGAAGGAAGAAGTCGAAGAGGGCGAAAGTCGAGAAGTCGACATTTCCAGTCCGGGCGCGTTCAGCAACGTTCTGCCTCCACAGAACGCCGGTTCGGCGGATGGAGTGGACAGTGGCTGATGAAGCGGGCGCGAGCACCCACGGCATTCACTGCAGTTCGCTTTTGTGGTGCGGCAGTCTGGAATTTGGGGACGTTCGAGTCGTCGTCCAATGTCGTCGGCAGATGCGGGGATCAAGGAAGATCGCCCTTTTGGTTCGTCAGGACAGAACGTCAGAACGAACGGAACATCAGCGACGACGAGACGCCGCGGAAAGGAAGTGAACGCTAACCACGTGAGGCGGGCGGTCATGCTTTGTGCAAAGGCCCTAAAGAAGCGGCGGATGACTGCGAGCACGTGGAGACGAATGCAAAGAGGAGTGCTCGACGACGGCGGACGCGGAAGATCGTTGCGGTGGACGTGGCCGTTGCGAGGGAGCTCGCGGAAGACCCAATTGACTGGAGCAGCCCGTGAACGAGAGCGAAGGATCGAAAGAAGCGAGCGTTGAAGTGTGAACTGGACGCGCGCTCGCAGGTCACCGCCAATCGTGAGGAACGCAGAGCGCGCGCTCGCGAAGACGACTGGACGGCAAAGATCGACCAGAATGCATTTGACTGAGGCTTCTGTGTGAGTTCGGGTGCGGGCCATTGAGAAGCGTTGGTGGCCGCACGGCGCGGCGGAACCCGATGAGGCCGGCATGACTTCTTGAGCAGGAGACGTGCACGGAAGCGCAAACCGTCGGTTCGAAACAAATGAGCGCACCCTCAAGAGTCGCTGCGGAAGTGTGTCGGCGCCTTGGTGACTAGAACACGTGAAACTCCGAGTGACTAGAGTGAGGTGAGCGAAGAGAATCGAAGTCGGTTGGCAGCCAGCCGAATTGGAGCGTCCAGTGGACTGACGGCAGATCCCACGATCAACCGACTTCTTGGATCGAGCGAGAGGACGCTGCCGGAAAGGTCGCGCCCAAAGAAGGTGCTTGATGGTAGGTGGATTCGCAGGTGGCGCGCGAGAGGTTCAGCCGGTCAGCGAATCGGAGGAACGCGGCGGTTAGCAAGCGGACTTTCGATTCGTGGGTAGTCGCCCGACAAGACGGCTGATCGATTGGAACGACCGCACGGGCCGAGGGTTGCGAGGAAACCAGCTGGAAGCGGCAGACAGACGTCCGCAAGTCGGATGCAGCGGACGAGTTCGATTCGAGGCAAACAGCGAGATCTGAAGCTGCAACGGTCAATCGACCAAATGGACGGAAAGAGCATGCAGCCGAAAGTGACCGCAAAGACCGGCGGTGAATAGGGGATTGTTCAGGTTTGGCAGACAGCGGCCGGGCGGCAAGCACCGCAGTTCCGAGTTCGGCGGGGACAGCCGAATGCGGATGGTCGCTCGAGGGCGAGCTCCCGTTGAGGGGGAGGAATGTGAGCCCGGCAGGCATCTGTCAGCTTACTGGAGCACACCGGCGTTGGGTCGTCGGGCCCACGTGGCCCGGCGGCCGGCCGTCTCTCGCCCGCCCGCCCCGAGCACCGCCCATCGACCCCCGAGCCCGCCGTACAAAAGCCCGCCGGCGAGCGGCGACGAGGACTTCCATCCAGCGGAAGCGACCAGCAGGCGGCGGCCGGCGAGCCGCCGCGGTCTCGTGATCTTCCCCCTTTGATCCCTTCGTGCTGTACGTCGCCCTCAATAAACCTCGCATTCACGTGCACGTTGCCCTGGTCGGAGGTCCTCGTGGGTCGGGGCGACGGCCGGGGAGGAGGACGGCCCTCGCGGGCCGGTCCTCTTCTCTCGTGCCCGCATGTTCGACAAGATCGAACCGGACAGCGGCCAAATTAGGCCGTTTCTCCGCTGTCCCAAAACTTTTGTCCGGCTGGAATTCGATGTTTCGAAAAAATTTCTTTTGCTCGCGATCCTAATTCTACTTTTTGGCGCTGAACTTGCATGTCCTTAGGTGTGAGAGTAGTGGTGAAAGTTTCAGCTCGAACGGCCCAGTGGATACCGAGATACGGGGTGTCCCAATTTTTTTGGCCAGTACTGTAAACCAGACGTCTTAACGAGCCTCTTGGCCGTGACCACCTTACGAACCAATCGGACGGGCGGGCAACACGAGCCCGATCGGGACCACTTCAGGAGCCTTTCCAACGCCCGCTGACTCGTGTTTTGTTTCCACCGCAATGGCAGCGACACGGAAGTCTCCTCTTGCCGCTGCTACAGCGACTACAAGTCAAATGAACGCTGCCTTGCGATCAATTGAAGGCTGGAGTTGGCGAACGGGAGGCTCGACTTCAACGTCGACTTCGTTCGTCGGACGAGCAGCTCCACTTTGTGCTCCTCATCCCTCTGCATTCACTGCCTTTTTTATGTCGTTTGATCACTTCGACGACCGGCAACCGCACCTCCCGCCTGCCCGTCGTCCAGAGTTCCACTTCGTGAACAACGAGTGCTGGAGACTTGCGTTCACGAGATCGTCCGCAAAACGCGCCTTTCCGCTCGCCGCAACAAGCTGCAGACTCTAGTTGGAACGATGGTCCATCTTTTTATTCGATCGTTTATTGGCGATCAACCGTTTGCTATAAGACGGGCGCGAATCCCAGCCGCGCGTTGTCCACGTCGAACACCAGGCAGAAGGCGCAGTTGAAGGGAGTGCTCAGCTTCCAGTGCAGCTCGCCGAGCGGCGTGTCAAACAGCTCGAAGGCGACAGCGCACTGCCGTTCGAGGAGCAGGAGGTCCACGACGTAGTGGCGGTCGGAGATCGCGAGCGAGCGGCATGGCGCGAACGAAACGGCCGTTTACGAGTTCGATCGCCAGCTCACAGCCGGTGGCCAGCAGGAGCACAAAGAGGAGGCGAATCGTTGACGAACACGCGGATTCACGAGTGGTTTGAAGCGTTCCGTTCGCTTTCTTCCCCCGTAATCGATGGGAACCGCCCGTTCGTTTGCAATTCGAAGGAGACGGAGGAGCAGGCGTTTGGTCGAGCAAAAGAAAAACGGCTTCTGCGGCCGGTCTAAATCTCCCACTGCTCGCTTGTCATTCGGTCGCTCGTTTCAAAGCAGCTCGTTTCAACGGCAGAACTTCCGTCCACCTCTTTTATTCAACACAACATGAAAATAAGCGATGATTCATCGTTGAACACGCGCCGTCGGCTTCCTGACGCCCTCCATCTGGGCTGCCTTCTCGTCCGCGTCCCGCTCGTCCTCCATCTGCTGCCAGTGGTCGTGGAGGTTGCGGAGCGGTGTGAGCAGACTCCACCATAAGTAGCGCTCCCGCTCCGTCCGCTGCAGCAAACCAGTGAGTGGAAGAAAGAAGGGAACGAACGGCGTCCTTCTGCTGCTTGGCGGCCACCCGGATCGTCTGTTGGACGACGGCGAGCGTCTCCTCGTCCAGCGGGTAGCGCTGCAGAAAGGCGCGGTAGTCCTCGGCGTCCCACTGCACGCCCGCGAGGAAGATCTTCCGCAGCTTCAGCTGCTTGACGTCCAGCTCGTGACGGGGAACACGAGCGAAGTCCTCCGCCCAGCTGAAATGCAGCTTCTTCGCGAGTCCGACCTGAAAAAGCGGGTAAATGGGCGCAAGGACGGCGGAACACTCACGACGGCCGCGCCCTTCGCGCTGCTCTTCTGCGAGACAGCGGCGTCGGGCCGCTTGATCGTCTCGTAGCTCTTCCGATCGAGCGGCCATGACGCGTTCGCGCAATAGCTCGATCCGAGCCCAGAAGCAACGAGGAGCCTGCAAGAGAAAAAAATGAGCGGAGGAGTGAGTGGAGACGGTACTCACAGCAACAAGCAGACGCCGCCACCGATCGTCAGGCCCAGCTTCCAGCCGCTGAAACCGCCCGCCTCTCCCGCACCGGAGTCCTCGAGCTTCGTCTCCAATGTGGCGTCCTTCTAAAACGAAGACGGTAAGGAGCGGAAGAGGGACGGAGCACTTACGAAAGTGAACTTGAAGCCGGGCGCCGGCTGATCCATCTTGAAGCCGACCGTCGTCTTCTTCTTGCCCTCGCCCGCCTCGTCGAACGTTGGTTTACAGTTGGAAGCCTTGTCCACCAAAGTAACCGCTTGATTGTCCGCCTTACCAGTCCACGGTTCGGGTCCGCCGCGCTCTCAAACACGAACGATGATAAAAGAAAAACATGCACTTACGATTGTACATAAGGTTCGCGGGCGGTTGACTGTGAATCCAGTACAAAGTCATGTTTTCGGCACATCCGCCGACTTCGAAGGTTCCCCTGAAAGGAGCAGAGCAACGGGTGAAGATCACGGGCAAACGAACTTTGCAGCCGGTTCTTTGATGGTGCTCGTGTACGTGGCGTTGAACTTCAACTCGTCGCCGAAGACCAGCACGGAGGCCGCCTGCGTGCATCCCCGACCAGCTCGAACGTCCTGCAGTCTGCTCGATCAACAAAGGAGAGGGATGAGGGGAGACTCACACAGTGCCGTTGTTGTCCTTGAAGCACTCCTGCTTGTCGGCGAGCAGGCGGACGGGCGGGGCGGCGAGAACGAGAGCGGTGGAGAGGAGCAGGAAGACGGCGGCCGAACGACCGCCCCACAACGAGGCCGACGGAGCGCGCATGAGCGAGAGCGGTCGGAAGAGAGCGGCGACTCGAGCAGCCAGCAACTGAACGAAATGCCGGCCGATCGCCAACCGCCGCCTTTCGTCTCCGACCTTTTTGTTTGATGCAAATTCGAGGCCGGAACGGTCGAGTGGACAGAAGACTTTGTTTGATCGCAGGGGCACCACTCGACGATTAGGACCCGAACGATCGTCTTCGTCGAATGAGCAACAAGACGCTGGCCGCCTCTAATCAAGCGGCATCCGGGCGGCTTTCGTTTGATTCCTTCAAACCCGAAGGCTCGTGGATACAACGAGTCCGCTTTCCTTCCTGATTGCCTGACCCGATAAATGTCGAGTACAATCTCTACTGTTTATTCGGACTTCACATGGACAAAACGAAGGAATGCTCGATCATTCCGAGTACTAATCAATCAAAGGCCCGCCGCCTTCGCGGCTTCCATCCGCTGCCAATGGCACAAGCAACGGCGCAGTTGGTTGTGCAGCGCCGTCCACAACTCGCGTTCCTCGCGCGGCTGAAAGCGGGCAAGAGTGAGCGGAGGATGTAGGAAGAACGCACCAGACAGCGGTCGGCGGAGTCCCCCTCGGCGCAGCGGACAATGTGCTGGACGAGCGGCCCGACGGCGTCGTCCGGCGGGAAGCGCGCGACGAACGCGCGGTAGTCGGCGTGACGCCAGTCGGTGGGGCCCGGAAAGACGCGCAGGAGTTGCATGCGCGCCACGCCCTCCACGCCCTCGTCCACGAGCGCCAAGTCCTCGCGCCACGCAAAGTCGCGCACTGCGTCGATCGCCGCCTGTCGATTGGAAGGAAGTCGGGGCGGGAGGAAACGGGCGGCGACTCACCGCTCGCGACTCCTTCCGCTCGTCCGCCTGCGGGTCGCTCTCATGCTCCAGTAGGCGGACGATCGAGCGGCTTGCGTCCTCCACGGCCGTCTTGCGGTCCGCGCGGGTCGCTTTCGTCTCCTGAACGGCGGCCTTCGACTGAGCGGTCGTCCCGTCCGCCGCCGCCGCCGCTTCTTTCGGCGGCTGTTTGGGCGTCTGCCGGCCGCTCGTCTTCTTCTTCGACTTGCGCGCCTCCGTCTTGGCCGCGTGCTTCAGGGACTTGCGGGACGGCTTCTTGGTCGCCGCCTTCTTCTTGCGACGGCGGCAGCAACAGATCACGACGGCAGCGGCAATGGCGGCCGCGATCGCGATGAAGACCCTGCAAGGAGCGGTGGATGAGTGAGCGAAAGAAAGAAGGTATGCTCACAGCAATCCGCAGATCCCGCCACCGATCAGCGCCCAGAGCCGCCAGCCGCCGAAGCCCGCCTCGTCCGCGCCGGCCTCCCCCGACTTCTTCTCCAGAACAGCGTCCTTCTGAAACGAAGACGGTGAAGGGCGGAAAGGAAGCGAAGGCGCACGAAAGTGAACTTGAAGCCGGGAGCCGCCGCGTTCATCTTGAAGCCGACCGTGGTCTTCTTCTTGCCTTCGTCCGCCTCATCGAACTTCAGCGGTGGCGAACAGTCGAACGGTCTGCTGTCAACAACAATTTTCTGGTTGGTGGCCGTGCCGTCGATGTTCGGGCCACTCGGATTGCCTGCAAGCATGAAAAGGTGAGCCGGCGGACACGACCTTACCGTTGTAATAGAGCTGTAGTTGCTTCTCGACATTGCCGTCCCCATCGTCGGTGGCCCCCAGCACCAGTTTCAAGGTCCCACTGCAGCCGCCGATCTGAAGAGTCCCGCTAAAACGCCCACGTTTAGAGGGATGAAGCGACGGGCATCAGACCGCGTCTTTGGCGTTCCGCTGCTGGGGTACGAAGTGCTGAACGCCAGCGTGTCGCCCGAAAAGATCAACGTGGCGTTGGCGCTCGTGCAGCCGTCCAGCAGCTCGAAGATCCTAAAATCCGTTCGTTCGATTAGTCGACGGAAGAGCGAAGAGGGAGACTCACACTTCGCTGCCCGTCTCCTTGAAGCACTCCGGCTTGTCGGCGAGCAGGCGGACGGGCGGGGCGGCGAGGACGACGGCGGCCGAGAGGACGACGAGGAGCGCGGCGGCAGGCGGCGAGCGACCGCCCCACCACAAGGCCGTCGGCAGGCGCATGAGGAGCGAGACGGCGGGGAGCGGACGGAAAAGAGCGGGAGATCGGAGAGGCGTCGGTTGAGCGAACTGACGGCCGTCCGTCGAGTTTCGGCGATCGTCGATTCGACTGATGCAAATTCGCGGGTTTGAGTGGGCAAAAAGGCGGCAGAATAAGCGAATTTCGTTGCGTGAAAGAAAGTGTCGTTGCGTAAGGAACAGTCGACCAGCGAGAATCATTCGGCGGCCGGCGATCTCCCGCTTCTTCGGTCGGCATTCGACCGGTCGACGGCGAGAACTCGAAGCTGAAAGTGGTGATCCGCTTGCAGGCGAGCATGCGGGCGGCGGGTGCTTTGCCTCAACCGCCGGCCGCCTTTCTCTGATTGCCGCTTTTGGGTCGGCTCGTCGTGGGTGATCGTCCGGCAGCCACTCGCTTTGGTGATCCCTCGGCCGCAGCCGCCCGTCCCGCAGAACATGCGACCACTCGTCGTGTTGACGGCATTGCAATCTCGTGCGCCCCGTTTTGTTCTGCGTCATCGCGACCAGCAAGCCGCCATCCTTTTCGTTGCCTCCATTAAAGCAGCTCATGTTTATTCCGCATTCACCATCAGAACAAAAGAACATCGGACGTGTCGACGCTCAGGTGGCCTGTTTTGATCCGCCCGTCGCCTTCTTCTCGGCCTCCATCGCGTGGTGCTGGTCGAGGAAGGCGCGGAGATACGCGTACAGGTTGACTCACACGAGCTTCTCGTCCAGCGGCAGCGACTGAAAGCGGCGGAGTTGAAGGAGGAAGGGATGGGCGGACCGTGTTCGCCGGGCGTTCCTTCGCGAGAGCGGCGGTTCGCTCAAGGAGGGCGAGAGTTTCCGGATCGAGCGGGTAGCGCTGGAGGAAGGCGCGAATCGCCGCGTTGTTGCGCGAATTGAAGACGTTCGGGAAGATCCGCTGAAGGTTCATTCGCTCGACGCCCTTCACTCCGTGGGCGACGAGCTCCAAGTCCGCCCGCCAGCCGAAGTCGAGCTGGGCGGCGCGCACGAGCTGCAGCGAGCGAGTGGACGGAGCGGCCGGCGAACTCACGGCGTTGTGCTCCACGGCGCCGGGCATGTGCGACGCGAGGGTGACGCCCTGGATCGTGATGGTCGTCGTCGTGCCGCCGGTCTCGTCGGGCGCGGCGCTCTTCTTCGCGGTCGCCTTCTTCTTCCGCCAGCCGACGACCGCGAGCACGACGAGCAGGAGGACGAGAAGGAGGCTGCAAGAAGAAGCTAGTGGATGAGTGCGAGAAGTGAGGGACACAAACAACAAGAGGCCTGCGATCAGCAACCCGAGTTACCAGCCGCCGAAGCCCGCCTGTGCCGAATTGTTTTTCGGCTTCTCCAGGGTGGCCGTCTGAAAGCGAGAGAAGTGGGCGAAAGAGCGGGAGGAACGAACGAAAGTGAACGTAAAGCCGAGCGCCGCCTTCTTCATCGCGAAACCAACCGTCGTCTTCTTCCTGCCGTTGCCGACGTCCTCGAAGTTCGGCGCGCATTTCAACTCTCCACCCCCAACCAGGATCTTCTTGGCGGCGGCATAACCCACGGTCGACAACTCCTTGTGCACGTCTGAAATAGAGCAAGAAATAAAAACCGGAAAAGGGCAAACCCACGGTTGTAGTAGAGCACCGGCGGATTGTTTCCCACGACTCCCACATCGAAACTCCCCGAACAACCGCCGATCTCGAGATGTCCGCTGCAACAAACAAAACCGATGAGGAAACGAAGGAGAACGAACCTCGAAGCGGCTTTGCCGTTCGGATAGTCGATCTTAAACTCGAGTTTGTCGCCCGCATACACGAGAGTGGCCTGCGCGTTCGTGCACCCATCGAACAGCTCGAAGACCCCGAGAACCCTCCGTTCAGTCAAGAAAACGGAGGGAGACTCACACTGCGTCGCCCACCTGCTTGAAGCACTCCGGCTCGTCGGCGAGCAGACGGTCGGACGGAGCGGCAGAAGCGAGAAACGAGCAGAGGACGAAGAGCAGCACGCAGAGCGGCGACAAGCGACCACTCCACAACGGCGATCCCACGGGGCGCGCATGGGCGACGAGAGCGAGTGGAAGTGGCCGTCACCTGAACGCACTGGCAGCCGAACGCCGTCGTTTCTCGCCTGTGAGATCGGCGGGTGCAAATTCGCCTCACGGCGTCTTTTTTTCCGCTTCTTGGGAGCCCGCGCCCCGATCATCGCCCCAGTTCGCAGCTTGAGGCGATGCGGGTGTTTGTCGACGAGCTTCGGGATCCGAACGGGCCGGAGACGCCCGACTGGACGAGCAGGAAGCCCGTGGTCTTCGGCGTTCGGAAGAAACCCCAAAGGCTCCGCTCGCCCGAAGGAATCCGCCGGCTGCATTCGAGCGAGATCGGCGCCCAGCTGCAAGCGGCAAATGAGAAGCGGACTCGTTCTTCCCAGCACACCGCCCGCGTCTTGCAGTCAATTTGCGCACCCTTGAGAGCGGCGAGGTTCCCGCAACCTCCGCTGACTGCGGGCGGCGTGAATAAAAGCGATCAACTGTTCCCTGCTGACCACAGGTCGAAGCACGGAGCGGTCAGAAGGCAGGACTGCTCGCTCCACGACCAACAGTCGAGCATCTCCCGATCGCGGCTGTTGGCCGTGCGGTTCTCTCTTTTATTTCCGTGGAGCGGTGCGCTTCGACTTGTCCCGCCGCCCTCTCTTTTCTTCGGCTCGTTATGTTGCCTGCCTCTTGAATGTTGATCGTGTGTTCCCTTCCGCGCCTTCCCAACCTCCAGTCGCTTCTTCCAGCGTTCGTCGTCCATCGCGCACTTCAACGACCGGCCCGTGGCCTGTGGTGAGTGAAGAGTTTTGATGGACGGCTGGCGGCGGCGATTCGCGGCGACGAGTGGACGAGCGACCTGCACGCCTTCACGCATCCAACGGCCGGTCGCGTGGCGCTCGCCGTTGTGCTTGAGCCGCGGAACGCTGATGGCCGCTGCTCGCTTGAAGTGCGGCCGACCGACGGGCTGGCGAACGTCTCGCTGGTCGCCCGCTGCGAATCGTGACTGGAGAAGGCGGACCGGACGAGCCAAGAGCACAAAAGAGAACAAAAGGGAACAATCGGCAGTCCTCTCTTCACTTCTCCCGTTCGAAAGACGGTCAAGTCGTCCATCTTTGCGGCCGCTCTTTCGTCGGGCCTGCTGAAAGAGTGCACACGATCGAGCGCTTCAGGGCGGGGGTCAAAATATATAAATATTACTTGGTCATAAACTAAATACACACGTTTTCGAGCTACGAAAAAACTCGGCCGCAAAGACGAAGGTTGATGATGATGATTGGCGAAAAAATTGGGGCCGCAGGTCGTTTCGTTAGTTCGGGATAAAGCATGTTGGAATCGATGTGGGAAATTTCTACCGTAACCCACGACATTCGATGTAGCGCGCGTTGTGGGCGGCGTGGCGCGGCGCGGGTGGGGTTGTTGGATAGGGGAGAGTGAGGGGAGTCGATTGGTGTGTGTTTCGACCGATGTAGTCAACGGGTTGAGTAGATGTCATCAACAATGTATGTCGATGTCGCGCCGTTGACATCAACGCCTGTAGCTCGCCACTGGGTGGTCGTGGGCGGTCGGGAGTGAGCTCAAACGACGCAGAATGGTGCGGGCAACGTTTTTGTAGTGACACGCGTTACGTCGAAAAATCTTAGAAGCGCAGTAGAAGTTATTAAAGTGTAAGGGGTGGGCCAAAATCACGTATATGTGAGCGAAACCCGGTGATATGGGTGTCAATCGACGGGAAATCGTGCGGGGAACACGTCTAAGGTAGCTGCAGCACACTTAGAGGTCGTCGACGTAGGCGGCAGCCGCGGGGGCCGGTAGGCCCCCGCCATTGGTCAGTGCCTGATCGCGACTGTCGACGTGCAGTGGATTCTATGGATTTCTGTAGTCTCGCTCAGCCCTAGCACTGTTCAAGGCCGCAGGCCTCCGCCACGCCCACACGTACGGGTTGTTTTCCGCCGCTATTCCACCGTTTTTGACCAAATTTGAAGCGGTTTTCGGCGGAGGCAAAGCCCGACAACAGGCTCAGGCATAGTCTGGCAACAAAGAGGGCTGCGCAGCAGCCCTTGTCGTCGACCGGATGCTCCGTTTCGTGTACGGCGGCGAGACAGTGCAGCTGGACGCGTGGGCGCTCGCCTGCTGCCTCTCGCCGACTGCCACGAACTGGAGCGTTTGCAGCTACCGGTGAGTTCCGCCCACTGCCCGTATGACGGCTGCAGAACGTGTGGACAACATCGGTCTGCAACCATTACGCCGTCGTGCTCTGAAGCTTTCCGGCATTGGGTGCAGCAATTCGCCCGCAAGAACCGAAGGCGATTAGATTGTGCGGCGATCCGGGTGGACGGCGGTCGACCGCAAACACCCAAACATCCGCTCGTCTTCCTCGAGCTTGACGAGTGGCGCTGAAGGGAGCGATCGGCAAGTCGAGTAATCGATGGAGCTTCCTGTTGTGTGATGCTCTGCGGTAAACGCTAAAGAAGACGGTTGTTTCGCACTTGAATGGAGGGACGAAACAAGTTCTTAGGCGCCCGACGACGACAGCAATCGGCAGAGACAAAATCCGCCGGACTACTCGTGGCGATACGCGTTCGCTGCTTGCTGAAGGAATACTCTCTTTCATCGTCCTTCCCCTTTTGTTTCGCTCCATCACGAGCTCGACAAAACCGCCGACAGGGCGGGAACAAAGCAGCGAGTGTCGAACACAATTTTCGTCCCTTTCGTCGGGTGGTCGCCGTTCGCCCACGACCGCCGGCTGTTTAATCAGCTGCTGCCTCCATTGAAACGAATGAATTCAGAGGAGCGTGTACTTTCTGAGCGACCGGAAGCAACGAAGATGGGGGGAGAACTGAGACGTGTGGCCTTTGTTCGATTGTCGGCTGTTCAAACAAGCGGGAACATCGACCGGAGCACTCGAACAGGGCGGCCGTTCGCTCATTCCAGCCGTCAACCGAAGAACGATGAAGTCTTCTCTCCACTGCGTCCTCGTGCTCCACGTTCTGCTCGTCGCCCACACGGAGGCCGGCCGTCGAGGTCAGCGGAAACTCAAACGGGCGCCCCAGCCGAACGCTCCCCGACAGCCGCGAGAGCCGAACGAGTCGGAAGAGGCGGGACGGGCAGAGAATTCTGCGGTCCAGCGAGTTCGGTTCGTGCGGTTGACCAAAGGTGAGCGCAGCGGAGCGGATGGAAGAGCGGTCTCGAGTCGAATGGCTGCCGGGGGATTGCTTTTGGGTTAAAAATTCTGTCGGAATCTTCCAATTGCCCAAGAAATGGTTGCTATCCGCTCTTGCCACCCGCACTACAGCACAACTCCGCATTCAAAGAGCCCGCAAGTTATCGAAGTGCTCGTGGGAGCGCCGCGTAAGCCCCCGCCCCTTCGGTTGCAGCCCAGCCACTAAAGCTGGCCGTCGTCTACGACATCCTCGACATGAGCACCGAACACGCGCTCATTCTGTTCGACCGGAACTTCAGCAGCGGGGACGCGTACGAGTGCCGAGCGAACGGCGGAGGGCACGCGCCCCTCTACGATCTCCTGTGCGTCGGTTGCGCGTTTCTCCGCTCAGTCACGTGTTTGCAGGGCGTCCGACTCGTTCGAGACGTTGCGGAAGGGCACCGAGCGCCTTCTTCCGCCCTATCGAGAGCAGTTTGCCGTGAGTTCTTCCTTGAAATGGGGGATTCCGTTGCGCGAGCTGGAGTTCTGGAGGTGTTGGGATGACGCGACCGACCGCACGTGTACTGAGCGCCGGTTGAACGGTTGTTCATCGACCACGAGACTCGAATCTGTCCGCTGATTGTCGAGCGCGGCCTCTCTTTCGAGTCCTCTCTGCCGTCTCCTCATCCACTCGCTTGCAGCTGGGCGCCGATCCCGCCCGAATGCAGCCGGTGGACTTCTTCCTCGTGGACCGCGTGGAGGTCGAATTGAAGTGCGGGGCAGAGATCGCAGGCATCCTGCCGGTCAGCGGCGTCCGGGCAAGTCCCCTGTGGTTCTCGTTGCTCGCCGACAAGCCCGCGCCCATCTTGACGGTCGTTGGGGACCCGTAAGCTCAATGTAGAGCCTTCTTCCGTCCACTCCTGGTGGACGGCCGAGCGGGCGAGCTCGTGATCGGCGGCGTGGACGAGCGGACGTGCGGCACGGACCAAAAGTTCCAAACGATCACGTAATTCTGGACTTTGAGGACGTGGAAGTGAGTGCTCCGAACACTCCTCTCAGCCGTCCGTTCAGCGCCTCGCTCTCCCGCGGCAAGTTCCAAGCGAAGATCGGCGACGCGAAGTTCACCCACTTCGAAATCGACCTGTCGACCGGCAGAATCGGCTTCTGGAAGCGGAAGTTCGACGCCGTCGTGCGGGAGGCGCGGCTCGAACGGGACCCCAAGGACGGGCAGCTTTTCGTCCCGTACGGCAGCCGGTGGACACTCGAGGCGCAACTGGAGGGCGAGCGGCTGGAAATCCGGCTGCCCGTCGATCAGGTGCGTTCACCGTGGATTCTTTTCACTCTACTCTCCGCTGCAGGCTCGCCGCAACGACCGCGGCCTGTGCGCGCTGCGAGCGTAAGACAAAATCGGCCACACGATCGGCGGCGACCTGCTCGCCGCCCACTGCGTCCACTTCCGCTTCAACGAGAAGAGCCCGATTGTGGACGCGGAAGAGCTCGTTGCGCACCAGCTGGCCTTCTCGAAGCGCGTTTGAACGAGAGATCGACCGAAATAAACAACTGTTGCATCGATCGGTGGACTGCGTTAAGCGAGGAGATTGGATGTGAACGTCAAGAATAGCTTTTACGAGGATTGCTTTCGACAAAAATGGGCAGAACGCGTCGGTTGGACTACTCGCCGCCCACTCGCGCTGCTTTCTGCGCACAAAGAGCAAGATAACTTGCAGAAGCTGCGACTTTCGCTCGATTGCGCGGCATGAGAACTGGGCAGAAATCTCACAAGCTCGTTGATTACGAGCGGCAAGGGCGGCGGTTGCGTCGGTGGGAACGAATAAAAATGGGCAGACTTTCGAGAATCACTGGGTCTTCGGTCGACCTCCCTCCTGCGCCCTCGTTTCGCCTTAAACTCCGTGCTTTCAGAAGTCATGCCCGTGGTCACGTTGTATCGCTGGGAGATCGCCGATTTCTGCCGGCGGGCGAATGCGGCGGCCGTCGGAGAGGAGTGGAAAAGCACACCGTTCCCGGTGGAGGGCGTCCCCGGAGCGCGTTTCCAGATCGTGTTCGTGCCGAAAAGCCGCCTCGACTACCCCCGTCCGTGGTGCAGCATCTTCCTCGCTTGCTGCCAGCTGGACTGCCACGCGACCATTCGCCTTCGTTTTAAGATGGGCTTTGGACGACTCACTCGTCCGTTCATGAGCAGCGTCAGTGAGTTCGAGTCCTGCTGAATCGATGCGGAAGCTTGATTGCAGCGAAAGAAGATGAGTTCTCGGTCGATCAACGACACTTGAGCCATCGGACTCTTTTTTGGAATTTTGGGGGTTATTCCGAAGAGACAGCGTTGTTTTTGTGTTGCGAAATCGAATGCGTGGATCCCGTCGTTGTGCCGAGCGATTGCCCGAAGACGGATGACGTGAAAAAAGGAATACTCGAGCAGACGGCCGCGATGTTCGGCGACGAGCAGTTCGCGGACGCCGAGCTGCACGTGGGCGGGCGGGTCTTCAAGGCAAGTGCAACAGTTCGTTCTAACCTCTTTTCTCCCTCTGCAGGCCCACAAATTCGTGCTCGTCACTCGCTGCCCGCACTTCCGCCGGATGTTCACGCACGACACGCGGGAGAAGCGGACGGGAGTCGTCGAGGTGAGGAACTTGACAGCGGCGGTGATCGAACGAGTGCTCCGCTTTCTGTACGTGGGCGAGGTGGAGGACTTGGACGCGTGGTCTCGCGACCTCCTGCCCGCTGCCGACTTCTACGAGCTGGCGGCCTTGCAGGTGCGCGCACTACTTATTCTTTTAATCTCTTGTTCAGAAGCCGTGTGTCTTCTCGATTCTAAACTCTCTCTCCGTCCCGCGAGTACTCGCGGATCTCCAGCTGGCGTCCGCCCACGACCACATCGACGGCTTCAAAGCGGGGGTACTGGAGTTCGCGCGGAAGAACGCGAAGGCGATCGCGGTCTTGCCCGGCTGGACCGCCGAGTTCCTGTCGGAGAATCCGGACATTTGTGACGCGTTCGCCGAGTTGCTTTCTTGATCCCTTGCCCTGTTGTCGTGTGAATAGAACGATTTGTTGCTTTGATCCACACTCTGCGAGCAGGCAACAGGAAGAAACGGAAGCTGCTGAAGGACGGCAGGTCAGACGGCCCGTCTTTTCATAAAGAGGTTCGACGATTGCTGATCGCTTCCAACACACCAGAACGTAAGAAGAGTTTATTCCACCGTTCCACAGCCGAAAGCACAAACGAGACGATCACTTGGCGCCCGCCCGAATCTCCTTGATGCGCGTCTGGGCCTCCTGCAATCGACGAGTGAGCGAGAGGAAAAGAAGGGAAGAAATTTCCCACCTCGAGCGTGAGCCAGCCGTTCATGGCGGCCATGCGGAGGGCGACGGCGTGCGTGAGGAAGAAGGCGAGGCGGTCGGTGAGGGCCCCCGGCCGCCATTTGGCCACGTGGTGCACGAGGGCGCCCACGTCGAAGATCTCCTGCAAGGGAGGGCGGACTGATGAGTGGGCGGGGGCACTCACGCGGCGCTCGATCTGCTTGACAAGGATCAGCCACACCCACAGCGCCGGCGCCCTGCAGCGAAAAGCGGGTGAAAAGCCGGAGGAGGGCAGAGAGAACGGAAGGAGCGGGAGAAAGAGGAAAGCGAGTGATTGGAGGAGTTGCATGAAAGTCTTCAGCACTCGAGTGATCAGCCCGCCGAAACAGGTGGAAGTAGCGAGTAGAGCGGAATTCCCACCGGACTCATCAATCCGCCCAACCCACACGACCACCCAAAAGCCCCCAAGTCACCCCGCGCTCACCGCTGGAGGGCGTCGCGGGAGACGAGCACGACGGGCGGCACGTAGTCGTCGGTGATGCGCTTCACGATGGCGGCCTCGGCGCGGCAGACGGCGAGCGCGAAGGCGGCCAGCTGGTCGACGTCCGGCCACTCGCCGCGGCGCCACCCGTCCAAGTGGAGCACCTGCACGCGGCGAGTGCGGGGGTCGGCGGCGCCATCAGAGGAGGGGGTGCCGGTGACTTCTGACTGCGAGTCGGGGGCCAGCTTCAGGTCCGCCTCGTCGGTGGCCGTCAGGTCGCACTCGTAAAGCTGGGCGCCGCCCTTGAAGTCGGCGCGTTTCGCCAGCCGCACGACGAAGCGGCCCGACTGCAGCGGGCGGCGTGACCACTCGCGAGCGGACGGGACTCACCGGCAGCTGGAGCGGCTGCTCGTCCGTGGGGAAGAAGGCGGCCGCGCCGTGCGGGTCGGTCGGGTCGGTCGGCGAGAAGCCCGCGCGCTCCACCACGCACACGATCAGCCGGCAGCCGTCCTGCCACACCTGCAACCAGCGGAAGTGAGCAGAAGGAAGCAGAAGACGCCTCAAACGACCCACCAGCCGCCAGAAGTGCTCCAGCTCGTCGAGGGCGGGCGCCTGGCCGAGCACGTAGTCCTCGCGGTTCCAGTCGGCGTACGTGGCGTTCAGGAAGACGGGCGGCGCGTCGGCGGCGGCGGGCGGCAGCTTCACGCGCTTCCGGTCCAGCACGACGGCCGGCAGGCGGCGCGGCGGCCGGGCGCCGCCACCGCCTCGAACTGCGTGCCGCGCGCCGTCGGGCCGCTCGTGCGCGTCACGGTCGCCACGAAGTCGGCCAGCCGGTCGCCCTCGGCCGCCGGCGTCCCGTTCTGCAACGCACGAAGGAGTGCGCCCTCCAAACGGCCGCCCACTCACCTTCGCCGGCGAGCGGAACGACTTGCGGCTGGTCGGGTGCTTCGACTTGGTCCCCAGCTTCTTCGCCATCCTTCTGCTTGGGGGGACGACCGATCGGGCGGCGGGTTGAGAGCGAGTGGCGCGAGCGGGTCGATTTCGAGTGGATGGGCGGTCGAGGCAGGCGGTCCTCTTCGACGAGCAGATCGCAGGGGGCGAAGCAAAGCCGTCGGATTCTCTTGTTTTGCGGATTTCCCTCGTCGTGTGTGAGAATTCGCTCCAAACGAGGCGGTCCTCGAATTCACCCTCCGTTCCGAACAAAAAAGCGCCCAGCCGATCAGCAGCTGTGAATTCAAGGCAACAGGAAGGAAATCAGAGTGTCGGGAAGATCAGCCCCGCAGGAAGAACCAATCGGTCGGCTCGAGTGGCAGCAAAGAGAACCGCCGATCCGGTCGCGACGGCCGGCTGCAGGACGAATGGGACGAGAGCGGTCGTTGCGCAACGCCGACCGCCCGCTTGTTTTGCAGCAGGCAGCTCTCGGCGGCAAGTTGCGTCGAATTCGCTCGTTTTTGTCGACGTGCAAATTCGGGCGGTCGACTTCGGGCGCCCGCTCGCTCGTCGGCCGCATTCGTCCGATTTGTCAGCGACTCGGGCGCCCGCTCTCCTCTTCCCGCTCTTCCGCTTTTCCTGCCGCCCACTTCGCTCCGATGCGCCGCCCGGTCGTCCTCCTCGCGGCCGCCCTGCTGCTCGTCGGCCCGCTTCTTTCGGCGGCCACCCCGCAGCTGCTCGCCGACGGCTCCTCGTGCTTCACTGAGAGCGGCAGCACTGTGTGAGTCCTCCCCGTCGCCCCTCCGTCCACTTCTAATCCTCTCGCTCGTTGCAGGACGTACAAGGGAACGAACGCGTGCAAGACCGCCAACACGAAGCTCTTCTTCGAGGGCGAGGCGCTCAAGTTCACGCTCAAGTACGAAGACCCGTCGAAGGATTCCGTTAGCACTCCGTGAGTCCCAGCAAACGTTCCAACAGAGTCGCGTTTGCTTAGGCTGCACATGTCAGTCAACCAGTGCACGGGCGGCGGCGGAATAACTGGTGGCGGTCAAATTCCGTACAAGCTCGATGATAATCAAGGCGGTAAGCAGCCTTTACTGTTGTTTCATCACGTTAACCTTGCAGAAAAGATTGGAGCTCTCCCTTTCGACGCGGAGGCGACGTCGGGCGGCATCGCTTTCAATGGCAAACTGCAGTCCTGTCCGCTGAAGTTCGCAAAGACGGCGAGCGGCAAGCAGTCAAGCGCCGACGTCTCGATCACTCTCGACCAAAAAGCGGAGCCGTTCTCGATCGACTTCGTGCGTCTTCGCTTCCGTCTTCACTTACTTCCTCCTTTCAGAAAGACGCTTCTCTGGTCAATCCCGAAGAAGGCGGCGCGTCCAGCGCCCTGAAGATCACCGGCTTCGTCATCGGCGGCCTCGTGTGAGTCCGCTCCCTCGCTCTTCCGTCTGAAATTCTCGACTTGCAGGCTGCTCGTCGCCGTTGTCGGCTCAATCGCGCTCGGCATTTGGTGGTTCAAGTGCAAAAAGGCGAAGATCGACAAGAAGGAGCGCCCGCTCATGGAGCTGCAGGGCCACCGGCCGGAGATGTGCCCCAAGAAGAAGAATACGCTCCCGGTCGAGTCCGCCCACGAGCCCCGCCCGCCGCTCATCGAGAAGAAGCCGGATGTGGAGAAGAAGGCGCAGCTCGGGCCGTCCAAGGAGAAGACGGGCGAAATGCCAACACCCCCTTCGCTCGCGACTGCTTCCGGCCGCCCGTTGTGAGTGGACCTCACACTTTTCTTCACTCGCCCTCCGCTTGCAGCACTCCCGAACATCTGGCCAAGATGAAGAAGAGAGAGGAGGAGGGCACTGAGCGCATGTGCGAGAAGGTCTACCGCGACACTCTGGGAAGCTCCGCGAAAAGTACGGCCCCGGGATCGCCGAGAAGAAGGCGAAGACGCGCGCCATCGAAGCCCGCATCCGCGAGCAGGAGCGGGAGCTCGTCCAGCTCAAGCGCGAGCAGCCCAAGTGGCAGGCGGAGGAGGCCGAGGCGAACGCCTACTTGCGCCAAATGGAGCAGCTGGCCGCCTCGGTGGCGCCGCCCAAGGACCTCCCGCTGGACGCCACGCAGAAGACCGCGGGCGGCACGACGGCCACGGCGACTGTGGACGGCGCCCAGTCGGCGGAGACGACCGCCAGCAAGGAGCCGCTCGGCGGGAAGACGGCCGCGTCGAAGACGGGAGACGTGACGGCAAGCCCTCACTCCAGTTTTCTCATTCACCCACCGCTTGCAGAACGAGCAGCAGTGATCGAGCCCACAAGAAGAATCGAGGGTCGTTTGGAATCGGTAGAGTCACGTGTCTTTCTCTTCGTTGTTTCCCTTGTCGTCAATAAACGGTTAAAACAGAAGGGGGCGCGCGGCAACGAACATGCTGCTCGAACCGTTTTGTCGGAAGTAGACGAGATGTTCGTGCTTCTGTCGTTCGAGGTCGAACGAGAGCCGCGGCCACAGCTTGCAACTGTTCATAGGCGAGATGATCTTTATTGAGCGCTGCTCGTCTTGGTGGCCGGCGACGTTTCCGGCAGCGTGGACGGATCGGCCGAAATCAACGGCACGTTGTCAAGCGGCCACATGTGGTGGGCGCACGGGAACGTCGGCGAGCAGCTGTCGCCCCACACCCCTGCCGTCTTGACGGTCTTGTGCGACTCGGCGGCAGGCTTCGCGTCCGTCTGAACGAGTGCGCGCGAGGAGGCAAACGGGCAACCCAGCTTCCGAGCTGGCGCCTTCTTGGCCCTCTTGTAGCTGAAGGCCTCCGCTTTTAAGTCGTTTTCTTCCGTCTGGGAACACAAGCGTGGTGCGAGAGGAAAGGGAAGACGCACGTCCACAAATAGGTAGTGGTACTCTTGGAATCGCGAGCGAGTGGCCGCCGCGCAAGTCGACCATTCAAAAGTTCGTTTGCCAGCCGTACTGCGAGCCGATCACCGCAAAGATCTCGCTGGACTGGGCGAGTGGACGCACAGTCCGCGTCGCCGACCACGACGACCGACATTCCCGAGTGCGTGCTCGTGAGTGAACAAGCCGAACGAAAAGAAGTCCACGCGGAAGACCGGCGCGTTCTCGTCCGCCAACTACGAGAACGGCGCCACGCCGAACTCCGGCAGCTCTGCGGGTCCGTCCTGCTGCAAGCCGAAACGAGTGAATGAGGAAGACCCGCGTGAGCGCCCCTTTCCGCCCACGAGACGAACGTCCGGTTGTGAGCCGGCCGCGCGGCCAGGCGGTTGAGGACGAGCGGCGACGAGGCCTCCACTCCCACACGCGCGGACTCGTTTGGATTCCACGAGACCTCAATGTGGAAGTGAGTGGAGAAAAAAGAAGGAAGGAGTGAAACAAGTTTAGAATCAACTCAATCCACGCGGAATTTGACGGTTGTTTGAGTAACCGGTCGACTCGGTGTTAAACCGTAGTTTATAAAAGCTGAACTTCTCATTGGATTTGGATCGAAGACAACTTTTGGCATTCGAACAGAACTGGACATTCACCATCTTTCTAACCCAAAGAGCAGTCGAACGAACTCAACACGCCGTCGACGGCAAAAACGGCCTTGATCAAGCCGCCCTCCATCTCGACGATCACGCCGAAGGTTTGATTCACCGGCTCTCCATTGAATGATCGAGCGCGCGAACTAAGTGAAACGAACGCCGATGAGCTCCTCGCAGAGGGCGCCGCACGGTGCGCGGTCGTCCGCGGAGCCGAAAAAGCAGTCGCCGCTTCAGACGGTCGACTGCGAGCCGCCGAACGGCCGCTTGGTGGGCGAAAGGACGTCGTAGTCGGGGGAAAGCAGTCGCATCGCCTCCACCCTTCGCTGAAACGCGGGTAAGAGGGCGGAAAGAAGGCGGCGGAACGAACGGGCCGTCCTTACTTCCAACCTCGTCACAATCGGCGCAACTGCAGCGATGTGAAGTGATGTAACGAGGGACAAAAGGGCTCATGGGGCCAATTCCACTCGAACGATCGTGAGCATTCTGCTCAAGGAGTGCGGGCGAGAACGACCGGCGAAAGGAGGACGGCGATGAGGAGAAGCGGGAGCAAACGATTCATTTCGTCGCCGGGTGATGGGCGGTGCGCTCGCCGCTTTCTTTTGAACGAAGCAATCGGATCTACTCGCTACACTTCACCGTCGAGAGCGAGCGGCAAACCTCGATCGTTGGAGTCCCCAACTAGGCAAACCGATTGATCTTTTCTTCCACTTTTCGGCGCCCGTCTACCGCAAACGTTTATTCCACTTTCACACAGAACAAAAGAAAGAAATAGACGTGTCGGCACTCCTCGACAGGCCGATCCACGCGCTCCTCAGGCGGCCGACTTCGTGCCGCCCGCCTGCTCGCTCGGCTTCTCGGGCGTCTTCTTGTCCGTCGCGGGATCCTTCGAGCCGACCTTCCCGCCCGCCTGCTCGGCCGCCTTCTCGGGCGGGTTCTTCTTCTCCTCCTCCATGGCGCGGTGCGCGTCGACGAGGCCCTGGACGACGACGAGCAGGGCGGCCCACGCGGCTCGATGAGTGCCCGACTGAAAGCGACACGTGCAGTGGAAGAGGGCGGGAACGCGGACTCACCTGATGCGGATCCTGCGACATAAACTCCGCTTGACGGCGCATTAGGTTGATCCGGTCAAAATTGTGGCAGTCGAGCGGGTAGCGGCGGAGAAACGCGCGGAATTCTTCCGCCTCGTCCGGCGTGATGCCCGCGAAAATCTTCGGAAGCTTCATGTGTTTGAATTTCAGCTCGTCGTCGTACACCTTCAGGTCGCCGTCCCAGTCGAACTTGAGCACTTCGGCCGTCACGAGCTGCAAGCGAGCGCCCAATGCAAGACGGAGGACGCACTCACCACCGTGGCTCGTACTTGCGTCGCGTTGGCCGCTCGCTCCTGTTCCTTGGCCGCCTGCTCTTTGGCCTTCTTGGCAGCCTTCTTCTTCCGCAGGACGACGATCACAACCACGACGGCGACAAGAGAGGCGAGGAGCCTAGGAGGAAAGAAGATAATCCAGAGAGTGAGGTGGGAGCGCTCACAAGAGAACGACGCCGCCGATCGTGATGCCCAGCTGCCAGCCGCCGAAGCCCGCCTGCGAGGTGTCGAGCGGCTCAGGCTGCGCCAAGGTCGCGTTCTGAACGGAAGGTAGAGAGGACAATGATTTGAGCACTCACGAATTTGAACGTGAAACCGGGCGCCGGCTTGTCCATCGCGAAGCCGACCATCGTCTTCTTTTTGCCGTCGCCCGCATCCTCGAACTGCGGCGGCTCCGGGCAGTTAGACGGCTTGTCCTTGATCATGACCTCGCTAGCCGTTGCTTTGCCGGGCCATGAATCCTTGCCATCCGGCGAATTTCCTGAAGGCGAGCGATAAGCCGCTGTAAAAATATCAGTATTTACCGTTGTACGTTAGCAACGCTTTCACCTGTTGGACCTTCACCAACGACAAGTTTCCAACGCAGCCGCCGATTTCGAGAGTCCCGCTAAACCGCCCAACGAATGAAAGAAGCAGAAGAGCAAACAAACACCGTAGTCGTGTCATCACCGTTGTAGCCGATCTCGAACTGCAGCGTGTCGCCCTCGAAGACCAGCGTTGCCGACGCGTTCCTGCATCTCTTGAGCATCTCGAACGTCCTAAAGTCCGTCCTTTCGATTAGCCAACGGATGAAGCGAGAAAGGAGACTCACACTTCGCCGTTGTCCTCCTTGAAGCACCGCGGCTTGTCGGCCAGCAGATGGGTGGGCGTGAAGACAAAGAGCAGGAAGACGGCGGCCGAACGACCGCTCCACAAAGAGGCCGACGGAGCGCGCATGAGCGAGAGCGGTCGGGAAAGCGAGAGGCTCGAGCGGCTCGCAACTGAACGGAATGCCGGCCGATCGCCAACCGCCGCCTTTCGTCTCCAGCCGCTTCGTTTGATGCAAATTCGAGGCAGGAACGGTCGAGTGAACAGAAGACTTCGCTTGACCGCAGGGGCACCACTTGACGACTAGAACCCGACCTGTTGTCTTCGTAGAGGGAAGACGACCCTTGCCGCCTCCAATCAAGCGGCTTCCGTGCGGCTTTCGTTTGATTCGTTCAAACCCGAAGGCTCGTGGATACAACGAGTCCGCTTTCCTTTCTGATTGCCCGACCTCGGCCCAATGAATGTCGAGTACAATCTCCACTGTTTATTCGGACTTCACATGGACAAAACGAACTGCTCGATCACTTCAACCCCTGCTCAAAGATCCGCCGTCTTCGAGCCCTCCATCTGCTGCGAGTGGCGCAAGCAATTGCGCATGTGGTCGTGCAGCGACTTCCACAAGTACCGCTCGTTGTGCGGCTGCAAACAGTCGACATAGTCGGGGATTAGGAGGGAGAACGCACCAGAGAGCGGTCAGCAAAGCGCGCGGCCGTCATTTGAAGGACGTGCTCGACGACCGGCAAGTCGGCGACGTCCATCGGGAAGCGCTCGACGAACGCGCGGTAGTCGCTGGGACGCCAGTGGGTGCGGCCGGGGAACGCGCGCAGGAGTTGCATGCGCGCCACGCCCTCCACGCCCTCGTCCACGAGCATCAGGTCTTCGCGCCACACAAAGTCGCGCATTGCGGCGATCTCCGCCTGCAATTTGGGGTTAGGGCGGTGCGGGAGGAAGCGGGCGGCGACTCACCAATTGCGACTCTTTCCCCTCCTCCGGCTGCCAGTCGTCCTCCACGGCCGTCTTGCAGTCCGCGCTGGTCGCTTTCGTCTCCTGAACGGCCGCCTTCGACTGGGCGGTCGTCCCGTCCGCGGCCTCCGCTTCTTTCGGCGGCTTCTTCGGCACTTCCAGCGGTTGCTTAGGCGTCTTTTGGCACGAGTTGGGCGGCGGTCCGTCGAGCGACTTCAGCGACGAGCGAGCGGCCGTTTTGGACGCGTCCGGGCGGGCCTTCGAAGCGTCGGTGGGCTGCGCGGGCGGCTTCTCCTTGGCCGCCTCGTTGGCGGCTTGGCCGGGAGTCGCCGTGGGCTTGGGCGTCGGCTTGGAGGTCGTCTGGGGCGTCTTGGTGGCCGAAGACGGGCGGGACCGGCCGCTCGCCGTCTTCTTCGACGTGCGCGCCTCCGTCTTGGCCGCGTGCTTCAGGGACTTGCGGGACGGCTTCTTGGCCGCCGCCTTCTTTTTGCGGCGGCGGCAGCAACAGATCACGACGGCGGCGACGACGGCCGCGAGCAGCAGCCTGCAAGAGGCGGGTAAAACCGAGCGGAAGGCAGGACTCACAACAATCCGCAGGTCCCGCCACCGATCAGCGCCCAGAGCTTCCAGCCGCCGAGGCCCGCCTCGTTCGCGCCCGAGTCCCCCGACTTCTCCAGAACGGCGTCCTTCTGAAACGAAGACGATAAGAAGCGGAAGAGGGAAGGGGCACTCACGAAGACGAACTTGAAGCCGGGAGCCGCCGCGTTCATCTTGAAGCCGACCGTGGTCTTCTTCTTGCCTTCGTCCGCCTCATCGAACTTCAGCGGTGGCGAACAGTCGAACGGTCTGCTGTCAACAACAATTTTCTGGTTGGTGGCTTCGCCGTCAATGTTCGGGCCACTCGGTTGGTCTGCAAGCATAAAGTGTGCGGCAGACAGAAACAAAACTCACCATTGTACTCGAGCTGTACCTTTTTGTCTTTTCCGACGATGGCCAGAACCAGCTTCAAGTTGCCACTGCAGCCGCCGATTTCGAGAGTTCCGCTGAAACGCACACGTTAGCAGGAATAGATCGACGAGCATCAGACCTCGTGTCCGGCGTTCCGCTGCTGGGGTACGAAGTGCTGAACTTGAGCGCGTTGCCCGAGAAGACCAATGTCGCCGACGCGCTCGTGCAGCCGTCCAGCAGCTCGAAGGTCCTGAAATCCGTCCGTTCGATCAGTCGGGCAAAAAGAAGGAATAGACTCACACATCGTTGGCGACCTCCTTGAAGCACTCCGGCTTGTCGGCGAGCAGACGGACGGGCGGCCCGGCGAGGACGACGGCGGCCGAGAGCGCAAGCAGGAGCGCGGGGGCGGGCGACGAGCGACCGCTCAACCACAAGGTCGGCGACGGGCGCATGAGGAGCGGGGAGAGCGAAGAGCGGAGGGGAGAGAGGGGAGGAGAAAAGCGGGAGGTCGGAGGGGTGCCGATTGAACGAACAGACGGCCGGCCGCCGACTTTCGCTCGGTCGTCGGTTCGTCTGATGCAAATTCGCAGTTTGAGCGGGCAGAAAGGCGAGAGAATAAGCGGACGTCGTTGCGTGCGAAGAAGGAAAGTGTTGCGCAGGAAACAGTCCGAAAGCAAACATCTTTCTACAGCCGAGCCTCTCGGCCGATGTCTACCCGTCGAGGGCAAGAACTCGAAGCTGAACGTCTCGATTCACTTGGAGGCGAGCATGCAGGCGGCGGGTGCCTGGCTTCAACAGCCGGCCGCCTTTCTCTGCTCGCCGCTTTTGAGTCGGCTCGTGGTGGCTGATCGTCCGGCGGGCACCCGCTTCGATGAGCCATTGGCCGCCCGTCCCGCAAAACAAGCGCTCACTCGTCTTGTCGACATGATCGCGATCTTGTGCGCACCGGTTTGCTCTCGTTCGTTCCGTCCACCTTTAAATCGCGGGTTTGATTTGGGCTCTCCCACTCGGTATCTCGACGACCACCGCAAGCTCTCTTATTTCTGTTCCCACACCTGTCTCGTGCATTCCTGCCCGACTACTCGAGTGGCGAGTGTGGACGGGCGCTACCGGTGAGGGCAACAGAGCAGTTCGAACGGTAACACCAGCGGCATCGCCCCATCCACTCTTCGCTGCGAATCCCGGACTTCTTTATGCTTGCCGCTGGGCTGCTGCTGACATCATTGCGACGAGCAGATTGCCAGTGTGCCGAGCTAATTTGCTGGTCGCCCTTCCGTGCCCGTTCTCTTCTTTCCATCCACTAAGTGTTTCCGAACGACCTGTTCGTAGCAAGCACCCCCTCTTTTCTTCTGTCACCTGGCAAAGAATCTCATGTTTATTCCGCATTTAGCACGAGAACAAAAGAAAAGAAGACGTGCGGCACTCCTCAGGCGAACTGCCTCGAATCGCCGACCGCGTTGGCCGGCTGCTTCGATCCGCCCGCCACCTTCTTCTCGGCCTCCATCGCGTGGTGCTGCTCGCGGAAGGCGTCGAGGTACGCGTACAGGTTGACCCACACGAGCTTCTCGTCCAGCGGCAGCGACTGAAAGCAGGAGAGTTGAAGGCGGAAGGGATAGGCTGACCGTGTTCGTCGGGCGGTCTTTCGCGAGAGCGGCGGTCTGCTCGAGGAGCGCGAGAGTCTCTCGATCGAGCGGGTAGCGCTGGAGGAAGGCGCGAATCGCCGCGTTGTTGCGCGAATTGAAGACGTTCGGGAAGATCCGCAGCAGCTTCATTCGGTTGACGCCCTCCGCTCCATGGGCAACGAGCTCCAAATCCGCCTTCCAGTCGAAGTCGAGCTGGGCGGCGCGCACGAGCTGCAGCGAGCGAGTGGACGGAGAGCGCGACGACTCACGGCGTTGTGCTCCACGGCGCCGGGCATGTGCGACGCGAGGGTGACGCCCTGGATCGTGATGGTCGTCGTCGTGCCGCCGGTCTCGTCGGGCGCGGCGCTCTTCTTCGCGGCCGCCTTCTTCTTCCGCCAGCCGACGACCGCGAGCACGACGAGGAGAAGGACAAGAAGGAGGCTGCAAGCAGAAGCGAGTAGAAGAGTGCAAAGAAGAGAACACAGACAACAAGAGGCCCGCGATCAACAATCCGAGTTTCCAGCCCCCGAAGCCCGCTCCTGCCGCGTTCTTCTTCGGCTTCTCCAGAGCGGCGTCCTTCTGAAACGAAGACGGTGAGGAACGAATGAACAACGGAGCACTCACGAAGACGAACGTGAAGCCGGGCGCCGGCTTGTTCATCGCGAAGCCGACAGAAGTTTTCTTTTTGCCCTCGCCCGCCTCGTCAAATTTCGGCGGTACCGGGCAGTTGGACGACTTGTCCTTGATCATGACGCGGCTCGCAGTTGCGTTGCCCGTCCACGGATAGTTCAGAAAATCGTCTGGAAACGGCCAATAAGCAAGTATTCACAGGAGATCTTACTGTTATATTTGAGGGTGGCCTCATTCGATGTCTTGTCCAACTCCAAGTCGCCGAGGCATCCGCCGATCTCCAAAGTACCGCTGAAACCGTTCAAATTAAATAAAGAAAAAATGCACCAACTTCGAGGTTTTGCCGCCATTCGGGTACTCGATCACGAACTGCAGCGTGTCGCCCTCGAAGACCAACGTCGCCGACGCGTTCCTGCATCTCTTGAGCAGCTCGAACGTCCTGCAATCCGTCCGTTCGATTAGTCAATGGAAGGGCGGATAGGCGAAACTCACACTTCGTTGTCCACCTGCTTGAAGCAGCTGGAATCGTCGGCGAGAAGGCGAGCGGGCGGATCGGCGAGCACGCAGGCGGTCGAGGAGAGGACGACGAGGAGCAGCAGGAGGACGGGCGGCATAGAACGACCGCCCCACCACGAGGCCGACGGAACGCGCATGAGCGAGAGCAAAAGGGAGAGAGCGGGCGACTCGAGCGGCCACCAACTGAACGAACTGCCGGGCGATCGCCAACCGCCGCCTTTCGTCTCCCGCCTCTTCGTTTGATGCAAATCCGTCTTGCCCACTTTCCACGGAAAGATCCCCCGAGCTGATCAGCCCGAACCAGTCCCAAAAGGAAGCCGGCAAACGACACACCCGTTTACAGTCAACCCTCTGCTGCTTCTGCTTCAAGCGAAAGAACTGCCACCAATCTTCGGTGGATCGCCCTGCGGCCTTCTCTTCCAACGTTTTCTGCTCTTGATGCCGTGTTTATTTAAGCGAGAAGAAACAACTAAACGAATTGTGGAAGTCTTGAAGAAGCTGGAAGGAAGTGGAGACTAGTGGAACGAAACGGGTGACCAGCAGGAACTAGACAACCACAACGAACAGAAAGGACAAATAGAGAGAAGGCAGCAAGGAGAACAAACAGGCGGAAAGGAAGCAAACGATCACTCGAAGCTACTCGCCGGCCGATCCCCGCGCAGATCGCCGCCGCCAACTGCGGGCAGTCGGCCAAAAAGTCCAGAAAACTCGACGCCTTCTTGACGTCCGCGGCGTTCCGTTGGGCGAAGCGAAGGGCGCGGCGCTTGAGGTCGCGCAGCGCGGGCGAGGCGGCGGCGAGGCGGAGGGCGGCGAGCGCGGACTCGGCGGTCAGCTGGCCGACGATCCGATCGGCGCACGCGTACTGAAAGCGGCCGAGTGAGTCGGGCGTCGAGTCGTCTGTTTGATAGTGGGTTTGCTGGGGATCGCTTGGGATCGCGAATCCCTTCTTCCACTCAATCCCACCCTCTACAAACAGCAGCACCTTCCCCCGCCCCAGTCTCCTCCATCTCACACATGACGGCTCCCCGCAGTCCGTCGCTTACCACGAGCTCGGGCACCTCGTAGTCGGCGGCGAGGCGGAGGAGCGCGAGCGGGTCGTCCAGCGCGCCCAACGAGCGGCCGTAGAGGAAGCGGAGCAGCCGCTCGACGTCCGCCGCCGCGTGGCCGTCGATCGTGAGCACGCGGCCGGCCGGCGGGCGCAGGAGCGCGTCGAAGCGGCGCGAGTGGACGCGCAGGACGAACGCGGCGACCTGAAGCGAGAAGCCGTGAGTTCAGCAATGAAACGCGTCGTTCAAGGCGGCCGTCCCCTCCCAGCACGAGTGCTGCCTTTCACCGCCCACTCCTCGGACTCCCGAACACTCCTGACCGATCCCCCCGCTCACCTTGAAGACGCGCCCCTTCGTGTGGACCTCCAAGTCGGAGAGGTCGGCCGACCCGAAGGCGGCGACCAGCCGGGCGTTCAGCGGCCGCTCGTGGAGCTCCTGCAAGCGGGCGGCGAAGTGCGGAGAACGCGGTCGAACTCACCGGCAGCTCGCCGACCGGCCGCCCCGCAACGATCGCCCGCACGACGTCGTTTTCCGAGTGGACGGCGCAGCTACTCGCGGACGTCCGCAGCCCGCAACCCGCCGAACGGGAGCTCGCCGCTCCGCCCGCAGTGGCGGCGGAAGAGTGAGGACTGCAGCGTGCACAGGAACTTCGGCGCCTGCAACAAACGAACGAGTTGTGAGTGAGCGGAAGGAGGAGTGAGCAGTGGGATCGACCAAAAGAAGGCAGCAGACAACGAATAGAGGGCCGACAGCCCCCCGCACCCGCCTTGAAACTCATCCCTTGACGCGGCAGCCGGACCTCGAAGTCGGCCGGGCGCTCGTCGCCGAACGTGCGCGCCGCCCGCCGGTCAAACTGCGCGCCGATCGCTTCGGCCGCCGGGTGCCGCACCGCCGCGCAGACGACGAGCGGCTCCCCGACGGAGACGAGCGGCAGGAATTCGGGCACCTCGAAGTAGTGGGTGAGGCCGGCGGCTGCGAGGCGGGCGTCGAAGCAGGTGGCGGCTCAGAACGGGGATTGAAAAAGCGAGGAGTGGGAGGAACGAACCGCGGACGTTCGTGCGCTCGCCGGCCGCGTTCTCCAACCACACCTCCCTGGACGTGGGCGGCGGCTTCGTCGTCGCCGGTGGACCACAACGAGAGCTCCAGGCACTCGTCCTCCACGTCGTCGTAGGCCGTGAATTGCGGCCGGTACTCCCGAGAAGCCGCCGTCCAGCGCGCCGCTCGTCCACGCGTCCCGCGACGAGGCGGCGGCGTGGCGGCGGCGGAAGTCGGCGAGCGGCCCCTCGAACAGCCGGACGGGCCGCCCGCCGCGTCGGAGCGTGTCCGCGTCGTCCAACATGCAGCCTGCAAGCGGAGAGGTGAGTGGGGGGATGGGAGGTACGGAAGTGGGCAGGGGATGTTGGGAGAACAAAGAGAACGACTGAATCTGCAGACGAAAAGCAACCGATCACTTCGTTGTTCGAAGCGGGAGAGAGGAGAAGGCCGTCCAACACGGGATTCCACTCCCCCTTGCCCCGCCCAACCAACCAAACGGCCCCGAACTCACTCTGAACGTCGCTCCGCTCGCCGTCCCCCCGCTCGAGCCACAGGTCGCAGTGGGCGCCGAGCAGCGCGGCGGGCGGCGCGGCGGCGAGGGCGACCAGGTGGACCGCGAGGCCGTCCGCCCCGCCGGCCGGCCGCAGCGCGCGGAAGCGGAGGAAGAAGAGCGCCGCCGCCGCCCCGCCGTCCTCGAGGCCGATCGCGCGGCTCGTCCACTCGTCGCCCGTCTGCGCGCCGTCGAAGCGGTCGGCGACGTGCGGCTGGCGGAGCACGAGGACCGTCGGGTCGAACAGCAAGGCGGCGGCGGCGAGCAGCAGCGGGAGGCGCAGAGCAGCTGTCATCGAGCGGAGCGGAAAGGAGCAGCCGACTGGTCGGGAAGAGCGACGAACGAAACAAATGAGCCCGCCGAGCGGTCGCCGAGCGGTCGGCGGGCGTCGATTTCCGCTCGGAAGCTGAAAAGACGGGCGGCTGCTCGAACGGAGGTGTCCGACTTGAACAGCTCGTCGAGGGGCCCTCGGAGATCAAGCGAACCAGTTCGACAACTCGAGCAGCACGAGCCGAGCAGTCGATCGGCGATTGGTCTTCGCTCAGCCGAAAGACGCGAAAAATCCGGACGTTCACGAGCTTCTCGGTCCGCCCATTCTTCGCTTTCTTTTGCGCTTGCCACAAAAGCCGCTTCGCTTCACGAAAAGACGCATTGTTTAAAGCCACCGTCTTCATTCACGCCGAAGAAACACCTCCGTCTGCCGTCTTTCTCGAACGGAAGTGGTGGTTTCGTTGTGGCCCACCCGTTCACGCCGACCTGCTCCGACCTTCCGTTCGACTCCCCTGGGTTGGACGTCTCTTTGGGAAACGCTGGACAGTCGAAGCGAGAAGATGATCGCTGTCCCCAGCAGCAACTAGTCGTTCTTCACGCCTTTCTTTTCATGACTCGCTTGTCGAAGGCCCCGCTCAACCAACAGCTGTCCCTTGCGATCGATCAACGCAGCAAACGTTTATTCCAATCTCTCCACACGAACAAAAGAAAGAAACCAACGTGTCGGCACTCCTCGACAGGCCGATCCACGCGCTCTTCAGGCGGCCGATTTCGATCCGCCCGCTTGCTCTTCGAACCTCATGGCGAAGTGCTGCTCGCAGACGGCCGCCAGCTTGTCGGCGAGGTCGCGGTACACGGCCTTTTCGTTCTCCGGCTGAAAACACGTCCTTGTGCTAAAGCTGGGGGAAAGGACGTACCATGGACGGGTCCTTGAGCTCCTTCGCCTCGGCGAGCTTGCATTGGACCATCCCGGCGTGCACTCCCAGCGGGAAGCGGCGGAGGAAGGCGCGGTACTCGTCCGTCTGCCCGTCCTTGACGCCCGCAAAGATCTTCAGCAGCTTCATCTGCTTGACGCCCTCCACTCCGGCGGCGCACAGCTCCATCTCCTCCTTCCAGTCAAAATCGAGTCCTTCGGCTTTCGCGACCTGAACAGCGCGAAGTGAGTGAAAGGGCGGAGCAACGGAGGTCCTCACCACGTCCACTGGTCCGTCCTTCGCGTTGCTTCCGTACGCCTGCGTCGGGTTGACGGTGGGGCCCATCGGCGGCTCCCCGTTCTTGGGCGCCGGCGAGGGCTCGTTGGTCTTCGGTTTGGTCTGAGCGGTCTGCGCGGCCGTCTGCTTGGCCGCCCGCTTCTTCCGCACGCACACGACCACGACGACCGCGACGACGATCCCGATGAGCAGCAATCTGAACGGATCGGTGAGTGAAGAGAAGGACGGGCACTCACAACGCCCCGACGCCGCCGCCGACCGTCGCCCAGAGCTTCCAGCCGGTGAAGCCCGCCGCCGCCGCTTTGGGCGGCTTCGACGTGTCCAGCGCGGCGTTCTGCAAGAGGAACATTTGGGAGGAGGGAATCGAGGACTCACGAAAGTAAAGACGAGCGTCGGGACCGCCTGGCTCATGTTGAAGGCGACAGTCGCTTTTTGTTTGTCTTCGTCCGTCTCTTCGATGGTTGGCTTGCAGTCCAGAGGCTTGCTGTCGACGACAATCGCCTGCTCGTCCGCCTTGCCCGTCCAGGGTAATTTTCCGCCAGTGGCTGAAAACAAAGGATTATACGCACTAAGAAGTGAACTCACCATTGTACCAAGCCCCAGGTATGGTGGTCTTTGGGGGCACGTAAGCCAACCCGAATTCTCCGGAACAATCTCCGATTTCCAAAGTTCCGCTACGAACAAAGTTAGTCAAAGGACAACAAAAGTGTACGTACCTGGATTTGGGTTCTTCAGTGCGCCCGTACGAGACGTTGAAGACCAACTCGTGGCCGAAGACCAGCACGGCGGACGCCTGCTTGCATCCCTCGACCAGCTCGAATGTCCTGAAATCCGCCCGTTCGATTAATCGACGGAAGAACGGAGAAGGGAGACTCACACGACGCCGTTGCCCTCCTTGAAGCACTCCAGCTTCTCGTCGGCGAGCAAGCGGACGGGCGGGCCGGCAAGGACGGCGGCGGCCGAAAGGGCGACGAGCAGGTGGATGAGCGGGAGGGGGCGACCGCCCCACCACGAGGCCGGCGTCAGGCGCATGACAAGGGATGCACCTCAGAGATTATTGGCGGATATGGACGAAATATAGCTCATTCGACGCGTCTCGTTGAGCTGATTCCGAATATGCGCGTCATTTCTGCGGAGATCGATGCTGGCCAAAGTTATAGGCCAAAATTCGTCGACCGAAATTTTTGAGATTTTTGGCCATTCTGGTCAAGTTTGACGCGAGGAACACGATGGTGATGTCAGTTTGTCGATATCTCGACCAGTTGCCGAGTTATGGCCACTTTTTGGCCAAGCTGGAATCGCCGAAGTCGCGTGTTCCGCTCGCCCACTGCCGGCAGCAGCGGAGTGGCGCAGAAGAAGAGTGGATGATTGGAGGAAGGGAGGCTGCGAGTTCGATGCCGGCCGCACTCGTTTTTTGGTCGAGTGTTCGATCGTTTATTCGGATTTCAAAAACCGGCACGGATTCGAGGACATCGAGATGAGCTGCTCGGCCGACCACTGCGAAGCCCCCGCTCTGCTCCGCTGCGCCTACTGCGAGCGATCCCTCTGCTTCATCCATTTCTTTGTGAATTACCACGTGCATTGGCCCGAAAATGAGTAAAAGAGTAGATATCTCGCCAACGGCTGCTCGGGCGACTTGAACTTTCACTAATCGAGGTCGTCACTGCACGGTTACGGATCGAATAAGCACAAAATGAATTCAAATTTCTCGAATCCGTGCCGGTTTTTGAAATCCGAATAAACGATCGAACACTCGACCAAAAAACGAGTGCGGCCGGCATCGAACTCGCAGCCTCCCTTCCTCCAATCATCCACTCTTCTTCTGCGCCACTCCGCTGCTGCCGGCAGTGGGCGAGCGGAACACGCGACTTCGGCGATTCCAGCTTGGCCAAAAAGTGGCCATAACTCGGCAACTGGTCGAGATATCGACAAACTGACATCACCATCGTGTTCCTCGCGTCAAACTTGACCAGAATGGCCAAAAATCTCAAAAATTTCGGTCGACGAATTTTGGCCTATAACTTTGGCCAGCATCGATCTCCGCAGAAATGACGCGCATATTCGGAATCAGCTCAACGAGACGCGTCGAATGAGCTATATTTCGTCCATATCCGCCAATAATCTCTGAGGTGCATCCCTTGAGAGGGGCGAGAACGGAAGGGAGAGCGGAAGAGAAAGCGAGAGCTCGGAAGGGCGTCGCTTGAGCGAACTGACGGCCGCTGACGACTTTCGCCGCTCGTTGGTTCGACTGATGCAAATTCGCGAATTGAGCGGACAAAAAAGCGGGAGAATAAGCCGAAGCCGTCCGTTGCGTGAAGAGAAACGAGTCGTTGCGCAAGCGATCGGCCGACGTGCACACTTGGCGATCCTTCGCTTCTTCGGCCGCCGCCCAACCGGTCGACGGCGAGAACTGGAAGGGGAAGTTCCGATCCCCTTGGAGCCGCCCGGCACGATCCTCGCCGCCCGCTTCATGTGTTCTCTCTTCTTCCCTTGCAGAACAACACGCAGCCTTACGATCCGTCCGCTTGCGAGTCCGCAACAATCACGTCGGCCGGTCACTCGAGGACGGAACGGCGGGCGGCTGGCAGTCGGGACTCATCGCTAGGATCCTGAGCTAGCATTCGGATTCCATCGCGTACGATGCATCCCCGCTTGCTTCTTTCGCTTATTCGGGGTCCGGTAGTTGAACGACTGAACAACAGCCTCCCGCCATTTTCGTGTGAGACGAACCGAAGGGGCAACACAAATCGGTTTATTTCCGCTTCACACACGATCGACACTCCTTCGTACGACCTAGGATCAACCGAACTAAGGCTGAATCAAAGGGGGTTAACGAGAATTAGCAATCAGAAACAACCCGGGGAAGACAGTTGGACGAGGCGCAACCGTTCTCTCCACAGCATTGGAGCGGTCCGCACGGCCCACGGCCACACAATGCGTCCGCCGCCACTGGAGCGGCGACGAACGACAGCAGGAGCACAAGAAGCAGGAATATGGTGGCAGTGAGGTAGGGCATTTTGGAGAAGACGCACGAATGAAATGGAGGAAGGTTTCTGCTGCTTTTTATAGGCGTGCCCACCCGCTTGATTCGAGCGGGCTGATTTCGTTTGTTGCCGGAAGGACGGGCAGGAGATGAGCCAGCGGACGAAGGATGGGAGCAACGGGAGATGAGTGTTTGCCTGTCTTTTCACGAATTTCAAAGGAAACAATCGAACGGGCGGATGAAATCATTGATTGGATTCACGCGAATGACATCAGCCCGCTATTCGACGTTCAAGGGCGCCTGATTTTGATTGAGTGACGAGGGGACAGGTGATCGGCCGCGTGTTCAATCAAGCGAGAACTTCTGTCGATCACTCCTTGGCACGAATCTATTCGTTCAAAACCTCACAAACAGTGGCTACTCCACCGTGCGCGTAAGAGCGGCGAACTCGAGAACGCGCTGCTTGAAAGCGAGCGGCAGTGATCAAGAGTCGTGTTCGCAAAGAAGTTCCCGCCCATGCTCGCCAAACAGTATTCCTTAAAGAAAGAACTCCACGGACGTCCGCTCGCCTACGTGCACCCGGACGAGTTCGCGACGCTCGCAAGGGGTGCTTCCCAGTTGTCCGCGCCCTTTTTGGACGCGATATGCCTCATTCGACGCGTCTCGTCGAGCTGAGCACGAATCTGCAACTCCCATCGGCCAAAACCCACCTCCGACCGAGATATGAGCCGTTGAAGTTTGCACTGCTCCGCCCTTTTCCAGCGGTTTCCAGCGCTAATTTTCGCCCGGATTGCCGCGTGCAAATTCGCCCGTTCACCGTTGTGTCGGCGTAGTCCAGCGGCAAGTCGGTTGACTTGCACTGCGGCTCGACCTTTTGCGTTTTTGCGATATTATTACTTCGCCAATGACTGCGATTGCAACGTTCTTTTTGCTTGCACACGATGTAGTTTGATGAGCTGACTCGATTGGTGCCAAAAGCTCGTCAATAAAATTTTCGGCCGCAGGCCACGGTGACCCCCCTTTGGTCTCGGTTTTCGGGCGGTCGGCAGGCCGGTTAGACGCCGTGAAAGAGTTTCAAGCTGTCTGTCTTATAAAGAAAAGTCTCTTTTGCTTCTAACACTTTAATTCCAAAACAAAGCTACAAAGACACCCGTTGTGGAAAGGTTTGCGAGCTGTCAAAAAGCGACGAGGCCAACGGTTGGGCTGGAGGTGGTGGAGGGAAGAAACATCAGATCAACCGACATCCTCGTGAAATTTTGCGCTCGATCGGTTTGAAACAAGCACAAAACACAACCGGTCGTCTAATTGGGTCGGTAATCCATATGAAATTTCTTTCGACTGCAGGGTCCCCTTTGTGATCACACAACAGTCAACTTCAACGGCTCATATCTCGGTCGGAGGTGGGTTTTGGCCGATGGGAGTTGCAGATTCGTGCTCAGCTCGACGAGACGCGTCGAATGAGGCATATCGCGTCCAAAAAGGGCGCGGACAACTGGGAAGCACTCCTTGTCGGTGAGGACCAAGAGCGCGGGGTCCACTTTTCACGCGCGCCTCCACGCGGCCGGCGTGCAGGAAGCCAGTCGAGACGACCAACCCACTCGCTGACCGTTCTGTAGCCGAGTTTGTTCGCAAAGATCCACGGAAACAACAAAACGAGCGTAAGGTCGAATTTGAAAGCGTTTCGATTGCGAAAATAAACGAAAAGAAGCCATGCAGCCCAACGACAAACATTTCAGCACTGCAAGAATCAGACGCCATCTTTCACGAGCCCTCGAAGGTGCGGGTACTTGCCGACGAACTCCTCCCATCCGGGCTGCTGTTTCACTTTGTACCGCTTCTTCTCCACGAAGCCGTGGATCTCGTCCTTGAAATGCTCCAAGTGCTGGTGCTCTTCGCTCAACTCCAGCAGCTGCATGGCGCGGTCGATGGAGAAGTTCGAGACGAGCGAGTCGACGCACAGTTTCTGAACAGCCGGAATGAAGGGGGAAGCGGGGGAAGAACCCACTTGCAAACGGCCGATCCCGAAGTAGTCGGCGTGTGGGAGGAGGTCGGCCGCAACGTCGTCCAAGTTCTCCACTTCGCCCGTGTACAGGAAGCGGAGAACGCGCTCCACGGCCGTTACTCCGCACTTCTCCTCATCGATTTTGATCTTCTTCTTCTTCGCTTCCTTCAGTCCGGACGTGCAGCACGTGTTGAAGCAGTCGGATTGGGTGCAGGCGATGGCGCGAGTGACCTGCAGAACGAGGCGGACTGAATGGAGGAGAAGCGAGCGGCTCACGTGGAAGGTGCGGCGGCCGACGACGACCTTCAGGTCGGAGAAGAGCGGCTGGTCGAAGGTGCGCTTCAAGTCGACCATCCGAACAAACTCGTCGGAAAGCTCGACCGGCGGGCCGAACGGTTGGAGCTCGCAGTGGACGCTCATCACGACATAGTAGTCCTCCGGCGCCAACGGCAGGAGATCTTCGTGCGGGATCGCGTACACAATGTTCTCCGGCTTCTCGGCTTTGAAGCGGATCGAGAACTCTGTAGAGAGGGCCACTTGCAAGAGCGCTTGTGCGGAGAAACCGACCTTCTTTGTACGTCCGCTCCCCGTCCATGTTTTCGATCCACGACGTGCAGCGCACGAACAACGGCGACTGCTGCCCGAACTCTTCGGCACGAAGCGTGACGTAGACCGTCTCGTTGTTGTCCTTGTCGATGATGCCTTTCGGAAGAAAGAACACGCGGAACTTGGCGTCGTGCAGTCCGTTCGGTTGGAAGTCGTCTCCTGGGATCTTGCATCCGATGCCCGCCATCTCGACCAGCTCGCCGAACTCTAGGACCGGCCAGCGGTGGACGGTCGAAAGAGCCAACGGGGTGCCGAACTTCTTGGTCGCGAACGGCAAGCGCACGCACAGGAAGATCGTCGGAGTGTTGCGGAAGACGTCCGCCTCCTGCTTGCGAAAGAGGAGCTCGCCCTGATGCGTGATGCGGTCGTCGAAGTTGAGAGTGAATTCTGAAGGGCGCTGATTGATTCTACTGACCGTTCCACTCGCTTTTCTTCTTGCTGCACGTCCCGTCGATCTTCTCCATCTGCGCCTTGAACGCCACTTCGTCCTCGTTCTTTGCGAAGTCGACGAAACTCAGGCAAAAACCCGGAGCGCCTTCTTTGTGCTGCGCCAAGAGCATGAAGTTGAAGACGACGCGGCCGGCATTCGGGTGTTCGAACTCGTGCAGGTCGCTGGCCGACAGCAGCGTGGGAGTTCCCGTTCGAATCTTCCGGTCGAAGTTCTCCACTCGCCAGACGGCCACGTGCGGATCGTCGACGAGCGAACGGAAGCTCATCGTGGCTGAAATCAACGCAATTCTTTGCTTTTGGCAGCATCGCGAAATACAAGCGGGAACGAAGAAGAAAGCAATCGAAGAGGAGTTGAACACAGCAGACGACGCCGAGTGTCGTTCGAGCCGCTCGCATTCGGAGGACCGGGCAGGGCGGAGGAAAACGACGCTCGTTTAAAAACACGACGCGGCCGCCCGCCCGCCAAAACGGAGAGCAACGAGGTCGCGCACGGGGCCTCTGCCGCAACGCGTGACGGCGGCGAGAGGAGGGCGGCAAGGCAATCGTGGTGGTGACTCATCAGCGTTTATTCGAAGCCAAACCATCTGCCGCTCGCGCGTTTCTTCGTCGAGTTGAAGAGGGCGGGACAGTGGGCAGGTGCAAAGAAGACAGTCCTTTGGATCATCGCTCTCTCCTTCCATCACTCGCTTTAGCGTTTGTAATGTCGACACAAAGAGGACTTCACAGCGGCAAGCAACAAATCGGGGTTATTCACTGACGATGAGACGACCGAGTGCTCACTGCCGGCTGGACCGCGGCGCGTTCGAGACGCCCCAAACCGCGTCCACTCCCGATCGCTTTCGCTGGCTTCCCGTTTGCCGTCGACCCGCTTCTTTCCAGCCGGCCGCTCGGTGTGCTCAAAGGAGGCGAGAAAACGCTCGTTCTTCGGACACCGCACACGTTTCTCCGGCTTTTCTCTCGCTTCGCATGGACGGAAAGAAGCGGGGGGAGTGGGGACTTTCGGCCGCCTACTGCTTTTCTTCTTCTTCCAGCTCGCCGTTGAAATCAACGCCGTCAAGCAACGAGCAGCCGCGAATTCCGCTTGTTGTTGCGCCCACTCATTGTGCCTGTCTTCGGAGCGGCGGAACGCTGCTGCTCGTCGTATTCGTTTGCTCGCTCGCTCTCGCCGCCCTCGCCGCCGACCGAGTCGCTCGTTTTATTCACCGAACACTCCAGTCTTCTGCCATCCGCGTGCTCATGACGCCGGCAGATGAGAGGGTGGTGGGCGTAAAGGTAGAGCTACACGCACCTGTTAGCCTCGACGGAAGACTGCACACTCACCACTCGGTTCCCCCACCCCTACGGGCGGGTCGTGCGCGTTTCAAACGAAGAGCGCGTTCGCTCGGGTTCGCCCGGCGTTGGGCGTTAGTTTCGGGCTCCGTCTAACGCACGGTCAAACAGCGGGCACTCGTTCACTTTTCTCTCCGCTTTCCACCGGGATGCCCGCTCTGCACTCGTCCGATAGGAAGCCGCCGACGCTGAAAGCGGACTGTCGATTGTGGTTGCTGTTTCACGCGACGAACACGAACACTCCGTTCGACATCCTCGACTCTCACGCTCCGGACTGCGCGGAAACGCGCAGCTCTTCGTCACCGAACTCTCCGCTTCCTCTTCTGCTCGCCCGCCTTCCTCGCGGCCTTCTTCGACGGGAGTCGGAAGAACTGCACGCAAGTGGCTGGAATTTCCATCAGAAATCCCATCGTGTGGTCGGTGCAGATCAAGCAGTTGTGGGTTCGCTTGACGAAACACCATGTGTCCTTTGGGTCGGTCGTTCGCTTGCTGCAAGTGGCCGACGTGAATCGACTCGTCCTTTGGCTGCACACCCTCCCTTCTTTTTCTTCCGACCGTCTTCGCCATCGTGCTCGCATTTTGGCGGCAATCAGGGGTAGCTTTCATTCGTTTGGATCTTTCTTACCCCTCGTTTTAGATCACCGCCGTTTGGAAGCAGTCGAAGTGGACGTGCGGACTGCCGGCGTCACCACCCGCTCGTGCCGCTCGCCCGGGACTTTCTCGCCGACAAGATCGTCGCCGTGAGCTTGAACGCGCGCGGCTGCTCGAGTTTGCTGTTGGGACGGGTCGTTGGAGAGCTGGAAACGGCGCACGTGTGGGACTACAATCCCTACTCGATATCGCTGCCTATTTCTGTCGCTGCAGTCGGCGTTCATTCAGATCTCGTGCCCTTCTTCCGAACACCCGCGCGCCTCCACAAACTCAACGCTCCCGTCGAGCACATCGCAGCGCACGGACCGTAAGCGCTTTCGATCGTCACTTCCGAGCATTCGTTCAGTTCAGATGCGAGCGGAACGAAGCGGTTCGAAAAGTTCGCCTTCGCCTGTTGTGCCAACGCGAGACCCCGTGCACGATGTCGCACTTCTCTTCCCGCGTGCTGTGGACAGAGGAAGACGCACCAGTGTTCCGCGTGGCCTTCGAGAACCTCCGCTCGCTGAACGACGAGTTCGTGCTGGGCGTCGACATCAAAAGCTTTTGTTTTGATTCCTCCCCTGTGCGTCCACCATGCTCTGTCTTTTTATTTATTTCTTTAGGAAGCAACGGAACTCCACGGCGGTCTGAAGACTCTCATCGCTCGTTGTTCCCGCTTGCTCGAGTGGGCGAAAGCGGAGGGTGTTCGCGTGGACAACCTGCGCGTTGTCATTTGGCTGAGCGAATGGAACGAAGACTACGTGCGTTACTTTTTTTCCAGCTCCTTTAACCGCGTGTTCAGAGCGGCTTGATCCCGAATTTGGCCCTTGCAAAGAAGTTCTTTGCCGAAGAGACCGACTTTGCTCTCGAAACCAACCGTTTCGATCCACAAGCCGCAGAGGCCGAGTTCAGCCCGTGCAGAAGCGAAGTTTGCTTCCGTTGGCGAGCAGAAGTGGACGGAACGAACGTGTCTGTTGAGATGACTTGTCGTCCGCAGTATTTCCTCATGTAAAGCGCTCTATATTCGTTTGTTGTATGCGTCTTCTGATCGTCGTCTATTCAGCAATAAACCAGAGAAATCGGCAGCCAGTTGACAGAGGAGCGGTCGACTGGCCACCGTGCTACCTAGTCTCAGAGTGGGTGTTGTTGACTGCAAATCGACGTCTCCTGGTGGTTGGGCGAAGGAAAACTCGAAAATCCAAAAGCAAAAAGCAGCACGTAACGGCTGATCGCGGGTTGGTGAGGGCGACTTGAGCGTGCACACACCCACAACTTCTTCCTGTCCGCGGCAGCCCCTTGGAACACTGAAAAAACTTCAGCAAATAGATGAGCGACGAGTTCTGGCGCGCGACCGTTGATCGAGAGCGTTTGGTCCATTCTTCTCGTTGCTGCGCGCGACCATTTGGGGCGCATTCCAGCAATCGATTTCAAAAACAGCAGGCTGCTTTCTGGGCAGGAGGTGAGCGCGGCAAATGGAAGACGGCAGGCGTGCGGCGGGACGGCGGCGAAAGGCGCGTGTTCTCGTCCACCCACCCGCTCGTCCTCTCGTCAAATTTCAACCACCTCTCCACTGGCTGATCCGCCCTCTCCGACGGGAAACTTCGATCCGTCGGCTCCACTCGCCGCGCGGCCTCGCCGATGGAACAAACCGGCGGGGGCCATCTTCCGCTCAAGTGACCGCTTAGTGTTCCCGACGGGCGGGCGGCTCGTTCGGCAGCCGGCGAGGCGGTCGGCTGGGCCAAGTCCATCGGAGAGCGGCGCGAGTCAAACGAAAAGAGGGGAGCGGGAGAAGCCGTGCGGCAGCGTGAGGACCGCCCGACCGCTCGCTCGTTTCTGCCGGCTGCCGTCGCCTTCGAGCGGCCCGCCGCTTCTGCCGGCCGTCGCGCGATGCCCGGCTGTTCGGCCGTCTTCTTTACCGACGCTTTCCGCAGCCACTCGGCAGCAGCGTCGAACGAAAGGCTTCCTCTCGCCACCCATCAACCGACCGGACCGACCGCAGTGGACGGCCGACAACCCGAAAAAGCCGCCGTTTGCGTCCTCTCGACGAGTTGGAACGAAAGCAAAGCAAAAAAGTGCAAACCCTAGCGTGCCCGCACCCATTCAGCCTCTTGGCGCCAGAGGAGCCCACGAAGTCTCCGCTGTTTCGGGTGTTCAGCCGAAAAGGCGCGTCGAGATACGAACGAGTCAACCAAGTTCGCAGCAAGTTTAGTCGTCTATGCTAATGTTGAAAGGGGACGTACCGTCCAACGATCAATCGCTGTTCGGCGCAGTGAACCCTAAACACTGCCCGACTTCACTTGATCAACTGAGCACATCGAACCCACTAACCGGCTACGAACCAGCGACCCGACCGCACCAATCCGCGCCCAGAACCGCTGGACCACAGAACGTGTTGGTTGGTGAGCGAAAGCGGCGCCTTTTCCCACGCAGAGGGGCGAGGCGAGCGCTCACTCGCTGCTTCGTTTCCGCTCGCTCCCTTGTTGCGCAACCGCGAGGAACAGAATTTGGAATCCGACTGCTGCTGCAACCGGTCAGCTGCATCCAAGTAGCTGACTTCCAAACTTGACTGCAGCTTGCAGCCGACGTCCTACTTTTCTCCTGCAAAGTGGCTCCAGCCGCAGCCGAGATCTTTGAACTCGGTTAGGCGTCCACGTTCGATCACCGAAATGAAACGAACCTTCTGTCGATGAGCAGTGGGACGAGAGGGCGACACGTCCGAAATTTCTCCGCAAATCCGCGACCCCTCCTTCACTCAACGGAAGCACCCGAATTCACGATCACGAGAGCGGCCCCGTGCTTTTCGCTCTCGCCGCTCCCAACGAGCTCGAAGCCGAAGCTGCGGTCGACTCGAAGGGCAAGGAGAACGCGGCGAAAACGAGTGGGTTGGTTGCGTTCAATCGAGCGGCCGATGGAGCGGTCGGTCGAGCAGCTGCTGGTCGAGTGAATGCTCCCGTTTTCTCGCCCTGAACGAGCCGCTCGCTTGCTGGAAGTGGCGCCGACTGCCGAGTGGCCGGCGGAGTGCGTGGAGAGCCGCCCGCCCTACCTCTTGGGCACGAGCAAGCGGGAGAGGCGGCGGTTGTGCGGGGCTTCGCGAAGGCGGCCGCCCCCCGCCGCCCGTCCACTCGTCCTCCTCGCTGCTCGTCGCCCACCGCTTGCTCGATTTCTGCCGGCTTCCTCGAGGTCGTCGCTGGAGCAGTGGGCAGTCGATGCCTGAGGGTCCTTTGATCGAATCGAAGCGCCCTGCCGGCAAGAAAAGGAGGGAGTTCACAGTCGTTACCTCTCCCCCTCGTTCAGCCGCCTGCTCGCCGAAGGGCCGCCGCCAATTCCGCGAATGGTCGGCCGCTTCTTCTGCGGCTTGTCCGCCCCAATCGGTCGTTGTTGAGTGGGGGAGTCTAACAAGTGCTGGACGGGCGAGAGGATAAAAGACCGTTCTTGTCCCGCGACAGCTGGAGCAACGAACCCAATAAACAGACGTCCAAATCCGAGTTTCGTGTTCAACGGTCAAATAAACCGGCGGCCAGATTACCTGAAGCAGTGGAGGACTGCCCTTCAACGTTCGCCCGGCGCTTCGCGTCCACCCGCTGGTTCTCCCGCGCCGCCCGCCGCATCGAGGTTGTTGGACGATCTATTCGATGAGCTCGCTGTCCTCAAGCGAGGCGGCCGAAGCGATCGAGACGGTCGACTCCTCTCCGCCGTCACGCAGCCGCTCGCCCACTTGCGGGCAGCTGGAGGTTGTGGATTGAACGAGGGATCTCCCGAGAGGGTTCGTCTACTGCACGTTCATTCGAAAAAATGATGGGCAGCAGTCATCCTTGACGGAGGCTTCCTCTTCGTCGCTCTCCCACTCTCCATCCCCCGACTCCTCCTCGTCTTCGAGCTTCTCCTCCCCGCCGCCGTCCTCTTCCGCTTTGCCAAACTCTCGCATCTCCGCTTCGTCCATTGCATCGTCGAGTTTCGGGTCGAGCGCGAGCAGCGGCTTGCAGTTCCGTTGGGCGCACGAATGTTCGGAACGGACAGAGAACAAGGCGCTAGCGTTCAGTCGTTCTTCGTTTCACACCGAATTTCTCACAAACAACGCGCAATGCGCGATCGATTTATCTGCTGCTTCTCCCTCGACCTTCCCACCCCCCGATCAATGGGAAACGAGCGGGTCTCTCATGACCTCGCTGATTGCGCGCGGCGTGGGCGGGCGGCGTGGGTTGGAAGCAGCGAATATAAGCGGGCTGCTGATACCGTTGACCACTCACTTCCTCCATCCGCTTATGCCTGCAAACCTGTTTGTGTAAAAAAAAAGGTGAGTTTCTTCCGCGTCCATTGGAAAAAATGCGCAAACTCGCTATCGTTTCAGCCGCAATGTCGAAAATCACCACCAAATGCGTGGACGTGGACATTCGGGACCACTTGCTGTCCGGTGCCGCCGGAAGCAAGTGGAACAGCAATGAGTTCCTTTTGAAAGGCATCGACGGAGCGCTCTTCCAGCTTGTGTTTGGCCCGAGAGGTACAAACAGTTCCGACTACGTTGGCATCTTTTTGATTTGTCGCCAACTCAACAACCACACCTCCGTGCGGCTTCGTTTCAAAACGTTTCTAGGATGCCGTGGTTATAAATACGGCGTACGTGGTAAGAGACGACGCTTCTGACGCTCCTTTACCAATTCTCGTATTTCAGAAGAAACACAGCAATTCACTGCGACATAAGAACACCAAGGAAAAAGCGTTTACGCGTTCTCATCTCTTCAAGAATGGGCGCGCATGGGATATTCTGGATTTGCGTTGTGAAATCGAACTTCTGGACTCGGTGAAAAGCCCGGGGGTCCGAAAAGCGAAAACGTCATGACCACTATTGTGGAAAAGTACGCGGCAATGTTCGAAGACGACTCGCTTGCGGACGTCGAGCTGTACGTCGAGCAGAAGGTCTTCAAAGCGAGTGGCTTCTTTCGTTCAATCGTCCATCTGTTCCTTTTAGGCGCATCGGGTCATTCTTGCTTCCCAATCGGAGTACTTCAAGCGCATGTTCACGAACGACACCAAGGAGAAGCGAACGGGCATCGTCGAAGTTAAAAACTACAGTGCGGGGATCATCGAGAAGGTGCTCCGCTTCATCTACTCCGGAAAAGTGGACCAGCTGGACGAATGCGCCCGCGACCTTCTGCTGGCTGCGGACTTTTACAACTTGGAGATGCTGCAGGCAAGCATGCTCTTCTCTTCCTTTCACTCCCCTCCGCTTCCAGGAGATGTGCATCGCGTCGATCTTCAAGACGTTGGCGGTCGAGAACGTGCTGGAGGCCCTGCAACTCGCGTACGCCCACGCACACCTCGGCGACTTCAAGCAGCGCGTGCTGAAGTTCGCCAAGGAGAACTGGAAGGCGATCGCTAAACTGCCTGCTATGGACGTGGCGTTCTATCGGGAAAATCCGGAGATCGCTAACGATTTCGTCAAGCTGGCTACCGATTGAGCCCACTCGTCTTTCCCCTAGTTTGATGATTGTCTCTTGTTGTTGTTGAATAAATGCAGCGGGCAGCAATCCAAGCGGTTCATCTACTTGGCAGCCAACAAGAAGCGTTCATCTGCAGGCCGAGAATGCACTCGAGCGATGTCCGCACGGATCAAACAGCTCACTCGGGACTGCAGACGAACCGCCTGTCGCTCCAGCACGTCAAGGGGGTGGCCAAAGAGAAAGCGGTAGAACGGAGCGAGTGGACGAGAAACGAAGCAGAAAAGACGCTGTTCACGCCCGCAACGAGTTGCAGAAGTGCACACGGAGGCAGCTGTCTGACCAGGAATCCGACAGACAGAAGTCGAGTGGGCAGCGAGAGAAGCGGCGGGAAGGGCGATCAAACGAAGTGAACAAGGGCGACCGTTTGGAGCGATTGGAAAAGGAATGAGAGCGTCGTCCACGCAACTCCCGCCCGCCCGCTTGTTTCGCAGGAACCACGCGGATCGGCCGCCGTTTTGTCCGCATGCAAATTCGCGGTCGACTTCGGCCGCCCGCGGTCCCGATCGCCCCACTCGCTCAACCTGTCGGCGGCTTGTGCGCTCGCTCTCTCCCCCTCCTCCCCGTCCTCCTCCGTTCGAGTGCGTTCGGCCGGCTGCTCCGAAATGCGCGCTTCGGTCCTCCTCCTGGCCGTCGCCCGGCTTCTGCTCGTCGCCGGAGACGCGTGCTTCACGCAGAACGGCGACAAAGTGTGAGTCTTCCCCTCCGCCTTCCTCCTCCCACTCACTGGTTGGTCGTTGCAGGACGTACAAGGGAACGGACGCCTGCATGACGGCCAAGACGACCCTCTACTTTGCCGGCGGCGAGCTCCAGTTCAAGCTAGGTTACGGGGCCTCGGAAAACACGGCCTTCGCCAAGTAGGCGTTTTTGTTCCCTCCTCATTGATCCTGCGCTTTTTCGTTTCAAAATCACCGTCAACCAATGCGCACGGGACGGTCGAATCGAGTTCAGGAAATCCACTGGCTGTCGGTTGGAGCCGACGGAGACTACCGGTATGAGTGTTCGATGTCCTTCTCAACAACTAAGAATTGCAGGCATTTTCATCTCGGTTCCTCTCGATGGGACCGCATCTTCTGCCGGCGTCGTCTTCGGTTCGAACGACACTTCTCCGCCGTCGTGTTCGCTGAGCTTCAAGAAGACGGCGACCGGCAAGTACTCGATCGCCGACGTCTCCATCACGCTCGACGACGAGATGCCGCTGTTCTCGATCGACTTCGTGAGTTCCCCCGGCTCTCCACTCAACTCCCGCTAGTTGCAGACGGCCCAGCTAAAGAACGACGACCAGCCGAAAGGCACGACGGGCGGGACGAGCGGACCGGTCGGATCGACGGAGGCGGCAGCGGCGAAGGACGACTCTGGCTTTCCGCTGTGGGCGTGGGTGGTCATTGGAGTCGGGGGGTGAGTCTCCTGCCTTCCCCCTCGTCCACTCTTCTGCTTGCAGCCTGCTCCTGCTTTCGTCCTCGGTGGGCGGCGTCGTGGGCGGCTGCCTCTGCTGCCACCGCAAGAAGACGAGCGGGAAGACGGCTGGTGCGGGTGGGACCACCGGCGCCACCCCGGAGACTGAAGCGACGGAGACGACGGTCCGCGGCGAGAAGTCGAACCTCAAGGACGAGGCGTCGATCTCCAACAAGCAGCCGCCCCCGCCGCCCGTTGAGCTGACCGTCCCGCTCGGCTCAACGCCCGCCCCGCCGCCGCTCCCGAAGGCCGCCGAGGAGCCGCAGTACGAGATCCCGGAAGCGTGGAAGCATCTGCCGCCGTCGTCGCACTGAGCTCACCAACTGAACGCCGGGCACTGGGGAGGAGCGCGCCCGATTTCTGTCGTCTGTGGAGCGAATAAACAGGAGAACTGCGGAGATCGGCTGTTGCAGGGAGAGCCCTTGGTTGAAGAAAAAGAACGGTCGAGTGCTCGTCGTTCACTCCTTCTGCGTACCCTGCTCGCTCTAACTCGTTGTGTCCTCCGGGTTCCTCCCTCTTCTGCCGGCTGTATTGTCTAGAGCCTTTCCAACGCCCACTGACTCGTGTTTCCACCGAAGCAATCGAATCCACTCGCTGCACTCCAGCACCAAGAACAAGCAGCAAACGTCGATCGTCGTAGCCCGTAACTGGGCGGGTCGGTGGGTCGCCCGTCTTTCTGATCACTCTTCTCCGTTGGATGCCCAAATGTTGCGTCTGGAGACAGAAACGGGATCGATAGTCGAAGGAGTGCGTCTCTCGTTAAACACACGGGCATTCGAGCTCGAAATGGCTTCCGCCCGTTGTCGCGTTCAAACGCACTGCTTTGTGCGGAGAAGGCTGACTGTTCGCAAAGAGCACTAGAAGACGAGCAGGAGGACGAAAAGCAAACGCTTTGTTGGCGAGCAGGTGTGAGCGATCGTCATCGCTTTTTTCTCCCGACTCGCGCGCAATTCGCGTTACGCGCTTGCCGGAGAGCAAACAACCGAGCGGGCTCGCCGCAATTCGAACGAACACGCGGCGTTGTTTTGAGGTCGCGCGGTGGATGGGGTGGCGGTTTGCGGCCCTCACCCAACGCGCGGCCGGTTGGTCGGGGGCTGGCAGCAGTCGAGTACTTTCTTTTTCCTTGCAGAATGTCGCCTCCAAAATGGCGTTTTTTGCTCCACGATCTGAAAGCGAGAATCCAACGGTCGCGGTTGATGGAGAAGCCGAAGCTGAACACGGACGGCCGCCTGCTCGTGTTCTTCCACGCGCTAATCGCCGGCAAGGCGCTCGATCTTTTCGCCGCCGACTACCGCTAGAAGCGGGCGGTCCTCCGGCTGCGAACGCTCCGCTTTTTCTTGTGCTCGCGCCCGTTCGCGACCGTCTTCTTCGACACGAACGGGAAGGGACGGACGAAATGGCCGCAGATCGTCGTGACTTCTCGGCTCTACACCTACGTGGTCTCGGCGCCCAAGAACGGAATCGTTCTGCGACTGGAGTCCCAACACGTGTCTCCCGCATCGATCGCCCGCATTGTGCGTGTGGCCGACGTGGAGCACTTGTGGGCGCACTTCTCGCCTTCACCTCGCGATTGGACGGACTTTCGCGATCAGATTTCTATCTTTGCGGCCTTCAAAGGTGAGAAAAGCGGTATATTCAATCGATTGCTCGTTCAGATCATCCATCGCTAAAGACGGTCAGGCTGCGGTCATGGACGTGCCGCAAAAACCGCCTGCTGGTCCACATGCTCCGCGAGTTCCTCACGGACAAGTTCGTTAAACTCGACTTGAGCTGCGAGGTACCCACCATTCTGTACGGTCCCTTGTCGTCGATGTTGATGGAAAAGGCGACTTCGAGTACCGCGACTATCCGCACCACAAACCGCGGTCTTTGTGTCGGTTTTTTCGTCAAAAGAAAACATTGCTCTCGTTCGTCTTTAGATTTGACGCCCTTTTTTCGCTCCCGTGCTCGTGAACTCCAACTGGACGTTCAGATCGAGAAGATCGTCGCAAATGGGCCGCGAGTTTCTTGCTCGAATTCCGCCGTGATTCGTTTAGTTGCGAGTTGAACGCGGCGGTCGAGCGGGTGGTCGTCAAGACGCGCCACACTGCGGAGCCCGAGTCCATCGTTGACGCCCCGCTCGCCTCGCCGTGGAGCGAGCAGAAGGTGCGTGCGTGACTGGCGGGCGGCCTTCGAGAACCTCCGCTCGTTGAACGCCGTTTTTGTTCTCCGACTGGAGTTCCACGAGCTCTACGTGCAGGTCGGAGCGGTACGTTTGCTCTCTCGGCCGTCTACCTTGTTTGCAGGAAGAAAGCGAAGTGTTCGCCGTTCTGCGCATCGTCGTCGATCGTTGCGCTCGCTTCAGCGAGTCGGCGGCGGCGCGCGGGCCTTCGTTTGCGCAAAATCACGACGCCGATTTGTCTGCTCGACGCCGATTCTTCCGTTCGTCTTCTCTCTTTCGCTCATTCGGTGGTTGTGTTTTTAGCAGCTGGAACAAACGTTGGAGATCGCAAAGCGCTTCTTCGCCGAACACACGAACTGCGCGCCGCAAACGGAGGCCGTCGACACGACGAGTTTCGGCGACTTTCTGGCCTACCGGAAGCTTCTTTGCGCGTGGAAGCAGCGAGTGGGGTCCGCAGGTGTGCGCTTCGTGTTTGTGCGTTTGAATTGACGCTTGCCGTGTTGTCAGCGGCCGTAAATGTCGCGTTCAATAATCTTCTGAAATGCTGGGATCGCTTTTTTAAAAGAATTTCATATTCTTTTCGACGCCTCCATCTCGTCCGCCTTTACGTTCGCAGCTCGCTCGTCCTCAATCAGCTGCTAGTTGTCGTGGAGGTCGCGGAGCGGTGTGAGCAGAATCTCCGAGAATTAGCGTTCCCGCTCTGTCCACTGCAGCAAACAACAGAGGGCGCACGGCGTTGTCCTGCTGCTGGGCGACGACGAGCGCCGTCTGCTGGACGACGACGAGCGCCTCTATTCGCGCGTTTCTGCCTGCTCCTCCGACTTCCGCCCAATGACAAGTACGATCTCTACTGTTTATTCGAACTTCACATGGACAAAACGAACTGCTCGACCCTTCCGAGCACTGATCAAACGCCCGCCGTCTTCGAGCCCTCCATCTGCTTCGAGTGGTCCAAGCAATTGCGCATGTGGTCGTGCAGCGACTTCCACAAGTACCGCTCGTTGGGCGGCTGCAAACATTCGACATAGTCGGGGATTAGAAGGGAGAACGCACCAGAGAGCGGTCAGCAAAGCGCGCGGCCGTCATTTGAATGACGTGCTCGACGACCGGCAAGTCGGCGGCGTCCATGGGGAAGCGCTCGACGAACGCGCGGTAGTCGCTGGGACGATACTGGTCGCGGTCGGGGAACACGCGCAGGAGTTGCATGCGCTTCACGCCCTCCACGCCCTCGTCCACGAGCATCAGGTCTTCGCGCCACGCAAAGTCGCGGACGGCGGCGATCTCCGCCTGCAATTCGGAGCGGCGAGTGCGGGAGGAAACGGGCGGCGACTCACCGCTTGCGACTCTTTCGCCTCCTCCGGCTGCCAGTCGTCCTTCTCGGCCGTCTTGCGGTCCGCGCTGGTCGCTTTCGTCTCCTGAACGGCCGCCTTCGACTGGGCGGTCGTCCCGTCCGCGGCCTCCGCTTCTTTCGGCGGCTTCTTCGGCGCCTCCAGCGGCTGTTTGGGCGTCTTGGGGCGCGAGTCGGGCGGCGGTCCGTCGAGCGATTTCCGCGACGAGCGGGCGGCCGTCTTGGACGCGTGCGGGCGGAACTTCGAAGCATCCGTGGGCTGCGCGGGCGTCTTCTCCTTGGCCGCCCCGTCGGCGGCCTGGCCGGGAGTCGCCGTCGGCTTGGGCGTCGGCTTGGTGGTCGTCTGGGACGTCTTGGTGGCCGAAGTCGGGCGGGATTTGTCGCTCGCCTTCGACTTGCGCGCCTCCGTCTTGGCCGCGTGCTTCAAGGACTTGCGGGACGCCTTCTTGGTCGCCACCTTCTTCTTGCGGCGGCGGCAGCAACAGAACACGACGGCAGCGGCAATGGCGGCGAGCAGCAGCCTGCAAGAGGCGGGTGAAAACGAGCGGAAGGGAGGACTCACAGCAATCCGCCGATCCCGCCGCCGACCGTCACCCAGAGCTTCCAGCCGCCGAGGCCCGCCTCGTTCGCGCCCGAGTCCCCCGACTTCTCCAGAACGGCGTCCTTCTGAAACGAAGACGGTAAGGAGCGGAAGAAAGACGGAGCACTCACGAAAGTGAACTTGAAACCGGGAGCCGGCTTGTCCATCTGGAAACCGACCGTGGTTTTCTTCTTCCCCTCGCCCGCCTCGTCGAATTTCGGCGGGGTCGTGCAGCTGGAATTTTTCAGGCCGACGAGAACCTTCTGGTTGGTGGCCATGCCGTCGACGTTCGGGTCACTCGGGTTGTCTGCAAGCATAAGGCGTGTGGGCAGACAAAGACAAAACCTGCTGTTGTATTTAAACTGTATGTCCTTCTCTCCAGTGTTGTCGTCGGTCACCGTTCCCAGCTTCAAATCGCCACTGCAACCGCCGATTTCGAGTTTTCCCCTGAAACGCAAACGTAAAGAGGAGTTAAAAAAGAGCATCATACTGCGTGCCCGGTGTTCCGCTGCTGGGGTACGAGATGTCGAACTTCAACGCGTCACCCGAGAAGATCAGCGTGGCGTTGGCGCTTGTGCAGCCGTCCAGCAGCTCAAAGGACCTGCAATCCGTCCGTTCGATTAGTCTGCCGAAGAACGGAGAGGGGGACTCACACTTCGTTGCCCGTCTCCTTGAAGCACTCCAGCTTGTCGGCGAGCAGACGGACGGGCGGCCCGGCGAGGACGACGGCGGCCGAGAGCGCAAGCAGGAGCGCGGGGGCGGGCGACGAGCGACCGCTCAACCACAAGGTCGGCGACGGGCGCATGAGGAGCGGGGAGAGCGAAGAGCGGAGGGGAGAGAGGGGAGGAGAAAAGCGGGAGGTCGGAGGGGTGCCGATTGAACGAACTGACGGCCGGCCGCCGACTTTCGCTCGGTCGTCGGTTCGTCTGATGCAAATTCGCGGTTTTAGCGGGCAGAAAGGCGAGAGAATAAGCGGACGTCGTTGCGTGCAAAGAAGAAAGATGTTGCGCAGGAAACAGTCCGACAGCAAACCTCTTTCTACAGCCGAGCCTCTCGGCCGATGTCTACCCGTCGAGGGCAAGAACTCGAAGCTGAACGTCTCGATTCACTTGGAGGCGAGCATGCAGGCGGCGGTTGCTTTGCCTCAACCGCCGGCCGCCTTTCTCTGCTCGCCGCTTTTGAGTCGGCTCGTGGTGGCTGATCGTCCGGCGGGCACCCGCTTCGATGAGCCATTGGCCGCCCGTCCCGCAAAACAAGCGCTCACTCGTCTTGTCGACATGATCGCGATCTTGTGCGCACCGGTTTGCTCTCGTTCGTTCCGTCCACCTTTAAATCGCGGGTTTGATTTGGGCTCTCCCACTCGGTTTCTCGACGCCCACCGCAAGCACTCGTATTTCTGTCCCCAGCTGTCTCGTGCGTTCCCGCCCGACTATTCGAGTGGCGAGTGTGGAAAGGCGCTGCCGGCGAAAGCAACAACGGCAGTTCGAGCTGTAGAGTCGCCGAGAGCGTCGATTCGCTCTCCACTGCGAACTTTGGACTTTCTTCTGCTGATTTCGTGCGACGAAGAGATTGCCAGTGTGCCGATCTAATTTGCTGCTCATAGTGGTCGGCCGTGTGTGTCCGTTTTCTTGAGTTGATTGCTGCAATCGCTTTCCAAGTGACTTGTTCGCGACCAGCAAGCCACCATCCTTTTTGCTGCCTCCATTAAAGCAGCTCATGTTTATTCCGCATTCACCATCAGAACGAAAGAACACAAGAGGTGTCGGCGCCCCTCGACTGGGCGCCCATTTCGACGACTCCTCAGGCGGCCTGCCTCGAACCGCCCGCCGCCTTCTTCTCGGCCTCCATCGCGTGGTGCTGGTCGCGGAAGGCGCGGAGGTACGCGTACAGGTTGACCCACACGAGCTTCTCGTCCAGCGGCAGCGACTGAAAGCAGGCGGGTTGGAGGGGGAAGGAGGGGGCTGACCGCCTTCGTCGGGCGGTCCTTCGCGAGAGCGGCGGTCTGCTCGAGGAGGGCGAGCGTCTCCCGATCGAGCGGGTAGCGCTGGAGAAAGGCGCGCAACGCCGCGCTGTTGCCCGAATCGAAGGCGTCCGGAAAGATCCGCTGCAGCTTCATTCGGTCGACGCCCTCCGCTCCGTGGGCGATGAGCTCCAAGTCCGCCCGCCAGTCGAAGTCGAGCTGGACGGCGCGCACGAGCTGCCGCGAGCGAGTGGACGGAGCGGACGGCGAACTCACGGCGTTGTGCTCGACGGCGCCGGGCATGTGCGACGCGAGGGTGACGCCCTGGATCGTGATGGTCGTCGTCGTGCCGCCGGTCTCGTCGGGCGCGGCGCTCTTTTTCGCGGCCGCCTTCTTCTTCCGCCAGCCGACGACCCCGACCACGCCGAGGAGAACGACGAGAAGGAGGCTGCAAGAAGAAGCGAGTGGATGAGTGCGAGAAGTGAGAGACACGGACAACAGGAGGCCGCCGATCAGCAACCCGAGTTTCCAGCCCCCGATGCCCGCTTCTGCCGCCTTGTCCTTCGGCTTCTCCAGCGTGGCCGTCTGCAAGCGAGAGGAGTGGGCGAAAGAGCGGGCGGGACGAACGAATTTGAACGTGAAGCCGGGCGCCGTCTTGTTCATCGCGAAGCTGACCGTCGTCTTCTTCTTGCCCTCGCCCGCTTCGTCGAACTTTGGCGGCTTCGAGCAGTTGGACACTCCATCGCCAACGCGGATCTTCTGAGCAGTCGCTGTGCCCGAGAACGGCAGATCCTTGTTGTTCGCGTATTCTGAAAGCATTGAGAGAAAGATAAAAAGATGGAAGAAGCTCACTATTGTAATGAATCATGGATCGAGTGCCTAATCCGGCCGGCGTGAAAACGAGAGTCTGCAGACAGCCGCCAATCGCGAGAGTCCCGCTGAAACAAGGAGACTAAAAGAAAGGAAGGAGCGACGAACGTCGTCTCGACGTTGCCGCCCGGGTACGCGATCTTGAATTGCAGCGTGTCGCCCTTGAAAACCAGCGCGGCCTCCGCGTTCGTGCACCCATCGAGCAGCTCCAAGACCCTGAAGTCGTCCGTTCAGCCGCGAGAGAACGAAGAGAGTCTCACACTTCGTTGCCCACGTGCTTGAAGCACTCCGGCTCGTCGGCGAGCAGACGGGCGGGCGGAGCGGCGAGGACGGCGGCGGAGACGAGAAGCAGGAGGACGGGGTACGAGGAGCGACCGCCCCAAAACGCGGCCGTTGACGCCCGCATGATGAGCGAGAGACGAGTGGGAGAGCGGAAAGAGAACGGGTGCACGGGCGGACGTCGACTGAACAAACCGATTGCCGACCGCCGCTCGACGTTGTCGCCCACTCGGCTGATACGAATTCGTGTCCAAAAGAGGAAAAGAAGCGGACGCCTTTTGTGGTTTCGCTGGACGAATTGGCGAGCAGGACGAGCGTCGTTTTGAGATCGAACCGCCGTTCAAGTCGCTTTGGCTGGTTCTCATTCGCAAGCGAATGATCTACCGAAAGGCAACAGAAAGCGGTGAGCGGCGAACGAGCAGTGAGCGGTCGACCAGAAGCACGAGAGTGTTCGCTCGATTCTCGTGACCAGCCACTGCTTTCAACAGAACGGATTGGTCGAAGAAGCCGCCCACAATTCCTGATGTTTATTCCACTTGAACCAACCAATCGCAAGAAACACGTGGACACTCGCTCACCAGACGGCCGACTTCGCTGCGGTCTGCTCGGCCTGCATCGCCTCCCAGCGCTCGATGAGGTGGCCGAAGATGGTCGCGTGCTTCCGCCACTGCACCTTCGACACCCACGGCTGCAAACGAGCGGGAATGAGCGGAAGCGGAGGAGCACGAACCGCAACGGCGGCCTGCCGCTCGCACTCGTCGCGCGCGTCCCGCACGGCCGCGAAGGTCGCCGCGTCCAGCGGGTAGCGGCGGAGGAACGCGTCCACGTTCCGCGCGGCGCACACGTCGCTCTGGCCGCTCCAGAAGATGCGGGGCAGCTTCATGCGCTCCATCCCGTGGATGCCCTCTCCGAAACGCTCCAAGTCCGCGCGCCAACTGAAGCCGCCGTTGTTCGTCGACACGATCACTTCAAACAGACGAGTGAAGAGGGAGGGGCGGCTGAACTCACAAAAGTCTGCTCCGCGTCGATGGCGGCTTGTTCGGCGGCCGTGAGCCCGCGGCCGGTTTCATCCGGCTTGTCCGCTTTGGTGGCCGCCGTCGTCTGCTCGTCGCCCGGCTTCAATTGAACGCGAGTTTGTTCGCTGACTTCCTTCTTCGGCGTCTCCTTCGGCGGCATCTTGCGCGTCTTCGAGGCCGATTTGGATCCGCCGAGCGACTTCTTGAGCGAGCGGGCGGTCTTCTTCGCCTTCTGGCGGCGGGACTTCGAAGATGACTTCTTGCCGTCCGCCTTGCCCGCTCGTTTGCGGCGCCAGCAGACGAAGCCGACGGCGGCAGCACCAGCAGCGAGCAGCAGCCTGGAAGATGATGGGAATGGAGGCTTGAGTGGACGAAGAGCGACAACTCACAGCAATCCGCAGATCCCGCCGCCGACCGTCGCCCAGAGCTTCCAGCCAGTGAAGCCCGCGCCGGCCTCCTCCGGCTTCTTCTCCAGAACGGCGTCCTTCTGAAACGAAGACGGTGAGGAGCGGAAGCGGGACGGAGCACTTACGAAGGTGAACGTGAAACCGGGCGCCGGCTTGTCCATCTTGAAGCCGACCGTCGTCTTCTTCTTGCCCTCGCCCGCCTCATCGAACTTCGCCGAGCATTTGGATCCCTTTTCGTTGATAGCGACTTTGCTCGCACTCGCCTCGCCAGACCACGGCCCCGTTCCGCCATCGGCTTAAAGCAAGCCAAAATAAGACGAAAATTAGTGAACTCACTATTGTAGTAGACGCCCGACGAAGTATCCGTCTCTTGCGGTTTGAAAACGAGAATCCCCACACAACCGCCGATCTCCAGAGTGCCGCTGGAAGGAGAGAAGATTGAGTGAAAAGAAGCAGCGACGAACATCGTTTTGACGTTGCCGCTCGGGTTGTCGATGTCGAACTGCAGCTTGTCGGCCGAGACAATCAACGTCGCATTCGCGTTTGTGCAGCCGTCCAGCAGCTCGAAGGTCCTGGAATCCGCCCGTTCGATTAGTCAACGGAAGAGCCGAGGGGAGACTCACACTTCGTTGCCCACCTCCTTGAAGCACTCCGGCTTGTCGGCGAGCAGGCGGACGGCCGGGCCGGCGAGGACGACGGCGGCCGAGAAGGCGAGCAGGAGCGCGGCGGTGGGCGGCGAGCAACCGCTCCACCACGAGGCCGGCGGCGGGCGCATGAGAGCGAGAGGGCGAATGGAGAGCGGAAGAGCGGAGGGACGTCGTTTGGACGAACTGACGGCCGGCCGCCGACTTCTTTTCTCTTCGGCTCGTCGCATGCAAATACTCGTTGGAGTGGGCAATTGAGTAAGCAGACGCTCTTTAGTAAATGCAAGCGGGTGTTGGGTTACGGCAAGGAGTTTATTCGGCGACCGGTGGTCGCTGCTTTCCAGTCTGTTCGACGCTCCAGCCGGGTGAGAGAAGGACAAGCGGTGAACGAATGAATTGCCGCCGTTTCAAGCGCCCAATTCTCAACTGGCCGCATCGTCTACTCTTCGATCGAAACTGCCACGAGTTCCACTCAGATTCCAGCGAGAAACGGTCAATCAAGCGGCTGCACGCTCCGATTCATTCCGACAACGAACGGTTGTCAAACTCGCCCGAATCCCCACAATCTGACCGAGAAAGGCAACGTCGTTGGGCGATTGAAAAACCCGCTGCTGCCGCCACAACAACCCAATTTGTTTCTTTTCCGAACTTTGCGGCTTCAGCGGACTGAATTTCGCCTTCGATTCCCCGTGTTCGCCGGCGAATGGAACGAAAGTTCAATTCTCTCGCCTTTCACCAATTTCTCCAACAAGCCGCACACTTTGGTCAATTGAAACAACGAACACCCGCTCTTCCCAATCGCTGACACACCGCCCGCCACTCGAGAGCCGGCGGATCACGGAGGGTCGATTGCGAGCGGAAGGGGCGGTTCTCGGCGGTCGATGTGGGCGGTCGCCCGGCAGCCACTCACTTCGGTGAGTCCGGGCGCTCGTTCTGCAAAACAAGTGAAGGGCGACGGCCGACTTCCGGTTGTTGCTGGCGATGGCCACTCGCTTCGATTCGATTCGATTCGATGAGTCACCACCGACCGCTCGAGCCGAGGGACGGCCGACACTCGGCTGGCGCGGTCGGTCGGCTTTGATTTCCACTCCCGCACTCGTCTGCCACGAATCGGCTTCTTTCTTCCGCTCTCCTACCTTCTGGAGAGCGGAGGACGACCGGTGAGCGCTGCAGCTTCGTTCCGCCTGTCGCACCACCCGGCCGTGTTCCACTCGCTCTTCACTGCGGCGTGAGAGGAGAACTGCGTCGATTGATCTCCTTGTCTTCTGGGGGTTCTCGTCGTGTTCTCCGCCGCCCGATGAAGGAAGCAACCAGTAGAAAGCGGACTGGTCGCCGCCGAGAAGCGCGATTTCAGCTTTTCGTCATTCGACGAACAGCCACACGCCGCGCCCAACCATCAGCAGCGAGTGGCTCGAAGAGAGCAGGAATTTCCATAGCGAAGACAAGGAGCTGCTCGATGCGGGCAGCTCATTCGCTCTTCGGCCACTCACCCCCGAAATGGACGGCCGTTCTGCCGCCGGACTGCTCGTGGCGCTCCTCGCCGCCGCCGCGTCCTGCCGGGCGGCCCACCCGCCGGCCGACTGCTTCCGCGTGGAGGACGGCGACACGTGAGTCCGCCCGTCCGCCCGCCCACTCCCCGCCGCTCTGCAGCCACTTGCGGCCGGTGGAGAACTGCACGGCGGTCCGCCTGCCGCTCGCGTTCGCCGACTGGTCGCTCGCCTTTTCGATCGACGCGCGGAACGCGAGCAAGAGCGGCGGAACCACCGGGTAGCTCCGCCCGCTCCTCTCCGCTCACCCGCTCGTTCCAGCGGCTTCCTCGCGTTCGGCGCGTGCAACTACTCGGTTCACTACGAGAAGAAGAAGCTCCGCTTCGAAGGTGAGTGCCCGGAGTAGTCCGGAGTCATCCCCCTCGCTTGCAGCCCAACAGATCGACCTCCTCTCCAACGGCTCGGTGGACAATCGCAACGGAGTCGCCTTCCTGCTCGCCGGGGGCCAGCGGGTGCCCGTCCTGACGCCCGCCAACTGCTCCGTCGGCATCCGCTCCCTCGACGGCGGCCGGTGGGCGGCGGACGTCGCGGTCGAGTGGGCCGAGCCGACCGACGGCGTCCTCTTCGCTTTCGTGCGTTCGCCCTGCCGCTCACTCCTCCTCATCTTCCCCTCGTTCAGCACAAGGCGACGCCCCGCAACGAGCAGACGAGCGGAGCGGGCGGCGCGTGGACGGGCGGCTGGCCGGCGGCGCTTCTCGTCGGGATCGCGGCGTGAGTCCCGGCGAGTGGGTTGCTCGTCGTTCACCTCGTTCGTTTCTTGCAGGCTTCTCGCGGTTAGAAATCGTGGATCCTGCTGGGCTTTCCACTCACTCGGTTCTTCTCGACTCGAAGTTGGAATAAACACTCGTCTATCCATTCGATTGGTGAAGAAGAAGGAAGCCAGCAAGGGAGGCGGCGAAAGCCATTGCAGCGCGCAGTTGGGAGCGCTCTGGGCATCTCCGCTTCGTTTTCGCCCTCGATCACCTCGACAAAAGAAAGGAGTGAGCGCGAGAAGAACGAGTTGGAGATCCCGAGCAGCGGCCGGTGGAGCCCCGAGTTGGTCGCCGGCCACTCTGTCCACGACTCACATGGCGCAACCGAAATCACTCGCGGTCATCCCAACGCGGTGGGCAGGTCGGCAAACCGCTTTCACTGCCGCTCGTCCGGCTAGGCGGCTCGTCGATCGCCGCGTGTTCGGTCTGCTCTCTGCGATCAACGCGCTCGAGCGGTCGGAAAATCGAGCGCGTTCACTCGGCGCGAACGCAATGATCGACTTTCACATGAAAGCGGCGGCACAAATCGAGGCGACCTCCTTCCAAGCGCTTTTCTTTTCCGTGTTTATTCGCGTTTGCTCGTGTTCTGCGACCGAATCTGCAGAAATCTTGCCCGCTATCGTTGGGCATCGATTAGCAGTGAACGCGCGGCGTCGAGTGGGGATTTCCTGGTTCATTGACATTTTTCGCTGCTGGTCTGATCATGAGCAACACGCCGGTTGCTGTTCATAAAGTTTGCAGCAGAAATCAAGAGCGCCTGCGGTAGTCGAGAGAAGCACTCACTCTGGCCGCTGAACGATCGTTTTTTTGCGCGTGGCCGCCTTCTGTTCGCGAGATCCGTTCACTTCCAATCGTGTCACCTTTCAGAGATCATGCCCGCCAACAGTGCGAGTGAGGAGAGCAAAATGGAGCGGAAATTGGAGCGCGCATCCACGAAGCTGCCGGTCAAACCGAAGATGAAGGCGGACGTCCGCCGCGTCGTGTTGAGGCACGCGTTGAGCACAACCTTCAAACACAATCAACTGCCAGACGGTCCCGACCTCCCGCAGCGACGAGCGGCCTTGCAACTGCGTACTCTGCGGACGTTCTTCTGCAGTCGCTCCTTTCCGGCCGTCTTCTTCACTTCGAGCGACAAGGAGCCGAACCCGAAAGCTCCCACTCTGATTCTCAGCGACCAGAATCGCTATTTGGCCTCTGCGTCGCAAGGTCCGCGCTGGTTGTGGCTGAGCAAAACGCACGCGAGTGTCGACTCGTTCGAACGCCTCCTGCTGCTGGGGCGAGCGGAGGCGCGACGGTTGGACGTGGTCGTCGAGTCCAAACACGCGCTGAGCGCGGCGAAGCTCCGCTGTTGGACGAACGTCCTCTCCGCCTTGGGTCGTGAGTTCTTTCGCTCGGTTCTCATTGCTCGCGTTCGTTCAGGCCTGCCGCGACCGGAGGAGATCTGGTTGAGGATCACGCGCACTCGCTGCTCTTCGTGGGTCGTCCACCTGCTCCGCGACTTCCTTCCGCCGATGAGCGCCGAGTTTTCGTCGTCCTCCGACCACGACTACCGCCTGTTCGCCTCCCACTGCCGCTCGGGTGGGCTGAAGAAAGCGTTGATCGATCCCACACGCACCTGGCGATCGTGTGAGTGAACTCCTTCAACGAATGATCGCCGCTGTTCTTCAGTTTCCGACCTTTCTTTCCGAATGCCGGCGCGTGTGTTCGAAGTTCGGGGCTTGTTGCACGACGTTGTGGCAAATGGGCCGTGAGTGGAAGGCAGGAGTGGAAGACGGCTGGCTCCTTTTCAGTCTCGAGCGCAACGAGAGCGTCGAGCAGGTGATTCTCAAGATCCACTACAACAGCTGTCAGCAAATAGCTGCTTCAAATGCGTGCATGGCTCCGCCTGGAGAAGAAGAGAGCGCGGTGTTGATGGCGGCGTTCAGGAACCTCCGCTCGCTGAACGACCGCCTCGCTCTTCGAGTCCTCCTCCCGTGCTTGCTTTCAACAGGCGTTCTTTTTCGTGAGTTTCCTGTTTTGTTCCTCAATCCAACTGAACGTTCAGCTCGGAAGTCATGGCGCCGAGTTCGTGGCGCTCGCTTGGCTGCGCTACGCGAATCGCGTCGCCGAGAGCGCCGAAGCGGCGGGATTCGCGGCCGTCGACGTTCTCACGCATTTTGACCTTTCGAATCCCCGAAGCAAGCCAGTGGGTTCGAAGCAGCGGGAAGAAGCAACGAATGATGTTTAGAGTGAACACGAACGCGCACTCTTGGCGTCAACGATTTCTTCGACCAACTGAAGCACTTCACGTACACGAGCGAGCTGTTCGACGCCCAGTTGGTCGCCGAACGCAAGAGTTTTGCGAAGAAAATTGTGGGCGTTTGAAGGAAGCGAGTGGGGACTCTTGCGTTGCACTTCGTTCCGCTCTCCGATCGCTAAGGAATGAATTCGCTCGGTTTGCCGCACGCAATTGGAGAGAAAAGTGGAAGTCGCTCGCTTGCGGCTAGGAGGTGCCCGCAGTCGATTGCAGCGAGTGGGCCGCGTGGAAGCGACCGACCGGCCGTTGAGGTGCCCTTATGGGCGTTGTGTTGCTGGTCGCCCGGCCGGATCCACGCAGAGCTCCGAACGGAAAGCCGTTGGAAGAGCCGAGAGGGACGCACCGCTCAGCACTTGCGGCGGCGTCCAGCAGCTTCATCACTGCTTGTTCGATTACTTCTGTTCGATCGCCCGTTGAAACGGCGGCAGACGGCGCGTGTGAAAGAGGCGGAAAGCAGAACGGGTTGGAGCAGCGAGCAAAACGCCCCGAACAGAACACAAGCGAGCGGGGGTTGCTGGACGGGCGCCTCTCCACTCGAAGAAGATAGCGAGCCGAAGAGCCGCCCGAAGCAGCCGGCCGGCCGGCAGGGCGAAAAGCGGACGAAATGGACGCCCGAATTTGCATAAGCCGCCGATCGCCCGCTCGCTCGCCCGAACCTTCCGGAAGGCGTCGATTTGCATCAGACGGCGCCGAATTTGCGTCCGCGATGCAAACTTTCGGTCGACTTCGGGCGTCCGAATCGCCGGCGGCGCCACTCGATCGACCTGCCAGCCGCTCGTGCTCCCCGCTCTCTCCTCCCGCTCTCTCCCGCTCTCTCTCGCTCTGCTCCGTCCGCGATGCACCCCGCCGCGCTCCTCGCCGTCGTCGTGCTGCTCGGCGCCCCCCGCTGCTCGTCGGCCGGCCCGCTGCTCCTCGAGGACGCCGCCTCCGAGTGCTTCGTGGAGAAGGACAATAAAGTGTGAGTCTCCCGCCGCCTTCCTCCTCCCACTCACCCGCCCGCTCGTTGCAGGACGTACACGGGAACCGCGGCCTGCAAGACGCCCAAGGCGACGAAGCTCTACTTCGAGGGCGACGCGCTGGACTTCTCCATGGACTACGCCGACCCCAAAATCGAATCGAAGGCTAAGTGAGTACCCCGAAAGCTGCGTTTAATCGACTTTTATGCAGGTTGACGCTGTTGATCAACAAGTGCGAGCGCAAAGGCAACCTTAACGTTGACCCCGACTTGACGAAAAATCAACTCGACTCGTCGAAAGGTAGTTTTTGCAGTGAGCTCTCCACCCACCACATCTTTCAGGTGACTTCGAATTTCCGTTTTCCGGAAACGCCACTTCCGAGGGTATCGCTTTCCATAGCGTGCTGGATGACAAGAAGCCCTGCGCGCTGACGTTCGGGAAGACCGAGAGCGGCAAGCAGTCGTTCGCTGACGTCTCGATCACGCTCACTGCGCCCGCCGAGCAGTTCTCGATCGTCTTCGTGAGTCTCCCCTGCCTTCCAATCTCCGATCATCCCCCGCTCCTTGCAGACGGCGAGCCTGAAAGAAGGCGGCGGAGACGGGGACGGAGCGAGCGGTGCCGGCTTCCCGTGGTGGTCGTGGCTGATCATCGGAGTCGTCGTGTAAGTTCCCCCACTTCTCTTCACCCGCCCACTCATCCCCATCGTTCCTTTCAGCCTGCTCCTGGTCGGCTCGTCCGTGGGCGGCGGAGTGGCCTTCTTCGTGTGCCGCAAAAAGAAGGCGAAGCCGGAGCCCACGCGCCGCACCAAGACCAAAGAGCCGGCCAAGAGCACCCCGCAGGCGGCTCCCGCGCCCGGCGACTCGAAGGCGCCCGCCGGCGACCCGAAGACGACTCCCGCGCCCGGCGCCGCGGCCACCGCCGAGGGCTCCAAGGGTCCCGCCTACCCGCAGCAGGAGCCCACGCCCACCATCCAGCCGAAGCCCGCCGCGCCGCCGCCGCCGCCCGCCCAGCCGCCGGCCGCCGATGGCAAAGAATCCCCCTACGAGTGGCTCGGCCCGCCTGACGGGGCGCCGCCGCCGCCGCCGCCTCCGAAATGAGCACGAGCGAGCGGTCCGAGGATCGAGTCCTCCCTTCTTCCCTCCTTCTTCCCTCTTGTGTCCCCTATGTTCCCCTCTTGTATGTCCCCTTCTTCCTCTCCCGTAGCAAATAAACCGAAGAAATGTACGTGCGGCTTCTGTTTGACGGCGGTGACGAGTTGAAGAGGAGGAGGACGAGGCGCCCGTTTCTGCTCGCCTCGTCCCGAAGAGCTCGTGGCCGCCGGCTTTCGAGCGGAAGCCGGCAGATTGCCACGTGTTCTCCGCTTTGTCCCGGTCGTCGGCGAGTCGATTCGCCGTCGTTTCCTGCTTGCGGCCGCACAACGTGCAGAGGTCGTCCACCCGATGGACGTGCCGTCAACACACTCCAGTTTGCTCCGTTGGGTGTCGCCTTTTGTCCCCGCTCGTCCTGTTCGTGGAGTGCAGCTCCAAATCGTCCGTTTGACGTTCACCTCGCCAAGTTCGACGAGTGGGCAGGCAGCGCGGAGAACCACCGGCTGCTTGCTGCAAACCTCCGAACGAACGGCACAGAACGCGCCCTCTTCCTTGCAATCTCCATCGGCTTTACTCGCATTGCTCACGGGTGCCCCTCATCGTCATCGAGAGAGAGACGTCCCGATCACCTCTCACTTCTGTTCGATCTTCCGTCCATTGCCCACGAGTTTATTTCCACCGAACAGACGAAAGAAACGAGGACTTGACGGTTCTGAACCAAAAAGAGATGAGTGGCGGAAGATCAATGGGAGGGCAGTCCGGAGGTTCGTCGCCCTGCCGTCCACTTCACGCCCATCGGTCAAATTGCTTTCGTTCCAGGGACCTTTCGCAACGGATCCTGCAAAGGGTGAGGAGTGAATGTTAATGGAACTCACGAACCAGGAGAAGAACGGGCCTGTTTTGGCGAGATGCTGCGGAGCGCACCCGCTCGCTCGTTCACAAGCGAGCAGCCTGCAAGGAAACGAGGAGATTGTCGGTGAGAACAGGCAGGAGGAACGCACGATCACGAGCAGAGAGAAGTCGTGCTTGATGCTCGTCCAAAAGTGCCCACTTCGTCTAGTTTGATGGAGGGGAGCGGACGTCCACGCGCAGTCGGTCCGCTCGCTCGCAGCAAACGGAGAGCTTCTTGCTCGATCGACGGCACGCCCTCCGCAAGGGACGCCGCAATCCATTCGCTAAAGGAGTGGTACGGGCACCCACTTCCTTCCTCGGATGAAGGCGGCATGTGTGCACAAGCGGCGCACGATTGAAGAAGCGTCACAACGATTGGATGAGCCGAATGACCAATGCAAAAATAAAAGGCGATTAAAAACCGGACGGGAGAACTCACCTCAACCAGCAGCAAGAGTGCGCGTTCTAGAGTGTCCAGGTGCTTATCGACCGCAACTCCCAGTCCATGGCGTTCGCAACGTCCTCCAGGCGACCAACAGAGCGGCGGATTGAACGGAAAGCACGGGAGAAGAGAACTCACTCAAAAGAAGCCCCCCCGCTCGGCCGCTCCAACGAATGAACGGAAACTCCTGCTCCTTCACCTTCTCTTCGGCCCCAAGTGACTCCGCAATCCATTTGCACTGGCTGCAAGCGAACGATCGGATGAGCAGAGCGGGAGGAAGCCACTCGATGAGCGCCGTTGTCGTCGTGCAGCTCTTCCTTCGGATTGTTCCCAGTCGTCCGTCGAGTACGGAGATCGGCAGCCGTCGAGTGGGGCCTGCAAAAGGGTTGTGGACAGGAAAGAAGAATTCACTTGGAGCGAGTAGAATCGAGGATTGACGCGCTTGAAGGCGAACAGTAGAGCGGCGCCCTCCGTACTTCGTTGCGGTCGTTCGTCGCCAAATCGACGGCGCCGGCGGACGGGAGAAAGCGGTCTGAAAGAATGGGGAGACGCGTTTGGTTGATTGCCACGGACGAATGGACTCACCGGGCGGACGGACGAGCGGAAGGCCGAGAGGAAGCGACGGACGACGCAGGTGCAACCAGCAACAGGAAGTCGTAGGAGGGTGACGGAGCTTGAAGGTGATCGCGTGGCCGATCCATATTCGAGTGCAGCAACGACCGACCAGCCGCCCGCTCGACCGGCAGCGAAAGAATGACAGAGGCAGCGGAGGAGCGGACAGGAGAGGGGATGAGCGGCCCCCTGCTTCCGCCGTTGCAAGGCGTAGCGGTTCGAAGTGGGAGATCGAGCGTGGTGATTGATCGGAAGACACTCTCATCGTCGTGCAATTCTTGTCGTTCGTAGACGAACAGCGAAAATCGGCGTTCGTTGACAAAACCGGCGAAAAAGCAGGTCGTGTGGTGCCCTGATTCCGGTTTGAGGTGACGTGCACCGCAGAGATTCCGAATCATGTAGTTTTCGACGATTGACGGCTGCGATGATTCTCTGCAGTTTGCTAGCGGAGTGCCGAATCTTCACGTGCACTTACGCGATTATTCCGGACAGATCGTTTTTGCGAGGATGTTCTTCATGTTTGGCGGTCTTATTCCGCCTTTGTTTGCGCGTTCGTTTGTCTTGACTGGAGTGCGTTGAACCGAAGCGGCGTTCTCCTCTGCTGAATCGTTTCGGTTCAATGAATGGCCGAACCATGATCACTGATGTTTCTTCGCAAGGAAGGAGGATGACGCTTGAAAGCCCTGCTGGTTGGAAATGATTAGGTGCATCGATCGCAGAACGTGGTGTTTGTTTCGGGCATTCCGCAAGGAGCTCGGGAATGGACGTGTTGATGAAACTGATACTAGACGATTGTTGTTCACAAGATTGAACGCCCACAGTTGCTAGACGTATGGCTCGACGCAGCGTGGGTGGCGGCTTCTGGCGTTGTAATATGGAGAGAACGTGGGTCGGAGCGGTCCAGAAGTTGGCGGTTGAGCAATGAGTTTATTCCGGCGTGGTGATGCTGATGCGCGGACAGTAGTCATTCGACCACGAATGAGAAACACAGAAGACGATCACGTTCACAGTCGAAACTAAGCTTTCTTTAAGGCAGCACATACAGTTTTTATTCCGGACGACGTCGGGAGACGGTGGTTGGTTTTATTCCGTGCTCTGGCGCGATTGCTTTCCGTTTGGTTGTGGTCGCGCGTAGACGCTGATTTCCATTGCAAGGCAATGTCGGCTGGCTTCTTTATTCCGATTTGATGCTTCTGGTTAGAAGAGGTAAAATCGAGTGCTTGACAGAAACGTTGGTAGTCGTTTTTCATTCGTTGCGTCAGCCATTCACTCTTTTTTTGTAGGGTGTTTGCTCTTTGTTTACTCGGTTTATTCCGTCCATTTATGGCCAGCGAACTTTTCTGTCTGAAAAGAGAAGGCTGTCTCGTTTTATGGGAAGTCTGAGAAAGCGAGGAAAACGGCCTTCTACTGCAGCGGGATCTTCCTTTTTCGACTGGTTATTCCGTCACGTGAACGATTCCTTTCCACTGTGCGTGACCAGATGAGCAGAGTGTTTCGATGCAGCCAGCGGCCAGAATTATCGTCTTTTGTTTCTTACGGGAGTCGTGTAGGCGGATTTTCGCACTGGTTACTTTTCTCTATACGCGACTGGGAGTACAGACGAAAAACAACTCCGCAAACGGTTGCTGACTTTTCCTCCGACAACGAATTGCCGGCTGTAGAAAAAACGGGTTTCTTCTTCGTTCGATGTCGTTTTCGTTGTTGCAGCTTTTCTTCCGCGGCTGAGCGGCCAGATCTCTTCGTTTCTACGCAAGGATGAACGTAAAAGGTAAGACATTCCGCAGATTCTGTGTGGATGTCGCCATTGGATTCCGTTCTGCATTTTTTGCAACGCAGACCACCGTTGTAAGCAATGCCGGCCGTGAAAAATTGTATTTCAATGGGCCCTTGATTTTTCTGCCGAGCAGAGACAGCAATGAAGTGCGTTATTCCGACTTCTTTTGTGTCGTCGGCTGCGAACGCAACATTTTGCTGGACTTTCAAGAGTTTTGAGAAGCAGCCTCGTTTTCATTGCTGCTTCTTGTCCAACGGCCGTCAACTTCGCCACTCATTCCGCGGTGACGCCAGATCTTGCGCTGCCCGTGAAAAGCATCCGGCACGGCTCGGCTTCTCGTTGCCGCCGATCGTGTATGGAGTTGTCGAGCGCTTCTCGTCGCTTTTCGATTGAGTAGTCTTCTTGACGATCCACCCATCATTTCAGATCTTGTTTCCGAGCATGCATCCTCGGTAGATTATCAGAAAGACCGCTGAGTCGTTGGCATCCAGCAGTGTGGGTTCGATCCAACACCGATTGTTCAACCGACAGCTTCGATTCTTGCCATTGCTCTGCACAATTGTCGGCGGAGTCGAAGAGCAACGGAAATGTTTCTTCTCTGAAATTCCGTGAAAGCTTTGTTGCACGGTTTGTTTGAGATTCCGTTGAGTAGACGTCTTGTTTGTTTCCTCTTTTTAGTCGTGGAAGCAAGAAGGAAGAATGCGCTTGTTTCGGAATTTCTAACGGCTATTGACGTCTCCTATACATTCGTTTTCTGTCAAGATCTTTTGGTTGTTTCGTTCTTCTCCTGGTGGCTAGCGAAGCTCACGTGCTCGGCAGTAAATCAGCATTAGGTCTATTTGGTGGTCGATTTCAATTCCGCGTAGCTTCTCGTCATAAAGAAGAACTCACGTCTATTCCGTCCACCAGCGTAGTGGCCTTCGTTTACTGCCGCCCTTCTCCGGCAACCAACCTGCCAGTCCAACTCGCCCCACTCGAGTGCGAGACGCTCCTTTGGACATTCAGCGGCATCAATCAGCACGTTCGCTCAACCAGACGGCCATCAGCCAGCAGCTCGCTTCATTCGTCCACTCGCCACCGCTGAAAGCAAAGCGATCAACCGAGAGAAACACGCGAATTCGACCCCCAGACTGCTCGCCGACCGCAACGAGCGGAAACGGCCGGCCGACTGTCCACCGCCCCGACCGATCGACCGCTTTTTCTTCGCTCTCGGCCGTGTGATTCGCCTCGCCGATCGACTGGTGGCCTTTCGGTCCGGCCGGCCGCCCGACCACTTTCCCCTCTCCCCCATCGATCGACCGCTCGGCTGTGATCAAAAGAGTGATTCACTGCTTTCTTCTCGACGAGCGGAAAACAAAGAGAAAGCGGCGGACGGAACGAAAGGCGGAAGCCGATCGATCGAAAGAATTTCGAAAAAAAGAATCCAAGCGAATTCACGCCCCGGAGTGCCTTTGAAAACAAAGGCTTCTGCTCGCCGCAACGTTCGTTTGGTTCCGCCGTCTGTTCAGCAACGATCGCTTCGAAGGAACTTCAAAGTCCGCGGGTTTTCGGTTGAATTCGAAGCGGATGCAACGCGAAGAGAAGAAGACGGTGCGGCGTTTCGTGTCCGCATAGTCGCCGCCCAGAACGAACCCCCAAGACGCTCGATTAATCGACGGACGGACGGGTCAACGGGCAGCGGGACCTCCGGCCGCTCGAGGCCGCAGCGGACGTGAAGCTCGTCTTCTCCTGTCTCCAACTTCACGCTTCCCGCCGGCCACTTCAATCCAACCGCCTGCTCGACTGGACGCTGTTGTGGGTGAGCGAGTGGTCGAACGAAACGATCAATTGGCTTCTTCGTCGCTCACTTTGATCCGCGTGGACCTCCCAGTAGCGGATTCCCTTTCGCTCGTCCACGCCCCCGATCTCAGTCGGAAGGATGGGCGCGGATTCGAAGTGGAGTCGTCGGCCCTCTGCTCGAACAAATCGACGAGCTAAAGACCGACTATGGGCGCCCCCTTCGCCTCCTCCTGCTCACTCGTTCGTTCTTGCACACGACCGAATGCCCGCTGCACGCTCCAGTCCGTCGTTTATTCACAGCAGCAGCAATCGAATCAGAAGAGATGATGTTCTTGGTAGTGCCAGCAGTAGAAGACCGCACGCCATCCGTCTTTCCATCGAGTCCACGCGCTCGCCTTCTCGCTGGCAATCGGCATCGGCTCGCACTTGGAGATCGTCTGTCGATTGGTTCGCACTGCAATCGAGTGATGAGGAGCGGCGGGGGTTGGATTGGACTCACCCACGACTCCGCCGTTGATCCCAAAGACGGTCGATGGGTGAGTGCTTGGACGCGGACAGCCTCCTTCTTCGCAGCGGTCGAGAACTGAAAGCAGGGCGGGAAGTAGGCAGTTGAGGAGTGTTTTGGAAGGCGGCACTCACTCGACTCCCTTCGGACTTGTTACTGGGCAGACGAGGTGGTCGCACGGTCCAGATTCGCAGTTGTGCCGCAAGAAGGGCGGCGGTCTTGGAAGCTTCCGGTGTTCACGTCCGCATCCTCAACGAGTGCCCAGCGAACGAACCAGAAGCTGTGCGGGAACTTGTGAGCACGATGGTCCACGTGGCACACGAGTCCTCTTTCATCTCTGCGGGCTGGAACAAGCGAGCAGAAGTGAGAAGAGAGGAGGGAGGCCGGAACCACCCACCTATTCGCTCATGTCTTGCTTCACCACGCGCGCAACGTTTGCACTTCGGCCTGTTCGATGATCTCACGATCGACCGACCCGAGGGCAGCAGCAGGAGGTCTTGAGCATCACCGTGCCGTTCGCTCACATTCGAGACAACCGAGCAGAACCTTCGAGGAGATTGTTGAGGAGCAGAGAAGGAACTCACCAATAGAAGAAAGATCAATGAGAGTGCAGTCAGGAGTGTCCCTCGCCCGCGTTCTTGAGTGACGAAAGACGCCGCCGTCACAACAACTCCTGAAAACGAGCAGAAGTAGACGGGATGACAGTCGTTAGCACCCACCAATCAACAGAAACAGGGGGCTTGTGGAGTAGACCGATCGAAAGCCGCACATCCTCACGGCTCTTCTGCTCACGTCTCCTGCAGCGGAGCTCCGAGCAGAAGAGAGGAGTTGGTTCGTCCGCATCCTCCACTTCATCGATCAGCGGGAACAGGGGCGGGCAACCCAACCAACGATGCGATGAGTCTTGCCCTTTCTGTTGCCCTTCGGCCGCAGCCGTTCCTTCCGCTCGGGTTGCCCAACCGATGAGCGCCTCGCTTCGCGCACGGGTCGAAGTTCGCAAGTGACTCCGCAATTCATTCGCACTGCAAAAGACGAGTGATGATGGGAGCGGGAGAGAGAGGAGCTCACAGCAGTGGACGGACAGTCGAGCGGCCTCTTTGCTCCTTCCGTCGGGCGGCCTCGCCCTTCAACTTGCTCGGCCTTCACGCGATCGGACGCACTCCGGCGGTCATCATTAGAAGGATCCTGGAGCGGGAGGGGGTGAGTGACTGGGATGAATGAAGGAAGAACTGACCACAGAAGAATCTTGGGAGTTCGAGCGACCGATTTTCCCCGTCCACTCCCCATTGGTTTCGGAATGCTCGACGACTTGTGGCGACGATCTTCGGCTCTTTGCAGGCGGGCTGAAATCAGGCAGAAGATGAGCGAGAAGCGTGTGGGAAGCGGGTGGGCACCAGGGATCGTGAATCGTCGAAAGAACTCACCAACTAGACAACCGGCAGGACGATCCGAAGAGGCGAAAGGCGGGGCAGAAAGCGGACGAACGGAAGAAGCGAGGACTTGCGAGCGCGCATCCCGACGAGTCGCAGCAATCAAGTGCAATAGGCGAGCGGAGCGCCCGATCGATCCGACGGGCGGCGGGCGGAAGGAATGAGAAGAGGAGGGAGGGCGGACGGAGCGGACGGGAGGGCGGCAGAAAGCGGGAATGAGCGCCTCGCTGCTGCCGCCGCTCTTTTGTACCTCCGGCGGCATTGCGCAACGGTTTGAAGCGGGAATTCGGGGCGTCGAGTACCCCGACGGCCGCTTTAGACGATTGCGCAATCCGCGGCGTTGTTCGTGACCGCAGTGGCCCGTTCTGTTTGACGGGATGTCGCTTTCTGTTCCTTTCGTTGGCAGTCGATTATTCGTTTCAATCGTGAGAGTGGAAAGTGAGGGACTTCGAGACGAGCGGAAGACAGACGAAGCGGCTGTGGAATGAGAAGAAGAACGTACTAGAAAAGAAGGGAACGCCTATTGAACGAATGCTTTCGAAGTCGGTTGACTGTCGACCATTGCAGTATGTTGATGCAATCTTTATTCAAGAAATTGTTTCGATCCGCAAGTGGGTGCTGATCGCTGCTTGTTTTACTCAAAGCGTTCGTCTGCCCATCTTGGTGGCCGCTCGATTGCGAAAGCGAACGTCGGTGTGGCGGGGGAGCGGACCGTCGGCCGCACTCGACGAAACGGGCGCAAAACGCGCGGAGCAGACGAGCGAACGGGCAGGCGGCAAAAGAGCGCGCCGATCGGGGCGGTTGGGAACGCGGCCGCCCGTCCGCCGTTCACTCCGCAGCGGGCGGCCGGCCGGCAGCAGAGCGCATTTTTGGCGGCAAAGACGCCCGCTTTTCGCTCGTCCGTTTGCTCGGCTCGTCTGTTCGGCTTCGGTTTTACTTTGCTGCTGACTTGTGGGTTGCTGCCGTTTTGGACTGCTCGCAACTACGTGTTCAAATTTCCGTCGACGAGAACGCTCGTTTAAAAGTGCGTTACCGCATGGTAGAGGATCTCTTGCAGGCGTTATTCCTTTCGAGTCGCGATGTCATCAATTTCTTTCTTCTTAAAATCGTTGGTCGTCGATCGCTCTATTGATCAAGCAGATTGTGTCTCTTTTTCTTCGTTTTTCGCCTCTCTCGCCCTCTCCCGCTTCTCCTTCGCACTTGCCTGCTCGAAATTCACCGCTATCGTTCGCTCACGCCCGCCAGAACGCGCCCAAATGCCCCCGATTTCCGCCTCGTTTCAGCGCCCAATCCTGATGGGAGCCGGCGATTCGAAGCCGTCGACCTCCCGTCAGCATCAGCCGCCCGAGTTCCGAATCAACAAGCAGCAGCCGAAAGAAATGGAGCGACCGGTGAGTTCCGCCTTCTCCCGTCCGCCCACTCACTCCCGCTCGTTGCAGGCGATCTTCTCGTGCGTCGTGTGCGGCCGGAAGACGGCCAACTTTTGGGCCCTTCGCCTGCACGAAAGCCGCCACCCGCTGGCGGACGAGCGGCCGGTCGGCTTCGCGTGCGGCGTGTGCCCGCAGCGCTTCCTCACGCCCGCGCAGCGCGACGAACACCGGCGGGGGTGCGCGCGCAAGACGCTCGAAGTGGACGGCGGCGGGGACTCGCCGTTGGAGCCGCCCGTTCTGCACCGGCAGCCGTCGACTCTCCAGCAGGTTCGTTCCATTCAGACCGTTGGGATTCGAGCGAACGGTTGACGGCTTCCGGTTTCAGCAACCACCCACTCACTTCTTTCCTTCAGTTCTCCTTCGTCCACAAACTCCAGCAACAGCCGCCGCTCGTGCCGCCCGCGCTGACCGCCGCCTTCCTCCAGCACGCGCCCACGTTCGCCCGCTTCGAGCAGCCGGCGGTCGGCGACTTCCGCCGCGAACCGTGGAGCCTCCAGTTGGGGAGCTCAAGGACGCCCGCCTCTTCTTCGAGCAGCGAGCAGACCGACGGCGAGCCGGCGGGGACGTTCGGCGCCGATCGGGTGACCGCCGGCCTCCGCGAACTCCTCCGCCAGCCGCCCGAACTCCTCTACTACGACTTTGCGGGGGTGAGTGCTCGTTGGGGGATCCCCCACTCATCCCGCCGCTTCCAGCTGCAACACGAGTGCGTCTTCTCGCCCTTCGATTTGTGGCAGAACGACGCGCAGGGGGCGCTCAAGCTCCTCCTCGTGCGCCTCCCGCGGGAGCACGGGCAGCAGACGAGCCGCCTGCCGGACGCGTTCGTTTGCGTCGAGATCGACGACTGGGACCTCGCGGACGTGGTCGTCGGGCGCGTGCGGCCCGAAGCGGCAGAGTTGGCCGCCGACTTTCGCCGACGGGCGAGCGAAACGATGAGCTTCGAGGACCTCGTGCGGCTCGCCATCCGCCCGCTGCAGTGCGACGGCAAGCTGCTCGTCGTGCCGATGGAGGACGGTGAGCGGCAGCGGATGGAGGGCGCTCACTCCTCTCTGCTTTCAGCCCACTCGGTCCGCGACGTCCACGGCACGGATGGAATTCGAGTGGTCGCCATCTGACCCGCTGATTCGAGTCGACGTGTTATCTTCTTTCTCTTATGTTCCCCTGTTGTTCGTTGTTGTCTCTTTGTGTTCCGCAAGTCTCCTCTCCTCCCGAAAGTCCCATTCTCTTCTCGCAACCAGCCAGTCAGTCAGTCAATAAAAGCTTCGTCTACACGATTAAGTGCGCAGTTTAAAAGATCAGGAAGCAGAAAAGTGGGCTTCTTTGACCAGAGAATCGGTCGTTCCTCGCGTTGATGTCTTCGCCGTCTACTCGTTCGAAGTTGCGAGCAAGTGGCGGCTGGACGAAAAAGAAAGAACTCGGTAAAGAGCCTGGTGACGAGCCAGACAGAAAGCAACGATCAGATCGGCGCCTTTCTTCGACTCGCGCCTTTGACGTTGAGCGCCGCCTTGCCTCAAATCTCCGCCGACTTTCGGCCCTCCGAGCAGCAGGCAATCGACGCCACGTTTGAGCAGGCGGAAGTCCCGGCCGCGCACGCCCGCTCGCCCGGCTCGTCCTCCGGCAGCGAGCTGGATGCGGAGGACGCCAACCGCCCGCCCTTCTCTTCTATGCCGACGAGTGGGTGAGTCCCCGCTTCCTCCCGATGGAAGGCGCCCCACCGCTCGTCCACTTCCGCCTCTCTCGCCGGCCCACCTCTGGGCGAACGACGCGATCGAGCTGCTCCTCATTCGAATGGCCGCAGACGACGAGCTCGCCGCCCGCCTCACGAACGCCACGATCCGCTTCAAGCTCGTCGGGCGTGTGCGGCTCGAAGCGCTGGAGTTCGCGGCCGAATTCCGGCGGTTGGGCGGCAAAACGACGAGCTTCGAGCAGCTCGTGCGCCGCGTGATCCAACCGCTCGATTGCGGCAGCAAGGCGCTCGTCGTGGCGGCGGAGGACGGTGAGTTGCAGCAGCTGAAGGACGCCCACTCCTCTTCTTTCAGCCCGCTCGGCCCGCGATGTTCACGGCACGGATAAGGTCGTAAGCAGTCACTTTTCGATTCTCGACTTTCTGTTCGATGAACACGTTATTTTCATTCAATTGTTGACTCAACACACTGTACGCGAAGCGCTTCACTTCCGCTTCTTCTGCTAACCATCATTGAGCGTTTTGACCAACGCGCCGAGAGCTCCCGACTGCGTGCAGACGCCCGAGTGGCAGTGACAAGCTGGAGCGGCAGTAATCAATCGATTTGAAGTCTTTGGGGCTCACTGAACCTTTCGAACAGGCATCCGACGTCGCTGGAGAACGGCCTCCAGCAGAACACGACAACGAGCAGCAGACGACGAACCGGTTCGCAACAAGGAACCCCATAGTTGACGGGCCCCCTGCCCCGACGACTGGTCGGCGGCTTTCTGTTCGCTATCTTTGGTCGTAACAGACCAATGCTGCTCGCTCGTTTGCAATTCGAACGAACCGGAAGCAGGCGTTTGGTCGAGCAGAAGAGAGGCTGTTTTCTGCGAGGAGTTGGTATCTCTCACTGCTCGGTTGTCGATTCGGTCGCTCGTTTCTAATGCAGGCCTTCCGTTTTGGCGTCCGTTGAGCTATGATTGCCGACTGTTTTATACAACCACATCACATAAAGAGAAGGCATGCGATGACTCATCGTTGAACACGCGCCTTCTGCTTCCTGACGCCTTCCAACCTGGCTGCTTGCTGGCCCGCTTCCCACTCGCCCTGCAGCGGCCGCCAGTGCTTGTGGAGGTTGCGGAGGGGAGTGAGCAGACTCCACCACAACTAGCGTCCGGTTGTTGTCCACTCAAGCAAACAACTGGGAGCGAACGGCGTTCTCCTGCTGTTGGGCGGCCACTCAGATCGTCTGCTGAACGAGCGGTGGGCAGTCCACGAATGTTGCGACAGCTTGACTGCTCTCGAACGGTTTGTAACTCGGTTTTCTCCAACTTAAAGGTGGCCGCCTCCTTGTGCGTGTCTTTTCGTCGCTAATTGCCTTGCGATCGCCTCACAAATGTCGAACTCAAACCAAACGCTCCTTTCTCCCGCTTCTCGTCGCTCATCGACAGCAAACGTTTATTCGACCTTGCACACGACAACAGGAAAAGAAAACAACGCGTCGGCTTCTCGCTCGGTTTCTCGGGCGTCTTCTCCGGCGCGGGATCCTTCGAGCCGTCCTTCTTGTCGCCCGCCTGCTCGGCCGCCTTCTCGTCGGCCTTCATCGCTTGGTGCTGCTCGTAGAGGGGCGCCAGCGTTTCGGCCAGCTCGCGGTACACGGCTTTCTCGTTCTCCGGCTGAAAACACGTCCGTGTAGAGATGCCGGCTGAAATGAAGTACCTTCGACGAGTTCCAGGAATTGATTGCCTGAGAGAGCCGGTATTGGACCATGCCAGCGTGCACTCCCAACGGGTAGCGGCGGAGGAAGGCGCGGTACTCGTCGGTCTGGCCGTCCTTGACGCCGGCGAAGATCTTCAGCAGCTTCATCTGCTTGACGCCCTCCACTCCTTGGGCCATCACATCCAGCTCATTCCAGTCGAAGTTGAGGCCTTCGGCTTTGGCGACCTGGAACAGCACAAAGTGAGTGAAAGGGCGGAGCAACGGAGATTCTCAACACGTCCACTGGTCCCTCCTTTGCGTTGCTTCCGTCCGCCTGCGTCGGGTTGACGGTGGTGCCCATCGGCGGCTTCCCTTTGGGCTCCTTGGTCTTCGTCTTGGCCGCCTGCTTCTTGGCCTTCTTGGCGGCCCGCTTCTTCCGCAGGACGACGATCACGACCACAACGGCAACGATGGCAGCGAGGAGCCTGCGGAAAAAAGGGATGAGTGAAGACGAAGGAGCGAGCTCACAAGAGAACGACGGCGCCGATCGTGACGCCCAGTTGCCAGCTGCCGAAGCCCGCCTGCGACGCGTTAGGCGACTCGGGCTGCGCCAAGGTCGCGTTCTGAACGGCGGCGAGAGGAGTGAACGAAAGAAACCACAGAACTCACGAATTTGAACGTAAAGCCGGGTGCCGCCTTGTTCATCGCGAAACCGACCGTTGTATTCTTCTTGCCCTTGCCCGCATCGTCGAACTTCAGCGGCTCCGTGCAGTTGGACGGCTTGTCCTTGATCATGACCTCGCTTGCAGTTGCTTTGCCCGTCCACGGAAAATCGGGCACTTTTCCTGACGAAAAACGATGAGCCGCTGGAAACAAGCACTACTCACCGTTGTATTCAAGGATGAGATTTGGGCTCTGCGGGTTCTTCGAAAACGTCAATGTCTGGTTGCAGTCACCGATTTGAAAGGTTCCTCTGAAAAATACGCGTGCAGTGAAACGTTGGAATATAGAAGATCAAACCCCGTGCTTGGGTCGCCGCCCGGGTACACGATGTCGAAGTGCAGCGTGTCGCCCTCGAAGACCAGCGTCGCCGTCGCGTTCCTGCATTTTTTGAGCAGCTCGAACGTCCTGCAATCCGTCGGTTCGATCAGTCAGGCAAGGGAAAAGGGACTCACACTTCGCCGTTGTCTTCCTTGAAGCATCCCGGCTTGTCGGCCACCAGGCGAGCGGGCGCGAAGAGCAGCAGCAGGAGAACGGGCGGCCGAACGACCGCCCCACAACGAGGCCGACGGAACGCGCATGACGGCAGAGAGCGGCGGGGAGAGCGGGCGACTCGAGCGGCTCGCGAGTGAACGAAATGCCGGCCGATCCCAACCGCCGTCTTTCGTCTCCGACCTTTTTGTTTGATGCAAATTCGAGGCGGGAACGGTCAAGTGAACAAAAGTTTTTCCTTGACCGCAGGGGCACCACCCAACGATTTGGACCCGCACGGTCGTCTTCGTCGAATGAGCAACACGACGCTGGCCGCCGCGATTCAAGCAGCTTCCGTGCGGCTTTCGTTTGATTCGTTCAAACCCGAAGACTCATGGATACAACGAGTCCGCCTTCCTTCCTGATTGCCCGACCCAATGAATGTCGAGTACAATCTCTACTGTTTATTCGAACTTCACACGAACAAATCGAAAGAACTGCCCGATTATTCCAAGCACGAATCAAAGGCCCGCTGCCTTTGCGGCCTCCATGCGCTGCCAATGGTGCAAGCAACGACGCAGTTGGTTGTGCAACGCCGTCCACAACTCGCGTTCCTCGCGCGGCTGAAAGCGGGCATGAGTAAGCGGAGGATGTAGGGAGAACGCACCAAACAGCGGTCGGCGGAGTCCCCCTCGGCGGTGCGAACGATATGCTGGACGAGCGGCCCGACGTCGGCGTCCAGCGGGAAGCGCGCGACGAACGCGCGGTAGTCGGCGTGACGCCAGTCGGTGGCGCCCGGAAAGACGCGCAGTAGTTGCATGCGCGCCACGCCCTCCACGCCCTCGTCCACGAGCATCAAGTCCTCGCGCCACGCAAAGTCGCGCACTGCGTCGATCGCCGCCTGCAATTCGGGGCGGGAGCGGTGCGGAACGAAGCGGGCGGCGACTCACCGCTCGCGACTCCTTCCGCTCGTCCGCCCGCGGGTCGCTCTCGTGCTCCAGTAGGCGGGCGATCGAGCGGCTCGCGTCCTCCTCGGCCGTCTTGCGGTCCGCGCGAGTCGCTTTCGTCTCCTGAACGACCGCCTTCGACTGAGCGGTCGTCCCGTCCGCCGCCGCCGCCGCTTCTTTCGGCGGCTGTTTGGGCGTCTGCCGGCCGCTCGTCTTCTTCGACTTGCGCGCCTCCGTCTTCGCCGCGTGCTTCAGGGACTTGCGGGACGGCTTCTTGGCCGCCTTGTTCTTGCGGCGGCGGCAGCAACAGAACACGAGGGCGACGACGACGGCCGCGAGCAGCAGCCTGCAAGAAGGGGGTAAGAATGAGCGGAAGAGAGAACTCACAGCAACCCGCAGATCCCGCCGCCGACCAGCGCCCAGAGCTTCCAGCCGCCGAAACCCGCTTCTGCCGCGCCGGTCTCCGGCTTCTTCTCCAGAGCGGCGTCCTTCTGAAACGAAGAAGATGAGGGGCGGAAAAAGGATGGAGCACTCACGAAAGTGAACTTGAAGCCGGGCGCCGGCTTGTCCATCGTGAAGCTGACCGTGGTCTTCTTCCTGCTCTTGACCGCTTCTTCGAACTGCGGGGAACACTTGGACGTTCCTTGACCAACGGTGATTTTTTCGACCGTGGCCACGCCACTGGACGGCAGAGTCGTGGAGTTTCCTAAAAAGAAGGCAAAGAACAAATGGCTAAGTAGACGGTTAGTACTCACCGCTGTATTGAATCATTGGCGACAATTTCTCTACCTTCACAAGCCCCAGGTCTGCCGAACAGCCGCCGATTTCGAGTTTGCCCCTGAAATTCACCGGCGAATGACGAAGGATTGGAACACAAACGCCGCAGTCACGGCTCCGCCCGGGTAGTCGATTTTGAAGTCCAGTTTGGCGCCTGTGAACATGAGAGTTGCGGGCGCCTTCTTGCACTGGTCGGTGAGCTCGAACACCCTGGAATTCGTTCGAGCAGTTGGGGCGAGGCTGACGGCCGGAGAACTCACACTTCCGCTGCCTGCTGCTTGAAGCACTCCGGCTTGTCGGCGAGCAGGCGGACGGGCGGGGCGGCGAGGACGACGGCGGCCGAGAGGGCGAGCAGGAGGGCGGCGCCGGGTGGCGAGCGACCGCTCCACCACGAGGCCGGCGGCGGGCGCATGAGGAGCGAGAGGGCGGAGAGCGGAGGGCGGAGAGCGGAGAACGGAAGGAAAAAGCGGGAACTCGGAGGGCTGTCGCTTGAACGAACTGACGGCCGGTCGCCGACTTTCGCCGCTCGTCGACTCGACTGATGCAAATTCGGGGTTGATCGGGCAAACGAGCAGCAGAATAAGCGGACGCCGTTGCGTGATGGAAAACGAGCCGCTACGCAAGAAACAGTCGGCCAGCGAAATTCATTTGGCAAATGGCCATCCCCCGCTTCTTCGGTCGGCATTCAGCGAGTCGACCGTCTTGTAGTCGAGTTTATTTGCAAAGAATCACGGAAACAGAAGAACGGGCGCCAGTTGAATTTGAGAACGTGTTGGTTGCGAAGAAGACAACAAGTAGGCGTGAGGCCCAACGACGAAACACTTCAGCACTTCGAGAGTCAGCCGCCATCTTTCACGAGCCCTCGAAGGTGCGGGTACTTGCCGACGAACTCCTCCCATCCGGGCTGCTGTTTCACTTTGTACTGCTTCTTCTGCACGAAGCCGTGAATTTCGTCGTTAAATTCTTCAAAGTGCCGGTGCTTTTCGCTCAACTCCAGCAGCTGCATGGCGCGGTCGATGGAGAAGTTCGAGACGAGCGACTCGATGCACGTCTTCTGAACAGCCGGAAGGAAAGGAGACGTGAAGGAAGAACTCACTTGCAGCCGGAGGATCCCGAAGTAGTCGGCGTGCGGGAGGAGACCGGCGGCCACTTCGTTCAAGTTCACCACTTCGCCCGTGTACAAGAAGCGGAGAACGCGCTCCACAACCGCCACTCCGCACTTCTCCTCATCGATTTTGATCTTCTTCTTCGCTTCCTTCAGTCCGGACGTGCAGCACGTGTTGAAGCAGTCGGATTGGGTGCAGGCGATGGCGCGAGTGACCTGCAGAACGAGGCGGGCTGAATGGAGGAGAAGCGAGCGGCTCACGTGGAAGGTGCGATGACCGACGACAACCTTCAGGTCGGAGAAGAGCGGCTGGTCGAAAGTGCGCTTCAAGTCGACCATCCGAACAAACTCGTCGGAAAGCTCGACCGGCGGGCCGAACGGTTGGAGCTCGCAGTGGACGCTCATCACGACATAGTAGTCCTCCGGCGCCAACGGCAAGAGATCTTCTTACGGGATCGCGTACACGATGTTCTCCGGCTTCTCGGCTTTGAAGCGGATCGAGAACTCTGAAGAGAGGGCCCTCGCAAGAGCGCTTGTGCGGAGAAGTCGACCTTCTTTGTACGTCCGCTCCCCGTCCATGTTTTCGATCCACGACGTGCAGCGCACGAACAACGGCGACTGCTGGCCGAACTCTTCGGCACGAAGCGTGACGTAGACCGTCTCGTTGTTGTCCTTGTCGATGATGCCTTTCGGAAGAAAGAACACGCGAAACTTGGCGTCGTGCAGTCCGTTCGGGCGGAAGTCGTCTCCTGGGATCTTGCATCCGATGCCCGCCATCTCGACCAGCTCGCCGAACTCCAGGACCGGCCAGCGGTGGACGGTCGAAAGAGCCAACGGAGTGCCGAACTTCTTGGTCGCGAACGGCAGCCGCACGCACAGGAAGACGGTCGGAGTGTTGCGAAAGACCTCCGCCTCTTCCTCGCTGCAGAAGAGCGCGCATTGATGCGTGATGCGGTCGTCGAAGTTGAGAGTGAATTCTGAAGGGCGCTGATTGATTCTACTGACCGTTCCACTCGCTTTTCTTCTTGCTGCACGTCCCGTCGATCTTCTCCATCTGCGCCTTGAACGCCACTTCGTCCTCGTTCTTTGCGAAGTCGACGAAACTCAGGCAAAAACCCGGAGCGCCTTCTTTGTGCTGCGCCAAGAGCATGAAGTTGAAGACGACGCGGCCGGCATTCGGGTGTTCGAACTCGTGCAGGTCGCTGGCCGACAGCAGCGTGGGAGTTCCCGTTCGAATCTTCCGGTCGAAGTTCTCCACTCGCCAGACGGCCACGTGCGGATCGTCGACCAGAGAGCGGAAGCTCATCGTGGCTGAAATCAACGCAATTCTTTGCTTTTGGCAGCATCGCGAAATACAAGCGGGAACGAAGAAGAAAGCAATCGAAGAGGAGTTGAACACAGCAGACGACGCCGCGCGTCGTTCGAGCGGCTCGCATTTGGAGGACCTGGCAGGGCGAAGGAAAACGACGCTCGTTTGAAAACACAAAGCGGCTGGTCGACCGCCAAAACGGAGAGCACCGAGGTCGCGCACGGGGCCTCTGCCGCAACGAGTGACGACGGCGAGAGGTGGGCGGCGGGGCAATCGTTGCGATGACTCATCAGCGTTTATTGGAAGCGAGGGCATCGGCCGCTCGCGCGTCGTTACTCTAATCGAGGGAGTGCGAGACATAGGGCAGGTGCAAGGAAGACCTTCCTTTGCCTGATACTTATGTCGCTTTTGTCACTCGCTTTTAACGTTTGTAATGTAGACACAAAGATGAATTGCCGCAGGAATCAACTAAACAGGTTTATTCATCGAGCCCAAGGGAGCGCTGACTGCCGGCTGGACCACGGCGCGTTCACTCCCGCTCGCTCCACACGGCTGTTCGAAGCGGCGGGTTGTTCGTCCCACCGGTGCCGAATGCTCTCAATCCCGACTGGAGCGGTGAGCAGCGAGCTGGAGTCCTCTGCGGCCTCTCGCTCCTCTCCGTTCGTCGCTTCGCCGATGGCTTCGAGTTGTTGGGAAAGCGAACGGCTGGTGACTGCGATGATCGACGAATTCGTGGGCACTCGGCGGTCGGGAGAAGGAGTTTATTTAAGAACATTGGTGAGCACAAAGCAGACAACAGTCGACTCAACGGGCAATTTGAACACGCAAGAAATCTCACACGGATAGTGGTCGAATCGTTCCGCCAGTTCCGCCTCAAAGTCCTCGGTTTGAATACCGAACTTTGTGTGTTCGACGAAGAATTCTTTCACCCATTCGAGTAGCGCGCGCTGAAATGTGAGCTGGAAATGCGACGAACGGGTGCAGCGCGAACAAACCCGATCCGGATATTGGCATGGGAATTCGACGTGCGTTTGCTGTTGGCGCAACCGAACGCCCGCTCGCTCGGCCCACTCGACGTGTTGGGAGAGACGAGCGACGAGGATCTTCAGCGCGGAGAATAATTCGAGTCGTTTGTAAACATTCATCGTTAGAATAAAGAGAAAAGACCGCAACTCCACGTACGACACCTGAATGCATGTGAAAGTTCCGTAGATTCATGTCGACCACAAATCGCTTGTTCAACGATTGGAGGTTCTTGAACGTTTCTCGCAACTCTTGCGTCTCCGTTGGCGTCCAATTCGCCGTAGAGTTGTCCTTCGATTGCATTCGCACGAGGCTTTGCGGCGTGTCCCAACCAAGAACGTCAACCACGACGCGTTCGACCGCTTTGTTCAATTCGCATCTAAACGCAAAGAAGCCACTCATTTGAAAGCAGCGAACTTACGGCCCACTCGACGCGCGGCCTCAACAAGAAACAAACCGGTGGGCGCCGTCCTCCGCCCGATCGGCCGCTTCGTGTTCCCGAGGGCCGGGCGAAGTTCAGCAGAGAGCGGTGGGAGTCGAGCGAGGAGGCGGAGAGCGGAGGGGTAGAAGGGAAGAAGCCATGCGGCAAGGGGAGGATCGTCCAACCAGACGCTCGTTTCGGCCGGCTGCCGTCGGCCACGAGCGGCTCGCAGCATCCGCCGGCCGTCGCGGGATGCTCGCCTGTTCGGCCGCCTTCTTTCCCACCGGTTTTCGCGGCCAATCGGCAGCAGCGTCGAACGAGAGCCAATCGACCAAATCGACTGAACAGCCCGCAGTGGACGGCCGACGACCCAAAAAGGCGGCTGTTCGCGTCCTTTCGACGCGCGCAACTAAAAAGTACCTTTAGAGTGCCTTAGCCAAGGCAGCCGACCAGGCGCGATGAAGCTATTTAGTTTATCTGATGCTGCTTAACTGACGGGGATACGTACCGGTTGCCTGAGAAGATGTGAACCCCATACACATGCCAAATTAACTTTGTCAGCTTTGACGACCCACCGGACTAAAACCGGCGACCCGACCGCCCCGCAATCCGCGCCGTTACCGACTGGACCACAGGAACGTATTGCTCGGAGTGTGGGAACGGGCGCTTTCTGCCGCATGGGAGCGGGCCGTGCGCGCGCTCGCTGTGGGCCCGCGGGGGCGCGGGGCTCGAAATGCGACTGCAGGTCGCTGCAATCGGTTAGTGGCAGCCGCCTGACAGCAGCCAAGATTCTCGAATTGGTGGACGTTCGATCACCGAAATGAAACGAACCTTCCGGATGGCCGTCTTGCCGCCGCCGAGCAGTGGGAAGATCTGGCGACACGGCCGAAAGTTCTCCGCAAATCCGCGACCACTCTTCTCAACGGAAGCCCCCGAATTCGCGACCACGAGAGCGGCGAGGATCGACGGGTTCTAGCTGCTGGTGGGCGAGCGGACAAAAAGCCGCTCTCTTGCGCTGGCAGTTGGGGTCAAGAACCGATGAACCGACGTCCAATTCGAGTCTCTTGTGTTCCACCGACCGAATCAACGGGCAACCGACTGAGGACGCGGTCACTTCCGAGCGGCCACGTCCTCTTCGGTCTCGCCGCTCCCAACACAACTCGAAGCAGAAGCGGCGGTCAACTCGAAACGGCGACGAGAAGAAGCCAACCGAAAGCTCGTCGTTCAACGGAACGAGAGGAATCCGTCGTTTCGACCACTCCCTCTGCCCGCCGCCATTCAAACGGAAAAGCTCGCCCCACTGGCTTTTCGTGAGCGGCGGGTTCTTTCTCCCGCTCTCCCGTTCGTTTGTCTCGTTGCTGCCGGCAGGATGCGGCGGCGAGAAAGCGAGTGGGCGTCTCGTCCGCTCGCTCGCTTTCCGCATGCTCGACGAATGCGGCGGGCACGAGTGAGTCGGTTGCGTTCCACCGAGCGGCCGGTCGAGTGGTCAGCCGAGTGGATGCTCCCGTTTCCCGCCCATTCGAACGAGCCGCTCGCTTTCTGAAGGCGGCCGAGTGGCCGGCGGAGATCCGACCGCCCCACCTCTTCGGCACAAACGCAAACAGGAGGTTGTGCGGGGCTTTGCGACGGCGGCCGCCCTGCCGCCGCCCCGTCCACTCGTCCTCCTCACCGCTGGCCGCCCACCGCTAGCTCGATTTCTGCCGGCTTCCTCGAGGTCGTCGTTGCAGCAGTGGGCTGTTGACTCGTGGTGGTCACTTGATCGAATCGAAGCGCACTGCCGGCAAGAAAGGAGGGAGTTCACTGCCGTTGCCCCTCTCCCGCGGTCGGCCTCTTTTCCTGCGGCTCGTCCGCCCCGATCGGCCGTTCGCTCTTCCCTTCAAGTCCACTCGCTCGCACTTCCGAGCCGCCAGCCGCCTCGAAGATGTTGGACGATCCATTCGATGAGCTCGCTGTCCTCAAGGGAGACGGCCGAAGCGGTCGGGACGGTCGGCTCCTCTCCGCCGGCACGCCGCCGCTCGTCCACTTGCGTGCGGCTGGAGGTTGTGGATGGAACGAGTGATCTCTCAAGGAGATTCGTCTACTGCACGTTCACTCAACAAAACGATGGGCAACAATCAACATTGAGGGCGGCTTCCTCCTCGTCGCTCTCTCACCTGTCGTCCCTAGACTCCTCCTCGTATTTGAGCTTCTCTTCAGCGCCGCCGTCCTCTTCGGCTTCGACGAGCGCCCGCATTTCCGCTTCGTCGATTGCACCTTCGAGTTTCGGGTCGAGCGCGAGCAGCGGCTTGCAGCCCGTTGGGTGCACGAATGTTCGGAACGGACAGAGAACGAGGGCGGAAGAGTTCAGTCGTTCTTCGCTATACACCGACTTTTTCACAACAAACACGCAATGCCCAATCGGTCCATCTGCTGCACACTCGCTTGACCTCCCAGCGCCCGCTCACAATCAGTGAGAACGGGGCGGAGTTCTTATGACCCCGCTGATTGCATGCGGCGTGGGTCGGGGCGGCGTGGGTTGGAAGGGAGCGAATAAAAACGGGCTGCTCCCGCTGCCGACCACCCCTCTTCTTCATCCTCCGCCCGCTCGTGCTTCTCCTGCTCGTTTGTGTGGAAATGTGAGTGCTTTGTTTCTTGGAAGGAAGATTTTTAAACGTTGTCGTTTCAGTCGCAATGTCGAACATCACCTCCAAGCGTGTGGAATTCCGGGATCACTTGCTGTCCACCGCCGCTGCGGCAAAATGGAGCGATGACGCGTTCGCCTTGAACGGAATCGACGGGGCGCAGTTTCAGCTCGTGTTCAATCCGAAGAGTGCGGACAATCCCGAGTACTGCGGCATCTTTCTGGCTTGTCGCCAGCTTGACAACCACGCTTCGGTACGCCTTCGGTTCAAAACATGGCTCGAATACGGTGGTTCTTCGGTAAACTTAGCCGAAAAAGGTGTGCAACAAGGCATCTGGCGATTGTCTATATATCAACTCTCGTTTCAGAGCACACAGAACAATTCGCGGTGGGGCAGGAACGCGGCTGCAATGCGGGATGGATGCTGTTTTCTCTTAAAGGCTGGGCGGCCAACTACTACGTGTACATGGACTGCGAAATCGAACTTCTGGACTTGGTGGAGAAGTCTACCGGTCCGCAACGCTATGACGTGCTGGAGCGCATGTCCAAGAACATGGCGGCGATGTTTGGAGACGAACAGTTCGCGGATGCTCAATTGCAGGTGGATGGACAGATGTTCAAGGTAGGTTCTTTTTCAGCTTTGTTTGATCTCGATCGTCTCTTCAGGTTCAACGATTCATGTTGGCCGCTCAATCCGAGTACTTCAAACGGATGTTCACCAATGACACCAAGGAGAAGCGAACTGGAGTGGTCGAGATCAAGAACTTCGGAGCGGCACTTGTCGAGAAGATCCTCCGCTTTATCTACTCGGGCAAATTGGACGGATTAGACGAGTGTGCTCGCGAACTTCTGCTAGCCGCCGACTTCTACAATCTAGAGATGCTGCAGGCAAGTCCAATCCCTTCTTCCTTATACTCTGCTCTGTTTTCAGAGCATGTGCATCGCGTCGATCTTCAAGACGTTGACGGTCGAGAACGTGCTGGAGGCTCTGCAGCTCGCGTACGCCCACGAACACCTGGGCGACTTCAAGCAGCGCGTGCTGGAGTTTGCCGAGGAGAACGCGAAGGCGATTGCTGCTCTGCCCCAAGTGGATGAAAAGTTCGCAGAAGAGAATCCGCAGATCATCATCGCGCTCTACAAACAAGCTCTATTGTAAGCCCGTTCGACTTCTTCCAGCGTTCTGTTGTTGTCTGCTGTTGTTGTTGAATAAATGCAGTGAGCAGCATTCCAAACGGTTCATCTACTCGGCAGCCAACAGAAACGTCCATCTGCAGGCCAAGAGCGCACTCGCGCGATGTCCGCAAAGATCAAACAGCTCACTTGAGACTGCAAACAAACCGGTTATCGCTCCAGCACGTCAGAGCGGTAGAACGGAGTGAGTGGACGAGAAACGAAGCAGAAAAGCCGATTTTTACGCCCCCAACGACTTGACGGAGTGCACGCGGAGGCAGCGATCTGACCAGGAATCCGACAGACAGAAGTCGTGTGGGTAGCGAGAGAAGCGGTGGAAGGGCGATCAAACAAGGTGAACAAGGGCGACCGCTTGGAGCAATTGGAAAAGGAATGAGAGCGTCGTCCACGCAACTCCCATCCGCCCGCTTGTTTCTCAGGAACCACGCGGATCGGCCGCCGTTGTGTTCCAGCATGCAAATTCGCGCTCGAGTTGGGCCGCCCGCCGGCCCGATCGCTCCACTCGCCCAACCTGTCGGCCGCGCGTGCGCTCGCTCTCTCCTCCTCCTCCTCTTCCTCCTTTCCGTTCGAGTGCGGTCGACCGGCTGCTCCGCAATGCGCTCCGCGGTCCTCCTGCTCGCCGTCGCCCGGCTTCTGCTCGTCGCCGGCGACGCGTGCTTCACGCAGAACGGCGAGAAAGTGTGAGTCCTACCCGTCCGCCTTCCTCCTTCCACTCACTCGTTTGCTCGTTGCAGGACGTACAAGGGAACAGACGCCTGCAAGACGACCAAGACGACGCTCTTCTTCACCGGCACCGAGCTCCAGTTCAAGATCAACGATCAGACGAAGTTGCCGTCTGGCACGAAAACGATTGTGTGAGTTCTTCTTCTATCCTCTTGTACCAAAATTTTCGTTCAGGTTCACCTTTGCTGTCAACAAATCTTCGCGCAAGGGAGAACTCATCCAAATCAAAAGTTTGGCCACGTCGTTCACACCTGATAACGATGGCTAGTGGTTCGTTTTTGGCACTAAAGTTTCGCTTTTACCGATGGCATGACGTTGCCTCAAGACGGACTCGCCAATTCCGCCGGCATCTCGTTTGGCCCGAATCCTGCCAAGGAAGGACCGTTGAGCTTCAACAAGACGGCCACCGGCAAGTACTCGATCGCCGAAGTGTCCATCACGCTCGACGACGAGCTGCCGCTGTTCTCGATTGACTTCGTGAGTTCCCGCCTGCTCTCCGTTCACCTCCCACTCGTTGCAGACGGCGAAACTGGAGAACGACGACCAGCCGCAACGCACGACGGGCGGAACGGGCGGACCGGCCGGATCGACGGAGGCGGCGGCGCCGACGGGCGGTTCCGACTTTCCGCTGTGGGCGTGGGTCGTCATCGGAGTTGGCGGGTGAGTTGTCCGCCTTCCCTCTCCGCTCACTCCTTTTGCTTGCAGCCTGCTCCTGCTCTCGTCCTCGGTGGGCGGCGTGGTGGGCGGCTGCCTCTGCTGCCGCCGCAAAAAGACGAGCGGGAAGGCGGGCGCCGCGAAGGAGACGGCCGGTGCGGACAAGACCGCCAGCGTTCCGGAGACCGAAGCGACGGAAAGGACGGTCCGCGGCGAGAAGACGGACGGCGACAACGAGGCGTCGATCTCCAACAAGCCGCCCCCGCCGCCCGTTGAGCTGACCGTCCCGCTCGGCTCGACGCCCGCCCCGCCGCCGCCGAAGGTCGCCGAGGAGAACCAGTACGAGATCCCGGAAGCGTGGAAGCATCTGCCGCCGCCGCAGTGAGCTCACCAACTGACCGCCGGGCACTGGGGAGAAGTGCCTCCGATTCTGTCGTCTGCGTGAAGCGAATAAACATGAGAATTGCGGTGGTCGGCTGTTGGAAGAGGAGTGCCAGCTGGGAAAATCTGCCGAGTGCTCGTCGTCGATCACTCCGCTTTCGTTGCTCGTTGCTCGATTGCGACTGCGCCTTCTCTTTGACCCGATGGCTTCCCGTGTAATAGAGCGACGTTTATAATCACAAGTTGTAAACAAAAGCAAAGTTCAACGTGCACGCGTCCGCCTTCGTCGTCCACACGCCCACGAGCTTTCGAGAGAACTGCTCGTGTCTCTTGCGCATGTCGGGGTCGAACCCATCGGTTTCGTGCGTGAATCCGCCCTCTTCGCTGTACAAACGAGCGGCGGTCGCCAACGCTCGCTCGTGTTGCGCCTGCAACACAAAGGATGTCATTGAGCGAAGAATCAAAGCTCACGGATGTCGGCGAAAGGTCGGGCACGTGTATTTGCGTCCAGATCTCCGCCTTCGGGAATCCCGCGCTGTCGGCGATGGCGGCCGCGCAACGCGACTGGTGCAGCAAGTGGAGCAGCGACGAGCGGAAGCCGGCTTCTCGGAGCTGAACACAGCGTTAATCAAGGCCGCTCGAACGCACTCACTCCGAAGTCCTCCAGTTTGATGTGCGGAAGGAAGACGATCAAACGGAAGATGTCGTTCAACGAGCGGAGGTTCTTGAACGCCGCGTGCAACTCCTCAGTCTCGTGCTGACTGAACGGCGGCTTTCCGATCGCGTTCTTCGAGATCCTCACCAAAGGGACGTAAGGCCGAAAGCTTAAGCGCACCTTCTCGACGATTTCGTTCCGTTCGACCCTAAACGAAAGATTTTTTGGTGCTCAAAAGGCGTTCGGCTCACGGCCCGTGCGCGGCCAGTTGTTGCCGGCGGCAAAAGATCACCATCGCGAGAACGGCGAGGCTGAACAACGAAGAAAGGCCTGAAGAAATCGAGTGATCAGATGGGTAGACGCGCATGTACGTACAGGGTCGGCTGTTCGGCGGTTGGCCGTCTATTGGACGAAGGTCGAGTTCTGCCGACCGAAACCCCCGAGCACACAAGTGCGTTGGAACGAGCAAAAAGTCCTGGTCGCACGTCGAATTGACGACGACGAGCTTCCGCGGAAGGAAATTGCGAAGCAGATGGGCAATGTACACTGCTTCGCGAGTGCGTCTGATTCGCAGCTCAATCGCTTCCAAATGCGGCATGTCTGAACGAAGCAAACAAATGAATAGAAAGAACAGAACACACCATACAATGACGACAACAATTCTATCCAATTGCGGAGTTTCTCAATGGTCGGCGTCTCAAGCGGCCAGACTTCGACCGTCAATTGCCGCGCATCCCGTTGGTTGAGCAGCAACAAGCGCTTCAGAGAACTGTTGCTCGCGTGTTTCGCTTCAAGCGAAGATGGAACGCTGTCCTCGAAGCACTGTCCACAAACACGGCTTCATCCAAAAGCAGTCGCGCACACTCGCTTCTCTCCTTCTCGCTCGGCGTGAAGAAGACGGCCGAGAACGAGCGGCAACAGGCCAACATTCGCAACGTCCGCAATCGGAGGGCTGCCCGTTCGCGGAAGTAATTCGGCCCGCTCGGCAGTTTGTTGTGCTTCAGCTTCGTGCTCAACGCGTGGACCATCAGAGCGCGTCGCACGTCTGCCCTGATCTTCGACTTCAGCGGCAGCTTGGGGCAACACTTCGGGAGCTTCGGGTCCGGACTCGCCACCTCGTCGATGGCGTCCGCTTTTCGCTTCATTCTGCAAGGATTAGGACTTTTTCGATGCCTGAAATAAGTGAACGAAATGCAGGTGCACGAAGGAACCACTCCACTCGGCAAAAGAAAGTCACGTTTTATTCGCGGAGTAATAAAAGCAGATGGAAACGAATGCCGACCCCCGCTGTCTGTAGAGCGGCTAGGGGAATGTGGAGCTTTTGAGGTTGTGCGTGTGCTGCCCACGCGCGTGGTCACTCTTCTAGGTCGTCGCACGCACGCACTTGCTCGCCGCTCGCCGCTCGAGCGCAAGAGTGAATAGGCCTCGTCTTTTCACCGAGTCGACGCATTCGACTGTCTGCCGGCTTTAGTGTTCTTTGGACTCTTACCAGCACAACACGTAAGACTGCCAGTCGGCGGGTTGCGCAGGATGAGAACACGGCAAGAAAATGAGCGGGGGCAAAAGAAACCCTGCCTCCAGTCCGAGCGGATCGAATGCCACCGATCGGGCGGCCAAGTACTCAATGCGCCGGGTAGTGCGGGCATTTTGCGCCCCAATCGCTCGCCGCTCGCCTTCCGCTCGGATCTGCGGGCGGCCGATCAAGTGTTTGCGGTCAATCGAGCGGTAAAACGGCGCCCGGGCGGCCAGAAAGGGGCTCTTTTGTCCCCGAGCGGTCACGATTTCGGACACTAGCGGGATTATTTGCAACTTTTCGTTGCTTTCGTTACGAAGCATCTTCTGTTTGGATCAATCGACAAAATGATCGCTCGCTGTTCGTTTTTAAAGAAAATGCTGAGACGAGTCGAATCGATGGGCTCTATGGCAAGCCGCATGTTGGAGGCCGACTGGCGAAGAAAACGTTTAGCACTGAAAGCATCGAAACTGTTCAACCAACAGCCGGACGGTCCACACCGACGATTTGAACCTTTTCCGCGAACAAACGACTCAACTCAAAGTGGACAATGGAAGCAACAACCCAACGTTTATTCTTCCACTTTGCAACAAACACGACGAAGTTCAAGGCTCTTTGAAGGGCGGCGGCGACGAGAGGCGAGTGGACGTGTTTTGGCGCAGACGAGCGGAGCGCGGCGTCGAGGCGGCCGATTGGGTCGAAGGCTGAATGCGCGAAAGGGATGAGAAGAAAGAAATTGTTGCTTACGCCTGCCATTTCGATGAACTCGCCCACTACGGAGCGCAACTCGACCACGTTGGCGGCCAGCTGCTCGTTGACGACCGGGAACTTTGCGACGAACGCCAGCGCCTGCTGCAAGCGGCCCGCGTTGTACATCAGCTGGAATGAGCGGGAGTGAGCAGTGCGGAGAGAGGAGTGGACGAACGGTGTCGGGGAGGTTGCGCGGAAGGGCCTCCGCTTCGTTCCGCTGATTCCCGCCGACGGTGGCGTCCAGGCGCTGAAGTTGGCGCTCGTAGACGAGCAGACACTGCAGGTACTCCGTGCAACGAGAGTTTTGTTCTGAACGAGCAGAATGGAGGGAAGATCGATGGCTTGCCTTGGAGTAACGACGACGCTCGTTGGAGGCGATCTCGTCGTTCAACTCGCGCACTTGCCGCTCCAACTCGCCCAACTGCTCGCCGAGCCACTCGGCCTGTTGGCGTTGGGCGGGCGGCGACGGGCGCACGATCGCCGTCTCGCCCTTGGCGGCGGCGCGTTCGGCCCGCCGACGGGGGCCGTGGTCGACGTCGCGGAGGCGGGAGCGGAGCTGCAAGCGAGCGATAAGAGTGAAGAATAGGACGGGGAACTCACTTCGTTCATCGCCGCGCCCTTCGCCCGCACTTCCTCAAGTTTGGCCTCGATGTCGGCGATTCAGAGAAGCGCGCGCCGTCCGCCTGGATTCGCTCGATCGCCAACTCGACGATCCCGCCGATGTCGCCGGCGAGTCACGGGTTTTCTGCAACCGGAGGATGAATTGGAACTCGGAAGTGGAGAGCGAACCTTCGGCCACCGGCTTCTCATCGCGAGGAGTGGCGGACATTTGCGGAGAGCGGCCGAGCGAAAGCGACTGTTCGACGAGCGGGAAAATGAACGAAATGGCGGGCTGGACGAAGGAGTGAGCACTCTGCTTCCCTTCGATTTAAATTCCACCCACTCGCTGCTTCCGTTTTCCGCCGCCCGCCCAACGGCCATTCGAACAGTCGGGCATTCGAGACGAGCAGTCGGCTTTCTCCTCAATTGTTCTTGTTCCGAGCAGTCCAGCGTGAGTTTGGTGTGGAACCGCGAACAAAGAAATGCCACGTCCGTTTCAGCAATCGGCTAAATGACGCCCGTCACGCACTTCGTCGATCCGCACGTCATCGTGTGGCGCTTCGAGAAGTACGACCGGGCGATCAAAGCGCTGCAGGCCGGCGACCAGTGGACGAGCGATCTCTACGAGTACACCAACAAGACGTTCGGCCGCCTGACCATGAGCGTGTTGATGAGCGTGCTGGACGAGAACGGACGCTCTGAGCTCGAGCTGCGTTTCGGTGATGAGTGGCCGCTGAACGAGGACATGCCCGGCGAAGCGGAGGCGTGGCTGGAGAAGATCGACGGAACGCGCAGCGTGATGAAAGGTTGGTAGAGTCATCAACGGATTAACGGGTTTTCGGTCTTCAGAGACGGGGCTCGTCCGCGGCGGATACGCCCTCAAGTACGTGTGGCCCGCGTTCTCGGTGGCCGACATGGACGTCTTCCGCAACACTCCGACGATCTTCGTGTGCGTTCGGCTGCCCTTCCGAGTGCAGAAGGCGGAGTCGCCAGTCGATACCTTCACGCCCCTCAACTTCACGCTGACGAAGGAGGAGTGGGAGTCGAAGAACAAGGAGCACTTCCAGGAGCTGCAACCGGTGGAAGGCGTCAAGTACAAGATGGGCCTGGGCTTCTGCAAGTCCAACTGGATCAAGAAGGGCTACTCGTCGGTGATGATCCAAATCTCCGATCGCACCGCCGCTCGTTCCGTCGCTCGCTGCCGCTTGCGCGTTTGGATCGAGGACGTGTTCGGGAACAAGACGCACGAACAGGGCGAGTCATTGCAGCAAAAGCACACATTAATAGCACATTTGTTGCTCTTCAGCCGTGAACGCGCTCTTCGGCAACTACACGAGCTTCCCGGCGTTCGGCTCGTTCATCTCGCTGAAGGAGTTGGCCAAGTTCGCAAAAAGCGGACCGATCACTCTCTGCTGCGAAGTGCGCCTGCTCGGTCCGCCGGTCGACTTCTCTCCGCTCGAGATCCGCGGGCTGGTTGCCGCCCGCATGTTGGCGGACACCAACTCCTTCGACTTCTCGATTCGCGTGAACCAAGACACGATTGGGGTGAGTCTCGGCGTGTTCGGCGTTTCATTGTGTTCGCGGTGCTTCTCTCAGGTGCACAAAGTGATCGTTTGCTCCCAGTCTACCGCCTTCGAGTCGAAATGGGCGGCGGTCGGCGCGGGCGGCTGCGAGATCACGGGCTTCGACCTGGACGTCGTGAACAAGATGGAGTTAAAAACCTTGGCACGCCACCCGAAAGAATTACTCTAATGCATTGGGTCGTCGATTAACCGTGCACCCGTTCATGACTACTTGATTCATTCACGAGGCTAACCTACGAGCCACAACATAAAGGCGGGAGAAAAGGATGAACCAGTGGGCAGGGAGACGACCGGCCGATCGACTGGCGAACGAGCGGCCAGCGGGAAGAACGGCGACGGAGAAAGTGGGCGGGACGAACGGAAGAATTCAACACCTTCCCCTCCTAATGAGAAGGAAGCCGCGAGTGAGGATTAAGCAGAGTAAAGGTGCAACAAGGGCAAGTGAGTACAATTAAATCGAGTGGGGCACAAAGTAAAGAGTGAATGAACAAAGCGGGGCGAGTGGGGCTGACGGAAAGAAGTGAATCTTACGAGTGAGTACGATTGAACAATTGGAAGAAGGATGGGCAGAATAGAGAAGTAGAGTGTGTTCGGAAATGATAGAAGGGCAGTTAGTCGGGTTACTCGTGTTAATGAGAAGTCGACTCGCTTGTCCGGGCACTGCTCACCGTGAGTTGGGTGGACGTCGTGGGCAACGTGGCGGTCGGGTTGCTCGACGAGTTGAGCTTGAGAGGAGCGACGGGTAGAATGGCAGCTTCGAAGCGAACGGGCGGCCGAGTGTGTGAGAGAAGAATGACGGAGTGCGCGTAGTCGAGTGCAAGACCAGTTGACGTAAGAGAGCGGACGAATGCGCCTCATTTGGGCGGAGACGATCGCAGTAGACGAGCAGCGGGTGCTGATTGCGAGTTGCGTTGAAGTCGAGACGAGTTGGCAGGTAGTCGCAGCAGATTGCGAGAGCGAACGTGAGTCGCACACCAATCTCAACGGCCAACAAGCCGGGCGAGTCTCAATTAGTAAGCAGAGAAATGTTGGGCAAAAGTGGTGTTAGATTAAGAAAGAAGTGAGTGCAACACAGGCTTCAAGAGAGAAAAGAGTACAAACGAGAATAAAGTGAATAAGTGGGCAATGGAACGAGTTGCGAAATTGGTGATCGAATCTCCATCGGTCGTGCGAGCGGCGAGTCCTGCAGACGTTCGGGCGGAGTTCGGCGAGTCCATAGAGCCGATGGTCTTCCGGTTCTTGTCGAGTGAAGTGGGCAGAAGCGGCGGTCGTCGTCTTCACGGCGGGAAGCGGCAGAGCGGGCGCGTGAGTGACGAACACGGGCAGCGGTTGGAACTAGACGGGCTGCGCGGCATTTGAGTCGAGTGCGGGTCCATTTAGCCGGAAGTCGGACCTGAAACGAAGCGAATTAATAATCCGTAATCAATACGAAACGGGCGGTCGATCGAGGGCAACGCAACGGAAAGACGAGAGGAGAACGGGACGAGATCCCTTCCCCTCCTAATGAAAACGGGACGGTAAATGAAGAAAGGTCGGGTATCAAAACGGGCATCGCGGGGATCGAGCAACTGATCGGGCCGAAGGAAAGTTGCCGGCTTACGAAAAGCGGCACCGACAAGTGCAGCAATGCGGGTACTCGGAATGGCGGGAAGAAGAGGGCTGAGAGTTGGAAGATCCGAACGAATCCGAATGCAACACGTTCAGACGATCGGACAAACGGGCGGCAGTCGCGTGCGCATCGGTACGGCGTTTCAAAACTTCCAGAAAGGATTCCATTTCGGTTGCAGCACGCTCGGCGTCGTGCATCGTTGTGCAACGGGAAGTACGCACGTGAAGGGCAAGATCGGGCAACAAACAATCGCGGTACTCCTCGAGAGCTCGTGCTTCGATTACGGGCACCGATTCGCCGTGAAGGGCTTGATCGAGGAGAGTGCGGAAACGAACAGTGAAGTCAGCGACCTTTTCAGAGGGCTGCTGATAACACGAAGACAGATGCGAGCGAGCGAGGTCTTTGCGCCACGAATTCTCGTAGCGGTCTTTGAAGCGGGCGATCAATTGGTCGAAAGACACAATCGGGTGGGCGGAAGCACTTGTAACTGTCGAGTAGTACTTGCGGGCGCGACCATCGAGGAATTGCTTGAAAAGGTGCATCTTTTGGGTGTCGGTTTTGCCGCCGAGGGGGTACAAATCGCAAAACTTCTCATACCAATCGGAAAAGATCTCGTTTTTCGATCCGGTGAAAGGCGAGAGATTGAGGCAAGAAGAGTGGGCGAGTGTCAATTGGGCAATCGTGGGCGGCTCAACCTCGTCCTGCACGCGAATGGCCAGAGAATGAGCAGAGGGCTGATCGTTGGACAATGTGGGCGATTGTTTGGGCTGGGCGTTGGGCAAAAAAGCGGAACTGAGGGCGTGAATGCGGTTTTCAAGGGCTTGAATCCGGGCGTTGACCGTTTGGGCCATGCTGTCGCATCCCGTGATGATTGAGGGGATCTGATCGGACAGCTGGGCGATCCGATCAAATTTGCTCTCCGTTTGCTGAGCATCGCGAATAACACGATCCTCGAAAGCGGACAGCTGGGTAATCAGCTTCCGGACCTCCGTGTGCGTGAAGTTGTCTTTTGCATCCGGAGGGAAACAACGACGATCTCCCGGCGGCGGCATTTTGCGCTCCGCACGAAGAAATCCCAAGTGAATGGAAAGTCGCAAAGGAACAACGAAATGCGATCCCGAAGTGCGAAACAGGCGGATGATCGGGCGGTCCATTAGCGCGGTGCCCACGCATGACGCATCAAAAGCGACCGGCGGACGGCGATCAAAAAGCCGAAGGGCAAAAGAAGGTGCGGTTTGTCACGGAAACGGGCGTCATTTCGAAAGAAACGGGCCCAAATGCACAAACAACCGGAGATCAGCGTAACGAATCCCGCGACTGTAAGCATTGAGGGCTGCTTTGAGGGCGCGATACTCAAAATTTGCGAAATAAATCGGGCAACGGGCGGAAGAAACACGACAAAAAAGGCGGATTGCAAAGTAAATGCGGGCGTTTCGTACGGGCAAAATTACTGAGCGAATTACGGGCAAAAGGACGAGTTCCTGGGCAAAAACCGAACGGGCGGTACACGAAAATGCAGTGAGCGAAAGTTGAGCGGGCAGAAAATAGCGAAGGCGATCCTCCAATTTCTCCAGTTGGCCTTTGAGTGCGCAATCTACTCGTGAATGACGGGCAAATTCAATAGGTTCCCAGTGGCGCGGGCACTGGTGAACGAGGCGGGGAACGTTCCGTCGCTGCTACCAGTTAAAAACCTTGGCACGCCACCCGAAAGAATTACTCTAATGCATTGGGTCGTCGATTAACCGTGCACCCGTTCATGACTACTTGATTCATTCACGAGGCTAACCTACGAGCCACAACATAAAGGCGGGAGAAAAGGATGAACCAGTGGGCAGGGAGACGACCGGCCGATCGACTGGCGAACGAGCGGCCAGCGGGAAGAACGGCGACGGAGAAAGTGGGCGGGACGAACGGAAGAATTCAACAATGGTCCACTTCCTGTACACGGGCGAAGTGGAGGAGTTGGACTCGTGGGCCACCCGCCTGCTGCCGATCGCGTTGGACGGCGAGATCCACCGCTTGGAGGTGTGTTGCTCGGAGATCGGCCTTCTCACCTGTTTCTCCCTTCCAGGAGATGTGCATCGAATCGATCGTCGCGAACCTCTCCGCCTCGGACGTGCTGCAGCTCCTCCAACTGGCCGCCAATCACGAGCATCTCTTCGACTTCGAGGACAAGCTGCTCGAGTTCGGCTCGCAGACCGAAAAACTGAAGGTCATCATGGAGAGCAACGAGTGGACGGCCTTCGCGGACGACCACGCCGAGATCGCGGCCAAGCTGACCGCTCGTTGTGGACGCGGGAAGAAGTGATCGTCTTCGGTTTGAGTGTCGGCGGAGTTTCGCTTTGAAGATAAACGTTTGGGACAACGAGAAGGTGCTGGTTTCAGAAAATAACGCTTGGCAGTCGAAAAAGACCATTAGGTTGCAGCGACCTTTGGAAAGAAAACAATACTTTACATCACTTGACCTCCTGGTTGCGCATGATGAGAATTCCGCACAAACCGACGGCCTCCGCCGATTGCGGGCGGCGGAAAGAACGAGGGTCAGTTGGAGAGGTAGCAAGCAGGTTACTCGGCGCTAACTCACCGCCTACTTCCCACTTGTGCATTCAAGCGTTGTTTTGATGAGAGGCAGATGGATCTCCTGCTGTTCATCCTTCCTTCACTTTGATCTTTTCAGAAGACATGCCCGTGATCACGTCGCATCACTGGGAGCTCGTCAACCATCGCGCTCGGGCGGCTACCGCAGCGGTTGGAGAAGAATGGAAGAGTGATCCCTTCTCTCTCGATGGAGTGCCAGGAGCGCGTTTCCAGATCGTGTTCGTCCCAAAGACGAGCAGCGACAACGACCCGTCATGCAGCATCTTCCTCGCTTGCTGCCAGCTGGACTGCCACGCGACCATTCGCCTTCGTTTTAAGATGGGCTTTGGACGACTCACTCGTCCGTTCATAAGCAGCATCAGTGAGTTCGAGTCCTGCTAAACGGATTCGGAAGCTTGATTGCAGCAAAAGAAGAGCAGTTCTCGGTCGATCAACGACACTTGAGCCATCGAACTCCTTTGTGGAATTTTCGTGGTTATTCCGAAGAGACAGCGTTGTTTTTGTGCTGCGAAATCGAATGCGTGGTTCCCGTCGTTGTGCCGAGCGATTGCCCGAAGACGGATGACGTGAAAAAAGGAATACTCGAGCAGACGGCCGCAATGTTCGGCGACGAGCAGTTCGCGGACGTCGAGCTGCATGTGGACGGGCGGGTGTTCAAGGCGAGTCCTTTCGTTCATTCATTCCACTTCTTCCTCGTTTGCAGGCCCACAAGTTCGTGTTGGTCACTCGCTGCCCGTACTTCCGACGGATGTTCACGCACGACACGCGGGAGAAGCGGACGGGAGTGGTCGACGTGAAGAACTTTGCAGCGTCGGTGATCGAACGAGTGCTCCGTTTTCTGTACGTGGGGGAAGTGGAGGGCTTGGACTCGTGGACTCGCGATCTCCTGCCCGCCGCCGACTTCTACGAGCTGGCGGCCTTGCAGGTGCGTTCACTACTTATTCTCTCACTCTCTTTTTCAGAAGTCGTGTGTCTTCTCGATTCTGAACACCCTCTCCGTCCCACGGGCACTCGCGGATCTCCAGCTGGCGTCTGCCCACGACCACATCGACGGCTTCAAAGCGGGCGTGCTGGAGTTCGCGCGGAAGAACGCGAAGGTGATCGCCGTGTTGCCCGGCTGGACCGCCAACTTCCTGTTGGAGAATCCGGACATTCGCGACGAGTTTGCCGAGTTGCTCTCTTGATCTCCTGCTTTGTCGTTGTGTTTTGGATTAAACGATTTGTTGCGAGCGGCAGGGCAGCAGAAAGAAACGAAAACTGGAAGGCAGTTTGAACTGTTCTTTCTTTTCGATAAAGAAGGCCAAAGACTGCTGATCAACGCTCGGTCCAGAGAAAGAAGGGTTTATTCCACCGTTCCACAGCCGAAAGAACTAACGAGACGATTACTTGGCGCCCGCCCGGATCTCTTTGATGCGTGTCTGGGCCTCCTGCAACCAACAAATAAACGATTACACCAACGAATCAAAGCGACCTCGAGCGTGAGCCAGCCGTTCATGGCGGCCATGCGGAGGGCGACGGCGTGCGCGAGGAAGAAGGCGAGGCGGTCGGTGAGGGCGCCCGGCCGCCACTTGGCCACGTGGTGCACGAGGGCGCCCACGTCGAAGATCTCCTGCAAGGGGGGCGGATTGAAGAGAGGGCGGGGGGACTCACGCGGCGCTCGATCTGCTTGCCGAGGATCAGCCACACCCACAGCGCCGGCGCCCTGCAACGAGAAGCGGGTGAGCGGCGAGTGAGTGAGCGGGCGGAGGAGGCGGGGAAGGGGTGGGAGGGAGGCGAGTGGAAAGAACGTAGGAAGAAGTAGAAAGGAAGGAGGGAGGGCACGTGAGAAGACGACGGAGACATTGTAGAGGCGAGTGGTTGGAGGAATTCCAAGACTTTTTAGCCCCAGATTGATCCCCCCGCCCAACCAAAATAAGACGACCAACCGCGTCCCCCGCTCACCGCTGGAGGGCGTCGCGGGAGACGAGCACGACGGGCGGCACGTAGTCGTCGGTGATGCGCTTCACGATGGCGGCCTCGGCGCGGCAGACGGCGAGCGCGAAGGCGGCCAGCTGGTCGACGTCCGGCCACTCGCCGCGGCGCCACCCGTCCAAGTGGAGCACCTGCACGCGGCGAGTGCGGGGGTCGGCGGCGCCATCAGAGGAGGGGGTGCCCGTGACTTCTGATTGGGAGTCGGGGGCGCGCTTCAGGTCCGCCTCGTCGGTGGCCGTCAGGTCGCACTCGTAGAGCTGGGCGCCGCCCTTGAAGTCGGCGCGTTTCGCGAGCCGCACGACGAAGCGGCCCGACTGCAGCGGGCGGCGTGATCACTTGCGAGCGGACGGGACTCACCGGCAGCTGGAGCGGCTGCTCGTCCGTCGGGAAGAAGGCCGCCGCACCGTGCGGGTCGGCCGGCGAGAAGCCCGCGCGCTCCACCACGCACACGATCAGCCGGCAGCCGTCCTGCCACACCTGCAACGAGCGGGAGTGAGCAGAAGGGAGCAGAAGACGCCCACCAGCCGCCAAAAGTGCTCCAGCTCGTCCGGGGCGGGCGCCTGGGCGAGCACGTAGTCCTCGCGGTTCCAGTCGGCGTACGTCGCGTTCAGGAAGACGGGCGGCGCATCGGCGACGGCGGGCGGCAGCTTCACGCGCTTCCGGTCGAGCACGACGGCCGGCAGACGGCGCGGCGGCCGGGCGCGTTGCCGCTCGAGGAACGCGGTGCACTGCAGCCGGCCGGGCGCCGCCACCGCCTCGAACTGCGTGCCGCGCGCCGTCGGGCCGCTCGTCCGCGTGACGGTCGCCACGAAGTCGGCCAGCCGGTCGCCCTCGGCCGCCGGCGTCGCGCTCTGCAACGAACGGAAGAATGTGTGCTTTCATGGCGGCCGCCCACTCACCTTCGCCGGCGAGCGGACCGACTTGCGGCTGGTCGGGTGCTTCGATTTGGTCCCCGACTTCTTCCCCATCCTTCTGCTCGAGGGGGGACGACCGAACGGGGCGGCTGGTTGAGAGTGAGTGGGACGAGCGGATGGATTTCGAGTGGATCGGCGGGCGGGATGCAAATTCAGCGGGCAGCAGGCGGGAGTGTCTGCTCTTCGACGATCAATCTGCTTGGGGCAAACGAGACGAAGAAGTCAGATTCTTTCGAGTCCTTTTGCGGCAATCCGCCTTGCGGTGCGTCTTGTGTTCGCTTCGGGCGAATCGGCTTCGATTCCACTTGCCGTTCCCGACAACAAAACGACGATCGTGTCGATTAGCAGCGTCAGAGCGGTAGCAAGGGGATCCCGGAGCTGTGGGAGTCAAACCCAAAGGAAGAACAAGCGGCCGGTGGGAGCGAGACGAAGGGAACCACCGCTCCGCTCGCGACGGCCGGCTGCCGGGCGAATGGAACGAGAGCCGCCGTTGCGCAACGCCGAGCGGTCGCTTGTTTTGCAGCCGGCTGCTCTAAACGGCGAGTTGCGTCGAAATCGCTCGTTTTTGTCGGCGTGCAAATTCCGGCGGTCGACTTCGGCCGGCCGCCCGCCCGACCGCCGCACTCGTCCGATTTGTATGCGACTCGTACGCCCGCTCTCCTCTTCCGCTCTTCCGCTTTTCCTGCCGCCCACTTCGCTCCGATGCGCCGCCCGGTCGTCCTCCTTGCGGCCGCCCTGCTGCTCGTCGGCCCGCTCCGCTCGGCGGCCACTCCGCAGCTGCTCGCCGACGGCTCCTCGTGCTTCACCGAGAGCGGCAGCACTGTGTGAGTCCTCCCCGTCCGCCTTCCTTCTCACACTCACTCGTTCGTGGTTGCAGGACGTACAAGGGAACCGAGTCCTGCATGACCGCCAAGACAAAGCTCTACTTCGAGGGCGACGTGCTCAAGTTCGAGATGAAGTACGCCGACTGTGAAACCAACTGGAACGGGGAGTAAGGCGGACGACGCGTTGCAACGAACATCCGCCCGTTGCAGCTTGAAGTTGACGATCAACAAGTGCACGCGGGATGGCTTTATTAACGTGGCCAAATCCGCCAACGTGGAAAACAGCAAGTGCCATATCACTTCAAAGGGTGCGCTCTTAGGAAAACGGCGTGGAACATCACCCACTAGTGTTTCGTAGACGACTTCAAGTTCCCCTTTCACCGGAAAAGCCTCTTCCGGAGGCATCACTTTTGGTGGCAAGGCGGACGGGACCGCTACTGCACGTTGACGTTCGGGAAGACCTCAAGCGGCAAGCACTCGATCGCCGACGTCTCGATTTCACTCTGACAAAGCGGCCGAGCCGTTCTCGATCGTCTTCGTGAGTCTCCTCCCTTCTCTTTCCGCTTCTCATTTCCCATTGCTTGCAGGAAGACGCTTCCTTGATCGGACCCACAGGACGAGGGCACGGCCAGCAGCCTGAAGATCGCCGGCTTCATCATTGGCGGTCTTCTGTGAGTCCTTCCGTCGCTCTTCCCGTCTTCACTTTTCGAGTTGCAGGCTGCTCGTCGCCGTCGTCGGCTCAATTGCGTTCGGCATTTGGTGGCTCAAGTGCAATAAGCCGAAAGTCGGCAAGAAGGAGCGCCCGCTCATGGAGCTGCAGGGCCACCAGCCGGAGATGTGCCCCAAGAAGAAGGCGCTCCCGGTCGAGTCCGCCCACGAGCCCCGCCCGCCGCTCATCGAGAAGAAGCCGGCCATGGAGAAGAAGGCGCAGCTCGTGCCGTCCAAAGAGAAGACGGGCGAAATGCCAACACCCCCTTCACTCGCGACTGCTTCGGGCCGCTCGTTGTGAGTCGCCCTCCCGTTTGTCTCCACTCACTCTCCGCTTGCAGCACTCCGGAGCGCCTCGCCAAGATGAAGAAGAGGGAGGAGGAGGGAACGCAGAGGATGTGCGACAAGGTCTACCGCGACACTCTCGGGAAGCTCCGCGAAAAGTACGGTCCCGGGATCGCCGAGAAGAAGGCCAAAACGCGTGCCATCGAGGCCCGCATCCGCGAGCAGGAGCGGGAGCTCGTCCAGCTCAAGCGCGAGCAGCCCAAGTGGCAGGCGGAGGAGGCCGAGGCGAACGCCTACCTGCGCCAAATGGAGCAGCTGGCCGCCTCGGTGGCGCCGCCCAAGGACCTCCCGCTGGACGCCACGCAGAAGACCGCGGGCGGCACGACGGCCACTGGGACGGTGGACGGCGGCCAGTCGGCGGAGACGACCGCCAGCCAGGAGCCGCTCGGCGGGAAGACGGCCGCGTCGAAGACGGGAGACGTCACGGCAAGCGCTCACTCCCGGCTTCTCACTTCACTCTCCGCTTGCAGAACGAGCAGCAGTGATCGAGCGCACCCAAAGGAGAATCGAGGATCGTTTGGAATTGGTTGATTCAGGCCTTTTTCCCTTCGTTTGTTCCCCTGTCGTCAATAAACGGTTAAAACAGAAGGAGGCGTGCGGCAGCGAACATGCTGCTCGAACCGTTTAGTCGGAAGTAGACGAGATGTTCGTGCTGCTGTCGTTCCAGGTCGAACGAGAGCCACGGCCACAGCTTGCAACGGTTCATAGGCGAGATGATCGTTATTGAGCGCTGCTCGTCTTGGTGGCCGGCGACCTCTTCGGCAGCGTGGGCGCGTCGGCCGGAATCGACGGCAGGTTGTCGAGTGTTCACGTGTGGTGGGCGCACGGGGAGGTCAGCGAGCAGCACCGTTCGCAGCCGTCCTCCAACATCTCCGCGGTCTCGACGGTCTTGCGCGACTCGGCGGCGGGCTTTGCGTCCGCCTGAACGAGTGCGCGCGAGGAGGCAAACGGGCAACCCAGCTTCCGAGCGGACGTCGTCTTGCCCTTCTTGTAGCTGGAGGCCTCCCCTTTCAAGTCGTTTTCTTCCGTCTCAGAACACAAGCGCGGTGCGAGATTAAGAGGAAGCCGCACGTCCACAAAGAGGCAGTTGCGTGGCCTTGGAATCGCGCGCGAGTGGCCGCCGCGCAGTCGACCGTTCAAAAGTTCGTTTACCCGCCGTACTGCGGGCCGATCACCGCGAAGATCTCGTTGGAGTGGGCGAGTGGGCGCACTATTCTCGTCGCCGACCACGACGACCGGCAGTCCCCAAGGCGGTCTGCGCGTGAGTGAACGAGCCGAACGCGAAAAAGTCCAAGCGGAAGATCAGCGCGATCTCGTCCGCCGCGTACGACAACGGCGCGAACGTCCACCGGCCGCTCTGCGGGTCCGTCTCGGTGCAAACCGAAACGAGTGGACGAGAAAGACGAGAGGGAGCGCACCTCTTCGGCCAGGCGGTTGAGGACGAGCGGCGACGAGGCCTTCTCTACCGTGCGCGCCGACTCGCCCGGATTCCACGAGTTCCATCGAAGAAACAAAGGGTAGTTGGGAGAAGCAGGAGCGTTGAAAGAATTTCCGAACAAAGTCCACGTCCAGATTCGACATAATCCAAACGGTTTTGGACTGTGTTTTGTGTAACTCGTGATTTTGGAGTTGCGCCGGGGGTTTGGAAAGATAGGACTCGTAAGTGGACTTGGAATCGACTGGATATTAACCGCCTTTCAAACCCAAAAGGCAACCGAACGCACCCAACACGCCGTCGACGGCAAAAACGGCCTTGATCAAGCCGCCCTCCATCTCGACGATCACGCCGAAGGTTTAGTTCACGAGCTCCCTATTGAAGGATTGAATGTGGAGATCGGAGCGATACGACCGTCGACGAGGTTCTTGCAGACGGCGCCGAACGGCGCGCAGTCGTCCGCGGAGCCGAAAAAGCAGTCGCCGCTTCAGACGGTCGACTGCGAGCCGCCGAATGCCCGGTTGGTGGGCGAAAGGACGTCGTAGTCGGGGGAAAGCAGTCGCATCGCCTCCACCCTTCGCTGAAACGCGGGTAAGAGGGCGGAAAGAAGGCGGCGGAACGAACGGGCCGTCCTTACTTCCAACCTCGTCACAACCGGGGCGTCTGCAACGAGTTTGAGTGAAGGACCGAGGGATGAACGGGCTCATGGGGCCAATTCCACTCGAACGATCGTGAGCGTTCTGCTCGGCGAGTGCGGGCCAGACCGACGGCCGAAAACAAGGCGTCAATCAGAAGCGGGAGCAAACGATTCATTTCGGCCGCGTGATGGTCGGCGGGGGCACTTGCCGCTTTCTTTGATGCGGAGCGATCGAATCCACTCGCCACATTCCAGCGTCGAGAGCGAGCGGCAATGTTTGATCGTTGTTGTGCTCAACGAAGCGAACCGGTCGATCTCCTTCCGGCTCTCGTCGCTCATCGACAGCAAACGTTTATTCCACCTACACACGAGAACAGAAGAAAGAAGGCAACGTGTCGGCACTCCTCGACAGGCCGATCCACGCGCTCCTCAGGCGGCCTGCTTCGACTCGCCCGCCTTCTCGGGCGTCTTCTTCTCGGCGGCCTCCGCGGCGGAGCGCTTGTCCAGCTCGGCCGCGGTGTACGCCTTGTTGACGTTGTAGAGCTCCTTGAAGAGGGCGACCCACACGGACGCCTCGGCTTTCGGCTGAAGGTAGCGGGATGAGCGGAGTGGAGCGGAGTGGGACGAACCGTCTCCAGCGCCTGCTCGTGCGCCTTGTCTCGCTGCGCGTCGACCAGCTTACGCGTCTGCTCGTCCAGCGGAAAGGCGGCGGAGGAAGGCGCGGTACTCGTCCGCCTGCCCGTCCTTGACGCCGGCGAAAATCTTCAGCAGCTTCATCTGCTTGACGCCCTCGACGCCGGTGGCGCACAGCTCGAGGTCCGCCTTCCAGTCGAAGTTGAGGCTTTCGGCTTTCGCGACCTGAACAGCGCGAAGTGAGTGAAAGGGCGGAGCAACGGAGGTTCTCACCACGTCCACTGGTCCGTCCTTCGCGTTGCTTCCGTACGCCTGCGTCGGGTTGACGGTGGGGCCGATCGGCGGCTCCCCGTTCTTGGGCGCCGGCGAGTGTTCGGGCCTTCACTCTCGTCTCTGTCCCCCGACCCAAAAATCAATAGCCGACCACTCCGCCCGACGCCACCCTCCGCTCTTTAGGCCACTCGCCCCTCGCCTGTTCGTCTGCTTCCCCCGCGCGGCAATCCCGCTCTTCCTTCCTTCCATCGTCTATTTTATTGTTGCACCGTCTCGGCAATAAACTCCTCGTTCCTATTGACCGTCGGTCCCCAACAGCGAGGGCTCGTTGGTCTTCGGTTTGGTCTGACAAGGGATGCGTCTCAGTTGTCCCCGTCGGATTTTGACGAGATATAGCTCATTCGACGCGCCTTGGCGAGCTGATTCCGGACGTACTAATTTCGCAACCTATGACGGCAGTTTGGCCGAGATATCGGCCGCCAAAGCTGCCAGTCCAGCGGCCACAGGGTCCCCCCTTTGGTCGAAAGAAATGTCGTTGGGAAATCAGGCAAATTTTGGGCGACATTGTGTGTCTGGAGCTTGTATTTAACTTTTTATATGAAAAATAACACACAAGGCTGCAGAAAAGCTGTTTGTCGGCATCCACCTTTTGGAGATCCGAAGCTGGAGTCGTCGCATTGGACCGTCGATAATCCCACTGCTGGCGATTCTTTTTGGCGCTCCTTTCGAAATCGAGTTTCTACCACCAAACAGGAGATCCGTGCCAAAAACCCGATTAATTAGAGTTTGTCTACAGCTCCAAACTGTCCCTACAAACCTTCAAATGCGAGACCAAAGGGGGTTGGTCATCGACTTTGATCAAAAATTTTGACGGCGAGATTATGGTACCAATCGATTTCTTTCGTCAAACTGCATTGTTTGACGCCAAAAACAACAATCAAAACAAAACTATCGGCGAGATAATCGTATCGTATTGCAAAACGCAAAAAATCGATCAGCAGTGCAAGGCAGTCAACTTCGCCACTGCGCCACTCCGACACAACGGTGGAAGGAAGGGACGGGGTCTTTCTTTTCATGCAAACCTGGCCCCGAAAACAACGGGAAACCACTGGAACAGTACAAACTTTGGCGGCCGATATCTCGGCCAAACTGCCGTTATAGGTTACGAAATTAGTACGTCCGGAATCAGCTCGCCAAGGCGCGTCGAATGAGCTATATCTCGTCAAAATCCGACGGGGACAACTGAGACGCATCCCTTGTGAGCGGTCTGCGCGCCCGCCTGCTTGGCCGCCCGTTTCTTCCGCAAGCACACGACCACGACGACCGCGACAACGATGCCGATGAGCAGCAGCCTGAACGGAGCGGTCAAAGAGGTCGAGAGATGGAGGGGCACTTACAGCAAGCCGACGCCGCCGCCGACCGTCGCCCAGAGCTTCCAGCCGGTGAAGCCCGCTTCTTCCGCTTTGGGCGGCTTCGACGTGTCCAGCGCGGCGTTCTGCAAAAGAGCGGTGAGCAGTCAGCTGGTGAAGGGACTCACGAAAGTGAAGACGAGAGTGGGAACCGTTTGGCTCATGTTGAAGGAGACGGTCGTCTTCTGCTTGTCCTCGTCCGTCTCTTCGATGGTTGGCTTGCAGTCCAGAGGCTTGCTGTCGACGACAATCGCCTGCTCGTCCGCCTTGCCCGTCCAGGGTAATTTTCCGCCAGTGGCTGAAAACAAAGGATTATACGCACTAAGAAGTGAACTCACCATTGTACCAAGCCCCAGGTATGGTGGTCTTTGGGGGCACGTAAGCCAACCCGAATTCTCCGGAACAATCTCCGATTTCCAAAGTTCCGCTACGAACAAAGTTAGTCAAAGGACAACAAAAGTGTACGTACCTGGATTTGGGTTCTTCAGTGCGCCCGTACGAGACGTTGAAGACCAACTCGTGGCCGAAGACCAGCACGGCGGACGCCTGCTTGCATCCCTCGACCAGCTCGAATGTCCTGAAATCCGCCCGTTCGATTAATCGACGGAAGAACGGAGAAGGGAGACTCACACGACGCCGTTGCCCTCCTTGAAGCACTCCAGCTTCTCGTCGGCGAGCAAGCGGACGGGCGGGCCGGCAAGGACGGCGGCGGCCGAAAGGGCGACGAGCAGGTGGATGAGCGGGAGGGAGCGACCGCCCCACGACGAGGCCGTCGGCAGGCGCATGAGGAGCGAGAGGGCGGAGAGCGGAGGAGAAGAGCGGTGCTCGCAGGGACGTCGGCTGGACGAAGTGACTGCCGGCCGCCGACTTTCGCCGGTCGTCGATTCGACTCATGCATATTCGCGGTTTGAGCAGAAAAGAGGGCGAGAGAATAAGCGGAAGCCATTGCGTGAAGAGCAACGAGTCGTTGCGTCACGTGGCTTTCACCAGCGAGGAGCATTCGGCGGCCGGCGATCCCCCGCTTCTTTGGTCGTCGTCCAGCCGTTCGACGGCGAGAACTCGAAGGTGAACATCGCCATCAAAGTGGAGCCATGAGGCACGAGCCTGACCATCCGATTCGTGAGCTCTGTCCTCTTCTCCTGCAGAACACCCTTGCGATCAGCCCGCGCCAATGCCCTTCCGTCCACTCGTCAGTCCGCAACGAGCACGACGGTCGGACACTCGCCGAGCGGCTGGCAGTCGGGACTCCTCGCCATTGGCATGGAGCGGGCCTTTGGAATTGATTGCTCTTCGTCCGCTCGCTTCTTTCAACCGCTTCGTGGTCTGAAGTCGAACGACAGAACAAACAGTTCATCCCCCTATTCTTGCGTGCGACCAGGCGAAAGAACAACACGAACCGATTTATTTCCGCTTCACACACAACCGTCACTCCTCACGATCAACGGAACGGAAGCTAAAAGTCGGATTAATTGAGAGCATAAACAGCGGCGAACCTTGGGCATGCAGTTGTACCACGTGCAACCGTTCTCTCCGCAACACTCCAAACGCCCGCACTCCCCATCGGAGCCGCATGTTTCGGCCGCCACCTGAACGGCGGCAAGCAAGAGGAGGAGCACGAGGAGGAGGAAGAAGGTGGCGAGCAGACGAGGCATTTCGGAGGAGAGTGAAACGGAGGAACGTTCCCGCCTCCTTTTAAAGCGGCGTGCCCACTCGCTTGATTCGAGCGGGGTGCTTTCATTTGTTGCTGGAAGCGGGCAGGAGATGAGCGAAGGGATGAGCAACACGGGAGGTGAGTGTTCTCGTACGCGGGCGTGTTGGTGGAATTCCAAACGAAACAACCGAGCGGGCGGACAGAATCATTGATTGGATTCACGCGAATGACATCAATTCTGGGAATCCCACGTCTAAAGCGGCTGCTTTCGGTTAAGCGATGAGGGGAGAGGTGATCGGCCGCGGGTTCAATCAAGCGAGAACTTCTGTCGATCACTCCGCGGCACGAATCACTTCGTTCACAACTCCCAAACCGCGGCTACTCCTTCATGCGCGCGCGGGCGGTGAGAACTTGAGAACACGCTGTTTGAAAGCGAGCGGTAGGTGATCAAAAGTCGTGTCCACAAAGAAGTTCCCGCGGCTGCTCGCCAGAGAGTATTCGTTCAAGAAAGAAGAGTGTGGCTCGCTGAACGCCCGCCCATCTGCAGCCGGACGAGTTCGCGGCGCTCGGCGGCGCGCCTCCACGCGGCCGACGTGCAGGAAGCGAGTCGAGACGGCGCAACGCACTCGCTAGCCGTCTTGTAGTCGGTCGAGTTTATTCGCAAAGAACCACAGACTCAAAAAAGCAAGTGTCGAGTCGATTTTAAGAACATTTTGATTGCAAAGAAGACAAAGAGTAGGCGTGAGGCCCAACGACCAAACACTTCAGCTCTTCGGGAATCAGACGCCATCTTTCACGAGCTCTCGAAGGTGCGGGTACTTGCCGACGAACTTCTCCCATCCGGGCAGCTGCTTCACTTTGTACCGCTTCTTCTCCACGAAGCCGTGGATCTCGTCCTTGAAATGCTCCAAGTGCTGGTGCTCTTCGCTCAACTCCAGCAGCTGCATGGCGCGGTCGATGGAGAAGTTCGAGACGAGCGACTCGATGCACGTCTTCTGAACAGCCGGAAGGAAAGGAGACGTGAAGGAAGAACTCACTTGCAGCCGGAGGATCCCGAAGTAGTCGGCGTGCGGGAGGAGACCGGCGGCCACTTCGTTCAAGTTCACCACTTCGCCCGTGTACAAGAAGCGGAGAACGCGCTCCACAACCGCCACTCCGCACTTCTCCTCATCGATTTTGATCTTCTTCTTCGCTTCCTTCTGTCCGGACGTGCAGCACGTGTTGAAGCAGTCGGATTGGGTGCAGGCGATGGCGCGAGTGACCTGCAGAACGAGAAGGAGTGAATGGAGGAGGAGCGAGCGGAAGGTGCGGTGGCCGACGACGATCTTCAGGTCGGAGAAGAGCGGCTGGTCGAAGGTGCGCGCCAAGTCGACCATTCGAACGAACTCGTCGGAAAGCTCGACCGGCGGCCCGAATGGCTGGAGCTCGCAGTGGACGCTCATCACGACATAGTAGTCCTCCGGCGCCAACGGCAGGAGATCTTCGTACGGGATCGTGTACACGATGTTCTCCGGCTTCTCGGCTTTGAAGCGGATCGAGAACTCTGAAAAGAAGGCCCTCGCAAGAGCGCTTGTGCGGAGAAATCGACCTTCTTTGTACGTCCGCTCCCCGTCCATGTTTTCGATCCACGACGTGCAGCGCACGAACAACGGCGACTGCTGACCGAACTCCTCGGCACGAAGCGTGACGTAGACCGTCTCGTTGTTGTCCTTGTCGATGATGCCTTTCGGAAGAAAGAACACGCGGAACTTGGCGTCGTGCAGTCCGTTCGGGCGGAAGTCGTCTCCTGGGATCTTGCATCCGATGCCCGCGAACTCGACCAGCTCGCCGAAGTCCATGACGGTCCAGCGGTGGACGGTCGGAAGCGCCAACGGAGTGCCGAACTTCTTGGTCGCGAACGGCAGCCGCACGCACAGGAAGACGGTCGGAGTGTTGCGAAAGACCTCCGCCTCTTCCTCGCTGCAGAAGAGCGCGCATTGATGCGTGATGCGGTCGTCGAAGTTGAGAGTGAATTCTGAAGGGCGCTGATTGATTCTACTGACCGTTCCACTCGCTTTTCTTCTTGCTGCACGTCCCGTCGATCTTCTCCATCTGCGCCTTGAACGCCACTTCGTCCTCGTTCTTTGCGAAGTCGACGAAACTCAGGCAAAAACCCGGAGCGCTTTCTTTGTGCTGCGCCAAGAGCATGAAGTTGAAGACGACGCGGCCGGCATTCGGGTGTTCGAACTCGTGCAGGTCGCTGGCCGACAGCAGCGTGGGAGTTCCCGTTCGAATCTTCCGGTCGAAGTTCTCCACTCGCCAGACGGCCACGTGCGGATCGTCGACCAGAGAGCGGAAGCTCATCGTGGCTGAAATCAACGCAATTCTTTGCTTTTGGCAGCATCGCGAAATACAAGCGGGAACGAAGAAGAAAGCAATCGAAGAGGAGTTGAACACAGCAGACGACGCCGCGCGTCGTTCGAGCCGCTCGCATTTGGAGGACCTGGCAGGGCGAAGGAAAACGACGCTCGTTTAAAAACACGACGCGGCCGCCCGCCCGCCAAAACGGAGAGCAACGAGGTCGCGCACGAGGCCTCTGTCGCAACGCGTGACGGCGACGAGAGGAGGGCGGCGAGGCAATCGTTGCGATGACTCACCAGCGTTTATTAAAAGCGAGGCCATCTGCCGCTCGCACGTTTCTTCGTCGAGTTGAAGAGGGCGGGACAGTGGGCAGGTGCAAAGAAGACAGTCCTTTGGATCATCGCTCTCTCCTTCCATCACTCGCTTTAGCGTTTGTAATGTCGACACAAAGAGGACTTCACAGCGGCAAGCAACAAATCGGGGTTATTCACTGACGATGAGACGACCGAGTGCTCACTGCCGGCTGGACCGCGGCGCGTTCGAGACGCCCCAAACCGCGTCCACTCCCGATCGCTTTCGCTGGCTTCCCGTTTGCCGTCGACCCGCTTCTTTCCAGCCGGCCGCTCGGTGTGCTCGAAGGAGGCGAGAAAACGCTCGTTCTTCGGACATCGCACACGTTTCTCCGGTCTCTTACGGTGCGCATGGACGGAAAGAAGCGGAGGAGTGGGGACTTTCGGCCGCCCACTGTTTTTCTTCTTCTTCCAGCTCGCCGTTGAAATCAACACCGTCAAACAAGGAGCAACCGCGAATTCCGCTTGTTGTTGCGCCCACTCACTCGTGCCTGTCTTCAGAGCGGCCGAACGCTGCTGCTCGTCGCCTTCGTCCTCCTGCTCGCTCTCGCCGCCCTCTCCGTTGACCGAGTGGTCGGAGTCCCCGAACGAGTCGCTCGTTTTATTATCGAACACCCCGGTCGTCTGCCATCCGCGTGCTCATGACGCCGGCAGATGAGAGGGTGGTGGGTGTAAAGGTAGAGCTACACGCACCTGTTAGCCTCGACGGAAGACTGCACACTCACCACTCGGTTCCCCCACCCCTACGGGCGGGTCGTGCGCGTTTCAAACGAAGAGCGCGTTCGCTCGGGTTCGCCCGGCGTTGGGCGTTAGTTTCGGGCTCCGTCTAACGCACGGTCAAACAGCGGGCACTCGTTCACTTTTCTCTCCGCTTTCCACCGGGATGCCCGCTCTGCACTCGTCCGATAGGAAGCCGCCGACGCTGAAAGCGGACTGTCGATTGTGGTTGCTGTTTCACGCGACGAACACGAACACTCCGTCCGAAATGCTTGACCCCGCGGGTGCCGTGCCAAACCGTGCCGCTCTTCGCCTCCGAACGCTCCGCTTCCTCTTCTGCTCGCCCGCCTTCCTCGCGGCCTTCTTCGACGCGAGTCGCACGAACTGCACCCAATTGGCTGGAATTTCCATCAGAAATCCCGTCGTGTGGTCGGTGCAGATCAAGCAGTTGTGGGTTCGCTTGACGAAACACCACGTGTCCGTTGGTTCCCTCGTTCGCTTGCTGCAAGTGGCCGACGTGAATCGACTCGTCCTTTGGCTGCACACACTCCTTTCTTTTTCTTCCGACCGCCTTCGCCATCGTGCTCGCATTCTGGCGGCAATCAGGGGTAGCTTTCATTCGTTTGGATCTTTCTTACCCCTCGTTTTAGATCACCGCCGTTTGGAAGCAGTCGAAGTGGACGTGCGGACTGCCGGCGTCACCACCCGCTCGTGCCGCTCGCCCGGGACTTTCTCGCCGACAAGATCGTCGCCGTGAGCTTGAACGCGCGCGGCTGCTCGAGTTTGCTGTTGGGACGGGTCGTTGGAGAGCTGGAAACGGCGCACGTGTGGGACTACAATCCCTACTCGATATCGCTGCCTATTTCTGTCGCTGCAGTCGGCGTTCATTCAGATCTCGTGCCCTTCTTCCGAACACCCGCGCGCCTCCACAAACTCAACGCTCCCGTCGAGCACATCGCAGCGCACGGACCGTAAGCGCTTTCGATCGTCACTTCCGAGCATTCGTTCAGTTCAGATGCGAGCGGAACGAAGCGGTTCGAAAAGTTCGCCTTCGCCTGTTGTGCCAACGCGAGACCCCGTGCACGATGTCGCACTTCTCTTCCCGCGTGCTGTGGACAGAGGAAGACGCACCAGTGTTCCGCGTGGCCTTCGAGAACCTCCGCTCGCTGAACGACGAGTTCGTGCTGGGCGTCGACATCAAAAGCTTTTGTTTTGATTCCTCCCCTGTGCGTCCACCATGCTCTGTCTTTTTATTTATTTCTTTAGGAAGCAACGGAACTCCACGGCGGTCTGAAGACTCTCATCGCTCGTTGTTCCCGCTTGCTCGAGTGGGCGAAAGCGGAGGGTGTTCGCGTGGACAACCTGCGCGTTGTCATTTGGCTGAGCGAATGGAACGAAGACTACGTGCGTTACTTTTTTTCCAGCTCCTTTAACCGCGTGTTCAGAGCGGCTTGATCCCGAATTTGGCCCTTGCAAAGAAGTTCTTTGCCGAAGAGACCGACTTTGCTCTCGAAACCAACCGTTTCGATCCACAAGCCGCAGAGGCCGAGTTCAGCCCGTGCAGAAGCGAAGTTTGCTTCCGTTGGCGAGCAGAAGTGGACGGAACGAACGTGTCTGTTGAGATGACTTGTCGTCCGCAGTTGTGCGAAGTGTTCGCAGAAAAGAAGAGAGAAAGCGGAATTCAGTGTTGTCCTCCTACGCATTGCCTCTTGTCTCTTTGCTTTCGATCCCGTCCGAAATGTTGTATTAGATCCCGACCCCTCTTCTCCCCTCATCCCTTTCCGGAGATTTATAGCCTTGCCGATTCGCCCGTCCGCCCGAACTTCCCGCTTTGTCCGATCTTCCGACTTCCACTCACTCCTCCGTTTGGTTCGCTAGTGACCGGCAGAATAAAACGATCCTCCCAATTGGTGAGAATTTCTTTCAAGTCCGCTGGAGTCCGGACACAGTATTTCCTCATGTAAAGCGCTCTATATTCGTTTGTTGTATGCGTCTTCTGATCGTCGTCTATTCAGTAATAAACCAGAGAAATCGGCAGCCAGTTGACAGAGGAGCGGTCGACTGGCCACCGTGCTACCTAGTCTCAGAGTGGGTGTTGTTGACTGCAAATCGACGTCTCCTGGTGGTTGGGCGAAGGAAAACTCGAAAATCCGAAAGCAAAAAGCAGCACGTAACGGCTGATCGCGGGTTGGTGAGGGCGACTTGAGCGTGCACACACCCACAACTTCTTCCTGTCCGCGGCAGCCCCTTGGAACACTGAAAAAACTTCAGCAAATAGGTGAGCGACGAGTTCTGGCGCGCGACCGTTGATCGAGAGCGTTTGGTCCATTCTTCTCGTTGCTGCGCGCGACCATTTGGGGCGCATTCCAGCAATCGATTTCAAAAACAGCAGGCTGCTTTCTGGGCAGGAGGTGAGCGCGGCAAATGGAAGACGGCAGGCGTGCGGCGGGACGGCGGCGAAAGGCGCGTGTTCTCGTCCACCCACCCGCTCGTCCTCTCGTCAAATTTCAACCACCTCTCCACTGGCTGATCCGCCCTCTCCGACGGGAAACTTCGATCCGTCGGCTCCACTCGCCGCGCGGCCTCGCCGATGGAACAAACCGGCGGGGGCCATCTTCCGCTCAAGTGACCGCTTAGTGTTCCCGATGGGCGGGTGGCGCGGTCGGCTGTTGGCGAGGCGGTCGGCCGGACGAAGTCCAGCGGAGAGCGGCGGGAGAGCGGGGAGTAAGAAGAGGGGAGCGGGAGAAGCCGTGCGGCAGCGGGAGGACCGCCCGACCGCTCGCTCGTTTCTGCCGGCTGCCGTCGCCTTCGAGCGGCCCGCCGCTTCTGCCGGCCGTCGCGCGATGCCCGGCTGTTCGGCCGTCTTCTTTACCGACGCTTTCCGCAGCCACTCGGCAGCAGCGTCGAACGAGCGGCGACCGGACGGAACCGATTGCGATCCACCAACCGACCGAACGGATCGCAGTGAACGGCCGACGACCAAAAAGGTAGCCGTTCGCGTCCTCTTGACGAGTTGGAACAAAATGAAAATCAAAAAGTGCAAACCCTAGCGTGCCTGCACCCATTCAGCCTCTTGGCGCCAGAGGAGCCCACGAAGTCTCCGCTGTTTCGGGTGTTCAGCCGACAAGGCGCGTCGAGATACGAACGAGTCAACCAAGTCCGTAGCAAGTTTAGTCGTCTTATGCTAATGTTGAAAGGGGACGTACCGTCCAACGATCAATCGCTGTTCGGCGCAGTGAACCCTAAACACTGCCCGACTTCACTTGATCAACTGAGCACATCGAACCCACTAACCGGCTACGAACCAGCGACCCGACCGCACCGCAATCCGCGCCCAGAACCGCTGGACCACAGAACGTGTTGGTTGGGGAGCGGAAGCGGCGCCTTTCCCACGCAGGGCGGCGAGGCGAGCGCTCACTCGCTGCTTCGTTTCCGCTCGCTCCCTTGTTGCGCAACCGCGAGAAACAGAATTTGGAATCCGACTGCTGCTGCAACCGGTCACATGCACCAAAGTAGCTGAGAGTCGCTACCGACTTCCAACCTTGACTGAAGTTTGCAGCCGACGTCCTTCTTTTCTCCTGCAAAGGGGTTGCAGCCGCAGCCGGGATCTTTGAACTCGGTTAGGCGTCCACGTGTGATAACCGACATAAAGCGGATCTTCCGGCAGTCCTCGCTGCCGCCGCCGAGCAGTGGGAAGATCGGGCGACACGGCCGAAAGTTCCCCGCAATTCCGCGACCTCTCCTTCACTCAAGGGAAGCACCCGAATTCACGACCACGAGAGCGGCCCCGTGCTTTTCGTTCTCGCCGCAGCTCGAAACAGACGCGGCGGTCGACTCGAAACGGCGGCGAGAAGGAGCGAACCGGAAGCTCGTCGCTCGACGGAACAAGACGAACCCATTGTTTTGGCCAGTTCTTCTGCTCGCAGCCATTCAACGAGAGGAGCTCGCCCTACTGGCTTCTCGTGAGCGGCGGCTTCCTCCCGCTCTCCCGTTCGTTCGTCTCGTTGCTGCTCAAGTTTGTCTTCTGGGGCGAAAAAGCGAGTGGGCGTCTCATCCGCTCGCTTTCGGCTTGCTGCAAAAAGGCATCGAGCACGAGCGAGTGAATTGCGTTCAATCGAACGGATGGTCGGGCGGCCGCTTGAGCGGCTGGGCGAGTGGAAGTTCTCGCTTTCGCTTTCCGAACGAGCCGCTCGCTTGCTGGAGGAAGCGGCCGCTGCCGAGTGGCCGGCTGTGTGCGCGGAGATCCGGCCGCCCCACCTCCTCGCCACGAGCGAGCGGAAGAGGCGGCGCTTGTGCGGGGCTTCGCGAAGACGGCCGCCCCTCACCGCCCCGTCTACTCGTCCTCCTCGCTGCTCGTCGCTCGGCGAGCGGAGTGGTCGCCCACCTTTCCGCTTCTTCGAGGTCGTCGCTGGACCAGTGAGCAGTCGATTCGTGGGGGTCACTCGATCGAATCGAAGCGCCTGCTGGCGGCAAGAAAAGGAGGGAGTTCCAAGTCTTCCCCCGCATGGACGGCCGCTTCTTCTGCAGCTCGTCCGCCCCGCTCGGCCGCTCGCCCGCCGCTTCGCGTCCACTCGCTCGTTCTTCCGCGCCGCCAGCCGCCCGCCGCATCTGCGAGGTTGTTGGACGATCCATTCGATGTGCTCGCTATCTTCAAGCGATACGGCCGAAGCGGTCGGGACGGTCGGCTCCTCTCCGCCCGGCACGCAGCCGCTCGTCCACCTGCGTGCAGCTGGAGGTTGTGGATGGAACGAGTGATCTCCCACGGGGATTCGTTCGCTGCACGTTCATTCCAGGAACAAAACGATGTGCAGCGATCAACATTGAGGGCGGCTTCTTCCTCCCCGCTCTCCCACTCGCCGTCTCCCGACTCCTCGTCGTCTTCGAGTTTCTCCTCCCCGCCGCCGTCCTCTTCTTTCCGCTTCGACGAGCGCCAGCATCTCCGCTTCGTCCATTGCATCTTCGAGTTTCGGGTCGAGCGCGAGCAGCCACTTGCAGTCCCGTTGGGGGCACGAATGCTGGGAACAAACAAGGGACGAAGGCGGCAGAGTTTAGTTGTTCTCCGCTTTACTCAAAGTTTCCCACAAACAACGCGCAATGCCCAATTGATGCATCTGCTGCACACCCTTTCATATTTCCCATCGCGCGATCAGTGGGAAGCGGGCGGGCCTCTCATGACCTCGCTGATTGCGTGCGGCGTGGGTTGGAAGGGAGCGAATAAAAGCGGGCTGGACCCAGTGCTGACCCCCCACTTTCCTGATCCTCCACTCGCTTCTACTGCTCGTTTGCCCGCAGAAAGTGGTAAGTGTACAGCGCCAACGACGCATCCGAGGCCGTTTATTAACCCCCAGTCTTGTCGTTTCAGACCAATGTCGAGAATCACCGTGCACCAGTGGGCAGTGAACGATTTTCGGAGCCGCACCCGGGCCGCTGATGACGGAGAAAAATTTAACAGTGACGCGTTCCATTTGAATGGAATCGATGGAGCGCAGTTCCAACTTGTGTTCGAACCGATGAGCGCGAGCAATTTCCGCCATTGCGGCGTCTACCTTGCGTGTTTCCAACTCGAAAATCACTCGTCTGTGCGCCTTTGGTTCAAAAGTTGGTTCCAAACCCGTTATACAAGATACGCGCAACGTGGTAAGCGGCAAATTCCATCCTTGCCTAGTCGTTCCATACATCTTAGAACAGACGGATCAATTCTCGATGGGGCAAGAACACGGCTGGGAGGATGGCCTTTATCAGCACGAACTGTTGGACTGGGCGGGCAACTGGAATGTGGACTTGTGCTGTGAGGTCCACATACTGGACTCCGTGGGAAAGCTCGATGGCCCGAAGAACGAAGATGTCATGAGCAACCACGTCGGCAAAACGGCGATGATGCTCGGCGACGACTCGCTTGCAGACGCCGAAATTCGCGTGGAACAGAAGCTCTTCAAAGTGAGTGGCTCTTCCCTGAGCTCATTTAACGTTTTTTAAGGTCCACACGCAACTCCTAGCCGCTCAATCGGAGTACTTCATGAAAATGTTCACCAACGACACGAAAGAGAAGCGCACGGGCGTAATCGAAGTCAAGAACTACAGCGCGCCGATCGTCGAGAAAGTCCTCCGTTTCATCTACTCGGGCAAAGTGAACGGTTTGGACGAGTGCGCTCGTGAGCTTCTGCTCGCTGCGGACTTCTACAACTTGGAGATGTTGCAGGCAAGCATGCTCTTCTCTTGCTTTCACTCTCTTTCGCTTTCAGGGCATGTGCATCTCCTCGATCTTCAAGACCTTGACGGTCGAGAACGCTCTTGAGGCTCTGCAGCTCGCGTACGCCCACGAACATCTCGGGGACTTCAAGCAGCCCGTGTTGAAGTTCGCCAAAGAGAACGCGAAGGCAGTTGCCGCCCTGCCCGATTTGAATCTCGAGTTCTATCGGGAGAATCCGGAGATAATGATGGACCTTCACAAACAGGCCCTGATGTAATCCCGCGTGCCTTTTCTATCGATTTGTTGTTGCCTATTGTTGTTGTTGTTGAAAAGTGGATAAATTATAAGCAGAAGCCGAGTAGAGGACAAGGTGATTGCTGGGAAGTGTGTCCGAAGAAGACGAACCGGAGTGACCACTTGAGACAATCAAAAGACGATTGAGAGCTCCGTTGACGCAACCGCTCGCTTTGCAGGAACCACGCGGAAAGGCGTCGTTTTGTCCGCATGCAAATTCGCGGTCGACTTCCGCCGCCCGCCGGCCCGCTCGCCCCACTCGCTCAACCTGCCGGCCGCGCGTGCTCCCGCTCTCTCCCTCCTCCTCCCTTCCGTTCGAGTGCAGTCGACCGGCTGCTCCGAAATGCGCGCCTCGGTCCTCCTGCCGCTCGCCGTCGCCCGGCTTCTGCTCGTCGCCGGAGACGCGTGTTTCACGCAGAAGGGCCAGAAAGTGTGAGTCCTCCCCTCTCTCTCCGTCCTCCCACTAACTTGTTCGCCGTTCCAGAACGTACACGGGAACGGGCGCCTGCAAGACCGCCCAGACGACGCTCTTCTTTACCGGCGCCGAGCTCGAGTTCACAATCAACGATGAGACGAAGTTGCCGGCTGGAATGAAAACGATTCCGTGAGTTCGTCTTTGCTTCCCGCATCAACCTTTGCTACAGGTTCACCTTTGCTGTCAACAGATGCTTGCGCAAAGGAGATCTTGTTCTCATCAAGAACATGGCCACGGCGTTCACACCTGATCCCGATGGTGAGCCAGTTTGTTCTTTGCTTGCATTACCTTTGCTTCGACGATCAGGCGGCATGCCGTTGCCTCAAAATGGACTCGTCACTTCCGCCGGCATCTCATTTGGGCCTAATCCTGCCAACAAAGGCCCGTTGAGCTTCAACAAGACGACCACTGGCAAGTACTCGATCGCCGAAGTGTCCATCACGCTCGACGACGAGCTGCCGCTGTTCTCGATTGACTTCGTGAGTTCCCGCCTGCTCTCCGTTCACCTCCCACTCGTTGCAGACGGCGAAACTGGAGAACGACGACCAGCCGAAGGGCGAAGAGGCGGCGGCGAAGGGCGGCTCCGACTTTCCGGTGTGGGCGTGGATCGTCATCGGAGTCGTCAGGTGAGTCTCCCTCCTTCCATCTCATCTACTCTTCTCGTTGCAGCCTGCTCCTGCTCTCGTCGTTGCTGAGCGCGGCGGTGGGCGGTTGCTTCTGCTGGCGCCGCAAGAAGAAGACGAACGGAAAGGCGGACGGCGCGAAGCCCGTGGAGTCCGAGGGGCCGCGCGTCACGCTCCACGCGCCCGTCCGCATTCACGCCAAGTCGAAGTCGAAGATGGGCGCCGTGGACAAGACGGCGGCTGCCGCGAAGACTGCAGGCGGCGCCAAGACAGGCGACGCGGAGAAGACCGGAGCAGGCGACAAGACGGACGGGCAGGACGAGGCTTCGACGTCCAAGAAGGCCTCCCCGCTGCCCGGCCAGCCGCCCGTCAAGCCGGCCGCTTCCGCCCAGCCCCCGGTCGGGCACCCCGTCCGCTTCACGCCGCCGCCGCCGCCCAAGAACCTCGCCGCCAAGCCGGCCGCCCCGCCGCCTCCGCCGCCGACCGTCCCGCTGGCCTCGAGTCCCGCCCACAAGCCGAAGAAGGAGCCGACCTACGTGAACATGCTCCAGCCCGACGCGACCGCGCCGCCGCCGCCCCCGCCGCCCCCGAAGGCCGCCGAGGAGAACCAGTACGAGGTTCCCGCCTTTGCGTCGGACGCCCCGCCGCCGCCTCCGCCGCCGATGTGAGCCCGCCGATCGACAGACAGGCACTGGGGAGGAGTGCCCCCGTTTGTTCTTGTCCTTTCCTGTCCGTGTGCGTGCTGCGAATAAACATTAGGATAGTTGCGGTTGGCTGTCGGAGGAAGAGCGGTTGGTCGGAAAGAAGTAAGGAGGGCGGTCGGGTGCCCGTCTTCGAACACTCTTTTGACTTTTCCCGTTCGTTCGTTGCTCGCTCGAATTCGTCGGGTCTTGCGCGTTCATGCACTCTTCTCCCGTCGTCCGTGTCCTCTCCCTCCGCTCACTCATTTCGGCGGCGAGACGTGTATCTTCTTTCTTCCGCCTTCAATGCCGTCACTGCTTGCAGCGTCAGCAAGCGGCAACACACTGCAAGCTCGAACTGAAACCACACCATTTCTTTCTCGCACGACCAATCTTTGACTAAGAACTCCTTCCTCCCAACGTCGCACCCATACGGGCGCGGATCCCAGCCGCCCGTTGTCCACGTCGAACAGCTGGTAGAAGCCCCAGTTGAAAGACGCGCCTAGCTTCTATGTAACGGAGATTGCCGAGCGGCTCGTTGAACAGCGCAAAGGCGAGGGCGCACTGCCGGGGTCGGGCAGCAGGCGGTCCACAACGTAGTGGCGGGCGGCAGCTTCACGCGCTTCCGGTCGAGCACGACGGCCGGCAGGCGGCGGGGCGGGCGGGCGCGCTGCTGCTCGAGGAACGCGGCGCACTGCAGCCGGCCGGGCGCCGCCACCGCCTCGAACTGCGTGGCGCGCGCCGTCGGGCCGCTCGTGCGCGTGACGGTCGCCACGAAGTCGGCCAGCCGGTCGCCCTCGGCCGCCGGCGTCGCGCTCTGCAACGGAAGAATGCGTGCTTCATGGCCGCCCACTCACCTTCGCCGGCGAGCGGACCGACTTGCGGCTGGTCGGGTGTTTCGATTTCGTTCCCGACTTCTTCCCCATGGGTTTGGAAGGACGACCGAACGGGCGGCTGGTTGAGAGCGAGTGGGGAGTGGAGTGGTTGCGAGTGGATGGGCGGGCGGGATGAGAGATGAAAATTCCCGCAGTCGGGTGCGTAGTGGGGCGAGGGTCGTCTTCGACGAGGTGACTGCGGCGATGAATTAAAGCAGTCGGCTTCTCTTGTGTAGTGAATCCCTCTTGTCGTGTGTAAGTATTCACTGCGAGCAACGCGAGTCTTGAATTGACACTCCGTTTCGGCCAACAAGACGGCGATCGTGTCGAGTAGCAGCGTCAAAGCAGCAGCAAGGAGAGCACAGAGACATGGGAGCCAACCCCAAAGAAAGAACCAAGCAGCCGAAAGAAGCCGAGGAGAACCGCCGATCCGCTCGCGACGGTCGGCTGCGAGGCGAATAAAACGAGAACGGCCGTTGCGCAAGGTCGAGCGGTTGCTTGTTTTGCAGCAAACCGCTCTCGGCGGCGAATTGCGTCGAATTCGGCCGCTTGCAAATTCAGCAGTCGACTTCGAGCGCCCACTCGCCCGTCGGCCGCATTCGTTCGATTTGTCAGCGACTCGTGCGCCCGCTCTCCTCTCCTGCTCTCCCGTTCCTTCCGCCGCCCACTTCGCTCCGATGCGCCGCCCGGTCGTCCTCCTCGCGGTCGTCCTGCTGCTCGTCGGCCCGCTCCGCTCGGCGGCCACCCCGCAGCTGCTCGCCGAGGGCTCTTCGTGCTTCACCGAGAGCGGCGGCACTGTGTGAGTCCTCCCTCATCCTTCCCACTTCTAATCCTCTCGCTCGTTGCAGGACGTACAAGGGAACGAACGCGTGCAAGACCGCCAACACGAAGCTCTTCTTCGAGGGCGAGGCGCTCAAGTTCACGCTCAAGTACGAAGACCCGTCGAAGGATTCCGTTAGCACTCCGTGAGTCCCAGCAAACGTTCCAACAGAGTCGCGTTTGCTTAGGCTGCACATGTCAGTCAACCAGTGCACGGGCGGCGGCGGAATAACTGGTGGCGGTCAAATTCCGTACAAGCTCGATGATAATCAAGGCGGTAAGCAGCCTTTACTGTTGTTTCATCACGTTAACCTTGCAGAAAAGATTGGAGCTCTCCCTTTCGACGCGGAGGCGACGTCGGGCGGCATCGCTTTCAATGGCAAACTGCAGTCCTGTCCGCTGAAGTTCGCAAAGACGGCGAGCGGCAAGCAGTCAAGCGCCGACGTCTCGATCACTCTCGACCAAAAAGCGGAGCCGTTCTCGATCGACTTCGTGCGTCTTCGCTTCCGTCTTCACTTACTTCCTCCTTTCAGAAAGACGCTTCTCTGGTCAATCCCGAAGAAGGCGGCGCGTCCAGCGCTCTGAAGATCACCGGCTTCGTCATCGGCGGCCTCGTGTGAGTCTCTCCGTCGTTCTCCCATCTTCACTTCTCGAATTGCAGGCTGCTCGTCGCCATCGTCGGCTCAATTGCGTTCGGCATTTGGTGGCTGAAGTGCAAGAAGCCGAAGGCCGTCAAGAAGAACCGCCCGCTCATGGAGCTGCAGGGCCACCGGCCGGAGATGTGCCCCAAGAAGAAGAAGGCGCTCCCGGTCGAGTCCGCCCACGAGCCCCGCCTGCCGCTCATTGAGAAGAAGCCGGCCTTGGAGAAGAAGGCCCACGTGGTCCCGTCCAAGGAGAAGACGGGCGAGCCCCCTTCACTCGCGACCGCTTCGGGCCGCTCGTTGTGAGTCGTCCTCCCACTTTTCTCCACTCACTCTCCGCTTGCAGCACTCTGGAGCGCCTTGCCAAGATGAAGAAGAGGGAGGAGGAGGGCACGCAAAGGATGTGCGACAAGGTCTACCGGGACACTCTCGGGAAACTCCGCGAAAAGTACGGGCCCGGCATCGCCGAGAAGAAGGCCAAGACGCGCGCCATCGAGGCCCGCATCCGCGAGCAGGAGCGGGAGCTCGCCCAGCTCAAGCGCGAGCAGCCCAAGTGGCAGGCGGAGGAGGCCGAGTCGAACGCCTACCTGCGCCAAATGGAGCAGCTGGCCGCCTCGGTGGCGCCGCCCAAGCACCTCCCGCTGGACGCCACGCAGAAGACCGCGGACGGCACGACGGCCACTGGGACGGTGGACGGCGCCCAGTCGGCGGAGACGACCGCCACCAAGGAGCCGCTCGCCGGGAAGACGGCCGCCTCGAAGACGGGAGACGTCACGGCAAGCGCCCACTCCTGCCTTCTCATTTCCCTCCCCGCTTGCAGAACGAGCAGCAGTGATCGAGCCCACAAGAAGAGCAGAGGAGCGTTCGGAATTGGTCGAGTCAGGCGTCTTTCTCCTTTTATGTTCCCCTGTCGTCAATAAACGGTTAAAAGCAAAGTCGGGCGTGCGGCAGCGAACATTCTGCTCGAACCGTTTAGTCGGAAGTAGACGAGGTGTTCGTGCTTCTATCATTCGATGTTGAACGAAAGCCACGGCCGCAGCTTGCAACGGTTCATAGGCGAGATGATCGTTCCTGGGCGCCGCTCGTCTTGCTGACCGGCGACGTTTCCGGCAGCGTGGGCGGGTCGGTTGGAATCAACGGCACGTTGTCAAGCGTTCGCATGTGGTGGGCGCACGAGAAACGTCGACGAGCAGCATCGTTCGCAGCCGTCCTCCCACACCGCCCGTCTTCGCGTCCACCTGAACGCACAAACCAGGAGTTCGTGGAAGAAGGCGGGCGGTGAACTCACCTTCCGAGCGGGCGCCTTCTTGTAGCTGAAGGCCTCCGCTTTTAAGTCGTTTTCTTCCGTCTGGGAACACAAGCGTGGTGCGAGAGGAAAGGGAAGACGCACGTCCACAAATAGGTAGTGGTACTCTTGGAATCGCGAGCGAGTGGCCGCCGCGCAAGTCGACCATTCAAAAGTTCGTTTGCCAGCCGTACTGCGAGCCGATCACCGCAAAGATCTCGCTGGACTGGGCGAGTGGACGCACAGTCCGCGTCGCCGACCACGACGACCGACATTCCCGAGTGCGTGCTCGTGAGTGAACAAGCCGAACGAAAAGAAGTCCACGCGGAAGACCGGCGCGTTCTCGTCCGCCAACTACGAGAACGGCGCCACGCCGAACTCCGGCAGCTCTGCGGGTCCGTCCTGCTGCAAGCCGAAACGAGTGAATGAGGAAGACCCGCGTGAGCGCCCCTTTCCGCCCACGAGACGAACGTCCGGTTGTGAGCCGGCCGCGCGGCCAGGCGGTTGAGGACGAGCGGCGACGAGGCCACCACTTCCGCGCGCGCGGACTCGTTCGAATTCCACGTGACCTCAATGTGGAAGTGAGTGGAGGAAAAAGAAGGAAGGAGTGAAACAAGGTTTAGAATCAACTCAATCCACGCGGAATTTGACGGTGGCTTGAGTAACTGGTCGACTCGGTGTTAAACCGCAGTTTATAAAAACGGAACTCCTCATTGGATTTGGATCGAAGACAACTCTTGGCATTCGACCAGGACTGGACATTCACCATCTTTCTAACCCAGAGAGCAGTCAAACGAACTCAACACGCCGTCGACGGCGAAAACGGCCTTGATCAAGCCGCCCTCCATCTCGACGATCACACCGAAGGTTTAGTTCACGGGCTCCCCTTCGAACGATTGAACGCGCGGGTCGGAGCGGAACGACCGTCGATGAGCTCCTCGCAGACTGCGCCGAACGGCGAGCAGTCTTCCGCGGAACCGCAACAGCAGCCGCCGCTTCAGACGGTCGACTGCAAGCCGCCGAACGGCCGCTTGGTGGGCGAAAGGACGTCGTAGTCGGGGGAAAGCAGTCGCATCGCCTCCACCCTTCGCTGAAACGCGGGTAAGAGGGCGGAAAGAAGGCGGCGGAACGAACGGGCCGTCCTTACTTCCAACCTCGTCACAATCGGCGCAACTGCAGCGATGTGAAGTGATGTAACGAGGGACAAAAGGGCTCATGGGGCCAATTCCACTCGAACGATCGTGAGCATTCTGCTCAAGGAGTGCGGGCGAGAACGACCGGCGAAAGGAGGACGGCGATGAGGAGAAGCGGGAGCAAACGATTCATTTCGTCGCCGGGTGATGGGCGGTGCGCTCGCCGCTTTCTTTTGAACGAAGCAATCGGATCTACTCGCTACACTTCACCGTCGAGAGCGAGCGGCAAACCTCGATCGTTGGAGTCCCCAACTAGGCAAACCGATTGATCTTTTCTTCCACTTTTCGGCGCCCGTCTACCGCAAACGTTTATTCCACTTTCACACAGAACAAAAGAAAGAAATAGACGTGTCGGCACTCCTCGACAGGCCGATCCACGCGCTCCTCAGGCGGCCGACTTCGTGCCGCCCGCCTGCTCGCTCGGCTTCTCGGGCGTCTTCTTGTCCGTCGCGGGATCCTTCGAGCCGACCTTCCCGCCCGCCTGCTCGGCCGCCTTCTCGGGCGGGTTCTTCTTCTCCTCCTCCATGGCGCGGTGCGCGTCGACGAGGCCCTGGACGACGACGAGCAGGGCGGCCCACGCGGCTCGATGAGTGCCCGACTGAAAGCGACACGTGCAGTGGAAGAGGGCGGGAACGCGGACTCACCTGATGCGGATCCTGCGACATAAACTCCGCTTGACGGCGCATTAGGTTGATCCGGTCAAAATTGTGGCAGTCGAGCGGGTAGCGGCGGAGAAACGCGCGGAATTCTTCCGCCTCGTCCGGCGTGATGCCCGCGAAAATCTTCGGAAGCTTCATGTGTTTGAATTTCAGCTCGTCGTCGTACACCTTCAGGTCGCCGTCCCAGTCGAACTTGAGCACTTCGGCCGTCACGAGCTGCAAGCGAGCGCCCAATGCAAGACGGAGGACGCACTCACCACCGTGGCTCGTACTTGCGTCGCGTTGGCCGCTCGCTCCTGTTCCTTGGCCGCCTGCTCTTTGGCCTTCTTGGCAGCCTTCTTCTTCCGCAGGACGACGATCACGACCACAACGGCGACGATGGCGACGAGCAGCCTGCAGGCAGGAGTGAGAGGGAGGGAAGGGAGCACTCACAAAAGAACGACGCCGCCACCGATCGTCGCCCAGAGCTTCCAGCCGCCGAAGCCCGCCTGCGACGCGCCCGGCGACTCGGGCTGCGCCAAGGTCGCGTTCTGAATGGAGGTCGGAGGAGAGAAGAGGTCGCAGGACGAACGAATTTGAACGTGAAGCCGGGAGCTGCCTTGTCCATTGCGAAGCCGACAGTGGTCTTCTTCTTGCCCTCACCGGCGTCCTCGAACTTCGGCGGATCCGTGCAGACGGATACTCCTTTGCACACGCCAATCTTTTGGCCGGTCGCCTCGCCCGTACACGGAACACTCTCGGGATCGGCTGGAAGGATGCAGAGTCATTGAGCGACAGAAACCAGACTCACTGTTGTACCAGATCGTCGCTTTCGAACCCTGTGCCGGAGGCGAAAGTGTGAGGTTTCCCAAGCAAGCGCCGATCTCGAAAGTTCCACTAAATTACACACTGAAGACTGAACGGATAAAATGGAACAAACTCTATTGTCTTGTCCTTATCCGGGTAGTTGATCACAAAATGCAGCGTGTCGCCCTCGAAGACCAGCGTGGCCGACGCGTTCCTGCATCGCTTGAGCAGCTCGAACGTCCTGGAATCCGTCCGCTCGGTCAGTCAAATGAAGTAAGGAGAAGAGAGACTCACACTTCGCCGTTGTCTTCTTTGAAGCACCCCGGCTTGCCGGCCAGTAAACGGGCGGGGAAGACGAAGAGCAGCAGGAAGACGACCGCCGAACGACCGCTCCACAACGAAGCCGGCGGGGCGCGCATGAGCGAGAGCGGTCGGGAAAGCGAGAGGCTCGAGCGGCTCGCAACTGAACGAAATGCCGGCCGATCGCCAACCGCTGCCTTCCATCTCCAGCCGCTTCGTTTGATGCAAATTCGAGGCAGGAACGGTCGAGTGAACAGAAGACTTCGCTTGACCGCAGGGGCACCACTTGACGACTAGAACCCGAACTCTTGTCGTCGTAGAGGGAAGACGACCCTTGCCGCCGAGATTCAAGCGGCTTCCGTGCGGCTTTTGGTTGATTCGTTCAAACCCGAAGACTCATGAATACAACGAGTCCGCCGTCCTTTCTGATTGCCCGACCTCGGCCCAATGAATGTCGAGTACAATCTCCACTGTTTATTCGGACTTCACATGGACAAAACGAACTGCTCGATCACTTCAACCCCTGCTCAAAGATCCGCCGTCTTCGAGCCTTCCATCTGCTGCGAGTGGCGCAAGCAATTGCGGATGTGGTTGTGCAGCGACTTCCACAAGTACCGCTCGTTGTGCGGCTGCAAACATTCGACATAGTCGGGGATTAGGAGGGAGAACCCACCAGAGAGCGGTCAGCAAAGCGCGCGGCCGTCATTTGAATGACGTGCTGGACGACCGGCAAGTCGGCGTCGTCCATCGGGAAGCGCGCGACGAACGCGCGGTAGTCGCTGGGACGCCACGCGGTGCGGCCGGGAAACACGCGCAGGAGTTGCATGCGCTTCACGCCCTCCACGCCCTCGTCCACGAGCATCAGGTCCTCGCGCCACGCAAAGTCGCGCACTGCGGCGATGGCCGCCTGCAATTCAAGCGGATGAGTACGGAAGGAAGCGGGCGGCGACTCACCGCTTGCGACTGCAACTCGTGCTCCTCAAACCGGATTATGGGCGAGAGGCACGTCTCTTTCTCGATGGATGCCGTCCGGTCCTTCGCGCGGGTCGCTTTCGTCTGAGCGGTCGTCCCGTCCGCGGCCGCCGCTTCTTTCGGCGGCTTCTTCGGCGCCTCCAGCGGCTGTTTGGGCGTCTTCGGGCACGAGTTGGGCGGCGGTCCGTCGAGCGACGAGCGTGCGGCCGTCTTGGACACGTCCGGGCGGGACTTCGAAGCGTCGGTGGGCTGCGCGGGCGTCTTCTCCTTGGCCTCCACGTTGACCGCCTGGCCGGGAGTCGCCGTCGGCTTGGGCGTCGGCTTGGAGGTCATCTGGGACGTCTTGGTGGCCGAAGACGGGCGAGATTTGTCGCCCGTCGTCTTTTTCGACTTGCGCGCCTCCGTCTTGGCCGCGTGCTGCTGGGACTTGCGGGACGGCTTCTTGGCCGCCGCCTTCTTTTTGCGGCGGCGGCAGCAACAGATCACGACGGCGGCGACGACGGCCGCGAGCAGCAGCCTGCAAGAGGCGGGTAAAACCGAGCGGAAGGCAGGACTCACAACAATCCGCAGGTCCCGCCACCGATCAGCGCCCAGAGCTTCCAGCCGCCGAGGCCCGCCTCGTTCGCGCCCGAGTCCCCCGACTTCTCCAGAACGGCGTCCTTCTGAAACGAAGACGATAAGAAGCGGAAGAGGGAAGGGGCACTCACGAAGACGAACTTGAAGCCGGGAGCCGCCGCGTTCATCTTGAAGCCGACCGTGGTCTTCTTCTTGCCTTCGTCCGCCTCATCGAACTTCAGCGGTGGCGAACAGTCGAACGGTCTGCTGTCAACAACAATTTTCTGGTTGGTGGCTTCGCCGTCAATGTTCGGGCCACTCGGTTGGTCTGCAAGCATAAAGTGTGCGGCAGACAGAAACAAAACTCACCATTGTACTCGAGCTGTACCTTTTTGTCTTTTCCGACGATGGCCAGAACCAGCTTCAAGTTGCCACTGCAGCCGCCGATTTCGAGGGTTCCCCTGAAACACGAACATGAGCAGGGATAGAGAGACGAGCATCATACCGCGTGTCCGGCGTTCCGCTGCTGGGGTACGAAGTGCTGAACTTGAGCGTGTCGCCCGAGAAGATCAACGTCGCATTCGCGTTCGTGCACCCGTCCAGCAGCTCGAAGGTCCTGAAATTCGCCCGTTCGATCAGTCGGGCAAAAAGAAGGAAGGGACTCACACTTCAGATCCCTGCTCCTTGAAGCACTCCGGCTGGTCGGTGAGCAGGCGAGCGGGCGGGGCGGCGAGGACGACGGCTGCCGCGAGGACGAGGAGCGCGGCGGCGGGCGGCGAGCGACCGCTCCACCACGAGGCCGTCGGCAGGTGCATGAGGAGCGAGAGAGCGGAGAGCGGAGGAAGGAGAGCGGGAACTCGGAGGGGCGTCGATTGAACGAACTGACGGCCGGCCGCCGACTTTCGGCGGTCGTCGATTCGGCTGATGCAAATTCGCGGGTTTAAGTGGGCAAAAAGGCGGCAGAATAAGCGAATTTCGTTGCGTGAAAGAAAGAGTGTCGTTGCGTAAGGAACAGTCGACCAGCGAGAATCATTCGGCGGCCGGCGATCTCCCGCTTCTTCGGTCGGCATTCGACCGGTCGACGGCGAGAACTCGAAGCTGAACGTGGCGATTGTACGGGTTGTGTGGACGGCTCGTCGTGGAAGGTAGTGAGTTTATTGGGGACCGTCCACACGGGTACGTAGAAGGAGGAATCGCCGGGAAGAGAGCGGGACCGGCCGGCAGGCCGGGGAGTAGGGAAAGCCCACTGACTGGCGGCGGGGCGGCAGACAGGCGGGCAAGAGGGTGGCGGAATGCCAGAGTCGTGGCGGGTTGCGGGCGGAGGCGAGAGAGTGTGGAAGTCGGGGAGACGGGGGCGAAAGACTAGACACAAGGACCGTACAGCGATCGCCTTTGGCGAGCATGCGGGCGGCGGGTCTTTCTTTCATCTGCCGGCCGCCTTTCTTTGATTGCCGCTTTTGGATCGGCTCATCGTGGGTGATTGTCCGGCGGCCACTCGTTTCGGTGAGCCATCGGCCGCAGCCGCCCGTCCCGCAGAACATGCGATCACTCGCCTTGTTGACGGCATTGCAATCTTGTGCGCCCCGTTTTGTTCTGCGTCATTCCGTCCGTCTTTGAATCGCGAGTTTAATTGGGCTCCACCACTCTTTCTCGACGCCCACCGCAAGCACTCTTATTTCTGTCCCCAGCTGTCTCGTGCATTCCTGCCGGACTACTCAAGCGGCGCGTGGGGATGGGCGCAGCCAGCGAGAGCAACAGCGGCCGTTAGAGCTGTAGACCCACCGAGATCGTCGATTCGCTCTCCACTGCGAACTTTGGAATTTCTTCTGCTGATTTCGTGCGACGAGGAGATTGCCAGTGTGCCGATCTAATTTGCTGCTCATTGTGGTCGGCCGTGTGTGTCCGTTTTCTTGAGTTGATTGCTGCAATCGCTTTCCAAGTGACTTGTTCGCGACCAGCAAGCCACCATCCTCTTCGCTGCCTCCATTAAAGCAGCTCATGTTTATTCCGCATTCACCATCAGAACAAAAGAACATCGGACGTGTCGACGCTCAGGCGGCCTGTTTCGATCCGCTCGTCGCCTTCTTCTCGGCCTCCATCGCGTGGTGCTGGTCGAGGAAGGCGCGGAGGTACGCGTACAGGTTGACCCACACGAGCTTCTCCTCCAGTGGCAGCGACTGAAAGCAGGCGAGTTGAAGGAGGAAGAGATGGACCGACCGCGTTTGTCGGGTGGTCCTTCGCGAGAGCGGCGGTCTGCTCGAGGAGGGCGAGCGTCTCCCGATCGAGCGGGTAGCGCTGGAGGAAGGCGCGAATCGCCTCGTTGTTGCGCGAATTAAAGACGTTCGGGAAGATCCGCTGCAGCTTCATTCGGTCGACGCCCTCCGCTCCGTGGGCGACGAGCTCCAAATCCGCCCGCCAGTCGAAGTCGAGCTGGGCGGCGCGCACGAGCTGCAGCGAGCGGGTGGACGGCGACGGTCGGCGAACTCACGGCGTTGTGCTCGACGGCGCCGGGCATGTGCGACGCGAGGGTGACGCCCTGGATCGTGATGGTCGTCGTCGTGCCGCCGGTCTCGTCGGGCGCGGCGCTCTTTTTCGCGGCCGCCTTCTTCCTCCGCCAGCCGACGACCGCGAGCACGACGAGCAGGACGACGAGAAGGAGGCTGCAAGCAGAAGCGAGTGAATGGAAGGAGCGGAAGAAACGAACAAGACGAGGCCGGCGATCAGCAATCCGAGTTTCCAGCCCTCAAAACCCGCTCCTGCCGTTTTGCCCTTCGACGTCTCCAAAGTGGCCGTCTGAAAGCAGAGCAGAGGTTCCATCGAAGTGGAGGAAGCATTCACGAATTTGAACGTAAAGCCGCGAGCCGGTTTGTCCATCTTGAAGCTGACGCTCGTCTTCTTTTTGCCCTCGCCCACTTCGTCGAACTTCGTTGGGCACTCGAACAACTTGTCCGTGATTATGAGCGTGCTCGCAGTCGCATTGCCCGTCCACGATTCCTCGCCATCTGGCTTCTTTCCTAAAGACAAACGGTAAACAAAAAAGGATAAACTGACCGTTGTATTTGAGAGTGTTCCCGTGTTCGGTCCGTTCGAACGAAAAGTTCCCACTGCAGGCGCCGATTAGAAAAGTACCGCTAAAACCTGCCGAGCGTGGCAGAAAGTAAGCAGAACGAACCCCGTGGAGACGTGGTCGCGAACCGTGTACGCGATGTCGAACTTGAGCGTGTCTCCCGAGAAGACCAGCGTGGCGTTTGCTTGCGTGCAGCCGTCCAGCAGCTCGAAGGTCCTGGAATCCACCCGATCGATTAACCAACGGAAGAACGGAGAGAGGACTCACACGGCGCCGTTGGCCTCCTTGAAGCACTTTGGCTTGTCGGCGAGCAGGCGAGCGGGCGGGGCGGCGAGGACGGCGGACGTGAAGAAGAGGAGCAGGGGGCCGAGCGGCAGGGAGCGACCGCCCCACAACAAGGCCAACGGAACGCGCATGACGGCGGAGAGCGGTCGGCAGAGCGAGAGGCTCGAGCGGCTGTCGAGAGAACGAAATGGCGACCGTCGACTGCCGCCTTTCTTTCTGCCGTCTCGACTGATGCAAATTCGCACTTCTTCCCCATTTTCCGCAGGCAGAATGTCGGGTTGGTCGACTCGAACAACCTTCGACGAGATCTCTGACGGACACACCTTCCTTGCAGTCAACATTCAACTGCTGCTTCCATTTCAAGCGAGACAATTGACATCCGGGTCCTCGCCGACCCCTTCCCACTTCTACACTGATCCTTCTCTGTCTGCTCTACGCGGTGTTTATTGAAGCGAGAAGAACCAAATGAACGAGGATGGGGGAGTCTTGAAGAAGATGGAAGGAGCTGGGGATTAGAGAAACGGAAGGAGTGACCAGAAGGAAGTGGACGACCAGAACAAACAGAGGAGAAAACAGCAGGAAGAAGCAAACCATCACTCAACGCTACTCGCCCCCGTCCGACGAGCCGCCGGTCTCCGCAACGATCGCCGCCGCCAACTGCTGGCAGTCGGATAAAAATTCCACGAAACTCGGCGCCTTCCTGACGTCCGCCGCGTTCCGTTGGGCAAAGCGGAGAGCGCGGCGCTTGAGGTCGCCCAGCGCGGGCGAGACGGCGGCGAAGCGGATGGCGGCGAGGACGGACTCGGCGATCAGCTGGCCGACGATCCGATCGGTGCACGCGTACTGAAAGCGGACGGCTGAATCCATGAGGAGTGGCTGCAGGGGTTGTTTGCTTCATGTTGTTGAGGATTGCAACCGCCTTTTTCCATTCAATCCCACTTTCTAGCAAACAGCAACACCTTCCTTCACCCCACTCCACCCTATCCCAGCACCCTCCCTTCTCATCTCGCCCGCTTACCACGAGCTCGTGCACCTCGTAGTCGGCGGCGAGACGGAGGAGCGCGAGCGGGTCGTCCAACAGGCCCAACGGGCGGCCGTAGAGGAAGCGGAGCAGCCGCTCGACGTCCGCCGCCGCGTGGCCGTCGATCGTGAGCTCGCGGCTGGTCGGCGGGCGCAGGAGCGCGTTGAAGCGGCGCGAGTGGACGCGAAGGACGAACGCGGCGACCTGAAGCGAAAAGCCGTGAGTTCAGCAATGGAATGGGACGTTCAATGCTGATGGACGTCCACCCCAATCACTCCAGCGCTCACCTTGAAGACGCGCCCCTCCGCGCGGACCCCCAAGTCGGAGAGGTCGGCCGAAGGCGGCGGCCAGGCGCGCGTTCAGCGGCCGCATCGTGACGAGCGGCCGCTCGTGGAGCTCCTGCAAGCGGGCGGCGGAGTGCGGAGAGCGCGGCCGAACTCACCGGCAGCTCGCCGACCGGCCGCGCCTCGACGATCGCCCGCACGACGGCGTCTTCCGAGTGGACGGCGCGCAGCAACTCGCGGACCTCCGCCGCCCGCAGCCCGCCGAACGGGAGCTCGCCGCCCCGCGCGCAGTGGCGGCGAAAGAGCGCCGACTGCAGCGCGCACAGGAACTTCGGGACCTGCAACAAAGAGGAGTAGTGAGTGGAAGAATGAATGAGCAGTGTGGTTGATCAGCAAGAGAACGAAAAACCCAACCGCTGCTCCCCTCAACTCGCCTTGAAGCTCGTCTCTTGGCTCGGCAGACGGACCTCGAAGTCGGCCCAGCGCTCGTCGCCGAACGTGCGCGCCGCCCGCCGATCGAACTGCGCGCCGATCGCTTCGGCCGCCGGGCGCCTCACGCGTCGGACGGCCGCGCAGACGACGAGCGGCTCCCCGACGGAGACGAGCGGCAGGAATTCGAGCTCCTCGAAGTAGAGCGTGAAGCCGGCGGCGGCGAGGCGGGCGTCAAAGCAGGTGGCGGCTGCAAGACGACTGGAAGAGCGGGGAGCGGGGGGAACGAACCGCGGACGTTTGTGCGCTCGCCGGCTTCGTTCTCCAGCCACACCTCCGTCTGGACGAGGGCGGCCGCGTCGTGGCCGGTGGACCACAGCGTGAGCTCCAGGCACTCTTCTTCCACGTCGTCGTACGCCGCGAATTGCGGCCGGCACTCCAGCGAGAAGCCACCGTCCAGCGCGCCGCTCGTCCACGCGTCCCGCGACGTCGCGGCGGCGTGACGGCGGCGGAAGTCGGCGAGCGGCCAGCGGAGCGTCGCGCCCTCCGCCGCCCCGCAACACGCGCAGCACGTGGCCGTCGAGGCGCACGCACGCGAACAGCTTCGAGGCGGCGCGGAAGTCGCCAAGCGGCCCCCCGAACAGCCGGACGGGCCGCCCGCCGCGTTGCAGCGCCTCCGCGTCGTCCAACACGCGGCCTGCAAGCGAGGGAGTGAGCGGAGGGAGTTCGGAGGGGACTGGGGCGGGATGGGGGTGTTGAGTGAACAAAGAAGACTGTTCCGAGGGTGGGGTGAACATCCAGTCGCTCTTTTGCTCGAAGGAGGAGAGGGTCGTTCAGCCCGTGACTCCGCTCGCCCAACCAAACGGCCCCGAACTCACTCTGGACGTCGCTCCGCTCGCCGTCCACCCGCTCGAGCCACAGGTCGCAGCGGGCGCCGAGCAGCGCGGCGGGCGGGGCGGCGGCGAGGGCGACCAGGTGGACCGCGAGGCCGTCCGCCCCGCCGGCCGGCCGCAGCGCGCGGAAGCGGAGGAAGAAGAGCGCCGCCGCCGGCCCGCCGTCCTCGAGGCCGATCGCGCGGCTCGTCCACTCGTCGCCCGTCTGCGCGCCGTCGAAGCGGTCGGCGAAGTGCGGCTGGCGGAGCACGAGGACCGTCGGGTCGAACAGCGAGTGCACCGGCGAGGGCATCGCCGATTCGAGCGGCTGGAAAGAAGAAGCGATTGCGGATGGAGGGCGGGAGGAGGCGAGTGAAACACGTGGATTCCGAGAGTAAGTGACTGAATTCGACAGCAACGTGGACAGAGGGCGTAAACGGACGAGTTTCCTTGTCGTTTGGATCGAAATTCCGACCACAATCGAGCATGAACGGCGGAAACACGCGGAGAGAACGCGGAAAGCGGCGGCCGGCCACCGTTTGAGACGCGCCCACGACTCGCGGGCGGCGCGGCCTGCGCTTCGTTTCGTTGCGGCGAGTAGCCGGCAGGACGGCAAGAAGGCGAACGGTTGGACGTTGGGTATTCTGCCGATTCGAACGGAACGAACGACCGAGTTGCGAGGAACTCGCAGAAACACGAGTGCTTCTGGACACTGGTGTTGGCGGCGTGGAATTTGCATTTGCCGCTCGTCTTGCGGGCAATTCGGTCGTTCGGCCACTGACCCCCGCCCTCATCCTTCCCTTCCGACTGCTCGTGATGTTCGGCCGCCCGCTCGTCCTCATGCTCCTCGGCTACCTGCTCGTCGGATTGCCGCAAGTGGACGCGCTCTGGTGCTACCACAACGAGCTCGTGCCCTGGAGGCCTCCGGAAAAGAAGGACGGGTGCTCGTACTGCATAAAAGGCGAAAAGAACGCGTACTTCTGTGACACGCGAAGCGGAATGTGAGTGTCCCCTCTTTCTGCCAATAACCCTTCTTTTTTGGGCCTTCCGCATGTCTGGAGGACGCGGTGAGCGGCCGGACGTGCTACTGCGACGACCGCGACCTGTGCAACGGACCGCCCGACTATCCGGCCGCTTCCACCGCTCCGCTCGCGTCTTTCGTCGTGCTTTCGCTGGCCGTCGCTGTGGGCGCTCTCGTGATCCAACTGACCGCCTTCTGATTCCACGAACATCCACTCACTCTCTTCCTCCTTCCGCTGTCGTGTGTGCTCGGAGGAATAAACCAATTCTTCTGATTCGTTTGTCTCTAGCAAAAGAAGCTTTAAGAGGAGAAGGCGTCGGGCGGCAGATGAAAGAGGGTCTGGATCACGACGAAAGTGGGCTGCTTGCTCCCAGTCACACTCGATTGTCTGATTGAACACGTGACGTTTTGTTCTGGAACTGTGTGGATGATGGACGTCTGTTTGCGGCTCTCGCCTGACGATCGGTTGCAGCAGCCGCCTACCGCCACCAAGACCGCCCTCCGACTTGACCTTTCTGCATCTTCTTCTGCCCACATCCACTCGCGACATTCCAACATTTATTCCACTAACAATCAAACAAAAAGAACGGAAACATCCACGAATTCAGCGGACGGTGGGCGCGTTCTCGGTCGTGAAGCCGCTCGTCTTCCCGTCAGCGCCTGTCTCGACGTCCACCGTTGCCCTGCAAACAAACGAACAGAACTGCACACAACGAACTGAACTCACGCGTTCTTGCCCTCCATCGTGACGGTGACCTCGCGGACGGGCGGCTTCGGGCGGGCGGGCCGGTCGCCGGGCTGCGGCCGGACCACGAGCTGCTCGACGGCGGCGAGCAGGCGAGCGGAAGATCGAAGGAAGTGGGCGGGACTCACGGCCTTCCGGTCGGCGCTTAGCAGCTGCGAGAACGCGGCGCGCATCTCGTCGAGCGCTTCCCCGTCCGCCTTCGCCGCGTCCCCCGCACCCACACGTAGAAAGAGGCGAACTCCTCGCCGGGGCGGTGCAGAAAGCCGGGCTCACCGAGGATCACGTGCACCGCGTCGTGCGGACGGCGCTGCACGAAGAAAACGACCGGCAAGAGGCAGCTCCCGGCCCGCGTCGCAGAGGCCGACGAGCAGCGGGACGGCGAGCGGCACGTGAGCGTCGGGAGCGGCCGCCTTCAGCCACGCTGCGGTGGTCGGCGCCTGAACGCTCGATCGAAGGGGGATCCGAGGGGAAGAACGCACCCACGAATCCCTCCTCGCAGACGACCGGCGGCAGGTGCAGGACGATGTGAAAAGCCTGCAATCGGGAGCGGAGTCGGGGGATTAGACGTCAAACGGCCGCCGCACGTTCAGCCGCGGCGCCCGCAGCGTCGCCCACTCGTGCAGCAGGTGGAGCGGCCGGCCGCCCGCTGTCTGCTCCACGACCACCGCCGCGCCCGCCCCGAACGCCGACTCCCGCACGTCGCATCTGCAAGCGGAGAGGTATGATTAGTAAATAGGGGAAGACGGTCTTTTGCACGCAGAAGAACGAAAAGAACGGTTGTGGATATCAGCAAGACGAGCACACAACCGCCCACCCAGAACTCCCCTCCCCATCGCTCCGCTCCCCGAACTCACGTCTGGCCGCCCACGATGAAGCGGTCGTGGCGCACGGGGAATCGGCTCTGCAACGAGAAGGAGTGAGCGAGACGACCGGCAATCCGCCCACCTTCTCGGCGCCCATCTGCTGCTCGGCGACGCGCTCCTCCAGCCGGCCGACCGCCCGCTTCCACCACGCCCACGCCGCCAATTCCCCCGTGAACACGAGAAAGAAGAGCAGCACGAGGCTGAAAGCGGCGGCAGTGCGCACTCTTCGACGAACTCACGACATCGCGGGGCAGAAGTCCAGGAAATCGTGCGAAAGCAACCGCGAGGGCGGTCGAGCGGCCGGGCGAACGGAAAGAAGGGAAATGAGCGGCCGACGGGAGCGAAAGAGGGAGAATTGAGCGAGAGGCTGGACGGTTGATTGAGCGATTGGTTGATCGGTAGGCGAGCAGTCGATGCTGCAGAATGCCTGCACGGTCCAGCACGCTTCTCGTCCACTTGGCGGGCGGCAGACGACCCGCGACGCCCAACAAGCGGCAGCAGATGAGCTCAATTCGTTCGGAACGTCGAGGAAAGCGTGACAAACATGTCACTTCGATTGGTCTACTCGTTCCGAACGCCGCGAGCAGAATTCTCTCCAATTTCCGCTCGCTCGATTCACGGCCGGAAATTCGCGACTAAGCGCCGCGAATCGACGAATGTGTGGGCCGTTTGTCGACGTGAAAAGTTAGCGTAATTTCGATCGACTTCTCGCCGAATTCGGGTTGTTGTTTCTGGTCGTTGAGTGGACGACGCCGTCACTTCCTTTTTGGAACAGACTATTGAAGATTGAGGGCGGGAAACAAACACTTCTTCTCTTCGAAAGCAGAAACAAGCGGTGAACAAAAGAGCAGCTCGAGGCAGCCGACCGGCAGGGCGGGAAGCAGACGAAGTGAACGCCCGAATTTGCATGAGCCGCCGATCGCTCCCTCGTTCGGCCGAGCCTTCCGGAAGGCGCCGATTTGCATCAGACGACGCCGAATTTGCGTCCGCGATGCAAATTTTTGGTCGACTTTGGGCGTCCGAATCGCCGACCGGGTCACTCGACCGACCCGTCAGTCGCTCGTGTTCCCCGCTCTCCTCCTCCCGCTCCCTCCAAATGCGCTCCTCGATGCTCCTCGTTGTCGCCGTGCTGTTCGGCGCCCCGCTCTACTCGTCGGCCGGCCCGCTGCTCCTCGGGGACCCCGCCGAGTGCTTCGTGGAAAAGGACTTTAAAGTGTGAGTCTCCTGACCGTCTTCCTCCCCCACCCACCCGCTCGCTGGTCGCAGGACGTACAAGGGAACGGAGGCGTGCAAGACCGCCAACACGACGCTGTACTTCCCCGGCGGCGAGCTCCAGTTCGAGATGAAGTACGCCGACTGCACGGAGCAAATGGACCAGCAAGTGAGTCCGCCGACATCCCTTGCAATGAGGAGCAACCCCCTTCAGGGTGGCCTTGACGATCAACGGCTGCACGCACACGAGCGAAGCCGTCGTGAACAAACTCGAAGGAGGAACGTGTCAAATCACTTCGACCGGTGAGTTCTCCCCCGAATCCCCGCAATCTCTCCCACTCGTTTCAGACGAATTCAAGTTCCCGATCCCCGGAAAAGCCGCCGCCGAAGGCATCACGTTCGACGGCAAGGCGCACGCGAGCCCGTGCCAGCTGCGCTTCGAGCGGACGGAGAGCGGCAAGTACTCGATCGCCGACGTCTCGATCACTCTCGACAAGGCGGCCGAGCCGTTCTCCATCGACTTCGTGAGCGCCCACTCCATTCTTCCCGCCACTCATCTCCCGCTCGTTGCAGAAAGGGGTTCTCAAAGGAAGCGTCACGGACGAGTACTCGTCGCCGAATTGAGCACCAGCGAGCGGGCCTAAGGACCGAGTCTCCTGCTTCTTCTGCCCCTTTCTTCCCCCTTGTGTCCCCATGTTCCCCTCTTGTATGCCCCTTCCTCCCCTGTAGCAGCAAATAAACAGTAGAAATGTACGTGCGGCTACTCAACGATGGTCTCTCCCTCTACGGGTCAATAGAAAAGAGGACGAGCCGATGCTCACTTTTCGTCTCGCCCCTAAGAGCTCGTCGCCCTTCGGCTGCTGCTTTCCGAACGGCGGCAGAGAGGTCGCCCGCGTGTTCTGCGCTGCATCCCGCTCGCCGCCTTCCCTTCTCGCCGATTCTCGACTTCTCAATTGAAAAGCGGCTCCCAGACAAGCCGACTCGCTTCGAACGATCTTTGCGGTCACGACACAGTCGAAAGGCAGACGCCGCCCTGCCGAATCGGCAGTCGGCACGCGTCCAGTTCGCTTCGTTGAGCCCCCGCTCGTCTTGTTTTTTGACTGCAGCTCCCGGTCGGCTGTTCGGTTATCCAGTGGCCAGGTCGCTGCTAAGCGGTGCGCAAAACAACCGACTGCCCGCTGGAAACACGTAAAGCGGAAGGGAGAGAACGAGCCCTCGCCTTCGCGCCCCCCAGCTGCTCGAATCGAGCTCGTTGTTCGGAGGATTGATGGACTTTCTGCCGCCACATCGAGCCGCCCGTCTTCTCGTGTCTTCCCGCACCGAATCTCCGCCGGCCCGTCCGCTTGCTCGCGATCCCCTCGATCTTTTTGGCCGAAATGTCGTTTCGACGTCGACCGCCCATTTGTTCCCGCAAGACCGCGGCCCGAACATCCAACGGCGAGGATCCTCGAGGAGAAGGAATGGGCGGGGTAGGAACGCGTGGAGCTTCTTGGGGCGACGAAGTCCGAAGAAGACCTCCGCCGCTGTTGTTCATTTGTGGATAGCGGCTTTGCACGATGCTCGACTGCTCACCGCTCTCAACTTCCTTTGCAACTCGGTTCCTGAAGCCAACTCGCAGACCACTCGCAACAACTCGTGTTTATTCCCAAACACGACAACAAGGAACAAGGAAGAACTAAACGGGGGCTCGACCCACAGCGACTCCGCCAACAACTCCCGCAGCGGCTCCTCCAACGGCTCCTCCAGCGGCCGCCTGCTTCTCGGCCTCCATGGCGGCGTGCTGCTCGAGGAGGGCGCGGAGCTTCGCGACGAGGTCGGCCCACACGGCGCGGTGGTCGTCGGGCTGCAAGCGGCGAGTGGGCGGGCGGGAGGGGCGGACGGACCAGCAGCGAGGAGGCGGCGCAGGGGGCGGCCATCGCGAGCTTCTCGCGCACGAGCTCCACGTCCTTGGCGGCGAGCGGGTGGCGGCGGAGGAGGGCGCGCACGTCCGCCGGCCGCCCGTCCGCGTCGGCGAGCGCCCGCAGCAGCCGCATCCGCCGGACGGCCTCCACGCCCTCGGTGGTCGCCTCCAAGTCGTCGCGCCACTCGAAGTCCTCGCCCTCGGGCGGTGCGGGCTGCAAGCGAGCGGCCGAGTGAGTGGACGGGGCGGGGAACGAACCGCGGCGGCCGCCTTCTCGTCTCGCGGCTTGCCGGCGGCCTCCTTCGTTTTCGCCTCCGTGCGCGTCGCCTCGCCGCCCCCCCGCTTCTTCCGCAGGCAGACGACCGTCAGCACGACCACGAGGGCGGCGGCGGCGAGCCTGCAAACGAGTGAGAAGAGTAGGAAGGAGGTGGAAGGAGGAAGGAAGGGGGAACGCACAAAAGGACGACGGCGCCGATCGTGACGCCCAGCGGCCAGCCGCCGAAGCCCGCGCCCGCCGCGCCCGTCCCCGTCGGCTCCAGGGCGGCCGTCTGCAAGCGGAAGGAGTGGGCGGAGAAGCGGCCGGAACGAACGAAAGTGAACGTGAAGCGGGGCGCCGCCGCGTCCATCTTGAAGGCGACGGTGGTCTTCTTCTTGCCCTCGCCCGCCTCGGCGAACTCCAGCGGCTTCGTGCAGTTGGACCAGCCGTCGCCGATGTGGATCTTCTGCGCGGTGGCCGTGGCGTCCGAGATGGGCAATCCTTTAGGAATGCCTGCAAGAAGAGAAGGATGAGTAGCAGGGAGGAGGAAACTTGCCGTTGTAGTAGAGAGTTGCAGCAAGGTCTCCCTCTTTTTTCAGCACGAGGGATGCCGAACAGCCCCCGATTTCAAGCGTGCCGCTGAAGCCAATTAGGATTGATGGAAGAGACAAGTGGCGAACCTCGTCCTGAGTTCTCCTTCCGGGTACGCGATTTTGAAGCGCAGCGTGTCGCCCACGAAGATGAGCGTCGCGTTCGCCTTCTTGCACCAGCCGCTCAGCTCGAACGTCCTGCAGTTCGCCCGATCCGTTCCATTAGTTTGGGGGGACTCACACTGTGCCGTCGTTGTCCCGGAAGCAGGCGGGATCGTCGGCCAGCAGACGGGCGGTCGCGAAGACGAGCAGCAGCAGGACGGGCGGCAGGGAGCGACCGCCCCACAACGAGGCCGACGGCACGCGCATGAGGAGCGAGCGAGGGAGAGCGGCCTCTCGGTCGGACGGCGATTTGAAGAACTGACCGCCAGTTGCCGACTTTCCTCTTCCTCATCGGTTCGTCTCATGCAAATTCGGTCTGCAATCGACTGCTCACCCATGCGTGACCACAAATTGGAGGCGGTGGTACGGAGAGTGATTGATTGTGAGAAGAGCGGTCATTGCCGTTCTTTCTGTCGTTCAACGGTAACGATTGTTTGTTCCCCAACACTCCATCACCGCTCATTCTCAGTTGCTTGCTGTGGCATCAACTCTAAAACAAAACTCTTTTTCGCCGCCCGCGCGCTTCGCTCCATGCGAGGAAGCAAGCAAGAGCAGCCGGCAGTGCACACATGAGGTCATTGCGTCGAGTCCACTCTTCCTTGACCTCCTTTCCCAACGAACACAATTCCGGGCGTTGTTTGCAGCTTGCCCTCTTATAAACGAGCAGTAAGCACTCTTTCGCTCGCATTCCCTCTTCGAATCGACCAACAAAAAGATGGAAGCGCGCGAAGCGGAGATCATCGCGACCACGGGCGTCACGTTCTGCTTTGGGCCAGACAACGAGGAGCAGCTGGAGGCCCACCGGGCGTTGAATCACGCCGCAAAGGAGCTCCACGACTTTTTGCTGTCTGTCCTTAACTTGCCAAACCAGACGGGCGAGTTGGAGCTTCCTGAGTGGGTCGATCGCTCCGTCCTGCAACTCCTCGATCGTTTCATCGCGTACGTGGACGAGAACCTGCACGACGATCTCCGCACTCACGGACAAAACGCGTACTTTTGGGCCCGCAAATTGGTTCGTTCTCTCCTTCGTCCTCTCACTTGTTCGTTTAGGAGCAGGAGTCCGTCCGGCGCGCCGTGCTCGAGTTCTCTAAGGGTGTGGAGGACGAGACGATCGTGAAGGCGATCGGGTTCGCGTGTTACATGAACATGCCTTCGTTCAAGGCGTACTGCGCCATGGTGCTGAAAGAGCGGACCCGTTCGCTTTCTTTTGCGCAGTTGTGCGTATTCTTTGGAACGAGCGCCGACTCCCGTCTAAACCTCGAACAAATGCGGCTGGAGTGAGCGTTCCGTTGCAAAGATCCCAGCCTTCCATTCAGGCAGCGAAACGGCCGAATTTTTAACACGGTTGCTTGAAAATTGTCCACCGCCCTCCTCAGTCATCCTTCTCATAGTTTACCCCAACAGCTCTTCCGCCGCGAGTCGGAACAACACGTCGCCTTCTCCGTTCCTACCGCAATCCAAACGACGGCCCATTAGATTTTATTCGTCGTGCAGACGGACGACCAACGGAATAAATTAGCGGACAACAACGCACTGACTACACTTTGTTTGGTGGAATGGGATTGCGTGCGGACTGCTTCGAAGCGACCAGGTGGCAGCGAGGAGCGGGGGGCAAGTGGGGGCATTCGATCCAAACCGCAATGGATGATGCTTCGAATTGGGGGATCACAAATGCGGGGGCACAATCAGGAGAACTCAAGGGCACTATTTAGCTAAACACACGAACAAAAGGAAGAAGAAGACACTCAATCGTCCTCCGTGAGGTCCACGACCTCCGGCACGGCGTTCCGAATGACGGCCGGGCGTTTGAGCGGCGACTGGAGCGGCGACTTCAGCGGCGAGCACCGGCTTCCGTTCAGGTTCACGGGCACCAGCCGGTGGCCGTTGGGGGAGAGCGGGAACTTCGGCGGCGCCAACCGGAAGCTGCGCGGAATTTGGACGCCGTTGGGCGAGGCGACCGGCGAGGCGGTCGAGCTGGACGGCCCCTCGTCCTCCTCCGGCGGCAGCGAGAGCGGCTCGAGGTCGCTGTGCGACGCGATCGGCACGTTGCGGCCGATGGACGCACGAATGAACGTCTGGAGGGCGGTCTTGTTCGTGCAGTAGCCGTTGTGCTTCACGTTGAACGCCACCATGTTGCGGAACTTGTGCGACGGCGGGCGGCCGCGGCGTGCGGGCACTGGAGCGGCGGGGCGCGCGATCGGCGGCGCGTCCTTCCGCGGTCGTCCGCGCGGTCGTTTCGCGGGCGGCGGCTGCGGCGGAGGCGCCTCCGCCTCTTCCTCGTCGTCGTCGGAGAGCTCGATGATCGCTTGCGGCGCCGAGTCCGCCAATCGCTTCGGCCTCTCGGTCGGCATCGTCGCGTTGGCCGCTTCCTTCGGCTCGCCCACCTTCATGGCGCTCCCGTTCGCTCCGACCGCCGGAACAACCGCCTCCTCGGGTCGGGGGTACTTGCGCGGACGCCCTCGCTTCCGCGGTACGTGGACGGCGGCGGCGGCGGGCTGAACGGGCGCCTTCGGAGCTTCTCGCTGGACGTCGAGAGACGCCGCAGACGATCGACGGGACGGGCTGAAGCCGACGAGAGCGGCGAGGGCGACCGCGTTCATCGCCTCCACTTCGCCGTTGCTGCGCTGCGGCCGGAAGAGTTGATCGAAGTTGGCCAACAGCTGCGAGCCGTCGAACGGCGGCGCTTCGGTGGAGGACGTCGAGTCGAGGCGCGAGGAGAGCGACGAGTCCAGCGAATTCGAATGGCCGTTCGCCGTGACCTCCCAGTTCGTCTTGGCGCGCTTCGGCCGGCTGCTCTTCCGCTTGTAGCGATGCTTCAGGCGACTGACGAACTGCTGCGCCCGCTTCACCATCCGCTCCTTGGCGTCGCCCTCCGGCGGCACCGACTCCGACCGGGTGGGGCGGAAGCGCTCGTAGCGACGCCGCTGGGGCGGCAGTTTGGCGACGACGGCGACAAAGGGCGGCGGTTGGGAGGCCGAGCGTTCGGTGAGGCCGCCGGTGGAGACGAAGTGGTCGCGCGTGAAGCCGCGGGCCGCGTCCAGCGTTGTGTAGAGCACTAAACACAAGCGAAATGCAATGAACGAATCCAGAAAAGGAGGACTCACGATTCTCCGCGTGCTCCTCCAGCCGCCGCTTGTTGGTGAGCGTTTGGACGAACGGCACGTCGCGGACGTCGGCTCGCTTCAGCTTCGGCGGCTTCGCGCTCGTCTCCGTGCTCTCGTCGAAGCTCCCAGGCACTGGAATGACGGCCGCCTCCTCCTCGGGTCGCGGGTACTTGCGCGGACGTCCACGTTTGCGCCGCGGCTCCACCGGCTGCCCGTCCGTCTGCACCAGCTGCCCGGCGGCGTTCACGAGCGGCGGCGTGAAGATCGGAGCGGCGCGAATCGCGTGCGGGCGGCGGCGATTTCGGTTGGTCGTTTCGCGGCGGCGGCTTCCTTTCAGCTTCTCCGTCGGCACACTCACGAAGTTCTCGCTTCGCGGGTCGGCGAGGACGACGAAGCCGCTCCCCAGACGACGTTGGATGCCGGCGGCTGCGTGGGCGTCCGCCTGTTGCTGCTGGAACTCGGCAAGGCCGATCGTCTGCGGAAGCAGCGGGGCGGTCGAGCGCGAAGGCGGCGGGCCGCACGCGACGTTGGCGGGCGACCCCGCTTGCCGGAGGATCGAGCGGATCTTCGCGTCGATTTCGCTTTGCGATCGCTTCTTCAGCGGCCGCGGGGGCAGGAGGGAGGCGACGTAGGAGCGAATCGAAGCCGCAATCTCCGCATCGGACTGCGGGAAGAGCGGCGGCGGTCCAACGTCCACGTTCGCATCCTCCGACTCGTCGTCGTTCTCCTCGCGGCTGGTGGACGGCTGCGGACTCGAGCGGCACGCGAACTGCAGCCTCGGGCGGTGCAGGATGGCCGGCGGCTTCGGGCGAACGCTCGGATTTGCCGACGACGACGCCCTCGCGTTCCAGAAGTTCTCGAGAGCCGACGAACTCGTCACGGAGACCAAGGTGAAGGTCGAGGCGGAGGTCGAGGCGGGATTGCTCCCCGTCTGCTTCCCTTCGTCCTCGGCGTTCCTGTAAACGAGAACAACGAATAAATCAAAGCAAACAAAACAGGACTCACGATCCGCCGATTAGCGCGCCCAAATCCAACGGCACGACGTTCGTGATGTTCGCGACGACCGGCCGGTGATCCTCGACGGCGTTCGGCTGCTCCACCGTTTTTTCCGTGTTTCTAAACGCTCAAATAAACGAAGAAAGAAAGATCGAAGGACGAACGTCGGGATGAAGGCGCTCAAGTCCAACGGTTTGATTTCGCCGACGTCCGCGTGAAACGAGCGGCCGTCGGAGTTGGCGGACGGCAGCGGGACGACTTCGGGCGACAAGCAGGGCGGCGGCGTCCTGCAAACGAGCAATCGAATCAAACAATCGATGGAAGAAAGAACGAACTGCGAGCTGGACTCTCCGGTCGTCTCGGCGACCGCTCGCTGATGTTCGGAGATCGTGCGCGCCGAGTCGAAGAGGGCGGCCAGTTCGTCCCGCTCCGCTTCCTTCGGCTTCTCCTGAGCGGCCGCATTCCACAGGTTCATCACGAACTGGAGCTCGTCCGGTTGCGGCCGAATTTTCGGCGGCCGCCCGCGTTTCCGCTTCACGGGCGGCGGCGGCGCGAACGGCGGCGGCGGGAACGCGTCGGGGCCCTTGGCCGCCACCTTCGCCTTCAGAAAGTCGCCGATCGTCATCTCGTCGCGGCCCCCGAGGCTCGACCGCCGCTCGCCGGTCGTCGTCGACGCGCCTCGTTCGGCGTCCATCAGGTGCGCGAAGTTGGCTGCAAACAAGCAGAATCAGTCGATTCTTGATTGATGGAAGACGTGAATCGATCGGTTTTCCTGCATTTGAGTAGAATTTGTGCTCGAAGCTTCAAGGAACCCAGAAACCCCAAGGATTCCGGCGGGATCCACTCGCTTGATGGAGCACAAGTCGACTGATTGAATGTCCCCTCCTCTTGTTCGAAATGTGTACCCGAAGATTCCCCGAATGACCCCAAACGCATCCCTTCATCCCCTCGAAAGCTCCAACTCACTTCGTCCCTGCTTCTCCGCGATGCTCATCCTGTGGCGAGGCGCGGCGGTCGAAGTGGAAGTCGCGGTCGATGCCGAGGTCGAGGCCAACGCGGACGCCATCGTCGCATTGGTGTGGGTGGCCATCGGGTGCTTCAGCTGCATCACGATGGTCGACGGGAGCTCGCCGTTGGGCGGGGCGCGTGGCTGCGCGACGGTCGACGGGATCGAGCGGATGGCGTCGGTGATCGCGTCGAACGGATGGCGTTTGGGGCCGCCGGTGAGGACCGCCTGGCCGCCGTGGGGCCGCGCGGTGGCCGACGGCGTGGCGGCGGGCGTCGGAGCGGCGGGAATCGTGGGCGGAAGCCGGAGCGATTTGCGCGGCCGTCCGCGCGGTCGCCGCTCGCCGCCGTTCAGGACGTTGACGGGAATTCGCGGCTTCACCTTCGTCGTGTAGCGTCGGTTCAACGCGATTTCTTTGCGGTGTTTCGGCGCGCCGCCCGGCTCGTCGTCCAGCGCGTCGTCGCCGCCGCTCTCGGACGACGAAGACGTCGCGTCGCTGCCGTGCAGCGCGAACTCGGGATCCGAATCGCGACGTTCGGAACCGCGCGGCGGACGTCCTCGTTTCTTCTGCCCGTTGGCCGTCGGAGCGGGCAGAAAACTCGAGTAGAAGTCGTTGAGGAGCGCCGGAAGGGCGGCGGGATTCACGTCTAAAAATGGGCGGAAATCAACGAAAATTGAAAGTGGGACTCACCGCCGTTCGTCGACCACTCGGCGCCGTTCGCGGCCGTCGAGCCGCTCGCGTCGTCCGCCGGCTTCTCGGCTTCGCCGTCCGCGCCGACGAACAAATCGGCGACGTCGCCGTTCATCTCCTGAAAATAGGCGCATTGTTGTCGGAAACTCGGCAAAAATTGGGGATTTTTCGAGGAGTTGAACGCAAAAATTCCGTAGAGGTTGCAACAAAAATTCTCGACCGAATTTCCCACTTCGACCAACCGTAAAACGGGGAATGCAAACGGAAAAAAGACGTCGAAGCGCGCCGAGCAGAGCATTTTTGGTTGCCGCCTGGGCGAATGCGACGAGAGAGCGCGCGCAGGCGGAGACCGCAGGACGCGAAAGAAAAAAGAGCGTAGAGATTGGCGGAGTGCGGGCGAAAGAAAAACGGAATTTGTGGCGCTGGCGGGTTTGCAGTGGGAAAAACGCTTCGTTTTCGCCCAAATTCTTCGACTTCTTTGGGGTAAACGATGTAAACCGAGTGATTGAAGACTGTAAAGTTGTTGTAAAGGCAGTAAACGCTTTGGGCGCCTAGTCTGCAATCGATCGGATGTCCAAACTGTGGACAGATGCCCAAAATGCGAGTAGATGCCCGAGCTGCAATTCAACGGAACGCTCACCATCGGCTCGGGCGACACGGAAGCGAGGTCTTCCGGAATGAATCGACGGGCCACCGAGCGCAACTCGAACTGCCTGAAAAACGAGCGGAAGGAAATCAACGAAAAGAATCGCCGCTTACTGCTCCCGCAGATCTTCTTCTCGTTGCATCCACTTGCGGACGGACACCCGATCGACGTTGAAGAGCCGCGAGGCCGCGTGAATCGACACGCGTTTGGCGTGCTCGATGGCCGCCAACTTCGTCTCGAGTTTGAACTGCCGCCGGTTTTTCGTCTGACCGCCGCGCATCGTCCAGCCGTCGCCCTCCGCATCGGCGGCGGCCTTCATTCGCGGCTTCTGGAAACGAAGAATTGACGAGTTGATCGGAAAGAGCGATCACACGCGTTGGAACAAAAGAAATGGAGGAAACGCGTGAATTTCCAACTGCAAAACGCGCGTAACTCGTCGCTTTCCGGGCGCCGCGCCAAACGGGAACGCGCGCGTTTGGCGGCGAACCGCGGCGAGCCGCGGCGAGCGGCGGGAGAGCGAGCGGAAAAGCGGCAACGGGGACCGCGGGAGGGGGAAGCGAAAGAGGAAGCGGGACCGAGGAAAACGCTTTTGCAGAAAAGAGAGCGCAGAGGGGGACCAAAGAGCGTGCAGAAGATGGAGGGTGGACGAGAAAAAATGGATATTTATGGTTATGTATGGTTTGTGCGAGGGCTTTCTTACGTCTTTGCTTCGTTAATGCGATTTGTTTTGCAAATCAATTGATGCTTACGTTCATTGCATTCAACCTTAACGATTCAATTGTTTGCTTTGATTCAACCGCCATTGTTCGCCACCTCCTTCAAGCGGCTTCTCGCATCGCCCGCAAGTCAGCTCGCCGACGTCACGGCCTCTTTGTTTCACGGGCAGGTCGATGAGCGAGTGAGTCACCCGCCTCCCGCACATCCCGCTCCTCCTGCTTCTTTGCGACCGCCGATCGTCGTGATCCAAACGACTGATTGCGCACGTTCGCCGGCGAAGTAAACAAACGAAACAGAGGCAGCAGCGAATGGAAGGAGGAGGGAAAGACGAAGCGAAGAGGAAGAAGATTCACCTAATCATCTCCGGCTTCTTCTTGCAACGACAGACGGAGGACCTTTGCGTGTAAGGATGCTCGAAGTAAAAGCTGCCTTCACTCGATCGAGCGTTTCGTTTTGATTCTCGCTTGCTGCTGCTTCTGTTTTGCCTAGATTGTTCTCGAACTTTCTGTTCGTCGTCGGCCGAAATCGCTGGATTTTACTCTTGCTGGATAAATGCTGCTCTCCATTTGCGACTTCTGTTTGGAGTCGAAGGCAAACATCGCCCGACGCCAGTGGACTCGGCTGATGAATGTCCGAAATCGTGCAGAGCGGCGAGCTCGCGACTTCCGACGGCCGCCGGCGGCGAGATCGGGAATTGCGAGGACAAACGAAAAGAAACAGCAAAAGGTTTCTGGAGTCTGCTTGACCTTTCGAATCGTTTTGGATGTCAGTTGATCTTTTCGAACTTCGATGGCCGATGTTTCGCTCGCTGCCGCGGTTGTGACCGCTCGAAAAAGCAGCGTGTTTCGAAACGACCTGCTCTTTCGGCCGCCGTCCCACACGCTTCGATCCGCCACGCCGCAAGAACCTCTTTTATCGCTTCGTTCTTTCACGCTACCGAGCCGCCGCTTACGCAAAGAAGCGACCTCGACGCGAATGGTCACACTTCGTTTCGTTCGTTCAACCCAAAAACGATTCGGAGCGCCGCCCACGTCGCGCGTTTCGACTCGCCTGCCGTCGGCGCTCGGCGTCTGTTTTTTGCTCTTTCACGTGGATCAACGTGCGGCTTCTTGCGCGCGCGCGCGAACCCACGGCGGCGAGCTCCCTGAAGAAGCAGGAGGAAGGTCGTCGCGGGAAGACGACGAGCGCAAGTGGATGAGCGAAGGAGAAGATCGAACCGGCTTTTCGGTTTTTCAGGTGCTTCTTTCATTTCGGTTTTGGCGCTTTGCTTTTCGCAACGTTCTTTCCCGTCGATCACGGCCACGCTTCGTCCCGTTCTTGCCGCTTCCCACCGCCAATCCAGCGCTTCTTTCTGCTTTGTTTTTGCGTGAACCGGACGATCACGTACGCGTCGGATCGGCGACTCGTCGGCGCTCGTTTTGCTTCGCGATGACCCGAATTGATGCGCCGATCGCCGCCGCCGCTCTTCACGCGCTCGTTTTTGCTCGCGGCGAGCGGTTTTTGGTTTGCGGCGTTTGCTGGACGCCGGCGGGAGTCAAAGGTCACTTGGGGGGTCATTCTATCGATGGATCGGCTCGGTGCTGTCGCTGTTCGATGTTCTCTCGTGCTTCGGTTAGAACAACTGGAAGTCCTCGCCGTTCATCCCTTCTTTCCCATCGGTCACTCCAAGATCTCTGTATTCTTACTTCTTCCCAACTCGAAGCTTCTCCGTCTTGTACGCCGACCATTCCCCGCATCCTCCAATTCGCCTCTCCACTCGTCTGTTGATTCTTGACGCCGCCGCCGCCGGACGGGCGATCCCGCCCGCAGTGGGCGATCAAACGGGTTCCCGCGCGGCTCCTCCGTCTTGGGCTGTTTGTTTTGACTCACGGATCGTCCGCAAACGAAACAAAACGAACGAGATCCACGGGCTGGCGGGCGCGCGTTAGGGACGTGACTCAAATCTTGTGGTCATTTGAGGGATGGCCGTCTGCTGGTCACTTCTTCCTCTTACTCGTGAATACACGCGTTGAATCGTCGTCTACTGACAGTATTGATCGACCCAATGACTCAACGCTGTTGCAGATCTCTCTTCTTCGTCGTCTTTCCACTTCGCACATGTCTTTCGCCGTCTTTTGTTGATCGAACCTCACCGCACGGACCAAAATGCTCACCCACAGGACCTCACACTCGCTCTATTTATTCCTCTCGTTCTTCTTCGTCCCTTTGAATGTGAGTTCTCCTTCCTCCAATCAATTCTTATCTTCTCTTTAAAGGCCCAGAACTTCCTCTCGTTGATCAGCCCGTTCGTGGGCAGCGGGCTGGAGACGCCGAGCGCGGCGAGCGGCAGCATGGCGGGCGGCGCGTCGCCCTTCGGCTCGGCACTCGGCGGGTCGAGCGGCGGCTCTTCGTTGGGCGGAGGAGCCGCGAGTATGTTGGGTGGAGGCGGCGGCAATCCGCTTGCTGGTGGCGCCACATCTGTGAGTTCATTCAGAGAAGGGACAGTAAGTGAGAGAGGAGTCAGAAAGCTTGCAAGAGAGGAACAGAAGCAATCTACTGATTGCCCGCTAATCCAGAAATTAATTAGAAGCAACCCCTAACTTCTGACCTCTGCTGCAGATGCTCTCGTCGATGTTCGGGCCGCAGCCGGGCGACGAGTTCGGCAACAATCCGTTCGGCGACTTCATGAGCTTGGGCCAGGCGATTGGCGGCCTTGCCAAGCAGTCTCCCGCCAAGGCACCCGTGAGCACTCCCTCACCTTCTTTCAAACAACCCAGCAATCTGCAGAAGAAGCCGGCGAACCGAAAGCCCAGGCGACGACGTCCGCAACGACCGGCGCGTCGCCGGAACGCCGCCCGCTTGCCGGACAGCAGCTCGTGGAGTTCCGAGTGGTCCGACGAGGACGAGCGGCCGGCCGCCCGGCGCCGAAAACCCGCTGCCAACCGTCGGCCGCGAATTTCCGAGTCGCGGGATCGCCGGCCGCAGCGGCGGCGAGCCGGCGGCGCGGCGCCTCCACCGCCTCCGAGTCGTTTCATGCGTGAGTTCCGGGGAGTTGGGCAATTGCCGGAGGCTTCGCGATCCTTTGCCTGGTGCTTTCATGTGCGCTTCTGGCCTTCTTTGTTTCTATTCGGCTTCTCCCATTAGCATCCTTTCGTCGACATTCTGTTTGTTTGCAGCCCGTCGTCAAAAACGTCAATCGAACCCGCTCGAGTTGATTGGAGCGTTGTGAGTTTGCTGCCACTTTTTCCAACTTGTCTCCTTCTTTCAGTGTGCCGAAACGACCGTCGGCCGGCACGGGTCGCTTAATCGACAACTTTGGGAAAAATTTCTTCCACGTGCGCACTTCAATGCTTTAAACGAATCACTCGGCTGTTTGGTTGCAGTTCCTGGACGAACTGCACGAGTACTCTCAACTGCAGCCCGACCCGAACGCCATAGCGACCACTCGTGAGTTCAATCGAGAGTTAAGAAGAGGCCCACTCGTTTGCAGCGGCTACCTTGGCGCCGCCCACTCTGCCGAATCCCTTCGGTTGGCCCCAGCCGCCGCCCTTCACGCTCCTGCCGCCGCCGGCGCCTCCGCAGACGCCGCCGCCTTTCGGTTTGTTCACTCCAGCACCCACCGCACCCGCACCGTCCGCCGTCGCCCAAATGACGCCCGAATTTCCGGCTGCAGGTCCGAATTTGATCGCCCGCGACTTCGGCGGCCAGTCGGCCCAGTCGGCCGACTTCCTCGACGCCAACAACCTCATGCGCGGCTTCTTGCGCTCGATGGCGAGGGCGGCGGGAACGGTTCGTTTTTTTGAGAAGAGGCGTCGAACAAGAGTCCAATTGGCACCACGAACAACTTGCACTGGCGTTGAGACATCAAGCTTTTGCTGCAATCTTTTGAGCACCTATTTGAGAAAGAGAAGGCCAAGAACAACATCTTTTGCGAGAAACACCATCCCGCACATTCAACGCCTTTTGAAGTTCTCAACCCAATCACTCGTCCCGCTTGCAGCCACTCCGCCCACTGCCCGCCCGCAACGACGGGACGGAAGCGGGGCGCAATCGACCGCTCATGGACCAACTCTTCGAGAGCGACATCCTCTTGACCTCAAAGCAGATGAAGGCGTACTTGATCTCCAGTCACTTCCGTCGTTCAATCGATTGCTTTAGGATCGTTGTGGCGGAAGCGGAGAAGCGAAACGGCGGACGTCGTCGCGTGAAGCGGAAGGTGATCACGGGCGGCGTCTATCGTTGGCCCAAAGGCGCGCCGATTTCGTTTTCGTTCCGCGATTCCGACAGTCCGTCCTCCTCTCTTCTCGTTTGATCGCGTGGATTGCAGAAGAGTGGCGGCTGCTGATCATCGAGGGCCTGAAGCTTTGGGAACGCGAGACGTGCATTCGATTTCGCGAGAACGCGCACGCCAAAGATCGGCTGGAATTCATCAAGGGCGGCGGGTAAGCGTCAATGGGCGGAGAATTCGAGTGGACCATTTGGATGGAAAGATCTTTCGAAGCTAGAAAATAAGCAGCATTGAACACTGACAATGCGTGCTGTCTATCGAAGAACGCTGCTCGTTTGATGATCTCAACGCTGTTGTTACCGTCAAACATTGCTGAACTCAACACGCTATTACCTACGGGCATCACTCACCTTCGTGTTTCAGTTGTTACTCGAGCGTCGGGAAGACGGGCGGCAATCAAAAGATCTCCATTGGACTCGGCTGTGAGGACGTGAGTTCTCACTTTCTTTCCACTCACTCCTCTCGTCCTAAAGAAAGGAATCGTGAGCCACGAGGTGGGTCACGCGCTGGGCTTCTGGCACGAGCAGTCGCGACCCGACCGCGACAAGTACATTCGATTGTACGTTGCTTTCTTTCTTCTTTGCATTCACGGATGCCCGATCGATAGGAACGACAAGTACATTGCGGGCGGAACGGACGGGAACTTCGCGAAACGCTCGGATTTGGAGGCCGACGGGATGGGTTTGCCCTACGATCTGGGCTCCGTAAGGAACGAATGACAGGCATTCCATTCATCTCACTGCTTTAGGTCATGCACTACGTATTTTCCTGCTTTCTTCTCCTTTTTTCTATCCTCGTTTTAGGGTCCCACCGCTTTCACGTTGGACTGGGACGAGAACACAATCGTCACGAAAGATCCGAAGTACCAGCACACGATCGGGCAACGGCGAGGGCCGTCGTTCATCGACGTGAAGCAAATCAATCGACTCTACTGCTTCCAGACGTGTGCTGGCACTCGGGTACGCCTTTCCATCTTCTTCCCTCCATTTCTTTCTTCAGGTCCAATGCCACAACGGCGGCTACGCGGACCCGAACGACTGCAATCGCTGCAAGTGCCCGCCCGGCTTGGGCGGCCCGTCGTGCACGCACGTCGAGCAGGGCGCCCACTCGGCCATCACGTCGCCGTTGTGCGGCGGCGAGCTCCAAGCGCAGGGCTTCTGGCAGCATTTGACCCACAAAGTGCGTCTTCTCGCTCATCCCCACTCATTCTTTCGTTGATTTGAAGGGAAAGCAGCGCTGCGTGTGGCGAATCCGCGCCCCGAACGCCCGCATTCGCTTCATCCTCGACAAGGCGAGCTACCAGTGCGAGAGCACGTGCAAGTCCTTCGTCGAGATCAAACACAACTCCGACTTTCAACAGATCGGCTTCCGTAGCTGGTACGCCCTCATTCTGTCGATCAATACTCATTTTTTCTCGTTAGCTGCGACGAGAAGAACGTGGAGACGGTGTCCGAGCAAGCGGAAGTGATCGTCATCCACGACTCGGCGGAGATGACGCGCGACGGCGCCTTCACCCTTCGCTACATCCAAGGTACTCGTTTTGACTCATTGAGTGCGTTATTGGATTGGCTGCCCTCTAACCATTGAACACCATTGATCTGTTTGTTGCAGACACGGGCGCCCCGCTGCCGCGTCCGCCGCCACCGGCGTGGGTGCCCGGAAGCGAGAATCGGGCCTTCCGCGGCGTCCAGAACAAGGGCGGCGTCATCGAGAAGTTCATCCTCAACGCCATTCCGAAGGTGCGCGACCCGAACAAGCCGGTGGAGTCCGTTCTGTCGATCTTCACGGACTACGCGGCCTCCTCCTTCCTCGGCGCCCACCGCGATAATAAACGTTGAAGGGTTCGTGCGGCTGTTGTTTGTTGCTGGCGGAATAAACGAGAGGAGCGAACAGTGGAATGGATGATTTAGTGGGTGTGTGGTAGTCGTTTGGTTCAACGACCTCCTTTACGATCGAATAGCTTGCTTGCTCGTGGAATTAATCGAATGGACCCATCGTTTCTATCGGCTTGATTGGATCGTTGGAATATTCAATCGATGAGTTTGTGGAATTGGCTTCCTTACCGTTCCGAAAGCTTCACAACGCGCACTCTGTGTGTTGGGTTGGTCACGATGAAAACTGCAGTTATTCTCTCGCTTCTCGCTTTCCTTCTCTGCTCTACCGTCTGCGATGCCGTGTGGTGTTTCTGCTACGACTCGAAGGAGTGTCCCGGCATGAAGAAGGTGTGCGACTAGTGGATTGCAGAGAGATCGAGCCGAAGTTGTCTAAAAGCCTAAAGTTTAAGTAAAAATTGTTCTGCTTGCTGAGGAACACCAAAGTGATCTTTGAAATGATTCCGCCCGCTTGCAGGCCGACATGATGCTCGTCCACTGCCAATACCGCTGCTTCATGCTGGAGCAGAACGGCGCCATCGTGCAGCAAGGGTGTTCGTGCAGGTGAGTCCTCCGCCTTCCTCTATCACCACTCGTCAATTCATCGCTTGATTGCAGCAACTACCGCGGCAACGAAGAGACACGCACGAAGGATTACACTCGCCGTTTCTGCAATCGCGACGGGTGCAACCGAAAGAACACCTGTTGATTAGCCGGGAGTGTGTTGCTTTGTGGCTCCTTGCAGTGTCGAGTGGAATAAACTTTCTTTCTTGTCTCATGGGCAATGCAAGAAACGACGTCTGATCAGAAGCGTTGTCTTGTTTTTGGGATTGACGGAGTTTGCGAAGGACTTCGAATAAAAGTTGTTGCCAACAGAAGGCAGTAATTAGCCGCCTCGCGCCGTCTTACAGTTGGAGAGCTCACGAACAACCGAACCGAAACACTTGCTACCTCACAGGAATCTCCGATTTATTGCACGGGCAAGTCACAAGAAAGCATCGAATTACAGCTGCAATAAAAGCCGCCTCGCACAATCAGCGTGGCTCAGCGGTGGACGGACGTCTATTCTTTGAACCACTGGACGTCAACAAACGAGAAAAGATTGTCGCCTCCGCTGAGCAGCTGGAAGATCTCCTGGCCGGCGATGTCCGTCGGCGGCGTGTAATCAAAGAGCTTCTGGCCGCCGACCCACACCTCGTAGTTCTTGGCGTGCCGCTTCAGTCCGAGGTCGTAGAGCGAGTCGGAGTGCAGCGGTTGGGTGTTGCGCACGTCCTCCGGCGTCCACTTGCCGCCCACGAACTGGCTGAATTTCACGCGCCCGTCGTCGAGGTCGAACAGAACGGAGAGCGCAATGGTGGTCTTGTCGCGGCAACGCAGTTGGATCGCCATCTTCCGGCAGCCCGACCACAAGCGAACGGTGAGCTGCAGGCTCGTTCCTGCAACCCCAAATGAATGCTGAAGAACAAAGTGAACGAACCCTCGATCCACGAGATGGTGGGGATGAGCCCCAAGTAGGGCACGGAGTTGGCCTGGCCCTTGATCTCAAACGTGTCCAACGAGACGCCGTCGCTCGTCTCGACGAAGCGGATCCACGAGATGGGCACCACGAACGGGTAGAAGCCCACGAGTTTGCTGTTGCCGAACACCTCGAATTTGTCCCTGTGCACTAGGATTCTAAACGAGCGGGATGAGCGAAGGAACAAGGAGGAAGCATTGTGATTGAACGAAGCTCTCCCTGACTCCTTTAGCTTATTTTCCGCTTACTTCATGTCCACAGCGACGCCCTCCTTGAAAGGATTCGAGACGTAGGTCGGCGTCAACCATTTGCCCTCGTGGTGAGTGTTGAAGAGAACCTGTAAGCATCAACGAATCCCTCTTCCGCGTGCTTTCACTCACGGTCCCCGCCTTAAAGTCGACAAGAATGTAGAAGGGGACCTCCGAGTTGCTCAGATCGCCCGGAACGGTCGGGTGGCGATCGACAAACGCGATGAACGACGTGCTGGCGCCGGCGACGAAGCGGCAGTTGATTGCGATCAGATTGTGAGGGAAGAGCTCGAACGGGCGTCGCGGTTCGCCCTTTTCCTGCTTCTCCAGCACGAACTGCAGCGAGAATGAAAGGATTGAATGAATCGAGGACTCACCTTCTTAACGGTAAAGTCCTTCCCGCCATAGCGGACGTGCATCGAACCGTTTTGAGCTGAACGAGTGGGTTGAACGATGGAATTCGGCGAGAAACTTACGGGGAATGCGGAAAGCAGCGGCTATCGAACTCGCGACCAAAAGAAACACGAAAAGCAAGTGCCACGCGGTCATCTTTCTTGAATTCTGCTCTTGGATCGAACAATTGTGATCGAGAGGAGGACGACCGTAAGCCGAATGATGCGTTGGAATCTGAAAGGACCCAATCGAAATGGTCGTTGAAAACAAGCTGTTAGTATAATTTGATGGTCTCTTGTCAGCATCGTTTACGCGTCGTTGAATAGTTGTTAAAGGTGACTCCTCTCGTCTAGTGATCTTTCATTAGCATTTAATGTGGTTGGAACACCTAGTCAACAAACAACGCGATTTGCTTTCCAGAAAAACAAATCGAATGATCAAAAGTAGAGGGTTCATGAACAAGCAGGATGCTATTGCTCACCAGTGCTAACTCTAGAATTTCTCACAGTTGTTATTTCAAGAATGAAAATAGCTGATCAACATCAAATAATTGTTCGTTCACTTCAGTTTATTTTCAAAGACAAAAGCACAATCATCACCGCTCGTTCGAACTCAAGGCTGCTGGTAAAAGCGGCGGACGGTGGCGGGCGGGGCGATCCACTCGACCTGCGTGACTCTCTTCCACACCTGGCCGAAGATGCCCAATCGATTGATGTTGAGCGGCGGGACGCGGTGCTTGAACGTGGCGAACTCCTTTCCGTTCACGTAGATCACCTGCAAACAACGGTGGCTTTGAGTTGGGACTGGAGGTCATGCGTGAAGCTGAATGGCTAGTTGCTCTATACTACGCGCTAACTCTACCGCGCGTTCCTCCCCCCTCACGAATTTTTCCTCCAGGCAGATGATGATGAAGTCGACCCACGCGTCCTTGCCGAACGGCAGACCGCCGGCCGTCTCCTCGGCGCCCCACGCGTTTTCGATGAACGAGTTGCGGAGGATGACGCCCTGCTCGAAGCGAACGTCGAGCAGCAAGGCGATCGTCGAGTTATCGCCCTGCAGAAGGCGAATGTCGCCCCGGTCGGCGTTCGTGAACTGAGCGGAGACTAGCACGCCCGTACCTGCAATAAATGGATTGACTATTGCTGATAGATGTTCTTAACGCTTCTTCACTGCCCTTACCGCTCTTCAGCCCGCTTCACCGCTTTCTACCGAAATATCTAGAGGCTTACCGGGAGTGAACACGCCGGTCGGCACGGACGCGTCGTAGGGCAACGGATATTCGTCCCCGCCGACGCGCGCCATGTGGATGATCATCCCTTCGATGTCCAGATTGTCGACCAGTCCGAGTGGGATGCGGTACGGGAATTCGAGCAGGAATTTGTTGGCCGCAAAGATGAGGAAGGTGTCATCAGCTGCTACGATCCTTGGCGAAAGAGTTCGTGTGAATTGAACGCAAGAGAACCCACTTGAACTCGATGATCTGTCCGGGCACGTACCAGCGATCCAACGCAACTTCCGTGCCCCATTGCTTTTTGCTGAGGGAGTTGAATTTGATCTGCAGGAAACAAACGAATCTTCTCTATCAAGCACTCAACTACTCGCCTTCTGAGCTGCCTGATCAAGGAAAATGTACAGCGGGACTTCGTTGTTGGTGAAGTCGTGGTTTTGCCCGGGCACGCCTTCCATCAGCGCAATCGACATCTGCTTTTGGTCCGTCGAAGTGGCGCCCTTGATGAAGAGCGTCTGCCCCACGCTCATCAGCGCCCAGTCGCCGCCCGGGTCCGAGTCTCGAGCCACCTACAAAAAAGAATTTAGATCAAACTGGATGACTGTTGCTAGAACTCAGTGTAAAGGTCGACAGCTGCCGTAATGCTTTCTTTCGATGAAAGAGACTTACGCGACGATGAGGAACAAGACTTTCTCTTGAGAGCTTCTTTGCCGACACACGGCCACTTGAAGCGAGTAGCAAGCACAAAACTACGAACAGCAAACTTTTGGAGTTCATCTCGTTCGACAGAAGCGAGCTGAAAGCCTTCGCACTACCGTTCTTTCCTTGCTTCAACGAGATGTGCAAATGAATTGCGGCAATCAACGTTCTCCGTACTAATCGGTCGACAAACGATCAGCATGCGGCTCGTAAAAACACAGTAAACGGTCAAAACGGTAAACGATGGGAATGACGCCATTAGTTGGGTAAACGATGGAAGCTGAAAGGTGCTTCAGTTTGCTCGTCTTTTCCGTTTGCATTTGGAGCGGCTGATTGATGACGAGCATGTGCAGAAGCCAAACCAAAACTACCGTACTGACTGCTCTGTAGCTACGAGCGGAATACTCAACGAGTGCATCTTTATTCTCACAACGGCACACACGAACAAATGAACCGTGCAGGATCATGACTTGTAGTCTTTGGGGTAGGTGAACTCGACGCCTAGCAGCGCGCTGCCCTCGCAATTGTTCATTCGGATGCTGCGGATGTCCGTGGGGATGGAGCGGTGGCGGAAGGAGCCCACTTGCTGGCCTTCTACGTACAAAATGAAGCGGTAAGCTTCGGCTTCGAGGACGAGGTCCGTCACGCCGCGTTGCTTGATGGGCGCCACCGCGTTCTCGTCCGCGCCCCACGCGCCGTTCACGTAGCCGTTCATTCGGATTGTGCCGGCCGGAATGTCGAGCGTCATGCGAAAGCCCACCGTCCAGCCGTCTTTCAGCATGAAGTCGAGGTTGACGCCCTGGCAGTTCGGCGCCACGTACACCGACAACCACAACTTCGTTCCTGCAGCAAAAGAAAGATTAATGTCTAGTGAAAATATGTGAGTGGATACCCGGAACAAACGAGAGCTGCGGCACCTCCTCGTCGTACGGGATGGCGTTCTCCTCCCCGTACGAAGTGACTGCCAGAATGTTCACGCCCGGGTCTTCCGTGTAGACGTACGCGTTCTCAACGATCGACAACGGCAGTCGGTAGGTGAACTCCGTGATGAGTTGGTTGTGTACAAACACAAAACAGTCCTCACTTCGCAGCCAAACGCTGCAAAGAAACGGGACGGTAAGTGGATTAGAAAGCAGTAAGATTGGTAAGACATCTATAGGCGTTTGAACGGTAATTAAAACTTTTAAAGAACCCAATAAGCAATCCCCGGCCTACCGAAAGTGGATCATCTCGCCCGGAGTGTTTGGGTTGCCCGCACTCTCCTCGGTGCCCCACGTGCCGTTGCTGTGGGAGTTCACCTTCACCTGCAATCCCCTCACTCTTGAATCGATAGAAACCGATCGACAACTCACGACTTTGTGCTCAAAGTCGACCTTCACGTAGATCGGGACCTCCGCTTTCGTGTAGTCGCCGTTGGGGGCCGGCTGGCCGTTCATCAACGCGAATTCGACGTACTTGGTTTTCTGGGTGGAGGCGACCTCGACGGCCCACGTTTGGCCGACTTTTGGCCACGCGCCGCGGCTTACTTCGCGGTTAGCTTCCAAGAACTAAAGAAAATTGAGTAATTGCTGGAAAGCTGGGCTTACCGTGGGATTGGTAATTAGAATAAAAAAGAGTAAATGAACGACGAGTAATTGAACCGTGCGCATGGCTTTCCCGCAGTTGCTAACCCTTTTTCTTCTATCCACGTTTGTTTGATGCCGTCTTTTGCTGCTAGTTCATTTGAATTCAAACGATCTGCAGGGCGTTGACAACATCGCATAAAATCGGTTAATGCTCTTCCGTCAACGTGTTTCTTTTATCGGTTTGCTCTGGAACTGTCAACCATTTGAATTTGATCACTTGCGAGTACATTTCCTTGTTTCAAAAACTTTCCATCCCCGGTTCGAAAGAAACAAAACGAGACAAAGAATATGAAAGAAAGTTTACGATCCGTAGCGGAAAAGCGCTGCCGGTCGGACGGTCGCCGGCTCGGCGGAGACGACCATAAACCGAACAGAACTGTCGGCTGTTCGAAAGTCTGAGAAGCCGGACTGTGTGAGTGAACGTCTATGCGTTGTGTCTACCGTCAGTATGTTGTGTTCAGTGCGGCGTGATTGCACCACGTGATCTCTCCGCCCTCCTCTGTGCCCTCTTCGCACTTCAAATTCTTTTCTTTCCGCTTGATTTCCCGCCGAACAACAACAAACAGCCGCAGAAACTGGAGGGTTTATCACTCCAAGAGGAAGCAGATGAGAGGAGGGATGATCATCGGTTGACGAAATCGAAGACGATCGACCCGCGCGGATGCGGCGAGTGGGAGGAGGCGGGGGAACTCGTTTATCAGCAGGCGGCTGCGCGAGAAAGCGGACGGGAAGCGAGTGGATTCCGGATGGCGCGAAACCGCAAGCTTCTTCGCGTTTCGCCCTCCGGCAAGCCGCGCCGCCCGCAGTCAACGCGCCGCCGAGATTCCCGACTTCTGCCGCGCCGTTCTTCTCGACGCGCGGGGATCACGCGAAACAAAGCCGGCGGAAGGGCGTGATTCATTCGGAGGAGTTTGCGGTCTCGTCGATCATGCGTGCACAAGTGGACGCTTTTGGCACTCGCCGTTTCCCTTTGGGACTTCTGCGAGTTCCTTCAAGCCCACTTTCCTTTTGTGAGCTCACGCAACGCGGGTGGCGTCCACCTCTTTTTTGCACCCCCATGCAGTCGTCCACCCACTCGCGCTCGCGCGTTCGCGTTTGGTTTCTCGTTTGTTTTTTGCCAGCGCCTTGCGATCGCCATCACTCGTCGACGCGCGGCTCCGACGCGCCCACGCAAAGCCGAAAGGTGTGAAGAAGGCGGGGGGCGGGAGGCGTGAACGAGAAGAGTTCTTGCGTTCATTTTGCAGACGAGATCAAGCCGCGTTCGCTTGTTGCTTTCGTGATGCAGCCGCGAGCCCTCTGCTTTCCGTCTTCTTTTTTCTCCCCATTCGAACGACGTCAAGTGGCCACTCGCCGCGCGCTGACCGCCGCCCCGTCCACTCGGCGTTTCCGTTTTTTGGTGGGCGAACGGCGCGCCCTCTCCGCTCTTCTGTTCGTCTTCGTAATGAGCCCTCCGCGCGCCGTCCGATTGCGTGAAGGACGGCGGAGGACAATCGCGGCGTCCTTCACGTTCATTTTTTTTCTTCGATTGTTGCCGGACATCCGGAGGTTCGATCGCTTCCGATCGCGCCTTGTGATTGTTTTTGACGTCCACGATGCGTTTTGTTCGCCGTCCAAGCCTTCTCTTTTCGTAATCATTGATCGCCGCATTCTCCTCTCTTGCGAATCAACGGCGCGGTTCGTCTCCCGTGGAACGACGGCGCGCGGACGGCTGCGAGTTTCTAATTCGAATTACGAAGAGAAGAACAGCAAACGACAAAAGGCGGCGGGACGTCGACGAGGGAACAAATCCTTTCGTGTTTTGTTCGCATTCCTCGCGGCCTTCATCGCTTGTCTCTCCATCGTTCGACGGTGAGCGCGTCGAGTCGCGCGCAAACCCGTCCTCGACGTCTCTGCGGGTCGACGTGAAGAAGGTGATCGAAGGGCGTGGCGCTTGCAAGATGAACACAGAGGCGTTTGTGCGAGGTTGTTTTCAGTTCGCGATCGAGCAAGCCGAAAAGCAAGCAAGAAAGCGGAAGTCAAGGCCTGGTTGGACCAAAAGTAGCGAGAAGTTTGGCGATCAGAAAGCGACGTGCCAATTCGCGCTTCACACGTCCGCCTCCACGCACGTCGCCGTCCTTGTCGACTCGTTTTCACGGTCGTCGAAGCCGGACTCCAAAATGAGCTCGAAGCATGAGGCTTCTGACCGCGTGAATGCCGTCAAAAGAAATCGAGAAGCCTGCGGGAGGCAAAAAACGGCGACGCGTAGGTGAATTCCAATTCTTTCGCGCGCCTTTCGGCTCGCCGAAGGTCAAACGCAACCGCAAAGAAAGAAAAAACAAGAAAGGCGCGCAAGGTGGCGCGGCGCGATGCCGTCGGCGCGAAGTCAACTGGGCGGAAAAACCGAAAGTGGACGGCGAGTGGGCGGCGAGTAGGCGGAAGTCGAAGCGACTTTCTTTCACATTTTTTGCGTCGAGTCTTCACGGTCCTCGACGGCGACGCAATAGACGAGCGTGGGACAAATGCGGGACGTTTGTGCGGCCGATGGGCTCAAATTTTGTCTTCGACCGTCCACTTCTGTTCCCTCACGTTCAACCGGTAATCACTCGTCTCTTGCTTCGTTTCGACGTTCACCGTCAACTTCTTTGCGTAATGAAGCCGCTTTTTGCTCGCCTTTTTGAAATGTTGCCTGCGGCTTCTCCCCATTGCTCGGCCACTCGGCTAGTTGCCCGCCAATTACTTGTCTCTATTCGACGGAAGTTCCCCCTTGTCGAGTCGAGACTCCTTCTGCGGTCATCCACGCCGAGCATCGATCACCAGCAGACGCCACTCGCGAAGGGCGCGGGCGGAAGCGGACGAACCGCGCGGATTGACGTGAAGCAACAAACGAGGAGGAAGCCGCCGAAATCTTCTTCTTTGGGTTCGGGTGATGACGATCATCTTCGCCGTTCCCCCGCGCGCTTCTTCGTTTTTATCACTCGCCCCGTCGTCGCGCCGCGCCGTTCGAAGCGAAAGTGCCGTCGGCGTCGGTCGTCTTCGAAGCGGCGGGCGACAGACGCGCTTGGCGGCGTGGTCGAGCGTGGTCGATTGTGCGGGGGCGCGAGTGCGAGGAGAAAGTTCCGTTGCAGTTGTTCGTCTTCAATTGATCACAACAATCTGCTGCTGGTTGATCAGCATTGTTCCAGTCTATTCCATTAGGAAACTCGAACCCTAGCGTGCTTGTGGTGAACCTTGATCAATGAACCTAAACTCTCGAATTCATGTTGTTTCGTGCTCTCAAAACTTCACTCTTCGCCGGCCGCCTTTGTCTCCGATTTGAATCCGAGCGGCTTCTTTCGATTCGACTCGTTCCGTTCGGCTGGTTTGTTTCTCGCCGTTGCTTCGGGAACAAGAGCGACCACCGATGTTTGTTGAAATCAACTCGTTTCTTTCGGTTGCGGGCAACGAAAGCGGCTGACCTTCGACCTCACATCTCGTCCTTCTTTCTTCGCCTCTTGCCTCACAATCAGCTCTTGCCCAACCGCTCGATTGGAGGTCTCGCTTCATCACAGCCCGCTCGATTTACTTCCACGTTGCTGCAGAGGCGTCGAAATCCCCTTATGTGAATTGCTCGAATTGTGAACGTGTTCCTCGCGGGTGTTTCCACGCCCCGCTCGACTCGACGCTCGAGTCGAGTCGAAAACAATCGAAAGAATCCGCCCGAGTGATTCAAAACCGCCCGCCCGCCGTCTTGCTCGTCCTTCGGCCGCCGCCGCCGCCGCCGTTCCACTCGCGTCGATGCGGGAGGTTCGGAACTGCGCGCTCGACGTTGCGGCGGGTGATCCGCCCGCCCTCCCCGCCCGCCGGCCGTCTACCTGCCGCCCGCCCGCCCGCTTCTTCCGCCTTTTTGTTTCGATTGATTGCGGCCGGGCGGGCGGCGGATTTTAATCGCCGAAACTCAATCGAGTTCTCAATCATTTCGCCGCACCTCCGTTGATGGACGCCCCTGCTGGCTTTCGATTACCCTCTTCTTCCCTTTCATCAGTTAACTCATAGCATGTCTGTTCGCTTAAAGCGAGGGCAGCGCGGAGATTCGAGAGCTTTGGTGTGGCTGCCGCAAAGTGTGCACTCCCGATCGTTACTCTTTGCTTACCGTGCACTCCCATTCACTCGTTTCCACTTGCCTTCCATCCATTCGCTCACTCTCTTCTCCTTCTAGATGTTGGCCGTCGTCCGTTGGGCGCCGCTTCTTCTGCTTGCGGGCGTCATTGCGGCTGGACTCCAGGGTGAGTTCTCCCAACTGAAACGAACAGAGTGGGCACAAGATCCATGATGTTTTCGACACGCCGCTCTGCGGATTTCCGGTTCAAATTCACAAGGCAGCAAACCGGGTGGTCTTCTCGGCGGGCGGAATTCCGCACCGATTTTATCTCGCGGGCACGTGCTTCTCGGGGAGCCCATCCTTTTGGCTTTTCACACCTCGGCGCGCGCGCAAGAAGCGGTTTTCGAGGCGTTGCGGCTGCCAAAAGCCGAGCGATTAGGATCGATCCCTCTGCAAACACATCCGCCCGTCACTCGTCCCCGTCGATGAAAGACGAGCCGAGGGATAATCGGAAGTGACAAGCGGGTTCGTCCGCCGTTCGCCGATCGGCGGCTGTGGAAACAACGAAGACGGATTGAGGCGCGAAGGGACGGGCGAAACGAACACCAAGGGATTCGTAGCGGAAATTGTGGTCACAAAGAAGCTTAAAGGATTAAAGAAAGATTGGGGAGAACACGAGAAACAACCTTTAATCCCACTGGTTTCAGTCGCCCTCGCCGACTCGAACGACCTCGACGAGGAGGACGTGGAGGAGCGCGCCCACTTGCAGCACTCCGGCCAGCGCGCATCCTTGGGCGATGCCGTGGACGAGTCCGTTTCGGCGTCGTTGACGCTCGCGGGCAGCGGCGCCGGCTCCAAGTCGCACGAATCCACGGAGCCGGCGGCCGTCTTCGACTCGCGAGAAGCCGCCCAGCCGGAGATCGAGCGGTCGGAAGGCGAACGAAAAGCGGAGGTTGTGACTCCCGCCTTTGCGTTCCCGTCGACGACCACCGAGAGCTCGACCACTTCGACGACCACCGAAGAACCGACGACTTCGACCACCACCGCTCGCTCGTCGACCACCGAGAAGACGGCGTCGGCGAAGAACAAGAGCGGCGCGCACCACAACGTCGATGAGGACGAGCCGGGCGTGTGCAAAGACCGCCACGATTTGTGCAAATTCTGGTCCTCCATCGGCGAGTGCGAGTCGAACAAGGAATGGATGAGCAGGGCGTGTGCGATCTCCTGCGATCGGTGCAACGGTTCGCTTCCTTCCGCTCTTCGTTTAATCCCTCTAGTTCAGGCTCGACGATCTGCATCGATCGGCATCGTTTGTGTTCGTTCTGGGCGTCCATCAACGAGTGCGAGACGAACAAAGTGTGGATGTTGGTTCAATGCGCAAAGTCCTGCAAGTCCTGCAAAGGTTCGTTCGGGAGGGCGCCTCCTCTCTTCGCACATTCCTTCTAACCACTCACTGCCCACTTTAAGGCCAAGCGATCAACGACAAATCGCCGCCGAACAACGGCGAGTTCCGCGAGTCCGACTGCACGTTCGTCTCGTCGCACGAAGGTCAGTTCGCTACCATTCTTCTGCCCACTCCTTCCGTCTGCAGACACGTCCACTCGACGCGCCCTTTCGATCAACGACGTCCGTTCGAACAACGCAAATTTCGGCTGCGTGCCCGAGATGGCGGCCCCGAACTGCAAGCGGAATCTCTGCTTCCATTTGAACTTCCGCTCTTTTGACGGCTCATGCAACAATCTGGAGCACCCGCTGAGCGGCGCCGCCTTCCGGCCGCTCCACCGACTTCAGGATCCGATCTACGACGACGAGTTCTCTGCTCCTGTTTGTGAGTTCCGCTGGAATCTTTGGTTTGCGGGATCGGGAGGTTGGAAAGCCTGAAAAGACTGACTCTTGAGATCGTCTGTCGTCGTTCAACTTGTGGTTGCTCGTTCTCCTCTGTTTCACTTGTTAATAGAAGAAACTTCTGCCTTAAACACCCTTACCACTTCACTGTTCCTTCTCACTTCTACCTTCCAGCCTCGCTTCTGCGACAACGCCCGTCGTCTCGCGAAGCTTCTCGCTTGATGCTGAGCTCGTCGTCGGAGATCAGCGGCAAATCGAACGCTCTGCTGATGCAATGGGGGCAGTTTTTGGCGCACGACATGGCCAAGACGACGATGTTGAACAATCAGGAGTGCGCCTCGTGCACACCGCAAGGCGGCCGCTGCTTTTCGGTCATTTTGAGCCGACTGGATCCCACGTGAGTCGCGTGAATTGGCGCAGCAGATTTCACGCGGGATTTCTTTCAGTTTCGGCCGCTTCCAATGCCTACCGGTCGCCCGCTCGACTCCCGTCTGCGGCAGCGGGCAGGGCCGGTTCCGCGAGCAGTACAACGAGAACACCGCGTGGATCGACGGCTCGATGGTTCGTGTCAGGTTGATTCGATCGTTTGACGAATGCGGGCGTTCAGGTCTACGGAAGCAGCAACCGCGATCAGTTCCTCTTCCGACAGGGCGGCTTCCTGAAGACGAACATCATTCGTGGGCGAGTATTCCCGCCGGTCGACGCCGCTATGAACATCGTGGCGGGCGACGATCGAGCGAACATCTTCGTTGGATTGGCGTCGCTGCACACGCTCTTCGTTCGGCAACACAACAAGTACGTTACTGTCTGATGATTGCTGGCACATAAGTGGATAGTTCGGGCTTGAGATTCTAAGGGAATCGTACGAAAGCTAACCGCCTTTCTCGTTATTCCTTGCTCAAACTCACACTCCGTTTGCAGGATCGCGGCAACGCTGCAGCGACTGAACGAGCACTGGGATCAGGACCGCATCTTCCACGAGACGCGGCGCATCATCTCCGCCTACATCCAAAAGATCACTTACGACGAGTACCTACCCCGTCTGCTGGGCAAGGGCTACAAGAAGCTGATCGACAAGTACGAGGGCTACGATCCCGAAGTGAACCCCAACATCGCGAACGAGTTCACCGGCTGCGCGTTCCGCTTCGGGCACGGCATGATCCAGGAGTTCTACCCGTTCCTGAACGAGAACTACGACCAGATCGGCGGCATTCCGTTCAACGAAGGTGGGTGCAGAGCGCAGGAGGTGGAGCGGTCTTTAGTCACTGCAAATAGACACTGGCCTTTGCTTTGAAGCTTCTTACGTTTACTTACAACCTCTCTAATCCCCCTCGGTTGCAGGAATGTTCAAATCGCAGCACATCATCAACAACGGCGTGGACCCGCTGCTCCGCGGACTCATGACGCTGCCCTCGAAGATGCCGCAGCGCTTGACGCCCGCCGTCACGGAGCGCATCTTCGGCAACTCCGATTTGGGTTCGATCAACATTCAGCGCGGCCGTGACCACGGGATTCCCGGTTCGTTTCATCTGCCGCATTAATTAATGCAATGTTTCTTTAGGCTACACGGCGTGGCGAAAGTTCTGCGGCCTGACGGAAGTGAACTCCTTCGACGACCTGAACACGACCATTTCGAACATCATCGTTCGGCAGAACCTGGAGACGCTCTACAAAGACGTTCGTACGTTCCTTCCATTCTCTTGAACTCCTTTAACCGTCTACGTGCAGATCAGATCGACATGTACGTGGGCAGTTTGCTCGAAGACCCGCTGCAGGACGCGCTCGTCGGGCCGACGCTCGGCTGCGTGATCGGCAAGCAGTTCCGGGCGTTGCGCGACGGCGATCGGTTCGTTCACTTGCCTTCTTGCTTCAATCAACCCACTTGTTTGCAGTTTCTACTGGGAGAACGAAAAGATCCTCCGGGCGGACCAAATCGCTGAAATCCGAAAGATCACAATGGCGCGCGTGCTGTGCGACTCGTCCGACGGAATGAAGAGCGTAAATGACTGTCTAAAGCAAACCAATCAATTTAATTCATTGTTTAAGGTCCCGTTCCGCTCCTTCGAGCAGGTCAAACTCCCCAGCCAGCTGCTGAAGTGCGAGAGCGTGCCGGCGCCCAAACTGGACAAGTGGAAGGAGGACTTCGGATTGGTGGCTTGAGGCGGCCGTCCACTGCTCGTTTGCTCAACTCTCCTCTTTGTTATGGGTGCGACGAATGGCCGATGGCACTCGTCTTAGGATCCTCTCTCTCCTCCTCTCTCGTGCCATCAATCTTTCCGTGTACTCATGGCCATTCGTACGTGATAATAAGCACTCATTTCTTGCACTCAAATTCCTCTTCTCCTTTTTCTTCGTCTGTCGATTGATTTCTGTACAGCCAAATGGATCCTCCCTCCTTCTTCCACTTCGTCCTGTCTTTCGCCTCGTTCGTCTCGTCTTTCATCGCGTGTACATGAGTCTTTCCCTCTGTTTGTCGGTTCGTACGTTTCGATTAAAGTTCTTCCGTCGAATAAACGACTTATCATCCGTGGGAAATAGGAAAGCGGAAATCAATCGAACGGCTTTTCTCGTCGCCCGCCCGCGCGCCTGCCTGCCGGCCGGCCGGTCGCCGAGTGACCGTCGCCGCCGCAAAGTCGAAAGTTCGCGAGCGGCGGCGGGCGCGGGGGCGAAAGGAAGAAAGAAGCGAGTGGCCCCCGAAAGTGACCGGCCGGCCGCCCGGCGCACTCGCCGCTCGGCGCTTTTGGTTTCGGCTCGCCGCCCTGCCGACCGCCAGTGCCCTCGCGACGTCCACTCGCTCTCGAACCGCCCCGCTCCGACCCGTCCGCTCGCTCTTTCGTTCAGTGCGGACACACCCGCGTGTTTGTCCGCCTCGCTCTGGTCCACACGTTTGCCCTTTCGTCTGCCCACTGGTCACCCGCCTGCCTGCCTGCTCGCCGCCGCTCTCGCCGCAACGAAAGTCGGTAGTTTCCGCTCCGCTCTTTCCGCGCGCCGCTCGCCTCCGTCCTTCTTTCGTTTCATGTCGTTTCGTTCTGCTCTGTTCTTGCTTTCGGTTTGCGTACGAACGAACGAGCGAGTGGGAGCAATTCGCCGTCGATCGATCGGAGATAACGAAAGAAAAAGAAGACGGAGGCGGAGGTTTGATCGCATTTGCTCGCTCGCGACGGCGCGACGGTCACTTGATCGTTTCGATTATTGATTGCTCGCTTTTACTCGCGACTTGCACTCGCTCGTTGAAGACGAGTGCACGTAAAGAAGAGAAATTAGACGAGAGCCACTCGATTGTCGTTGTCTGCAGGAAAAGAAACGACTTTTTTTACCACAGACGAAGCTTTTTGTTAGGTCACGTGAAAAGCGCGTGTTTAAAAGCTCTGCATCTTTTATTCCGCTCGTTCTCGTTGGAACCGGCCATGAACTCTGCACGTGCCTAGCTAATGGATTTTTGGACGAAAAGCGCTTCTTTTTCCCGCACTCTGTGGTTTCGACGGTAGCGAAAGCCACTTTCCGTCTGTTACGGAGAATGCCGGACGTTGTTGTTGTTGCGGTTGCACTTGACTCTTCCTTACCGATTCCACTTTGTTCGTGTTGCTGGACGACCTTCGGAAGAGCGGGCGGGAGCGAGCGAGGGCGTTTGGATCGGAAATGTCAGGAGCGAGCGGCCGCCCGTCGCGCGCGGCGATTTCCCGCACTCGCCGCCTTTTCTCTCGGGTTCTTCCGCTCGCCGGCGCCTCGCTTTCGCTCTTTTCGTTTCTTTTTCGCGGAGTCACGTGCTTCCGCCCGCTTCGCTCCGTTCTCATTTGTTTCTTTTCAGTTCGAGCTCGTTCCCTCATCTTCTTGCTCAATTCGATCCGAAGATGAGTCGCGCGAGCAGCTCGGATTCGCTGAAGTCGCTGTTCGAGGAGGACGAGTTCGAAATGGTCGAATTCGAGGTGAGTTCTTCTCCATTACCTTCATTCCCTCTTGTTCGTTCCAGTCGCTCCGAATCAAATCACCGCCGCAGTCCAAACTGAGCAACGAAGACGAGATGCTGGCGGCGTACAGCCAGGCGTTCTGCCCGACGATGATCGAGGTCGCGGATGCGAAGGAGGCTCAACATAATGCCCGCAAGCGAATGCTCGCGAAAATCCAGGAGTTCACGGACGGAATCACGGATTTCTTCCCCGTCGGCGAGAGCGACCGTCCCGACTGGCTGCTCGATCGGGAGAACCGCGTAGTGGACGCCGTGATCGCCGCGAACCTCGACATTTTGTACCGCGCTCACCACCGTCAGCTGGAGCACGGCGAGACGGAGGCCGCCGCTCGTTTGCGCGCGCAGTTCGCCCGTTTGAGCGAAGTTTTGAGCGAACGCGGCCACAAGAAAGCCGCCCAGTTCGCCAAGCAACACGAGCGGATGGAAGCCGACGCGGCTCCCGAAGACTCGGGGTGGTTCCGCTTCAACGACGAGTCCATCCTCAACGACTACGCGGTCATTCGACAGGTTCGTCCGTTATTCCTGCTTCTCTTCTTTGTGGGTGCCCTTTAAAATGAGTGTCTTCTCATTTGTCAACGGAGTAACGAGTCGCTTGTGTGAAATCTAAACCAAATTGTGTCTAAGAACATGTCCCGACTTCTTACCACTTACGTTTTTCCTTTAGGCCCTGAAGATGGTCGCCAAAGTCATCCGAACAAACACGAACAACCAGTTCGACGCGTGCATTCGTCTGCTTCAAGAGAAGGACAAGGAGAAGACTCTCTACGCGAAGGAGGAGGACGTGGAGAAGGACGAGAAGTTGCGGTCTCGACTGCTCCGCCTGCTCGACCACCTGGAACGCTGGCGGGAGTTCGTGAGTGTTCGCTACGGCCACTTCTTGTCGCTGCGCTACGAGAAGGCGTACGCCGTCGAGGAGACGGAGGCGGTAAGCGACAAAGAAACGTAATGCAGTTGATTCGTGTGTCTGCAGATGAAAGAAGCCGTGGAGAGCTTCGACGCGACGGAGAAGGAATTCGACGAGCTGTTCGACTATTTCCGCTCCCAACTCAACGACACACTCCAGCTGTGCGTCGACTGCGGGCAGCCGGAGATCGCGTGGCTGCAGTTCGCCGCGTTGTGCCACAAGTGGACGAAACAGCCGCAATTCACGTCGTTTGGCATGGATTCCAACTACAACGTCATCTACGAGCGATCCAACGTTGTGGTGAGGGACTTGTTGAAGATGCGGGAGTTGTGAGTTCAATCTAATCGTAGCGAGTAATCAAATGATCGATTGCAGCATGGCGCACAACCAGCTGTTGGACCCGCGGAAGGCCGAACAGAAGAGCGCCCGATTTGCCGTCTACACGTGGTACAAGACGCACTTCTTCGTGGGACGCTCCTGCACCTTCGTGTCGGCGTGGCGCGAGCGTCCGGAGGCCGTCGACTGGCCAACCGTCGCCCAGTGGACGAAGTGGGCCCAAAACGACGATCCCGTCTTTCCGCCGATGCCCGCTGTAGGGTGGACGGCCGCCTGCGTGGTGCTCGAAGCTTGGCAAGAAGAAACCGCCGACTGCAACGAGTTCGTCGAGGAGCTGGAGACGATCGCCCAGGAACGCCGCGATTACCTCGAACTCTTTAAGGAGATGGCGACGCTGGCGATTGAATAGAGGAATTCTCCCTTGAAATGTACAGCTCTCTAAGGACCTTTTTTACTTCGTACTTGTGTCTGAATTTCCTTTTGTTGCAATCCATCATCCACATTCCTTTCTTCACTGCCATTCTATGAACTGTACATATTTCTTCTCAACTGTAAACCTCATCAACTTAACGAATCGACTGTCTGCCGACCACACCACTGCTATCCGTTTGTCCACTTGGATCCCGTTTTGTCCCGTTTTTGAGGTCAGCTCAACGGTGTTTTCTTGTGTGGGCACGTGAATAATTCCCGAAATAAAGTTGACGTCCCTGTTCGGCCAGTCGACACACTGATGACCACAAGCCGAGCGAAAGGCGACGAGCGCTCATCGTCGAAAGGGTGGTTCTTGCAGCCGCATTGTTCGTGACACAACACTCCGCAGCATAGTCGCTGCTTCTTCAATTGCTCCCGCAATCAAGCATTTGCATGAGAGCAACCGAAGAAAGCGGAAAGTCCGGAACCGGCGGTCAGTTCTTTCAATCGTCGTCCACCCGAGAGGCCGCTCTCCTTTCCGCTCGCTCCTCATGCGCGTGCCGTCGGCCTCGTTGTGGGGCGGTCGCTCCCTGCCGCCCGTCCTCCTGCTGCTCGTCTTCGCGGCCGCCCGCCTGCTGGCCGACGATCCCGCCTGCTTCCGGGACAACGACGGCACTGTGTGAGTCTCCCTTCCCTCCACTAATCGAACGGTCGATCGGTCTGCAGGACGTTCCAGCTGGACGGCTGGTGCAAAGAGGCGAATGCGACGCTCGCCTTTGTGGGCGACACGCTGCACTTCAAGATCGCGTACCCGGGCGAGGATGTTGAGACGAAGTTCGCTGGCTGCTCCTTCTCGTCTATTCTGTTTGTTCCAGGGGCACGCTGGAGATCGGAGGGTGCGCGATGCCTGTGGAGCTGGAGAAACGCGCGGATAAAGTCCCTACGCTTTGGCACAACGGTAAGTCGCCCATGGTCACTTATTTTTAATCATTTTCTACAGGCATGCCCATACCCCTGCCGCTCTCGGGCGCCGCCGCGACTGCCCAAAAGATCGCGATCGGCACCGCGACCTCCAACTGCTCGAAGCCGCTGGAGTTCGCCGACGCGGGCGAGGGCAAAAAGAAGACCACCGTCAGCTTCAGAATGGACGCGCGGGCGCCCCGCTTCACGTTCACTTTCGTTCGTCCACCCTCTTCTCCGTTCACTCCTTCCGCTTGCAGACGGCCGCCCTGGAGCCGAGGGGAACGAGCGAGGCGGCGGGCGCGGGCTTTGGCGGCTGGCCGCTGGGCGTCACGATCGGCGCCGTCGTTCTCTTGTGCGTTCCCTCCTCCACTCACTCCTCCCACCTTCTTCCTTCTTCTCACTGACTCCTGCTTGCTTGCAGGCTCGCGGCCGCCGCCCTGGTCGTTGTGCTGACGGTCTTGTGCCTGCGGAAGAAACGGGCGGGCGGCGAGGCGACGCGCACCGAGGCGAAGACGAAGGAGGCCGCCGGCAAGCCGCGAGACGAGAAGGCGGCGGCTGCGGTTCGTCCCCCGCTGCGTCCTCCCACTGGCTGCTCGCTTGCAGCCCGCACCGCCCGAGGGCGAGGACTTCGAGTGGCGCGACGACTTGGAGGCGACCACCGAGGGCGTGGAGGCCGTCCGGCGGATGCGGCTGCTGCGAGCGCTCGCCGACGTGGACGGGCGGCCGGCCGACGTGCGCGCCCTCCTCCGCCGCCACCCGCTCGCCGCCAAGGACGTGGAGCTCGTGCGCGAGAAGCTCGCGATGGCCGCCCCCTGCGCCGCCTCCTCGCTGCTGGTCCGTCCGCCCCTCCCGCCCGCCCACTCGCCGCTTGCAGCCCGACGACCACCGCGCCGTGTGGGCCGACCTCGTCGCGAAGCTCCGCGCCCTCCTCGAGCAACACGCCGCCATGGAGGCCGAGAAGCAGGCGGCCGCCGGAGGAGCCGTTGGAGGAGCCGCTGCGGGAGTTGTTGGCGGAGTCGCTGTGGGTCGAGCCCCCGTTTAGTTCCCCCTTTGTTCCTTGTTGTCGTGTGTGGGAATAAACACGAGTTGTTGCGAGTGGTCTGCGAGTTGGCTTCAGGAACCGAGTTGCAAAGGAAGTTGAGAGCGGTGAGCAGTCGAGCATCGTGCAAAGCCGCTATTCACAAATGAACAACAGCGGCGGAGGTCTTTCTCGCCCGTCGTCGCCAGAAGAAGCCACTCACTTGTCCAGGCAGCTTCTATCTGTCTTTTCTTCGTGAAACTCCGCCGCATGATCTTCGAGACTGAAGTGTTGCGGGAACAACAATCACCCGTCGAAAGGACGTTTCGGCCCGAAGTTCGAAGAGATCGCGAGCAAGTGAGCGGGCCGGCGGAGATTCGGTGGGGGAAGACACGAGAAGACGGGCGGCTCGATGTGGCGGCAGAAAGTCCGTCACTCGACATCGGCTGGGCAATCCGAATAACGAGCTTGATTCGAGTAGTTGGAAGGCGCGAAGGCGTCGTTCTATCTCTTCCGCTTCGCGTATTTCCGGCGGGCAGTCGGTCGTTCTGCAGCCAACTGGCAACCGGAGAGCTTGCCAGCCGACTGGAAGCTGCAGTCCACAAACAAGACGAGTAGACGATCGACACGCGACGTCCAACAGCGCGAACTGGACGCGTGCCAACTGCCGATTCGGCAGGACGGCGGCTTTCTTTTGACTGTGTCCTGACCGCAAAAGCTGTTCCAAGCGAGTCGACTTGTTTGGGAGCCGCTTTTCAAGCGATAAGCAGAGAATCGACGTGCGGGCGCGAGAGGAGAGGACCGGCCCGCGAGGGCCGTCCTCCTCCCGGCCGTCGCCTCGACCCACGAGGATCTCCGAACAGGGCAACGTGTACGTGAATGCGGGGTTTATTGAGGGCGACGTACAGCACGAGGGGAGCAAAGGGGGAACGATCACAAGAGAGACCGCGGCGGCTCGCCGGCCGCCGCCTGCCGGTCGCTTCCGCTGGATGGAAGTCCTCGTCGCCGCTCGCCGGCGGGCTTTTGTACGGCGGGCTCGGGGGTCGATGGGCGGTGCTCGGGGCGGGCGGGCGAGAGACGGCCGGCCGCCGGGCCACGTGGGCCCGACGACCCAACGCCGGTGTGCTCCAGTAAGCTGACAGATGCCTGCCGGGCTCACAGACGGAGAAGGAAGGCGGCGACCTGAACGGAACGAAGAACACGCGGGCGAACTCCTTGCCGCCGTTCGGAAAGCAGCAGGGCGATGTGGTCATCAAAACGGGACGCAAGGAAGCAAACGTCTCGTCCGCCTTTCCTTTGACTAGTGGACACAGAGACCATCGTTAAGTAGCCGCACGTACATTTCTACTGTTTATTTGCTACAGGGGAGGAAGGGGGCGTACGAGAGGGGAACATGGGGGACACAAGAGGGAAGAAGGGGGCAGGGAGGAACGGAAGACTCGATCCTTGGGCCCGCTCGCTGGTGCTCATTTCGAGGGCGGCGGAATGCCCGAACTCGCGCCGTCGAGGGTCGCCAGCTGAATGTGTGGGGGATGAGTGGCGGGAAGAAGAGAGTGGACACTCACGAAGACGATGGAGAACGGCTCGGCCGCCTTGTCGAGGGTGATCGAGACGTCGGCGACCGAGTACTTGGCGTCCTCCGTCTTTTTGAACGTCAGCGAGCAGGCTTGCAGCGAGTTGTTGAAAGTGATGCCGTCCGCAGCGGCCTTTCCAAAGAGGGGGAAATCGAAGAGCACACCTGGAACCTCGGAGCGACAGACCAATTAACGGAGCTCACCATTCGATAATACTCCGTTGTGCTTCGGTCGCGGCCGTGAGTCCACATTGAGCGTGTCGCTGCGTTCGCACTTGTTGATCTTCAACGTCAACCTTCAAGAAATTCGAGTGTTGCCATTGCTGCATGACTGCGATTACTTGGCATTCGACGAGATCGTGGAATCGGCGTACTTCATTTCGAACTGGAGCTCGCCGCCGGGGAAGTACAGCGTCGTGTTGGCGGTCTTGCACGCCTCCGTTCCCGTGTACGTCCTGCGACCAGCGAGCGGGTGGGTGGGGGAGGAAGACGGTCAGGAGACTCACACTTTAAAGTCCTTTTCCACGAAGCACTCGGCGGGGTCCCCGAGGAGCAGCGGGCCGGCCGACGAGTAGAGCGGGGCGCCGAACAGCACGGCGACAACGAGGAGCATCGAGGAGCGCATTTGGAGGGAGCGGGAGGAGGAGAGCGGGGAACACGAGCGACTGACGGGTCGGTCGAGTGACCCGGTCGGCGATTCGGACGCCCAAAGTCGACCAAAAATTTGCATCGCGGACGCAAATTCGGCGTCGTCTGATGCAAATCGGCGCCTTCCGGAAGGCTCGGCCGAACGAGGGAGCGATCGGCGGCTCATGCAAATTCGGGCGTTCACTTCGTCTGCTTCCCGCCCTGCCGGTCGGCTGCCTCGAGCTGCTCTTTTGTTCACCGCTTGTTTCTGCTTTCGAAGAGAAGAAGTGTTTGTTTCCCGCCCTCAATCTTCAATAGTCTGTTCCAAAAAGGAAGTGACGGCGTCGTCCACTCAACGACCAGAAACAACAACCCGAATTCGGCGAGAAGTCGATCGAAATTACGCTAACTTTTCACGTCGACAAACGGCCCACACATTCGTCGATTCGCGGCGCTTAGTCGCGAATTTCCGGCCGTGAATCGAGCGAGCGGAAATTGGAGAGAATTCTGCTCGCGGCGTTCGGAACGAGTAGACCAATCGAAGTGACATGTTTGTCACGCTTTCCTCGACGTTCCGAACGAATTGAGCTCATCTGCTGCCGCTTGTTGGGCGTCGCGGGTCGTCTGCCGCCCGCCAAGTGGACGAGAAGCGTGCTGGACCGTGCAGGCATTCTGCAGCATCGACTGCTCGCCTACCGATCAACCAATCGCTCAATCAACCGTCCAGCCTCTCGCTCAATTCTCCCTCTTTCGCTCCCGTCGGCCGCTCATTTCCCTTCTTTCCGTTCGCCCGGCCGCTCGACCGCCCTCGCGGTTGCTTTCGCACGATTTCCTGGACTTCTGCCCCGCGATGTCGTGAGTTCGTCGAAGAGTGCGCACTGCCGCCGCTTTCAGCCTCGTGCTGCTCTTCTTTCTCGTGTTCACGGGGGAATTGGCGGCGTGGGCGTGGTGGAAGCGGGCGGTCGGCCGGCTGGAGGAGCGCGTCGCCGAGCAGCAGATGGGCGCCGAGAAGGTGGGCGGATTGCCGGTCGTCTCGCTCACTCCTTCTCGTTGCAGAGCCGATTCCCCGTGCGCCACGACCGCTTCATCGTGGGCGGCCAGACGTGAGTTCGGGGAGCGGAGCGATGGGGAGGGGAGTTCTGGGTGGGCGGTTGTGTGCTCGTCTTGCTGATATCCACAACCGTTCTTTTCGTTCTTCTGCGTGCAAAAGACCGTCTTCCCCTATTTACTAATCATACCTCTCCGCTTGCAGATGCGACGTGCGGGAGTCGGCGTTCGGGGCGGGCGCGGCGGTGGTCGTGGAGCAGACAGCGGGCGGCCGGCCGCTCCACCTGCTGCACGAGTGGGCGACGCTGCGGGCGCGGCGGTTGAACGTGAGCGGCGGCCGTTCAAGGTCCAATCCCCCGACTCCACTCCCCTGATTGCAGGCCTTCCACATCGTCCTGCACCGCGCGGCCGCTCGTCTGTGAGGAGGGATTCGTGAGTGCGCCTTCCGCTCGGCTCTCCCTTCAATCGATCGTTCAGGCACCGACCGCCGCTGCCTGCTGCAGCGCCGCTGTCTGTTCACGGCACCGCTCGGTTGCAGCCTGGCGGCGTGGCTGGAGGCGGCCGCTCCCGACGCTCACCCGCCGCTCGCCGTCCCGCTGCTCGTCGGCCTCTGCGACGCCGTCCGCGAGCTGCACGCGCACGGCGTCGTCCACGGCTGCCTCTCGCCGGCCGCACGCCGCCGTCCACGTGTTCTTCGGCGAGCCCGGCTTCCTGCACCGCCCCGGCGAGGAGTTCGCCTCGTTCTACGCGTGGGTGCGGGGACGCGGCAAAGGCGGACGGGCGGGCGCTTGGCGAGATGTACGCCGCCGTGCGCAGTTGCTGAGCGACGACGGGAAGGCGGGCGGCGTCACGGCCGAGAACGCGCCCACCGTCCCCTGATGCTGTTGAAGTATTCTTTTTTTGTTTCATTGAGATTAAAAATTGGAAGGTTGCGAGAGGATGTGAGCAGAATTAAAGTCGATAGTTTAAAGTCAGAGGCCGACTCTTTTTGGCGGTAAGCGGGGCGAAGATCGAGCGAGCAGCCGGCGATTAGCGTGAGCAGATGGACGTCTGCCTGCAGCTACGACTTCTCCAAAAGGGAGCGGGTTGCTGCTGGAACCGACTATTGGGCGAGTGTCGCAGACGGAGCTCCATCACCCGCACGATCACACAACGAAGTCACGTGTTGGGTCAGGCAGTTGCTTGTGACTGCAAATGACAACAAGGATATTTTTCGTTGTGATCAAACGGTGTTTAGTCTACTGACCGATGCTTTCCTTCAAGAGCTCCTTTGTTGAAGAAAGGACAGACGGGTTAGAAGAAACGGTTTATTGGGTACAAACAGACACAAAGAGAGGAGAGAATCGACCGGATACACTTGCAATCAGACGACCACCTGGATCACGAGAGCGCCCACGGCGACGACCAGCGAGAACGAGGCGGACGTGGACGGAGCGGCAGAAGCGTCCGGAGCGGCAGAAGCGTCCGGAGCGGCCGAAGCGTCCGGGGATTTGGGCGGCTCGTTGCCCAGGTCGCGATCGTTGCACAGGTCGCGGTCGTTGCAGTAGCAAAGCTGCTCCCCGTTCGCCCCGTAGCATCCCATCGGCCTGCAAGAGGGGGGATGAGCAGATGGACGGAGGGAGAAGTGGACTTACCTGTCCGGAGCGCCTGTGTAGCACATGAAACTGTTGCGATGCCCTTTGACGTACTTCGTGCAGTATTCGCAACCGTCGCTTTCGACGTCGCTGTCCCCCTCCGTGCCCATGTACGTGGTGTAGCACTTGATCGCGTCCACTTGCTGCGGCACGAATGCGCCGAGGAGCACGAGGACAAGCGGACGGGCGAGCATCGCGGACGGAAGAGAGCAGGGAGGAGAGAGACGGATGGGACGGGAGAGCGGAAGGCGCCGATCGCTCGAGCGGCCCGCCTTTTATACCCGCCCGATCGGGCGGCTCGCAATGCAAATTCGACGACGCAACCCGCTCGGGCCACGCAAATGCCGCTGTGTTTGTTCCGAGCGAGCGGACGCCATCGCTCGGTGCGAATCTTCATTGTCAGCTCCCGCTTCTCCGCTTGTTGATCTGTAGTCGTTGTGTGAGTAATGAATGGTCCAGTTCTTTGTGGCTTGGCTGCCGGAGCAATCGAGGGGATGAGAAATAAAAGAGGGGTTTAGCGCCTCACGGCTGGTCGCCGAGACGAGCATCTCTACCGATCCCGTAAGTTTTGGCCTCCCGCTTTTGTTCGTTTCTTTCCGGTCGTTCGCCTCGCTAATGGACGACCGAATGCGTTTTTTGCACGGCGCGTTTCAAGAGTTCACTCCTTTCCGGTGTGGCCGTCGGACCACTCTAGAATGCACAGTACACACGAAAGCATCTCGTTCATTTCTCTGAAATAAATGCTGTACTTTTCTGAACGGGGCGATCAAACGGCCGCCCATTCGCTTCCTACCCGACCGTTTGATCATTCGAGAGCACTCACCCGTGGGCCTCCATTAGAAGAGGGAAGGCGACCCCAACAGCACGGCCTCCCTTTCTTCTCGCTCTCCATCGTTTAAATGGGAGGCTTTTTGCGGAGCATGTAAGGGAATTCTCGTCTGGGCGCCACGCTCAAGCAAGATAAACGGCGAACACGAACGTGCTGCTGCGTTATATTCGATCGAGGATTTGTGGAGCTGGTTTCCTCAACTCTCGCACAATCGGCTTCCTGGTCGCTGCAGAGGAACTACGCCGTCCAACGACCTTATGCGCACTCTCTCGAATCCTTTCGGCTCCTGTCTCCCGTTCGTCAACAAGAAAAAGAATGTTGACGCCAACGAAATTATAGGCGACGAAACAAACGCTCAACGGGCTGACAAGAAAGCGACCTTTCGGTCGTGTTCGAATGCGTGATCCAATTGGTGCCCCACTTATTGCGGATGAATGAGCGCACGGGCTCCGCTGCCGAAAGCGAAACACAAGATGCAGCCCTCCGCATGACTGTTGAATCACGAACATCTACCCGTCCGCTGTGCACGTGAACGCTGCGAACCGCCGGCAGACCGCGGTGCAAAAGAAAATAAAGCAAGAAGAGAGCCAGCAAGTCCACGCAAACAGACACGAACAAGAAGTCGTGTGGAGCACCGCCTCGACGTCGAGTTGACGCACGAACTAGCGGAGTAGACGAACGTCCACTTTCCCCCCGTAAACGGCGCTAACCGGTGCGTTTGTCTGTCAGACTCGCCCCCTCAACTTTTTAGCCGTTGCTCCGATCAAGCTGAAATTTTTTCTGGCTAGAGGAAGTCGCATGCGCGAAATCCGAAAATGTGCATTTCGACCGCTGGCGGGCACGTTCAACGTTCCGTGCCAACGTTCCGCACCGTACCGTTTTTCGCGCACGGCCAATTCAACCCGCCCTGTGGAGAAAAAGATGCGCCTTGAAACGAGGAACATTCCATCAGTTGACGGCATCATCAGGAAGCGCCGTTGAAGAAAGTTGTGATCGCCCAAAGACGAAAAGTTTGGACGGAAGATCCAAAAGGTCCACACTCGAACACGCTGTGCTCGGCTCCCGGAATTTTGTTCAGCAAACGAAAAAAAACGTATCTAGAAAAAGGTCTTGCGCATCTTTTAAGCTAGCATTTGTGTCACGAGAAGTTGCCGGAAGCTAAGGCCCATGGACCGAAAATTTTGTGTCGGTTCGGAAATTTCGGCAAAAATACAATCCCGCCGTTCTCATCCACTGCCGGGCATAATGATACGTGTAAGGGCTCATTCGAAAGCGCAGAATGCGGGTTTTCCAAGGGTATGCAATTTGTTGTTGTTCTTGGCCCACTTGGCCACTGCGTCTTACGCGAACCGGACCCCTAAAAATGCGCAAAGACCGAGCGGGATCGGGCATGAGTGGACGGATTATTCTGAAACTTGGCAGAAATGTCGAGCACGTAGTTGCCCATTTTTCACCGTTTCAAATTTTTCAAACAATCGGTTGCTGAAAAGTAATGGATCGTTCTATAGTGGGGTCCTGCACTTCGGGTTTGCGGCATGTTTTTTCGGTTGCTGCTGCCGTTGTTTACTTTTTTCCATTCGCTAGGATCAAAACAGACTATTGAACATTGTTTGCGGGTGGCGGATAACGCTGTGCCCATCGTTGTACTCGAAGACCGCATTCCTCTTCGGCTTTACGATGAGCAACGGTCCGTTCGCCGTGCTTTCATTAAACTCGAACGTTTGAGAAACGCGACTCAGCGTTCACCCGTGCCACAAGCGCTTGCATTGAAGAACGACTTCGATAGCTTTCGATACGCACCAGTCTAACGCCTCCCCCCAGCTGGGGACGGCGCGAAGCGCCGTCAACTGCTGGTGAGAGCAAATTTCGTTGAGAGCGGCCGTCGACGGCCGGGATCGCCGCTTCGTTTGCCGCCGAACGGGGAACGGAGGAAGCAGCTGCAACAGCGCACACAAAGCGGCGACTACGAGAACTTATCTGTGCTCGTTGATTTAAGCTCTTCCTCCCCGCTCTTATTCCACCTCGTAGCAAGCAAAGAGCCCTGACGAGAGTTTATCCCACCTCCCGACCAACGAGGAACGAAACAAAATGAAGCAGTGAGTTGTGTCCAGGTATCCTGCGCGCTCCGTCTTCTCGCTTGGCTTTAGACCACCAGCAGGCTGCAATGCGGTAAGGATTAGCAAAGTGCAGTCGAATGCGGGACTCACGCCGCGATCCCGACAAAAAGTCCCGACTGTTAGCCACTCGTCCACGCGCCGCCCGCTCCGCTCAACGTCGCTTCCATCTGCAGTGCAGAGAAGAGATGAGTCGACCGACGAGGGGCGACTCACAAATGTCAAGTCAACGCCTCCAAAGGGCGCGTCCCACTGCATCGTGATGTTCACCGACGACTTCCCGTTCCCGACACTTCGGATGCCCATGGAGCAAAGGCCGGGCAAGGGGATCTTCAGCGGTTTCGAGATGCGCTTGTCGAAAAAGATCCCGTCGTTGCCGATCGAACCGGAAGCCATCGACGGGACCTTGATTTCTGCAGGAAACCGTTGTTTCGGATGGTCTCCGCGCACTCACCTTGCAACTTGAAGATGTTGTCGCCCGAGTGGTACGTGGCCGTGTAGTTGCAAGTGCCGAACACGAGAGAGCCGCTGAAACGAAGGCGGATTGCGGAGAAGGAGGAGACAGTCGAACAAACCGGTGGATGGGCTTGCTCCACTCTCCGCCGCGCGTAACGATGTCAATCGCGAGTCGGCTGCCCGGAAACTCCAACACTTGATTGGCGGAAGTGCAGCCCTCGACCGGCTTGTAGAAACTGCAGGAGTGGAGGTGATTCGTCGAGTGCGGAGGGAAACTCACATGCGGGATGCCTCCTGGATGAAGCAGTCGGTGGCCGAGGCGGCGGGAGTGCACGAAGCGGCGACCAGGAGCACGGCGAAGAGCATCAGTCCAGCAGCACAACGGCCGTCCATTTCGCTCGTCGGGGAGGGAGGGAAGAGCCGCCGATTGCCGAGTCGTCCGCCGAGAGCGAGTGAGCTGCCGCTCCAGCTGCCCGCCTTCACACGTAAATTCGCCGTTTGAATCGAGCAGCTCCTCGTCGTCTCTCATGCGAACATTTGCACTGTCTATTGGAGCGACCTCGTCGCTGTTGTCTGTGGTTGGCCGAAGTCTTCGGAGAGACGAGACCGAGTTCGTGAACGCAGGTCGACTGTTTCAAACACCAGCTTGCTGTAGGCAATTTCTTTTTCTCAGCTTGTACTTGTTGCCGTGTACGCGGGGAATCCTCGCTCGCTCGGTTGGTTAGTTCATCAATTCAAACGATCGTTAGAAGACGGTTGACAGTCGCCGTCGCTCTGATCCCAAGACAATCAACAAAACGAGCATGGGAATCCCGTTCGTTCCGCTCCACAACTCATTGAATTAATGCAGGCCATCGCCTTCCTGTCGCTTTGGCGGCCACAAATAACCGCCAAATGGGCGTGGGAACGGGGCAGAGAGAAGATGGAAATGAACGAGTGATCACCGCTACGAGCGAGCAGAAGGAACGATCCGCGAGCACAGTGGACGGCCGACCGGTCGCTCGGCGGCGGTCGTCTGCTTGAAGCTGCTGCCCGGCTTCGAGTTGCCGCTCGGAGTCCAAGGAGACGACGGCCTGCTCTCGTAGACAAGTGATGGACGACCCTTGTGAGTCGGCAGTTCTTTTGGTGATCGCTGGGGGTTCGCAGAAGACAGCCGAGTGCGAGTGGCGTCGGAAAGCTCGTCAGAGATCCTTGCTCAATCACTTTTCTTTCTGGTGAGTAATCGAGTGGAGTGGGCAATTGTCCACGTTTTTTTTCAGTTGCTTCTTCTTTTCGCACCCCGCAACATTTGCCCGTCGCGGTCCAGTCGACGCCCGTTTGTAACAAGACGTTCGTTCCCTGTTTCGTTTAATCAGTCCTTCTCCTCACCAATTGTTCGTAATCTGTTGTACCTACTCTTCAGAAAGAACGATGTTCTGTGACGGACATCCTCCATCGCTCCTAACGGCTTCTCACCGTTCTTCTTTGAACTGACCTGCGGATCACTTCCTCTAGCAACGACAGAAGGCAACATCAAACAAGTGCACTCTTTTCTGCTGCCAATGTTTCTTCGTTCTCTTTTGTGAACTGCACGACCTCTCCGGCGATCCCCGTCTGACTGCCCGCTTCTTCTTTCTCGCTCGTCGGCGGCGCCTTCCGCTCATCCGCCGACCACAACTCTTGACGGCTTTTAACGCAGTTTCCTAATCAAAGAACTGAATAAACGCGTGCAATCCGCTTCGAACAGGGGTGAAGAGAACGACGACTGAGTTCAGCGTCCAACGAGAACAGTCACTCTATTCCTCACCTGCCCGAACAAGCTGCTGGATTTAATCCGAGTTTACTCGGCGAACCTAATCGAGGCATTTTACACAGGAAGAGGGGAGGAGAAGAACACAAGAGAGGGACGAGAAGGACGAAAGGAAGGGTTGAGTTCGGCTGCCGGTCGTCCATCGCTCAGAAGAAAGCGGCCGCCGCGAGCAGTCCGACGGTCGTCAGCATCTCCGGCGCCTTCTAATGGGCCAACTGCTTGGCGGTGGTCGTCTTCGTCGAGACGGCTTCCAAGGTCGTCGTGCTGCGCGTAGTAGTCGGCAGCGGTTGGGTGGCTCGCGGGCGCGGCGTAGTGTACTTGTCGGTGCAGAAGTCCGTTTGACAATTGCACAGCATCTTGTCATCGTCCTTGCACGTGTCCATGCTGATATGTACTGACGATTAGAACAAGATAACAAACAAGAGACTCACTTCTGAACGTCGCACTCAAAAAAGTATTTCTCGCGATAAAATAAGCACGACGCGCACTCGTCCACTTCCTGCTATTTCACGGGGTCGACTCCGTTGTAGTTGATGTGGCACTTGACGGCGGAGGCGACGTGGAGCGAGGCGGCGAGCAGGACGACGCCCACAATCGAGACGGTGAACAGACGGGCCATCGGGACGGCGGAGATGAGTGGAGAGCGGCGGAACGAGCAGAGAGGGCGCGAAACGAAGAAATGTGACGACTCGTCCTCGCTTCCGTCTTTCGTCTCTTTTTTCATGCAAATTCGTTGCGTGCAGCCCACAAGCGAGAGTCTGCGCGTTTGTTTATTCGAACGCCCAAAAGACGAAAGGAAGGGATCACGTGCACGGGCATGCAGCTTCTTACTTCGTCTTCTTTGCTTCTTGTTTACTACAGCCCGCGCCCTCCAGTTCAGCGAGCAACCCAATCGACACAAACAACGGCCGTTTATCCACGGCACCGCGCAAAAGCGATCACTCGTCATCATGGACCGAACAAGTCGGACAGGCGGGCGAGAGCCGTAACGTGGGAGCAATCTCCGCCTCCAGCGGGTGGGCGACGGCGAGTTCCCGCCGCACGAGAGCGAGGAGGTGCCCGAGCAGGTTCGTTCCCCCCCAATTGCGAGGATCAAGGAGTCGGCGGCAGTCCTCCGCCGTCTCGCAGCCGACGCCCACGCCGAGCTGCCGGTCGGTGGGCGCGGCGACGACCAGCGGCCGGCCGCCCGTCCACAGGAGGGCGAGACGCGCCCGCTCGTTGTGCCCGAACTTGCAGCGCAGCACTTCGAGCAGCTTCTGGAGAGAATTGAATGGCCGAGATCCCCACACTTACGGCGTGTTTGATGCGCTCCCACTCCGCCCGCTTCTTCGGGTCGAGCGTTCGGCCCGCTGCTTCACGACTTTCGGCCGCCAGCCGCCCGCCGCAATGCGGAGGTCCAAATCGTCGAGGCGGAAGTGGCGGGCGGCGGCGAAGAAGAAGGCGTGAGTGGCCGTGTGGAACCGCTCACCTGCAAGCGCGGACTGGGGAGTTGTTGTGAGCAAGAAAACGACCGACTGCACGAGGACGAGCGAGCGGCCAACCCGCCGGGCGGGCGGATAAAAGCCGCCCATTCGCCCTAGGCAGTCGGAGTGTACGAAGGGAAGTTGCAGCAATAAATGGCAGTCTTGATTCGAGTCTACCGGCAGTCCAGCAACTCAAGTCGGACTGCCCACGATCGCTCACATCAACGTTTGAAAGAGATCACTCGCCTTCGAACTCGAACGGCGCGTCCAGCCAGAAGAAGTTGGAGAGGACGCAGCCGAAGCGGAAGAACGCGACGACCTCCTCGCCGCCCACCGTCCGCAGCACGCGCGGCAGGGCGTTCGAGGGCAGTCGGTCGAACTCCCGCTGCATTCGCTCCACTTCTTGCCGCTCCGACTGCTGCTCCGGCCACGCGTCCTCCGAATCGATCGGCGACAGCGAGTGGTCGACCCGGCGGAACATTCTGTAGCGACTGCTTGACGGTCCAGCCGAGAACATGAAGAGAGCGCTGCTGTTGACAGCATTCCAGTGATCGTCGAAGCACTGGTGAGAAGAATAGAGTCCGCCTCCCTCCCACCCATTGAATTAATGCTGGCCGCTACCGCCTGCTTGTGGGAAGCGCGTTTGAAACACGCAAGTTGGGTTGGGCGGCGAGAAACCGAAAGGACTTCTCTTGCTCGCTAGAAAGAAGCAACTGCGAACCGAATCGACACTGCTGCTCGCAATCAGCACTCTTACGAAGCTCAAGAGCGGGTCGTCACGTACACAAACAACGTCAGCCACCGGACAGCCTTTTAACGCACTCCCCAATTCGCACGTCGATCGGTTTTGTTCACACAAGACACGATTGGACACTCTTTTCTTCTTTCACCGTTCTGCAGAAAACACTTGTGATCTTGCAGTCAACAACCACGCTTCTCACTCCTTACGCGCTCAGCCCGATGTTTATTTGTTGACACAACCACAATTCAAGCAGAAGCAACCCCGCTCGCACTCACTCCTCATCATCAACTCGCACCACCTCCGGGCGCCGCAGAGTGGGCGCGATCTCGGCCTCGAGCGGGTGCGTGAGGGCGAGCTCGCGGCGGACGGTGGCGAGCAGGTGGCCGAGCAGGTTGGTGCCCGTCCAGTTGCGGGGGTCGCGGAGGCGCTCGCGGTCCTCCCGCCGCTCCACGCCCAGCCCGACGCCGAAGTGGCGGTCGTGCGGCGCGGCCTCCACCAGCGGCCGCCCGCCCGTCCACAGCAGCGCCAGACGCGCCCGCTCGTTCTGCCCGAACTTGCAGCGCAGGATCTCCAGCATCACCTAGGGAATAGGCGAGAGCGGGTGAATTGGTGAGCGACGGGTTGTGTGGGCTTTTATTGAGTAGTCGGGCGAGTTGAAAGCAGGCGAACAGGCGGGCTGGTCGAAGAGTCTCCGTGCAAGCGAAAGAGTAGCAATGGGCTTCTTCTTCGCACCTTCTACTCCCAGCAGACCACTCCCCACTCGCGAAACAGCAGCCAACCACTGGACTCACGGAGTATTTGGTTTCAGCCCACTCCTTCATTTTGAAGGGGTCGGCGGGCCCGTAGCGCAGCCGTTTGGCGCGCTGCTTGACTTCGCCGGCCGACCAGCAGCCGCTCGCGATGGCGGCGGCGAAGCGGCGGTCGTCGTGCAGGTGGGCGGCGGCGCAGTAGTACGCGTGCTCGGCCGTGTGGAAGCGCCAGCCTGCAGCGACGAGAGCGGGCATTCAACAGAGGACCCGACGGAGAACTCGCCCTTGTGCACGAAGAGCGCGTCCAGCCGGAAGAAGTTGGAGAAGACGCACCACTGGCGGAAGAACGGCACGAACTCCTCGCCGCCCACCGTCCGCATCACCTCCGGCAGCGCGTCGGGGCCGAGGCGGTCGAATTCGCGCTGCAGTCGCTCCACTTCCCGCCGTCTGGCCTCCGCTTCGGTGAGCGGGCCGAAGACCGGGCCGTTCATTCTTGGCTGCAAGGAGCGGAGCGATTAGTTTGGAGGGTGCAAGACAATTGGACTGCTCGAGCAAAGAGAAATGATCATTTCTTTTGCTCTCCAACCGTCGGGTGTGGCTGAACGAGCAGCGTTCCCAAGCCCGTTCATTGGCCGTTTATTGAATGCGGTGGAAAAAGGCAGCGGTTGGTGAAGGACTCCACAGCCATTAGCTCGTTAACGGCCGCTTCACCATTTGATTTATGAGTCGTTTGGGGTGGCCGGACAGAGCGGACCGTGGACTTCCGCCCACCTGCACAGACAACACTCGACTGCCCCCGCTTCTTCCAAATGGAGCGATTGAACGAAACGTTCCCCGCAATTCCTCCGCCGCCGTGTCTGGTGTACGAGGACGGGACGTTCTGCACGAAACGCTTCATCTCCAGCCTCCACTACGAGTGCCCGACCGCCTTCTTCTACAGACGTGAGTGTCCGCTTTGGAGTGGGAAGGGGTAGCGAGAGGGCGGAGTAGTAAAGAGCTGATTTCGCTTGACTGCCGGCGAAGGACGGGCTCTTCGAGTCAGTCCGCTTCATGACAGTCAGCCGCCTTCCACACTCCCCAACAGCTCCTCCTCTAACCACCCACTCGCTGCAGGCCACTTTTTCCGCACGGCCCAGCACGCGTTCTGCTGGGAGATGGGGCCGCTGCTTCCGCTCGTTCGAGCTGCAGCACTGGAGTCTGTCGGACATCTCGCCCTGCACGCTGAGGACGAGGCGAGTTGGATCCTTGCGCCCTTCGCCGAACTCGCCGAGCGGTGGGAGGAGAAGAGGCTGCTGGTAGGTGGCCGCTGTTCGATCAAACAGACGACTCCTCCCGCTCCTTGGTTGCAGGTGCTGAAGCGCCTGCTGCGGGCCAAGTTCGAGAGCACGCCGCAGCTGCGCGCCGCCCTCTTCTGCACGCGGCGCGAGTTGCCCGCCGATTCGCGCGAGCTGGACGGCTTTTGGGACGCCGGCTGCTCGCTGGACGACCGGCCGGCGTTGCGCTCTCGTTCGTGTGCGGGCGCCCGCCGTTTGGGCCGCCTGTTCGTGGAGGTACGCGAGGAACTCGGCGTCTTTTACCCGCACGAGTACGCCGCTCACTGAACGGACGAACCTGTTGCCAAGTGTCTGTTGTTGACGGAAATAAAGAAGCTTTCCTTGCTTGCGCGGAGGGAGTGAGTAGAAGCCGCCAGTCTACGAGTGTTCGTTCGGGACCGCTCACAATCAGTCGATTTGGAAGAAGCGGCCGATTGACCCGTAGGGGTCCAACGGTGCAGAGTGTTAACTTGCGTGTGCAAATCAGCGGCTGCAGGACGGAACCCTCCGTTTGCTCTGACTTTCCGCTCGTTCGTGTCGGTAGCAAGAGAACAACCAACTGCTCGTGGCCGAACGGGCGACCAACTTGCCGGCAAGCGAGTGAAAGCCGCCCAACTGTCGGAGAAGTCGGAGCAACAAACATCAGTCTTGAATCGCCTCTCCCCTCTATTTCCGATCACCAGCAGCCCGGCAACCCAAATCGGACTGTTCACGATCGCTCACCTCATCGCTCGTCAATTCGAACGATCGTGAGAAGCGGCTGGACGGCCGGTGGTCTCGGCAACCGAAACGACGGTGGGAACGCCCGTTGGCCGTTGAACTCGACCGACCGACCGCATTCGATTATGCACGCCGCCGCTCTCCACTCGTTCGGCCGATGCGTGTGTGGGCGAGCAATCATCCGGGCGCTGTAACGAGAGTGGAAACAAGCAGGAAAGGCAAAAGCGGGCGCTGCAGCGAGCAGGAGGTGGGTGCTGGACAACCACTTCGTTCACCGGAAGAAGCTGAGCAGAAGACGCGTGTTTCTCCGCTCGTTCTGTCTTCTTCTAACACCCGCTCGCCGCCTCGTTGAACGTGGCCATTGGACTGTTGGCTGCTTCTCTCTGTTTGAATGCAGTGAGAAACAGTTGCTCTGTTTGAAAAAAGACGACCGCTCGTTACAGAAGTCGCTCGCCTCTGACTGCTCGGGCGTTTGGCGGCGAGAGGCGTGGCCGCCGGCTTCTGTTGACGGGGGTTTTCTCCATTCACCAACAGGCGATCGTCTTCATTCTCCATACGTTCAATGGAGCGGCTGGTTGGCGCGATCGATCCGACGGCCTTGCCACCTCGCCTGATGAACGAGCGCGGCGTGAGCGTCCGGCCATTCGGCGATCGGCAGTGCGTCTTCAGCCTCGACTTTGAGGGCACAACCGCTTTCTTCTATCGAGGTGAGTGCCTGGGGTCCAAAGAGGAGAGAAAAGGCGCTGGATCTCACCTTTCGCTCGACTGCCAACGAATGAACGCTTCGATGCGATCGCTTTCCTACACGCAACACCTCGTTCTTCACACAAATAACTTGCTGCAGGCCACTACTACCGCACGGCCATGCACGCGTACTGTTGGGAACGAGGCCGCGCGTTCCGCTCGCCTCTGCTGCAGCACTGGAGTCGGTCGACACTCTCGGCCGGAGTGGTCGAGCGGAGGGCGCGGCTGATTCTTCCGCCCAGCCAGGAGTACGCCGTGTGGTGGGGGACGGAGCGGCTTGCGGTACGTTCTGGTAGAGGTGTTCCACGTGTGCGGGGAACAGAAGCGATGGGTTTATTGGGGTTATACGAAAGGGATGCGGGGGAAGAGGGGAATCTGCTGGGTCTTCGGGTGCGTGGAGAGTGAAGCGTGTGCTCCTACTCAGCGGGGCCCGACGTCCGCTCCGTTGCGGCGTAGTCGAACTGCCGCCCGTCCGCTTTGGGCGGCGGCGGAGAGCGGCAAAGCGGGCGTGCGGGCGGAGCGCCCGCAATCGATTAGGCGATTCGAGGCGGAATTTACGCGACGACACGGTCGCTCGCGACAGAGGGCTGTCTGATGCATTAGCAGGACTCCCTCGGATGTGACTGCGATCGCTCATTCTTCTTTCTCGACCAACCGACTGACCCCCCTCCACTGCAGGTGATGAAACGAATCCTTTCGGTGAAGTTCGAGAGCACGCCGCAGCTGCGCGACGCCCTCTTCAGCACGCGGGGCGAGCGGCTCGTCTTGGCCGTCGAGGCGGACGGCTTTTGGGGCGCCGCCTGCCCGCCGACTGACCGCGCGGCGCTGCTCGCCGCCTCCTTCCCGGGCGCCAACCACCTCGGCCGCCTGCTCGCCGAGGTGCGTGACGAGCTGGCCGCCTTCTACCCGCACGAGTTCGCCGCCCACGCGCCCAATCAGCACCGATCGCTCTGCTTGGCTTTGAGACATGAGTGTCTCGAGTGCGGCGCACGAATGTCTTGAATAAACGCTTCTTCGTTTGTTGATCGGGGATGAGCTGCCGACTGGAGGAGCGGAAAGGGTGTTCGGAGAAGCTGGAGCAACAAAGAGCAATCTGGATTCGGGTCTCCTCCTCAAGTCCCGATCGACGGGCAGCCCGAAATGGGCTATTTGACTTCACGCTCATGCCAGTCGATTCATCAGACGAGTGCTCATTGGAACGATTACTTTTCATGAAAATGAAAAGGACAACAGGCAGCAGCCATCGCCCTTCATCGCCTACTCGCCGCCTCCGCTCATCAATTCGAACGGCTGTGAGAATCCAGTCGACCGCTGATCCCACAGCCATAAACAGAAGGGTAGTGGGAACCGCCCGTCAACGAGCAAACACCCGACCGCATTCGATTATGCACGCCCCCGTTTGAACGGAGCAGAGGAATGCAGAAGCCGCCGGTCGCCGCGTTCGTCGGCCGCTCTTTCGATTCGCCCGCCGCCCGGATGGCCGCCGACCCGACGGCCGGCAGCTCGACGGGGCGGCCGCGGGTGTTCGCGGGGCGTCGTCGCGTCCAACGGTCGCCTGCTGGAGTGCCCTCGCTGCGGCTCCTCTGCCGGCGAGTGCTCCGGAACAGGGTGGAGCGTGAGTGGCCGCCCATCGACCGCTTGCAGGGCGCCTTCCGCCTGCTGCGGCCCGTCCTCGAGTCCCTCACGAGCGGGCAGTCGGAGCGAGTCGGCCGACGGAATCCCGTAGACGCCGCTCTCCTCTGGACGAGTTGTGGGCGGCACACGTGCGGAAGAGCTTCCCCGCGACGAATAATCGGCGGGCGTTTCCAGTGAGTTCCCCTCCTCCTTCCGCTCTCATCCCCTCGTTCGTTCTTCAGCGTCTGTGTCGCGAACAAACCGCGCGGCTGCGGCGAGTCGCCGCCCGAATCAAACGGAAGACGCGGCGAGCGGCGGCCGGCAAGCAGACGACTCAACCGACGAGTGGGCGGAAGAGACGGTCGAAGCGAACAACGGCCGCGTCTTCCGCACAACACTCGGGCGAGAAGGCCGACCGGAAGTCGCTGCGGATGGCGCCATAAGGCGGCAGCGAGCGGCCGAACACGCCGCATAGAATAAACCGAATAGAGTGCAGTTTACGCTTGAGGCGGAGGAAAGGAGAGTGGCCTGCTTTCCGCCTTCTTCTCCTCCGATCACTGCACGCTCGAATCAACTTCTCGTCGTTGCGGCAGTCGACAACCGAAGGAAGAGCCGTGATTGTAATGAAGCTCCCGTTGAAGTGGTCGGGTCCACCAGTGGGTTGCGCGAGATCCGGCTGCCCGTTGGTTCGTGGCTGGAACAAGAGACACTCGAGCTGGACGTCGGTTTATTCGTTCTGGGCCCTAACTGCCGAGGGACGAGAGCGGCCTTCTTGTTCGCTCGACCGGCAGGTCGGCCGCCCGCTCGTTCCCGAACAGCTGGTCTTTTCTTTGCTCACTTCACCCTCCTCTCCGGCCGCCTTCTTTGGAAATGTCTGCGGTTCTCCACCTCAAAAAGTGAAGCGAGTTTATTCCAGCTCCCGACCGACACAGCGCAAACAAAAGAAAAAGAACGAGCGGGATCACGTGCTCTCGACCTCCGCAGTCGACCGCACGACGGTCGCGGGCAGCAGGACGACCGCCCGCTGCGGTCCGGCCGTCGAGAGGACCTCGCCGGTCGCCCGCTCGTTTCTCTTCATGCGCCAGCAGCACACGCCGCCGACCACCGATGTGAGGAAGAGGAACGCGAACAGGCTGCAAGGAGAGGGATGAAGAGAGGCTGATCCGTCTTCCAGCGACTCACATCCCGAATCCGATGAAGTGAATCCGAAGCGGGCTGTTCCACCACGACACGCCGTTTCTCGTTTTTGTTTTCGATCTTGGTCTCGACGGGCGTCGCGTTCCGCTGAAAAAGCGGAACAGTCTCGAAAGAGAACGGCGAACTCACGAAATGGAAGTCGGCTTTGAAAGTCGGGCGGTCCCACTGCATTGTGATGTCCACTGCGGACTTGCCGTTCCCGAGGTCTCGGACGCCGTTGTCGGAGCAGCGGTCGGGCAAGGGGATCTGCAACGAATCCCAGCCCGGCTCCTTGAAGACGATCCCGTTGTTGTCGATCCAACCGCTGATCATCGGTCGAACTTCGACCTCTGCAGAAGAACGATGAACCTCGATGCTCCCCTCACTCTCACCCTCCAAAAAGAAGTATCCGCCGTACGAGTTGAACGTGGCCGTGTAGTTGCAAGTGCCGAACACAAGGGAGCCGCTGAAACGAAGGTGAATGGCGGGGAGAAGACGGGCGGACAAACCGATGCATGGCGTCGCTGTAATCGTTGTCGCGACGAGCGACGATCATGAACGAGAGACGGCTGCCCGGGAACTCCAACGTCTGACTGGCGGAAGTGCAGCCCTCGACCGGCTTGTAGACGCTGCAAGGAGAAAAGCGGGGTACAGGGAGGAAGGGCGAACTCACGTGTTGCCGTCCTGCAGCTTGAAGCAGTCGGTCGCCGCAGCGGCACAAGAGAGCGAGCCGGCGACGAGGAGGACGACGAGAAGTCCAGCAGCTGAACGGTCGTCCATTTCGCTCGTCGAAGAGTGGATGGGAGCCGCCGATTGCCGAGTCGTCCGTCGAGAGCGAATGGGCTGCCCGATTCAACCGCCCGTCTTCTCACGCAAATTCGCCGCTCGGATCGAGCAGCTTCTCGGCGTTTCTCATGCAAACCTCTCCCTTCTGCCAACGCTCCGTTTGTTCGAGTAGCTTCTAATCGCCGAGGGACGAAGACGGAGCATTCGTTGCATTGAGTGACAAAAATCGTGGATTTGATTGACAGGCGGCGCCTTTCAGCTTACTGCTTCCACCTGAGCACTCGACGCGTATCTTAGAGACGGCAAAGATTTTGTGGACTTTCACTCAAAGTTTATTCACCTCACAGCAATTCAACAATACGGAACACAACATAGAGATTCAGCAGAGAGTGGCTTCAAAGAACTCCTTGACGAGAGCAGAGTTCTCGTGGACGAACTCCGTCGTCCACTCGGGCAGTTCAGTGATCGCCCGCGCATTCTCTTTCGCGAACTTCAGCACTTTCGCCTTGACGTCTTCGAGGTGCTCGTGGGCGAAGACGAGCTTCAGGCAGTCGAGCACGTTCTCCAGCGACAGGTGCTCGAGGATCGAGTCAATGCACGTCTCCTGCAAGCCGGTTGAAGAGAAGAAGAGTGAGGAAACTTGCCTGCAGCAGCTCCAGGTTGTAGAAGTCGGCAGCGAGGAGGACCTGGCGGTTGCAACACTTCAGGCCGTCCACTTCTCCCGTGTAGATGAATTTCAGGACTTGTTCGATCACATCGGCCGTGTAGTTCTTGACCTCAACGATGCCCCTCCGCTCCTCTTTTGTGTCGTGCGTGAACATCCGGCGGAAGTAGTCGGAGCGCGAGACCAGCACGAACTTGTGGACCTGCAGCGAGAGAAAGGAATGAGTGGTCGGCGTGTGAGAGAAATCAGAGGGTTCTTTGTCGACAATTTCGCTGTCAGGGAGCAAAGACAGAACGAACGTAAAATCTAAGCAGACTCGCCTTGAAGACCCGCCCGTCCACGTGCAGTTCGACGTCCGCAAACTGCTTGTCGCCGAACATCGCCCTGAAATCCTCGCCCAATTTTGCGAGCCAATTTTGCGAGCCAATTTTGCGTTTGACGCTGCGGATGGGGCGAAAGCGCGACCGCGTCGATAAGTTCGATGTCGCAGCACAAGAACAACGGTCCTTCTCCCGCGTAGTCTTGGAAGCGGTAAAGAAAGTAGCCCGGGCTCCATTTGCGCTCTTCTCCCTCCACAAAGTCCGCCTTGCACGCTGCAAGGTCTGTGTTAGGAACACCTTCGGGATTTGAAATCACATTGTTCGTAAGTTCGTCTACCGCTCTTATTCTCAACCCAAAGCTTAGAACGGAGGCGAACAGACTTGTGCTCGTCGAGTTGGCGGCAAGCCGTGTAGAATTTGCTGAGCGGAGTTGTGGACGCGTCTTTCGGAACAATCGCAAGACCGAAGTGCGCGCCGGAGATTCCGTTCAGCGCGAACGGATCGCTGTTCCATTTTTCGCCCACCGCGGCCTCTTCCGCACGTTCGCGAAAATTGGGGACTTCCCAGCGGTATGAGGTTCGCGTGGACATGACGGGCAGAAGTGGGAACTGCGAGGAATTCAGACAACGGGATTAGTCCCTGGTGGGTTGGAGTAAACAGCTAACTTTGCTCACTGATCGAAAGGACGAGAACAAGCCAGCAACGGAGAGTGAGAGAGAGTGGGTGAGCGGCGAAGGCAGCTGTTCGCTTTTATTCGCTCCCCTTTGACCCACGCGCCCACCCACGCCGAGCGCGTTTGACGTGGCACATGAGGAACCTCCGCTCAGATCCCACCGCGCGAGCGATGGGGACCTCGCGTGGACGGATTGTCCGCTGTGAGCGGTGATTGCGTCTTTCGGGTGATCAAAGGTCGCGGGATGCGCAAACTGTAGACAACTGCAAGCAAAAGCGGGAGACTAATTTCAAGAAACAGTAGACATAATTGCAGCGCTTGTGATCATTCAGTCGTTTAGCGACAATTACTGTGACGTCTTTCTACCAGCACTCGTCACTCGACGTTCATTCAAATGTTTATTACAAAACGAATACAAACGGTAGTCATTTACATCGATCAAAAGGAAAGAGAGGGAGTAAGGCACGAGCTCATCATGGTCGAACGGACGAAAGAACGGGACAAATAGAAATTTTACGCTTAAGATTACAAGAGACAACTGATGGCATCTTGAGCAACACAACTCTTTTTGGGATTCGAAGGGAGGCGGCTGTGCGAAAGGCGGGAGGTGATCGAAAGGCGGAAGTGGAGGCCGCAGTTACCAACGGAAAGAGGGGCGTGTTTTCGACTAACCGGGATCGTGCAGTCGCTGTGTTGTGCTGGTTGCAGGAAACGAAATTAGCGGAAAGAGAACTCAATGAACTGAAGAGAATAAAGAAACAAAGAGAATCCTATGGACTACGATGCCTAGAAGTGGGAGAAACCAAGAGGAACAGGCGCAGTGGAGCAGACGGAAAAAAGCGGGGGAAGAACGTTCTCGTTGTTCTTCGTCCGACTGCTTCGTGCCGCTCCACTCCGCACGGACCCGATTGAAAGCAGAAAAAGAAGCAGAAGAAAGCAGCCGAATGCACGAGCATCCCACCGCTTAGTGCAGCTTCTTCCGCCGCCGGCTGGGGCACGAGCCGCCGCCACCGCCGCCCGCACCGCCGAGCAGCGACTGGAGGCCGGACGGGTCGATCGTGAAGTCCGAGGCGACGTAGATCGCGTGGTCGGTGACGTGGATCTCGGGATCGACCAGCGAGATCGGGAGGCCGCGGATGTTCGACGGAATGTTGAGCGCAATGCCCTTCTCCAGAGCGTCGTTTCCGGCCTGCAATCGAACGATCAACAAGGAAGAGTCGGGACGGCAAGTGGAAGAGCGAAGAGAAAGAAGCCGCCCTCAACGTCGATTGCTGACCATCATCTTGTCGAATGAACGTGCAGTAGAAGAATCCCCTTGGGAGATCCCTCGTCCATCCGCGACCTCCAGCTGCACGCAAGTGGACGAGCGGCGACGTGCCGGCGGAGAGGAGCCGACCGTCTCGATCGCTTCGGCCGTTTCCCTTGAGGACAGCGAGCTCGTCGAATGGATCGTCCAACAACCTCGCCGAAAGCCGGCGATCGACGCGGCGGACGTCCGAGCGGCGCGGAAGACGAGCGAGCAGACGCGAAGTGGCGGGCGAACGGTCGATCGGGCCGGTCGAGCCGCAGGAGAAGCGGCCGACCATTCGCCGGAGGCGTGGCTGCCGAGAACTCTTCTTTTCTTGCCGACAATGACTTTCGATTCGATCAAGGGCTCTTCACAAATCAACTGTCCGTCGGTCCAGCGACGACCTCGAGGAAGCCGAGAGGTGGGCGGCACTCCGCCCGCCGAGCGACGAGCAGCGAGGAGAACGAGTGGACGGCGCGGCGGAAGGGCGACGGCCTTCGCGAAGCCCCGCACAACCGCCGACTCTCCCGCTCGCTCGTGCCACAGAGGTGGCGCGGCCGGATCTCTGCGCACTCCGCCGGCCACTCGACAGTCGCCTCTCCTCGAGCGAACGAACCGCTCGTACAGGAAGCAGAAAGTGGGAGCATCCACTCGAAGAGCAGCTCGATCGGCCGCTCGATCGAGCGCTCGATCGGCCGTTCGCTTGAACGCAACGGGCTCACTCCGGCCCGCCGCGTTCGTCGAGCAAGCAAAAGGCGAGTACACAAACGAGGTGGTCACTCGATTTCACGCCGCGAAAGTACGAACGAACGCGGATTTTGGCGTTCCGCTACGCCGCTTGCTGCCGCCGCTCGTTGCTTCGCGGATTTTCCTCTGGTTTTGCCCCGCTTTTTTGTCCATTGAGGTGATCTTCCTGTTTCTCACAATCAGCGCTTTTACGACACTTTCGGCTGCTTTTGCTAAAAATCTGCACAGAAAATCCGTTCGTTTCTCCAAATTCGTCCGAAATCACCCTTTTTCAAAATTTAACTGAATTTCTTCCGTATTTCAGGCGAAATGGACGAAACTCCAGAAGAAATTCGTTCGGCGGGTATTCGGATCAGCCGCAGCGCTGCGATCGAATTCGCTGCGCCGATCGGCCCGCCTGCGCGGTCCTTCGATGACGTGGCGGCCGCTCTCGCGAACTCGCAAGCCCTGGCCGAGATCACGATCGTTTGGACAGTCGCTTCGGAGAATCTCAACTTCCGCTTGATGTTCCAATGGATGCAGGTCGCCGCAAAGCTGCACGGTAAGCTTCTATTTAAGCATCCGTTCTACCCACTTCTTCGTTTCAGCGCTGCCTTCGCTCACGTCGATCCAAGTGACCACCTTGAGGCTCAAGTACCCGTTCGCAGACGTCTTCTTTGACTCGCTGCCCGACAAGGTGACCGTCCTGTTCACCGACGATCTTCGTCCCGCAACGTTGCTCCGAAAGCGGAAGTGCCAACTCGAATTTGCCCGTTTCGCTGACCACTACGTTCGTGACAAAGAGCGTGCGTGTAAGTGGAAGAGCGGACAGCTAACACGCCTCCACTTCTCTTTGCAGACTTTGCGGACGTCTTCCGTTTGAAGTCGGAGGGCATCGCGCTCAAGCTGAGTGGCGCCCACCTGCTGCACGACTGCGGACCGCTCGGCCGCAACGATCGTCTGCAGGAGCTCCGCATCTACGGCACGGTCGTTGCAGACAGCGGGATTCTGGAAGCTCTCCGCCACTTGCGGGCTCTCAACGACCACTTCGACCTCCGCTGGTCCCATCGCTTCGAACTCGCGTTGCAGGTAAGAAATTCACTTGCAAGTGCGGTTTAATGCGATTGCCGGCTTTACAGGGACCTTCCGCTTTGGAGCACGTGGATGACGCCAAGAACCAAGTGGAGAAATTCGCCACAGCGATGGGATCTGCGGTCTTCCGATCGAAGGGCGACGTTCTGGAGGTCTCCATTCACGACACCGTTCGTTATTTCTCTCCCTTCCATCTTCTTCACTTGTTCTTTAGAATCGCTGGATGTTTGTGCACGGCAACCAGCTGATCGAGCACCTCGGATGGAAGCGCGAAGAACTCGACGCCCAAGAGTCGGCGCGGCTCATCCGCAAATGCTCCTGCGTGCACGACGGCGTCCGCGTCGTGCTGGAGCTCAACAAATAGTGAATGTACTCCATTCGGATTTCTGTACTCGATTGTTCGCTCTTGTAAATGTCGACACAAAGCATAAATACGGTCTTCTTCTCCCACACCTCTGTTTCGACCGTCAACACGTGAAACAAGTCCAGCACAAGCGGTCTCTGCAGCACTAGTCCAAGTTGTGAAAATGAGGGCAAGCGTCGAGCGGAGATCGCCGCCGATTGCCGCCTTGAAACTCGAACTGCGGGCGTGGCGGGGGACAAGCGGCACCTTTCGCTCAAATCTGACGAGCAACCAAAGATGCGCGTTTGTTTGTAACGAGGTTTTGCTCGTTTCTGCGCGTCCGTCCGGTCGTCTCGCATAATCAGGCCATTGATCACCGCTCGTTGCGCCCCGAACGATTGATGTCGGCAACCTGACCGCCCATTCCGCATAATCGCACGTCCTCGCCTCCACGTAGCGCTCCAAACCGCATGGCGGCGACCGCCTTTGTAAACGGCCGCTCCACTCGCTCTTTGGATTTCATTTATTTGTGTGAGTCCGCCGCACCAACGAACGGCTGGCTTCTTCGTTTTTGGCAGGAGTTTGGCGGGCGGGAAGGCGTGCGCGTGTTCGCGTTTCGCAGCTCGATCGTTGTATTCGTGCAGTTGCCCTCTTCGAACCACCGTCGTTGCAGGATGACCGGGCGAGTGTTCACAAAGCGGACTCGCGCACAACAACGCGCCTACGAGGAAGAACTCGAGAGCTTTGACTACAAGCCGATGCGCCCGCCGCCGGAGAAGCGCCGCCGAGAAGGAACGCCGCCCGTCGTCACGATCGACGAGGAGGCCGCAGAGCAGCAACAAGTTCCCGTTCGAGTCAAATAGGAGCCGCAAGTGAAGCAGAAGCCCGCCGATGACGCGCCGGCCGCCAAACGCAAGCGAGAGGCGAGAAAGCGCCGGAGCAAGAAGGCGCACGAAGTCGCCGCTGTTCGGCAGGTGAAGCAGGAGATTGGGTAAGCGGAAAGCAATGGGTTCTAATTACGACTGCTTACTTTCAGCGAACCCGAGTATGAAAATCAGCAACACGACACGTTCGAGAAGTCGCAAGTGAACGGGAGTGCGGCGGGACAGCCGGACGGCGTCAATTTGAAGGCTTCCACCGAGGACGCTGACGACGTTCCAATCGAAGGTGCATTCGAAACTGCGACTGGAGCGGTGGATTCGGCAAGCAAAACCGGCCTCGTTTGTCATTCGTTTTGTTTTCTGTTTACTTCCGCCCGCTTTCAGTTCACCTGCTTGACGTGCGGCTTTGCGACCTACAGTTCGCTTTACTACCACTTCCATCTGAACGGACACTCAAGAGGCAGCGGCTTCTGTTGCTCTTTGTGCGGTGTTTTCTACTCGACTTCTCGGAACCGAAACGTCCACGAAGAGAAGCAGCACGGATTCGAGCGGGTAGCAGAAGACCGAGCGTACAAGAACGCTATCAGAATTCCGCCGGTTCGTCCACCTCTGACTTCCGTATTAATGTGAATTTTCCAGAGCGACGTGGAACGGTACACCCAAGTGGGCACCAATTTCGCGCACGTCCAAGCGGAGGCAAGAGCTGCTGGTCACGCTGCAACATCCCATGTATGTTTGGACGTTCGTTAGACGCCTAATTTTTATTCAGTTTGTGTGCGCAACCTGCGGCTACGTGGCCTCCAATGCAGCTGATCTTCACAATCATTGGAACGCACATTGGAGAGCGCACGGTTTCTGTTGCTCCTTTTGCGGATTGTTGTTCGGAACGAGTACGTACCGAAATGACCACGAGCGAACGCAGCACGAATTCGTGCGCCACCGGGCCGACTGGCTTACGAAAGACTCGATCCGCATTCCACCGGCAAGTCCCCGCCTCAGTTAAACTCATCCATCCCCGTTTGCAGAAGCAATACGCGCAGCTGCGGAACCAGACCACGAACTTCGCCGCCGTCCAGTCGCGCGCCTTCTCGAGCGGGCCGTCCCACTCGCGCGCCATCGACGAAGACGACGAGCAGGAGGAGTCGCGAGACGGCGTGGAAGTGATCGGAGGTCGTTGCTTGTCGTTTGTTTAATAAATCGAAGTAAAAAAGACGTCTCTCACGGCACACTATCCTTATCGCTGTCGGCAGCCGACGTGAGCTGCGCGCCGCTCGTGGGCGACGGCAGCCGGTAGAAACGTGCGAGTGCTCGGGCGATCCTTGCACTGTTGCATGGCTTGTTCGCCTCTCCCGCTCTACGCCTTCTGCTTCGGCTTCCCGCCGCTCTCCGCTGGACTTTGACCGGCCGACCGCCCGCCCGTCGGGAACACGAAGTGGCCGTTCGAGCGGAAGACGTGGCCTCCGGTTTGTTTCTTCGACGAGGCCGCGCGGCGAGCAAAGCGGCCCCCGACCCACAACGAAAAGAGCGAATCGGCGGTTGGAAGGAGGATGGAATCAGAAAAAAACTCGAGTAGACGGGCGGGTCGACGAGAAGCGCCTTTTGTGCCCTGTATTCGAGTCGGACACTCGACGGCGTGCCTTACGGCTGATTTATTTCCACTTTCGTCCTCTCGACTACTTTTTCGATGTCTGCAATCCTCCGAACCAAGCAGCCGCGCAAATGGTTGTCGCTCGCTTCGCGGCATCCTCCGCTGCGCCACTTCGACGCTCGCCTGCCGTCTTCCCCTCACCGCGCCTCGAAGCTTTGCGGCGTCCACTCACTCCAGCAAGCAGCGAGCGGTGGGCGACAGGACGGAGTTCGGCGGTCGAACCAACGAACAAGCGTAGGAGCGACTGACGGCTTGATTGGCTTCGCATTGGCGAGCGGCCGGCCGAATTGATCCTTTCCGTTCCCCGCTTCGCGCGTCGAACGGGAGAAAATTCGAATTTCTGCCTCGAATGTTTTCGGCGACTCCGACCGCCAAAGGACGCCGAGAGCAAGCGTTCCGTTGAATGTGCAGTGGAGTGATGGAGCGGGAGGAAAGAATGAGCGGAGCGATCCACCGGGTGTCGCGTGGCGCTGCTCTTTGGTTCGATCGAAGGTATCGCCTGGTCCGAGTCGAAAGCACGCGGAATCTTCCCTCCAGCAGCAAGCGAACGAAACACAAAGGAGATGTCGGGAACTTCCGCTTCGCTCATTTCACTTCCCGTTCATTTCGGCCAAACCGGCGATCGTTTCTTTCCGCTGCGCTCCGCTCTTTCGCCCGCGATGCCCGCCGAATCGAAGAAATTGGAGCTCGATCCGACGATGTCGGACGAGGAGGCGAACGACCGCGAGCCGATGAACGTGGCGTTCTGCTTCTACGTCGTTTTGATGTCAGTGCTGGAAGGAAAAAACGGAGATCTAGTCACTGTTCTCTTCCCCACCTTCTACCCACTCACTTGTTCCTTGCAGTTCTTCGTCTACGCTTCACTGGTTCGCCGCCTTCAGGACCGCGAAGCCGCCGATCCTCACCGAACAGGCGGCCCAACTACTCGCTCTGCGACATGGCGGTTCGTCTTCTCTTTCTTCTTTCTCCTCATCCCTTCCTTCTTGCAGCGAGGGCTGAAGTACGGCGGCGGGTACAACGCGACGTTGCGCCGCTTCGACAAGAACTGCCACTTGGGGCAAATCCCTATTCGGCCGGCTTCTACCTCCTCTTCCCCGTGCTGGCCGCATCGCCCAGCTGACGGCCACTCGCTTCAAGCGGCGCGTCTTCCTGCTCGGCCTCATGTGGGGCCTGAGGGTGATGGTCGGCCTGTTCGACACCTTTTTCTGCTTCGACATCGGCACCAAGGAGGTCGCCGAGCCCTTCTTCGGCGGCCGGCTCATGTTAGTCGATGTCTCCGAGCTTCACGTCCTTCCTCTGAATGATTCGTTTCGTTTCAGATGAGCCACGTGTTCTCGACGGTCGACATGGGCTTCGCGCTCGCCGCTCGTTACATGCCCGGCTGTTTGGATTCGCCCAGCGACAAGAAGAAGTGATCTCCGTTTGGTTGGAGCGGGAATAAACCTTCTTTTCGATCGACACGAGCGGATTCTTGATGCGAACGGAAGTAATTGAGGAAGGAGTGAACGTTCCTTGTTGTTTGACCCACGCCACTTTCTCCTCCTTGTTTTGCCCGCCTCCGCTTGTTGTTGTCGACCGGAGTGCTCGTTCGCGGGGCAACGAACCCCTCGTCCTTCCCGCCCCGAAGAGCGGGCAGGCAAGTGTAAAAAACGAGCGAAAGCCAAGCGGAAAGCCGAGTGCTCCGCTCTCCCCTCGACCGCCGCTCTCCACTCGAGGCGGGCACTCGACGATGTGGGTTCCCGACTGGTTTCTCTTCCACATCCCCCATCTCGATCCTTTTCTTTTCCTGCTGCAATCAACCGAAACGATCGCTCACTCGGCGGCGTCCTCCACCGCGTACTCTCGTTCGTCCGCAGCCGCCGCTCGCCCACCGTCTGTCACTCGACACGCGCACCCCCTGGCTAGAAAGCCGTTTGTTGTGCGCAGAAATCGGTTGCCGGGGCAACCCCAGTGAACGGCAGCGAAAGAGTGGGAGCGATCGCAGTGTTCGAGGAAGAGAAAAGAGGAGGGCGACTGGCGGTCGGTTGAACGCCGTCGACACACTCCTTTCCTTCCATCTGTTGGCTTCTACATGAGCATTCCATTTAGTTTCTTGTTTCCACAAATGCCGTCCTTTATCGACCACTCGGCCGGAAATCAAGGCGAAACTGAAGGCGAGAAAATCGGCATGCGGTAGCCGCTTTTTGTTGCTTTCGAAAGAAGGCGACGGCGAAGTTCGGGCGGGAGGAACTCGGCCGTGCGGAACGCGTTGCCCCACGAGGTGATCAGAAAACGCGTGTCGCAGCGGAAGCACACGTTCGGGTTGTTGAGGTCCGCTAGAGAAAATCGGGCGAAATCTTCCAGCTTCTGCAGCGTGGTCGTGTCTCCTGAACCATTAAGGAATGAGTGAAAGAAGATCGCCGCTAACCGCTCTCTTGTGCTCCTCGGACCCGACTAAACCACTCGTCAACTACGCGAGTGCCCGAGCCGATGCGGAGCTCCTCCGCTTTTCGCACGAGAACCGCGTGATTTTTGGTGCGGAAAACATTCGGTTCGGAGAGGAACGAGAAGACGAAGTCCAGTTGTTCTTCGCTCAGCTCCGTCTGAATGTCATGAATGAAGCAAATTCGCAAGCCCGCACGAACCTCTCCGCTGAATCCGAAACGCCCAAAAAAGTCGGCCTGCTCTTGCTTCCGCTTCTTCTTCGCCTCCCACCTTGAAGCGGAACTCATTTCAGATGCCCCGTCCGGCATCGGTCCGTTTTTGTCCACCCAATCTTGCAAGCGTTGCGGAACTAAACGAAAGTGATCGCTTGTTGAACGTTAAAAGAGAGCACACCTTCCTGCCCGAGCGCCAGTTTCCTGAGAAAAAATGCCCAAACAGCGTCGGGTGCCCGATCCTGAGTACATCACATGTTCAATGGCACTTCTCTTGATTGATCTCACCACGTACTTAAAGGCAACCGTCGACTTCACTTCCTTCCCGTCGACCAGCCACGTCAGGTCGGCGAATGGGCAAATGACTGGCTTCTTCCAGTCGACCGTCGCGCGCTCACTAACCCCTTCCCACATGTCGTCCACGGAAAGGACCTCGTGAGTTGCCGCTTTAGAAGGGGAGGCGGAATGTCAAGGCGGGGGATGACCGACCCGTCGTCCTTTCGATACCCTCCAACTACGCGCGGCTGGTAGCGCGGAAGGAAGGAAGACGGAAGAAACCCGCGGTGATCGATAGGTGCGTCACGCTCAGGTGGAATCGGCGGAGGCCGTCGCCGGCGTTTGGTCGGCTGGAAACGTCCACGCGAATAATTCTGATTCGAATTTTTCTTTTTGTCTTGTTTTTTAGAGACGATGTTCGTTGCGTGATTCGACGAGAAGTCAAAGCAACAATCAACGAGCGTGTGGGTCGATTCGGCGCAAGCCAAAGTTCACAACCATCATCGCTTTGAGAATCATACAAAATGAATGCTTGAAATTTCCGCGCCGCTCTCCTTCCCTTGGAGTTGATGTCCGTGGTGTGATTCGACGAGAGTCAAAGCAGCAGCCAACGAATGTGAATTGATTCGGCGGGGCCAAAGCACACCGGACAACTTTCTCCGATTCGCCGGGCGTTGGCATTCCGTTGCAGACGGAAAGCAACGGCGGACATTTGAGCTAATAACAATCATAGCAACGACCTTTCCGGTTTGATCTTGATTGAATTATAAAGCGGACAATACAGAGCATCGAATGAACACACGTTCAACAGCAAGAAACGAATAGAAAGAAACAATTCAAGCAATGAAGCAGATTTCTAGTGAACATCGTATCTCGCTTTGTTCGTGTCATTTTTTTGTGATTTTTGGTGATGATGTAGAGGAGTCCTATCTGATTGGCTGGAGCAAGTCTTGAGTTGAAGTCGGTGGTAAAAATTCCGTTAATGTCGCGGAAAGGTTTTGATGTTTTGCGCTATAAATCGAAGAAACGGATTGCGTTTGACCGCTTTTTTGCCCAGACGGCGGCAAGTGAGCAGACGGGCCGGCAGACTCACTTGGATCGTCTGGCGGGTTGCGTTTGACGGTTTTCCGTCCGCTTGTCTTTTTGAACGTCTATGTCGGACTCGTATCTTGCTTTGACCGTGTCATTTTTCTCTCAATTTTGGCACGAATGTAGGAGAGCGTTGTGTGCGCGTCTGGTGAAAATTTCGTTCCAATGTTGGAGCTGAAAATTTTTTAACCCGCGTTTGAAATTTCAGACCCACCGCAGCGCAAAGATGGAGGCGGCGCGCGAGGCCCAACGACTGAAGAAGCCTCAAGCACTTTGTTGCCGACCACCTCCGCCTCGTTCTCTCTGATCGTTCGCTTCTTTCCGGTCAATAAACCACTCATTTCTTGCATTGTTTCGGACGTTCGAACAAGAACTCGGAAATGGCGAACAGAAAGTGGAATCTAACGGCAGATTCGGATTCCTTGCAAAAGGTTCTCCCTACGGGGTTTCATAAAGGGGGGTTTGTGGGGTTTAAGACGACGTTCAAGGGTCGTTTGGCCAATCAATGTTGATCGGCATGTTTTTGTCGAAAACCGACCAATATTCGAACCGCCGCCTTTCGGGCGGAAGACAAAACAAAAACCCACTCGACCACCGGCACCGCACGGACTGGGCGCTTCCCGCAGAGCAAGACCGGAATGAAACGAAAGGAAGCGGGACGCGCCGAGACTACGGTACTTTTCGCGGCGCCTCCTTTCCGCGCTATCGGAAAGTTTGCACGAGCGGTTGTCCGGTGTGCCAAAGTGCACACCAGTGATTTCCCGATACCGATACCGATACCGATACTTATGTGATACCTATACCGATGCCCGGTATTGGTATCGGTATCGTATCGCATCATTTTTGAGGTATTGGTATCGGTATTGGTATCGAATGAAGCGATACTCAACCGATACCTCTTACACTAGGTAAAATGGAAAAATTCACCAGAATCAAGCAAAAAAGACCAAATTATCATTGCAAAAGACGCAGAAATTGGTTTCAAGACGAAAGATCTTTGCTAAAACGAGACACCAGCAGCTTTTATAGGTCTTTACCAGTTTACCTACACTTTTATCGCTTGAGAAATTGCGCGCGCAGTCGACAGTAGATCCACATGAGGCACGAAGCACCGAGCAAGCGAAAAAGCAATAATCAACTTGCACTTTACTTTTCTATCTATTTCTTTCGGCCCTTTGCGATGAAGTTGTACGACTTGCCCCGTACGGCCGTGGATGCACTTCGTTTTCTCAAGCAACACGGATTTTGCACAGCCATTGCAGGTGCGAGAAAAGCGACAGGTGGAGTTCAAGTCGACTCGCACAACGTGGTGCTCCAATCGAAGGCGCCTTGAAAGGATCCCGGAATTCGTATGAGATCGTGACTCGATTACTCGCGAGGTCCCTTCGATTCGGTCATTCATTTTTTAAAAAGTCGTTTAACTCAAAGTACACAATTAAACTTTCATGAAACAGGGCAAAAACAACGTGCGCAGCGATCGAGTGACTTTGTCATTGACCGCAATGCCTTTTAGTCCTTAAAAATCCGATAAAATTTTAGCTTTTGAATGACCGCCCGTTTGTTTACTGCAACCTAAGGGACTTTTAAAAGTCCTTTTGAGTGCTTGAAGCAAGGTGTATGATCTATCGAAACTTCCTCTGTTAAACATATTGGATTTTTGACGGTTTAAAGAGGAAATCCCAATTTTGAGGTATCGAATGGAGGTATTGGTATCGGTATCGGTATCGAATCCAAATTCATGGTATTGGTATCGGTATCGGTATCGAATCAAATTTGGACGCCAAAAAGTATCGGGTATCGGTATCGGAACGAAATCAGGTATCAAGAAATCACTGGTGCACACCACCGACTCTTCGGGTCGCAGTGAGAAGATCGCCCCGTTCGATTAGTTTACACGAAATTTCACTTTGTTTCTCTCCGGGTAGGTGTCCGTTGCGTGATTCGACGCAAGGTCAAAGCAGCAACCAACGAGCGTGTGGGTTCATTCGGCTGGAGCCAAAGTGCACAACCATCCACCCGTAGAAAAGTAAAGAGAACAGATGCACTCAATCTCCCGTCTATTCATATTGCAGCAAAAGTGGTCTCCAACAGCTCTCTGTTTCTGTTAATGTCGGCGTCCGCTGGGTGACTCAACGTGAAGTCAAAACAACAAGAAAAGCGCGTTCGGATCGTCATCGAACGGAAAAGTACGAGTGACAAACTCCAAATCCAACCAAGAGCACGTTTCACTCACAGGAGAGCCGACTGATTCGTCGTCCTCAATGACCGACGATTTGCGTTTCCGCCGTTTCTTCTCCTCGACCTCCGGCACCGCCATCGAGTGGATCTTGTCGATTGCCGCACTACAATAAGATTTCCTTTTATCAAGTGGAAAATGAATCAAGACAACACCTCTTCGCCTTCCGAGCGTTCCGCGCCAGCACGACTCCCTCGCTCTCTACACTCCCATTGCACGGGCTTGCACTGAACTCGCTGCAAGAAAGAGAAAGTCGGTTGATGTCCACAAAATCAAGCACTCACTCATTCGACTGCTGATCGTCGCCCAATGCTGGTCTTTGCGCGGTGATCGGCTGCTCGCTTTCCTCGCCGCTCGCTCTTTTCCGACGCTGCACGCCGTAACGGCGTAGTAGGGGGCGCAGGTCCTTCCCTCTTGGCATTGAGTGAGGCCACTAAAGTTTACAGAAGATGATCAGCGAAAGGAATCGGCGACTATCAAAACTCGTGGCTATTCTCTACGGAAATTACGCGAATGATCGACTGCACAAGAAGAACAAGGCGATCGTAGTCAAAATTGCGAGCGGAACGCAGCGAATCCAACCGGACAAAAGAAGCGACAACGAGCGAAACCGCCCTGCAAGTCAACTGAAAGACGCGGGCGACAACAAGAAGCCGATCGCGAAGCAACCCGTCGATGCCGGCCACTCGTTCATTTGCATTCCACCGTATTGGGACGGCGTACCCGCAGTCTGCTCGACGAGTCAATCGCGGCCTACGCGTCGGAATTTTAATGCGGGCGGCTTGTTATTGCCTTTTGGTCGCTTCAACAAGCTTTCCGCGTTGTGCATTGCCGTTGGGCGGCGGCTTTGCGTCGTCCCCCTCGCGCTCTTCGCGGTTCGTCGCCGGCGGCAGTGGGCGGAAGCGGTTGGCAGCCTCGACGAAGAGGAACTGCTGGGCGGGCACGTCCCCTTCGGCATCCGAATGTTCTACGTGGGCTGGTCGTATGGAGGCGCCGACACCTACACGTCGCCCCACAGCGGCCGGTCTTCCCACGTTAGCTGGCCGCCGCGAACCAGGCTCCTGACGAAAAGGGGAAAGAAGGGAAGAAGTGCGCACCGGGCAACGATCGGAGCCGCTCGTTCCACACGCGAGAAGTGGGTGGCCAATCGGACAGCAAGCGAGTGCGTGAATAAGCAACGCTCAATTCGAAAAAACCGAATCCAACGGTAAGCCGGCGAACAAAAAGTACGTGGAGATTTATTCGCCTTCCCGCTTAAAGGCGCACTGTTTGAGGCACGTTTAGGTACAGCGCGTAGAAATGAAAAATACAATAGAAAGGTTGAAGGAAAGCATCGATTGCTAGTTGCACGAATGAAGGAAACCATGGCCGCATTTAGGGCCGAAATGATGGGAAGAGCACTAATTCGAGGGTTTGCTCGTCAATCCATGGACATGAACTCGACGAGAGTCTCGGAGGGCTTCAGCTTCATGGTCATCTTGACGATCTGGTCGAAGACCTCCGAGTAGTGGACGATCTCAGTGGAGTCGTGGACGGCGATCGACGTCTCGTTCGCCTTCTGGATCGCGTCGCCGTTGGAGTCGTCGATCAGGTAGCCGAAGAGGTTGTTTTGATCTGCAAGAACACAACAAACACGAGAAATCAGTGGAAAAAGGAATTGCCGGGATCCGTCACTTTGATCTGCGCGTCGTGCTTTCGAATCGCTTCGGCGTACGCGCGAGCGCGCTGCGCAACGTCCACCTCCTTCTTCCGCTCCTCAATGGTCAAGAGGTCGATGGACGAGATGTCGATGATCGACTGCAAACGGGATGAATGGAGAAAGGGAGAATGGGAAGAACTCACTTCTTGTGCGCGGTGGAGGATTTCGTTGAGCAAATCCTCCTCCTCCTCCTGCTCAGCGGTCTTCTGCGGAGCGGCCGCCTCTCGGCCGCACTCAACCGATTGCCCATCAATTGCAGATTGGCCGACAAGCCATCGCTCGCGCGACTGAAACGAAAAAATGAAAAGAAATCAACGGGAAGCGGACACTTACACGTGAGTCTGCGGGAAGGCCGCGTCGCCGTTCTCTTCGTCCTGGCTGATCACGAGGTACTGCACGTCGTCGTCTTCGAGGCTCTTGCAGCAGCAAATGAAACAAAGCACGGGATTCATCGGGCAACGACAAACGCCCAGCGAAATTAGGGGCGCCCGGATGGAGGTCCTTTGATAGCCTGATAGACGAGTGTGTGTTCAATCGCCGTTTGTGGCGCCTGCTTCCCGGGAGTGAACGGCCCTCGATTTGGCGGGTTTTCACACGCGGCTGGTCCCTCGGGCCGCTCCTTCTGCTTGTTCGTAGCGGTGATCACCCTTTCATTTCCATCTTCTATCTGCCCCCTTCCCACGCCCATTCGGTGGTGATTTGTGGCCGCGGGAGAGCGGCGGCCGCATTAATTCAATGAGCAGTAGAGCGTAACTGAGAGGATTCCCATGCTCGTTGGTTTGATTGCTCTGGGATTGGTTGGAGGTTCGACTGCCGGCCGTCTTCTCATGGCGGTTTGAGTTGATGAGCAAAACACAAGGACAGTGGGATCCCGAAAGCAGCCGTAGGACACGTCGGCTAGTTTTTAGCAAGAGTTTCTTCCACGTTCATTGCAGCCATTCGCTGTGCTCTAAACGAACAAACGGGAATTTCTTCAGATCCACCACTTGCGTTTGGCGGCACACAAAACCGCACAGCTGCAGTTTCACCATCGAACAAGAAGTCGTTTCACAAAGCCCAGAGGACAACTGCTTTGTTCGATGAACGCTTCAAGCGTCACTCTCTTGTTTATTCTCTCAATGCTGTCCATGAACGGCGTATTCGTTCGGGTAACGGGCGGCCAGCTCGTCGCGCAGCTCGGCGAGGAGGCGGCCGAGGTGGTTGGCGCCCGGGAAGGAGGCGGCGAGCAGCGCCGCGCGGTCGGTCGGCGGGCAGGCGGCGCCCCAAAAGCCGTCCGCTTCGACGGCGAAGACGAGCCGCTCGCCCCGCGTGCTGAACAGGGCGGCGCGCATGTGCCACTCGTCCTCGAACTTCGCGTAGAGAATTTGCTTCATCACCTGAAGCGAGACGAGTGAGCGGGGCGTGCAACAGAATCCTCGAGATAAACGAACCGTCAGCTTCTGCCGCTCCCACGCGTCGTTAAAGCAAGAGGTGACGGTCAGAATTATGCGGGCATCACGCTGCAGTTTGTCGGCCGAAACGTCCGACCGACTCCAGTTCTCCAAAGTGCGTGAGCGGAAGACACGACTCTTCTCCCAGATGTACGCGTGCAGGGCCGTTCGGAAGAAGTGGCCTGAAAGTGGAGCTCGACTAATGGACGGAATGAACGAGTAGAAGCGGCCTTATACTTCTGGCAGTCGGAAAGAAAAAGCGGATTTAAGTGAGACGTGTTTTAACCGTTTCGAAGCACTCCGCCGCCCATTCGAACACTCACCCGCGTAGAATAAGGCGATCGGGACCTCAAAGTCGGGGCTGAAGACGCAACTCGCCCTCCAAAACGGCCGCACGCCCACGCCCTGACCGTCCACCAAACGGAGCGGCAGGGCGCGCGCGGGAAGGACGCCGAAATTTCCATCCATCACCACTTGTCGTCGTGGTCCAATGGTCGAGTGACGAAGACGATCGTTTGTCACCCGACCGCCCGCTCGTTTCTTTCTCGTTCCCAAGCCCATTGAATTCAATTAACGCTACGTGGCGGGAGACCAATGGACGTCACCCACCTTCGAAGAGAGTGGAAACGAGCGCTGTTAGTCGAACGACGAGGCAAAGAGATTCAACAGCGTTGTTGGAATGCCATCGAGATGGGGTGAAAGAACTCCGGTGTCGTTATGTTGCACACGTGAAAGATCTCCGACTTGCGGTTTTTAAAAGGCACTTTTTGTAAGACTGGAGAAGTCAGTGGTACAGCTTTTTTGGACCCCCTTGTTTTTTGGTCTGATTATGATTTCCCAAGTCTGACTTAAAGATTGGTAGCAAATTCATGCGGTAAAACCCCCGATTTCGGGTCGAAAACTGCGGTCAAAGTGGTCGACCTCGAGATTTTGACCGTCGGCGGTCTCGAGCTTCCGGCTTGGTTGGTTGATGGGTTTGTAGAGCGTGCTATACCTGCAAAGAATCGTCTGCAAACAGGCTTTCCAACGAGGTATTGCACAAATCGATCCGTTGAGAACTAAGAAAGTGACGGTCTGAAACGTCCAAAAGTGGCCACCCGGAAAACGGCCGTTTTTGACGTTCGGAGCTCGTTTTCTCGAAATAATTGCACTGAGTCGAAAAAGTTACGCCTTGGACGGTAAACTACAAACCTTCGCGCTTCTTGTGAGCGCAAAATTACCGCAAACGAGCTCCGATTGTGCCATTTACAACCTTCTGAACATGCCCCACCAAAACCACCGAAAATCGAAAATGTCATTTTCTGGATTTGTTTCTTCTGGGCCTGGAACGAGCTATCACATGTCGGATTGAGCATGTTGTAAGGCATGTTTACCGCAAATTTCAATATTCTGACGTTTACGTTTCGTCAGCTACATCAGCCAACGATGTCGAAAAGAGTCAAATTTTGGCAGCGGCGTCACACCAAAAGCAAACGATTCCAGCATCTGAATTTGTGATTTTTAGGTTCTCTTGGTCCGTGGGAGCAACTTCTGTTTTAAATGCGGTTGCAGAAAACCTTGTTTACGAAAGTGTTGATGGCAGGAAAGAGAGCCTTTTGTAGCAAAGGGGGGGTGCTCACGGATGTGGATCAAAAAATAAAAGCCCATCTTTTTGTACTGGTTTGAAAGCCTAAAGCGCAGGAAGTGTATTGACGTGCATTTTGTGCTGCCAAAATGACAGTAACCGAAGATGCGACGAAAAATGTCGACCAATTTCGGCCAAACTTGACCGCGCCGTAAAATCTTTCAAAAAAGAGTAAAGATTGTGAAATTTTGCACGGGTGTTTCTAATGTTGTCCTAACTCGTCACGGTAAATTTCAAATTAGTTGGCATCCGCTCACGCGAATGAGCGAGTATTTTCGATCTTGGGCCATTTTTGGTGTTCCATGTTCAAGACGTCGCTGCAGGCACAAACGGAGCTCGTTTGAGCTGACTCTAAGCTCATTAGAAGCGCGAAGGTTTGTAGTCCATCGTGCAATCCGTAACTTTTTCGACCCAATGCAATTATTTTGAGAAAACGAGCTCTGAAGGTCAAAAACGGCCCTTTCGCAAACCACCAATTTTGCACCTTTTTCGCCGCGGTTTCTTTTGTTGTCAACCGCTTCGTACGTGTTATACCTTGTTGGAAAGCCCGTTCACAGACGGTTCGTTCCATGTGCGACTCAATTCAAGACGTTGCAGAACCATCGCACTCGGGCTTCGAACACCCGACGCGAAGGAATCTGAAGGTCGACCACTTTGGCCGCAGTCTTCGTCTCGAAATCGGGGGTTTTACCGCATGAATTTGATATCAATCTTCAAGTCAGACTTGGGAGAACATAATCAGACCAAACAACAAGGGAGTCCAAAAAAGCTGTACCAACGTGGCGGGAAATTTCTTCGTTCTTACGGACAACGCCTTTTAACAACGGCGTAGCCGCTCCAAAATCTTTGTTCTCTTGCAGTGCCCCGCTTTACTGCTGAAGTCCCCTTCGAAACGGCGGCATCGCCGCCAAACAACAACAGAAAGCGGCAAGTTCGAGCAAACGAAATCGAAGAAGACGAAAACAAGTGAAGTTCAAAGCAGTGGCTGTGCGTTCGAGGGATCAAACAAGTCACTTTGGCGACTCACCGACCCGCAACGGACCTTCGAGCGACCGCTTCCGCGACTTCTTGCGGTTGCTAGATGAGCGACGCCTGTTGATCGAAAAGCGACCATTTGGCTCGTCCGCCCGACCGCTTGTGCAATCGGTCGTCCTGCTGCTCGCGGGTTCCTCCTTTCTCGTCCACTCTTCTCGTTGCAGGCCGCCCTCGACGAACATGGCCGCAACGAACATGGCGGCGACGAAGAAGCGGACGACCTTCCGCTGGCCGCTCGCCAACTTCGACGCCGACTTCAAAGCGGTGCCGTTCGGCGAGTGCTGGCAGAGCGCCGACTTCGTGGTGAAGGGCGTGCCGGGCGTCGAGTTCTGCCTCTCGCTCTACCCGCAGGGCGAGAACGAGGCGGAGTTCGAGGACGAAGCCGCCCTCTTCCTGCACGTGCGGGAGTTCGGCGAGCATCCGTCCATTCGTCTGAGCTTCTGGCTCTGGTTCGAGAACGGCGGAGCGAAGGAGCTCGGGAAGCAGAGTGAGTTCTTTCGATTGAAACAACCTCTCCGTTTCTTTCCGACCTTGCCTTCAACTACCTTTCGACGGACGAGGATCCGTGCGGGGGAGCCGAGCACATGTGCACGTCGAAGGACCTCGCCGCCTTCGCCAAAAACCGCCCGCTGGTCGCCGTCTGCCAGGTACTCGCGCTGGATCCCGCGGCTCCGTTGTGCGTCTTGGCGAAGATCGCCGCCGGCTTCAACTCGCCGACCTTCGCGGACGTCGAGGTGCCCGTGCAGGGACGCGTCTTCAAGGTTCGTCCTTTTTTCTCCCCTCCACTCGATGCTCCCGTCGTTCAGGTCGTGAAGTTCATCCTCTGCTCGGGATCTCCGGTGTTCGCGCGAATGCTCGTCCTCGACACCAGGGAGAAACAAACGAACATCCTCGAGATCAAGAAAGTGGACGCCGACCTCATCGAGCGCCTCTTCCGTTTCTTGTACTCGGGACGAGTGGACGGACTGCCCGAGGTCGCCGTTCGCTTGCTCCCCGTTGCGGACTGCTACGAGGTGCTCGATTTGGCCGAGAGTCCTCCGCTCAATTCTCCCGCTTCATCTTCCCTCTGCAGGAGCTGTGCCTGCAGTCCCTCTGCGAGCACGTGACCGTCGAGACCGTCCTTTGCGATCCGAAGTTGGCGTTCGCCCACGACCACAGGGGCGACTTCAAACGGAAGCTGCTGGAGTTCGCCGGCGACAACTTCCGCCTCGTCCAGCAGCAGCCCGAGTGGACGGTCGAGTTCATTCGCGAGCACCCGGAGGTCGTGAAGGAGATCGTCGCGCCGTTCCCCCACGAGCGGTGATCTTCTCTTCTGTGCTGTTGAAATGGAGGAATAAACGACGGCAGAGAGCCATCGACCTGTGATTCTTGGGGACAAAAGTCTGTCTTCCTTCTTACTCTCTTGGGGGAGCAGACGAGCTGAAAGAGGGCGCCCGGCAGTCCGTCCACGCCGAACGCGTTGCCCGTCCAGCGATTCCTGACTGCGGGCCTTCGCGCGCGCGCCGAAGTCGGCGAGCTCCCAGCGATGCGACGTGACGGCGGGCATTGGGCTGCCACGCGGGATGGGAACGAGTGAGCGGTCAGCGGGGAGTTCTGTTCCGCTTTTTATTTCCACCGCTGGTTACGTTTGGCGGAGGTCGTGGGACTCCCGCCCAGTTCTCACCGCCGCGCAATCAGCGAGAGCGCGTTGGACTGATAAAAAGGTTGCGTTCTGTTCGAGTGTGTGGAAAAGAAGACGACGGCTGGCCGCCGAGGAGGCGAATTCGTAGTGGGCGTCTCGATCGGCAAACCAGACGAACGAAGCCACTCGACACGAACGGCGATCCTCTTCGCCGAGGGCGAGTCGGAGATTCGCGTTTGCCGTCCGCCTAGCCTCCCAATCAGGTATTCTGCTGCCCGTCCTCCGTCCCACCTGTTTCCCGCTCGCCGTCGAGGAACTTCGGCCTCCACCGATCTGCACGTTCGGCCGCTTATTTATTCCATTGAAACACACACGGCCAACTACCAGAACAACAAAAAAGAAGAACCGGAAGCTCCAAGGACTATCGGTTCATAAGAAAGTGGTGGACGCCGATGACCACCGCGGCGAGCAGGAGAACGCTGAAAGCAAGCGAGTGAGGAGTGAAGAGGACGAAGAGGACTCACACAAGAGGACGCCGCCCACAACCAACCAAAAAAACCACATCCCCGAGCCTTCCTCCTCCTTTTGGCTGCCCCATCCAGCGCCTCCTTTTCCGCCCTCGTCGGCAGCAGGCGGCGGCTGGTCGTCGTTCTTCAGGCTCGCCGTCTGCAAGAGGATGGTGGGGGCAAGCGGTGAGGGGCACTCACAAAGACGATCGAGAACGGCTCGGCCTTCTCGTCGAGAGTGATCGAGACGTCGGCGATCGAGTGCTTCTTGCCGGCCGTCTTCTCGAACTTCAGCGAGCAGGTCGTGTTGTCCGCCTTGCCGTCGAAAAGGATGCCGTCGGTGGAGGCGTTTCCGGAGATTGGAAAAGCGAACTCGTCTGAAGGACAAGTGGATGAATTTTGACGCTTCTTTCCAGCCTCACCTTTCGAAACAAGTTCGCACTTGCTTCCCGACTGACTGGAGTTGACCGCGCTCTCTCGCTTGCACGTGTTGATCGTCAACTTGAAGCTGCAACGAGCAGATCTTCGTCTCAACATCTTGAGTGACTCACTCCCCGCTTCAATCGCTCTCGCAGGTCGTGTAGTTCACGACGAAGCCCAGCTCGTCGCCCGCGAAGTAGAGCGTCGTTTCGGCCGTCTTGCACGCGTCCGTTCCTGTGTACCTTCTGCAATGAGCGAGCGGGTGAGTGGGAGGAGGGAGGGCGGCAGGAGGACTCACACGGTGCCGTTGCTTTCGGTGAAACACGCGTCTCCGGCGACTAAGAGCAGCGGGGCGACGAGCAGAACGGAAACGAACGGCAGGAGGACCGAAGAGCGCATTTCGCAGCAGCCGATCGACCGCACTCGAACGAAGGAAAAGAAGAAGAGCGGCAGCACGAGTGAGGCGAGCGGGTGAGCGGACGCAATTCGTCGACTAGAGCTGCTTTTCGCAAAACAAGAGGGATTGCGCACCGGCCACTCGTTCCATTTGCCCCGCAGCCGACCGCCGCGAATCGGCGGTTCTTTTCGTTCCCGTTCGAACTGATCGCTTCTTTCTTTCTCCGGTGTTGTTCCTCGCATCTCTTGAGGTTGGGGATCAAGTCGAAGCACCCGACGAGCCGCTCGCCGGCAAAGGTGAGTGGGCGGCTATCTGATCGTCCTTGCAGAGCGCTACACCGGCAGCCGAAGGCGACCGGCTGGCCGACTTCGTGGCGACCGGCTGGCCGACTTTGTGGCGACCGCGCATCGCCTGCCGCCCGTCTTCCTGAACGCCACGTTTGCCGACTGGAACCGCGAGGACTACGTGCTCGCCCAAGCGCCCGCCCTCGAAGAGGTGGAGCACTTCTGGCGGCTGGTGGGCGCTTTTCTTCTTTCTGCTCACTCCCGCTCGTTGCAGGTATGGCAGGACGGCTGTCGGCTGATCGTGTGCGTGCTGGAGCAGACGGGCTTCTCGCCGACGGACGAGCAGCCGTTCCAGCTGCCGCTGGGTGCGCGCCGTTCGATCCACCCACTCGCCGCCCGCTTCGTCGTGCGGCTGGTCAAACACGGCGAGTTCAAAAGCGGCGCCCAGCTTTACGAGTGCGGTCTGACCGCCACAACGAAGCGGACCTGAAGCGCGCCCTCCGACTCGCAATCCGAAGCCACCGGCACGGGCAACTCGGCGAAGTGGCGCCGCGGCGAGTGGCCGGACGTCGACTAGCCGGCCGCCTTCGCGCTCGCCGTCTGCCGCGCCGAGGCCACCATCGTGAAGCGCATCACCGACGACTACGTGCCGCCCGTTGTGCCCTCCAGCGGTGAGTGCGGGGGATGAACGGGAAGGTTGGACGACTTCGCTTCTTCCACGTTCTTTCCGCTCACTCATACAGGCTGATGAATTCAGTGCTAAAGACTCTTCTCTTCCACCTTCTCCGCTCGCTTCAATCTTTGTCCTCTGCTCACTCACGCGCTCCCTCTCTCCCACTCCTTCCGTTCCTTCTCTTCACCTTTTTGTTGCAGGATGTCGGCGCTGTGGGTGTGGCTGATCCTCGGCAAGCAGATCAACGTTGCGGTTACAAAATACACGAGTGAACAAAATGGAAGAGCAACGCGTCCTTCGCGTTGCGCAACGCCGAGTGGAATAAGCAGGCGGTCCGTTAGGCCGCCCAAACGGCAGCGCAATCCCGTTCGCTGCGGGAAGAGAAGACGGGCGGCACGAAAGGCGGCTGCCGGGGCGGGAGTCCTCACTTGGGGCTCATTCCTCCTTTCTGTCCGCCCGCCCGCCGCTCGTTCGGTCGGTCGGTCTCCCCTGGCCGTTGGAGTGGGACGTTGCCATCTTCCTCGTCGCAAGTCCTCTACCGTCGCTTTGTCTCTTCGGATTCCGCTCGATCGTGCGTTCGGCAAGTTTGCCTCACTTCCGTCCAATCAGTTGTTCACTCCCGCATGTTGCTTTCAGATCTCCTCGTCTTCGGTCCTGCTCCGTTCTGCTCCGTTGATCCCGCACGAACGGGACCCGCCGGCGTCCTCTGCGCGTCGTTCGTGCCCTTCGCCTCTTCGGATTCTCGTGGTCGATTCGTTTGGTGAGCGGCCGCTCGATCGCCGGAGTGTTCACGCCTCTTCTGCTGCTTTCAAGTCGCCTTCTGATCGACTGCCCACCATCCAGCAAGAACGTCGCTTCTGTTCGCTGGATCTCGCCCGCAGTTCGCCTTTCGAATTCTCCCGCCTAAAAGGCGGTGAGTTTTCCCATGCTGGCCGGCCGCAGAAGTCGTCGGCCATCTCCTTCTCCGATTTGTGCGCTTCGTGTGTTCACACTCCTCTCCCGTCCATCTGTTCGCTTCTTCTGTTTGATCACTGTGCGTTTTGTTCGTGGAATAAAATTCGAGTCCAATGCGTGACGTTCGGTTTGAAGACGGACGGCAAGCAAGGGACCATTGAAATGGGACTTACAAAGAAGGAGACCAGGGATTCCGCAAGACATCCGCTCGCTGTTTACCTTTTGTCATCCAAAATAAGCCGTCTCTAGATGGCCAAAAAGAAGGCAGCAAGCGTCAAATGAACTGCTCGCTCGACCGGATCGTAGAACAGCCGGCGATTTGTGAATCTGACCTGCAAGAAACGAACGAATGCGGTTGTCCGGGCGGAAAAGTCAGCAACAGCAAGCGGCTTAAACACGTGCTCGCCTCTTTGGTCTTTCTTTACTGCCGCTGATCTCTAATAATCGCAAGGATAAAGCGGATATTTGCGAACGCTACAGTTGTTGGTGGTCGCTGCCAAGAAACGTTCTCACGCTGGCGGGGCAACACGAACAGGCAGTCGATCAGCGAGCAAACGGGTAAAGCGATCGAATAGATCACAAATTTGCCTCAGTGGACAGTGCGAAGAAGAAGAAGCGAGTCCGCTCGGAGAGGTTTGCGCCTCACCTCCGCGGCGTGCATCAACATCTGGAGCCAGTTGGGACAGGCGAGCGGTGTTCCCAACATCGTTTCGTTTATTGCTTTGGGAGCGCTTCGCTCTTCATCGCCGTCTTCTCACGGTCGTTTGTGTGTATACTGGCGGCAGAAGAGCGAGAGAAGGCCAACTGTTTCCATACTCCGACCGCTCGTCGCACAAATGTGTTTGCTTCGGGTTCAAAAACGTGCAAACGCTCGATGATTCGAACACACTTAATTCTTTTAAGAACACAAAAAGTGATCAATCCGATAGGTCGAGCGGAAGAAGCAGGAAGAAGCGGAGAGGAGGCAAGCAGCTGGAAGGAAGCGGCTTCGATGCCCGCCCAGCTTTTCGGCCGCCGTCATACCGAAAGGTTCATCGGCGGCGACGAGGAGAAGCGGGCGGCTCATTTTCGCCTTTCGCTGCCGCCGCTCGTTCGGCTGCCCTCATTTCGGAAACGATTTTTCGGGCGATCAGTCGGCCGGTCGCGTGGTCGACTGCCGCTGCCCGTCGTCTTGCGGACGCTCTGCAGCGGTACTGCTGCACGTCCTCTTCGCCCGTCTGTCTGCCGTTTCGTTTGTGCCCGCAGACGAACGTCAAGCAGCCCTTCCGCTCGCTCGCGCCGTTCGTCTCTTCGGATTCTCCACTCCGCTGGTCGTTTTGTGAGTGCCCTCCACTTCCGCCAACCACTCGCGCCTTCTCTTCAGATTCGTCTTTTCCTCGTGCTTTGCGGCCGCTCGCCGAGCGGCTCCTTGAGTTGAGTGTGTGCAATGGAGAAAGGATACCTCACGGCCATCCTTAGTTCAAGTGAATTCTCTTCCGTCCACTCCCACCTCTTTCTCCTTGCAGCCGCTTGCTTGTGGTCGACGGCTAAGGAGAGAAGCGAGTCGCCGAGTGGGTGAGGAGTCCTCTCCTTTCACCAATCGATCGAACGATTGCAGCGAGTACAAGTGTGAAGCAGCGCGGGAAGCAGTGGCTTTCTTACGCCCGCCGCTCGAACTTCCGGAGGACGTGGACGAACCGACTGCTCGACTTCGTGGGCCGCCCGCTTGCAGCACTTCTTTCGATCGACTGAAAGGGAGAAGCGCGTCTACGAAGAGTGAGTTTTCCCCGTTCATTCCTCCACTCATTCGCCCACTGCTTTCGATGGGCGACGATGGCGGAGAAATTCGCACGAGCGATCGTCGGATCGAGTGGAATGCACTCGCATTGATCTTTCTTCGCCGTTCGGTTGGTTCTCCTGCCCTCTCTTCCACCCACTCTCGTTCGTTCAGGAGGTCGAACGTCTGCCTTTTTGGGTGCGTTCAACGCGACGATCAACGGTCAAGAAGTCGCTCTTCTGTCAGTCGTTGGAGGGCTTTGCGAGGGCCTGTGTGAGGGGCCTCCTTCCAGTTGACCACTGCTGCGGCCGATGCTCGTCATTACTGGCAAGAAGGGAGCAGTGGGAGAAGGCGGCATTCCTTCTGATCGCATTCGTGAGCTTTCTGCTTCTCTGCCTACTCATCGCTTGCGTCCTTGCAGGAATGGATTGCGGCGTCACTTGCGAACTTCTTGGACACCTCCAAGAAGCCCAGCGGTTCAAACGACTGCTTTCTGGGCAGGGAGCGTGTGGACGAACCGACTGCTTTTGGTGAGCGTCGTCCGTCCTCTCTTCACGACCGCCGCTGTGCGCGACGAGAACAAAACCCAGCGATTGCGACCGCCTTGTTCAAACAAGCCCGCTTTTTTGATTGAATAAAGCTTTCTGTTGACAATCGGTTGGACGTTCTTGTAAAGGACGACGGCGAGCAAGGCGGTCGCGTAAACGAAGAAGATCGCTGCGGGGATCGGTTGCTGCTAGAAGCGAGAAGCGGCTCCGAAGAAACGAACGCGAACTTCACGCTCGAGAAACTGTTTCAACGTTCAGCTGCTCGCCCTACGTCCCGTGTCGGCCTTTAAAGGACCCTCAAATGGCGGGCGGCGTGTCCGGCCACCAATTCGAGTGCCCGATCGCCTTCACCGACAGCGGCGAGAGCCCGTTGCAGAAAGAACTCCGCAACACTGCATTCTGTCGACGATCCGGCCGCCGATTGCCGTGGGCAGCGGAAGGGGGCTGTTTTCTTCGGCATGCGGAGCGAACGGACGGCTTCGGGGGTCGCTTTCTGCCCGCACGTGTCCACTTCGAAGAAGCCGCTCGTGTTGGGAGCAAAGGGAGCGAGTGAAGAACTCCGTGTTCTTGTCGCAACAAAAGAGCAAGCAGCAGCGAGACTTCTTTTCTTTTCTGCCCGTCGACCAGAAGAACCGAAGAGAAACCAGCAGGGACTTGCTTTGAGTGTCCTCACCGCGTGTTTCTGCGAGTGCACCGAAAAGAAGACTAGAGAGCGCCCTTCTTCCAACACGATGGACGTCTGTTCGGCCATCAATCCCGCCTGTTCTCCGACAGACGGCCGTAAGGGCGAGATCCACGACCGGCGGCGCGTCCGGACGAAAAGACGATCACTCTTCTTCCTCCAGTTCTAGACGCAAACTACGAACAGAGTGAAAGGAAAAACGGAGGAGAGAGGCCGATCACTTGCAATAAACAAGAGAAAAGAACACCGATGTTGACCGCAGATTCCCGCGACTTCTGCCCTACGAAAGCGGCCGGGTGGGAGAGGGTGACGCAACCGAAGCGCATTTGCACGCAACCAGGCGACCAGCCGAAAGAATACCCCGCTTTCCACTGCAAGCGCGAATTTGCACGAGAAGGGCGCATTTGCATGGGAGAGCGGGCGGTTCGGCGCGTATAAAAGCCGGGCCGGCGGACGAGTCGGTGCCTTTCTTCGTTCCCGAAGTTCCCGCTCTCCACTCCACTCCCTCCCGCTCGTCTCCGCAGTGCCGATGGCCCGTCTGCTCTCCGTCGCGATCGTGGGCGTCGTCCTGCTCGCCGTCTCGTTCCAAGTCCTCGCCGCCGTCAAGTGCAACATCAACAGCGACGGAACGAAGACCGTGCCCTGGATGCCGCTGGAAACCTGCAAATACTGCTACGTCGACAAGCAGGAGTACGACTTCTGGTGCACGGATAGCGCGTGAGTCCCCCTCCGTCTACCCAATCTTCTCTGCTTCAGCATCGAGGACTGTGCGGACGAGACGAGGGTCATCTGCACCTGCGACACGGACTGGTGCACCGACAAGTACACGACGACGTCCACCGTCCCGCCCTCAACGATCCCGCCGAAGGACGCCGGAGTCCCGTCCAAGGATGGGGCGGGCACGAACGCTGCCGGCAAGTCGCCCGCCGGCGAGGCCGCCAAGCAGGCCGCGCACTGGAAGGCGCCGGAGATGCTCACGACCGTCGGACTGCTCGCGGCGGCCGCCCTCCTCTGAGCGCCCACAAGTTCCCTCCTCTCCCTTCCCCTGTGTTCCCCTTGTCTGTCCCCTTGCCGTGTTGTTCGCCCAATAAAATCCGATGGAATCCGTTGGTGTTCGGGGAAAGAAAGGAAGAACCATCAGCGAGTGGTGGACTTGCGGTCGACAAGGCTCGATCCTTAACACAACGGAGCGGATGGCGGGAACAACCTCTTTTGTTCACTTGTGCGAAGCGAGCGACCGCTCGACGTCTGCGTGCTATTGGAAGAAGGGCGGTTGTTTTGGCAAAAAGACGGTCGGCATGCCGACGTTGTTGTGAGCAAGAAAGCGGCCAAGTGGGCGGGAAAGAGACGGCGGTCGACCTGCCGGGCGAGCGGATAAAAGCCGCTGGTCCCCCGGCAGTTGGAGGTGTTTGGAGAGGTTGGAGCAACAAACAGCAGTCTGTCGCTCAATCCCGCCCAACCGCCTGTCCGGAAACACAAGGCAGACAGGTTCACTTCACTGCATCAACAAGAAGCGCTTCTCGCGCGCGTCTCGTCGGCAGTTCGTTGGCTTTACGGCTTCCCAAAGCCTGCTGTCGTTGCGGGCCAAGCAGCTTGCGCACGCCGTCAAAACGGACGGTTTCTGGCGCTCCGCTCACTTCGATTCAGCAGACGGGAGTGCGGACGCCGGCCACCTCGGCCGGCTGCTCGCCAGGATGCGCAACGAGCCGGGCGCCTTTACCCGAGGGGAGCTACAAGAATAGTCGTGCTTGTTTGATCGATAAATCGAGTGGATTGCGGCTAGAAGCAACGCCTGTTCGTTTCCCATTTGTGCACGTTGCGTGTTCGGAGCTGCTTTTTTTCACTCGTCTAGTTTGGAAGTGGAGGCTGACCGTTTCGTTTCGGGAAGCGGGCGAGTATCGGGCTACTGCTTTCGAATACACGGGCGGTAGTGCCCAGCGCAGTCCCCGCAAGGAGCGCTGCCGCTCGTGCAACAAATGGCGACCGGCCGGAGAATCGAATCTTCGGCCATAAGGCCGCCATCGGTCCCAACGATTCACACGAGAATAATGTAACGGTCTTGAGAACGACGCCCGTCGGTTTCCACCGACCCATTCGATTATGCGGGCGCCCTCTTTGCCGGCTTGTTGACAACATCGTTCGGTTCGTGGTCGTCAGAGCGAGCGTGACTAACGCTGGGGACGGACAGAACGAGACAACAGCAACTGCCAGTGAACATTTACGGCTTTTGGCGTCCAACCGCTCGTTAGAGTTCATTCCTCAAGCCGTCTACGAGCTTCACCTTTTCATCTACCGGCAAGAGTGCGCTTGCTGCGCCTTGAAAAGCGCAAACCTCCACTCGACGTGGCACAACGCTTATTCTCGACCAAAAGCATCCCCTTTGCACATCACAAACACCCACTCGTCGCTCTTTGCTGCTCTGCCGGCCGTCCGCCGCTCATCAATTCGAACGACGGTGGGAAGCCGGGCGGTAGTCGAGGCTCCCAAAGCAATAAACGAAACGGTGCTGGGAATGCGGTCCGTTCGGCCGTCGACGAGCGATCGAATTGATGCGGCCACGTCGATTAGAACGTGTAAACGGAGCAGGGGCAATGCAAACGCGATCACATCGTTGTTGTGCGCGCTGTCCGCAGCCATCAAGTGGGCGTGTCGGCAGTTGGCGGCTTCTGATTGGCCGGCGGGGCGAATAAAAGCGGCCACTCGCCCGTCTTCTCCACTCTTTGCTCGACAAAGAACCCGCTGCCTTCAACCGACTCTCTCCTCTCCTCCGAACGTCTTCAAGAGTGGACGATTACTGTGAGTTCCCCTCTCTTCCATGGAAACATTGCTTTTTGTAGTCGGTCGTCCGCTTCTTCTCTCGCCAGTGCTGCTCCAACGTCCTTGGCACAGTCCAGTTAAGTGCTCCTTCTGCTGACTGCTCGTCGTCATCATGAATTCTTTCGTTCTCTTCTTTGCGGTTCTCTTTTGGCATTCGTTCAATGTGGGAAGAACCTCTGAGGACTGCGAGGCCGAGACCAAACCGGTGACTTACGTTTGGGACGAATGGAAAAGTGACTTCAAAGAGGGCACAGAGGGTAAAACGCCGGGGCAGGCTTTCGCGGCCGGATTTCGGTTTGGGTTCGAAAATGGGGTCAAGATCTTGAGCATCGGCGCCGACTGGGTCCCGTACGGCGGCAAAGTCATGGGCTCCATCAGCAAAGGCTACGACTACTTTGTCAAAAAGACGCCCAAAGAGGTGAAGTGTCTCCAAGAACTGCGCAACTACACGAAGCAACGCTTCGACGAAATGGACAAAAAGATGAATCAAATGTGGGAGAACATTACCGCCTCGATTGACGCGCTCACAGATGTAACCATTCGAGAAGCCCTTAAAATTAGGATGCAGGGACAATGGACCGCTTATCAGAGCACAGTGCAAAAGTCTATTAAATACATGGAGGAGGTGATGAGGTTGGCCAACGATCTTGCCAACCCCGGCCGCGCGATTTCCATCGGCAAGTTCAACAAAACGTGCGCCGATGCCACCGAGAACGTGTTGCGTCTGCAATCCGACTACGCCTCGCAGTTGAAAGACAACTGCGGGGCGATCGGAGGACCCCGCCGAATGCGGAAAATGGCGCAAAAGTTGCTCGCGTGCGTGGCGCCGTACGTGCCGACGGCCAAGGATCGCGCTGAAGCCGAGCGTCTCGATGGCCTGAAGCGCAGCATTCGCCTGAGTTTCTATTCGTTGAGCATCGCGAACGCGTCCGAACTGGTCAATCGGTGGTGTGTTTCGACTCCGAAACGAATGCTTTTGGTCCAACAAGCAAACAACAGCGTGCTCCACCAAGTCCACCGCTCGCTCGCGCAAAACGGCGCAGCTCTAGCAAGCTGCCTGCCGCTTGTTTACAAGGAGATGTACGAGGGAAACTTCGAGGCGTTAGTCGGGTTTGTGAGTTTCGTTGACGACCACGCAAAACGCATCAAGTGGCTTTCGATTAACTGCAACACCGTGATGTACGCGCATGAGAACATCACGGAGTTCCTCGACTACCAGTACAACCAAACCCAGACCGCGCTGAACGACGCCCAGAAATTTGTTGCGGATGAATTTTTCGGAGATGAACTGCGCGCAATGGATCGCATCGAACGGGAAATTCGTGTGGCTTTTGACGAGGATCCCGAGTATAGCGCCCCGGGGACTGAGTGGCCACACAACAAAAAGTGCAAAAAACTAATGAATCGTTTACGCCGGTATGTTTTAACCACGAGCTCGATTATAGTGTACTTAGTCGCAACACCAGAGAAATTCGCGTTTACAAGTAAGGGACCTTTTGTACGTAATCTTGTCCTCTACGGCTATTGGATTGAGGTAAATCAAGAATACCTGGTAAAAGAAAAATATTTGCCAGCGGCGGAGCCAAGACATCCGTCGGACAAAGAAAAAGCTGCAATGACTGACTTGTTTGAGAAAATGTACGAAGGTGGCTCAAACATTACCGAAATAATCAAAGCTTTAAATACAATTTACCCCATTGAAAATCACCCGCAGCTAATGAACTACAGAGCGATGATTTTCCCGCGACATTACGATTATAACAAGGATAAGTCGTTCGGTTGGGCGTTTATAGGAGCATATAGTCAGCCGTTGCCGCGTGATTATTTTGAGCTTCTCCCTACAAACAAAGAATACAAACTTACTGTATACTTGTCATGTTGAACTGTTTTGTTTTTGACATGTAAGGCGGGTTGAATGCTGCGCTCTCGCCGGCTCTTTCAGAGTTTTGTTGGCAGACCCCACGTTGTAGTTCTTTTGTATGAAGCTGTAGCCTTCGGTAGTCGACGTCCACCTAATAAAGGCATGCAGTGAGTCGCGGTGTTGATTCCCGATCTCTTTTGCCCCGTCGTTTAAAGAAATGCTGTCCGCGCTTGAGTGGACGCCGTAGAACAGGAAACCTGTTTATACGGAGTTGATTGCGACCGTCCTAACGATTGCCTCTTGCTTATTGCGTGTCGCCAGTGCCGTTGGTTGAGTGGAGTGGAAAAATGGGCAAAGGAACGGAGTTTAAAGACGCAAGCGGGCGTTGTTCACGCTAGACGTCAGCCAGAAGGCAGAAGAGTGGTTTGTATCCGCTTAATCGCGGACGGAAGCCAGAGGAGGTTGTTGACTGATCGCCTGGTCGGCGGACTTTGAAGATGAGCAGGAGTGAAGCTCTTTTTTCCGGTTTTGAACTGCTCGCCGCCCAAAGCGTGTTCTTTGGATTGTCCCTGCCGTTCGCTCGCCCGTCCACTTGTTTGTTGCAGGCCGCATGTTGGACTCGTCGCCAAGACGGCCGCCGGGCAGGCGGTCGGCAGAGGACGTTTTATTCAAGCAAATGCAATGAGAGAGTTTTGGTGGAGTGTCCGTCGGTTTTGCAGAGCGAGTAATCCCGTCCGGTCACAAAGCGGAACTCCAGCTGCCGCCGTTCGCAGGTGTCCGGTAAGCTTTCTCTTTTGATCCGCGTGTACGGAAAGAAAGCAAACTACACAGTTCTTCGGTTGCATTTCTTCGGCTGCGGTCTCTCTGGTTAAAGTGATGCTTTTACCGTTTGGCTCCAAGTCGACTGAAAGGCGTCCTCAACACTAGCGGCATGCCCGGACGCGTTTTTAGAGCGGACTTCCGCCATCGCTTTGTTTAGCGCCGTGGGATTGAGCGGAAGCGTTGCGTCACGCCCATCTGCTCGCTTCTCACGACTGTTCGATTTGATGAGCGGAAAGGAGAAGCCGAGCGAAGGTTGAAGCCCCGGATCTGTCGACCGCTCGTTGCAGAAGGGCTAGAAGCTTTATGGCCGCGGGCCCGAGCGACAACAACCGCTCGAATGCCCCAAAGCTGACAAGCAATTCGTTTCGATTTGAGCAAAAAGTGCGGGCGACCGGGGGAAACGGCCGCTTTGAGCAACGATCTCATTTGCTCGAAATACTCAAGATTTGAGCGTTTGTCGTGGACTACGAAACGCGTTCTTTAAACAAACAGCCAGCACTAATGGCTTCTTTCAACCCTCACTGCGGTCTACAAGCGGGGTGTTCGTGGGGGTAGATGGCCCCCGCTCGTCGCGCACCTCAGAAGGCGTTCGTTTCGAGGGCGTGGATGAGCCGCTCGGCTCACGACGACCGCCGAGTTGACGGCCGAGAAGGCGAATAAACCTGCCGACGAGCGGCGGGCGAGAAACGCCTACCCGTCGGCATTTCGGACGACAGTTCTTCTTCCAGCAGCACGCGTGTGCAAAGCGGCCGCTCGCTTCGCCCAAGTGAACAACAGAAGGTGTTCACGCCATCCGCTTTTAAGACCACTCCATTTTGTCGACCGCATGTCCACCACTCGCTGATGGTTCGTCCTTTCTTTCCCCGAACGAGCTCACGGATTCCATCGGATTTTATTGGGCGAACAACACGGCAAGGGGACAGACAAGGGGAACACAAGGGAAGGGAGAGGAGGGAACTTGTGGGCGCTCAGAGGAGGGCGGCCGCCGCGAGCAGTCCGACGGTCGTGAGCATCTCCGGCGCCTTCCAGTGCGCGGCCTGCTTGGCGGGCGCGGCGGCGGGCGGCTTGGCGGTCGTCGACGTGGCGGCCGCCGCGACGGCCTCCGACGTCGTGGTGGTGGGCGTAGTGGCCGGCGGCGGCGGGTTGGCGCCCGGAGCCGCCGTGGAGGTCATGAACTTGTCGGTGCAGTGGTCCTTCATGCAGTTGCACATGTTGACGCGAGCACTTTCGCAGTTGTCCATGCTGAAACGAAAGGGGCGTTAGAGAGAGGAAGGGAGGAAGCGGACGACTCACTCGCGGCCCGTGCAACGAAACATTTGCTCCTTTTTGGCGACGAAGCAGGACGTGCAGCCGGACATCGGCTGCATGGCCACGGGCTTCTGTCCGTCGTGGTTGACGTTGCACGTGATCTCGGCGAGGACTTGGAGCGAGACGGCGAGCAGGACGACGCCCACGAGCGCGGCGGAGAGCAGACGGACCATCGGGACGGCGGAGACGAGCGGGAGAGCGGAGAGGAGAGCGGGAGAGAGCGGAGACTTCGGGGAACGAAGAAGGCGCCCGCCCGCTGTCTGCCCGGCTTTTATACGCGCCGAACCGCCCGTTCTCCCATGCAAATTCGTTGCGTTCTGGCAGCGAGCGATCAGCCCGGCCGCTCTGTTTATTCGACTTTCGTTGCGTCAAGCAGCGAGGTGCAAATCCCCTCCACGTGTCCAGTTCTTCACTCTCGCCTGCTTGCTTCTTCGTGGTGGGCAGAGTAGTTTCTGGCAGAGTCGTTCTTCTTGCGGCCGACACGCGATCAATTCGTGCCGACCGCAGTTCTCTTTTACACAGCAACTCGATGCGCATTTCGTCCCTTCTGCCTGATGCGGTTAGACGTCGGCGATCGCCTTGTTCCTGCAACCGAACGAACAGACGAGCGTCTTCGCAAAGGAACTCGCAAGAGCTGCTCGTTCGTAACGAGCGACAAGGCAGGAGACTCGTTTCAATAGCAATGTTGCGAGAGGACGCCCACCGCTTGTCCACCCAGCCGGGCGGCGTCTCTGTTCGCCGTCTACTCCCTGTTGGTCGGTAAAGGCGGTTAGTGAGTGTACGAATCAGAAGTAGTGGGAAGAGCTCACTCATCCGTCTCCTTCTATTTCCCGGTCGACCTTCACGATGAGCGCCGCCTCTTCCTGCTCATCGACCTCCCCGAGCATTCGTTAGGAGGAAAGCGCGCTCAACGAAGTGGTCGCCTTCATCGCCTTCTTCGCGCTTGCCTCTCGCCATCGGCAATCCTTTCGGTTCACTCTTCATACACGCTCGTAGCCGTTCGCGAGGGCGTTCTCAAGCGGTAGTGAACAGAATGCGTATAAGTAACAAAAGAAGTTCACCCCACGCAATGGTCGACTGCTTCGTACCCACGACCGCCTGCACCTGCTCGTCAGCGGGTTCCAGGCGCTGCAGCAGCCTCAAAAAGACGCCGCTCGTTCCCAGGTCGGAGGGCAACTCAGCTCGTTGAATGCCCAACGGAAGAGCGGGCTGGAACGGCCGCCCACGAGCAGAAAAGGCGGCGGGAGCGACTGTGAGGGTTCAAACGTTCGCATGAGCGGTGGGTGGAAACTCGAGGAAACGAGAGCGGCCGGTGAGTCCTCGCCGCCCGGTTGGTCGTCTTTCGTCTGACACCTGATTGCGCCTGCAAGCGACTAACCGGGCCTTCTTACCGGTAGAAAACGACAACACGATCGTCCGCGCGTCCGCCGTACAAGCTCCGCTTTCCTTAACTTTTTAGTCGCCTTTACCCAGTTCTTTTGAACTTCATCGCTTCGCAGCGGCCACATTCACGGCGGCGCGAATTGCCGCCAGAGGCCTCATTCGCGCTAGTATGCGACTAAACTCCCACGTTTTTCTTCTTCTTATGCCCGTGCTATTCGTGGTTGGCGGCTGCAAAACGAAGACGGTTGACTCGAAGCCGAGACGAGAGTGGAGAACAGTAAACCGAGCATTGAGCGATGAGATGTCGCGCTAGCGCCCACTCGCCCCACTCCGCTGGACGGCGTTTTGTGGCGTTCTCTTACTGTTTGGAAACGTGGCTAGCTGAAGGAAACCCCACTGCCGCCACCCCACTCGCCATCCGACCAAAAGTGAGCGGCAGCTGCGCTCTGCTGGCAGCTGCGGCGGGAGCGAGCAGAAGCAGCGGCCGCTTTTCAGCAACCGAGCAGAAGCGGTCGGCAGCGTGGGAGAAGGAAAATGGCACTCGCACCTGGAAGAAGGCGGCCGAGCCCTCCACTCGCGTGGGAGATGAAGAGTTGGGCGGCACGAGAAAAGGCCGCTCTTCCACGCCCCGCTTCCCACACCGAGACCATCTGGCAGGCCTGCCGCTTTCGCTTTTGACCGGCCGCTCCTTTCTTCCTCTTCGAACCCCAGCCGACTGTTTCATCTTTCCGGTTTATTCGTGCCGTCAGTGGAGGAGGGACAGGAGAAGGAGGACGAGGAGGGGGAGCGAGTGGGCGGACGGGGCGGCCGCCGAGTGGATCGACGAGTCGGCGGCGGCGGCGGCGGCGGTCGACGACGAGCCGGCGGTCGAGGAGGCGCGCGTGGTGGTGGCCGCCGTCGTGGTCGGGCCGGCGCTCGGGGCGGCAGTCGGCGGCGGCGCGGTCGGCGAGGCGGTCGGGCGGCCGGCCTCCACCAGCGCCTTCGAGTTGCACAGGTCCGTGGTGCACGAGCAGCGGAAGACGCCGTCCTTGAGCGCGCAGCCGGCCGCCGTCCTGCAACGAGTGGAGTGAGCGGGGGAAGAGAGGGCGGGGAGAACTCACTCGTTCGTGTCGCACAGTTGGTAGACGAAGTTGTCCGCGTCCTTCACGACGGCGCACTGGCGGCAGCCCTCCTTCTCGACCGGCTGCGGGATCACGCCGCCCGCGTAGTCCAGGGAATGCAGGCACTTGAGGGCGGCCGCCTGCCCCACGACCAGGCCGGCGAGCACGAGGATGAGCGCCGAGCGGACGAACATCGTGGATGGGCGGGAGCGGAGGGCGGTGAGTGGAGGGAGTGCGGGGAGAGCGAGTGCGCCGCCCGCCCCGCTCGCCCCGCTTTTATACCCGCCGAACCGCCGCTTTTGCCTAAATTTGCATCACTGCGGGCATTTGCGTCGGACGGACGGCGAAAACATCGACGCCGTCGACGCCCATGCAAATGTTTCTCTTCGGTCAGCTTCTACTCGCGGCATCTTCGGCGGTTGTGGTCGTGCGGAGTCGTCGAAGCGGCCAGTGTACCCACAGCGATCAGCAAACAGCTTCAATTTCCGCCTGTCTTCTCCGTTTATTGTTTGCTTTGGTTCGTGGGCGACGATGCCGCCGTCTCGTGCCGCTTCAAACCGGGCTCACGAGTCAACACGGCAGACAGCAAGCAGTTGAGTGCTGCCAGTCGGTCGTGAATTGAGGAAGAAACTCGAATACACACTGCTTTCTGTTGCTCCAACTTCTCCGAACACACCATCTAAACGGGCTGCTTGTCGGCTCGGCCGGCGAATTAACCGCCGGCTCGTTCCCGAGCAGCTGGTCGCTTTCTTGCTCACAACAGGCCTCTTTCCACTCGCAACACCCGCCATTCAGTCTCTGCCGATCACTTCTACTCGTTTGCTGGGAACGGGCCGCTCCTTCCGCTCGTCTCTGCTGCAGCCCTGAAGTTGGTCGGCGATCTCGATCGGCATGCTCGCGTGAAGGGGCGTCTCTTCTTCGTCCAGCCAGGAGTTCGCCGAGTGATCGGAGCGGTGCTGGCTGAAAGTTCCTGTGGGGTGTAGCAGGATTCTCTTCATCAGCTGGCAAACTCCTTCGCTCCAAACTCTCTTCTCTTTCTCTTTGTTCAGCCCACCGACAGCCCCCTTCCACCATCTCTTCAAGTGATGAAGCGAATCCTCTCTGCAAAGTTCGAGAGCACGCCGCAGCTGCGCGACGCCCTGTTCAGCACGCGGGCGAGCGGCTCGTCTTCGCCGTCGAGGCGGACGGCTTTTAGGGCGCCGCCCTCTTCGATTCGGCAAATGCCGGTGCGTGCGCCAACCCTCTCGGCCGTCTGCCCGCCGAGGTACGCGACGAGCCGGCCGCTTTCTCACATGAAGCCAGGAATCGTAGTGTCTGGCGTTATGACACGAGTGTTTGGACTCCGAGGACTAAACGCTCCCTGCTGCGGACAACTTTGCCGCTCACAAGAGGTGCTTCTTCGTTGGGCGCGGCGCCTTCGAGTCGACGTTTTCAGCAAGATCCATTTATTCAACATTAATACACGAACAGCAAAACGAAAGTCTTCTGCCGTCTGCTCGGGCCCTCCAAAAGAGAGGGCCTCCACGAGCGGCTTCTCGCACATCCATTTCGAACCACAGTGCAAGCGTCGCCCTTCCACAAGTGTGCGTGTCAGAAGGCGACGACGGGCAACGCAGACGGTGCTGAAACGAAGAAGTGAGCGGAGAGAACGCGCGAAAAGCCACTCGCCCATTCCATCCACACCTTTCGTTCGGATCGCGTCGAATCGGAGGAGCGGCAAACGGAACTGAACGAAAGGAATGAGTGAACACTGAACGGGGCACTCACAACAGCGGCCGCTGTTCGTCTGCTCTAGTTGATGCAGCGGTTTGTTCGGCGTCCACTCCGCCCGGCCGTTCGTGTGGGGCCGAACGAGAGGAAGTGGAGAGCGGGCGGAGGACGCCCACCTCTCGCCAGCAAGAAGAACGACGTCCGTGAGTAATGGTCGCTGTCCGCCTCTCAACTCGAACGAACTGCAATGAACGGAGTGGGCGTTGCGGTTGTCCAGCGAACCTCCCGACCAAATCGACTGCAAATCCGAAGAGACGAACGGCGCGAGAAGCTCGAGGGCGGCGCCCGGCAGCGAACAGACGAGCGGCCGGCCGACCGCCGGACCGGCGAGTGAGCGGAATGATCGGAGGAACGAGAACTCCCGCCATTTCGTCCGCTTTTCGGCTGCAGCGCGCAGCCCACGAGAAGCAGAGCGCCCACACGTCGCTGACCGCCAGCGCCGCCACCCACTGGAAAGAAGTGAGCGGCGGCCCACCATCTCGAACTCCTCGTCCGGCCGCCGGCTGTTCATCGCGCCCAGCGAGAGAGCCGCCAGTTGGGCGATCTGAACGGCGGAGTGGTGGACGGGCGGCGGACTCACGAGTGCCGCCTCGTAGACGACCATCTGGACGAGCCGTTGGGGCGCCCATTACGAAAAGCGGCCAGTGAACGGGAAGTGGAGGAGTCGAGTCGAATGGGCAAACATGCAGCGGGACTCCTACCGGTCGCTGGGATTTGCATTTACCAAACCGACTGCCGTTCCCCTCCCAACCCTTCCTTTCTTCTTCCGGAGCAACGAGCATCTGGACGAGGAGAAGGCGAGGGACTTCACGGTAGAGGTCATGCTCGCTGTCATCGCCGGCATGAACAAAGAGAAGGCAAAAACAAGTGGAGTGCTCGTTGCATGCGAAAGCCCACACACTGGCCGTCGGAGGAGAGCAAGCAGGGAACACCGATAAGCCCAAGAACTGGCCGCGAGAACGCCTTCTTCACAAGGGGTCACTCGATCGATCCTCGCTTCGCCGTGTGGCCTGGAGCGAGAAGATCAAAGTGCTGGACACGTTCTACGGCCTCGAATCGTGAGTTCTCTTTTGACCATTCCCATTCATTGCTGCAGCTTCCTGAACCGGGCGACTGGAAGCGAGGGGGCCGAAAGCGAAGTGCTGGACTGCTGTTTCGTCGAAGACTCGAGCAGTCGCACCACTGTCATTCTGCGGACCACCCGCTCTGCCGAAAGCGCTAACCCTCCGTCTAGGAAGTGGCGGTGGACTTCGATAAGAAGACCTCCGCCGCCCGCATTCATTTCCGGGCGTTCGCGCCGTCCTCCTTTGAAGCCTCCTGCGTGTGGATCCATTCGAACGACGAATTGCCGAGTCTTGTTCTACCGTTTCACTCGCGACGCGTAGGTCTACGAATAATTCCTTGACGGCCGAAGGAGACCCGCCAGCCGTCCGCAACGTTCACGTGCACAACGGACGGGTGTTCGCTCTCGTCCGCGTGCGAAGAGAGAACGCCGAGTTATTTTGCGTGGAAGTCGCGGTGTACCGAGTGAAGTGGCCGTTCAAGTACCTTTTGGTAGCCTTTCTTCTGTTCACATGCCCACCGCTTTGTAGTTCCGTGTTCCGTTTCGTCGTCTGCAGATTCGTGAGCAGCCACATTCTGTACGTGTTGCTGAAGGTCGTGAACAAGCCGCATGATTGCCAAGAGCTCGTCCGGTTTCTCTTGAAGACGACGACAGGATGGCGCGTAGCAAGCGGTCGAGTGCGCGTCGATCGCCGCGCCCAAACGGAAGTGTTCGTAGACGGTGTCGCTCCTCCGCTCGATTCGCGAGTTAAGAGAAACAACCCACAAATTCCGCTCTTCCCGCTTTCTGTTCGAGTCCACAAGCTTCTTGTTCTCTTCTACTCCTCTCTTCGCTTCCAGACGATCGGAATCTCTCGGACACTCGCCACGGATTCGAGGGCGTGTTGCTCGACGGCTGCAGCAGGACGCATGTCGCCCGCTCTCGACCACCGGCTTCTACCTCAACAAACCACCATCATCAACCCGCACCGCCTCCTCTTCATCCGCCTCGACGTCAACAACCAATCCGCGCCTAAAGAAGACAAGTTCTGGGCGAACCCGCCTTTGCCGGAAGGAGGCAAGAACGACTTCTTACGACCTTCTTTCGGGAGGATTGGGAAGGAATGAAGAGGTGGTTGGCTACTCGTAAGCGGAAAGAAGTTCGCAAAAGCAGCGGTTGTTCTTCTCCGCTTACTAGTCGTTCCTCCTTTTTGGCTTCTCTTGGTGATGACTCGATCGATTGTTTCGGTTGGCCAGAGAACAGACCCAATGGATTCGACTCGAGTTTATTCGACGAACAAAATCGAGCATTTTACACAGGAAGAGGGGAGGAAAAGGAACACACGAGAGGGAGGAGAGAGACGAGAGGAAGGGGCGAATTCGGAAGCCGGTCGTCCCTCGCTCAAAGGAAGGCGGCCACCGCGAGCAGTCCGGCGGTCGTGAGCACCTCCGGCGCCTTCCAGTGGGCGAAGCTCGGGGCGGGGGTCGTCGTGGTCGGGCGCTGCGGGTCGGTGCACTTGTCCTTGTCGCAGCACACGGAGTCCTTACAGTTCTCGGGCTTCCTGCAACGTGGGGGAAGTCAGTGGATTGAAGAGGAGGGAGGACTTACATGGCGGAACGGCGGCAGAAGAAGTGCTTCGTGCTCTTCTCGTAGACGCAGTTCGTGCACCCGTCCATGTACTTCTCTTCGGCGGGCGCGTTCCCATCGAAGTTGACCCAGCACGAGATGCCGGCCGAGTGGACTTGGAACGAGACGGCGAGCAGGACGACGCCCACGATCGCGACGGAGAGCAGACGGGCCATCGGGACGGCGGAGACGAACGGAGAGCGGGAGGGAGAGCGGGGACTTCGCGGAACGAAGAAGGCGCCCGCCCGCTCCCCGCTCGCCTTTTATACGCGCCGAACCGCCGGTTTCGCTCATGCAAATGCGCCCTTCTCGTGCAAATTCGCGCTTGAAGTGGAAAGCGGGGTATTCTTTCGGCTGGTCGCCTGGTTGCGTGCAAATGCGATCCGATTGCGCCACCCGCTGCGAGGCGCCTTTTCGTTGAGCAGAAGTCGCGGGAATCTTCACAAGTTGGCAAGTTTGTTGGTTTCCCTTGATTGCTGCAAGCGATCGACTCTCTTCTGTCTTCTTTTGTGACGTCCGATCTTAAGGGACTGTCGCGGCCGATCTCCCCTCGTGTGTACCTAGTTTATGTTCGAATGTCAATGGAAGAAGTGAGCGCCAAAGAGAAACGAGCGTCCTCTCGCTCGGACACGCCGCCGACCGTGCTTTTCGCCTCACGCTCGTCGGTCGGACAACAAGCGACTCCCCGCCAAAAGAAAGCTCAAGCTTTATTTGGTCAACAAAGAGCGAGAGAACGAGGGAAAGAGGGCTTGTTCGTGCGACGCAAACACGATCGCTTATGTTCTTCCTCGTCGCGCACAGGCCCTCCAGAAACGAGCTGCAGGAGAACGGCTGTGATCTGAAGGTGGGAGAACGCTCACCAAAAGCAGTCGGCTCGTCCACACGCTTTCGAACTCGCCCCATCGGCAACGAGCGACCTATGGGCTTCTCGGAGGAGTGCCCCAAACGAAGTTCGCAAGTGACGCCGCAATCCATTCCTGCAAGGGCACAAGCGATGAGTAGATCGAGAAGCAGAAAGCTCACGAGTGCAAACAGAAAAAATGCCGCCTTCTTCCGCTGCTATGTCGATCACCGGCCGCAGCAGCGTCTGTTGGAAGGAGGCCACCCACGAAGCCCTCCATCAATCGACAGCGGAGCGATTTCTTGACCGTTGATCGTCGCGTTGAACGCACACAAAAAGGCAGGCTTTCGACGTCCTGAACGAACGAGAGTGAGTGGAAGAGATGGCAGAGGAACCAACCGAACGGCGAAGAAAGATCAATGCGAGTGCATTCCAGTCGGTTCACGCTCGTCGTGCGAATTCTTCCGCCATCGTCGCCCATCGAAAGCAGTGGGCGAGTGAGTGGAGGAATGAACAGGGAAAACTCACGCTTTGTAGACGCGCTGCTCCTTTCTCCCCACTTCCAGTCGAGCGAAAGAAGGGCTGCAAGCGGGAATAGCCCACGAAGTCGAGCGGTCGGTTCGTCCACGTCCTCCGAAATTCCAAGCGGCAAACGGAAAGAAGCCTCTGCTTCTTCCCTCGACTGTGCTCGCCGAGATCTCCCGCTGCAATCACTCGATCGATTAGTGGAAGGAGAGAACACATCACTCGCTCGTCGACTCGCTTCTCTTCTTAGCCGTCGACCACGAGCAAGCGGCGGCTGCAAGGAGAAAGAGGCGTGAGCGGACGGAAGAGAACTCACTTGAACTAAGGATGGCCGTGAGGTATCCTTTCTCCATTGCACACACTCAACTCAAGGAGCCGCTCGGCGAGCGGCCGCAAAGCACGAGGAAAAGACGAATCTGAAGAGAAGGCGCGAGTGGTTGGCGGAAGTGGAGGGCACTCACAAAACGACCAGCGGAGTGGAGAATCCGAAGAGACGAACGGCGCGAGCGAGCGGAAGGGCTGCTTGACGTTCGTCTGCGGGCACAAACGAAACGGCAGACAGACGGGCGAAGAGGACGTGCAGCAGTACCGCTGCAGAGCGTCCGCAAGACGACGAGCACCGGCAGTCGACCACGCGACCGGCCGACTGATCGCCCGAAAAATCGTTCCGAAATGAGGGCAGCCGAACGAGCGGCGGCAGCGAGGCGAAAATGAGCCGCCCGCTTCCCCGCCGCCGCGGCTAGAAGCGTGTGGAGGGCATCCATCAACTCGTTGGTTTGATCGTGACGCACGGTCATCGGGAAGTCGGCCGAAAGAGTGACGAATCCGCACTTCTTCCGCTTGTTTGCCCGCCCTTCCGCTTTCTCCTGCTTCGTTCGTTGAACCGAGCGGATAGGTGGCTTGTTGTGTGCTGAAACGGACAAAATAAAAAGTGTGTTCGACTCTTTGAGCGTTTGTTCTACTTAACGACTGCGAACAGGTTCTACAACGAGTGACCGGAGTATCGACTCTTCGACCTGCTGTCGTCTTTCTGTCATCATTATACGAACGGCCGTGAGAAGACGGCAGGAGAGCGAAGCGCTCCCAAGGCAATAAACGGAACGACGTGGGAAAGACGCTCGCCTGCTTCAACTGACTCCATTTGATAATGCACGCCGCGGAGGTGAGGCGCAAACCTCTTCAAGCGGGCTCGTTTAGTCTTTTTCGCACTGCCCACCGAAGCAAAAAGGTGGAAGCGTTTCTGTCCGCTCGACCGCCCGCCTGTGTTCCACGGTCGGCAGAGAGAACGTTGTTCTGCATCGGACGCCGGCACGAACAAGACCGCTGACGCTGAAAAAATACTTTTATCTCTAGCCAGCAACGAACCAAACGATCGGCAAACAGTTGACTGGAGCTATCGATTGGGATCGGCAGCAGCGAAGAAGAATCAAGAAGAAGCGGTGTTTTCGGCCGCTGACGTTTCAAACCAGACAACTGCACTTATTCGTCGTGTGCAGGTCGGGTTCAGGGACCGACCGCAGTTCGGTGTTCCAATCGTTCGAGCAGTTCGCTTAACGCCTGTCACCTTCCACTTGGCCGGCCATCCAGAGACGACTTATTTTGGATAACAAAGGATTAGCAGCAAGCGGATGTCTCGCGGATCCCTGCTTTCCTTCGCTTGTAACTCCCATTCCAGTATCCTATTGCTATCCGCTCTTCTTCAAACCCAACCGCACGTGTGAGACTCGAATTTTATTCCACGAACAAAACCCACAAGTGATCGAACAGAAGAAGCAAACAGAGAGACGGGAAAGAGGGCGAACACACGAATCGCAGGGGATCGACGGCTTCGGCGGCGGGCAGCCACTGAGAACTCCTTCGCCCAAAGCAGGAGAATTCGAAGAGGCGAACTGTTCAGGAGGTCCAGCGAAGAGAAGAAGGCGACCTGAAAGCAACAGAAGAGGCGTGAACACGCCGACGATCGAGCGGCCGCTCACCAAACGAATCGACCACGAGAATCCGAAGAGACGAAGGGCACGAACGGCGCGCAGAGTCGGCGGGTCCCGTTCACGCAGATGAACGGAGCAGAACGAAGCGGGATCGAAGATTATGCGACCTGAAAGCAACAGGCGGTGTGAACAACTGACCGGACGGAAGTGGAGGGAACTTGCCGAACGCACGATCGAGCGGAATCCGAAGAGACAAACGACGTCCCGCTTCAACAGGCGACCGAAAGCGGAGCGGCAAGACGACCGACCGCACGAGCGGCGGGCGGGCGGGCGGACAGAAAGGAGGAATGAGCCCCAAGTGAGGACTCGCGCCCCGGCAGCCGCCTTTTCGGCCGCCCGCCTTCTCGTCCCGCAGCGAACGGGAGTGCACCGCCGTTTGGCGACCGAACGGACCGTCCGATTATTCCACTCGTCGTTGCGCGATTGAAGATGGAATGGTGGTCCGTTCGAAGCTCTAATCAACGCCAGTTTTGTTGATTGCTTTACAAGGTGAAAGGCTAACGCTGGGTTTATTAAAATTCGTCTGCTTGCTTCTTGGTGCGCCGAAAGCCGGCCATTTCACGACAATAAAGAAGCTTAGTGCGAGTTTCGTTTTTTGTTGGCTTGAAGTAGCGGCTCCCACCGCCAGGTCCCCCTCACTCGATCGTTCGACTTGGAACAAAGCATGTGCACTGGCTTTCAAAGAGGCGGCCGATTGACCCGTGGGCCTCCACCGGAGCAGTGTTCGCCTGCGTGTGCAAAGCAGCGGCAGGAGGTCGAAACCTTCCGTTGTGCTCGGTTGCGCATTAATTCGAACGACCGTGAGAAGCAGGTCAACGGCCAGTGCTCTCGGCAACCGCAACGACGCTGGGAACACCCGTTGGCCGTTGGACTCGACCGACCGACCGCATTCGATTATGCACGCCGCCGCTCACCGCTTGCCCCAAACGACGGGTGCCCGAGCAATCATCTCCGGGTTTTAACGGGAGTGGGAACGTAGCGGAAAGAAGGCAAAAGCGAGCAGAACGAATGCTCGGCTTCTCTATCGATGAGTGGCGAAGTGCGAACAGCTCGACGGCGACCTGCTGGCCTCTCACTACGCTCACGTCCGCTTCAACGAAAAGAACGGAATGAAGACGTGCGTGCAGATTACGAGCAGGTCCTCTCGAATCTGGCTTGAACGAAAGGCGGGCGAAGACAAACGACTGTTGCTGATCAGAAGAATTCGTTGGGCGGAGCGGCCATGAAAAGCCCCTTCGACGGTTTTTTCTTTTATTGAAGAAGCCCAAAGATCGCTTTTCACACACCAGAAAGAAAGAAAAGAGTTTATTCCACCGTTCCACAGCCTAGAGTTCAAACGGTCGTTTGGACGAAGCAGAGGCGCCCGCCCGGATCTCCTTGATGCGCGGCTGGGCTTGCTGCAAGCGGCAAGTGAGCGGGACCTCAAGCGTCAGCCAGCCGTTCATGGCGGCCGTGCGGAGGGCGAAGCGGGCGGTGAGGACGCTCACGTCGAAGATCTCCTGCAGCACAGATGGGAGGGGATGAGTTTGAGGGGACTGGTCGACGTCCGGCCACTCGCCACGGCGCCACCCGTCGAAGTGGAGCACCTGCACACGGCGAGTGTGGGGATCGGCGGCGGCGTCCAAGCTGCCCGATTGGGAGTCGGGGGCGCGCTTCAGGTCGACCTCGTCGGTGGCGATCAGGTCGCACTCGTAGAGCTGGGCGCCGCCCTTGAACTCGCCGCGTTTCGCCAGTCGCACGACTAAGCGGGCGGCGAGTGGGTGGATCGAACGGCGCGCACCCAGCGGCAGCTGGAACGGCTGCTCGTCCGTCGGCGAGAAGCCCGTCTGCTCCAGCACGCACACGATCAGCCGACAGCCGTCCTGCCACACCTGCAACGAGCGGGAGTGAGCAGAACGAAGCAGAAGACGCCCACCAGCCGCCAGAAGTGCTCCAGCTCGTCGAGGGCGGGCGCTTGGGCGAGCACGTAGTCCTCGCGGTTCCAGTCGGCAAACGTGGCGTTCAGGAAGACGGGCGGCAGGCGATGCGCGGTCGCCACAAAGTCGGCCAGCTGGACGTCCTCGGCCGCTGGCGTCCCGATCTGCAAGGGAAGATCGGCCGTTTACTCACCTCCGACGGCGAGCGGCCGGTCAGGTGCTTCGACTTGGTCCCCGACTTCGAGACACCGGAGAAAGAAAGAAGCGATCCGTTCGAACGGAGACGAGAACCGCCGCTTCGCGACGGTCGACTGCAGGGCGAATGGAACGAGCGGTCTTTACGCAATCGCCGCTCGCTTTTTTGTTTTGCGGAAAGCAGCCTTAGACGACGAATTGCGGCCGCTCGCCCGTTCGGCTCACTCGGGCTCCTCTTTTCTTTCTTTCCTTCGTTCGAGTGCGGTCGATCGGCTGCTGCGAAATGCGCTCTTCGGTCCTCCTGCCGTTCGTTTCCGTTCTGCTCGTCGCCCCGCTGCTCTTAGTCGCCGGAGACGCGTGTTTCACCGAAAGCAACGGCACCGTGTGAGTCCTCCTGCCGCCCTCCCTCCTCCCACTCACCTGCTCGATCGTTGCAGGCGGTACACGGGAACAGACGCGTGCAAGACGGCCGAAACGACGCTCTACTTCGCGGGCGACGAGCTGGACTTCGCCGTGAACTACACGGACTGCGAGACCGACTGGAGCGCGGAGTGAGTCGCTCAAACTGGAGAGAAGATCATCCGCTCGTTGCAGCTTCAAGTTGGCGATCAACGAGTGCACGCGGGAGAGCGCGGTCAATGTGGCCAACTCCAGTCAAAGGGGAAGCAAGTGCGAACTTGTTTCGAAAGCTGAGGCTGGAAAGAAGCGTCAAAATTCATCCACTTGTCCTTCAGACGAGTTCGCTTTTCCCATCTCCGGAAACGCCTCCACCAACGGCATCCTCTTCGACGCCAAGGCGGACAACACGACCTGCGCGCTGAAGTTTGAGAAGACGGCCGGCAAGAAGCACTCGATCGCCGACGTCTCGATCACTCTCGACGAGAAGGCCGAGGCGTTCTCAATCGTCTTCGTGAGTCCCCACTTTCTTCTCTCTCCCACCTCCCATTCGCTGCAGACGGCGAGCCTGAAGAACGACGACCAGCCGCCGCCTGCAAAAGACGAGGGCGGCGAAGGAGGCGCCCAAATGGAGTGCCCAAAGGTGGACGGCTCGGGGATGTGGTTCTTCTGGTTGGTCGTTGGAGGCGTCCTTTCGTGAGTCCTTTCCGTCTTCCACTCCTCACTCATTCGCCTTCAGCGTTCTCGTCCTTGCCGCGGTGGCCATCTGCGTCCACCACTTCTGCTTTTTGTGAGCGGAAAGAACCCCCGGAGCTTCCGGTTGGACGTTTCCTTTGTTCTGTTGGGATCGTTGTTATTTTGACGGAATAAAGAGGATCGGGTGGAAGATGCGGAGATTGGCAGAAGCCGGAGAAAGGAAAGCGGGAAACGGGTTGGGCGAAGGAACGGGCAGCAGAATGCCTGATTGTGAGCCTGACGATGAATGGACGGAAGGCGCGAATTTTTGACGCGCCCGCGGCAAAGATCGCCGCCGCTTGTGTCGAGTGACTTTGTTCGTCTGGCTGCCGATCGGGACGCCCATTCGGCATTCTCCCACGTGGCGGCCACCCGCCGTCTTCCTTCTCACACACTCGAGCAGAACGCAATCCGCCGATCACTCTCACGTGCTCTCGCTGATTGCGCGGCGGTTAGAACTGGGCGGGAGTCCCACGACCTCCAGCGAACGTAACCGAAGGCGGCGGGGGTAAAAGCGGACAGAGATGCCCGCTGGCCGTTCCGTTGTTTCCATCCCACGTTGCAGCCGGATGCCCGCTGTTTTTTCACAGCGCTGGAAGCTGCCGGGCGCCCGCTTCCCGTTCGTCTATCCGCCGAAAAGCTGCTCAAACGCAACGACGTTCGGCCTCCGCTGCGCCTGCTGGTTGGAGCAGGGGACGGCCGAAAGCTTCGCGAATTCTGCGAGTTCCTTACCGCCGAACGGGCGATCCAACGGTCGATTGCAAAAAGAAGGATCAGCTCCAAGCGATCCGAGAGATCGGCTGGACTGCCCGCGGATACTGCGCGGCGCTACACGAGTGGTCGTCGTTTGCCTCGTCGCCCTTCCTCCGCTGCGAGCTCGAGCGAGTGGACGCAGAGGACGAGGCGGCGGTCGCGATCGCGGCGACGAGCAGTTTGCGAACGTCCGCTTTCGAGTAGAGGAGTGCGTCTTCAAAGTGGGCGTTGGGATCTCCTTTGCTCACTCACTTTTTTCTCCTTCTTGTACCAAACAGTCTTCCGCACTCGCTCCACCCACACTTCGCGCACTCATATCCTGAACAGCGGTGAACAGAGCCGATGTCAATGGCCGACTCTCGCCGCGCTCGCCGCTCAAAAGACAACGGAAAAATGCTCCGGCTGTTCGCCATCTTCAGTGAGGCGACGGCAGTGGGGCGGGAGAAGAGAAGGCAGGCAGTTTGTCCCCAAGGATCACCGGTCGACGGCTCTCTGCCGCGGTTTATTCCTCGTCTCCAACAGCACAGAAGAGAAGATCACCGCTCGTGGGGGAAGGGCGCGACGATCTCCTTCACGACCTCCGGGTGCTCGCGAATGAACTCGACCGTCCACTCGGGCTGCTGCTGGACGAGGCGGAAGTTGTCGCCGGCGAACTCCAGCAGCTTCCGTTTGAAGTCGCCCTTGTGGTCGTGGGCGAACGCCAACTGCAGATCGCCGAGGACGGTCTCGACGGTCACGTGCTCGCAGAGGGACTGCAGGCACAGCTCCTGCAGAGGGAAGATGAAGCGGGAGAATTGAGCGGAGGACTCTCGGCCAAATCGAGCACCTCGTAGCAGTCCGCAACGGGGAGCAAGCGAACGGCGACCTCGGGCAGTCCGTCCACTCGTCCCGAGTACAAGAAACGGAAGAGGCGCTCGATGAGGTCGGCGTCCACGCCCTTGATCTCGAGGATGCCCGTCTGTTTTTCCTTGGTGTCAAGGACGACCATTCGCGCGAACACCGGAGATCCCGAGCAGAGGATGAACTTCACGACCTGAACGACGGGAGCATCGAGTGGAGGGGAGAAAAAAGGACGAACCTTGAAGACGCGTCCCTGCACGTGCACCTCGACGTCCGCGAAGGTCGGCGAGTTAAAGCCGGCGGCGATCTTCGCCAAGACGCACAACGGAGCCGCGTCGCTCGCCCGCTGGACGATCGGCTCGCCCGTCTCGACGGGATCCAGCGCGAGTACCTGGCAGACGGCGACCAGCGGGCGGTTTTTGGCGAAGGCGGCGAGGTCCTTCGACGTGCACATGTGCTCGGCTCCCCCGCACGGATCCTCGTCCGTCGAAAAGTTGTTGAAAACGAGGTCTGAAGGAAACGGAAAGGGTGTTTTGATCGAAAGAACTCACTCTGCTTCCCAAGCTTCTCCTGCCCGCCGTTCTCGAACCAAAGCCATAAGCTCAGCCGAATGGACGAATGCTCGCCGAAGTCCCGCACGTGCAGGAAGAGGGCGCACTCGTCCTCGAACTCCTGCTCCTTCTCGCCCTTCGGATAGAGCGAGAGGCAGAACTCGGCGCCCGGCACGCCCTTCACGACAAAGTCGCCGCTCTGCCAGCACTCGCCGGACGGCACCGCTTTGAAGTCCTCGTCGAAGTTGGCGAGCGGCCAGCGGCAGGTCGTCCGCTTCCTCGCCGCCATGTTTGTCGAGGGCGACCTGCAAGGAGAAGAAATGGAACGAGGAAGGAGTGTGATGGTCGTAGCCGACCATTCGCCTACCCGAAACAAAAAGCGGAGTGAAATTTAGTAAGTAAATCATGCACACAAGCTTCTTGGCTCCAAATCGCACAAGAAACCCGCAGCATGAAGCAATTACTGATCGCAAGACGGACGGCTCAAATAGCAGAATAATTGGAGACGAACATAGCAAATAAATCCAGCGACGCACGAACGGGCGAAGATCCACGAGCCGAAGAAAAGGGGGCCGACCAAAAGCACAAACTACGCGATCGCTCTCCACCGGCGGCGGGCAGAAATCCGCGAGAGACGACGAAACCGGTCGCCCGGCCGGTAGGCGTGAAATCACACGCGTTGCATCACGCATGGCCCGCGCGGTAATCAAAATAAATCGATTGAGAAATCGGTATGCTCTCGGCCTCCAATCGTCGAGAGGGCGCGTTGCAAAATCTGAAGAAATCATGAGGAAAGGAAATGGGTGACGAAAGCTTAGTCGGCGATCGAGTCTAGTGCGCTTTCGACATTGCCTGAAATCGACAACAATGGCCCTCCGCCCCGCCCTCATCGATGGACGGCTCTCCATCGCCGTATATAAGCGGAGGCGATCGCCCACAATTCGAAGTTCTTCTCTCACTCGACGCCGAGGCGTGAAGCCGCCCGGTCAAGAGCTCGCGCGTTGTCCCGCTGCTGTTTGTTGAGCTTGAGGCCGAGGGCCGGACCATAAACGAACAGCCGAGTCGTGAAAGGTGTTTATTCGCGAGTTCCCGCACGACCGGCGCCGCCGTCGGGACTTCCATGCTGAAAGCAAAGCATGACACTCCAATTGTGAGCTCGAGTCCGGGACGAGAACAAGACCGGTCGGAGAGACCTGTCACAGGAAGAGATCCGAGCGAACAGCAGGACGACCGACCCCACGCCCGGTTGGAAAGATGCCTTTTGGGTCAACAGCTGCAGCTGTCTTCCGTTTGCCGCACAAAAGAGTCGCAGTAGAGCAGTCATTCGAACGTGCGTTGCGGATTGCTCAGTCATCAAAGTACGTTCCTGTAGTCCGTGCTCATCACGTGCCACTTCTTGTGAACAACGATTGAACCTTTCCGCTCCTCTACACACTTGTTCTGCCCATCCTGCAAAAGGCACCACTTCGCTTATGCAGGCCTCTGCGCCCCGCTGGTTTGTCCACGCGCTTCCCACGAACTGCGATTGTTTGTATCGAGCGGTAGTTCTTGTTTGTTACGAAAGAAAAGTTCTGTAAGAACTCGTGGTGACAAGCGCAGTAAGAATGACAGCAACTCTTCATTTGGGGCGAGAAACCGCTCGTTGCTCCCGCTCGTCCGTCCGCCGCTCATCAATTCGAACGACGGTGGGAAGCAGGGCGGTAGTCAAGGCTCCCAAAGCAATAAACGGAACGATGCTGGGAATTCGATCCGTTCGGCCGTCGACGAGCGATTGAATTGATGCGGCCACGTCGATTTGAACGTGTAAAAAGAGCAGAGGCAATGCAAATGCAATCACTTTGTTGTTGTGCGGCAGATTGCCGCTTCTTTCCCAGCGCCATCAAGTGGGCGTGTCGGCGGCTTCTGATTGGCCGGCGGGGCGAATAAAAGCGGCCACTCGCCCGTCTTCTCCACTCTTTGCTCGACAAAGAACCCGCTGCCTTCAACCGACTCTCTCCTCTCCTCCGAACGTCTTCAAGAGTGGACGATTACTGTGAGTTTCCCTCTCTTCCATGGAAACATTGCTTCTTTTAGTCAGTCGTCCGCTCCTTCCTCTGCACGTGCTGCTCCAACAACCTTCGCCGAGTTCAGTTAAGTGCGCCTTCTGCTGACTGCTCGCCGTCATCATGAATTCTTTTGTTCTCTTCTTTGCGGTTCTCTTTTGGCATTCGTTCAATGTGGGGAGTTCCTCTCCGGAGTGCCAGGGTTTTCTTGACCCATTGACCGGTATTACCGACAAGATCTTTTACAACAACACTGCGCAAGGGAATGCGATGCCGGCGCTCCTTAATGCACAGAAAGTTAGTGAGCAACTGATTGCCCAAATCCCTGTATGGGGGGCAATTGGCGGGAAATTTGACACTATTTTTGGTACAGAGAAAAGAACTCCCCAGGACGTAAAATGTACTCTGGAACTACGTCATCAAATGGAGTTAAAAGGAACGGCAATGGACGAAAACGTCCACAAAATCTGGCGCGACACCGATCTAATGGCGTCATGGCCGACGTTCAACGAACAGGTCGAGTCTTTAGTCCACCTTTTGTGGGGACGTTTGGTTAATGCAATGGATGTTGCCGTCCCTGATCAACCTACCCGGATTCAAGAATTCAACAAGACCTGCGATGACGCGACCAGTAATCCCGTCTTTATTGCAATGAACTTCCGGTTCCTTGTAAAAGAAGGGTGCCAGACGGCCTCGCAGGCCAAAGCGCGCGACCTGAGCGGAGCTGCCGAAAAGCTCTTTCGCTGCGTTCAATTGGCCTCTCATGAAGCGAGCGAAGAGCCGTTGCTCGAAGAGTTGAAAGAAAACATCTACACTCGTCTTTCTTCGATGAGTGGGCAAAACGTGACAGAAGTTATCGATCGCTTGTGCGGAGTCTTTTCCACTCGTGCAAAGTCGGCGAAACAAAGCCAACGCACTCTTCTTGCCGAAATCCAGCAAACGCTCGGCGAAAACGGCGGAGATTTTCCTCTCTGCTTGCCGCAAGTCGTCAAAGAAGCCCATCCAAATTCCTACTCTGCGGTGGCCCAGTTTCTGTACTTTGTAGTCGCAGAGGTGTCCCGAATTCGCTGGCTGGCATTTAATTGCAACAAGGTCAACCTCTTCAGCCTAAACGACACGGTGGGGCAGGTCTACTATTTTAACGACACCGAAAAAATTTTGCTCGAAACCCAGTCGTTCGTGTACGATTACTTTTTGAAAAACGAGGAGCAGGCGATGAATCAAAGCTTAACCGAAATTTCGGAGGTCGTTCAGTACCAAGCCGGCTTCAACAGTACGGAAGGAGAGCATCCGTTTGAGGCAAAATCAAAGCTGGTGTATGAGTTTGTAAAGAGCAACTTCTTGGCCGAGCGTGTGTATTCGGTTCAAGTGCGAGCGGCAAAGGCAGCGAACGAAGTGGCGATTCAAACGCGGGCCGCTTTCAGTCGCATTTTGGTTGTTTGCGGCTTTGAAGTCCTGCTCCAGCAGTACTACAAAGGTGACAAGTACAGCGGCCAACAGAAAGGGCCGTCCGAAGATGCGATCACCAAAATGACGGGGCTTTTTGACGACATGCACAAAAAGGGAGCAAATGTATCGGCGATCGTGGACGCTTTGGACGCGATATACCCGATAAAAAGTAATCCCGATTTCATGAACTACAGAGTCACACTCTTCCAAAAGAAGGCCGAAATGTCTGACTACGGAGAGACAAAAACTCCTGGTTTTGCGACGGCATCCATCACGTTCGCTTTGCATCCACCCAATGAAAACTATCTGCTGAACATCGAGCTCTTTTTGTAAGAGGCGGGTTGAATGCTGCGCTCCCGTCGGCTCTTTCGGAGTTGTGTTGGCAGACCCCACATCCTCCTTTATTGTAGTTGAGGTCCACCTAATAAAGGCATGCAATCAAATCGTGATCAATAGTAGTAAAGAAAATAAGTGCGTCTATTCGTTGCGAGATGATTCGAACGCACAACGGGGGAGCACGACGTGGGGACAACCGCCGTCTCATTGTCAGAGAAAGAACAACAATCCCCAAGGGCATTCTGATTCGCGGCGGTTGTTTTCCGGTCCGGCCGTTTCAAACAACGAGATGCGATAGAACATGCCACAGACAATTCAGTTCGAAACTTCAGCAAAACGCTCAGTCTGTTTTGTTTCCGGCCATCTTTATCTCCTGTTGTGAGGAAGAGAGCGACCAGCTGTTCGGGAACGAGCGGGCGAGCGATTTGCCGGGCGAGCGGATAAAAACCGCCCGTTCGCCCCGAGCAGTAGGGGAACAACCGAATAAACCAGACGTCTCAACGAGTCTCTTGGCCGTGACCACCCAACAAACCAACCGGACGGTCGGGCAACTCGAGCCCGATCGGGACCGCTTCACTCCCAACAGCTCCGATTACTTGCCTGTAGTAGGTGCTCTTGATCGGAAGTCAACGAGGCACCCCATCGCCGGCGGTGTCTGTAGTATCGTTCGTTTTCTGACAGCTTAGAAAATGCATCTAAGAGAAGTTTGCTTCCCGCTCGAATGGGGTTGATGCGCGGCCGTTGGTAGCACCGAGCAGAAGACTATGAGCCTCCTAACACGGCGGTTGTCTTTGTGTTTGCCAGCAATTACTTCAATGGAATACGAGAGAAGGCAGTTATTCACGCACAGCAGAACTCCGACGACCGTCCGAGAGCTTGCGCTCCCGTCCGGCTGCCGTTTTGTTGGCGGCGGTCCGTCGCGACGGAAAGACGGTCTTTTTTTCGACCGCCGCTTTATTCACCTCGATCAAAGCAATACTTCACTTGAAAGGAATGACATGTCGAAAGGACGGAGTGTTCGACTGGCTGTTCGGCGGCGGGCTTCGCGCAATAGGCTGCTCTTTAGCGTGTTGTTTTATTCTTGGGTACAGCAACGATAGACAGGCGGGCGGTCGCCGTGTTGATTTCTTGCCTATCTTGTCAACGGTGTGCCTTGTTTGTGTTGAATGCCCGTTTACGAATGCATTGTGTGCTGACTGAAGCTTTGGTCGTTTGAGCGAGCGACCGATTGCAAAAACGATGCCACCTGCCTGCCAGTCGTGGCCACGCGGTCGTACCCATTTGGCAGTCGAACACATTAACGAAACCTGTAACCGTTCATTGCGTGCGAGCCACCGTTGAAGCAGACGTCGGCCGACAGGAACAACAAGATCTAGACAAGCTTTTAGATAGCAGTTGTGCTGCTCCGATATCTCCATTGGGGCACGCTTTGGTGCAAAGCATTGCGGCTGATGTCTCGTACGACTGCTTGCATCTGTTTATTGATCAAATCGGCGAGGCGTACAAGGATGGATGGATGAACAAGAAGCTAGACATTACTAAAGCCCTTGTTACAACCGTTCTTAAACAAAGGAAACCGTCAAGCTTTTTTCATGAATTCATAGACGAACGCGATGGTTTCGACCAAAAGCGCGTCGGTCTTGCGAAACTCTTCCGTCAAGGCCGCCGTGTTCTTTTCGTTCGGACGAGTCACAACCAAGCAGTTCAAAGCGAACCAGCGAAGACGAGCGACGTCGTTCAAGACAAATTGCAAGAATTTTGCTTTGCTCGCCTCGGACTGTCCGTTCGACTCCATAGCGAGGTTGGGGAAGCAAACGTTTGCAGGCGTATTCGCATCTACCAGCAATTTTTGCACCTTATTGAGAATATTTTTCTTAGTGGTCTTTGCAGCGGCAACATCGTTGAAAGTCGCCACGCACAAGTCGTTTGCCAGCGAAGTCGCGTTCTCGAAACTGAGCGAGTGGAAGCGCAAGCGAACGTCTTCTTTGCCCGCCTCGCTGTCGGGCACGCTGTTCTTGTCGGTGGCCAACGAGAAGACGCACTTGAACACGCCGCGCACGACTTCGTTAATTTTCTGGAAGTCCGCGAACGAGTTTTTACCGCAGTTTTCTTTGATCAGCAGGCGAAATTTGGACACAAGAGCTTCAATGCCCGCGCGCTCGCTGCTGCAGCTTTCGTTGAACTGCCGCACAAAGTTGTCGGAAGCGGGCGCTTTGGGGTCCGTGATGGGACGCAGGAATTCCGCAAAGCTTCGCAGCTGGCGCGACACGGAGTCGCGATAGACGACTGTTGTCAGCATTTTGGTCTCGGCCGCCAGTTCTTTGTTCGCCTCGTCCAGCTTCTGAAGGTCCTTCGAAGTCGTCTCGCCCAACTGCGTAGTGCACTCCAAATCTTGGGACGTTTTATTACTCCCCTCTCGGAATAGCGTGTTCAAAAAGCCGCCCGCCCCGGCAAGTTGTGGAATTTCCGAGAGGATTGCGCGTCCAATCTTCGCCGCCTGCTTCGCGGTTTCAGTGGCCGGCTTCCCCGCCAGGCCGCTGTAGTTTGCAAGGAACGAAACCAGAGGCTGCACTTTCTGGTCGCAATTCGGAGAGGAACTCCCCACATTGAACGAATGCAAGAAGAGTACCGTAAAGAATATAGCGAAAGAATTCATGACGACGACGAGCATTCAGCAGAAGGGGCACTTAACTGGACTCTGCGAAGGCCGTTGGAGCAGCACTGGCGAGAGAGGGAGCGGACGACCGACTAAAAGAAGCAATGTTTCCATGGAAGAGAGGGGAACTCACAGTAATCGTCCGCTCTTGAAGACGTTCGGAGGAGAGCAGAGAGTGGGATGAAGGCAGCGGGTTCTTTGTCGAGCAAAGAGTGGGAAGGACGGGCGAGTGGCCGCTTTTATTCGCCCCGCCGGCCAATCAGAAGCCGCCAACAGTCGACACGCCCACTTGATGGCTGCGGACTGCCGCGCAACAACAAAGTGATTGCATTAGCATCGCCCACAAAACGACGTGGCCATCGGGTGTTGACAACAGAGCAAGTCGAATTCCCACCGCCATTCTGTTTATTGCGCTGGGAGATCGACTGCGGACCTCCTTCTCACCGTCGTTTGAATTGATGAACGGGAGGAGCGGCCGAGAACCGACGCGGAGCGAAGAAGCCCTTCGCTTCTTGCTGTCCGCACCGTCGCGCAAGAAACGGTCTTTTAACGTCATTGAACATCTCGAAAATATGAGCGGTGGTATCTCCGGTTATTCGGTTGCAATCATTTCATCACTTGTGTTTCGGTCGGCATTCGCGTCTTTCCCACTTTCGTAAGAGTGGAGATCGCTCGATTAGACGAGCAGAGTGGACACTGCGCTCTTCTTTCATGTTGCAAGTGTTGGGGGCCGCCCGAACACTTTCGCTCCTCGCAAAGCACTCGCACTCTGCAGCGGCGGGCTTGCTCTGAACTAAAATCTGGCCTTATTGCGATTTGTTTCGTGCAATACTTGCGTGCAAATCACCGTTCTTTTTGCAGTTTAGGAACATGATTCTCTGGTGTGTAATCTTTGGCCTCCTCGCCGTGCTTCTCGTTGACCAAACGAACTCCGAAGTGTTCACTTCAATGGCCGATCTGCAGCGACTGTTCCGAGCGGAGAAGGACATTCCGAAAGCGATCGACGAGTACATCCTCTCCGAACAGGCACGATTGGAGGAACTGCGGATGTAAAAGGAGAAGAGCTTTTGCCGTTGATCGCTGTACTCTGCAGGATAGTCGAGGAGTACCGCTCGAAGAATTTGGACGTTGAGGAGAATTTGGAGAGCGTTTCCAATCCGATCAACGCCTTTGGAACGATCAGACGGCTTTCCGAATTGTGGCGTGCGCTGCAAGACAAAATGCGGGCAGATCGAACGAAAGAATTCCTCCGAAACATCTCCGAGGATGGCCGAACACGATTCCCGGATGGGGGGAGTTGTGCTGGTTTCCATCCATTTTCTTTTCTTTTGCTTGTAGGAAGATCTGAACGGGGCGGCCATTGCTTTGCTCCGGCTCCAAGATACGTACCGCTTGAACACGAGGGATCTCGCGAGTGGAATCGTAGAGGGATTAAAAACGAGCAAGGAATCCAGCGGTGGGCAATTCTACTTTCCATCACTCCATTTGGTTGTTGCTTGCAGCGAGCGATTGCTTCGAAGTGGGCCGCCTGGCGTTTGACAACGAGGATTACTACCACGCGTTGCTGTGGCTGGACGAGGCGATGGAGCGATCGAAACGCGAGGTGCCGCCGACCGCCGCCGAAGCGGACATTCTGGAGTACTTGGCGTTGGCCCTGTACAAACAAGGGAACGTGAAACGAGTCTTGCTGGCCCTCGACCGTCTCCACGAACTCGTGCCCGACCATCCGCGTGCCAAAGGCGTCATTAAGTGGTGCGAAGGTCAACTGCTTGAAGCGGGCGTTCGGCCAGCGGATTTCCGCCGGAACGTTCCTCCCCTCAGGAACCCCCGTTTCACGGACGACACGGAGGACTCGGAGCAGAACAACTACGAAGCTTTGTGCCGAAAGGAAGTGGCCGTAGTGAGTTCTCCGAATTAATCTAACAATCGCCTTCATTCCAACTGCAGAACCCGAAAGAGAGCTCCAAGTTGTATTGCTACTACAAACGAGACCGCCCCTTCCTCCGCGTTGCTCCCTTCAAAGTAGAGATTCTTCGCTTCAATCCGCTGGTCGTGATGTTCCGCGACGTGATCAGCGACGACGAGATCGAAGTGATCCAACAATTGGCAAGGCCCAAACTTGCTCGAGCGGTCGTCCAGAACACTCAAACGGGACAGCTGAAGACCGCCTCGTACCGCATCAGCAAGAGCGCCTGGTTGAGAGACGAGGAGCACGAGGTCGTCGCCCGTGTGAACAGTCGACTGGAGCAGATGACCAATTTGGAGATGGAGACTGCCGAGAAGCTTCAGATCGCGAACTACGGGATCGGTGGGCACTACGAGCCCCACTTCGACTTCGCTCTCGTGAGTCTCTCGTCCCAAGTTCGAAAATGATCGGAAAATTGCTTGCAGAAGAAAAAACTGCACGATTTCGGCGATCTGAGAGCCGGCAATCGAATCGCCACCGTTCTTTTCTACATGTCCCAACCCCAGGCTGGAGGCGCCACCGTCTTTACCGACCTGAAGACGACCGTGATGCCATCGAAGAACGACGCTCTCTTCTGGTACAACCTGCTGCGAAGCGGCGAGGGCGACCTCCGCACACTACACGCCGCCTGCCCCGTCCTGCTCGGCGTTAAGTGGATCTCCAACAAGTGGATTCACGAAGCCGGCCAAGAATTCCGCCGGCCGTGTGGATTGACGCCGTCCGCCAACGAGCGCTACGTCGGCGACCTCGGCGGTCCGGCGCCTTGCAATCATTCTAACCTGAACCCCCACTGAATGCTTGTTTTATCCTGTAAAGGAGATTATTCTCTGCGAGTGTTCAGTCGTAAAAGAAGCGCTATTCGCATCCACTTTCCGCTCATGGATTCGAGCAATTTTGAGAAGCAGGTCGCGCGTTGCTCTTCGAAACAATCACAAAGCAAGAGACGAAACGACGGTGGCAATTCGGCTGCTCCGCCGTCAACAGTGTGAAGCGGTCCAGCTTGGGTGGCCGAGCTGTTCGTTGCTCGAGAATTGAGGCATGACTCGAATCAAGGCTACATATGTTCTCCAATTTTTGTCCACACCTCCAACTGTTAGAGGAACGGGCGGTTTTCCCCGTTTGCCCGGCGGGTTCGCCGCCGCTAATTCACGAGCTGGCGGTTGCTTCCCTGCTCATAAGACTGTCAGCACACTGATGCGAGCCCGCCGGCTGTCGTCTTTCTCATCGTGTTTTGCAAGGCCACAAACGCTCTGCACTTTCTTTCAGTCGTGGAAACGCTCGCTGTTTGAAACGGTGATCGTCGCTATGAAACAGGAGTCAGACGCGTAGGGAAGTGAATTGTCCATCCACTCAAATGGCCTATTGAATCGCCAACCGACAACCAGTTATTGGACCTCTCGCATTCAACTATTCCGTTCTTTCCGCTAGAAACAAGTCGTTTACCCGCTCCACCGCAAGAAAAAGTGGCCACTTTTCGTCCGGATCCCGCACTACGAATCGATTGCCCGCATTTCCAACAGAATGCAGACCTCCGCTTCGAGTGGGTGGGCGACGGCAAGGAGGTGGCCGAGGAGTTGCGGGGATCGAGGATCCGACTGCAGTCCTCCGCCTTCTCGCAGCCGACGCACACTTCGAGCCACCGGTCGGTGGGCGAAATACGCCCGCTTGTTCTGCCGAACTTGCGGTGTAGGAGCTCCAGCTTCTTCCGCGCGGCTCCTGTTCGCCGCTGGTTTCCTGCTGGTCTGCCGGACGGCTACTGCGTTAAGTTCTCTTCAATTCGATTGGAATAAGGGCAACGACAGCACCTCGTCGTTCGTTCGATTCAACGAAAGCAATGAAGAGTCTCGCGCCGAACTGCTTTCGGGGCGTCGACTTTAAACTGTAAAGCAGCGAGCAGATCGGTGAAGAGTTTTCGTTTGACCAACTCGAAGAAACGAACCGCTCGTCTTCACCAACTTCGACTAATGGACACGAGAAAACCGCCGGCTTCGAGGAGTCGCACGTACATTTCTACGGTTTATTTGCTACAGAAAGGGGGCGATACAAAAGGGAGGAAGGGGGACACAGAAGGGAAGGCGCACGATCCTTGGGCCCGCTCGCTGGTGCTCACTTCAAGGGGGGCGGCTGCTGCGGGGCGCTGGCCGCCTTGACGCCCTCGGCGGTGCCGCCGCCGGGCGTCGCCTTCGAGTCGCCGGGCGCGGGAGTCGCCTTGGGGTCGCCCTTGGCTGGCTCGTTGGTCTTGGTGCGGCGCGTGGGCTCCGGCTTCGCCTTCTTTTTGCGGATCACGAACAACGCGGCCATTCCGCCGGCCGCTCCGAGCACGATCGAGCTGGAAGGAAGCGATGGGGAGTGAGTGGGGAGACGGAGGGCACTCACACGACGACCGCGATCAGCAGTTCCGCCCACCACGGGAAGCCGGCGCCGCTCGCCTCGCCATCCTTGTCGTCGTTCTTCAGGCTCGCCGTCTGCAAAAGGGCAGTCGGGAAGGGCGGAGCGGAGGGCACTCACAAAGACGATCGAAAAGATCGAAAAGGGTTCGGCCTCCTTGTCGAGAGTGATCGAGACGTCGGCGATCGAGTACTTGCCGCTCTCCGTCCCCTCTCGAGGCGCAGCTGGCACGCTTTCTTGTGCGCCTTGCCGTCGAACGTGATGCCTTCGGAAGCGACTTTGCCGAACATCGGGACTTTGAATTCGTCTGAAACAAATGGGAGAGATCGCGGGGATTTGGGGTCAGAACTCACCGGTCGAAGTGATTTGACACGTTCCTCTTTCGAGTTTGTTCACGACGGCGTCGCTCGTGTGCGTGCAGCCGTTGATCTTCAAGGCCACCCTGAAAGCGGTTGCTCCTCGCCGCAAGGGACGTTGTTGGACCCACTTGCTGCTCCACTTCTCCTTGCAGTCGGCGTACTTCATCTCGAACTGGAGCTCGCCGCCGGGGAAGAAGAGCGTCGTGTTGGCGGTCTTGCACGCCTCGGTCCCCTTGTACGTCCTGCAACGAGCGGACGGTGAGTGGGAGGAGGAAGACGGCGGGGAGCACTCACACTTTTCCTTCTTTTCACACAAAGCACTCGGCGGAGTCCTCGAGGAGCAGCGAGCCGGGCGACGAGCAGGGCGGCGCGCCGAGCAGCACGACGGCGGCGAGGAGCGCGGCGGGGCGCATCTTGGACGGAGCAGCGCGGGAGAGAGGCGGGAGGAAAGCGGGAACACGAGCGACTGACGGGTCGGTCGAGTGCCCCGCTCGGCGATTCGGACGCCCGAAGTCGACCGAAAATTTGCATCGCTGACGCAAATTCGGCGCCGTCTGATGCAAATCGGCGCCTTCCGGAAGGTTCGGGGGAGACGGCGGGCGATCGGCGGCTCATGCAAATTCGGGCGTCCACTTCGTCCGCTTTCCGCCCTTCCGATCGGCTGCTTCGGAAGGCTTTGTCTTCTCCATTCGGTTGCTTTTCCTGCGAGTACCGTTTCTTTTGCTGCTGTTGCTTCGTTTCGTTCGGTGCTAAGCCCTCTGTTCGTGGGCGTCGTTCACTCGGTTCAAACTGGACTCCAACGGCGGAGTGACGAACGACTGCAGCGTGCTCGCAAACAAACAAGCGCCGACTTCTTGCGAAGGAATGATGAGTAGAAGGCCGCGGCAGGCTGCTGCAAACACACAAGTCACGCGGCCGAAGAGCGACGAGTCGCTCTCGTAGCACGACGACGAGTGGAATAAGCAGGCGGTCCGTTCGGTCGCCAAACCGCCGCGCAATTCCCACGAGTACAGAAGAGCGGCGGGCAGAGCCGCTCATTCCGCTGTCTTTCGGCCCCCCGTCCGCGCCTCCGCTCACTCGCTGCCGCCCGCCGAAGAGCGCGTCGAGCGGCTGTTCTTTCCCTCGGATGCGAGCGGGCGGGTAGATCGCGCCCAAGTCCGCCTCCTTTTTCGCTTTGTGGCTCCCGGCGCCCTTCGTCTCTTCGTATTCTTCTGCTCGGTGAGTCCTCCTTCTATCAACATCGCGGAATGTTCACGCCTCTTCCAGGCCGTTCTATCCAGCGTGTGGGTCCACTAACGATCACGACGACGCCCACCGCTCGTCGTTTGGAGTGCAAATGGATTGCGGAGTCACTTGCGAATTGGAAGTACGACGTCCATCCAGTTGGAGGAGGCCGCCCGCTGTTGATTGTAAGTTCTCCCGTGCCCACTGATCTCATCGACGTCCTGCAGGATTGAGTGCGAGAAGACGGTCGGTCAGTCGGCAAGGACGGGCGTGGCGGGCGAGGATCCGAACGGACCTCCGGAATGCGCTCTCACTGATCTTTCTCGTGATTCCTTCAGTCGGCGAGAGTGTTTGACCCAAATAAACATGGCGTTGAAAGCGGCTTATGGGTAGAAGTCCACGAAAGAACGAAACCTGATTACTACCGACTGCAACCTTGCAGTTGACTTAAAGATTGACAGTGCTTGAGGGATGCTCGTACGGAACATTTTTCTCTGCCGTTCTCCCCTCTTCGCCACTTGTGCGTTGAGCGCCGCCTTGTCGACAATCGGCACGCGGGCGCGGGCGTGCGGCCGTTCTCCTTGCCGAGCTGCGTCTTCGGCCTTTACTTCGAGTGCTCGCTGCCTTCTTCTACGACGCCGAATCCCCGCTTTCTTCCGTCCGCATAGCCCGCAGGCCGCTGCTTCTGTTCACTCCAACTGCAGCATTGGAGTCTGTCGGGCGTTTTTGCCGGCATGCTAGCAGGGAGGGCGCTTTTCGTCCTCCCACCCAACAAATTTGACCGCTTGATGCAACAGTCTTTCCTGCCCCTTAAACACGCTTCGAGAAGGCCATTTCGTACAGCGGCTCCACTCGCTGCCACGAACTCGCGTCTTTCTCGTTGAAGCAGAAGTGAACGCAATGGGAGGCGAAGAGGTCGCCGTCGATCGCGATCGTTTTGGCGATCTTTTCCTCTCTTTGCAGGACCGCAGGCCGTGGTCGTTGCGATGAGTTAGAACGATTGATTAGTTGCTTGCGGGGACGAAAAAAGATTCAACGCTTTTGATTGACAGGCAGCGGGATCTCCAGCCGCTCGCCGTCCACTTCGGCGCCGAGCGGCCACCGGCTGCCGCACGGCGCGAAGAGGCGCCCGTCTTTTTGGTCGCCCGCCCGCGCGATCTCGTCCAGCGTCTCCCGGTAGACGCCCATTCGGCCGGTGGACGTCGAATAAGATCGCTCGTTATCGCTGAGGTTCGCGTGAAGTTTGCCGCGAGCGATCGAGCGACTCAACGAGTGTAAAAGCGGAGTGTTCGGGGCGCTCATTCGGAGATTCGGAGCGACCAGTCTATCTTCGAAACGCCGTGGAACTTCTGCTCCCGCCCGCACTTTCGCTCGTTCCGCTCGCCAATCACGAGCTCGCCCTCGACTGTCGGTTTGCTTTAAGCCGACTGACAATGAGCGGAAGGTTTGAGTGAAAGCACGAGTCCCCAACGGCCGCCGACGAGTAACGAAAACTACAGACGACTCGCGAGGGCGGTGCTGATCGGCAGAACGCCCGCGATCTCCGCCTTGCACTTCAGCTCAACGTCCACGGTCGAGGAGGAAGGAGTTCAGCGGCCGCATGCCGGCGGGATCGACGCCCAGCTGCAAGTGAGCGTTGGAGTGACCGATCGTTGTGGTGCTCGTGAGGAAAACGGCCAAACAGATGGCCGGAACGTGGGAACGAGTCAACAAGCGTTCCTTTACGAACACTCCCATTCTGCAAGCAGCAATGAGACGGCAGTCAACAACTTCGGCACCCCCACGCCTTTTTCAGCGCGAACTCACGCCAATTTGCTCCCGATGAAGCGGCCACAAGCGATCGATGCCCTCCGGCAGCTTCTCGAACGAGTCGGAAGCCCTGCAACACGTGAGCGGCGACTCCCACGGAATCGTAAAAGGGCGCGTGCTTCCCGTCCGTTCGGCACTCGTCCGCGAAGTTCTTGTCGAACAGAATGAGCGTGCTCGATGGCCGCGTCGATGAAGCCATAGACGACGGCAAGCTTAAGTTTCTGGCCTGCAAGCAAAAGGACAGGTTGTTGGAGGGGCACGGGGTTTACGGAGTTTCCTGACGAGATCTTCGACCCATTCGAGGTCAGAATCGTTGTATTTGCGTGTCTTTGTCCCCTTGCTTCTCACTGTTCACATCAAACGTCGGCGACTACTCCTCACAGGCGCTTCTGCTCTCCGCACGAGCCTTTCCGAACCGATGAGTCCGGCACTCGCTTTCTTCCAAAGGAGAAGCAAGGAGCGAGCAGAAAAGGCTTGTTTTTCGAATCGCTTCACTAATGCACGGTTTCTTGGTTTCCGTTCAGTCGAGTAGTTTCACTTCTGTTTATTCACCTACGGACAGAAAAAAAGACACGCACACAAAGGATTCTCTTGTGGGGGCGACTCGGGGCGGCTCACTTCTTCTCCTCCATTTTGTTCTTGGGGTCCGACTGAAAGGCAGAAGGAATGAGAGTGGAGGAAGGGAGTGGACTCACCTCGCCGGTGGCCGCCTGCGGGTTGGCCGCCGGCACTCCCGCCTGCAGCGAAGCGAGCGGCACGCCGTCGGCCGGCTTCTCGGCCGCCTGCGGGTCTCCCGCCTGCAGCGCGCCCGCACTTTGGGCTTCTTTGGCGGGCGGGAGCGGCTGGGCGGCGGACTTCTTCGCGTCCTTCGCCTTTCCGCCTTTCTTCTTCAGCACCCAGAAGACGAGAGCGGCGAGCACGGCGGCCACGAGCACGAAGACGGCCATTCCGCTGAACGAAGGGAAGCGATGAGTGGGACGAGAGGGAAGGGAGCACTCACACCACCATCCACACAATCCAGCCGGTCGATCCCGCCGCCTTGACGGCACCTTCCGCTTGCTTCTTGGTGGTCGTCGGAGCGGCCGTGGGCGCCGGCGTGGTGGTGGTGGTGGTGTAGAGGTCCGTGCACAAGTCCGCAGTGCAGCTGCACGGATTTCCGTTCAAATGGCAATCGTTCGTGCTGAAAGCGGAAGGATTAGTGGGGAAAGAGGAAGGGAGGACTTTCTTGTCGAAGCTGCAGCGGAAGGCGTAGGCTCCCTTGTCGACGTAGCAGGACTTGCAGCCGCCTTTTTCCTCCCATTTCACGGCCTTATTGCCCTTAAAGTTGATGTGGCACTTGACGTCGGCGAGGACTTGGAGCGAGGCGGCGAGCAGGACGACGCCCACGAGCGCGGCGGAGAGCAGACGGGCCATCGGGACGGCGGAGACGAACGGAGAGCGGGAGGGAGAGCGGGGACTTCGCGGAACGAAGAAGGCGCCCGCCCGCTCTCCCATGCAAATGCGCCCTTCTCGTGCAAATTCGCGCTTGCAGTGAAATGTGGGGTATTCTCCGAGTCGGTCGCCTCGTTGCGCGCAAATCCCGCTCGCTTGCGTCATTCGCTCAAAGGCGGCCGTTTGTTTCGCTTTTGACGAGCAGAAGTCGCGGGAAACGCGCGATTGAGTCGACAACGCTCTTCGTTCATCTTGCCTGTTCCTGCGATCGACTGTCTTCTTTCTCCTTTTGCGAAGCTTACCCACAAGGGACGGTTGCAGCCGATACACACGCTTACGGCCACCACTTTCTTCGTCTTTGTTCTTCTGTGGTTCGTAGTCGGGTGCCAACGGAAGCAAGCGCCAGCGAGAAATAAGCGTCTTTTCGCTCGGACACGCCGCCGGCCGTGCTTCTCGCCCTTAACGAACACTCGCCTCACGATCGTCTGGCAAAGAACAGGCGCGTCTAATCACGAACAGGCGGCTCCCCCGCGGAAGAAAGCTCCTTCTAATGCCGCTCTTACAAACAGAACCTCTTTTCTACTCACTACCAGAAACGGGCAACCACGACGTCCAAAACAAGCTTTATTTGGTCAACAAAAAGCGAGAAGAAAGCGGTCTTGTTTGCACGAAGCGACGGCAATCGCTGGTGTTCGTCCTCGCCCGCAGCGGCCAACAGAAATGAGCTGCAGAAAAAGCGGCGTGAGCGGGAGGTCGGAAAGCTCGCCGAGACAGTCGGTTCGTCCACACGCTCCCTGCCCAGAAAGCAGTCGTTTGAACCGCTGGGCTTCTTGGAGGTGTCCAAGAAGTTCGCAAGTGACGCCGCAATCCATTCCTGCAAGATGCAAGCGATGAGTAGACAGAGAAGCAGAGAACTCACGAACACAGAAAAAGTGCCGCCTTCTCTCGCCGCTCTCTTCTTGCCAGTAATGACGATCGTCGGCCGGAGCAGTGGTCAGTCGAGATGGGCACTCAAGCAGCCTTCCATCGGCAGACAGAAGAGCGCCCTCTTGCCCGTTGATCGTCACTTTGAACGCACCCAAAAAGAGAGCAGACGTTCGTCCTGAACGAAGGAGAGTGAGTGGAAGAGAGGGCAGAAGAACTCACCCAAAAGACGAAGAAAGATCAATGCGAGTGCATTCCAACCACGATCGTCCGTGCGAATTTCTCCGCCATCGTCGCGCATCGAAAGCGGAAAGCAGTGGGCGGATGAACAGACAGGGTGGGCGAAAGAACTCACTCCTGAAAGTGCTTCAAGCGGCGATGGTCCCACGAAAAGCGAGCAGTCGGTTCGTCCACATCCTTCGGAATGCCGAGCGGCAAACGGAAAGAAGCCACTGCTTCTCCCCTCGACTGTGCTCGCCGAAAGCTCACGCTGCAATCACCCGATCGGTTAGTGCGGGCAGAGAACTCCCCACTCACTCGTCGCCTCGCTTCTCTCCTTAGCCGTCGACCACGAGCAAGCGGCTGCAAGCAAGCAATAGGTGATTGGAAGTTGCACTCGATTGAGCTCACAACAGCGAACGAACGATGGTCGTGAGGTATCCTTTCTCCATCGCACACACTCAACGCAAAAAGCGAATCTCAAGAAAAGAAGCGGTTGAATGACAGAAGCGGGGGACACTCACCAAACGACCAGCTGGTGGGAGAATCCAAAGAGACGAACGGCGCGAGCGGAGCGGAAAAGGTGCTCGACGTCCGTCTGCGAACACAGACGAAACGGCAGGCAGACGGGCGAAGAGGACGTGCAGCAGTACCGCTGCAGAGCGTCCGCAAGACGACGAGCACCGGCAGTCGACCACGTGTTAAATCCGCCCGCTCCGCCCCTTCTTTTCGTCCCGCTTCTCTCCGCACGACTCGTCAGTCGGGCGGCGACCGGAGACGAGCGTGTGTTTCCATCGCTCCGCTGTTTGTTGTTGGAATTAGTTTTGGGCCAATAAAGGAGGAATCTCGAGTCAGGTCAGCATTCGCGATGAGTGCGGGAGGCACCCATTAACTGGTAGCAGCGAGTCTGTGTCCCCACCTCGCGCCCCAGTCCAGACCGCACTGTGGATCGCGCGAATTGGGTAAGAAGGAACAACAACGCGTTTATGGGCGATGCACCGCTTTATTCTCTGTATATGTCCCGCTTGACTCGCCTTCCAGATATTTGCGAACGGTTTTCGTGTTTGTTTTCGCCCAAGTACGAACACGTGCCGAACATCACCTTCAAGCACACTTTCGTTTTTTCGCACACGTTAATTCACGAGATTGACCGCACTCTTATTTCATCTGCAGATTCCACACAGTTCCAGTACCCGTACTTGCTAATTGCAGTAATTTCTTTTACTGTACACGTTCATTCACGATCCATCCGTTTCGTAAGTTTGACGCCGCCACTCGGTTTTTGCGATGATGGACGTTCGTTTTCTTCTTTTGCACGTCGTCCGCGTCCCGATGGTGAGCGGAAACGCACACGTTTCCCCGCAAGCCGTCGTTAAGTGTTTAATGGATTTTTTTCTTTCGGCCGTCCGGTCTGTTCGCACATCGCGGATTTCACCGCTGCTTCTTTCTTCCGTTTGCGTTCCGATCAACCATCCCACTGATCACGTTTGTTAGTTCGAATTCTTTTGCGGTCTGCCCACGTCTTACCGTATGGCCGTTCCCTTCGGGGATCCGCGTTTCGTCCCACGCATTGTGGCTTCGGAATCCGCACGCATGGCTCCCGTTCGGGACGAGTCTCATGACGCACACAAGGCAAACACGCACACGATTATCGCCCTCCTGCGGTTGGCACTCTTACAATGACGAACTTCAACTGCCTAAATCTCAAACCTTTCTGTGGTTCGAAAAACGAGAACTTCTCTGATTGGTTAGAGAAATTTCGTGACCTGCACCCGTTGGAAGGAAAAGAAGAAAGCGAGAAAATTCACTTGTTCAAGTCGTTTCTTGACGGTCAAGCCCGCAAATTCTACGCACACATCGCAAACGATCCCGCACACTCACCTGAAACTCTTGAGGAAATTATCACGCACTTCAAGAATCGGTACGAGAACACGTGGACACGTGACCTCGCACTCAGCGAACTTTCCGATTGCTTCTAAAAGCCCGGCGAGAGTGTTGCCGAGTTCACCGAACGTTTCCGATTGTTGATCGAGAAGGCAATGCAAGGACAGACGATGTCCGCCGTGGAATCCCGCGCACTCCAGGAGTATCGCGTCCGTTTGCTTCCCGACCTTGCTCTGCACGTCCGCACTTCTCGATGCACTTCAATGCACGAGACTGAACGTTCCGCGACGGAAATGGAGTCTTTTCTCGCTGTTCTCAAGCGACGAACGGATTCCTCCGCTGCTCCCGCTCGTTCGACTCGCACTCTTAATGTTTTGCACGCACAAGAGCCCTCTTCTCCCAATTTCTTCGATCAAACACTCGCAACGAACGCAGAAGAAGAGATTGAATCGTTGATCGATGCTCTCCGCAATTTCTTTTACTCGCGCACTCATTCCCGGTTCGGATCGTTCAATTCGAATCGCAAGTTCAGTTCGTCTTTGCTCGTCCCTATCAATACGAACCGCGATTTCCATCCACACTCGAATCGTTCTTTTTTTACCCGCACTCGTACGCGAACGCCGCGCACTCGTTTCGTTCGGATGATCAGTTCGCCTTGCATTCCCCAACTAATTCTTCTCGTTTCAGCCATCCCGCTTGCTGCCCGTCGTGCCACCAGCCGATCGCCCACCAAATGCCATCTTCTTCGTTGGAGGGGAAGGAGGAGTTCCCATCTGATCCCTCTGCACACTCGTTCCGTCGGTCGTGAACCCGCCCGTGGACAACCGCCAGCCGTTCCTCATAGTCTCCACGACAAGAACATCGACCAGTTCTCCATCGTGCCGCACGACTCTCTGTGACCCACTCCGTCCACTTCAACGTTCTTCAACCTGCACACGATCACGTCGACGACTCCCGCCGTTTTGAACACTCCAGTGATTCGATTCCGCAAGTTCTCGATTGTTCGTTCCCCTTTCTACTCTCCTTGTTCTTCGACCATTTCAACTCTCTTGCACGTTCTCTCGAATTCGTCTCGTATTCGAATGTCCTTCGTTTACAGTCTGTTCATCGTCGAACGACGTCTGTCCATGTGTTCTCCTGGTGGATAGCCGTGAAGTGTGGATTGGCTCGCCGCATACGTTGGCTCCGAATCCACGTCTCGTCGATCTACTCAACACACTCCGCCTACTCGTCGTGGATCACCCACCACCCGCTGCTCGTCGAATCGCCGTTCATCGCCAACTCCAAAAACCAGCCGAGCTTCGTCTCCTGCATCTGCACTCTCTTCTACCGCCTCGAACCCGTTGGCTTCTTCGGACGACACCGCCGAACTTCAATCGGATTTCCTCTCGCTTCGTCGAACCGAAAACGCTCGTTCCTGATGCCGAGCTCATGAAATGCATTCCGTGTTGAAGCCAAGAGAGTCCGTTGTCTGCCTGTTTAACACCTTTCGCATCGTCTCACACTTCCGCTCCCCTTCTCGCTAATTGATTTTTGATTCATCGATGTTACTCGTGATAACAAATCCATCGAACTAATCGCCCCTCAAAACAACACGCAATCCGTCGAGTGATCGACCATCAACAAACTGTACTCTACTGCTTCAAGCAGGCGTACGTAGCTTTCGGTTTGAGTACTCACTTATCTTGTACTCCCACTCCAGTCAACTCCTCTGTAATTGCAACTCCTTCAAACTATCCCCTTTTCATCGTCCATCTCCCATTCCTTGATTGATTGTTTTGATTTGCACTTCCGCACTCTTGCCCCGCACTCGCCTTCTTCCGCCCTCTAGTTCCAATCTCAAAATGGAGGGTAAGGTGTTAAACCCGCCCGCTCCGCCCCTTCCTGTCCGTCCCGCTTCTCTCCGCACGACCAGTCAGTCGGCGGCGGCCGGGGACGAAGCGCTCGTGTTTCATCTCTTCGCCTCTTGTAGTGGAAAGTGTTGGGCCAATAAATGAGGGATTCTCGAGTCTGAGCTAGGATTCAAGTGAGTGCGGAAGACACAAATTAACTCACGCGACCGGCCGACTGCACGCCATCCGGAAACCGCCCATTTCACCGCTCGACGGATCGGCGGCAAAAGCGAGAATGAGCGCTTGCTTCGGTGCTGTGGCATTTCGTTGCCCCACGAGGAGGTCGGCGGGTCGAACCCCCGCGCGATACAGGTGGTTCTTTTTGCAAAACCGACGGCAGATTCGGATTCTGCGTAATCGATTTGATTAGAAAACTCTTGCTTCTGCCGCAAATCGAGGGACAATAACGGCGGAAAACAGCTTTGAAAGATGGGATGGGTTGGATGTCTTCTACGCTTAATGGGGGTCCAGGAGATGTTTCAAACGTGATCAAATAAGGCTTGCTAGAAAGAGCAAAAAACGCTGAACAGCCCTGACGTCCGGACGTTCCAGTAAAGATCCCAGCCATCGCGCAGCAGGGCGAGAAACATGCGAACAGCCCGAAAATCGCGCGTCGGTCGACCTTTGGCGCAAAATGACGACTTGGCGTGTTGACGCAATAAAGTGAGTGTTAGCTCAAACGAAAGAGGAGAAAACGCTTAACAGCCCTGACGTCCTCACGTTTGGATTAAAATCCCACACGCCGCGCTGCAGGTCCACAAACCTCACCGAACTAGAGCGAAAATCCGACTTCTCGACTTTGAGCCGCCAGAAAGCGGGAAAACTCGCCGATTTGGATGCCGCCCGCGAGCCGTCTGGTAGAACCGACTTCGCTCTTTCGATTGCGGTCACTTGCAGGGCCCCTGGACTCGATCCTGGGCCGCTGTGCGCGCCCGAGTCCAAGGTCTTTGACCAGCGCGCCGGCCTACCGTATCCGTCCGCCGCCGCTCATTCGCGTTTTTTGCACGGGGGCGCGTCGAGCGGTGAAATGAGCAGTTTTTCCACGGGCGCCGGATGGCGTGCGACTGATCGCCCGAAAAATCGCTTCCGAAATGAGGGCAGCCGAACGAGCGGCGGCAGCGAAAGGCGAAAATGAGCCGCCCGCTTCTCCTCGTCGCCGCCGATGAAACTTTCGGTATGACGGCGGCCGAAAAGCTGGGCGGGCATCGAAGCCGCTTCCTTCCAGCTGCTTGCCTCCTCTCCGCTTCTTCCTGCTTCTTCCGCTCGACCTACCGATTGATCACTCGTTGTGTTCTCAAAACAACAAAAAGAATCAAGCGTCTTCGAAACAGCAAGCGTTTGCTTCACTTAACGACTGCGAACACGTTCTGCGGTGAGCGGTCGGAGTGTCGAATCTCCGATCTTCTCTCGCCCTTCTGTCGTCTCATCAATTCAAACGATTGTGAGAGGACGGCGATGGGAGCGAAACGCTCCCAAGGCAATAAACGGAACGACGTGGAAGCAACGCTCGCCTGCTTCAACTGACTTGCTTCGATTACGCACCGCTGATTGTGAGGTTCAGTGGGTCAACACCTTCAGCAAACGACCGACCAGTCGATTCTTGGGCAATTTCTGTTCCGTACGTGAGCGAGTGGCGTAGAAGGCGCTGGAGCGAGAGTTCCCTTCACCCGTTCCGCTCGTTTACCCTCCGCTCGGCCGCCCGTCTTTGTCCACTGCCGACCGAAAACACGTGTCTCTGCAGCGAACGCCGGCACGAAGAGCCGCTCGAACGTTCGAAAACGGTCACTCCACTCAGTTCAAAGAAAGAACCTAACGATCGGCACACTGTTCATTGAGATGGGCGGCAGCGTAGAAGAATCAAGCAGAGTTGGGTGGTTTCAGCCGCTGCTTGCCGCTGACGGCCCTCGCTTCTTATCTTTATTCCACTGGTCTATTGCTTTCCGTTCTTTTCTCGACAAACCGCACGTGTTTGACTTGAATTTTATTCTACGAACAAAACCCACAAGTGATCCAACAGAAGAAGCAAACAAAGGGACGGGAGGGAGTGTGAACACACGAAGCGCACAAGTCGGAGGAAGAGATGGCCGCCGAGTTTTGCGGACAGGCAGCAAGGAAGAACTCATCGCGTATAGGCGGGAGAATTCGAAGAGGCGAACTGTGCGTGGGATCCAGCGAACAGAAGCGACGTTTTTGCTGGATGGTGGGCAGTCGATCAGAAGACGGAGACCTGAAAGCAGCAGGAGGCTCATCAATCATTCGACAGACTGCGCGACCACTCACCAATCGAATCGACCACGAGAATCCGAAGAGACGAAGTGCACGAACGGCGCGCAGAGTCGGCGGAACTTGTTCGTTTGCAGGAATCAACGGAACAGCGCTTGATGGAAGACGAGGAGATCTGAAAGCAACAAACGGGAGTGAACACGTGACCAGACGGAAGTGAGGAGAACTTGCCGAACGCACAATTGAGCGGAATCCGAAGAGACAAACGACGTCCCGCTTCAACAGGCGACCGAAAGCGGAGCGGCAAGACGACCGACCGCACGAGCGGCGGGCGGGCGGGCGGACAGAAAGGAGGAATGAGCCCCAAGTGAGGACTCGCGCCCCGGCAGCCGCCTTTTCGGCCGCCCGCCTTCTCGTCCCGCAGCGAACGGGATTGCGCCGACGTTTGGCGACCGAACGGACCGCCTGCTTAGTCCACTCGTCCTTGCGCGATCGACGACGGAGTGGTGGTTCGTTTGACGCTGTACTCAACGTCAGTTTTGTTGATTGCTTTACAAGGTGAAAGGCTAACGCTGGGTTTATTAAAATTCGTCTGCTTGCTTCTTGGTGCGCCGAAAGCCGGCCACTTCACGACAATAATTAAGCTTGGTGTGGGTATTGTTTTTTACTGGCTTGAAGTAGCGGCTGCAAGCCGCCAGTCTTCCTCACTCGATCAATCGATTTGGAACAAAGCCTGCGTCACTCGCTTTCGAACATGCGATCGATTGACTCGTTGGCGTTCACCGGAGCAGAACGTTCACCTGCGTGTGCAAACCAGCAGAAGCAGGTCGAACGCTCCCGTTTTGTTTTGATTCTCTGCTCGTTTGTGCATCAATTCGAACGATCGTGAGAAGCAGGTCGACGGCCGGGGCTCTCGGCAACCGAAACGACGCTGGGAACACCCGTTGGCCGTTGGACTCGACCGACCGACCGCATTCGATTATGCACGCCGCCGCTCACCGCTTGCCCCAAACGACGGGTGCCCGAGCAATCATCTCCGGGTTTTAACGGGAGTGGGAACGTAGCGGAAAGAAGGCAAAAGCGAGCACTACAGCCCGCGCACGTTAAGTGCAGTAAGCAACCCAAGCGACACAAAGAACGGTAGTTTATTCCGTATCCCACGAAGAAGTGCTCACTCCTCGACCGGATCCCCGCACCTCCAGCAAACGCGTTGAACCATCAACGTGGGGCAGACCTGCGCCTCGACCGGGTGAGCGACGGCGAGTTCCCGCCGCACGAGAGCGAAGAGGTGCCCGAGAAGGTTCGTTCCCCTCCAATTGCGGGGATCGAGGAGTCGGCGGCAGTCCTCCGCCGTCTCGCAGCCGACGCCCACGCCGAGCTGCCGGTCGGTGGGCGCGGCGACGACCGGCGGCCGCCCGCCCGTCCACAGGAGGGCGAGACGCGCCCGCTCGTTCTGCCCGAACTTGCAACGCAGCACTTCGAGCAGCTTCTGGGGAGAATTGAATTGCCGAGATTCCCCACACTCACGGCGTGTTTGATGCGCTCCCACTCCTCTCGCTTCTTCGGGTCGAGCGTTCGACCCGCTGCTTCACGACTTTCGGCCGCTCGCCGCCCGATCCCCAGCGCCAAGTCGTCGAGGCGGAAGTGGCGAGCGGTGGCGAAGAAGAAGGCGTGAGTGGCCGTGTGGAACTGCTCGCCTGCAAGGCGCAAGTGAGGGCATATGACGGGCGGTCCGCTGTGCGGTCGGCTCGCGAGTCGCGACTTGTTCGTACGGTTTCTTCTGTTTCCTCCAATTCGGCAGCTGCTGTGCGTCTCTCTTCGTTACGCCCGACCGCTCTGGCATCTGCAACGACCCACGAGTGTTTTTTCATTGCCATTCGACCGAAAAAACGACTGCAGTAAGTGAGATGTCGAATAGTTTAGTCATTAACATTCAACATCGATCGAAGAAGACGAAGCCTTTGACTGGACAGGCCTAATCCACTGCATTCGACTGCCGCTCATGCCCCGATCAGACGACGTCGTAACAAACGGTGGACTTCCTTCGGTCCAAAGCTTCCGCCGTTTGTCCTAAACACAACCGAGTGAACGAAAAGAAGGCGGGGACTCACGATCCTCATCGGAAGCGATTAGAAGTGCCGACGGGAGGGAGAGGGCGGGCATGAGATCGCGAATCAACTCGACGAACGTCGTTTGGCGCTTGGTTTCGATCAGGAGACGAGCGACCGCGTCCTTCGCGTCGAGCTTCGCGAATCCCAGCAGGAAAACCGCCCGACCGCCCGTGCGGGGCACCGCCGAGCGGACGACCGGTGGCTCGTCCGTCCACTCGCTCGCCGGGAGGCGGAGAAAGAGGACGCTGTAGGCGGATCAGGAGGGTGCCAAAGGTGGGCGACAGCTCGGAGCAGCAGTTGAGTGCTGGAGAGGAGTGAATGAGAGCGCAGCGCCTTGTAGTCGAAGTAGACGACCGGCGGCGGCGTCTCGGTGAGGAGGGCGCGCATCACGCGGAACGAGGACTCCATGGAAGTGAGCGCCTTGTTTCCTGATCCATTCGAGACGGCCGGAGTGAGCGGACGGACTCGAACGGGCGTCTACTCGACGACTGCCTCCACCGCTTCGCTCTTCGGTCGTTTGAGCGCAACGGGCGGCCGACGGGTGGCCGAATTTGCGGCCTCCTCTAGCCGAATTCGCTTCGATCCGGCAGCTTGAAGGGAGGAGCTGAAACGAGAGGAGATAAAAAAAGGTGGAGAAGGGGACGGAATTGCTTGAGTGGGCGACGTTTCGACTTCCGTCTTGATCTGCAGTGCGGGCGGCGGCGACAACTCGAAGACGACAGTGGCGGCCACCTCCTGCGGTTCGCACTTCACAACGACCGAACAAGCGAGAGCAGTCAGTAATTGAAGTGGGCGCTCACAGCTCGTCTCACACGCTCCTCCTTTTCCACTCTGTTGTCGTCCTTGCGGGATTTGTGCAAACACGGGAGGAGCATCGAGATGCTCACTCACTCCTGTCGCTCTGCCTCGCCCGTTCTCTGTCCGTCTTCCACCGACTCGAAAGAGAAACGCTCGCACTTCCACGAGACGCCGTGCTCGCGCTCGACGCGCGCCTTCAGCTCGGGCCGGTCGTCGCAGGAGCACGTGCATCCCTTGCAGTGGAACTGAAACGAGCGAGTGGACACACGAGAACCCAATCGGAACGTGCCTCCCGGTCCTCCTCCAGCCACATGGCGAGCGGGAGCTCGAGGTCAATCCACGGGTGTTCCTTGCGGACATGTCTGTCCCGCTGGTTCATCCTCGAATTGCGGAAGGGACACGCGGGACACAAGAAGACCTTCCCGCGCGCACTCGTACGACACAAGTGGACGGCGCGCATGTGCTCGAGCAGCGCCGCCTTCGTCCGCGAACTTGCACTTCATGCAGCAGGGGGATGAGGTGAGCGGAAGACACTCACGAGTTCTTTGGGCTCGCCGTCCGCGGCCGCCGCCTCGTTTTCCGGCGCGTCCAGTGGGCGGTCGTCGAGTGAGCGAGCGGAGTTCTCGTTTGTCGATTCGCAACCGAACGCAATGTTTTCAAGGGCCGTCTGCTTTTGCTTTGTCTAATGCAAGAAGTAAACGGTAGTTCGTTTTGACGACCGTTGGATTCCAACGAGGTCTGCGGCCGAAGCCCACCCGACGATGCCGGCCTCAATGGAAGAAGTGGTGCAAGACTCGAAGACGGGAAGAAAGCCCGCAACAAGACGACAAATAAAAAAAACCACGTGAATTTGCTGTGAACGCGTACCCAGCGGTAAGCTCAAGCGGTCGCCCGCGTTCTGCACACCGTTGACCCCGAGCTCGCCCACGCCGCTCGCAGTTCGCTCGCCAAGCGATCATTCGAATGCGCGCGATGGCGCAATCCAAACCACGCGGCGTCCCCGCGCCCTGCCGCGTCCTCCGCCTCGTCGCCCACCCACTCACTCCCTTGGTTTGCAGTGAAGGTGGGCGAGCGCGTCGCGTTGTCTTGCCGCGTAGTTTTGGGCTGGCTAATTTTACCTGCTACCTATTCCTTTAGGTAGCTTGGAGAGACCATGGCTGCCACAAAGCCGACGATCTTTCGCTGGCCTCTCGACGACTTCGAGAATCGCTACAAAACAGCCGTCTTCAACCAATGCTGGGAGAGCGACGACTTCACCATCAAGGGCATTCCGGACGCCAAGTTCCGCATTCGTTTCTACCCGAAAGGCGGTCACACTGAGCACCCGGACGGCGTCGCCATGTACCTCCACGCTCGGAGCTTCGGCGGGCATCCGTCCATCCGTCTGAAGCTCGAGTTGGGGGTCGAAAACGGAGAGAAAAAACAGCTGGGGAAGCCGGGTGAGATCGCGTGTTGCTTTTGAAATGACTGATCTCTGGCCTTTTTCGAATACGAGCGCACATTCTTTCCAACGAACAACAATTGGGGATGGCACGAGATGTTCACCCAAAAGGAGCTTTTCCCCTTAGCCGAAAGCGGACCGCTGGTCGCCTTCTGCAAAGTGGTTCCGTTGGATCCCACGGAACGGGTGGACGAAACCGCTCAAGCGGGCGTGTTGGAGAAGATCGCCGCCGACTTCGACACGCCCGAACTCGCGGACGCGGAAGTGCACGTGCAAGGGAAAATCTTTAAGGTTTGCATTGCTTCCGCATCTTCCGCGCATCTCATCGTTCAGGTCGTGAAGTTTGTCATCTGTGCGGGATCGCCGGTCTTCCGTCAGATGTTCACGCAAGGCACCACGGTGAAAAGCGTCGTGGAGATCGAGAGCAAGGACGCGGACATGATCGAACTTCTGCTCCGCTACCTCTACTCCGGCAAGGTGGAGGGGCTGGCGGACGTCGCTGCCCGCCTTCTGCCGGTCGCCGCCTGTTTCGAAGTGCCCGGCCTCGTCGTGAGTTCTCGATTCAACGCTCTATTTGCGTTTTTTCTTGCAGGAGCTGTGCCTGGAGTCGCTCCACGATCACGCATCTGTCGAGACGATCTTTCGCGACCTCAAGCTGGCTTTTGCTCACGATCATCGTGGGGCCTTCGAACGGAAGCTCTTGAAATTCGCCCAAACCAACTTCAAACTCGTCCGTCAACGCCCCGAGTGGACGGACGACTTCATTCGCAACAACATGGAGATCGTCCGAGGAATGATGGACGTTTCGGCGTTGTGATCCGCGCTTCTCATTCTTCTACTCTGTTAGTGAAGATGTTGAAGTAAATTCATTTGTCGGCAATGAAACAGCAAGAGGAGGAGGTTAGGTTCGCTTGCCGCCCAGCGAGCAAGAGCGGCGGCAAGACGGCCCCACACGCGCCCGCTCATAGCAGACAGACAAAACAAAAGAAAGAGATCGCAAGCCAAAGGGAAACGAGCGGACGTCGAGTGTGCGTCCGCCTCACCACGTGCTTCTCGTCGGCCGCTCGCCCTCCCGCCCGCACGAGCGGCGAGCGGCCGCCGACTTCTTGGGTTTATTGACCCAAGTTTGAGGTTTGTGCTCGAATCCGGCCCTCTCGCAGTGGTCTGGAGTGAAATTTTGGAGCGTTCTGCTCACCAGCGGGACAAACAATCAAACGGCGAAGCGCTCGATCTTGCTTGAAGCAAGTGGAATCTCCGAAAGACAAAAAAGAGACTGTTTTGCGTCTTTTTCTTGTTTGGAGGGCGCCGCCCGATTATCCCGTGAGCACGCCGTCCGAGCGGGCCCAGCAGGCAAAGGCGGTTCGTCCACTCCCTCCTCCTCTTCGTTCACACTGCTCGCTCGCTTGTTGGTTGCTCGTGTTCCGAAGCCGCCTACCACTGACGCTCCCGTTGTCTGCCGCGAACCAGCCGCCGCCACTCGTCGCCCTTCCTCTTCACGCGGATCTTCGTCGAAGAGGACCCCTGGCCGCCCGTCCCCGAGCGCATCCCGCTGACCGAGGAGCAGGCGATGGCGCAGTTCAACGACATCCTGAGGATGATGAACGAGATGCCCGATGCGTAGAGTGCGCTCGAGCACTGTTGATCCCATCGGCCGGTCACTCGTGCTTTGTAACCGCTTGTTGTCTCAATTGTTGTCGGTTGTTGTCCGTGATTGATGCCGGTTGCTGTTGAGCAATCCACCCACTCGTTTGTTCCGTCCACCGATTGTTTCGATCGCTGTTTGGTGCATAAAAAACTGCTAGAGAGTGGAACAACTCGATTCAGATCACGCCCCGTCGTCGAAGAGGTCATGAAGGCAAAGAAATTTTCTCGTTTTGTGCGTCGACCGTCGTTTGCTTGCCGCCGCTCGCTCGACTCGCCGGTGCTGCAAAGGAAGGCGCTTCGATGACTCATCGTTTCGCAATCGGGGGCCCAAGCGGTGTCTTGCCCGACTTTCTCAGCCCGCAGACGGGCGGCGCCCGTCCGTCTGTTCGCTTTTCCGCCCTCCCGGGCGATCGGTCGGGCGTCTTCTCTCCGCGTTCCTTCCACTCGAAACCATGCGATTTCATTGCTTAGGACTCATTTCTTCTCCTTCAGATCGATTTCGACGATCATGTCCGTGGCCAAGGAGACGATTTTCCACTGGCCGCTCGACAATTTCAAGGACCGCTTCAACGCTTCCGCTCGTCACGACGAGTGGAAGAGCGACAATTTCGAAGTCAAGGGCGTGCCGAACACCAAGTTCTATCTTTCGTTCTTCCCAAAGGGCGACGAAGGAAACCTGGACATGTGTGGCTTGTACTTGGAAGTCCGCAGTTCCAACTATCGCCGTTCGATCCCGTTGAAATGCGAGTTCTGGTTCGAAAATGCGGCAAAGGAGCAACTCGGACGAATGGGTGACTCACGAACATCTCCAGTGAAACATTATTGGTTGCTTCCGTTCAGAACACACGGGGGAGATCCCGGTTGATCGTCTTTCTCATCACGGAAACGCCAACGTGGTCTTGCAAGAGGACCTCACCGAATTCGCCGGCAGGAGCTCGCTGTTCGTCGTCTGCACGTCCTTCCGTTGGCCCCCATCGACACGAGTGCGCGGATGAACGAAACGACTCCGTCGAGTGTGTTGGAGAAGATCGCCGCCAGCTTCGACCCGTCCGATCTGGCGGATGCCGAGGTGCGTGTGCAAGGACGAGTCTTCAAGGTGTGCTCTCTCTATTCGGTTCTTTGATCCTTCTGTTTGTTCAGGTCTCGAAGGCGATCATCTGCTCGGGATCGCCGGTCTTCCGCCGAATGTTCGCCCACGACACGAAGGAGAAGGAGGACGGTGCGATTGAGATCAAAAAGGAGGACCCCGACGTGATCGAGCTGCTCCTGCGCTACCTGTACTCGGGCAAAGTGGAGGAATTGGCGGAGGTCGCCGCCCGTCTTTTGCCGGTCGCCGACTGCTACGAAGTGCTCGACTTGGTTGTGAGTTCTCCATTCTAGCCTCTCGTTTTATCTTCTCTTGCAGGAGCTGTGCCTGGAGTCGCTGTTCGAGCAGATGTCTGTCGAAACGATTCTCCGCGACTTGAAGTTGGTGTACGCGCACGACCACCAGGACGCCTTCAAGCAGAAGTTCCTGGATTTCGCTCGCTGGAAGTTCGCGGACGTGCAGCAACAACCCGAGTGGACGGGCGATTTCGTTCGCAAGAACCCGGAGATCGTGATGGAACTTGTGGCGCCTCTTTCTATGGGCCACTGAATCTCTTGTTGCTGTTGAAATTGTGAATAAAGCGCTTGTGGCCGAAAATAAGGTGGTCATCAAGTCGTCTGCGGGCTAAAGATGCGCTTCTTTTGTCCCGACTGCTCGCTTCCTACGGGAAGCGAGTGTCTTTGAGCTCCCGGCATCGATCTTTTGTTGTGCTCCTCCCGTTTTCCGCTTGTCGTCGGGCTTCTCCCCTGTGTTCACGAACGGCCGGCTGCTCGTCGAGTTCCAAAACGGCGGCACGTGCACGAACGAGTAGAAGGCCGCCCACTTCCTGCTTGTAGGCGGTTCTCGTGCTCGTTCAGCGTCCAGCTCCTCAACGAAGCGTCCGACTGCGCGGTGATGCGGGCGGACCGCCTGATGGTCGCCACCCGGAAGCGGCGGCTGCGAATCGCGCTGGACGAGGCGAACGGCCGCTTCGGCGTCGAAATCCTCCACGAATTCGCGCCCTCCGCCGTGTGCTGCCGCCCGACCGCTTCGTCTTTGCGGCCGGCGGGAAAGGGCGGCGTCTTGAATTCCAGTGCGTCGATTTGAACACGCGTGTCGTCGAGTTTGTGGGCTCGCTGTCGGTCAACGGGGCGCTTTCTAGGCGGCCTCCACCTTCACGCGGGCCGTCTGCAGCGATCTTCACAACAACACGCACCTCTTCGCCGTTCACACAGTCTGCTTGACGGACGAGAGCACGAGTCGAGTGGACGTGCGAAAGGAAGAAGCCGTGTGTTCCGCCTTGTGTTTGTCCACTCGCCGTTTTTAGGACGACCCCACGACTTCCGGCTTCTTCCCGCTGTCCGCCGACTTTCACGGCCGCTTCTTCTTTGCCTTGGAGCAGAAAATCACAGATAATAACCGATTGGAGCCCCGCTTCCGCCGATTAGATCTCACGAATCGTTGTTCAAATGTTCAATAAAAACGCAACGATTGCATCATGTGGGAAACGAGCGACCTTTTTTCTCCGACTGCTTCGATCAACGGTCCCCGCTCCCGCGTTCCTTCGCCTGCGCATTCGAGCGACCCAGACCAAACGAAGCGAATGCGAGAGTCCGCTCATTCTCGCACTTTCCTCTCCGTTCCCTCGCGGAGATGCCGACGATCGGAAGTCGGGGGGCGGCGTACGCGAGCACGGAGTCGGTGGTTTGCGGCGCCCGTTTCCACGGCGCGCAACTCTCGGCGTTCGCTTGCGGCCAGCTGCTCGTCGGCGTGAACGGCGGGCGCCTCGTGGTCGTGGAAACGCAGACGAACGAGCAAAGGTGCGTCCTTCCCGCCCTTCTGCCCACTGCTTTGATTTCAGGACCTTCATGCCGCACGCGACGGCCAACTGGCTGCTCGGAGTGCTGGACTGTTGGGCGCTGCGGGCGGACCGTCTGCTGCTCGTCCTTCACGACCGCCTTCTGCCGGGCTGGCGGAACGGCGAGTGCAAACGGACGTCCTCCACCGTTTCCGGCATTTCGATTGCTCGCGCGGCGTCCACGCGCGCCGCCTGATCGCCGCCAGCGAGGCGCCCGACCGCTTCGTCTTGGCGGCGCTCCGCAGCGACCGTCGCGGCGATTTCTCTGCGATCCACTCGAGCGGGCGCGTCGTCCGGCCGCTAGGCTCGCTGGACGTGGCGGCGGGCGCGATCGCCGCCTCTTTTTGGTTCGTGGAGTGGGTGGCCGCCTGCACGCCGCCCTCCACGCGGACGGGCGCCTCTCTTTGCTCTCGTCGATCAACTCGATCGACGCGGCCGCCGACCGGCGGCGAGTGGACGCGGGCGTGAGATCCCGCTTCGAACTCCCGTCCGTCCCTTCTACCTTTGACGCTCGTCACCGTCCGCTGCTTCTCGCCGTCGTCCATCGAATTCCACCTGGATGTCCTCTTCGTTTTGCAGCAACTCGCCGTGAAGACGGCCGGCGGAGCGCCCCATTCGCTTCGGCCTCGCGTGCACAGTCGGTTGGTTCGCCGAGTGGCGCCCGGGCGGCGTGGACACGGGCGAGCCGACCGAGCGGCTGCACGCGGCGGCCAACGGCCTGAAGTGGCCGAACGGAACGCCCACCTTCCGCTGGACCTCCTGCCGGCTGAGCGTTCGGTGCGTTCTAACAAGTAGACGGCGACTAATCAATCGATCGCTCCAGTACTCCCGCCTCGCGCTTGCCGCCTCGCCTTCGCCGCCCGCCATCCGGCCGATCCGCGCCCGTGCCGAAGAACCTCTCGATAGAAAGTGTCTTCCCTTGAGCTGTTTGTTGTCGGCGAAAGAAATAAATGTTTGACGATCAACGAAGGGGACGGGCGGCACATTTCACACAGAAGACTGATGAGCAAGCGGGTGGAGACCAGACAGCGATGGGAATCGCATCCTCTCTCGCCATCTTCAACGTGAAGCATGGATTCTTCGAAACATTAGCGAAGAGCGTTTATCGCGAACAGAAATCGACACATAAAACATGACAGTGAAGGTCGAAAAAGAATTGAACAACGAGTTATCGAGGAAGAATGACCGCCTAGTCGACGTCCGAGTCAGACTAGTTGCCCAACCAGCGGAAGCAGCTGTCAATGTGGAAGAAGATGGGCTTCGCGTCCCGCGGCCGGCTGTGTTTCAGGAACATGCGCACAAGACTGCTGGAGCGATCGACCGTGAAGGTCGCCTTGTTGAACGGCTCCACTTGTTTCAGCTTGTCGATCCACTCGGTCTTGTTCTGGAAGCAAAGCAGGGTGAATGCGGTCAATTGAAGTGAGAAACGAACGCCGCGGAAAGTGCAGTCGTGCTCCAAAACAAAGAAGAAGCGCTTCAGCCTTGGGACGTCCAGTTGATCGCGGAGCTCGAGGCAGTTCTCCCACAGGCCCTTGAAGTCGCCGCCCAGGACATTCCGTACGCCCTGGCATTCGGATGAAAAATGCAAGAAACGTGGATTCCTACCGAGTACTTAATGGAGATGTGAAGTTCTTCGAGGGCCGAGAAGCGGCAGCAGAAGGCTTCGATCAACTCATGCCGAAAGTTGGTCGCATCGCTGCCGTTCAAACCCAGCGAGGTGATCGATGCGGAGATCACCTGACCGCTGAAAGTCGAACGGGTGATTCAAAAGCGGCAACGGGCACGCACCTCGTGAACCTGCGGTGGATCTCGTCTATCCGCACGTCCAGTCGACGGATCTTGTGACGACCCAAATGCGCGTAGTTGACTTCTAAATGAGCAGGTGTTGTTCAACAGAAAAGTCAAAAGAGAAATCATACCCTTGTCAACGAGCACGAGCTTCTCCAAGTCCAAGGGCGGAAAGTGCGCCAGCGCATACGACGGCCACTCCAGTTGCTTGAGATGCGAAGCCACGCGCTCGACGAACTCCGCAAAGGCCGGCGGTTCCGGGACGTGCATGAATGCGAGGCCGTTCACAACTGAAATAGCCGAGTGAATTGCACTGATGAAGATGAACGACTCACGTGTCCCCAGCTGCTCCAGCTCCCTCCACTCGGCGAACGACAAGAGGTTGAAACCGAAAGCCAGGCGGATCGGGACACCCAACAGCTTGGCGACTTCGCGCATCTCCGCTTTGCTGGTCGGGAATTCGACCTTCGGCGCTCCGATCCTAAAATCCAATAACAGGCGCCATTTGAAGTCTTGCCGCTCAAATTTGATGCCGCGGGCGTTGCGCCGAACGGACGCCAAGTGGGCTCGAGAAATCAACTGAACGCGGACAAAAATAAAAGCAATTAAAGGAAGGAACTCACCGCCAGACGCTTCAGCTGAATTGTTCCTTCGTGTTTGTCGCCCTTTGCCTCCATTTTACCGACCAATTGGAATCGATTCACGCCGTCGCGCCCCGCCGCTCGAATTTGCGGCTTCCGCTTGACGACCGCCGACTCCATCGTCGACGAATTCAGTGCAATTCGACAAGTGGAAGAACGAAGGAAAGCGGCAGAAATGCGGCGGCGGCAGCAAGCTCTGGCGTTCCGCAGCACGCGCCGAAATCATCGCGGCGGAACGCAACGCTTGGCTCTCCGGTGAGCAGCGGTCGATCTTCTGCCGACTGCTTCGATTGGTGTTCGAGTCGGTGGTGAGGACGATTGGAGCGAGCCAAAAAGAACGAATAGAAGAGGCGGCAGTTTTCCTGGACCCTTCAGTCCTCAATACAACATTCTTTCGGGCGAATCCTCTCCGCTGTTTCAATGGCCGACGGGTTTACTTTCTGACCTCGACTCATCGTCTGAACTGCAGTTGCTTTGATCAGTGCTCCAGTTTGTGCCCGATTCGTTGGTCTTTTGGTTGGGCGGCGGGTTCAAACCGTTGGTCGAAAGCAGCGGTTGCAATCGACGAGGCGTCCGCAAACAAGAGCGGGAAATGTTTGAGTAGCCGCCATTCCGATGAACGACGGCCGTCCGCCCACCTCCCTGCTTCACCGGAAGACCACGGGATAAACGAGGAGGTTGTTGCTTTTGCTCCGCTCCACACGCACAGGTGGTCCGGCTGCTCAAACACGTCTTTGAATTGGATTCTAACGGCTGATTATAAAAGGGAGGAGTGGAAAGCGTCGGATGCATCAAGTGAACAATGAAACTCTCCGTTCTCTTCGTCCTCCTCCTCTTTCTCTTCTAGGTCATCGATACGGAGGCGGCCGCTCGTCGTCGCAGTCGTCCTCGCGGCCGTCCTCGTGCCCATCGTCCCAACTCCAAACGCCACCCGAAAGCCCACCCGAAAGCTCAGCGGAAGGCCCAACAGACGGTCCAGCCGAAAGCCCAGCAAACGGCCGTTCCGGCATTCGACTTCCAGCGTGTGCCGTTCGTGCGCCAAACCGATGGCAAGTGGACGAGGTAGACAAGCATACACACATCTTCAGAGAGCCCGCAAGTGGTCGAAGTGCTGGTGGGAACGCCGCGTACGCCCCTTTCGTCCCTCTCCTCACTCCTCTTTTCGTTTGCAGCCCGCAAGCTGAAACTGGCCGTCGTCTACGAGTTTCGCGGCCGCAAAGGCGCCGGCTTGTTTTTGTTCGACCAACGCCTCCGCGCCGCCGACTACTCCGCCCAGGCGCCCGCCTACGATCCGCGGTAACTCCTCTCGCGTCTCGGTATTCTTCCACTGTGTTCATTCGTGTTCAGATCGTCAACGACGTCCGAAGAGCGCGTTGTGAGAGGTCACTACAAGAGGCCGCTTCTTCGCGACCGATTTGCCGTAGGTTCCGCACTTCTTTCTGTTTAATGAATCGAGTGCAGCTGGGCAGCGATCCGGCGCGCATGCAGCCGATCGATTTCGCTTTCCTCTCCGACGGCGATCAGTTCGACTTTCGCTGGACGAACGACGTGGCGGGCGTGTTGCCGTTGGAAGGCTCCGTCGCGTTCAGCCTGTGTTCGCGCTGCTCGACCGAAAGATGAACGTCGTCACGGTCATCGGCGACTCGTAGGTTCGATCGAGCGTTCTCTATCGCCGCTTGCAGGACGCCGCGAGTGAGGGGCGCCCACCAAACGGGCGAAATCGTGCTCGGCCATCAGCTGGAGGGGCGCTGCGGCGACCGCCAATGGGGGTTCGTAAAGGGCGTCTGGACCATCTTCCCGTCGAGCGCCGTCCTCACGCACGACGGCGTCCGTTCGGAGGTTTCGTTGGCCGAGGGGCGCGAGCAATACCGCTGGCTGGAGACGAACCACTCGGCGAATCGAACGCGCTTCCCGCCGGCGGTCTTCGAAGCGCTCATGCGAGCCGGCGGACTGCGCAAAGATCCCGCGGACGGCGAGATTTACGCGCCGTGCGGCAGTCGGTGGAGCATCGGCCTCGACTACCAGCGCGGCAAACGGCTGGAGTTTCCGTTGTCGGTCGATCAGGTGCGATCGTTGTGGGGTTGCTTCACTCAACTCTCCGCTGCAGACTCGTCGCAACGGACGCGGTGAGTGCGCGTTGCGAGTGGCCGAAGAGGGCTGGACGGACACGAAGCTCGGCGCCGACTTTCTCGGCTCCCACTGCGTTCACTACAACTTCGGCGGCTATAGCTACGAGTTGGGCTTCTCGAAGGGTGTTTGAGCCGCCTGTTGCGCAGCGGAGAACGCGAATAAACGAGTGTTGCATCAGCAGGCGAGCCAGGGGATTGAAGCAAAAAGAAGTCGTTGATAGCAGCACTTCATGATCGATCCCCGAAAGCGTGCCCTTGGCGCACGGTTGGACTCTCCAGTTTGCGCAGACGTGAGCACAGCACGCGAATCCTCCGCGAACTCCCCCAATGACGCCCGGCGGTCATCACGCGCAGCCGCCGATCCACTCGATCGACTCGTGGCCGACGGTTGGACCCCCGCCGAGTTCTTCTTTTTCGCCTCAAAGCTCCTGCTTTCCGCACGCAATCAAGCAAGTGCTCGGCGAGTGAATCGACGACCGGAAGCGTTGATTCACGGACGATCGTTGCGCCACTGATAACGCGGTTGATCGTTCGATGGAACGGTTCAATGGACGGTGTAGACGAAGCTTTGCTGGCTGACAGCCTGGTCGATTGCGAGAAGAAGAGGAGACTTGCGGAACACAAAGAAGCAACAAAAAACTACTGCGACAACAAAAGGGGGGAAGGCATCAAGAGCGAATCAGATGGCGACCACCCGAATCCCATCCCTGCCGTGGACGTCGCGGACCGAGTGGGCTGAAAGCAGGGAGGAGTGAACGCCCTCCAGCCGCTGCCGCTCACCGTCCTCCATCGGCACGACGAGCAGCTTGCTGTCGCACTGCAGCGGGCGGATGGCGAGCCGCACGAGGTCCTCGAAGCTCATCGTTCCGCTCGCCAGTCGGCAGAAGTCGGCGGCCAACTCGCAGGCGTCCGGCCGCACGCGCCCGACGGCCACGTCCGCGAGGTCCCAGTCGTCGATCTCGACGCAAACGAACGCGTCCGGCAGGCGGCTCGTCTGCTGCCCGTGCTCCCGCGGAAGGCGAACGAGGAGGAGCTTGAGCGCCCCCTGCGCGTCGTTCTGCCACAAATCGAAGGGCGAGAGGGCGCACTCGTGCTCGAGCTGGAAGCGGCGGTTGATTCGGATGATCACCGGGCACTCACCCCCGCAAATTCGTAGTAGAGGAGTTCGGGCGGCTGGCGGAGGAGTTCGCGGAGGCCGGCGGTCACCCGATCGGCGTCGAACGTCCCCGCCGGCTCGCCGTCGTCGATCTGCTCGCTGCTCGAAGAGGAGGCGGACGAGCGGACGGGCGTCATCGGGCCGCCCAACTGGAGGCTCCACGGCTCGCGGCGGAAGTCGCCGACCGCCGGCTGCTCGAAGGGCGCGAACGTGGGCGCGTGCTGGAGGAAGGCGGCGGTCAACGCGGCAGACGCGAGCGGCGGCTGTAACTGGAGCTTCTGGGCGAAGGAGAACTGAAGGAAAGAAGTGAGTGGGTAGTTGGGGGAAGCGGACGGTGTCAACAGATCGCTCGAATCCCACCGACCGAGTGGAACGAACCTGCTCGAGGGCCGACGGCTGCCGCTGCAGCACGGGCGGCTCCACCGGCGCCTGCCCGCCGCCGCCCACTTCGAGAGCCTTGCGCGCGCACTCCCGCCGGTGTTCGTCGCGCTGCGCGGGCGTGAGGAAGCGCGCGGGAGTGAGGAAGCGCGCGGGACACACGCCGCACGCGAAGCCGACCGGCCGCTCCACGCTGAGATTGTGCTGGTGTTCGTGGTAGCAGAGGGCCCAGAAATTCGACGTCTTCCGGCCGCACACGATGCACGAAAAGATCGCCTGCAACGAGCGGGAGTGAGGGCGGAAGAAAGAAGGCGGGACTCACCAGTCCCTCCATTTCCTTCGCTTGCTGGGCTTTGACTCGAAACTCGGGCGGCTGATGCTGACGGGAGGTCGACGGCTTCGAATCGCCGGCTCCCATGGACGAGTGGGCGCTGGAAACAGGCGGAAGTCGGTGAAGGTTGGGCGCGATCGGGCGGGGAAGGCGGGTGTGGAGATGGCGAAAGGAACAAGACGACGGGATCTGCTCGATTAACGAGAGGTCTTTGGAACGGGAGGAAGGTTGCTGATCTTGCGACGTGAAAGGAAGACCGTGTGCAGAAGATTCACGTCCAAACGGCGACGTTTTTTCGAACGAAAGCTCGTTGCTGTCGATGGAAATCCAAACACGTGATTGAGAGCGGTCCAAGGCGGCAACCGAGCAGTCAGCAACGAAACGAAATCGAAGCGAGAAGACCAGCGGAGCAAGTGGCGAAGCGAAAGCCGGCGTCTTTCCGCCAAAACTCCCTCCGCTGCCGACCGCCCGCTGCGGAGTGAACGGCGGGCGGGCGACCGCGTTCCCAGCCGCTCCGATCGTTTCGCTCACCTGTCTGCCTTCCAGTTCGCTCACTCACTCGCTTTCTCTGCGGCTTCCGCGCCCGTATCGGCGAGTTCGCCGGACGCCCGCTCGCCCCTCCGCCGCCCGCTTTCGCAATCTTTGGCCGCCGAGGCGAGCGGGCGGGCGGGGGCTCTTCGAACAAAAATGTTTCCAGTGTTCAGCACCTACTTGTGAATCGAAACCATTTCACGATCAGCGATTGCATCAACACACGTCACTGCCGCCTCGTACGTCTTCCGCTCCTCTCCCCGTCCGCTCGCTCTGTCGAAACAAATGATCGACAGCCGAAGAAACGAACATAAATCGACATCGCGTCAACCAGAACAGGCCACTGCGGCCACGAACAACGCCGCGGATTGCGCGCTCGTCTGAGCGACCGTTGGAGTAATCAACGCCTCGAATTTCCGCTCAATCCGTTGCGCAATGTCGCGGAGGTATAAAACAGCGGCGGCGGCAGCGGGCCGTTCATTCCCGCTTTCCGCCGCCCTCCCGTCCGCTCCGTCCGCCCTCCCCCCCTCCTCATTCCTTTCGCCCGCCTCTCGTTGGGTCGAGTGGCTGCTCCGTTCGCCTATCGCACTTGGTTTCTGCGACTCGTCGCAATGCTCACTCGCAAGTTGTCAAACCTTCCGCCTTCTGTCCCGCCTTCCGCCTCTTCGGATTCTCCTGCCGGTCGTCCGTTTGGTGAGTTCTTTCCGGCTTCGACGATCGTCGTTCTCCACTCGCCCTCTCGCTCATCTCCTGCGTGATTTCAGCCCGCCTGTGACGAGGCGGACTTCAACACCACAAGTCGCCGAGCATCCCGAATTCGATGGGGATTGAACTGTGAAGGTCCGTCGCGCAAAGTCCCAAGATTCTCGTGCGGTCGGTTCTCCTTCGTTCGTCCTACTCATTCACCCACTCTCGTTCCAAGATCCTTCGAACGACGACCGACGGTATGCGTTGGGACGGAAAGAAAACGTCCAAGTGGAAGAGCGACGCGTGGACGCGGCCGCAACAACGGAAGAAACGAGGTGGACGCTCTTCTTTTGGCGGTAAGCTCCTTACTCCTCGCCTCTCACCACTTGCTTCTTTTCAGAATGAATTGCGGAGTAACTTGCGAACTTCGACGTCTGCGGGAAGCAAGCAGCTCTTCCGTTGGGCGACTCGAGCGGAAGGAACGGCTGCGGCCGAAGGGCAACAGAAAGGGCAAGACTCCTCGCATCGGTGGGTGTGCCGCCCGTCTCTTCTTCCGCTGATCGATGAAGTGGGAGGATGTGGACGGATCGACTCCTCTCCTCTGCCCAACTCCGCTGCAGGAGGCGTGCGCCGAAGAGCCGTGAGGACGTGCGGCACTCAATACATCTACGCCACAAGCCTCTTGTTTCTGTTGATTGGTGAGTGCTAACGACTGTCCTCCGCCTATTTCTGCTCGTTTCCAGGAGCTCTTGCGACGGAGGAGTGGTCATCAATTCAAGAACGAGCAACTGCGGTGGACGCTCGAAATGGACTCTCATTGATCTTTCTTCCAGTGGCGAGTTCTCTCTCTCTCCTCATCGACAATCCCACCGAATATTCTGCTCAGTGGTCTCGAATGTGAGCGAACGGCACGGTGATGCTCAAGACCTCCTGCTGCTGCCCTTGGGTTCCTCGACCGTGGGACCCAACAGAAGGCAGAAGTGCAAACGTTGCGCCCGTGGTGAAGCAAGCCATTGACGAACAAGTGGGTGCTCCCATCCGCTTTCCGCTCTTCTCACTTCCGCTCGTTCGAGCCCGCAGAGATGAAAGTGGACTCGTGTGCCACGTGGGCCATCGTCCTGACAAGTTCCTGCACAGCTTCTGGCGTGTCCGCTGGTCACTCGTTGAGGATGCGGGCACGATGACCCGACGCCCTCAAGATCGCCGCTCTTCCTTCGGCACAGCTGCGAAATCCGGACCGTGCGAACACGTCTTCCGTCCTGTAACAAGTGCGAAGCGAGTCGAGTGAGTGCCGCCTTCCAAACCACTCACTCAACTGGGTTCTCTCCGCTCTGCTTTCAGCTCTCGACCGCTGCGAAGAAGGAGGCTGTCCGCGTCCAAGCACTCACCCACCGACGGCGGCGGGGATGAACGGGAGTGTCGTGGGTGAGTCCAATCCAACCCCCGCCGCTCCTCATCACTCGATTTCAGTGCGAAGCGACGCGTCGACCACGTGCAAGTGCGAGCCGATGCCGATTGCCAGTGAGGAGTCGAGCGCGTGGACTCAACGGAAAGAGGGGCGGAGTGTGGTCATCTTCTGCTAGCACTTCCAAGAACATCTTTTCTTCTGATTCGATTGTTGTTGCTGCTGTGAATAAACGACGAACTCGAACGTGCAGTGGGCATTCGATCGTGTGTAAGAACGAACGAGTGAGCAGAAGAAAGCGAAGAGAGCGCCCATGGTCAGTCTTTAGCTCGTCGATTTGTTCGAGCCGCCGGCCGAAGAGTTCTCTTCAAATCCCCGCTCATCTCTTCGACGAAATCTGGGGCGTGGACGAGCGGAAAGCTGGCGGGCGCCCGAAGTTCCACGCGGTCGACAGAAAGAAGCCGGCCGATCGTTTCGTTCGGCCACTCGCTCACTCACGACAGCGTCCAGTCGAGCAGACGGTTGGATTGAAGTAACAGGAGCGAAGATTGGAGTTGGAGGCAGAAGAGACGAGCTTCACGTCCGCTGCGGCCTCGAGCGGCTGCAGGTGCCGCTGCCCGTCGACCCGTCCATCCGTCGATCAATCGAGCGCCCGGTTTGTTCGTTCAAGGCAGCAACTATGCGGACACAAGACGTCTTGCCGTCTTCCTCTCTTCGCATTGCACCCGCTTCGAATTCGACCGAAAACTCGCGGGCTTTGAACCCCGCTTGAAGCGGTCGTTGCTGAACAGACGGGGAAACCAAACGAACGTTGCGGCGAGCAGAAGCGTTCGTCTTCGAACGAACACTGGGGCGTGAATTCGTTTGGCTCCTTTTTTTCCGCAATTCCGTCGATCGACTGATATCCGCCTTTCGTTCCGTCCGGCGCTTCCTCGTTGCTTTCCGCTCGCCGAAAAGAAAGAAGTGAATCACGCCTTTGATCACACAGACGATCGATCGGTCGATCGGAAGAGCGGGCGGGCGAGCGTGTGTGCGAGCGGAAAGTAGCGAGAAAAAAGGAAAGTGGCCGGCCGGACGGACCGAAAGGTCACCAGTCGATTGGCGAGGCGAATCACACGGCCGCCGGCGAAGAAAAGGCAGCCGATCGAGCGGAGCGGCGGGCAGTCGGCCGGCCGCTTCCGCTCGTTGCGGTCGGCGAGCAGTCGGGGGATCGAATCCGCGTGTTTCCGCTCGATTGATCGCTTTTCTTTCAGCAGTGGCAAATAAACGAAAGCAACCGGCTGCTGGCTGATGGCCGTCCGGTTGATCGAATGCGCGGATTGATGCCGTCGACGGCCGATGGGGTCGTCTTGCATTTCCCTTGACATAAGTGGATCGACATGAAGCGGCAGGTTCGTTGAATGGGGACCGTAAATAAGACGCGCAAAGGGTACTGCAAACAGATTGAATAGATCTCAGTGTAAGAGACGGGCTCGTCTCTTCACTCTCTCTCTCTCTCTCTGTCCCGCCCCGTTCGATCCGCACGCCCCGAGTGTATAAAAGCCGCCTGCCCCGATGAATAAACAAGAGTCAAGCCGTCAGTCGTGAGCGAGCGAGCGGCCGGGCGGGGAGCGGGCGAGGGGGAAGACCGGTGGGCGAGAAAGCGAAAAGCTAGGAGTTTGTGGCACGAATGAGGAATCAACCTGGAATGACGGCTGGAAGAATGGGCAACCCCAGCCGATCATTTAACTTCAGCTTTTACGCCCAATCACACGGAACTGAAAGAATTACTTTATGAAACTATCAGAAGAATGAAGTGGCTTGGCTTGCTGACCGACTGTCGAGCAAGTGGGTGTTGTCCAAACTTAAAGAAAAGAACGAAACAATCCAAAAACGGCCCCAAAACGACTGCGTAAACAAGACGTCAAATGCCGCTAGAGCAACCGAAACTAGTTCATCGGTTCTTTTTCATCGCTCGATCTCACAAACTTGGAGCGGACAGGCAGCGAACGAGACATTCTCAATGCGAAAAACGTTACGGAATCCACAACACACGGCGTTTAACGGAATTTGAAAAGAGAAACATCCCCGTTCATCAGTTTCGTCGAAGGTCGTGCGCACAACTGGAAGAACCCGAGGATTCGGTTGTGCGAGATTCTGAATCAAACCCACAGTCCGGAAGCAGACGACTTTTTGATCCATCTGTAAATTGACCCAAGGCTCGCTGCCGAAACAACAACCACAACGGATTTTCATTCGATCCCCAACGAGCATCGCGGAATTGACAACGCGAATGAACGGCGTGTCGTCAGGCAAACCACTCAGCTAAAAGGCTACAAAAGGCACACGGGGCAACCCGGAACACGAACAACGCCACCGGTAGAGCGAAACGGTGGCAGGTACTTTTGAGTGGCAGCGTAAAAGCGGGCGGCACCGCGGAATGATTGGCGGAACCGACAGCCGCTCGACAAGAAAGCAGCAATGAGACGGGCTGCTTCTCGAAACTGCTGGAACGTGATGTGCAATTTCGCGTTTAGCGGAGGTTCGCAACAGCATGGCACGGAATGAAACATCTCGCCCTTGGCACCGATCGCGATCGACAAACGAAATGAGCTGCAAATCGAATCAATGCCTTCACGGGTTGGCGTTGCTCCCGACGTTTGATTCGCGTTGTGAAGAATGAAAAACAGACTCGAATGAACAACATAAAGAAGGCAATTTGCGGAATATCTCAGTTTTTACGTTCATTTTTGCGTATAACTTCAATGGTAAGACTGCTAGTGAGCGGAATAAAAACAGCAGCACTGACAACATGTCAAACGAAGAAGAACCCCGTCTTTTCTACAGCCGGCAATTCGTTGGCGGAGGGAAAACCAGCAACGGTTTGCGCAGTGGTTCTTCGTCTGTACTTCCAGTCGCGTGTAGATAAAAGTAACCAGTGAGGAAATCCGTCTACTCGACTTTCTTAATGAACGAAAGAAGGCGATAATTCTGGCCGCTTGCTGCACCGAAGCGCTCTGCTCATTTGATCAAGAAATGCGTCTGTATCTTCTCGACGGAATAAACAACCAAAGAAGACTCCGATGCAGTAGAAGGTCGTTTATCTTGCTTTCCCGGGCTTCCGATTGAACGAGGCATCCTTCTCTATTCAGTCAGAGAACTTCGCTGGCCACAGGTGGACGGAATAAACCGAGTGAACGACGAAAACACACTCGATCAGAAGTGATGGAAGTCGGGCGGAATAGACGGAGAACAAAGATCAAGTGCCCTACCAAGCACTCGAATTTCCATCTTCAAATCAAGCATCAAGTCGGAATGAAGAAGTCCATCGGCATTGTCTTGCAATGAGAATTCGTGCTTACACGCAAACACAACCGAACGGATAGCGATCGCGCGCCGAGCACGAAATAAACCTCAGGTCTCTCTCGTTGTTACTCTTTCGGAATGGAGACTAGAACACAACTAAAGAAAGTGTCGTTCGCCTAGCAAATTATCGCTTTCAGCTTTGCTCGTTTCGTGGGTGGCTACCGGAGATGAGTTGAAAAATACTCCTGCGAACGGAATTAAACCCAATGCTCAACCGCCAACTTGTGGACCGTTACAACCGACGTTCTTTCCGCAATACAAAGCCAGAAGCCGCCTCTTACACTGCGTCGAGCCATTCGTGCAGCAACTGCGGCCACTCAAATGCGTGAACAACCAGCGTCTACCAGTTCATGGAAAAAATCGACTGTGTCTCTATAAATGCCAAAGTGCACTACCTGCCGCGGAAAGCCCGATAACAAGCAGCATCTCCTGCGTTCGAAGCACCTAACTGTTTCCAACCAGCAGGGCTTTCAAGCGTCATCCTCTTTCTCTCGCGAGGAAACATCAGCGATCATGGTGCGGCAATTCGGTGAATTGAAACAAGTCAGAAGAGGAGAACGCTGTTTCGGATCAACGCACTCCAGTCAAAACAAACGAACGCGTAAACAAAAGCGGAATAAGGCCGCCAAACATGAAGAACCACAGCAAAGAGATGGATCAATTCGGGATAATCGCGTTAGTGCAAGTAAAGATTCGACATTCTGCTACCAAACCTGAAACGAATCACCTCAGCTGTCAATCGTCGAACACTACTCGATTCGGAATCTCGGGGGTCCACGTCTCACCTCAAACCGGAATCAAACACCACACGATCTGCTTCTCCGCCGGTTTTGTCGTCGCCGCGCGCTTCTCGCTGTTCGTCTACGGACGATAAGAATTGCACAATGATGAGAGTGTCTCTGGATCAATCACCACGCCTCGGATCCTGCATCAATTCGTTGGTGACCGCGAGCAGAGAGCGGCGGAGGCAGTGGGCCGCTCGTCCCCTCTCTTGTCCGCTCCTCCGCCCTGCCGCCTTCATTCTTTCGTTGCCGATCGAACGGGCGGCCGGTCGGTCGTTGCCCCACTCGAATGTGGATCGACCACGCGATCACCTTCAAACCCCGTCCTCCTTCGACTTCCTGCTGCCCTGCCTCTGGGTCGTCGCTTCCGCTCGGCCTTCCGCTCGGTGAGTCCACTCGTCGGCGGCAATCAGCCAAACGCGTGTCTCCTTCTTTCAACCCGTTTTCTTCCGTCCGCCGCTGCTGTCGATTCGGCGACGATCGACCGAAACGAAGGGCGAAGTGCGCCGCTCTGCTGTTCGCCTTCACACGCGTCAATCGTCGACTCCTCTCGCTTCGAGTGGGTTCTTTCGTTCCTGTCCACAACCTCTTCACAGACTCCACTCGACTGCTGCCGACCTCCGCACTCAATGGACGACTGGGAACAACCCGAAGGAAGGGCCGCACGACCACAACGGCGCTCATCGAGTGGCTTCCGTCCCGCTCTGCTCATCCAACCGCTTGGTTGCAGCGAGTGCAAATGGATTGCGGAGTCACTTGGGGCCGAAGAGAAGGTGAAGGAGCAGGAACTTCCGTTCACTCGTTGGAGCGGCCGAGCGGGAAGCTTCTTTCGAGTGAGTTCTCTTCTCTTGTGCTCCCCTTCAACCCACCGCTCTGTTGCTCGAGCAGAAGACGTTGAGAAGGAGGCGGACTCGATGATGCGGTCGGGGAAGATCCAAACACTCAAGAACACCCACTTCTGCGGTTGTCTGGGGTGGGCACTTCTTCCTCTCGTGCCTCCCGTTCAATCCACTCGGTTTGCAGCGCACTCTCTGCTCTGTTGGTCGCCTGGAAGACGTTGCGAACCCCGTCGTCTGGAAACTGCGGTCGAAGAGCACCTGGACACTCAAGAACGCCCACTCTTGCTGCTGTGTGGAGTGAGTTCTCCCTCCTATCCGGTCCTTCATCCTTCTTCCTCGTTCCAGTGGTGCTTCTGCCCGAGCGACCGTTGTGACGCCGCTCTGCTTGTGCACACGAGTCGCCTTCATCCGACGAGGTCACGAAGAAGACGAGTGAGCTCTCCCCGCTCTTCGCTTCTAACCGGCGGATTGCAGTGATCGAACGCCACTTGTGGTTCTTCGTCTGCCGTCGCCCCTTCACGTAAGCGCCTTCTGCCCCGTCCGCCCGCTCGCCGCCGATCGCCCGTCGTGTTCCGTTCGGTGCGCCTCGACTCCCAAAGGCCGCGCGTCTTCGTTCGATTGAAGGCAATCGCTTCCCATTCATCTCCTACCAACTCGCTTCGATTTCAGGCGTCTTGTAGACCACAACGACGTCGACTTTCAAGCTACGTGAAGCGACCGTTGAGTTCTTTGTGCACGAGAATTCGCAGTTTTCGCTTCTCCGAACGGCCGCAGAAAGTGGTGAGTTCCCCTGTCCGTTTCGCTCGATCACTGCTTTCGTTTATTTCAGCACCGCTTGAAGCACACTTTCGGGCGATCCGCAGCTTCTTCCACTGCAAGAAGTCGAATGCTCCCTGCAGCCGCGAGGGCTCTTCTTGCCAATGGATTGCGGCGTCACTTGCGAAGGGCGTGCCCTCGATCCAGCAAGAAGCTCTCCGTTTGCTGGAGCGAGCGGGACAACCGGCTACTCTTGGACGTCCGCACTCCCTGTTGGTCGAACGGAGTGAGCACTTCTGGACGAGCATCGGGCACGACTTCTCCCTGTTCCTGATCGTGCATTCCTCCTGCCTCTCCTCGCCGACGACCTCCTCGTCTTCTTGCAGGTTGCTCACTTGCGAACAAACGAGCGGGTGCGCTCCGAACATCTCGCCAATACAGGCCCGTTCTTCAGTTGATTCGTGAGTTCCGCCTCCTTTCACTCCTCACTCCTGTGCAAGCTCGCTGGAACCGGAAACAAACCGACCGGTGACCGCGGGAGCGAACGGAACGGCGACGAATCTCCGGGCTGCGCTCCCATTGACATTCGGTCGTTCAATCTCTCCACACAGCGACCGTCAAGTCCTCGCTTCATTCGTCTGTTTGCTGGAAAATAAACTCGTAAGTTGTGGACGGAGACGTCGAGCAGAAGGCGGGGGTGATCGAGTTCCGTTTGATAGCGATGAGGAGGCACCCGTGAGCAATGCGAGTACAAGCCGACGGAGATTGCAAGAAAGAATGCGCGTTCTGTGCCGTTCGTTCGGAGGTTTGCAGCAAGCAGCCGGTGATTGTCCGCGCTGCCCACGCGCCGAACTTGGCAAGGTGAACGTCGAACGGACGATTTCGAGCTACACTCCACTAACAGGACGAGCGCGGACACAAAAGGCGACGCGCAACGGAACAAACTGGAATGTGTTGACGGCACGTCGATCGGGTGGGCGACCTCTGCGCGTTGTGCAGCCACAGTCACGAAACTACGAATCGACTCGCCGGCGACCGGGACAAGCGGAGAACACGCGGCAATCTGCCGGCTTCCGCTCGAACGCCGGCTACCATGAGCGCTTTGAGGCGAGACGCAAAGAAACGAGCGCCTCGTCCACCTCCACTTCGACCAATGGACACGAACGATCGCCGCACGTACATTTCTTCGGTTTATTTGCTACAGGGAGAACAAGGGAGGGAAAGGGGGCATACAAGAGGGAACATGGGGGACACAGAAGAGGGGAGGAAGGGAGGGACTCGATGCTTGGGCCATTCGCTGGTGCTCACTTCGGGGGCGGCGGGCCCCGTCCGCCGGGCCGAGCCACTCGTAGGGGGATTCCGGGCCTCCAGCTCCATCGGCGGCTGGGCGTGCGGCGGGCTTCGGGTGGATGGTAGGCGGGGGCTCCTGCTGCGGGTAGGCGGGACCCTTGGCGCCCTCGCCTGTGCCGCCGCCGGGCGTCGCCTTCGAGTCGCCGGGCGCGGGAGTCGCCTTGGGGTCGCCCTTGGCTGGCTCGTTGGTCTTGGTGCGGCGCGTGGGCTCCGGCTTCGCCTTCTTTTTGCGGATCACGAACAACGCGGCCATTCCGCCGGCCGCTCCGAGCACGATCGAGCTGGAAGGAAGCGATGGGGAGTGAGTGGGGAGACGGAGGGCACTCACACGACGACCGCGATCAGCAGTTCCGCCCACCACGGGAAGCCGGCGCCGCTCGCCTCGCCATCCTTGTCGTCGTTCTTCAGGCTCGCCGTCTGCAAAAGGGCAGTCGGGAAGGGCGGAGCGGAGGGCACTCACAAAGACGATCGAAAAGATCGAAAAGGGTTCGGCCTCCTTGTCGAGAGTGATCGAGACGTCGGCGATCGAGTACTTGCCGCTCTCCGTCCCCTCTCGAGGCGCAGCTGGCACGCTTTCTTGTGCGCCTTGCCGTCGAACGTGATGCCTTCGGAAGCGACTTTGCCGAACATCGGGACTTTGAATTCGTCTGAAACAAATGGGAGAGATCGCGGGGATTTGGGGTCAGAACTCACCGGTCGAAGTGATTTGACACGTTCCTCTTTCGAGTTTGTTCACGACGGCGTCGCTCGTGTGCGTGCAGCCGTTGATCTTCAAGGCCACCCTGAAAGCGGTTGCTCCTCGCCGCAAGGGACGTTGTTGGACCCACTTGCTGCTCCACTTCTCCTTGCAGTCGGCGTACTTCATCTCGAACTGGAGCTCGCCGCCGGGGAAGAAGAGCGTCGTGTTGGCGGTCTTGCACGCCTCGGTCCCCTTGTACGTCCTGCAACGAGCGGACGGTGAGTGGGAGGAGGAAGACGGCGGGGAGCACTCACACTTTTCCTTCTTTTCACACAAAGCACTCGGCGGAGTCCTCGAGGAGCAGCGAGCCGGGCGACGAGCAGGGCGGCGCGCCGAGCAGCACGACGACGGCGAGGAGCGCGGCGGCGGGCATCTCGAACGGAGCAGAGCGGGAGAGAGCGGGAACACGAGCGACTGACGGGTCGGTCGAGTGGTCCGCTGGGCGATTCGAACGGCTGAAGTCGACCGAAAATTTGCATTGCGGACGCAAATTCGGCGCCGTCTGATGCAAATCGGCGCCTTCCGGAAGGTTCGGGGGAGACGGCGGGCGATCGGCGGCTCATGCAAATTCGGGCGTCCACTTCGTCCGCTTTCCGCCCTTCCGGTCGGCTGCGGCGAGCGGCTTTTATGCTTGCCGTTTGCTTCTACTCCTTCTTGTCACTTCTGAACAAAAGATTGTTCGTCCTTCGCTCATGAACGCTCCCGTTCAGTTACAGGCGTTCAAATCGCTGCTTTCAATTGCTTCGCTTACCACTTCCTTTGTTGACGTTTTGCGACTTCGGTGATGCAATTCACGGAAAACGAGAGCTTGAACGGCGAGTGCGCTCTTCTCCTCGCATTTCGCTCCCATCAATCAGCCGTCCGCTTCAGCAAATGGCTCAAGTGGAAAGGGAGTAATGTATTGACCACTCGCTTTCTATTGCTCTCGTCGCTCACGAGCATTGCTCTCGGAATTCTCTGATAACGGAGCGATCGAAAAGCCGCCGACTGCCCGAGCTGATCGAAACCGTGCTGCTCGCTGTCGTACACTTTTTCGATTGGAACAAAGAGTGCATTACGCTGCGAAAGATGCGTGCGAGAAGTGGTCGTTGGGAAGGGTGTGAGTGGGAATCCGGACAGCAACGAGCAGCGGAAAAGCGGGCGGTGGGACGAGTGGCTTCCTTCTGTTGCTTCGGACCGTCCGATGAGCGCTGCGGAAGTGTCGAAAACGCGCCTTGCGAGCAGCATCTGGACGGTCCAAGGGGTGGAGATCAAGGGATATCCTTGGTTGTCGATGACCGAGCACGAACGGAATTAAAGGTTTATTGGAGTCGATCGATTGGTAAATACAAAAGAGAGGACTGTGCTTCTCTTTTCTGGAAGAAACAGAGTCAGTAAGGAAGGGGAGGAACATGGGCGCAAGGGGAGAAACAAATGGGGAGAACGGGTGGAGAACGAGAAGGTGGGAGCGTGGGAAAATCGGGCCGCCGATTGGGCGCGCCGTCGGACTCGAATGGCGACGGCGGCGGTGGGCGATCACGGGGCTCCTCCTTCGCGATGTCGATGTTCTCGTGGGTGGCAACTCTTCCCGCTCGATGCGGCCGCTTTCATCGCGGAAATCCGCGACAGAAGGCAGGCGGGGAAATGGGAAGCAGCCGAAAGCTGCGGCCAGTCGTCCAGGTTTAGAAGTGGTCGCTTGGCTCTTCCGCATTCCAACGGGCGAGCGAATGGACTTGCCGACAGTTCACTCCACTTTTCGGAAAAACGGAGAGAAGCCGACAATTGCGGTCCCGTGCGCCCGTCGTCTCTATCTCACTCTCGCCTTTTTCTCAAAGGCACAGCTTCGGCCGAATCCCGCCTGTTAGTAGTTTTCTTCGAACAAAACGCACGCAAATAATCACCCTTGTGTTGTTCGGTATTTTGCCTTTTCCGTAAACAACATTTGGAATTATCTTACTCGAATGATGAGCGAATGGCTGCAACGTCGCCTGAAAACATGCAGGCAACACAATATCCGCCGAATTTCTCGAACGCTCGCCCTCTTTTCGCTTCTCTTCGTCTTTCTTCTGTGGCTTGCCGAGATAGAAGCCGCGGCCGACGAGTGCCACACCAAGCAGGACTGCGCCTCGTGGTCGTCCTGCCATCGCGCCAACCGTCGATGCACGAGGCACAAGGATTGCGAGCGAGTTCTTCCACTGTTGGGTTTAATGAACCTCTCGCGGGCTCCTGCACCCTGCCCATGGAAACGAGCTTTGTTTGCGAGTGAAACAGAAATGAACCTATTCCTGACAGCGGTCAAAACTTCCTTCCTTCCAGACGTCTCCGTTGGCGGTGGCGGGCGGTTGGATAAAAAACAACAAGCTCACGTTTGATTTCTGTTGACCAGCGTGTGATGGCGCTTCGCGCCGTCCCCAGCTGGGGGTGTCGTTAGACTGGTGGATATCGAGTGCTTTTGTCGATTTTGTTTGACAAACGAGTCCTCACTGGAACGGTAGAACGCTTAGTCGGCTTCACTAACGCTTGGGTTCAATTGAAACTGGGCGAATGGGCAGTTTCTGGACAAAGACTGACTACTTACTCCATTCTGCTCATAGGGGCCCAAGAAAAACGAAGGCGAATAGTTTAAGTCGCTTTGCAAACCCGGGCTTCGGACATTATTGCGAGCAGAACGTTGTTTAACATTTGCGAACGGTGCCGAACACTCTGTTTTGATCCCAGCAAGCGGGAAAAGTGAGTGCTGGTTGCGGCACCCAAAGAAGCCGACCGCAAAGCTGGAGTGTAGGCCCCCACTAGAGAACCATCCCTTACTCCTCGGCAACCAATTGTCTAAAAAATCTGAAACGGTGGAAAGAAGGGCAACTACCTGCTCGACATTTCTGCCAAATTTCAGATGAATCCGTCCACTCGTGTCCAAACCCGCTCGCTGTTTGCGCGATATCAGGTGTTTGACTCGCAAAAGCCGCAATGGCCAAGTGGGCCAAGAATAACAATGAAATGTATGTTTTTAAAAAGGCCGTATTACGAGCTTGCGAATGAGCCCACCCACGTTTCCTCAAACCCAACAGCCGATGAGAACGGCGAGATTAAAATTCACTCGATTTTTCAAAACCGACACACGAATTGCTTTCCATGGGCCTGAGCTTCTGGCAACTCCCCCAAACACACACGCTAGCTTAAAAGATGCGCAAGACTTTTTTCTAGATACGTTTTTTTTGTTTGCCGCAATTAATTTTGGGAGCCGAGAACGGCGCCTCCGAGTGTGGACCTCTTCGATTTTCCGCCTCGACCTTGCGTCTTTGGGCGACCACAACTTTCCTCTACGACCTTTTCTGATGATGCCGTCAACTGATAAAATGTTCCTCGTTTCACGGCGCATCTTTTTGTCCACTGAACGGGTGAATTTGGGCGTGCGCGAAAAACGGTACGGCGCGGAAAGTTGGCACGGAACGTTCAACGTGCCCGCCGGCGGTCAAAATGCACATTTTCGGACTTCGCGCATGCGACTTCCTCTAGCCAAAAAAAATTTCAGATCGGTTGGAGCAACGGCTAAAAAGATGAGGGGGTAAGTGGGACAAACAAACGCACACAGGGTCCCGCCTTACGAGGGGATATATTACACGGGGGACTGCAGAAAGAAGTGAGAGATAGTTCTTTGCCTGCCTCTCCCGCTCAGCGATTGCTTTTCGCTTTTTGGACTCGGAGTTCGAGGGAGAGAAGCAGCTTTTATCCACTCATTCGACGGGTTGACCGCCCCCACGTTCCGAACAATCAGTCCCTTTCCTTGCTCACAACCTAATAAGTGAAAGGAACTGCTTACTCGCCCCATTATTGAAGACTCTTCCTTCTCGTAGTTAACAACGCACTTTTTTGCAACGACAATGAAAGGAAAGCAGAATTGGACACAACATTCTCATCGACTTCTTTTGCTGCGACCGCAAAGAAGAAGCAAGCGGCCGACAGGAAAGACGTGGACTTGCAAAAGGGATTTGCACCTCGCCGCTTGACGCAACGCGAGTCGAATAAACAGAGCGGCCGGGCTGATCGCTTGCGCGCTGAACGCAACGAATTTGCATGGGAGAGCGGGCGGTTCGGCGCGTATAAAAGCCGGGCAGACAGCGGGCGGGCGCCTTCTTCGTTCCCCGAAGTCTCCGCTCTCTCCCGCTCTCCTCTCCGCTCTCCCGCTCGTCTCCGCCGTCCCGATGGCTCGTCTGCTCTCCGCCGCAATCGTGGGCGTCGTCCTGCTCGCCGCCTCGTTCCAAGTCTTCGCCGCCATCAAGTGCCACATCAACCGCAACGGGACGGCGACGCTGGGCTGGCAGGAGGTGGACGGCTGCAAGTCCTGCATGTTCGAGAAGCAGGGCTATGAGTTCCGATGCTGGTCTATTGAGTGAGTGCTCCCTTCCTTTCGATTAAAGACACATGTTTACAGAGTGGACAGCTGCCGCTATCCCGGCAGTGATCCCTGCGCGTGCACGAAGGACTTCTGCACGGACCAGTTCACGACCGCCAAGCCGCTCGTCCAGCAGTCCGCCGCGCACTGGAAGGCGCCGGAGATGCTCACGACCGTCGGACTGCTCGCGGCGGCCGCCCTCCTCTGAGCGCCCACAAGTTCCCTCCTCTCCCTTCCCTTGTGTTCCCCTTGTCTGTCCCCTTGCCGTGTTGTTCGCCCAATAAAATCCGATGGAATCCGTTGGTGTTCGGGGAAAGAAAGGAAGAACCATCAGCGAGTGGTGGACTTGCGGTCGACAAGGCTCGATCCTTAACACAACGGAGCGGATGGCGGGAACAACCTCTTTTGTTCACTTGTGCGAAGCGAGCGACCGCTCGACGTCTGCGTGCTATTGGAAGAAGGGCGGTTGTTTTGGCAAAAAGACGGTCGGCATGCCGACGTTGTTGTGAGCAAGAAAGCGGCCAAGTGGGCGGGAAAGAGACGGCGGTCGACCTGCCGGGCGAGCGGATAAAAGCCGCTGGTCCCCCGGCAGTTGGAGGTGTTTGGAGAGGTTGGAGCAACAAACAGCAGTCTGTCGCTCAATCCCGCCCAACCGCCTGTCCGGAAACACAAGGCAGACAGGTTCACTTCACTGCATCAACAAGAAGCGCTTCTCGCGCGCGTCTCGTCGGCAGTTCGTTGGCTTTACGGCTTCCCAAAGCCTGCTGTCGTTGCGGGCCAAGCAGCTTGCGCACGCCGTCAAAACGGACGGTTTCTGGCGCTCCGCTCACTTCGATTCAGCAGACAGGAGTGCGGACGCCGGCCACCTCGGCCGGCTGCTCGCCAGGATGCGCAACGAGCCGGGCGCCTTTACCCGAGGGGAGCTACAAGAATAGTCGTGCTTGTTTGATCGATAAATCGAGTGGATTGCGGCTAGAAGCAACGCCTGTTCGTTTCCCATTTGTGCACGTTGCGTGTTCGGAGCTGCTTTTTTTCACTCGTCTAGTTTGGAAGTGGAGGCTGACCGTTTCGTTTCGGGAAGCGGGCGAGTATCGGGCTACTGCTTTCGAATACACGGGCGGTAGTGCCCAGCGCAGTCCCCGCAAGGAGCGCTGCCGCTCGTGCAACAAACGGCGACCGGCCGGAGAATCGAATCTTCGGCCATAAGGCCGCCATCGGTCCCAACGATTCACACGAGAATAATGTAACGGTCTTGAGAACGACGCCCGTCGGTTTCCACCGACCCATTCGATTATGCGGGCGCCCTCTTTGCCGGCTTGTTGACAACATCGTTCGGTTCGTGGTCGTCAGAGCGAGCGTGACTAACGCTGGGGACGGACAGAACGAGACAACAGCAACTGCCAGTGAACAATGACGGACTATGGCGTCCAACCGGTCGTTAGAATTCTCTTCTTAAGCCGTCTACGAGCTTCACTTCTCGTCTACCGGCAAGAGTGCGCTTGCTGCGCCTTGAAAAGCGCAAACCTCCACTCGACGTGGCACAACGCTTATTCTCGACCAAAAGCATCCCCTTTGCACATCACAAACACCCACTCGTCGCTCTTTGCTGCTCTGCCGGCCGTCCGCCGCTCATCAATTCGAACGACGGTGGGAAGCCGGGCGGTAGTCGAGGCTCCCAAAGCAATAAACGAAACGGTGCTGGGAATGCGGTCCGTTCGGCCGTCGACGAGCGATCGAATTGATGCGGCCACGTCGATTTGAACGTGTAAACGGAGCAGGGGCAATGCAAACGCGATCACATCGTTGTTGTGCGCGCTGTCCGCAGCCATCAAGTGGGCGTGTCGGCAGTTGGCGGCTTCTGATTGGCCGGCGGGGCGAATAAAAGCGGCCACTCGCCCGTCTTCTCCACTCTTTGCTCGACAAAGAACCCGCTGCCTTCATCCCACTCTCTCCTCTCCTCCGAACGTATTCAAGAGTGGACGATTACTGTGAGTTTCCCTCTCTTCCATCGAAACATTGCTTTTTGTAGTCGGTCGTCCGCTTCTTCTCTCGCCAGTGCTGCTCCAACGTCCTTGGCACAGTCCAGTTAAGTGCTCCTTCTGCTGACTGCTCGTCGTCATCATGAATTCTTTCGTTCTCTTCTTTGCGGTTCTCTTTTGGCATTCGTTCAATGTGGGAAGAACCTCTGAGGACTGCGAGGCCGAGACCAAACCGGTGACTTACGTTTGGGACGAATGGAAAAGTGACTTCAAAGAGGGCACAGAGGGTAAAACGCCGGGGCAGGCTTTCGCGGCCGGATTTCGGTTTGGGTTCGAAAATGGGGTCAAGATCTTGAGCATCGGCGCCGACTGGGTCCCGTACGGCGGCAAAGTCATGGGCTCCATCAGCAAAGGCTACGACTACTTTGTCAAAAAGACGCCCAAAGAGGTGAAGTGTCTCCAAGAACTGCGCAACTACACGAAGCAACGCTTCGACGAAATGGACAAAAAGATGAATCAAATGTGGGAGAACATTACCGCCTCGATTGACGCGCTCACAGATGTAACCATTCGAGAAGCCCTTAAAATTAGGATGCAAGGACAGTGGACCGCTTATCAGAGCACAGTGCAAAAGTCTATTAAATACATGGAGGAGGTGATGAGGTTGGCCAACGATCTTGCCAACCCCGGCCGCGCGATTTCCATCGGCAAGTTCAACAAAACGTGCGCCGATGCCACCGAGAACGTGTTGCGTCTGCAATCCGACTACGCCTCGCAGTTGAAAGACAACTGCGGGGCGATCGGAGGACCTCGCCGAATGCGGAAAATGGCGCAAAAGTTGCTCGCGTGCGTGGCGCCGTACGTGCCGACGGCCAAGGATCGCGCTGAAGCCGAGCGTCTCAATGGCCTGAAGCGCAGCATTCGCCTGAGTTTCTATTCGTTGAGCATCGCGAACGCGTCCGAACTGGTCAATCGGTGGTGTGTTTCGACTCCGAAACGAATGCTTTTGGTCCAACAAGCAAACAACAGCGTGCTCCACCAAGTCCACCGCTCGCTCGCGCAAAACGGCGCAGCTCTAGCAAGCTGCCTGCCGCTTGTTTACAAGGAGATGTACGAGGGAAACTTCGAGGCGTTAGTCGGGTTTGTGAGTTTCGTTGACGACCACGCAAAACGCATCAAGTGGCTTTCGATTAACTGCAACACCGTGATGTACGCGCATGAGAACATCACGGAGTTCCTCGACTACCAGTACAACCAAACCCAGACCGCGCTGAACGACGCCCAGAAATTTGTTGCGGATGAATTTTTCGGAGATGAACTGCGCGCAATGGATCGCATCGAACGGGAAATTCGTGTGGCTTTTGACGAGGATCCCGAGTATAGCGCCCCGGGGACTGAGTGGCCACACAACAAAAAGTGCAAAAAACTAATGAATCGTTTACGCCGGTATGTTTTAACCACGAGCTCGATTATAGTGTACTTAGTCGCAACACCAGAGAAATTCGCGTTTACAAGTAAGGGACCTTTTGTACGTAATCTTGTCCTCTACGGCTATTGGATTGAGGTAAATCAAGAATACCTGGTAAAAGAAAAATATTTGCCAGCGGCGGAGCCAAGACATCCGTCGGACAAAGAAAAAGCTGCAATGACTGACCTGTTTGAAAAAATGTACGAAAGTGGGTCAAACATTACCGAAATCATCAAGGCTTTGAATGCAATTTACCCCATTGAAAATCACCCGCAGCTAATGAACTACAAAGCGATGATTGTCCCGCGACATTATGTGATCAAAAATGATAAGTCGTTCTGTTGGTCCTTTATAGGAGCATACAGTTCGCCGTTGCCGGGTGATTATTTTGAACTTGTCCCTACAAACAAAGAATACAAACTCCTTGTGCTCTTGTCATGTTGAACTGTTTTGTGTTTGACATGTAGGCGGGTTGAGTGCTGCGCTCCCGCCGACTCTTTCGGAGTTGTGTTGGCAGACCCCACGTTGTAGTCCTTTTGTATGAAGCTTTAGTCTTCTGTAGTTGACGTCCACCTAATAAAGGTATGCAGTGGGTTGCGGTGTTGATTCCCGATCTCTTTTGCCCAGTCGTTTAAAGAAATGCTGTCCGCGCTTGAGTGGACACTGTAGAAGAAGGGACCGGTTTATTGGGAGTTGATTGCGACCGTCCTAACGATTGCCTCTTGCTTCTTGCGTGTCGCCAGTGTCGTTGGCCGAGTGGAGTGGAAAAGCGGGCAAAGAAACGGAGTTTAAAGGCGCAAGCGGGAAGAAGGAAGCGAGCGGACGGCGGCCCGCCGTTCTCGCCTGACGTCAACCAGAAAGCAGAAGAGTGGTCTTTATCCCGCTCAATCGCGCATGAAGGCCACACGAATAGCCGCTCCCAAACACGCGGCGCAGAAGCGAGAGGAGGTTGTTGACAAATCGGCGGACAGCGTTCGGAACGACGACGAGGAGGAACGGCTGATTTGTTGCTCTTTTTTAACTGCTCACCGCCGAAAGCGAGTTCTCAGGACTGTCCTTGCCGTCCGCTCGCCCGTCTGCTTGTTTGCTGCAGGCCGCATGTTGGCCTCATCGCCGAGACGGCCGCCGGGCAGGCGGTCGGCAGAGAAAGCTTTATTCAAGCGAATGCAATGAAAGAGTTTTAGTGAAGTGTCCGTACGGTTTTGCAGAGCGGGGAATCCCGTCCGGTCACAAAGCGGAACTCCAACTGCCGCCGTTCGCAGGTGTCCGGTAAGCTTTCTCTTTTGATCCGCGTGTACGGAAAGAAAGCAAACTACACAGTTCTTCGGTTGCATTTCTTCGGCTGCGGTCTCTCTGGTTAAAGTGATGCTTTTACCGTTTGGCTCCAAGTCGACTGAAAGGCGTCCTCAACACTAGCGGCATGCCCGGACGCGTTTTTAGAGCGGACTTCCGCCATCGCTTTGTTTAGCGCCGTGGGATTGAGCGGAAGCGTTGCGTCACGCCCATCTGCTCGCTTCTCACGACTGTTCGATTTGATGAGCGGAAAGGAGAAGCCGAGCGAAGGTTGAAGCCCCGGATCTGTCGACCGCTCGTTGCAGAAGGGCTAGAAGCTTTATGGCCGCGGGCCCGAGCGACAACAACCGCTCGAATGCCCCAAAGCTGACAAGCGATTCGTTTCGCTTCGAGCAAAAAGTGCGGGCGACCGGGGGAAACGGCCGCTTTGAGCAACGATCTCATTTGCTCGAAACACACAAGGCCTGAGCGTTTGTTATGGACTATGAAACGCGTTCTTTCAACAAAAAGCCAGCACTAACGGCTTCCTTCAACCCTCACTGCTGTCCACAAGCGGCGTGTTTGTGCGGTTAGATGGACCCCGCTCGTCGCGCACCTCAGAAGGCGTTCGGCCCGCGACGAGCGCTGGATTGAAGGCCGTGAAGCTGAACGGACCGCCGGCGAGCGGCGGGCGAGAAACGCCTTCCCGTCGGCATTTCGGACGACAGTTCTTCTTCCAGCAGCACGCGTGTGTAGAGCGGTCGCTCGCTTCGCACAAGTGAACAAAAGAGGGCGTTCGTGCCATCCGCTCCGTTGTGTTTAAGATCGAGCCTTGTCGACCGCAAGTCCACCACTCGCTGATGGTTCTTCCTTTCTTTCCCCGAACACCAACGGATTCCATCGGATTTTATTGGGCGAACAACACGGGAAAGGGACAGACGAGAGGGAACACGAAGGAGAGGGTGGGAGGGAACTTGTGGGCGCTCAGAAGGCGGCGGCCGCCGCGAGCAGTCCGACGGTCGTGAGCATCTCCGGCGCCTTCCAGTGCGCGGCCTGCTTGGCGGGAGCGGCGGCGGGCGGCTTGGCGGTCGTCGACGTGGCGGCCGCCGCGACGGCCTCCGACGTCGTGGTGGTGGGCGTAGTGGCCGGCGGCGGCGGGTTGGCGCCCGGAGCCGCCGTGGAGGTCATGAACTTGTCGGTGCAGTGGTCCTTCATGCAGTTGCACATGTTGACGCGAGCACTTTCGCAGTTGTCCATGCTGAAACGAAAGGGGCGTTAGAGAGAGGAAGGGAGGAAGCGGACGACTCACTCGCGGCCCGTGCAACGAAACATTTGCTCCTTTTTGGCGACGAAGCAGGACGTGCAGCCGGACATCGGCTGCATGGCCACGGGCTTCTGTCCGTCGTGGTTGACGTTGCACGTGATCTCGGCGAGGACTTGGAGCGAGGCGGCGAGCAGGACGACGCCCACGATCGCGACGGAGAGCAGACGGGCCATCGGCACTGCGGAGACGAGCGGGAGGGAGTGGAGTGGAGAGCGGGGACTTCGCGGAACGAAGAAGGCGCCCGCCCGCTCCCCGCCCGCCTTTTATACGCGCCGAACCGCCGGTTTTGCTCATGCAAATTCGTTGCGTCCAGCGCGCAAGCGATCAGCCCGGCCGCTCTGTTTATTCGACTCGCGTTGCGTCAATCGACGGGGTGCAAATTCCCTCCGTGTGTCTCGTTCTTCCCTCTCGCCTGCTTGCTTCTTCGTGGTGGGCAGAGTAGTTTCTGGCAGAGTCGTTCTTCTTGCGGCCGACACGCGATCAATTCGTGCCGACCGCAGTTCTCTTTTACACAGCAACTCGATGCGCATTTCGTCCCTTCTGCCTGATGCGGTTAGACGTCGGCGATCGCCTTGTTCCTGCAACCGAACGAACAGACGAGCGTCTTCGCAAAGGAACTCGCAAGAGCTGCTCGTTCGTAACGAGCGACAAGGCAGGAGACTCGTTTCAATAGCAATGTTGCGAGAGGACGCCCACCGCTTGTCCACCCAGCCGGGCGGCGTCTCTGTTCGCCGTCTACTCCCTGTTGGTCGGTAAAGGCGGTTAGTGAGTGTACGAATCAGAAGTAGTGGGAAGAGCTCACTCATCCGTCTCCTTCTATTTCCCGGTCGACCTTCACGATGAGCGCCGCCTCTTCCTGCTCATCGACCTCCCCGAGCATTCGTTAGGAGGAAAGCGCGCTCAACGAAGTGGTCGCCTTCATCGCCTTCTTCGCGCTTGCCTCTCGCCATCGGCAATCCTTTCGGTTCACTCTTCATACACGCTCGTAGCCGTTCGCGAGGGCGTTCTCAAGCGGTAGTGAACAGAATGCGTATAAGTAACAAAAGAAGTTCACCCCACGCAATGGTCGACTGCTTCGTACCCACGACCGCCTGCACCTGCTCGTCAGCGGGTTCCAGGCGCTGCAGCAGCCTCAAAAAGACGCCGCTCGTTCCCAGGTCGGAGGGCAACTCAGCTCGTTGAATGCCCAACGGAAGAGCGGGCTGGAACGGCCGCCCACGAGCAGAAAAGGCGGCGGGAGCGACTGTGAGGGTTCAAACGTTCGCATGAGCGGTGGGTGGAAACTCGAGGAAACGAGAGCGGCCGGTGAGTCCTCGCCGCCCGGTTGGTCGTCTTTCGTCTGACACCTGATTGCGCCTGCAAGCGACTAACCGGGCCTTCTTACCGGTAGAAAACGACAACACGATCGTCCGCGCGTCCGCCGTACAAGCTCCGCTTTCCTTAACTTTTTAGTCGCCTTTACCCAGTTCTTTTGAACTTCATCGCTTCGCAGCGGCCACATTCACGGCGGCGCGAATTGCCGCCAGAGGCCTCATTCGCGCTAGTATGCGACTAAACTCCCACGTTTTTCTTCTTCTTATGCCCGTGCTATTCGTGGTTGGCGGCTGCAAAACGAAGACGGTTGACTCGAAGCCGAGACGAGAGTGGAGAACAGTAAACCGAGCATTGAGCGATGAGATGTCGCGCTAGCGCCCACTCGCCCCACTCCGCTGGACGGCGTTTTGTGGCGTTCTCTTACTGTTTGGAAACGTGGCTAGCTGAAGGAAACCCCACTGCCGCCACCCCACTCGCCATCCGACCAAAAGTGAGCGGCAGCTGCGCTCTGCTGGCAGCTGCGGCGGGAGCGAGCAGAAGCAGCGGCCGCTTTTCAGCAACCGAGCAGAAGCGGTCGGCAGCGTGGGAGAAGGAAAATGGCACTCGCACCTGGAAGAAGGCGGCCGAGCCCTCCACTCGCGTGGGAGATGAAGAGTTGGGCGGCACGAGAAAAGGCCGCTCTTCCACGCCCCGCTTCCCACACCGAGACCATCTGGCAGGCCTGCCGCTTTCGCTTTTGACCGGCCGCTCCTTTCTTCCTCTTCGAACCCCAGCCGACTGTTTCATCTTTCCGGTTTATTCGTGCCGTCAGTGGAGGAGGGACAGGAGAAGGAGGACGAGGAGGGGGAGCGAGTGGGCGGACGGGGCGGCCGCCGAGTGGATCGACGAGTCGGCGGCGGCGGCGGCGGCGGTCGACGACGAGCCGGCGGTCGAGGAGGCGCGCGTGGTGGTGGCCGCCGTCGTGGTCGGGCCGGCGCTCGGGGCGGCAGTCGGCGGCGGCGCGGTCGGCGAGGCGGTCGGGCGGCCGGCCTCCACCAGCGCCTTCGAGTTGCACAGGTCCGTGGTGCACGAGCAGCGGAAGACGCCGTCCTTGAGCGCGCAGCCGGCCGCCGTCCTGCAACGAGTGGAGTGAGCGGGGGAAGAGAGGGCGGGGAGAACTCACTCGTTCGTGTCGCACAGTTGGTAGACGAAGTTGTCCGCGTCCTTCACGACGGCGCACTGGCGGCAGCCCTCCTTCTCGACCGGCTGCGGGATCACGCCGCCCGCGTAGTCCAGGGAATGCAGGCACTTGAGGGCGGCCGCCTGCCCCACGACCAGGCCGGCGAGCACGAGGATGAGCGCCGAGCGGACGAACATCGTGGATGGGCGGGAGCGGAGGGCGGTGAGTGGAGGGAGTGCGGGGAGAGCGAGTGCGCCGCCCGCCCCGCTCGCCCCGCTTTTATACCCGCCGAACCGCCGCTTTTGCCTAAATTTGCATCACTGCGGGCATTTGCGTCGGACGGACGGCGAAAACATCGACGCCGTCGACGCCCATGCAAATGTTTCTCTTCGGTCAGCTTCTACTCGCGGCATCTTCGGCGGTTGTGGTCGTGCGGAGTCGTCGAAGCGGCCAGTGTACCCACAGCGATCAGCAAACAGCTTCAATTTCCGCCTGTCTTCTCCGTTTATTGTTTGCTTTGGTTCGTGGGCGACGATGCCGCCGTCTCGTGCCGCTTCAAACCGGGCTCACGAGTCAACACGGCAGACAGCAAGCAGTTGAGTGCTGCCAGTCGGTCGTGAATTGAGGAAGAAACTCGAATACACACTGCTTTCTGTTGCTCCAACTTCTCCGAACACACCATCTAAACGGGCTGCTTGTCGGCTCGGCCGGCGAATTAACCGCCGGCTCGTTCCCGAGCAGCTGGTCGCTTTCTTGCTCACAACAGGCCTCTTTCCACTCGCAACACCCGCCATTCAGTCTCTGCCGATCACTTCTACTCGTTTGCTGGGAACGGGCCGCTCCTTCCGCTCGTCTCTGCTGCAGCCCTGAAGTTGGTCGGCGATCTCGATCGGCATGCTCGCGTGAAGGGGCGTCTCTTCTTCGTCCAGCCAGGAGTTCGCCGAGTGATCGGAGCGGTGCTGGCTGAAAGTTCCTGTGGGGTGTAGCAGGATTCTCTTCATCAGCTGGCAAACTCCTTCGCTCCAAACTCTCTTCTCTTTCTCTTTGTTCAGCCCACCGACAGCCCCCTTCCACCATCTCTTCAAGTGATGAAGCGAATCCTCTCTGCAAAGTTCGAGAGCACGCCGCAGCTGCGCGACGCCCTGTTCAGCACGCGGGCGAGCGGCTCGTCTTCGCCGTCGAGGCGGACGGCTTTTAGGGCGCCGCCCTCTTCGATTCGGCAAATGCCGGTGCGTGCGCCAACCCTCTCGGCCGTCTGCCCGCCGAGGTACGCGACGAGCCGGCCGCTTTCTCACATGAAGCCAGGAATCGTAGTGTCTGGCGTTATGACACGAGTGTTTGGACTCCGAGGACTAAACGCTCCCTGCTGCGGACAACTTTGCCGCTCACAAGAGGTGCTTCTTCGTTGGGCGCGGCGCCTTCGAGTCGACGTTTTCAGCAAGATCCATTTATTCAACATTAATACACGAACAGCAAAACGAAAGTCTTCTGCCGTCTGCTCGGGCCCTCCAAAAGAGAGGGCCTCCACGAGCGGCTTCTCGCACATCCATTTCGAACCACAGTGCAAGCGTCGCCCTTCCACAAGTGTGCGTGTCAGAAGGCGACGACGGGCAACGCAGACGGTGCTGAAACGAAGAAGTGAGCGGAGAGAACGCGCGAAAAGCCACTCGCCCATTCCATCCACACCTTTCGTTCGGATCGCGTCGAATCGGAGGAGCGGCAAACGGAACTGAACGAAAGGAATGAGTGAACACTGAACGGGGCACTCACAACAGCGGCCGCTGTTCGTCTGCTCTAGTTGATGCAGCGGTTTGTTCGGCGTCCACTCCGCCCGGCCGTTCGTGTGGGGCCGAACGAGAGGAAGTGGAGAGCGGGCGGAGGACGCCCACCTCTCGCCAGCAAGAAGAACGACGTCCGTGAGTAATGGTCGCTGTCCGCCTCTCAACTCGAACGAACTGCAATGAACGGAGTGGGCGTTGCGGTTGTCCAGCGAACCTCCCGACCAAATCGACTGCAAATCCGAAGAGACGAACGGCGCGAGAAGCTCGAGGGCGGCGCCCGGCAGCGAACAGACGAGCGGCCGGCCGACCGCCGGACCGGCGAGTGAGCGGAATGATCGGAGGAACGAGAACTCCCGCCATTTCGTCCGCTTTTCGGCTGCAGCGCGCAGCCCACGAGAAGCAGAGCGCCCACACGTCGCTGACCGCCAGCGCCGCCACCCACTGGAAAGAAGTGAGCGGCGGCCCACCATCTCGAACTCCTCGTCCGGCCGCCGGCTGTTCATCGCGCCCAGCGAGAGAGCCGCCAGTTGGGCGATCTGAACGGCGGAGTGGTGGACGGGCGGCGGACTCACGAGTGCCGCCTCGTAGACGACCATCTGGACGAGCCGTTGGGGCGCCCATTACGAAAAGCGGCCAGTGAACGGGAAGTGGAGGAGTCGAGTCGAATGGGCAAACATGCAGCGGGACTCCTACCGGTCGCTGGGATTTGCATTTACCAAACCGACTGCCGTTCCCCTCCCAACCCTTCCTTTCTTCTTCCGGAGCAACGAGCATCTGGACGAGGAGAAGGCGAGGGACTTCACGGTAGAGGTCATGCTCGCTGTCATCGCCGGCATGAACAAAGAGAAGGCAAAAACAAGTGGAGTGCTCGTTGCATGCGAAAGCCCACACACTGGCCGTCGGAGGAGAGCAAGCAGGGAACACCGATAAGCCCAAGAACTGGCCGCGAGAACGCCTTCTTCACGAGCGGTCGCTCGATCGATCCTCGCTTTCGCCGTGGAGGCTTGAGCGAGAAGATCAAAGTGCTGGACACGTTCTACGGCCTCGAATCGTGAGTTCTCTTTTGACCATTCCCATTCATTGTTGCAGCTTCTCGAACCGGAAGGAATAGAACGAGCGGATCGAAGGCAAAGTGCTGGACTGCATTTCGGTTGAGGACGCGACTAACCGCTCCGCCGCCCATCTGCTGGCCACCCGCTCTTCCGCAAGCGGACTCTCCGTCCAGGAAGTGGCGATGAACTTCGAGCAGAAGACCTTCGCCGCTCGCACTCGTTTCCGGGGCGTTCGCGGCCCCGAGTTCTGCCTTTCTTTAAACTCCCGCAAGTGGATCCACCCGACCGACAAGCCAAACGTGTACCTCGTGTGCGCCAATGAACCACGTCGAATCCTCTTCTACTGCTTCGCTCGCGGCACGCTGGCCGTCCGCGACGTCCACGTGCACAACGGACGGGTGTTCGCACTCTCCGCGTGCTCCGTGGCTTCGTGATTGTGTTCCGCGTGCAAAGATAGAACGCCGAGCTCTTTCGCAAGGAAGAGGTGGTGTACCAAGAGTAGTGGTCGTTCAAGTCCCTCTTGGTGGGTTCCTTCTGTTCACTTGCCTACCGCTTTTTAGCCCCGCGTCGTCGTCTGCAGCTTCGTGAGCAGCCACTTTCTGTACGTGTTGCTGGGTCGTGAACAAGCCGCACGACGGCCACGAGCTCGCCCAAACGGCGGGCAGGCTGTGTGGCAAGAGGTCGATCGCCTCTTTCAAGTGGGAGGTCTGTCCGGCAGGGTTTGTGGACCGAGTGTCTCCACTCCGTTAGCGAGTTGGAAAAATCCACGAATTCCACTCCTTCCGATCGAGTACACTACCCTTTCCTGTCTTCTGCTCGTATCTTCGCTTCCAAACAACCAGAATCTCTCGGCCACTCGCGTGGTTGCGACGGGCGTGTTGCTTGACGGGCTGCAGCGGGGGCCCTCGTCGGCCACCTTCGACCATCGGCTTCTACCACTAAAAAACCACCGTCTTCAGCCCGCCTCGTCTTCTTTCGCCTCGACGTCGACGTGCAGCAATCTGCGCCCAACGAAGAAGTTCTGCGCCGCCTTCGCCGGAACGAGGATAGAACGACGTCACACGAGTTTCCTTCGGGAGGATTGGGAAGGAATGAAAAGGTGGTTGGCCACTCGTAAGCGAAAAGAAATTCCCGAAAGCAGCGGTTGTTCCTTTTGCTTATTGTTCGTTTGCCCCTCTTTGGATTCTTTTGGTGACTCAAATAGTTGCTTTCGGTTCAGCAGATAACAGACCCAAGAGATTCGACTCGAGTTTATTCGACGAACAAAAGTCGAGGCATTTTACACAGGAAGAGGGGAGGAAGGGGAACACACGAGAGGAAGGAGAGGGACGAGAGGAAGGGACGAATTCGGCTGCCGGTCGTCCCTCGCTCAAAGGAAGGCGGCCACCGCGAGCAGTCCGGCGGTCGTGAGCACCTCCGGCGCCTTCCAGTGGGCGAAGCTCGGGGCGGGTGTCGTCGTGGTCGGGCGCTGCGCGTCGGTGCACTTGTCCTTGTCGCAGCACACGGAGTCCTTGCAGTCCTCGGGCTTCCTGCAACGTGGGGGAAGTCAGTGGATTGAAGAGGAGGGAGGACTCACATGGCGGAACGGCGGCAGAAGAAGTGCTTCGTGCTCTCCTCGTAGACGCAGTTCGTGCACCCGTCCATGTACTTCTCTTCGGCGGGCGCGTTCCCATCGAAGTTGACCCAGCACGAGATGCCGGCCGAGTGGACTTGGAACGAGACGGCGAGCAGGACGACGCCCACGATCGCGACGGAGAGCAGACGGGCCATCGGCACTGCGGAGACGAGCGGGAGGGAGTGGAGTGGAGAGCGGGAACTTCGGGAACGAAGAAAGGCACCGACTCGTCCGCCGGCCCGGCTTTTATACGCGCCGAACCGCCCGCTCTCCCATGCAAATGCGCCCTTCTCGTGCAAATTCGCGCTTGCAGTGGAAAGCGGGGTATTCTTTCGGCTGGTCGCCTGGTTGCGTGCAAATGCGCTTCGGTTGCGTCACCCTCTCCCACCCGGCCGCTTTCGTAGGGCAGAAGTCGCGGGAATCTGCGGTCAACATCGGTGTTCTTTTCTCTTGTTTATTGCAAGTGATCGGCCTCTCTCCTCCGTTTTTCCTTTCACTCTGTTCGTAGTTTGCGTCTAGAACTGGAGGAAGAAGAGTGATCGTCTTTTCGTCCGGACGCGCCGCCGGTCGTGGATCTCGCCCTTACGGCCGTCTGTCGGAGAACAGGCGGGATTGATGGCCGAACAGACGTCCATCGTGTTGGAAGAAGGGCGCTCTCTAGTCTTCTTTTCGGTGCACTCGCAGAAACACGCGGTGAGGACACTCAAAGCAAGTCCCTGCTGGTTTCTCTTCGGTTCTTCTGGTCGACGGGCAGAAAAGAAAAGAAGTCTCGCTGCTGCTTGCTCTTTTGTTGCGACAAGAACACGGAGTTCTTCACTCGCTCCCTTTGCTCCCAACACGAGCGGCTTCTTCGAAGTGGACACGTGCGGGCAGAAAGCGACCCCCGAAGCCGTCCGTTCGCTCCGCATGCCGAAGAAAACAGCCCCCTTCCGCTGCCCACGGCAATCGGCGGCCGGATCGTCGACAGAATGCAGTGTTGCGGAGTTCTTTCTGCAACGGGCTCTCGCCGCTGTCGGTGAAGGCGATCGGGCACTCGAATTGGTGGCCGGACACGCCGCCCGCCATTTGAGGGTCCTTTAAAGGCCGACACGGGACGTAGGGCGAGCAGCTGAACGTTGAAACAGTTTCTCGAGCGTGAAGTTCGCGTTCGTTTCTTCGGAGCCGCTTCTCGCTTCTAGCAGCAACCGATCCCCGCAGCGATCTTCTTCGTTTACGCGACCGCCTTGCTCGCCGTCGTCCTTTACAAGAACGTCCAACCGATTGTCAACAGAAAGCTTTATTCAATCAAAAAAGCGGGCTTGTTTGAACAAGGCGGTCGCAATCGCTGGGTTTTGTTCTCGTCGCGCACAGCGGCGGTCGTGAAGAGAGGACGGACGACGCTCACCAAAAGCAGTCGGTTCGTCCACACGCTCCCTGCCCAGAAAGCAGTCGTTTGAACCGCTGGGCTTCTTGGAGGTGTCCAAGAAGTTCGCAAGTGACGCCGCAATCCATTCCTGCAAGGACGCAAGCGATGAGTAGGCAGAGAAGCAGAAAGCTCACGAATGCGATCAGAAGGAATGCCGCCTTCTCCCACTGCTCCCTTCTTGCCAGTAATGACGAGCATCGGCCGCAGCAGTGGTCAACTGGAAGGAGGCCCCTCACACAGGCCCTCGCAAAGCCCTCCAACGACTGACAGAAGAGCGACTTCTTGACCGTTGATCGTCGCGTTGAACGCACCCAAAAAGGCAGACGTTCGACCTCCTGAACGAACGAGAGTGGGTGGAAGAGAGGGCAGGAGAACCAACCGAACGGCGAAGAAAGATCAATGCGAGTGCATTCCACTCGATCCGACGATCGCTCGTGCGAATTTCTCCGCCATCGTCGCCCATCGAAAGCAGTGGGCGAATGAGTGGAGGAATGAACGGGGAAAACTCACTCTTCGTAGACGCGCTTCTCCCTTTCAGTCGATCGAAAGAAGTGCTGCAAGCGGGCGGCCCACGAAGTCGAGCAGTCGGTTCGTCCACGTCCTCCGGAAGTTCGAGCGGCGGGCGTAAGAAAGCCACTGCTTCCCGCGCTGCTTCACACTTGTACTCGCTGCAATCGTTCGATCGATTGGTGAAAGGAGAGGACTCCTCACCCACTCGGCGACTCGCTTCTCTCCTTAGCCGTCGACCACAAGCAAGCGGCTGCAAGGAGAAAGAGGTGGGAGTGGACGGAAGAGAATTCACTTGAACTAAGGATGGCCGTGAGGTATCCTTTCTCCATTGCACACACTCAACTCAAGGAGCCGCTCGGCGAGCGGCCGCAAAGCACGAGGAAAAGACGAATCTGAAGAGAAGGCGCGAGTGGTTGGCGGAAGTGGAGGGCACTCACAAAACGACCAGCGGAGTGGAGAATCCGAAGAGACGAACGGCGCGAGCGAGCGGAAGGGCTGCTTGACGTTCGTCTGCGGGCACAAACGAAACGGCAGACAGACGGGCGAAGAGGACGTGCAGCAGTACCGCTGCAGAGCGTCCGCAAGACGACGGGCAGCGGCAGTCGACCACGCGACCGGCCGACTGATCGCCCGAAAAATCGTTTCCGAAATGAGGGCAGCCGAACGAGCGGCGGCAGCGAAAGGCGAAAATGAGCCGCCCGCTTCTCCTCGTCGCCGCCGATGAACCTTTCGGTATGACGGCGGCCGAAAAGCTGGGCGGGCATCGAAGCCGCTTCCTTCCAGCTGCTTGCCTCCTCTCCGCTTCTTCCTGCTTCTTCCGCTCGACCTATCGGATTGATCACTTTTTGTGTTCTTAAAAGAATTAAGTGTGTTCGAATCATCGAGCGTTTGCACGTTTTTGAACCCGAAGCAAACACATTTGTGCGACGAGCGGTCGGAGTATGGAAACAGTTGGCCTTCTCTCGCTCTTCTGCCGCCAGTATACACACAAACGACCGTGAGAAGACGGCGATGAAGAGCGAAGCGCTCCCAAAGCAATAAACGAAACGATGTTGGGAACACCGCTCGCCTGTCCCAACTGGCTCCAGATGTTGATGCACGCCGCGGAGGTGAGGCGCAAACCTCTCCGAGCGGACTCGCTTCTTCTTCTTCGCACTGTCCACTGAGGCAAATTTGTGATCTATTCGATCGCTTTACCCGTTTGCTCGCTGATCGACTGCCTGTTCGTGTTGCCCCGCCAGCGTGAGAACGTTTCTTGGCAGCGACCACCAACAACTGTAGCGTTCGCAAATATCCGCTTTATCCTTGCGATTATTAGAGATCAGCGGCAGTAAAGAAAGACCAAAGAGGCGAGCACGTGTTTAAGCCGCTTGCTGTTGCTGACTTTTCCGCCCGGACAACCGCATTCGTTCGTTTCTTGCAGGTCAGATTCACAAATCGCCGGCTGTTCTACGATCCGGTCGAGCGAGCAGTTCATTTGACGCTTGCTGCCTTCTTTTTGGCCATCTAGAGACGGCTTATTTTGGATGACAAAAGGTAAACAGCGAGCGGATGTCTTGCGGAATCCCTGGTCTCCTTCTTTGTAAGTCCCATTTCAATGGTCCCTTGCTTGCCGTCCGTCTTCAAACCGAACGTCACGCATTGGACTCGAATTTTATTCCACGAACAAAACGCACAGTGATCAAACAGAAGAAGCGAACAGATGGACGGGAGGGAGTGTGGACACACGAAGCGCACAAATCGGAGAAGGAGATGGCCGCCGACTTCTGCGGCCGGCCAGCATGGGAAAACTCACCGCCTGCTAGGCGGGAGAATTCGAAAGGTGAACTGTGGGCGAGATCCAGCGATCCGAAGAAGGCGACCTGAAAGCAGCCGGAAGCAGGTGTACACGCCAACGATCGAGCGACCACTCACCGAACGAATCGACCACGAAAATCCGAAGAGACGAAGGGCACGAACGACGCGCAGAGGACGCCGGCGGGTCCCGTTCGTGCGGGATCAACGGAGCAGAACGGAGCAGGACCGAAGACGAGGAGATCTGAAAGCAACATGCGGGAGTGAACAACTGATTGGACGGAAGTGAGGGAAACTTGCCGAACGCACGATCGAGCGGAATCCGAAGAGACAAAGCGACGGTAGAGGACTTGCGACGAGGGAGATGGCGAAGTCCCACTTCAACAGTCAAAGGCGAGCGACCGACCGCACGAGCGGCGAGCGAGCGGGCGGACAGAAAGGAAGAATGAGCCCCAAGTGAGGACTCGCGCCCGGCGGCCGCCTTTGGTGCCGCCCGTCTTCTCGTCCCGCAGCGAACGGGATTGCGCTGCCGTTTGGGCGGCCTAACGGACCGCCTGCTTATTCCACTCGGCGTTGCGCAACGCGAAGGACCCGTTGCTCTTCCATTTTGTTCACTCGTGTATTTTGTAACCGCAACGTTGATCTGCTTGCCGAGGATCAGCCACACCCACAGCGCCGACATCCTGCAACAAAAAGGTGAAGAGAAGGAACGGAAGGAGTGGGAGAGAGGGAGCGCGTGAGTGAGCAGAGGACAAAGATTGAAGCGAGCGGAGAAGGTGAAAGAGAAGAGTCTTTAGCACTGAATTCATCAGCCTGTATGAGTGAGCGGAAAGAACGTGGAAGAAGCGAAGTCGTCCAACCTTCCCGTTCATCCCCCGCACTCACCGCTGGAGGGCACAACGGGCGGCACGTAGTCGTCGGTGATGCGCTTCACGATGGCGGCCTCGGCGCGGCAGACGGCGAGCGCGAAGGCGGCCGGCTGGTCGACGTCCGGCCACTCGCTGCGGCGCCACTTCGTCGAGTTGCCCGTGCCGGTGGCTTCGGATTGCGAGTCGGAGGGCGCGCTTCAGGTCCGCTTCGTTGTGGCGGTCAGACCGCACTCGTAAAGCTGGGCGCCGCTCTTGAACTCGCCGCGTTTGACCAGCCGCACGACGAAGCGGCCCGACTGCAGCGGGCGGCGGCAAGTGAGCCGATCGAACGGCGCGCATCCATCGGCAGCTGGAGCGGCTGCTCGTCCGTCGGGAAGAGGCCGCCGCGCCGTGCGGGTCGGTCGGCGAAAAGCCCGCGCGCTCCACCACGCACACGATCAGTCGGAAGCCGTCCTGCCACACCTGCAACAAGCGGGAGTGAGCAGAAAGAAGCAGAAGACGCCCCAAACAATTTAACAGCCGCCAAAAGGGCTCCAACTCGTCAAGAGCGGGCGCCTGGGCGGGCACGTAGTCCTCACGGATCCAGTCGGTGTACGTGGCGTTCAGGAAGACGGGCGGCGGGCGTCACGGTCGCCACGAAGCCGGCCAGCCGGTCGCTCTCGGCCGCCGGCGTCGCACACTGCAAGGGAAAGAGCGGACGACCGGTCGCCCACTCACCTTCGCCGGCGAGCGGCTGGTTGGGTGCTTCGACTTGATCCCCGACTTCGCGATGTGAAGGAAGAAAGAAGCGATTAGTTCGGAGGGGAACGAAGAGAACCGCCGATTCGCGGCGGTCGGCTGCGGGGCGAATGGAACGAGAGCGGCCGTTGCGCACTGCCGCTCGCCCGCTTGTTTTGCGGAAAGTCGCTCTAGGCGACGAGTTGCATCGAATTCGGCGGGCGCTCACCGCTCGCCCCGTTCGTGTGCCCGCTTTCCTTCTTTCGTTCGTTCGTGTGCTCCCGATCGGCTGGTCCGAAATGCGCTCTTCGGTTCTCCTGCCGCTCGTGTCCGTTCTGCTCGTCGCCGGAGACACGTGCTTCTCCGAGAGCAACGGCACTGTGTGAGTTCTCCTGCCGCCCTCCCTCCTCCCACTCACCTGCTCGATCGTTGCAGGCGGTACACGGGAACAGACGCGTGCAAGACGGCCGAAACGACGCTCTACTACGCGGGCGACGAGCTGGGCTTCGACATGAACTACACGGACTGCGAGACCGATTGGAGCGCGGAGTGAGTCGCTCAAGAGGGTGGGAAGACCATCCGCTCGTTGCAGCTTCAAGTTGACGATCAACGAGTTCACGCGGGAGAGCGCGGTCAACTCCAGTCAAGCGGAAAGCAAGTGTGGACTCGCTTCGAAAGGTGAGGCTGGAAAGGAGCATCAAGATATGCCCGCTTGTTCTTCAGACGAGTTCGCTTTTCCCATCTCCGGAAACGCCTCCACCGACGGCATCCTCTTCGACGGCAAGGCGGACAACACGACCTGCTCGCTGAAGTTCGAGAAGACGACCGGCAAGAAGTACTCGATCGATGACGTCTCGATCACTCTTGACACGGGGGCCGAGCCGTTCTCGATCGTCTTCGTGAGTTCTCGCCTCTTTTCCTCCCACCTGCCGCCGCTTGCAGACGGCGAGCCTGAAGAACGACGACCAGCCGCCGCCTGCGGACGAGAGCGGCAAAGGAGCCGCCCAATGGGGGAGCCAAAAGGAGGAGGAGCACTCGGGGATGTGGTTCTTCTGGTTGATGGTGGGCGGCGTCCTCTTGTAAGTCCTCTCCGTCTTTCACTCCTCACTCGCCCGTCTTCAGCGTCCTCGTCCTCGCCGCGGTGGTCATCGGCATCCACCACTTCTGCTTTTTGTGAGCGGAAAGAATCCTCCGAGCTTCCCCTGTTCTTTTTTCTGTTTTGGTAGTGAGTCGTGTGTATTTTGACGAAATAAATAGAGAGTGAAGGAACGTGGAGTGCGGTAGACGCCGAAGTTTCGACGGCGAGTGGAAAGCGGGTGGGGCGGAGGAACGGGCAGCAGAATGCCTGATTCTGAGGCTGGATGGACAGAAGACGCGAATCTCCGACTCGACCTCGGCGAAGGGTGCCGCCGTTCGTGTCGAGTGGCTTCGTTCGTCAGGACTGCCGATCGGGACGCCCATCCCGCGGTCAACCGCCGTCTTCTTTCCTACACACTCGATCAGAACGCAATCCGCCGCTCACTCCAACGCGCTCCCGCTGATTGCGCGGCGATGAGAACTGGGAGCTGGTCCCACGACTTCCGCCGAACCTAACCGAAAGTGGAGGGGATAAAAGCGGACAGAAGTGCCCGCTAACCGCTCTTTCGTTCCCCTCCCACGCTGCAGCCCTATGCCCGCTGTTTTTTTCACAGGACTGGAAGGGACGAGGAACCCCGAACGGGTCAAGAGATTGGCTGAACTACCCGCGACTACTGGGCGGCGCTACACGAGTGGTCGGCGCCCGCCTCGTCGCTTTTCCTCTGCTACGAGCAAGAACTAGTACACGCGAAGGACGAAGCGACGACTAGCAGTTTGCGGACGCCCGCATTCGAGTAGAGAGCGCGTCTTTAGGGCGATCGTTGGAGTGTTCACTCGCTCATTCACTCTTTCCTCTTTCTCGTGCCCAGCAGTATTCCGCTTTCGCTTCCTACTCCATCTCGCCCACTCACTTCTTCTTCCTCTGCAGGTCCACCAGTTCGAGCTTGTCTTGCAGTCTCCCCATTTTCGACAGCCGTTCGCGCACGATACAAAATTTAACGGAAACACGGCGCGTGCACGTGGGCGAATTCCAAAACTGCCGCTTTTACCTTCATGGATTGTCCATTCTTTTTTGGAGAACAGTGCCGACAATAGATGATTGACCGTCGCCGCATTTGTTCGCGAAATGAAGAACGGGTCGTGGAGCACGGCCAAAGTGCGCCCACTGTCGTAGCGCCAGAAGGAAGCAACTGGTTGCGAGTGCCAGAAAGAAGAGAAGAAGATTGTTCGTTCTCGAAGATCAGCGGTTGATAACTGCCGACCGTTCCTCTCTACCGCGGTTTATTTCTTTTCTTCAACAGCACAAAAGAGGAGATCACTGCTCGTAAGGGAACGGCGCCACGATCTCTTTGACGACCTCCGGGTTCTCGCGAATGAACTCGACGGTCCATTCGGGCTGCTGCTGGACGAGGCGGGAGTTGTCGCCAGCGAACTCTAACAGCTTCTGCTTGAAGTCGCCCTTGTGGTCGTGGGCGAACGCCAACTGCAGGTCGCGGAGGACGGTCACGTGCTCGCATAGGGACTCCAGGCACAGCTCCTGCAACAAGGGAATGAAAGGAGGAAGCGGGAGCGAGAACTCACGGCCAAGTCGAGCACCTCGTAGCAGTCCGCAACGGGGAGCAAGCGAACGGCGACCTCGGGCAGTCCGTCCACTCGTCCCGAGTACAAGAAACGGAAGAGGAGTTCGATGAGGTCGGCATCCACTTTTTTGATCTCCAGGACGTTCGTTTGTTTCTCCTTGGTGTCGAGGACGAACATCCGCGCGAACACCGGAGATCCCGAGCAGAGGATGAACTTCACGACTTGAACGAGGGAACATTGGATGGACGGGAAGAAAGAGGAGCGAACTTTGAAGACCTTCCCTTGGACGTGCACCTCGACGTCCGCGAACGTCGGCGAGTTGAAGCCGGCGGCTATCTTCGCCAAGACGCCCAACGGAGCAGCGTCGCTCGCCCGCTGGACGGCCTCGCCCGTCTCGACGGGATCTACCGCGAGGACCTGGCAGACGGCGACCAGCGGACGGTTCTTGGCGAAGGCGGCGAGCTCCTCCGACGTGCTCATGTGCTCGGCTCCCCAGCACGGATCCTTGCACGTCGAAAGGTAGTTAAAGACGAGGTCGGAAGGAAACGGAGGGGCTGTTTCGATCGAAAGAACCCACTCAGCTTCCCGAGTTGCTCCTGCCCACCGTTCTCGAACCAAAGCCAGAAGCTCAGACGAATGGACGGATGATCGCCGAACTCCCGCACGTGCAGGAAGAGGGCGACCTCGTCCTCGAACTCCTGCTCGTTCTCGCCCTTCGGATAGAACGAGAGGCAGAACTCGGCGCCCGGCACGCCCTTCACCACGAAGTCGCCGCTCTGCCAGCACTCGCCGGACGGCACCGCTTTGAAGTCCTCGTCGAAGTTGGTGAGCGGCCAGCGGAAGGTCGTCCGCTTCTTCGCCGAGGCCATCTTTTTTGCGGCCATGTTCGTTGACAATGAGGGCGGCCTGCAAGGAGAAGAAGTGGAGCGAGGAAGAAGGAACTCGCGAGCAGCAGGACGACCGATCACACGCCCGATCGGGCGGACCAGCCGAATAAACGCTTTTTTGGATCCACGGGCGGCGCTCATCTGCAGATCGCAAAAGAATCGCGAAAGCGGTCGCTTGAAGGTCTGTTGCGGGACGAGGAGTAGTCGGACCCCGTTCCTTCCTGAGGCCCTGCTACTCGTAAACGAGAGTGCCTCCTCTACCACGCACCCAAAAGAATTATTAAAGTTGCAGCAGTTCGTTTGGTTCACTTGCCGCGCGAGGAGCGGCGTTTTGTGAACTTCGCGGACGTTCGCGTACTCGCACTGCCACTAGAATTTCAGCGAGACTGCGGCGCGATCGACCGCTCGGATCTCGCCGCTCCACCGGCCTTCTGAACGCTCCCTCTTGCAACGACCGTTTCGTGGGTCTCGCAGCAGATGAACACGAAGTCGTTAACTTCTCCAACGCGATGATGCCCAAACGCTGCCACTTGTTCGTGCAGAAGACCGAACGGAGTGAAAGCCGACCGAAACTCATCACAAAGGATGCATCTCATTGTTAGAGGGGCTGAGACGTGCTGCCCCACGAGCATGCAGGCCGGGATCGCCGACAAACTCCGTGGCTGCAACGAGAGCAAGCGAAAGCAGCGGCCCCTCCCCCAGCAGTATGCCTGCTGGACGATGCGGAAGTGGCCTGCAGGCAGGAAGTGGCCAGAGGGAATTCATTGTTTCTGTCAGCCGCTTGCCTACTCGGCGGAAAGCGCTTTCGGAAACAGGAAGCGAAAAGAAGCAATCGCTACATCTCGCCCCGTCGATCAGCCGAGCGCTCAAAAAACTGCCGAGTGTTGAACGAGAGCGATCGTTCAATCTTTCTTCGCTCTTCAAACCCAAGCCGTTCGACTCCTGTTTTCACGGTTTATTCCTTCTGCAGTCAGTGGAAAGCGGAGATCAGGAAGACGAGCGAGAAAAGGAGCAGCCTGAAAGCGGGAAGACGTCTATGGACCCCACCTCGCTGCGTTAATCGAATTCAATGGGCTTGGGAACTGAAAGGAAGCCGCCGGGCGGCCGGGCGACAAACGATCGTCTTCATCACTCAACCATTCGATCACGACGACAAGCGGTGATGGACGGAAATTTCGGCATCCTTCCCGCGCGCGCACTGCCGGCTCGCCTGGTGGAAGGCGGATGCGCGGGCGTGCGGCCGTTCTGGAAAGCGAGTTGCGTCTTCAGTCTCGACTTTGAGGTCCCGATCGGCCTCTTCTACGCGGGTGAGTGTTCGGTTGACCGGCGGTTTGCTTCGAAACGGTTAAAACACGTCCCACTTAAATCCGCTCTTGCTTTCCGACTGTCAGAAGTAGAAGGCCGCTTCTACTCGTTCATTCCGTCCACCAGTCGAGCTCCACTTGCAGGCTACTTCTTCCGAACGGCCATGCACGCGTACATTTGGGAGAAGAGTCGCGTTTACCGCTCACGCACTCTAGAGAACTGGAGTCGGTCGGACGTTTCGGCCGACAAACTGCAGCGAGACGCCCGCATAATTCTGCCCGTCACCTCGTGCTTCAACGACGCGTGGGAGCGGCAGAAGCTGACGGTTCGTTCCTCTCGAGGATTCTGTTGCATGGCCCGCCCACTCGTCTGTTGCAGGTGATGAAGCGAATCCTCTTTGCAAAGTTCGGGAGCGAGTGGCACATGCGCGCCGTCCTCTTCAGCACGCGGGGCGAGCGGCTCGTCTTCGCCGTCGAAGCGGACGGCTTTTGGGGCGCCGCCTGCACGCCGACCGACCGCGCGGCGCTGCTCGCCGCCTCCTTCCCGGGCGCCAACCACCTCGGCCGTCTGCTCGCCGAGGTGCGCGACCAATTGGGCGCTCGTTATCCAAACGTATACGCCGTTCATGAACAGCAATGAATGAGAGAATAAACAAGAGAGTGATGCTTGGATTTTATGAAACCACTTGTTGTTTAGTGGTCGATCGGCAGTGGGTTTATTGGCCTGTAATTATAAGCGACATTCTGATTAAAGAAAGACTCGTTTGTTCGTTTAAAGTGCGGCGAAAGGCCGCATGCTAGTGGAAGAACCTCTCGCCAAAAAGTAGCAAACGTGTCCTCCGGCTGCTTTCTTTCGGCTTCCCACTGCCCTTTTGTTTTGCTCATCAATTCAAACGCCCATGAGAAGACGGTCCGCAGTCAAATCTTCAACCAATCCCAGAGCAATCAAACAAACGAGCATGGGACTCCCGTTCGTTTTGCTCCACAACGCATAGAATTAATGCATACGGCCGCGCTCTCGCCGCTCGACGGCTACAAAAAACCGCGGGATGGGCGTGGGAGCCGGGAGACGGAGATGTAAGCGAGCAGGGTGGCGCTGCTACCAGCGCGAACACGGTGGACCGTCGACAGCCCGAAGTGGACGCCCCTCGGAGCGGAAGGCCCGTTCCGCTTTTTTTCGTCAATTCACGGCCACCCAACAAGGACATCGATTGATAATGGAAGTGCTCAAAAGGGGAGCACTCCGTGGATTCCACAAGTTGACTCCACAACAAACCTTTTAGTTACTTCTCCCAGCAAGGACAGAAGCGAATTCCAAACAAACGTCCTCTCTCTGTCTTCACGTGACTTCTCTGGCGATCCCCGGCTGATGGCCGACTTTTCGCTCGTCAGCGGTGCCCTCCGTTCTTTTTCTCCTCTTTTATTGTCAGCCGTCGACCGCAATAGAACGCCTTCGTTCCAGTTCGTTACGAGGAGCGAAAAAATGGGGGGACGAAGACGTTTGCTTTCTTCTGCTCGAACAAGCGACTGGATTCGCTCGGATTTTATTCGGCAAACAACGGGAAAGGGACAGACAAGAGGGAACACGAGGGAGAGGAGAGGAGGGAACTTGTGGACGCTCAGAGGAAGGCGGTCGCCGCGAGCAGTCCGACGATCGTGAGCATCTCCGGGCTCTTCAAGCAAAAAGACTGCGCGGCGTTGGTTGGCGGAGCCGGAGTGGTCGTCGAGAACTGATCGGTGCAGAAGTCCGTCGTGCAGTAGCAGAGAAGCGCGTTTGGAAGACAGACGTTTCCGCTGAAAAGTGTCGTCGTTAATCGAAATGAAGAGAGCACAAACGTCACGGGTGCGCACATGAAGTCGTAGGACAACTGCGAAAAGTAGCAGGATCCACAACCTCCCACCTCCTGCCATTCCACCCGCTCGAATCCGTCGCGGTTGATGTGGCACTTGACGTTGGGCGGCGGCGGGAGCGTGAAGTTGGCGACGACTTGGAGCGAGGCGGCGAGCAGGACGACGCCCACGAGCGCGGCGGAGAGCAGACGGGCCATGGGGACTGCGGAGACGAGCGGAGAGCGGCGGGACGAGCAGAAAGGGCGCGGAACGAAGAAATGCGCCGACTCGTCCGCCCGTCTGCTTCCGTCCATCTTTTCATGCAAATTCGTTGCGTGCTGCCCACAAGCGAGGAGTCTGCGCGTTTGTTTACTCTTCCTTCGGATGCGCAGAGAAGAGTGGTCACTGGCGCGCTTCTTGTTCCTCTGGTCCCCCTTGCTTTCTGTTTACTACAGCCCGCGCCCTGCAGTTCAGCGAGCAACCCATTCGACACAACAACGGTCGTTTACTCATTGCACCACAAGAGAAGCGATCACTCGTCATCATGGACCGAACAAATCGGACAAGCGGACGAGAGGTGTAAAGTGGGAGCAATCCCCGCCTCCAACGGGTACTCGAGGGCGAGCTCCCGCCGCACGAGAGCGAGGAGGTGGCCGAGCGGGTTCGTTCCCCTCCAATTTCGGGGTCCTCCGCCATCTCGCAGCCGACGCCCACGCCGAGCTGCCGGTCGGTGGGCGCGGCGACGACCAGCGGCCGGTCGCCCGTCCACAGGAGGGCGAGACGCGCCCGCTCGTTCTGCCCGAACTGGCAGCGCAGCACTTCGAGCAGCTTCTGGAGAGCATTGAATGGCCGAGATTTACCACACTCACGGCGTGTTTCATGCTCTTCCACTCCTCCCGCTTCTTCGGGTGGAGCGTTCGGCCCGCTGCTTCACGACTTTCGGCCGCCAGCCGCCCGCCACAATGCGGAGGTCCAAATCGTCGAGGCGGAAGTGGCGGGCGGCGGCGAAGAAGAAGGCGTGAGTGGCCGTGTGGAACTGCTCGCCTGCAAGCCGCAAGTGGGGGAGTTGTTGTGAGCGAGAAAGCGACCGACTGCACGAGGACGAGCGAGCGGCCAACCCGCCGGGCGTGCGAGTGAAAGCCGCCCGTTCGCCCCAGGCAGTCGGAGTGTACGAGAGTTTGGAGCAATAAACATCAGTCTTGATTCGAGTCAACCACCGGCAGCCCAGCACCCAATTCGTGCTGATTCACCCTCGCTCACATCAACGTTCAAAAGAAATCACTCACCTTCGAACTCGAACGGCGCCTCCAGCCGGAAGAAGTTGGAGAGGACGCACCCGAAGCGGAAGAACGCGCCGTCCGCAGCACGCGCGGCAGGGCGTTCGGAGGCAGCCGGTCGAACTCCCGCTGCATTCGCTCCACATCTTGCCGCTCCGCCTGCTGCTCCGGCCACGCGCCCTCCGAATCGATCGGCGACAGCGAGTGGTCGACCTGGCGGAACATTTTGCGGCCACTGCTTGACGATCGAGCCGTAGGATTTGTAAAACGAGAACGTGAAGAGAGCACTGCTGTTGACAGCATTCCAGTGATCGTCAAAGCACTGGAGAGAAGGATCGGGTCCGCCTCCCTCCCACCAATTGAATTAATGCTGGCCGCTACCGCCTGCTTGTTAGAAGAGCGTTTGAAACACGCAGACAGGACGGGGCGGCGAGAAACCGAAAGGACTTCTCTTGCTCGCTGGAAAGAAGGAACTGCGAACCGAATCGACACTGCTGCTCGCAATCAGAACTCTTACGACCTTCAAGAGCGGGTCGTCACGTACACAACCAAGGTCAGCCACTGGACAGTCTTTCAACACACTCCCCAATTCGCACGTTGATTGTTGTCGTTCACATAACACAACACTGGACACTCGCTTCTTCCCTTACGTCTTGTGCAGGAAACATTTCTGATCTGCAATAGCGATCAAGCTTCTCAGTCCTTGCGCGCTCCCCTCGAAGTTTATTCGTCGACACAACCACAGTTCAAACTGAAGAAATCCCGCTCGCAATCACTCCTCGTCACTCCCCTCTGCCTCCATGGCGACGGGAGGTCCCGGGCGCCGCAGCGTGGGCGCGATCTCGGCCTCGAGCGGGTGCGTGAGGGCGAGCTCGCGGCGGACGGTGGCGAGCAGGTGGCCGAGCAGGTTGGTGCCCGTCCAGTTGCGGGGGTCGCGGAGGCGCTCGCGATCTTCCGGCCGCTCCACGCCCACCCCGACGCCGAACTGGCGGTCGTGCGGCGCGGCCTCCACCAGCGGCCGCCCGCCCGTCCACAGCAGCGCCAGACGCGCCCCCTCGTTCTGCCCGAACTTGCAGCGCAGGATCTCCAGCATCACCTAGGGAATGGGGACGAATGAGTGAGTGGATTGTGTGAGGTTCTTTTGAGCATTCGGCAGAGCGGAAAGGAGTGGAACAGACTGGCAGGTCGGAGTGTGAACAGATTGGAAGCCGCTCATTTGAGTGTCCAAACAGGTGGAAATGAGAGCACCGTTCAGCTCACCGTTCCCCAAACATCTCCGAGAACTTACGGAGTACTTGCTTTCAGCCCACTCTAGCATCTTCAGGGGGTCGGCGGGCCCGTAGCGCAGCCGCTTGGCGCGCTGCTTGACCTCGCCGGCCGACCAGCAGCCGCTCGCGATGGCGGCGGCGAAGCGGCGGTCGTCGTGCAGGTGGGCGGCGGCGCAGTAGTACGCGTGCTCGGCCGTGTGGAAGCGCCAGCCTGCAGCGAGAGGACGGGCATTCAACAGAGGACTTGACGGAGAACTCGCCCCGGTGCACGAACGGCGCGTCCAGCCGGAAGAAGTTGGAGAAGACGCACCACTGGCGGAAGAACGGCACGAACTCCTCGCCGCCCACCGTCCGCATCACCTCCGGCAGCGCGTCGGCGCCGAGGCGGTCGTATTCGCGCTGCAGTCGCTCCACTTCCCGCCGTCTGGTCTCCTCTTCGGTGAGCGGGCCGAAGACCGGCGCGGGAGCGTTCATCCCTTTAGGTTGTCGGCTGAAAGAAGGGGCTGGTTTGGGTGAAAAGATAGAAGGTGATGGGCAATTCGCTTCTCGAGCGTACGGAACTGATCACTCCTTTCAAGGGGCGTGTGGTGGCCAAACGGAGCGCGTTCCCAACCCCATCAGCCGTCAATTGGATGCAGTGGGAAGACGCACTGGTCGGCGGGGACTCCGCATTGATAACCTCGTTAACGGCGGCCGGAGAGGTGGATTTTAACGACTTGTTTGGGCGTGGGTGTGCAAGAAACCTAGCGGGGGACTTCCGCCCACCTGTACTGGCAACAGTCGACTGCCTCCACACTTCCTGCTTCTTTCCAAATGGAGCGGCTGGACGACGCGATGCCTCCAACGGCCCTGCCGCCGTGTCTCGTGTACAATGAAGACGGGACGTTCTGCACGAAGCTCTTCATCTCGAGCCTCCACTACGAGTGCCCGACCGCCTTCTGCTACAGGCGTGAGTGCCCGCTTTGGAGTGGGAAGGGATAGCAAGAGGGCGGGTTAGTAAAGAGCTTTGACGTATGACTGCTTTCGTTTGACTGCCGGCGGAAGACGAGCTCTTCGAGTCAGTCCGCTTCACGACAGTCAGCTGCCTTCCACACTCCCCAACGGCTCCTCCTTCACCACCCACTCGCTGCAGGCCACTTCTTCCGCACGGCCCAGCACGCGTACTGCTGGGAGATGGGCCGGTGCTTCCGCTCGCTGGAGTTGCAGCACTGGAGTCTGTCGGAGATCTCGCCGTGCACGCTGAAAGCGAGAGCGGCTTTCATCCTCGCGCCCACCGTCGAACTCGTCGAGCGGTGGGAGCGGAAACACTGCTGGTAGGTGGCCGCTGTTCGATCAGACAGCAGGCTCCGCTCAATCCTTCCTCCTCCCGCTCGTCGGTTGCAGGTGCTGAAGCGCGTGCTGCGGGCCAAGTTCGAGAGCACGCCGCAACTGCGCGCCGCCCTCTTCTGCACGCGGCGCGTGCTGCCGGCCGATTCGCGCGAGCTGGACGGCTTTTGGGACGCCGGCTGCTCGCTGGACGACCGGCCGGCGTTGCGCTCTCGTTCGTGTGCGGGCGCCCGCCGTTTGGGTCGCCTGTTCGTGGAGGTGCGCGAGGAACTCGGCGTCTTCTACCCGCACGAGTACGCCGCTCACTGAACGGATGAACCTGCTGCCAAGTGCCTGATGTTGACGGAAATAAAGACGCTTTGCTTGTTTGCTTGTGTGGGGGGAGCGAGTGGACGCCGCCAGTCTACGAGTGTTCGTTCGGGACCGCTCACACTTAGTCGATTTGGAAGAGGCGGCCGACCGATTGTTTCATAGGCGTCCACCGGAGCAGAGTGTTCACCTTGTCGTGTGTGTTTGCAAGGTACAACAGCTTGAGAGCGAGAGGCGGGCATCCGCGGGCGAACGGATAAAAGCCGCTCTCGTTTCCTGGCAGTTGAAGCCCAAGACCCAAATAAACAGGCGTCCACATGCGAGTCTCTCGAGTTTCATCGTCCCGAACCCATTGGCATCCGGGTACCCACGCTCGACTGGTGGACCGAAACTTTAACCTGCGTGTTCAAACCAGCGGCAGGTCGAGACCTCCCCTTTCGCCTCTCGTTCGTGTTGGGAACAAGGGAACAACCAACTGCTCGTGGCCGAGCGGGCGGTTAACTTGCCGGGCAAACGGATTTAAGCCGCTCGACAGTCGGAGAAGTCGGAGCAACAAACAGCAGTCTTGATTCGCCTCTCTCCCTCAATTCTCATCCACGGGCAACCCGGCAACCCAACACGGACTGCTTCACGATCGCTCACATCAGCGCTCATCAATTCGAACGATCGTGAGAAGCAGGTCGACGGCCAGGGCTCTCGGCAACCCAAACGCCCGCTGGCCGCTGGACTCGGCCGACCGACCGCATTCGATTATGCACGCCGCCGCTCTCCTTTCGTTCGGCCAAGGCGCGTGTGGGCGAGTGATCATTCCGGCGTTGTAACAAGAGTGGGAACAAGCAGCGAGGTGAAAGCGGGCACCGTGGAGGTCTCTGCAAGCGGATGTTTGCAGGCGAAGAACCGTTAGAAGGGTTGATCAGAACACGCGTGTTCTCTGCTCGTTTCTCGTTTGTCCTGTCTTCTCGCAACGTCCGCTTGGCGACTTGCTGAACGCTGCCATCCAGCTGTTAGACGCTTCTCTCCATGTGATGGCAGTGATGAGCGGTTTGCGTGGTTTTAAAAAAGACGGTCGCCTTCCCAACGCTCGGGCGATTGGCTGCGAGAGGCGTGGCCAGCGACTTCTGCTCGCAAAGATTTTTTTCAGTCGGCAACAGGCGGGCGACAGTCGACTGCCTTCTCCTTTCCACACCTCGCAGTTCCTTCCGCATGGAGCAACAAAACGACGCGATCCTGCACACGGCCCTGCCGCCCCGTCTGTTGGACGAGCGCGGCGTGAGCGTGCGGCCATTCGGCGACCGGCGATGCGTCTTCAGCCCCGACTTCGAGGGCCCAACCGCTTTCTTCTACCGACGTGAGTGCCCGCTTGACTGGATTCCTGAAGTGACACGGCTCAATTGGACGTCGGTTGCTTCGAACTGAGCGGAAAAGCTGCTCGGTTGCAGTCGAAAATTGGCGTTTCTCTGGGCTTCATTCCGAATGCCAGCGGGACGGTTCTTGTAGCCGTTTGATCGCCGCCGAATTCACGCCCTTCTCGCCGTTCATCAATCCCCTTTCTTACACCCACCACCGTTTGCAGGCCACTTCTTCCGAACGGTCATGCACGCGTACTGTTGGGAGATGGGCCGCTGCTTTCGCTCGCCCGAGCTGCAGCACTGGAGCCTGTCGAGCAGCATCTCGGCCGGGATGCTCGCGGGGAGGGCGCGTCTCGTCCTTCCGCCCACGACCGGACGCGCTCGTCGCTGGAGGAAGAAGAAGCTGCGGGTGAGTGGGTGGTGGAGGCAACGGACTCCTCGGTCGTGCTCGAAGCGCTCCATTCTTCCTCTCGACCAACCGACTGACCCCCATCTACTGCAGGTGATGAAGCGAATCCTCTCGGCGAAGTTCGAGAGCACGCCGCAGCTGCGAGACGCCCTCTTCAGCACGCGGGGCGAGCGGCTCGTCTTCGCCGTCGAAGCGGACGGCTTTTGGGGCGCCGCGTGCCCGCCGACCGCCCGCGCGGCGCTGCTCGCCGCCTCCTTCCCGGGCGCCAACCACCTCGGCCGTCTGCTCGCCGAGGTGCGCGACGAGCTGGCCGCCTTCTACCCGCACGAGTTCGCCGCCCACGCGCCCAATCAGCACCGATCGCTCTGCTTGGCGTTGAGACACGAGTGTCTCGAGTGCGGCGCCCGAATGTCATGAATAAACGCTTCTTCGTGGATTCTTGGAGATGAGCTGCCAACTGGGGGAGCGGAAGGGGGTGTTCGGAGAAGTTGAATAACAGGAAGCAGTCTTGATTCGAGTCTTTCGGTTGAAGTTGCTGTCATCAGGTGTGCAACCCGACTGCCGATTCTTTCGAGTGGATGACGCACAGTAGACACGGATTTGCGAGGCCCGTTTGTTAGTTCTCGACTTTATGTGCCGGCGGACGAAAGCAGACTTTATCCGCTTGCCCGCAAATTCCCGCTTCTTTGTCCGTCCAGCAGTTGTTCTTTCTCTTACCCACGACTCTCACTTCCCGACCAACCGGCAGTCCGGCAACCCACGGTCGACGTTTCCCTTTACATCCTCTTCTCTTGCCGCTCGATTCATCAGCGAATGCGCATCGAAACGATCTCATATTAAAAGTTGGACAACAGGAGCCGGCCATCGACCTTCATCACCTCCTAGCCGCCTTCCGCCGTCCGTTCGAAAGACCGTGGGAAGCCAGCCGACTGTTGATCCCCCAGCAATAAACAGAAGAGCAGTGGGAACCGCCTGTTACGAGCAAACACCCAACCGCATATGCGCGCCCCCGCTTGAACGGAGCAGCGGAGTGCAGAAGCCCCCGGCCGCCGCGTTCGTCGGTCGCTGCTTCGATTCGCCCGCCGTCCGGATGGCCGCCGACCCGACGGCGCGCAGCTCGACGGGGCGGACGCGGGTGTTCGCGGGGCGCCGTCGAGCCCCGCAGCCGCCGGCTGGAGTGCCCTCGCTGCGGCTCCTTTGCCGGCGAGTGCTTCGGAACGGGGTGGATCGTGAGTGGCCGCCCATCGACCGATTGCAGGGCGCCTTCCGCCTGCTGCAGCCCGTCCTCGAGTTCTGCACGAGCGGCGGCCGGAAGACTCCCGTAGACGCTCCCCTCGCACTGGAGGAGCGGCTGGACGAGTTGTGGGCGGCACACGTGCGGAAGAGCTTCCCCGAGGCGACCGACCGGCCGGCGTTTCGTGTGAGTCCATTAGTGCAGTCTTCTTCTCCGCTCATCCAATCGCTCGTTCTTCAGCGTCTGTGCGCGAACAAACCGCGCGGCTGCGGCGAGTCGCTGCTCGAATCAAACGGAAGACGCGGCGGGCGGCGGTCGGCAAGAAGACGACTCAACCGACGAGTGGGCGGAAGAGACGGTCGAAGCGAACAACGGCCGCGTCTTCCGCACAACACTCGGGCGAGAAGGCCGACCGGAAGTCGCTGCGGATGGCGCCATAAGGCGGCAGCGAGCGGCCGAACACGCCGCATAGAATAAACCGAATAGAGTGCAGTTTACGCTTGAGGCGGAGGAGAGGAGAACGGCCTGCTTTCCGCCTTCTTCTCCTCCGATCACTGCACGCTCGAATTAACTTCTCGTCGTTGCGGCAGTCGACAACCGAAGGAAGAGCCGTGATTGTAATGAAGCTCCCGTTGAAGTGGTCGGGTCCACCAGTGGGTTGCGCGAGATCCGGCTGCCCGTTGGTTGGGTGATTGGAACAAGAGACACTCGAGCTGGACGTCGGTTTATTCGTTCTGGGCCCTAACTGCCGGGGGACGAAAACGGCCTTCTTGTCCGGTCGACCGGCGGGTTGGCCGCCCGCTGGTTCCGAACAGCTGGTCTCTTCCTTGCTCACAACACCCTTCTCTCCGGCCGCCTTCCTTGGGGATGTCTGCGGCTTTCCACCTCAAAGAGTGAAGAGAGTTTATTCCAGCTCCCGACCACCGCAGAGCAAACAAAAGAAGAAAGAACGAGTGAGATCACTTGCTCTCGACCTCCGCAGACTGCATCACGACCGTCGCGGGCAGCAAGACGACCGCCCGCTGCGGTCCGGCCGCCGAGAGGACCTCGCCGGTCGCCCGCTCGTGTCTCTTCATGCGCCAGCAGCACACGCCGCCGATCACCGAGGTGAGGAGGAGAAAGGCGAGCAGGCTGCAAAGAAAGCGATGAACAGAGGGCGCCCCGGTCCACTCACATCCCGAAGCCGATGAAATGAATCCGGAACGGGCTGTTCCACCACGACGCGCCGCCGTCTTCTTTTTTGTTTTCGATCTTGATCTCGGCGGGCGTCGCGTTCATCTAAAGAAGCGGGAGACTCAAAAGAGGGCGGAGAACTCACGAAATGGAAGTCGGCTTTGAAAGTCGGGGTGTCCCACTGCATCGTGATGTTCACTGCGGACTTTCCGTTTCCGAGGTCTCGAACGCCGTTGTTGGAGCAGCGGTCGGGACGAGGGATCGGCAGCGATTTCGAGATGCCGTTGTCGAAAACGATCCCCTTGTTGTCGATCGAACCGACGGCCATTGACGCGAGTTTCTCTGCAGAAGAACGATGAACCTTGATGCTCCCCTCACTCTCACCCTCCAAAAAGAAGTATCCGCTGTAGGAGTTGAACGTGGCCGTGTAGTTGCAAGTGCCGAACACAAGGGAGCCGCTGAAACGAAGGTGAACGGCGGCGAGAAGGAGGCCGAACCAACCGATGCATGGCGTCGCTGTAATCGTTGTCGCGACGAGCGACGATCATGAACGAGAGACGGGTGCCCGGGAACTCCAACGTCTGACTGGCGGAAGTGCAGCCCTCGACCGGCTTGTAGACGCTGCAAGAACGGGTGAGTGGGAGAGTGGACGGGGCGACTCACGTGTCGCCGTCCTGCAGCTTGAAGCAGTCGGTCGCCGCAGCGGCACAAAGCGGCGACGAGCAGCACGACGAGCAGTCCAGCAGCAGAACGGCCGTCCATTTCGCTCGTCGTGGAGTGGGGGAGCCGCCGGTTGCCGAGTCATCCGTCGAAAGCAAGTAAGCAAGTCGGTTCTGCCGCCAGCTTTGCCACGTAAATTCGGCGTTCGCATCGAGCAGCTGCTCGGCGTTTCTCATGCAAACCTCTCCCTTCTGCCAACGCTCCGTTCGTTCGAGTAGCTTCTAATCGCCGAGGGACGAAGACGGAGCATTCGTTGCATCGAGTGACAAAAATCGTGGATTTGATTGGGAGACGACGCCTTTCTGCTTACTGCTCCCGCTCGAGCACTCAACGCATATCTTTGAGACGGCAATGTTTGACTGAGCATTCACTCAAAGTTCATTCCTCTCACAACCTTTTAAACACACAACAAAACTAGTGGATCATTCAAGGAAGGAGCAGTTTGATGAACTCCTCAACGATCTCCGGGTAAGCGGAGATGAACTCGCGGCTCCACTCGGGAAGTTGGACGATCGCCCGCGCGTTCTCCTTGGCGAACTACAGCACCTTTGCCTTGACGTCTTTGAGGTGCTCGTGGGCGAAGACGAGCTTCAGGCAGTCGAGCACGTTCTCCAGCGACAGGTGCTCGAGGATCGCCTCGATGCACATCTCCTGAAAGCCGGTTGAAGGGAAGAAGAGTGAGAGAACTCGCCTGCAGCAACCCCAGATTGTAGAAGTCGGCAGCCGGGAGCAGTTGGCGGTCGCAGGACTCCAGGCCGTCGACCTCGCCCGTGTACATGAACTTCAGGACTTGTTCGATCACTCCCGCCTCGTAGTTCTTCATTTCGATCACTCCAGTCCGCTTCTCCTTCGTGTCGGGCGTGAACATTCGGCGGAAGTACTCGGAGCGAGAGACCAGCACGAATTTGTGGAACTGCGAGAGACAGACTGGATTAATCGATTGAATGGAAGTGAGCTCGCCTTGAAGACCCGCCCGCCGACGTGCAGCTCCGCATCGGCGAACTGCTCCCCCCCCACATGGCGGCCGTCTGCTGTTTGAACGTTTTAGCGGTCACGGCTTGTTTCTGCTCCTGAGGATTCGGCACCGACTGCATGCAGCTGAGGACTTCGATGTTGCAGCAAAGAAACAACGGTCCGGCGCCTGCATGGTCTTGAAAACGATGCACACAGTATTTCTTCTTCCAACCGTGTTCGTCTCCTGTCGCAAAGTTGGCTTCGTGCGCTACTGTATTCTACTGACACAAATGCTGGCGAGTCAAACATACCCTGCTCATAAGCCCTCTCTCCGTTAAGATTTTCAACCCAAAAGTTAAAACGGAGGCGAGCGGTCTTGTGATCGTTTAGAAGGAGACAACATAGATAGAAATTACTCAAATCAAATCGGGTTCTGATTTTGGGCTTCGGAAACAAAGACAAGTCGGAACAGCGCGCCGGGTAGTCCGTCGACGTCGAACGGATCGCTGTTCCACGGTTCGCCAACCGCAGCCCTTCCCGCACGAGCACGAAAATTGGAGACTTCCCCGCGGTAGGCCGTACGCGTGGACATGATGGGCAGGAGAGCAAACTGAAAGGAATTCGGACAGCAAAGTAATCAATAGCGGAGGAGCTCGCAGTAAACAACTCACTTTGCTGACCGCTCGAATGAACGAGCACAAGGCGGCTGCAGTTTGGGAGCGGAGGTGAGCGGCGGAGCATCAGTCCGCTTTTATTCGCTTTCGCTTGACGCACGCCTCCAACCCACGCTGCTCGCGTTTGCTGCAGCACACGAGGAACCTCTCCCCAGTTCCTTGCTCGAGCGATGGGAACCTCACCGGGCGGGCAGCGGTCGATCTGATCGGAGGTTGCGTCTTCCCGAGGGATCAAAGGTCGCGGGACGCGCAAACTGTAGACAGGTGCAAGCAAAAGCGGGAGACTAATTTCAAGAAACAGTAGACATAATTGCAGCGCTTGTGATCATTCAGTCGTTTAGCGACAATTACTGTGACGTCTTTCTACCAGCACTCGTCACTCGACGTTCATTCAAATGTTTATTACAAAACGAATACAAACGGTAGTCATTTACATCGATCAAAAGGAAAGAGAGAGAGTAAGGCACGAGCTCATCATGGTCGAACGGACGAAAGAACGAAACGAATAGAAGTTTTACGCTTAGGCTTACGAGAGACAACTGATGGCATCTTGAGCAACGCAAATCTTTTTGGGATTCGAGGGGAGGCGGCTGTGCGAAAGGCGGGAGGTGATCGAAAGGCGGAAGTGGAGGCCGCAGTTACCAACGGAAAAGGGGGGCGTGTTTTCGACTAACCGGGATCGTGCAGTCGCTGTGTTGTGCTGGTTGCAGGAAACGAAATTAAAAAAACGAGAACTCAATGAACTGAAGAGAATAAAGAAACAAAGAGAATCCTATGGACTACGATGCCTAGAAGTGGGAGAAACCAAGAGGAACAGGCGCAGTGGAGCAGACGGAAGAAAGCGGGGGAAGAACGTTCTCGTTGTTCTTCGTCCGACTGCTTCGTGCCGCTCTACTCCGCACGGACCCGATTGAAAGCAGAAAAAGAAGCAGAAGAAAGCAGCCGAATGCACGAGCATCCCACCGCTTAGTGCAGCTTCTTCCGTCGTCGGCTGGGGCACGAGCCGCCACCGCCGCCTCCGCCCGCACCGCCGAGCAGCGACTGGAGGCCGGACGGGTCGATCGTGAAGTCCGAGGCGACGTAGATCGCGTGGTCGGTGACGTGGATCTCGGGATCGACCAGCGAAATTGGAAGACCGCCGATGTTCGACGGAATGTTGAGCGCGATGCCCTTCTCCAACGCGTCGTTTCCGGCCTGCAGTCAAGCGATCAATCGAGACAATTGTGTGGAGAACGCACCTTCTGGATGACTTCCTTGCCCAGATTGCCCAAGTTGTCCAACGCGTCCTGCGGCAGGCCCAACGAGCCGGTGGTGTCGCGAAGCTGCAGTTGGGTGATCTCCGCGTGGCCGCTCAGTCGGCCGCCTGCAATTCGTTTCGTCGATTGAGCAACGAAGTCGCAACAAACCGGTGGTGGAGATCGTGATGTCCGCAACGACGTTGATGTTGATCGTTCCGACGCGCTCGCCGGTCGCTTCGATCGAGAGGTCGGCGTCCGCAACGAGCGTGATCGTCGCCATGCCTGCAGCAACCAAACGAGTAAAAGCGGCAAATGGATGGGACGAACCGCCATTCCGCGAGCTCAACACAACAGAAGGCGCTTGGGAGGTGTGAATGTTGATGACGATCTTCTGGTTGGGGTACTTCTCGCGCACCGCCGGCAGGATGTCGCCGAAGCAGATGCCCAAGTCGGCCAAACTGCCGCCCTCTTCGTCCTGTCGCTTGACGCGAATGCGCTTGCCTGAGTTCTCTTCGTCCAACTGAACAGAAGAGTCAAAGGAATCCAATGGAGTGGACGGACCTCCACGCCGTGATCTTCGATGCCCGTGTCGTCCTCGTCCTCCGAGCACGTGGTCTTCAGGAGCTCGCCGATCTTCGGCGTCTCGGGCCCAATGCGGAAGGTCAGGAAGCCGACGCTGAAGCACGCAATCATTGGTCGATTCACAAGACGAGAACAAACCGATGCATCCAGTAGAAGAGCGAGTTGAGCGTGTAGTCGCTGATCAGGGCATCGGCCATCTTGCCGCCGGTTCCCTGCGGGAATTGCATCGGGAACGGTCCGAACGGAGTGCCGCCTTGGCCTGAAGCAAAGGGATTGAATCAGGAGAACTCGTTTGATTGTGGACGAACCTTGAGGCGAGAACTCGCCGTTCAGCTCGATGGTGAAGTCGTTGGACGTGGCGTACGTTTGCAGCAGTTGGATCGTCAGGTGCAGGTTGTTCAGTTTGTTCTAAACAATCCAAATGATCGAAGAGATGTGAGCTGAATGGACGCACGAGATCCAGCGACTTGGCCAACGTCAACAAGAACGAAGTAGGCGACTGCGAGCCGCCGGACTGCGGGCACTTGTCGCACGGGCTCGGAGCGTTCGGATCGGCGAAGATGACGTGGTTCGGCGACGGCGCCAAAGCACGAGGACGAGCAATGACCGCGGTGGCGCGCTTCGGTCGAGCGGGGCCGACGGCGCGCTTCGTTGTGTGCGAAACCAACGTGCCGCCGGGGCGGGCCAACGGGCGGACTTCCTGCAACGAGCGATCGGTTGCTTTCGATCGATTGAATTGAAAGGACTCACTTGTCGCGTGACTCCCGACGCCAACACACGCGTGACCTTTCGGGAGTTGGTCGACGACGAGTAGCCGGGCGGCGAGATGTTGTCGCCGCTGTGATCGGCGGGCGGCGCGTCCGGCGGCGGTTGCGGGGCGGCGGGCGCCTTCTCCGCGTACTGGCCGCCCGACTGCTGCGCGGGCGCCGGAGCGGGCGGAGGCGGGAGCGGCGCGCGCGGCGGGCTCACGATCGACGGGCTGGCGTACGGGCGTTGCGGAACCGGGGCGGGCGCCACCGCTCCCTGCTGCTGCGATTGGGAGCCGCCCGTGACGGCGGCCGACTGACCGCCTCCACCGCCTCCACCGCACGAGGACGCGCACTGGCCGCCGCCTCCGGCCAGTTGATCCAAACCGAACGCGCCGGTCGCGATGCTGAGGATTTGGTTCAACGCGATCGTTTGCGGCAGCGAGGTCAGCTTGCTGTTCAGCTGCGTGTTGATGATGTTGGGCAGCTGGCCGCAGATCTGTCCGGGCAGCATTTGGCGGATTTGGCTCGAGATTCGGCCCTGCAATCCCCCTTCTTTACAACCGCTCGCTTTCTCGACTGCTCACTCGGAACTGGCTGTTGGCGATGTCGCCCACAAGGCCGCCGTTCTCGATGTACGCGTCCAAATAGCCCACGGTCACCTGGCAGCTTGCCAATCGGAGCGCCACGCCGCCGGTGGCCGTGCGCTCGACCGTGAGAGCGACGGTCGCCGAGACCTAAACCACCTCTCATTAAAGAAGCCAACGGGAATGAACGCACCTGATGGGCGTTCACTTGAATGATGCCCGTGACGGCGATCGGGATCAGGATGTTGATTTGACCGCCGAGGTTTCCGGTCACTCTGCAACATACAAAAGATGAGGGAAGAATGTGAAGGAAAACGAACCCAATGTCCATGTTCTGCACGGCAATGACGATCTGATTCGGGGGCGCCGGGTAGACGACCACTCGTTGCGGGCAACGATAGCGCGAGACGTACAGGTTGTAAACTTGAATGCAGCCATTGACCTGCAATGTTTGATGGTTAGAAGCCTTTAGTTAAAGAACGAACCTCCGGAATGCACTGTGAGATCGGCGGGATGCGCGCCGAGCGGATCTGCTGGTCGAGGATCGGAGCGATCAGAGTGGACGCGTACTGGAAGCCGCGCTCGTTGATGCGCGCCTTGATGCCCGCGCCGCCGCGTTGGCCGCCCGCCAGGACGGGGTTGAAGTCGTAGCCGCCGCTGGATTGGCCGCCCCCGACGACTCCGACCGCGCTGCCGACTTGCGGCTGGACGGCAACCGGACCGCCGCCGGCGACTCCGTTGCCTCCGCTCTGGATGTTGTAGCCGAAGGCGCGGCCGGGCGCCACCGGGACGGGCCCGGCTTGAGGTCGGAGCACCGGCGCGCCGCGTGCTTGGAACTGCTGCCCGTAGTGCGGCGGAGCGGCGGCATAGCCGACGGGCGTGGGCGCGTGCTGTGGAACGGCCGAGATCACGAGCGAGAGGCCGGCGAGCAGCAGCAGGAGCTGCGATATCTGAAGCAACATTTGAGGTCAATCGTTCTTCCTTTCACTAATCGAATTAATCCCCCTTGCAAGCTGCAGATTGCTCTTTGATCATTGAACAGGTGGGGCGATCAAAGATGTTTCGAAATTTCTTGAAGTCCACTCGCCCCGTGGGCTAATCGTCGGCGTTACGCAATTAAAGACGGCGGAGCCGCAGGGCAGGTGGGAGGGTGGGAAGGAGCGCTGTTTGTTTCTCCGCTGCAGCACACGGGATCCAAATCCAGTTTTTGCCTCAAGGCGAAGGTAACCCGCTTCTCCTGCGCCCAGCGAGCTTCGGCGGTGCGGATTGTCCGCTCACTCGCCTCCGCCCGCCCACCGGCCGGCCGTCTGGAGCGACGCCAACGGTCGTGGAGCGAAAATTTTGAGCTTCGCGTTGACGTTTCGAACCGCCCGCGATCCCCGGCGGTTTGTTTTGACGCCCGGGGCAACGCGGACGATTGAGCCGACGGCGTCGATCCGAAACCGCCTTTTCGTTCGTAGTTTGCTTTGGAATTCGCAAGGAATGAACGGCGGGGATCGGAGGCAACAAAACGATGAGCAACGGAGATCCCTGCGAGGAACCTTCGTTCTTCAAAGATCGCCGCCGTTTTATCGCCGAAGATCGCAGCGAAACGAACGTTCCACTCCGTTCGGTTCAGCCCGCAACGACCTCCGAGTTTATCGCATGCGCGTTTGATCGAGCGGACGGGGATTTTCGAAACGAAACCGTGACCATTTCGCCGGGGGTCGTTTGTTTTGGATCGGAGGAGATAAACTGTGGGTTGAACGGAGCGATCAAATGCGGGTTGAACGAAACGCGAGGGGAAAATGAGCAACGACCAATGGTTCAGAGTGTTTTGAAGAGAAGCAGTCGTGAATTTGCGACAAGTTCTCGAATCACCCTCTGCGTTTACCAGGCAGCTTGCTAAACCCGACGAAATCCAAAGGAACTCACCAAAGCCACGAGATTCCTCATCGTGGCGCTCGAATGGAACGCTCCAGTCGAATCAAACGCACGCTCGAATCAAACGTCTCGACGAAACGCGTTGACGAACTCCCGCAATCGAAAGCGAAACGCCGACGACGAGCAACCGGTTGGTTGGCAACGTTCCTCCGCTTTCCGTCGGCGCGGCGGGTGGGCGGTGGGGTCGAGCGAGGGCGGCGTCGTTCCCGTCCGTCCGGTCCGTCCGTTTCGATTCGCTCGCTGCAACACGCAAATTCCGTTCGTTTATTTGCGCGGTGTGAATGAACACACGACGACGAGCACAGAGGTGTGAGCGAGGAGGCGAGTGGGTCGACCGAGTGTGTTGGAGTAACAAGAGTGTAATCGGAGGAAGGGGCCGGAAACTGACGTGACGTTGCGGGATCCACTCGACAATCACTGCTGCTTCACTCAGCAATCAAGTAAAATAGTTCGTCTCTCGATAAAGCCGCTGCGGAAGCAACTCAATGAACTCAAGCAACAACCCCTCTCAACTCCCAACAAGCACCTGTGAACGATAAGATAACCTTGAACCGGGCGCACAATCGAGTGATCCCTCGCGTGTAGCCTCGAATTTAAGCCGCCCGTCGCCCTCGCTGCACGCTTATCAACGCCGCGCAAAGAAAAACTCGATCCGCCCTCCACTCACTCAACGGTGAGGTGACACGAGAGAGCGGGGAGGGAACGGGCGACGGATGAAGAGGAGGTCCAAATCCCGCCCACATCTGTGATCTTTCGATCGAAAGCGAGCAGAAAAACTCGTCCTTGTGAGCATTGGGAGGCGAGAACTCCCGTGAACAAAGGAAAGCGATAGGTTTGTTTTTATCAACGCTAAACCAAAAGGCAGACAAACGGTAGACTGCTCTGTTAGCAAAAACAATGACTAGCGGATAAAAACGAGCCCGAAGCCCACGGATGGGCCCGCCCCGACGGCTCGAAAGTCCTCGGCCGCACGCTCGGCTTCGTGAACGCCGTGGGCGCCGCCGCGAGCTCATCAATCAGCGCGACGCGACGATCGTCGAGGATCTCCGAATTCGGCGGCGGCGGCGGAAGGGGCGGGCGGGGGGCGAAGGCGAACGAGGTGCAAAGCAGAAGGCAGGAGGTGATAAGTGGGAGCAACTACCGGTTAGTCGAGGCTTGGAAGCTCGATCGTTTGAGTGAGTGCGGGCGGGCGAGCAGGAGGTGAGCGGCGGGCGGCAAGACCGCTCGATCAAACCGAAGGAATCCGCGCGCTCCCCGTCGACTGCGACGCGACGCGACTCGTGGAATCGACGAGCATGACCGCGAGGCCCGGCGGCTCGGAGACAATGGGCGGCGAAAAGAACGAGAAAGATTTGTCGAGGTGATAAGACGGGGCTTTGTTATGAGAAAGGAGGGGATTTCTTTGAAGTGATGGACGTCGTTGGAACAGGGACGAGCGGGTGGAACAGGTAGACCAAAGAGCGATGGGAGCTCAAAAGCTTGCAGTCGAGTCCAATCGCTCGGCTCCTCGACCTGCAGTCCTCCTAGGACAAACACTGCTCCAGCTCCTCTCACTACTACGCCCTCCTTCCCACACTCATCGCACTTCGGCAGATGGCGCGATGTTACGCCATCATAACCGTCGAGCCGCCGAGTTGCAAACTCCAACGCCGCCGCCGCCGCCGTCAGCGCGCGAACGACGACGGCGGGCGGACGGAGCGGAAACGGGCGGCGCGGACGCAAAAAATTAATTGCGAGGCGTCCCGTCGAAAGGAAGCGGTTTGTTGGGGGCGCGCGGGCGGATAAAACGAGCGGAAAGGCGGATCTCCACCACGCAACTCGACGCTACGCGCAACGGAAGACGCCGCGCGGTGGAGGTAAACGTGAAGAAACAGCGGTGGCGGTGACTCTGCGTTGATTCACGTCTTCCGTTAACGTTCACCCGCGTCATAAATCGAGCCAAAATCGACGATGAGGTGGGCGGTGGCGGCGGCGAGTTGCGCGACCCAACCGACGCGAACCGCAAGAACAAAAAGAAACGAGAAAGACGTGGTGGGTGGGTGGCCGACGAGAGAAATGGAGCCTTCAAAGCGTGCGGGTAAGTCGTCGTGGAATATCACGCTCCACGTTCAAACTAGCTACACAGAACACGAAGTTGGAACAACGATCAGAAGCGTCGATTCGTGGGGTTGGCTAGCGTGTTCACGCTTGCTTCTTGAAGAGATCTTCGTGCAAAAACAACGTCGATCTCCTCCTCAAACAATCGTTCGATTGACCGTAAAGTTCGATCGAAGTGTGAAGGAACGTCCAGCAGGTTTCGGTTTGACCGCGCCGCCCATCTTTGCAAATCGTTTCGGTTTCTCGTCGACAATCGTTCGTCCGAACGAAAGCAAATGACGCCAAAGGAAAAGGCGGAGCGAAAGTGCGGTGACGAGAAAACCCGACAACAAACCGTCCGCCACCTTCAATCAACCCGCGACGTTCCGTCGACGGGCGGCGGGCGTCGTCGGGGGCGTCGGCGTCAATTACAAAAAATTATGAGAAGCGCAAGGTCGTGTGCAAGAAACAAGCAGGAAACGAACGAAAAGTTGTTGCCTGTCGATTGGAACGTCGAGAAAGCCGAAGAAGTGACCAGAAAACAACGCAGAGGACGCCGAACCCAACGCCAATCGTCACAAAAAATGAGCTCCACTCCGCTCGATCGTCCCGTTGATTAGCCCAGAAGACGAGCAAAAGATCACAAAAAGTCGCTGCTTTTCAGTGTGAGATCGACGTCGAACGAGACGAGCCGCGCGGTTTCTTCGCGCCGGACCGTGCGTGTGAGAGCGTGAGGAAGGAACGTGAAATCGAAGACGAGGCGAACGGAGCGGAGAAGACGGAGGCGCCGAACCGGCGACCGTCGCCGCGTAATTAAAAAACGACGCAGAAGCCCCGTCGACGCGGTGACTCGCGACGGTCGGCGTGAAGCAACCACGCAGAAGCGGCGGTAACCGAACGAAGCTCTGCGCACGGTGTCATGCGAACCGCCGGACTCCGCGCGGAACGATCCGCTTGCGATGAAGTCACCGAAAAACAAACGGAGTTGTTGCGGATCACCCCACTTCTTTGCGTCGCCTTGTCTCGAAACTCCTCGGCCCTCCACGAAACAAAAAAGCGGCGCGGAATGCAAGCGCGGAAGTCGGGCGAATTTCGCAAATCCGCGCGGAAGCCGCTCGATTTCCGCGCCGTCGGGATCTTCCGCGCGCTTCTGTTCGGGAAGAAGATCCCGCCGCTCGCCGTAGTTTCTGGCGCGCTCTTCCGCGCGGACGGCGGCGGCGTCGGCGGTGAAGGTCGAGAGGTCAACGCGACGAGGCGAGAGCGCGCGCGAAGCAAATCGGCTCACGACGATCCGGAGCAACGGCGAGAGCGGCGCGCGCGGAAGACGTCGCCGCCGCAAAAAAAAACAAGCGGAAAATCCGCGCGGCGTCTCGCGATTTGGAATCCGCGGCGGCGGCGTCGATCCTTCCGCTCGAGCGCGCCGCTTTCCGCCGCCCCGCCGTCTGCTTCGGCGACATCCGCGCTGATTGCAAAAAGAAGACGAGCAGATGTCGACGGAATGCGATGAGACGAGATGAGTAATCCGGAGATCAACGAGTACAGATGCTCCGTAAAACTATACTGAATGAGTAACAAAGATGACGATGAGCAGGAATTCAACGAGAGCGGATCATTATCGAGTGCAACGAGTGAAGTGAATCAAACAGATCTCCAACGAACTAACGAGTTCTTTTGTCAGAATCCAGTCGCTTTTAACCGCAAGATGAATCGAATGGGTTCATTGCAAAGAAGGACGACTCATGAACCGCGAGCAATGACCTTTTCCTTGATTCATACGTCACGAACGCTAATTTGCTTCGCCGTCTCAACCACGACGAGAGAATTCAACATCCCGCAACAGAACGTCATTCCTCTAAAATGAGTCACAAGTCGAAGCTGACAGTCGAAAGGAATTCCGCGCGGAAACACGCGCACGCATTCCGCCGTGAGCCGTCTGGAGTGGCGATCAGCCGACCGAAACGCCAATCAGTTTCTGCCGGCCACTCCGAACGACCAAGCGATCGGAAGAACGAGAAGAAGACGGCAACGCGTGACCGATCGGCGACAAGCGGGCGTCGTGTTTGTTCGAACACGAAAGGAAGCGAGCCGTCGTCCAGACAAGGAATGGGAGTAAAGTGGCGGCATCGAAATTGGCCTCATTGCTTGACAGAACGATCGAAAGATTGTACAGAGAGGTGGCTCGCGTTGATTCAAATCGTCATCAAAAAGAGAGTCACTACCGCTTGCTGCAAGGTTGCAGAAGCCAAAAGCGGGACTCGTGGCGAGCGATCACTGCTGGATTTCTTGTTGTTGTTTGTTCTTCGGTTCAATTCAACGACCGCAATACAACGACCGCAATTAATCGCCGCTTTGATGCCGTTGCTCGCAACATTCCCGCCTTCCACGAGCAACCGGCGGCACAGCGGGAAGCCGCCCGCCGAGTCGGGTCGAGTGGAACAGATTAAACGCAAACACGCGACGATCTCGCGGCTTCTTCCCCCGAGCGCCGCTTGAACCCGTCGGTTTTTATGGCGGCCGGTCGGTGGGTTGAACCCGTTCGGTTCGATTAGGAGGTTGCAGACAAGAGAGAGTTCTCGCATGAGTTCTCGTTTAGTCGCTCTTGGACGCTCTCGGAGTCTTTTTAAAAAAGAGTCCCGCTTGAAGCCAATCCTTGCAATAGTATCCCCCTATGGAATGCATCGCTTCACTCTTCGAATTCAAAGAACAAAGAAAAGACCTTCAAAAGATGAGATCATCGCGTGTTCCAGTCGCTGCAAACTCGTTTTGGCTGCGGGAATCGACGCGCAATCGCCACCTCGACTGCCGGTCGGCGTTCTTTTTAGTTTGGCGCCGCTCCAATGGGCAAACGAGCGAATTGGGCATCTCGCCGGCATCGCGCTGTCTGCCGCCTGTTTGCCGACAGAAATCAATGAGCCGCACGCGTTCGAGTCATTGTTTTGGGAAGAAGACGGTGCACAATCTTCTGCTTTTATCCTTCCGCACATTTCTGCTTTGAGATGCTCGGTTTGTTCCGCGCGTTCCTCCTTTCGGCTGCTTCGCTCGGCTCGCTCGGCTTCCTTCGGTTGGGGACCGTAAAGCTTGCCGCCGGACGGTCGCAATTGATCCGCGACACGACGATTAACGAGAAGATGCGTGGGCGCGTGGGTGGCTGGCGGCGGAGATCCGCAAAAGGCGCCCAAGACGCGAACAAGAAACGAGTTTTTTAAACCGCGCACCCGAACGAGACGCCCGAGCGACGTCGTTCGCCGCCGCCGCCGCTCCGTCCGCTCGCTGGCTGCGCACCTCGCCTCGACGAGGAGGACCCCAAATTACGTAAATTGGATGGAAAATCCGAGCCGCGCCGCCCGCCCCGACTGTGACCGTCGCGTTTTGATCGCTGATTACGCGCATAACAAACAACTACGAGCAATCGGAAGGGTGAATGAGAGGAGTGACTCGAAAAGCTGATAGCTGCCTTGAGATAAAGTGGATTTGGAACGGTATGTGAAGACGAGCGCATCAGAAAACGGCAAGACAAAACAATCACAGTGAACATCGCCAAAAGCCCCACCATAAACGAAAAAGAAGAAAGTGGAGCGAATTTTACGAAAGCGCTGCATTGCACAAGCGAGCCGACGGGCGAGCCGGACGAGGGGGCGAGCGAAACGAAAAGAAGCCGCGGAGGCGAACGGCGGCGATCGGAAGTGAAAGCGAACGGACGGAAGCCGCGAGTGCTCACCGCCGCCGGGCGCTCGGGCGTCCGGCGAGCGGAGCGGGAGATGAGCAAGCGGAAAGGAGGAGGAGGAAGGAGCGAGTGAGAGCTTTTTGGCGTTGGTCATTTTTGGAAGCAAAAAGGAAAGAAGCGTTGCCCTCCGCCTTCTTCCTCGTTCGTCTTGTTGACATAAACCAGTTTGGAGGCGAAAGAACACGACCGAAAACATTCGAAACAGAATCGTCATCGCCGCGTGTCGGCCGGCTGGCCGATCGGCTCGGAAATCCGCCGGCGATTCCGGACGAGCGATCGAACGACGTCCACTTTTTAGTTTTCGGCCACAAAAACCAGCAAGCGAACTGGTTTTTTTCCCATGCGAGTGATCGGTAGACGTTCGTGGTGGTCGAAACGTTCAGGGGTGGAAGCGACGGGAGGTCGTCCGGAAATATCGAGCGATTGAAATGCGGCGATTAGCGGCACGGGCGAGCGGGTGAGTAAGTGAGTCATCGCTCATTGAAATTCAGAGCCAGTGAGAGGAACACAAACCCGAGTGACAACAAGAACGCAAACGAGTAAGCCCTCCATTTACTCGATTTGAACGCTTCTCGTTCAATCAACCGACTGCATCTGCAGAATCCCGCCATTAGCTCTTCCGCCTACCCGCACGCCATCAATCACTCGCTCGCTCGTTTGTTAACGACGACGTACACAAACGAGTGCAAAAAGGAGTGTGTTGCAGGCGGGATGCGGAGGAGGGCGCGGAGATGTCCGCCGAGTAAAAAGAACGACGACGAATCGCCGAAGGAAGAAGGAGAAGGCGGACGAGCCGGAGGATTGGGAGCGAGTTCACGCACGGCGCGTCATCGCCGCCCGCCGAAATCCACACGCCGCGTGTTTTTTTTACGAAAAAGCGGATCGATGACACGAAACACGCGCCCGCCCGCCCGCACGTGCCACTTTCGAACGAGTGGGAGGAGGGTTGTGCAATCGACGGCAAGGAGAAAGGAATGCACTGAACGGGCGGCATTCGAACGTTGGGGCGTGTTGGAAGCAATGAGGATAGTCAGTGCGTTGTGGACGGCGAAAGAACGCGTACGAATTTTGGTTTGCGAGTGGTTCGACTGGACTCGCCGGTACCTTGGTTTCGTCATCCTTCGTTTTGGGGAGAGCAGTGTTTAGCGTCTCGCTTGCAGTTGTACAGCTGGCGCGTCCCCCGACCTTTGATCCCCAGAAAGACGCAATCACCGATCAGCTCGATCGACGCCCCACCCAGCGAGGTCCGCACTACTCGAGCTGTGGGAACTGGAGGCGGTTTCTCATGTGCCGCGGCAAACGCGAGCGGCGCGGGTGGGCGCGTGAGTCAAAGGGGAGCGAATAAAAGCGGGCTGGAGTCCTCGCCGCTCATCCCCTCTCACTCTCCAACTGCCGCCTTGTGCTCGTCTCTCTGACCAGTGAGGAAAGTGAGCTGTTTTCGTCGAGCACTCCAGCGACTAATTCTTGTTGTCCAAATTTCTTGCAGTCCGTTATTCCGCTCACCATGTCCACGCGCACCTGCTACCGCTGGGAGGTCCCCGACTTCCGCGCTCGTGTGGAAGGAGCTGCAGTTGGTGAGAAGTGGAACAGCGATCCGTTCGACGTCAACGGACTATCGGGCGCGGAGTTCCAACTGGTCTTTGTGCCAAAAACCGACGCTCCAGGCCGTGATGCATCGAGTAGTTTCTATTTGAAGTGTCTCTTTCTTGACGACTACACGGCCGCTTGCATCCGTTTCAAGCTGTGGTCTGAGAACGAGGCCAAAGACAAAGCCTACGAATACGGTACGTTCAAATCGCGGCAAGTATTCTAAGACAGTTCTTGCAGCGTGCGTAGAGGACTTCACGGCGGAAGAAGAGGACAAATTGGGCGCAGACTATTTTCTCCACAGCTACCAAGACCATGCGGGAAGCGGCACGTTGTTTCTTTGTTGCGAGATGGGAGTTTTCGACAGCGTTTCGCTCCCTCCTCATCCGCAGCGTCAAAAACGCAAGCGGCTTGCAAAATTGGGGGAGAAAACGGCTGCGATGTTTGGGGACGAGCAGTTCGCGGACGTCGAGCTGCACGTCGATGGACGGGTGTTCAAGGCGAGTTCTCTTCCTTTGGTCTTAAATTCTTTCTTTCTTCGTTCCCCGAGATCGTTGATAATGGAGAGAACCCACTGATTCTTCTCACTTCCCGACCATTCACCTTCTTGTTTGCAGGTTCACAAGTTCGTGCTCATTTCCCGCTCCGACTACTTCAAGCGGATGTTCACCCACGACACGAAGGAGAAACGGATGGGAGTGGTCGAAGTGAAGAACTCCGAGGCGGGAGTGATCGAACAAGTCCTGAAGTTCATGTACACGGGCGATGTGGACGCTCTGGTCTCGTGTGCTCGAGATCTCTTGCCCGCCGCCGACTTTTACAATCTGGAGCTGCTGCAGGCGAGTTCTCTCACTCTTCTTCTCTTCAACTGGCTTGCAGGAGATGTGCATCGACTCGATCCTCGAGCACCTGTCGCTGGAGAACGTGCTCAACTGCCTGCAGCTCGTCCTCGCCCTCGAGCACCTCAAAGACGTCAAGGCGAAGGTGCTGAAGTTCGCGAAGGAGAACGCGCGCGCGATCGTCGAGCAGCCCGAGTGGACCGATGAGTTCATCGTCCAGAATGGAAGCCTCGTCAACGAGTTCGTTAAAGCCGCTCTCCCCTGATGTGTTCCCTTCTTTTATGGTTGTAAACGAGTTTTGTTTGTAATAAACTTTGAGGGAAAGCCCAGTGGATATTTACCGTCTCAAAGAAATGTGGTGAAGGCTCGATCGGGAGCAGAAAGCAAGAGGACAGCGTCAGTCAATGAAATTCGCGCTTCTTTCATTCAGTTTGCGGCAGACGTCGCAAACACGCGGTCTTCGCTGCTCGGCGATCCAACGGCGATTGGAGCCACTCAAACGAACGGAGAAGAAAAAGTTTGCATAGGGAACGCCGAGAAGCTGCTCGATGCGAACGCCGAATTTACGTGGCAAAGCTGGCGGCAGAACCGACTTGCTTACTTGCTTTCGACGGATGACTCGGCAACCGGCGGCTCCCCCACTCCACGACGAGCGAAATGGACGGCCGTTCTGCTGCTGGACTGCTCGTCGTGCTGCTCGTCGCCGCTTTGTGCCGCTGCGGCGACCGACTGCTTCAAGCTGCAGGACGGCGACACGTGAGTCGCCCCGTCCACTCTCCCACTCACCCGTTCTTGCAGCGTCTACAAGCCGGTCGAGGGCTGCACTTCCGCCAGTCAGACGTTGGAGTTCCCGGGCACCCGTCTCTCGTTCATGATCGTCGCTCGTCGCGACAACGATTACAGCGACGCCATGCATCGGTTGGTTCGGCCTCCTTCTCGCCGCCGTTCACCTTCGTTTCAGCGGCTCCCTTGTGTTCGGCACTTGCAACTACACGGCCACGTTCAACTCCTACAGCGGATACTTCTTTTTGGAGGGTGAGAGTGAGGGGAGCATCAAGGTTCATCGTTCTTCTGCAGAGAAACTCGCGTCAATGGCCGTCGGTTCGATCGACAACAAGGGGATCGTTTTCGACAACGGCATCTCGAAATCGCTGCCGATCCCTCGTCCCGACCGCTGCTCCAACAACGGCGTTCGAGACCTCGGAAACGGAAAGTCCGCAGTGAACATCACGATGCAGTGGGACACCCCGACTTTCAAAGCCGACTTCCATTTCGTGAGTTCTCCGCCCTCTTTTGAGTCTCCCGCTTCTTTAGATGAACGCGACGCCCGCCGAGATCAAGATCGAAAACAAAAAAGAAGACGGCGGCGCGTCGTGGTGGAACAGCCCGTTCCGGATTCATTTCATCGGCTTCGGGATGTGAGTGGACCGGGGCGCCCTCTGTTCATCGCTTTCTTTGCAGCCTGCTCGCCTTTCTCCTCCTCACCTCGGTGATCGGCGGCGTGTGCTGCTGGCGCATGAAGAGACACGAGCGGGCGACCGGCGAGGTCCTCTCGGCGGCCGGACCGCAGCGGGCGGTCGTCTTGCTGCCCGCGACGGTCGTGATGCAGTCTGCGGAGGTCGAGAGCAAGTGATCTCACTCGTTCTTTCTTCTTTTGTTTGCTCTGCGGTGGTCGGGAGCTGGAATAAACTCTCTTCACTCTTTGAGGTGGAAAGCCGCAGACATCCCCAAGGAAGGCGGCCGGAGAGAAGGGTGTTGTGAGCAAGGAAGAGACCAGCTGTTCGGAACCAGCGGGCGGCCAACCCGCCGGTCGACCGGACAAGAAGGCCGTTTTCGTCCCCCGGCAGTTAGGGCCCAGAACGAATAAACCGACGTCCAGCTCGAGTGTCTCTTGTTCCAATCACCCAACCAACGGGCAGCCGGATCTCGCGCAACCCACTGGTGGACCCGACCACTTCAACGGGAGCTTCATTACAATCACGGCTCTTCCTTCGGTTGTCGACTGCCGCAACGACGAGAAGTTAATTCGAGCGTGCAGTGATCGGAGGAGAAGAAGGCGGAAAGCAGGCCGTTCTCCTCTCCTCCGCCTCAAGCGTAAACTGCACTCTATTCGGTTTATTCTATGCGGCGTGTTCGGCCGCTCGCTGCCGCCTTATGGCGCCATCCGCAGCGACTTCCGGTCGGCCTTCTCGCCCGAGTGTTGTGCGGAAGACGCGGCCGTTGTTCGCTTCGACCGTCTCTTCCGCCCACTCGTCGGTTGAGTCGTCTTCTTGCCGACCGCCGCCCGCCGCGTCTTCCGTTTGATTCGAGCAGCGACTCGCCGCAGCCGCGCGGTTTGTTCGCGCACAGACGCTGAAGAACGAGCGATTGGATGAGCGGAGAAGAAGACTGCACTAATGGACTCACACGAAACGCCGGCCGGTCGGTCGCCTCGGGGAAGCTCTTCCGCACGTGTGCCGCCCACAACTCGTCCAGCCGCTCCTCCAGTGCGAGGGGAGCGTCTACGGGAGTCTTCCGGCCGCCGCTCGTGCAGAACTCGAGGACGGGCTGCAGCAGGCGGAAGGCGCCCTGCAATCGGTCGATGGGCGGCCACTCACGATCCACCCCGTTCCGAAGCACTCGCCGGCAAAGGAGCCGCAGCGAGGGCACTCCAGCCGGCGGCTGCGGGGCTCGACGGCGCCCCGCGAACACCCGCGTCCGCCCCGTCGAGCTGCGCGCCGTCGGGTCGGCGGCCATCCGGACGGCGGGCGAATCGAAGCAGCGACCGACGAACGCGGCGGCCGGGGGCTTCTGCACTCCGCTGCTCCGTTCAAGCGGGGGCGCGCATATGCGGTTGGGTGTTTGCTCGTAACAGGCGGTTCCCACTGCTCTTCTGTTTATTGCTGGGGGATCAACAGTCGGCTGGCTTCCCACGGTCTTTCGAACGGACGGCGGAAGGCGGCTAGGAGGTGATGAAGGTCGATGGCCGGCTCCTGTTGTCCAACTTTTAATATGAGATCGTTTCGATGCGCATTCGCTGATGAATCGAGCGGCAAGAGAAGAGGATGTAAAGGGAAACGTCGACCGTGGGTTGCCGGACTGCCGGTTGGTCGGGAAGTGAGAGTCGTGGGTAAGAGAAAGAACAACTGCTGGACGGACAAAGAAGCGGGAATTTGCGGGCAAGCGGATAAAGTCTGCTTTCGTCCGCCGGCACATAAAGTCGAGAACTAACAAACGGGCCTCGCAAATCCGTGTCTACTGTGCGTCATCCACTCGAAAGAATCGGCAGTCGGGTTGCACACCTGATGACAGCAACTTCAACCGAAAGACTCGAATCAAGACTGCTTCCTGTTATTCAACTTCTCCGAACACCCCCTTCCGCTCCCCCAGTTGGCAGCTCATCTCCAAGAATCCACGAAGAAGCGTTTATTCATGACATTCGGGCGCCGCACTCGAGACACTCGTGTCTCAACGCCAAGCAGAGCGATCGGTGCTGATTGGGCGCGTGGGCGGCGAACTCGTGCGGGTAGAAGGCGGCCAGCTCGTCGCGCACCTCGGCGAGCAGACGGCCGAGGTGGTTGGCGCCCGGGAAGGAGGCGGCGAGCAGCGCCGCGCGGGCGGTCGGCGGGCACGCGGCGCCCCAAAAGCCGTCCGCTTCGACGGCGAAGACGAGCCGCTCGCCCCGCGTGCTGAAGAGGGCGTCTCGCAGCTGCGGCGTGCTCTCGAACTTCGCCGAGAGGATTCGCTTCATCACCTGCAGTAGATGGGGGTCAGTCGGTTGGTCGAGAGGAAGAATGGAGCGCTTCGAGCACGACCGAGGAGTCCGTTGCCTCCACCACCCACTCACCCGCAGCTTCTTCTTCCTCCAGCGACGAGCGCGTCCGGTCGTGGGCGGAAGGACGAGACGCGCCCTCCCCGCGAGCATCCCGGCCGAGATGCTGCTCGACAGGCTCCAGTGCTGCAGCTCGGGCGAGCGAAAGCAGCGGCCCATCTCCCAACAGTACGCGTGCATGACCGTGCGGAAGAAGTGACCTGGAAGTATTGATTTGTTGCAAAAGTTCTTGGGCACCCTGGCACGAAAGAAATCGTCCCGAACACTTCGTTCGCCCCCTTTTCGTCCCCGCCGACTATTTTTGCTTCATTTACACGGAGAGTGCCCAAAAACTTTTGCAACAAACCAATAAAGATCGTTTAGCCAAAAGGAGTCGTTGTGCGTATGAACGAGTTCAGCTGCCCACTCAATCGAAGCCTTCCATGCAGCAAACAGAAGCAAGCGAACGTGAAACAAAAACCACTTGACGGGGCAGACTGTAGGATCCCGTCCGGAATCGAGTCAACACGCAGTCTTCTCTCCGCCCGGCCGTTTTCGCCCGTTCACAATCGTCCACCAATTAGTATCGTTCAAGCTTTAGGTACGCTTCTTGTCGACAAGGAAAGACTTGAACGTGTGGGAACAAATTGACTGCCGCGAGCCGGACAGACCAGCGATTTTTCTTTGACTGTTTAGAGAAAGCAGTCTTGAGTCGTGGATCGTCCCCAACCCACGCCATCCCTGACTTGTCCCACTCCACGCACGCACTTACGTCGGTAGAAGAAGGCGGTGGGGCTTTTGAAGTCGGGGCTGAAGACGCACTGTCGATCGCCGAATGGCCGCACGCCCGCGCCCCCGCCGTCCAGCAGGCGAGGCGGCAGGGCCGTCGGATCGATCGCGCCGTTTTGTTGCTCCATTCGGAAAGAACTGAGGTGTGTAGAGAGGGGTGAAGGCAACCAGGTGTTGTTTAATAAAAGAGAACTCCCCTCAACAGAAGCCGACGACCACGCCTTTCGCAGCGAAACGCCCGAGCAGTCAGAGGCGGCCGACTTCTGTAACGAGCGGTCGCCTGAACGGTTAACCACTGCGATCAAACCGACCCGGCCTTCAGCGGCCGTTGCGAGAAGACAGAACGAGTGGGAAGCGAGCAGAGAACACGCGTCTTCTGATCAGCTCCTCTAATGATTCTTCGGCTGCAGACATCCGTTCGCTGCGGTGTCCGTCTTTGCCTTCCTTGCTCGTTCCAACTCTCGTTACTCCACCAGGATGATTGCTCGCCCCCAGGACGAAGAGCGGCGGCGTGCATAATCGAATGCGGTCGGTCGGTCGAGTCCAACGGCCAGCGGGCGTTCCCACCGTCGTTTCGGTTGCCGAGCGCAGTGGCCGTCGGCCTGCTTCTCACGATCGTTCGATTTAATGCGCAAAGGAGCAGGGAGTCACAGCAAAACGGAAGTTTTCGACCTGCCGCCGCTGGTTTGCACATGCAGGCGAACACTCTGCTCCGGTGGACGCCCACGAGGAAATCGGCCGCCTCTTCGAAAGCTACTAAATGTGAGCGGTCCCGAACGAACACTCGTAGACTGGCGGCAGCCACTCCCTCCGCCCAAGCAAGCAAGCAAAGCTTCATTATTTCCGTCAACATCCGGTTCATTGGTTCAGTGAGCGGCGTACTCGTGCGGGTAGAAGACGCCGAGTTCCTCGCGCACCTCCACGAACAGGCGACCCGAACGGCGGGCGCCCGCACACGAACGAGAGCGCAACGCCGGCCGGTCGTCCAGCGAGCAGCCGGCGTCCCAAAAGCCGACCAGCTCGCCCGAATCGGCGGGCAGCTCGCGCCGCGTGCAGAAGAGGGCGGCGCGCAGCTGCGGCGTGCTCTCGAACTTGGCCCGCAGCACGCGTTTCAGCACCTGCAACCGACGAGCGGGAGGAGTCGTCTGTTTGACCGAACAGCGGCCACCTACCAGCAGCCTCTTCTCCTCCCACCGCTCGGCGACTTCGGCGGTGGGCGGAAGGACGAAACTCGCCCTCGCCCTCAGCGTGCAAGGCGTGATGTCCGACAGACTCCAGTGCTGCAGCTCGAAGGAGCGGAAGCAGCGGCCCCGCTCCCAGCAGTACGCGTGCTGGGCCGTACGGAAGAAGTGACCTGCAACGAGTGATTCGTGAAGGAGGAGCTGTTCGGGAGTGTGGAAGGCAGCTGACTCGAAGAGCCCGTCCTCCGCCGGCAGTCAAACGAAAGCAGTTTTAGGTTAAAGCTTATTATTAATCCGCCCTCTCGCTACCCCTTCCCACTCCAAAGCGGGCACTCACGCCTGTAGCAGAAAGCGGTCGGGCACTCGTAGTGGAGGCTGGAAATGAACCGCTTCGTGCAGAACGTCCCGTCCTCGTACACCAGACACGGCGGCGGAGGAATTGCGGGGAACGTTTCGTTCAATCGCTCCATTTGGAAGAAGCGGGGGCAGTCGAGTGTTGTCTGTGCAGGTGGGCGGAAGTCCACGGTCCGCTCTGTCCGGCCACCCCAAACGACTCATAAATCAAATGGTGAAGCGGCCGTTAACGAGCTAATGGCTGTGGAGTCCTTCACCAACCGCTGCCTTTTTCCACCGCATTCAATAAACGGCCAATGAACGGGCTTGGGAACGCTGCTCGTTCAGCCACACCCGACGGTTGGAGAGCAAAAGAAATGATCATTTCTCTTTGCTCGAGCAGTCCAATTGTCTTGCACCCTCCAAACTAATCGCTCCGCTCCTTGCAGCCAAGAATGAACGGCCCGGTCTTCGGCCCGCTCACCGAAGCGGAGGCCAGACGGCGGGAAGTGGAGCGACTGCAGCGCGAATACGACCGCCTCGGCGCCGACGCGCTGCCGGAGGTGATGCGGACGGTGGGCGGCGAGGAGTTCGTGCCGTTCTTCGCCAGTGGTGCGTCTTCTCCAACTTCTTCCGGCTGGACGCGCCGTTCGTGCACAAGGGCGAGTGTTCCGTCGAGTCCTCTGTTGAATGCCCGTCCTCTCGCTGCAGGCTGGCGCTTCCACACGGCCGAGCACGCGTACTACTGCGCCGCCGCCCACGTGCACGACGACCGCCGCTTCGCCGCCGCCATCGCGAGCGGCTGCTGGTCGGCCGGCGAGGTCAAGCAGCGCGCCAAGCGGCTGCGCCACGGGCCCGCCGACCCCTTCAAAATGAAGGAGTGGGCTGAAACCAAGTACTCGGTGAGTTCCGTGCTTGGCTGCTGTTTGGGGAGCGGTGAGAATTGCAGAAGAGAAAGTGTCTGACTTTTCGCGGGAGTATTGGTGCAAACAACGTTCCTATATCTATGCGTTTGTTTGCAACGATTCCCTCTAAACTGTCCTTTTGTTCACGGCCTTTCATTTGACCACTCATGGGGAGGGGGTGGGATGACTCGGAGGAACGAGGACTGAACAGAGGAGTCCTGATTTCTACCCGTTTACGACCGAATGAGCGGCTCTAAATTTGTTCACACTCCGACCGGCCCGTTTGTTTCTCTGCTCTCCGGCCTCCCGACTGCTCATCAGAACTTCACACAACCCATTCACTCACTCGTCCCTATTCCCTAGATGATGCTGGAGATCCTGCGCTGCAAGTTCGGGCAGAACGAGCGGGCGCGTCTGGCGCTGCTGTGGACGGGCGGGCGGCCGCTGGTGGAGGCCGCGCCGCACGACCGCCAGTTCGGCGTCGGGGTGGGCGTGGAGCGGCCGGAAGATCGCGAGCGCCTCCGCGACCCCCGCAACTGGACGGGCACCAACCTGCTCGGCCACCTGCTCGCCACCGTCCGCCGCGAGCTCGCCCTCACGCACCCGCTCGAGGCCGAGATCGCGCCCACTCTGCGGCGCCCGGGACCTCCCGTCGCCATGGATGCGGAGGGGAGTGACGACGAGTGATCGTGGACGTCTTTGAGGTTACTTTTGTCTCGATTGTGTCGACGAATAAATTGTGGAGCGGGTGTGTAAAAAGAAAGAAAGTAGTAAGACGCCCGGTCGTTGACTATGAAGATTGGAAGTGTTTTCTGCAGAACGGAGAAAGGAAGAAGCGGGTGTCCAATCGTGTCTTTGTGAACAAAACCGATCGACGGGACGAAGGGAAAGGCGGTCAACGGCGATCTAAACAGCGACGGCAATCTTTTTTGCGTTCGACTCATGCCGTTTGTGATCTTCCTTCGATGACTGTCTCACTTGCAAGCTATAGGGTTGAATCGATTCGCATTCGCGTCTTTCTACCGAACAACTACTCTCTCTTTTGTCGTTGCTGCAGTCGTTTAACCGCAAAAACCCTCGTGTTTCAGACGCGCTTCCCACCAGAAGGCAAAAGCGGCCCGCATTAATTCAATGTGATCGCCCGTGGGTCAGAGCGGAACGAGCAGGTTCTCACCGCTACTCAACCGAGAGCATTGGAATGCTGTCAACAGCAGAGCTCTCTTCATGTTCTCGCTTCACAAATCCTACGGCTCAATCGTCAAGTAGTCGCTCCGGAATGTTCCGCCGGGTCGACCACTCGCTGCTGCCGATCGATCCGAAGGACTCGTGGCCGGAGCAGCAGTCGGAGCGGCAGGAAGTGGAGCGAATGCAGCGGGAGTTCGACCGGCTGCCCTCGAACGCCCTGCCGCGCGTGCTGCGGACGGTGGGCGGCGAGGAGGTCGTCGTGTTCTTCCGCTTCGGGTGCGTCTTCTCCAACTTCTTCTGGCTGGAGGCGCCGTTCGAGTTCGAAGGTGAGTGATTGCTTTCTTTCGAATGTTGATGTGAGCAATGGTAAATCAGTCCGACTTGAGTTGCTGGGCTGCCGGTAAACTCGAATCAAGGCTGATGTTTATTGCTGCAGCTTCTCCTTGTTCACTCCGACTGCTCGGGGCGAACGGGCGGCTTTTGTCCGTTCGCCCAGTGGGTCGGCCGCTCGCTCGTCCTCGTGCAGTCGGTCGTTTTCTTGCTCACAACAACTCCCCAGTCCGCGCTTGCAGGTGAGCGGTTCCACACGGCCACTCACGCCTTCTTCTTCGCCGCCGCCCGCCACTTCCGCCTCGACGATTTGGACCTCCGCATTGTGGCGGGCGGCTGGCGGCCGAAAGTCGTGAAGCAGCGAGCCGAGCGCGCAATCCGCGACCCCCGCATCGACCCGAAGAAGCGGGAGGAGTGGGAGCGCATCAAACACGCCGTAAGTGTGGGGATCTCGGCCATTCAGTTCTCTCCAGAAGCTGCTCGAAGTATTGCGCTGCAAGTTCGGGCCGAACGAGCGGGCGCGTCTCGCCCTCCTGTGGACGGGCGGCCGGCCGCTGGTCGTCGCCGCGCCCACCGACCGGCAGCTCGGCGTGGGCGTCGGCTGCGAGACGGCGGAGGACTGCCGCCGACTCCTTGATCCTCGCAATTGGAGGGGAACGAACCTGCTCGGGCACCTCCTCGCTCTCGTGCGGCGGGAACTCGCCGTCGCCCACCCGCTGGAGGCGGAGATTGCTCCCACGTTACGGCTCTCGCCCGCCTGTCCGATTTGTTCGGTCCATGATGACGAGTGATTGCTTCTCTTGTGGTGCAATGAGTAAACGACCGTTGTTGTGTCGAATGGGTTGCTCGCTGAACTGCAGGGCGCGGGCTGTAGTAAACAGAAAGCAAGGGGGACCAGAGGAACAAGAAGCGCGCCAGTGACCACTCTTCTCTGCGCATCCGAAGGAAGAGTAAACAAACGCGCAGACTCTCCGCTCGCTCGCAGCACGCAACGAATTTGCATGAAGAAATGGACGGAAGACGGAGGCGAGGGCGAGTCAGCGCATTTCTTCGTTCCGCGCTCTCTGCTCGTCCCGCCGCTCTTCGCTCGTCTCCGCCGCCCCGATGGCCCGTCTGCTCTTCGCCGCGATCGTGGGCGTCGTCCTGCTTGCCGCCTCGCTCCAAGTCGTCTCCGCCGTCAAGTGCCGCATCAACAGCAGCGGGCAGAACACCATGGACTGGCAGGAGTTGGACGGTTGCGCATCCTGCTACTTCAACAAACGGAGCTACGAGTTCCGCTGCTGGGTTCTTGTGTGAGTGCTCCCTTCCTTCCAATCAAACACACCAGTTTACAGCGTGAACAGCTGCCACCTTCCTGACACCGATCCCTGCGGTTGCACGAAGGACTTCTGCACCGACCAATACACGACTACCGCTGCGCCGCCGACCATCGCTCTTCCGCCTCCGCCTCGTATCTTCGCTCCTCGGACCGCGCCGCCGGTCGCCGTGCCTCCGCCGACCATCCGCTCTTCGCCGGCTCCGGCGGCTCCGACGACCTCCGCGGCCCCCACGACGTCCGCCAAGAGCCCGACGGCCGCCCAGCCGCCCGCCAAGCAGTCCGCGCACTGGAAGGCGCCGGAGATGCTCACGACCGTCGGACTGCTCGTGACGGCCGCCTTCGTCTGAGCGCCCACAAGTTCCTTCCTCTACTTTGTGGTCCCTCTTGTCTGTCCCTTTCCCCTTTGTTCGCGCAATAAAATCCGATGGAATCCTTTCGTTTGCCCGAGCTGAAAGAAGACGAACGGCTTCGACCTCCCGCCGTCTCTCTTCGCAAAACGAAGTGGATTGCTGGGGTTTATTCAGTGATCTTCGATTAGGAAACTGCGTCAAAAGCAGTCAAGAGTTGTGGTCGACGGGTGAGCGGAAGGCGCCGCCGACGAGCGAGAAAGAAGAAGCGGGCAGTCAGACGGGGATCACCGAGAAGTCGTGCAGTTCACACAAGAGAACGAAGAAACATGAGCAGCACTGAGAGCGCATTGTTTGATGTTCCCTTCTGTCGTTGCTGGAAGGGGTGATCCACAGGTCAGTTCGAAGAAGAACAGTGAGAAGCCTTTAATGACGGTGGATAAACATTCCTTAACCAAACAGCGTTCTTTTGGAGGCATAAAGTGAGAGGAGGCTGTAAAGAGGAGCAAACTAAAGAACAAACGGATACTTTTCGTTACAAAACAGGCCCCGACTGGACGTCGACAAGGCGACATGGCGGTTTTGTCAAGAGTCGAAGCAACTAAAAGAAGGCGTGAGTGATCGCCCACTCTTTTCGACGACTCACTCAAAAGAAGCGTGATTGAGCAAGGATCTCTGACGAGCTTTCCGATACCACTCGGATTTGACGGTCTCCTGCAAACTTCAGGCTATCGACGAAGAATGCCCGACTCACAAGTGACGTCCATCTCTTGTCCACAAAAGCAGGCGGCGGAGCGGTCTTTAGATTTCGAGCGACAACTCGACGCCAGACAGCAGCCTCGAACAGACGGCCGCAGCCGCCGAGCGACCAGTCGGCCGTCCACTGTGCTTGGGGGCCGCTCCTTCTACCTGCTCGTAGCGGTGATAACCCGTTCATTTCCATCTTCTTTCTGCCCCGTTCTCACGCATATTCGCCGATGATTTGTGGCCGGGGAAGCGGGCGGAGCGCTGGCCTGCATTAATTTAATGAGTTGTGGAGCGGAACGGTCGAGGTTCCCAGCGTCGTTTTGTAGATTGCTTTGAGATCGGCAGGTGTCAACCGTCTTCTAACGATCGTTCGCATTGATGAACCAACCAGCCGGGCGAGCGTCGATTCCCTGCGTGCACGGCAGCAAGCAAAAGCCGAAAGAAGACGACTGACAGCAAGTGGTCGTGTTCGAAGCAACCGTCATGCGTTCACAGACTTTTCCTCGTTTCTCCGACGACTTGAACCACCCATAGGCGAGTGCAACGACGTCACTCCAATGAACGCGCAAATGTTTGCACGAGGAACGACGAGGAGCTGCTCGATTCAAACGGCGAATTTACGTGTGAAGGCGGGCAGCTGGAGCGGCAGCTCACTCGCTCTCGGCGGACGACTCGGCAATCGGCGGCTCTTCCTCCCCGACGAGCAAAATGGACGGCCGTTCTGCTGCTGGACTGATGCTCTTCGCCGTGCTCCTCGTTGCTGCTCCGCGCGCTCGTGCCGCTGCGACGACCGACTGCTTCCACCAGGAGGCCTCCCGCATGTCAGTTTTCGACCCGCACTCAACGAATCACGTCCGATCCTGCAGTTTCTACAAGCCGGTCGAGGGCTGCACTTCCGCCAATCAAGTGTTGGAGTTTCCGGGCAGCCGACTCGCGATTGACATCGTTACGCGCGGTGGAGAGTGGAGCAAGCCCATGCATCGGTTTGTTCGGCCGTCTACTCCTTCTCCGCAATCCGCCTTCGTTTCAGCGGCTCTCTCGTGTTCGGCACTTGCAACTACACGGCCACGTACCACTCGGGCGACAACATCTTCAAGTTGCAAGGTGGGAACGCAAAGGCCATTCGAAAGCAACGGTTTTCTGCAGGAACCAAAGTCCCGTCGATGGCTTCCGGTTCGATCGGCAACGACGGGATCTTTTTCGACAAGCGCATCTCGAAACCGCTGAAGATCCCCTTGCCCGGCCTTTGCTCCATGGGCATCCGAAGTGTCGGGAACGGGAAGTCGTCGGTGAACATCACGATGCAGTGGGACGTCCCGACTCTGGCCGCCGACTTCATTTTCGTGAGTTCCCTTCCATTTCTCTCCTCCATGCTGCTTTCAGGACAATGCGGTGGGCAGCGGATTGGTGAGTGGAGCGGACGGTGTCGCGTACGCTCCGACTGGGCAGCGTTTGGACGGTCCAAAGGGCGGGGATCGGAGGATCTCCTCGTGGGTAGACGGCCGAGCACGAACGGATTTGGAGGTTTATTGAGGACGAACGATCGGTAGTAATAAAAGAGGGACTGGCCCCTCTTTCCTGGAAGAAAGAGGGTCAGTGAGGGAGGGAGGAACACGGCCGCGAGGGAGGAAACAAATGGGGGGAACGGGTGGGAGCGGGAGCGGAAGAAAGTCGGCCGCCGATCGGGGGCGTCCGTCGGGCTCGAATGGCGGCGGGGCGGCGGCGGACGGCGGCGGTGGGCGATTGCGGGGGCTCCTCCTTCGCGGTGTCGACTGTTCTCGGGGGTGGCAACTCTTCCCGCTCACTGCGGCCGGTTTTCATCGCGGAAATCCGCGACACTCCCGGCCTGCCCTTTGTTCGACGACAAATAGGGGGATTAAATGAAAACAACTACTCTCCTTTCGCAGGAGGAACAACTGGCCGTTAAGCGGCTTTAACACCCTGCTTCTTCAGCAGTTCACGTCTTCAACGCTTCGCTTCAACAAGTCGATTCATCGACGGTTCACTCCTCACCACACGCGCTCAATGGCGTCCAATGTGCGAGGTGTGGCTCACTTCGCTCGGCTTCAATTCGACGGCCGTGTGGTCGCGATTCATGCGCCAGTCGGGCGGCTTCTGGTGGAATGAGCGGCGGGCACTCCACTCCTTGCGATGGATGCCCCGTCCGTTCACTGGGACGTTCGACTCGGCTGTGCGCAACGCGGCGATACTTGCAGCGACATTTCGGCGGGGGCCACGACTCTTCGCGCACTCCGCTTGCAGACCACGGGCCATCGGTTTCGTGTCTTTCACCAACGAAGCCTTGCGACTCGACTCTCGTTTGGTCGGCCGCCACACTCGCTCACGAGCTCTGTTTGGGTTTTTCGACCCGATCGGCGTGACCGTCTTCCGTTGGCGCCGCTTCACGATGCACGTGAGGGCGATTACGTCCTCGAGTTGCGGCTGTCCGCTCTGCAGCAACGCTTCCGACTGCTTCGGATTGGGCGGCTTCGCACTTTGCTGCACGTTTTTTCGAATGAGTGGGGTCTGCTGTTTGCTCTCGGTTCGCGAGTCTTCACGCCAATTGCGCACTCCGTCGGCCTTTCGCGTGTCCCGCGACTCGAATGCGCCGTTCGTTCGGCTTTTCGCTCGACGGAGTCTCTTCTCCCCGCCGCGACTCGTGCGGTTGTCCGGAGGGCGAGTCAATCGGTCCTCACCGATGACCACGTCGCCGATCGTGGTGTTCACGATCGTAAATCCCTCCCCGTTCTTTTGGGTGGGAATGCGCAGCAGATTCCACACGTGCTGCTTGCCGATGATCATTAGCGGCTCCAGCATCTGCGTTTTGCAGCCGTTCTCCTTCACTTCGGTCACTGGAAGGCGATGCATCAATCGCGGCATCGTTGTCGCTTCCAGCGGCATGATCTCTCCGCTCTGCAGGCGGATTCCAAGGCGGACACTCGTGGTCACGGCCTTCTTCGACCGTCCACCGAATCCAATCAGTTGAACGCCGTGCTCCGGTTTGCTCGGCAGTCCAAGCTGCTTCTGAACGCTTGTGGTCACGAAGTTGGCGTTGGCGCCCGTGTCGAGAAGGGCGGTCAATCGAATGCACTTCTTCGACTCCTCGTTGATCACGTCGACCATGACGAGAGGCAGTCGGTCGATCCGTTTGGGCGGGATGTCCGGTCCGAGAACGCTCGACTCGTCGTCCGCATCGTACCCAACTGGAGCGCATTTCGGTTTGTTGCTCTTCAGGATTCCTTTGGGGTGCAACTCGCGGGCGCGCGGCTCGAGGGCGGGCGTCGAAACGGGCGGGACTTTCAATTGCTCCGCGCTCTCCGCTTCGTTCTCCGATGTGGATCGCTCCTTGGCGTCTTCCGACTGCTGCGCACTAATTCGCTCCGGCTTCCGTTCCTTGGTGGGCATTCCCGACCAGCACGTTGCGGCTCGATGGCCGTGCTTGCCGCACCGAAAACATTTGATGCGACGCTTATCGACGGCATAGGACGACTGCTTGTCGTTCGGGTCGAAGTCCACGCGCCGTATGGTTTTGCACGGCTCTGGGCGATCGTCATCGTCGCCCGCTCGGTGTCCGTGGTGCGCGTCGTCTCGCGACGTGCGCCGGCGGTCGAATCGCTCCGGTTCTTTGCGGTAGAAGGGATTCCATCCGCTACGGGCAATCTGCATCCGCTCAATTCGCTCCGCTTCCTCTCGGACCTCGAGGATCGAATTCAATTCGTTGCAAAGCCGTTCGAGAGTCCAGTCGCGCTCCTTCAGCTTCACTTCGGTCAGCTTCAAGTTGATCGAAAACGGGAGTTTCGCTTGCACCTCGTGCAACGCGAGGGCGGAATCGAGATCGCAGCCCTGGTTGGCCAATTGGAGCCGAATGCTCTCGAGGCTTTCGGCAAACGAACGCAATTCGCAGGCGCGATCACTCGGTCTTTTCAGTCGAATGAGTTGCTCCAGCAGTCGGCTTTCGATCACGTCTTTCCGGCCGTACTTCCGATGCAACAGAGTCTTCACCGGTTCGTAATTCTCGGCCGTGATCATGTAGCTCTCGACGAGTCGCTTCGCCTCGCCTTGCAGCAACGAGATGAGAGCCGCCAGCTTCTGGACATCGCTGATCGGCTGCTCGTCCACCAGAACTTGGAACAACTGGATGAACTGCGGGAATTCGGACGGATTTCCGCCGAACTGCACCGGCTTCACCTTGGGAATAGGCGGTCGGCTGATGGAGGGGGCGCGAGAGGCGGCGGTCGCATTCCCGCCGGCACTTTGCGCCGAAACCTCCGGATCCCTCGAGCCGAACATGATGGTCGAGGTCGTGTCCCCTCGGAGGTCGGCCGCCAACCGCTTCTCAGTGGCTTGGGCGATTGAGACCAATCCCTGAAGGTGGGCTCCCATCCGCTCGGCCTGCGCGAGGAAGTCCTCCACGTCGCGATTGGCCTCGGAGGTCCATCTCTCCTGTTCCTCCTCCTCCTTCTCGTCGATGTTGATCAAGGAGTTCCATTCGTTCCACGCCTTCTTGACGGTCGTGTACGCGGCCTCCAGCTTCGACTTGAGGGCTTCGGCTCGAATCTTTTCGTTTTGAATGTGATCGAAATTCTCGCGGTCCGTTTTGTGGGGATCCGGCTTAGCTTCGGCCTTCTTCTGCGCGAGCTCGATGTCCTCTCGCAGTCGCGCGAGTGCTCGGCCCATCAGGCGGCGAATCGGCCCCGACTTGGACTTCCACGGCGTCCCGTCACTCATTTTGAACGAACCCTCCGCTCTTCACCGGCGGATGCTCTTTGATGCGGCGGCGTGCGCTCGGGCACTCGGCGTGCACCTTTTTCCCGCTCGGCGGGCCGCCCGCTGGTCGCTCGGCGGTCGGCGGCGCGCACACACACCACAACAACAAGCCGGCCGGTCTGCTCGGCGGGTGTTTTTCCCACCGCTCACTGCCGTTCGGCGGCGGTTGATGACGTGTTCCGCTCGGCGGGCCGCTTGTTTTCGTTCGATCGGCGGGCGGGATTGCGTCACCCGCGGTCGGCCGGCCGTCTGCGAACGGGGCGATCGCCGAAAGATCAACGGTCGAAATCCGAAAGTGGCCGCTTTTCGGCCGAAACACACGCACAAACAACACAAGAAACGAATTCCAAGGCCGTCGGTTGGCCGGAAACACTTGAATTTGGACTGTTTGTCCGTCGATCGCACTCGTTCAAGTACTCAAATCACCTCCGCTCGGTCGAAATTCACGCAATTCGCTTCAAATGGCGCTCTCCTTGAGGCCGTCGGCTCCGTTCGAATCGGATGTCCGCTCGTTCGGCCGGCTGTTTGGCCTCCGCTGCGAGTGGCACGTGCACTCTTTTGGGTCCTCACTGGTTGACCCTCCCCACTCCAATCGATTTCCGGTCGGTCGGATGGAGTTCACTCGATTGTCCACACTTTGGACGCGCTTCGGGATCTCGTCCCTACGATTGGCTCTCGATCACGAGGCCGCCGGTCGAGCACTGCTCGGTTCAGAGTCTTGCTGCCCTGCTCGTTGGGTCTGCACTCCTTGCGGTACTCCTGTCAAAGTCCGCTCTCCTGCCCACTTTGGGGACTTCTGCACCGGGCACTTTCAGCCCGCTCGTCGCTCGTGGCCGCTTGGGGGCTCACGGCTCTTGCTCCTTGGGGTCACCTTTTGGACTCTTCCCCTCGAATCGGCGCTCTTCGCGCGGCCTACGACTTCGATCGATGACCGCTCTTCGGTCGGCACGTGGTCCGCTCTGGATCCACGGAGTTCGCTCTCTCGGGTGACCCGCAGGTACTTCCCCGGCACTCCTTACTCCTCGTTCGGTTCGGCTCGTAGACGATCAGACTTCGGCTTGAAAGTCCGAAGACTCAAGCGGGCACTTGGGCGGTCGAGAGATGGGCGACTGATGGGCCCGCCGGGGTTCACGGGCACCCAGCAGGCGGCAGGCGGACTCCTCGGAAGGTTGAGTGCGGTCTTGGGGTCACCACTTGTCGCGTACGCTCCGACTGGGCAGCGTTTGGACGGTCCAAAGGGCGGGGATCGGAGGATCTCCTCGTGGGTAGACGGCCGAGCACGAACGGATTTGGAGGTTTATTGAGGACGAACGATCGGTAGTAATAAAAGAGGGGACTGGCCCCTCTTTCCTGGAAGAAAGAGGGTCAGTGAGGGAGGGAGGAACACGGCCGCGAGGGAGGAAACAAATGGGGGGAACGGGTGGGAGCGGGAGCGGAAGAAAGTCGGCCGCCGATCGGGGGCGTCCGTCGGGCTCGAATGGCGGCGGGGCGGCGGCGGACGGCGGCGGTGGGCGATTGCGGGGGCTCCTCCTTCGCGGTGTCGACTGTTCTCGGGGGTGGCAACTCTTCCCGCTCACTGCGGCCGGTTTTCATCGCGGAAATCCGCGACAACGGCGCGTGGACGAGCGGCTGGCAGTTGGGACTTCTCGTTGGGATCTCGGCGTGAGTTCTTCGCCTCCTCTCCATTCACCTCCTCCCTCTCTTGCAGACTGCTCGCGGTCTGAAGTCGGGCGGCAAGGCGGAGAGCGCGTGATTCCTGGAAAAAACTCACTTCTTCCCTTCCATTTGTTCTGCGACAGTCGAGCTGGAATAAACTCTTGTGATCCATCTACGTATCATTGCTGGCTGGGTAGATGGAAGAGAAGGGGAAAGGAGATAAGAAAGGCAACAACTAGCGGTCATTTGCCATTGCTCTTACCGTTCAGTTGTTTGGTTTAGATTGGACTTTAAAACAACGCCGATTTCCTTTCACCGCCCGCGCGCTGCAGCCACACGCAAGAAAGCAAGCAGAGCTGTACGCCAAGACAATGGAAGGTCACTGCGCTGAGTCCACTTTCCGCTGACCTTTGTTCCCAACGAACGCAATGCGGGGCGTCGTTTGGTGACGAGGTCGCATAAATGCGGGCAGCGGGCAGTTTCCCCCGCATTCCTACTTCGAATCGACGAGAAGATGGAAGCGCGCGAAGCGGAGATTCTCGCGACTACTCGCGTCATGCTCTATTTCGGGCCGAACAACGAGGAGCAGCTGGAGGCTCATCGAGCGGTGAACCACGCGGCGGATGTGCTCAAGAACATGCTGCTGGACGAGGTGAATGCGCCAAACCAGGGGATTGAGATCGACCTGTACGAGCGGGCCGATCGTCCCGTCCTGCAGCTCATCAACCGCTTCTTCGCGTACGTGGATGAGAACCTGAACGACGATCTCCGCACTCACGGACAAAACGCGTACTTTTGGGCTCGCAAATTGGTTCGCTCTCCGTTTCATCCTCTCACTCGAGGTCGTTCAGGAGCAGCCGTTCGTCCGGCGCGTCGTGCTCGAGTTCTCCGAGGGCGTGAAGAACGAGACGATCGTAAAAGCGATGAACTTTTCGGATTACCGGCTTCTCATGCCTTCATTCAGTGCTTTTTGCGCGATGCTGCTGAAAGAGAGGATCCGTTCGTTTTCTTTTCCGCAGCTGTGTTCGTTCTGCGGAACGAGCGCCGATTGCCGCCCGAATCTCCAAAAGCTCTCGCTGGAATAATGAATAACTGCCATTTTCATCACTAATTTCTGTTTTACGAAACCATGAAGCGTTTGGAATGTGGAGTTTGTTGTAATAAACTCTAATGATCAGTTCCACCTGGTACGAATATTTGCAAGGATGCAATAAGAGGACGACGAGAGTTGCCTGTAATGATTGAACTCAATGGTCGGCTTCACTCGTTTCTCCGCTCTTTTCGTCGCCCACCAGAAAGCGGAGGTAAACGCGGGTGTCGCCCGGCAGTCGGAGGGGGATGATCGACGCGTTTTGGGCGCGATCTCTGGCGTTCGCCTGGCGACTTCATCGCTCCTCTCTGCTCGCCCTCACTTTCCGCCCTGTCCGACGAACGAAATGGACGGGCGTTCTACTGCTGGACTGCTCGCCGCGCTGCTCTTCGCCGCTCCGTTCTCGAACACCGCCAACTCGACGGCCGGCTGCTTCTCCTTCGAAGCGGGCAACACGTGAGTCCGCCCTTCCTTTCGTCCACTTCCTTCCGCTCTTGCAGTCACTTCCGACCAGTGGAGGGCTGCACGGCGGTCCGGCAGTCGCTCGTCTTTGTCGACCGGAGCCTCGACTTCTCGATCGACGCCCGGCGTGCGGCCGAGAGCGGACTCACCAGCCGGTAGCTCCGTTCTTTCCTCTCCTCAATCCCTGTTCGTTCCAGCGGCTTCTTTGTGCTCGGCTCTTGCTACTACTCGGTCGTCTACGAAGCGGGAAAGCTGGAGTTCGAAGGTGAGTGGACGGAGAAGTCGGCGGTCATCTCTCGCTTGCAGGCACGAAGATCCCGCTCCTCTCCGACGGCTCCATCGACAACCGCTACGGCGTTGACTTCCCGTTCGCGGACGGCCAGCGGGCGCCCTTCCCGCCCGCCGACTGCGCCGTCGGCATCCGCGCGCTCGGCGGCGGGAAGTGGGCGCTGAACGTCGCCGTCGAGTGGGACGAGTCGACCGACGGCGTCGCCTTCGGATTCGTGTGTTCGCCGCCTGCTTCCTTTCATCCTTATCCTTCGTTCAGTACAAATCAAAGCCCCACAACGAGCGGCTGGCAGTCGGGACTTCTCGTCGGAGTCGCGGCGTGAGTTCTGCGGAGGGGCTTCGTTTTTGATCGCTCATTTGCAGGCTTCTTGCGGTCTCACGTCGAGCGGCGAGACGGAGAGCACGTGATCTCCGGGAAAACTCACTCCGTTTGTTTCTTGCAGGTGGGAGCTGGAATAAACTCTCGGCAGTTTTCTTTGCTTCTGGTGAGCGCTGGAAGAAAGTCGAAGATAGCGACCGGCAGGCGACGCGCACTTGTCGTCTCTCCGCCCACTTGGCTTTCTGTTGATGATCGTTGCGGTCTCTCCAACACACGGTGTATATTTTGAACTCAGGACAATCTGATGTGAGAGAGCACTCTTCTTTGCCGTTGCTTGGGCCTGTTCCCACGCGTGTTGCGCGACCTCCGATCGGTGGAAGACGCAACCTTGTGACCCGCTTGAATGCAACGCAATCAGGCGGGGTTCTCAACAATTGCTGAGAACGAATCCGACTTTCTCATTGCTTCGTCGATCGCACCGAGTAGGCGGGTCAATCAAGAGTGAATAAAAGCGAACCAGCACTCCAACTGATCTTCATCCTTGCTTCCTTCTCTTCCACGTCCTCCCCGCCGTCATGTCAACGATCACGTCGCACCGCTGGGAGCTCCCCCAATTCCGTTCCCAGTTGGCCATCTCCCGCCCTGGCGACGAGTGGACGAGTGATCCGTTTGAAGTGAACGGCCTTGCAGGAGCTCAATTTCGACTCGTCTTCCTTCCGAAAGACCCGGCCGGCGTGTCTTGCAGCGGCTACTACTTGGCCTGCTCCCATTCGGAAGCTCCCTCGCCCATCCCGCTTCGCTTTAAGTTGTGGTTTGAAAACATTATTGGCACCCAACTGCTTGTGAACGGTTTGTGCTGCACGTGGATGGGCGAGTCTTTAAGGTGAGTTCCCTCTACTGTTCAGCCTACTCATCTCTTTCTCCCGTGCAGGTCCACAAATTTGTGCTGGTCTCGCGCTCCGACTACTTCCGGCGGATGTTCACCCACGACACAAAGGAGAAACGGACAGGAGTGGTCGAAGTGAAGAACTTCACGGCCGAAGTGATCGAACGAGTGCTCCGCTTCATGTACGCCGTCAGACTGGACGACTTGGACGCGTGGGCGCGCCGCGTGCTGCCCGTGGCCGACTTCTACGATCTGCGGGTGTTGCAGGCGAGTCCGTCCTCTCTTTCGCTCAACTCCGCAGCTTTTCAGAAGGAGTGCGTCCAATCGATCCTCGCCGGCCTATCGGTGGAGAGCGCCCTCGACGACCTCCGCCTCGCCTTCGCCCACGATCACCTCGACGGATTGAAGGCGGGAGTGCTGGAGTTCGCGAAGGAGAACGGGCGGGAGATCGCGAAGAGCAGCCGTTGGAGCCGCGAGTTCATCGCCGCCCACCCGGCGATCGTCGAGGAGTTCGTCCAGTTCGTCTTCTCCTGATGATTTCCGTTTTTTGAGGAATAAACTGGAATGAACAAAATGGCAGTTTGTCGAGGTGTGAGCGGGTCTTTTGCCTGCCTGAAGACTACAGAAAGCGAAAGAAGAAACCTCATCAAAAAGCCGTCAATCTGCACTCTTTCTTTGGCATTCACCAGACGACTTCCTTTAATCTTGAAGAAATACTTGCTTGTTTATTCTACCGACAAACCACCGTTCAACAGCTGCTGTTAGTTGCAAACGCAATGGCCATCTTTGCAACCAGACAGGCGGTGAGCGGCGGTACAACAAATCGAGCAAAGAGAGTCGCAAGAAAAGAATTTGCAGATGTCCTCTGTGTTCGACGGTTGTGGAGTGGGTTCGATTGCATGCCCGCAATAACTTCCGTCCTCGTGGTGGCAGTAGCAGTGGCCGAACGCGCCCGAGCACTCCTCGTAACAACCAGGGGGACACCACCAGTCATACGATTCTCCAACGGACACTCCGAAGACGAAAAGAAGGAGGATGATTTTGCCCGACATTCCGGACGAGGGAAAGAAACGAACTGACAAGAAAAAAGGCAGCGAAGCTGTCTCTACGCCAACTGCGGATGCAAACGAACGACGTGCTTGGAATCAACGAACGATGGCCAAGGGATGGCCTCTGTTTCGAAACGGCAGCCCTTTGGTCGAACTAGCGAGGCTGATTGTAAAGAGAGCGGAAGGTGGAAACTCAAGCCCTTGTGGCTTCAGATAGACGGTTCTTTGATTACACCGAGCTCTGCTTATGGCGCGCCTCGCAGTCGTGAAGACTGAGCAGAAGAGAACGTTCTTTCATCGTTTTCACATCTCTTCTAATCTGCTGACAAGCCACTACAACTGTTCTTCGCACAGAAACGAACAGGAACACTCGCGCTGAGAATGCAACGTCTTTTATTCGCTACGCCCGACCCACTAAACAATCAGAGCATCTTGCAGTGACAACCGCCGCTTCCATCGCATTGGGGCACAGCCCAGATCAACCCGCAGCAGGCGGTGCAGAAGTCGCTGGGGCAGTCGAAACCGGTGCAGGGCTTCTGTTTGGAAGCAGCTGGATCCTCCACAGTCCAGCAGAAGCGTCCGTCCGCGAAGTAGCAGTGGCAGAACGGGCCCCAGCACTCCACATGACAACCGACTGGACACCACCCGTTACTCACTGCCCCATGCAGGACTACAACGAGGAGAAGAAGAAGGGTTTTGCACGACATTCTGGACGAACCAACAAAAGCAGACGGTCGAAAAAAGACACTCGACTGCTTCGTCGTCTGCGAATTCAAATGAACAACGTGCTTGAAAGCAGACCAAATGGGCAGTTCGGAGCGCGTGTTTCCTGACAAACGGTGTGGTCAAAAAGTGAACAGATGGGCGTTTTCACTCAAGCAATCTATCTTTTGACTTTCGAAGGAACAAATCGAAGCTCATTCCCGTTCTTGCTCCACCAAACATTTAACCTTTCTTTTTTTGTGTTTGATCGATCAAACAAGCCGCAGTTCGTCGATACCGCGTGTACCAGAATTTCTGTCAACGGGTCAAACGCGCGGGCGGTCTCGGCCGCGAGCCGCGCCTGTCTGGCGGAAATGAGCGAGCTGATTTGCTCGCGTTTCGGCTGGTTTTCGATCAAAAACTCGTTGAATTCGAGAGATTCAAGGCCTTCCTGACCAGTCGAGGACCAAACATCAGCAAGCATCAGCTGGGACAGTTGCGCAGCCGCAGAACCGATTCAGAAGCACGATTTCCTGCGGAGAAACGGAATTTCACTCGTAAAGCCGTTAAAACTCTTTGAATTAGTCAAGATTTCACCGAGTCGGTCAATCAAAAATCGTGGACTAGATGCAGACTGTTTTTCGCCAAGATTTGTGAGATTTGGGCGGGTGAGAAGCTTCTAAACGATCAGAAAAGACCAAAACAAGCTCGCTCATTTCCGCCAGACAGGCGCGGCTCGCGGCCGAGACCGCCCGCGCGTTTGACCCGTTGACAGAAATTCTGGTACACGCGGTACTCTGCTCGTGCGTCAACACAAGAATTTATTCATTTTCAATTCGTCAGCGCTAAACAATAAACGCGCAGTCACACCGGTTTTTGTAACACATGGCGAGTTGCCCCTTCTCCTCGCAGCACTGCTTGCAATCCGACATGCACGAGAACTCAGCGCAGTCGCCGAAGCGACTCAAAAGACCGCGAGGGGGAGGGCAGACGCGTCCTTGATCGTCGCGGCAGATGCACGTTCCAATCCTGCCGCATGTGGGATGACAGCCTTGCAGTCTGCAGCCAATGAGGCAACCCGACGTGTCGCATTCGCGCCCATCGATCCGGGCGGCGAGAGTGACGAGGAGCAGGAGAACGAAGAGGTTGCACGACATTCGGAGCGAACAGTCAACAGTAAAATGGACGAGGAAGGTGCTTTCCTGTGGGGAGTAGGTCGCTTTTATTCGCCTGTTGAAAGCCTCCCATTCCATGGGCCGATGGCTTTATTGCTTTCTTCGTTTGTGCACGCGATCGAACGAGCCGATTGAAATTCAGTGAAGACAGAGGAATGGACGACGTGGGAGGTATATTGCTTTGAGCACCGTACCGCTCGACTCAAAGGATCAAACGAGAAAATGTTGCGCAGAAAAATTCTAACGCAAAGAAATTAAATTCTTAAGCAAACGGCTCAATTATACTGTCGACTTCTGATTAGCGATCGCTCCCGTAAACCCACCATCTTGCAGCCTTACACGAGTACATCAGTCAACAACACGTCTATTCTTCTCGATATCACGTCTTATCACACGCACAATGCTTGTCTACAGTGCAAATAGGTTTCCATCCCTGGCCGTAACAACAGCCCCGGCAAGGCCAATTGTAGCACGCTAACGTGGTACAGTCCCACTCAAGGCGGCGGCAGGGGACTTCTTTGTCGTCCATGCAGTGGCACTCGCCATCGTAGCACTGGGGATGGCAGCCCTTCAGAGCGCAGTTGGCGGCACACTGCTCGATGTCGCACGAATCGTCGGCTTCGACCAGGACGCCGAGGGCGAGGACGAGCAGGAGAGCGAGGAGTTTGGACGACATAAGAATAGAGCAGTCCACCGTGGAATGAAGAAGGAAGGTGCCTTTCGATGCGCAGTGGAGGGCTTTTATTCAATCGTTTCGTACCGTAGGCAGGCAATAAAAGCTGCCCGCGAATGGACGAACGGCTTGAAATTCGGAGCAGCAGAGCAACGTGGTCGGTCTTTTGATTTGCGGTCCGTCCACGTTGCCGAGTACCTGTGAAATGGTAATCAAATCGCCTCTTTCGTCTCTACGATCGACATTTGCGTTTGCCCAAGCGATCCCGAGGCCTCTTCATTGCAACTCAATGTTTTCCAGACGATTCCACAGACCAATTGCCTCCTATTGACATCAAATCACCTGTCTTTTAGCTGCGCATTGTACACAATAAACAATTGACCGTGGATGAACGAGAGGCTCAGAGAGTACGGCCCCGCCAATGGCGTATAACAATGGAAAAAGGAAGAACAGGCGATCATGAAGACGTCAACAAAAATGCTTTCATTGAAAAACGGTCGTTTGTTCGCGCGATCCTCACACGTCTACCTCACTTAACAGAACATGTTTATTTCGCTGAGAACAATCGCTCAAGACTACTTGCACTGACAACCCTTCTTCTCAGAGCAAACGGCCTGCAGCTTTTGGCCGGCACAGCATTGTCGGCATTTGTCCGTATTGCAGTGGATCTCGCCGCATTTGCCGTCGGTGCGGTGGTGGGGGCGACAACGCACTCCATCGTCGTCCCTGCAGTTGCACCAGTCTTTCCAGCAATGGGCAGAGCAGCCGCTCGGCTCGCAGGTCGCGGTGCACGAATTGTAGTCGCAGGCGTCGCCGGTTTCGAACAGGAGGCCGAGCGCGAAGACGAACAGGAAGGCGAGCAGTTTGGACGACATTCGGAGCGGACAGTCGACAGTGGAATGAGCAGGGGAGAAATGACGAAGAGCTGTTCTCCTTCGACCGACTGTTGGCTGCTTTTATGTGCTCGTTACAACGTCGTTTCATCAAATCGAACGACAAGGCCTGCCGCCCGTTGACTCCTGCAAAGGAAGAACGTTGAACGGCCCATTGAATTCGAAGAAGATGGGGTGTTTCGCAATTGGAAGGCGGCGGATCGGAGACTAACGATCGCGATGAACATTGGGGAACGTCCCGCAAGCCACTCAAAGAAGCTTCACCCTTTTTCTGATGGGAGCTGTGAGTGCACGAGAAACTAGTGGATTGCAAAGATTCTTTTCTTCCTTGTTTCTTTCAGCTCTTGGCCAACCACTCAAACAGCTGTCTTCTACACCTGCGGCCGTACTTCCGAATCATCCAACAAGCGAGACACGTTTATTTATTTCCCAACACAAATCCACAAACGATTATTCAAGCGCGCTAGTCGAAAAGGCCATACAGTCTGCACGAGTTTCCGTTCTCGTTGGTGCACATGCAAAATCCGCGGTAGCAGCCGGGGAAGCAATCTTGGTTCGTGCAGAATCGGCGGCAGTCGGGACTGTCGCAGGTGAACGGATCGCTCCCGGTTCCGAACGAAGCGGCGAGAACAAGAATGAGCAGAACGACGAGCAGTTTGGACGACATTCGGGACGATCGAACAGGAGCGAATTGGAGGAAAAAGACGTGACTACCAGGAAGAAGCAGGCGCTTTTATGCGCCCGGTCCACCGACGGTTGTTCGCTTATGTCGATGAAAACAAGCCGTGAATCCTGCCGCTCAATCACACCTCCAATCAAAGGAACGGCCGATTGAACTCGAAGAAGATGAGGTGTTGTGTTGTTTGCCCTTCGATGTTCGTGCATCGTGGATGACAGTCGCCTTCGACTTCGAGAGCGCTCGTCAACAGCTTGAAGAAAGTGCACGTTCCTCCCGTCAGTGGCTTCAAATACAATACACAAGAGAAACAAATGGATTGTAGACATTCTTTCGATTGTTTCGAGCCGGAACCAAGAGAAAACGTGGTCGTTGATCAACACCAATAATCAGTTCTGCCCTTGGACGGCGAGCGGAACACACCGGCTTTGATTCATTTGACCTTGCCGAAAGCAAACTCCCAAACGCTTCGCTCACTGCCGATCGCCTGCTTTTTCGCTCGCTTTCTGCTCGCTTTCTGCTCGCTTCCTTCGCTCGCACGCCCGGCTTCCTTTCGCTCGCTTCCACTCGCCGCCTGCCGGCCTGCCCGCTCGGGTGCAACGGAACGCCACGCGCTCGCCGCTGCGTTCCGCCGCGATCCGCCTGCCGGCCGCGTGCTCGGCGTTAGGCCCGCCGCCTCGCCGCTTTCCGCTCGCGGTTGGGCGAAAATCGCGGAGTTCTCGGCGATTTCTTCGGATTTTTGGTGGAATCGCTCGAGGATCGTCGTTCTTAATTTTCTGTGGCGGAAACCTGCGGAAATTCGGCGAAAATCCGGTTGAAATCAGGCGAATTCGGAGAATTTCGATTATTTTCGGTTAAATTTGTTCTTCGCCGAGATTCTCATGGATTTCCGTGATCTTTCGGTCGAGGTCGCCGCTCCAAGTGGACGACTCGGTTATTCCGATCAAAACGGAACGTACTTCCGCCTTCCGCCCCGTTTAATCGTCTTCTTTCCGTCCATCTTCCGTTCGTCTCCCGTTCCATCCGTCGATTCGTCCGTTGATTCGTGTTCTTCCCACTTCCCACCACCTTCTACTGTCCACTCATCCCCTTTCTCAATTGCAGACAAGATGGGCAAACCGAAGGGAATCCGCACGGCGCGCAAGCTGAAGAAGCACCGTCAGGAGCAACGGTACGTCCTCCTCTTCCTCTTTCTTTCCACCCGATCGTTTCAGTTGGCACGACCAGCGCTACAAGAAGGCGAACCTCGGGACGCGGTGGAAGGCCGACCCGTTCGGCGGCGCCTGCATGGCCAAGGGGATCGTCGTCGAGAAGCTGTGAGTTCCCCGCGAATCATTCCATTGCTCAACTCGTGCGGGTTGCAGGGGCGTCGAGGCGAAGCAGCCGAACTCGGCCATCCGCAAGTGCGTGCGCGTACAGCTCATCAAGAACTCGAAGAAGATCACCGCCTTCGTGCCCAAGGATGGCTGCTTGAACTTCATCGAGGTTTGTCCCCTCTTTCGAGCATTCCATTGATTTCGTTCGTGTGGTTGCAGGAGAACGACGAGGTGCTCGTCTCGGGCTTCGGCCGCTCCGGTCACGCCGTGGGCGACATTCCCGGCGTGCGCTTCAAGGTCGTCAAGGTCGCCAACACGTCGCTGCTCGCCCTCTTCAAGGGCAAGAAGGAGCGCCCGCGTTCGTGAGCGTTCCACATCGTCGTCTTTGCTGTTAATAAACATCGTTGATTGTTTGTGCTCGGCGGCTGTCGGTTTGTTGGGCGGAAGGAAGCTGTTGGGTGGAGGAAACTCCGATGGGGTCTCGTTGCTCTTTTGGTCGAGGGATCGGCTGGATGAAGGCGAGTCTTTTTCTTCGAATTTCTTTTGTGCTCGTCAATTCAGGAAGCAGTGTTGTAAGAGGAAGACGAGTGGGTGCGTGGGATTCAAGTCGCTCGGGTTATCTCCCGGACATTCAAAAGAAAGCGACCATCTGCTTCTTTCCATTCCCCGTAGCAGTAGTTCAAGTGGAAGAACCGGTAACTTCTCGGTTCCATCACCTGCTTCCTCCTTCCGACCGCTTCGTCATCCGCTGCTGTTTGCTCGCTTCGAAGACCACCGTCTTCTTCCTCTGTTTGTTCCCCGTTCGGCTACAAACCGGCGGGCGACGGCATTCGGCGAATGCGGCCGCCGCATTTTGTTGCGAATTTGGACCGACGGACGGCACGTGACTTTCGTCGAGTCGAATGGGAAAACAAACACGTTTACTGCGGAACACTTGGGGGCGTTTGTACTCGACGAAGGGGGGCAAGGCGGAAGAGGAAGGGAGATCATGGCGGAGATCAACGGGAAACACGGGAAACAAGTGGGCTAGACGAAGTCGTCCGCATCGGGGACGCGCCGAATGGCGTCCTGCATGAGGCGGTCGAGGCGCGCGAAGTCGTAGTCCATGACGAGCTGGATGCGACGCATCGGCCGCTCGGCGGACGCGCCCAGGTACTCCTCTAGCCAGCCGATCACCAGCTGGCCTCTGCAACGAACAGGCGGTGAATGCTGGAGGGATTGGTGGAGTGGGAAGTTCTTTTAGAGCTCAAGCACGTTAGGCTCTTCTCACACGCTTCTTACTCCTTAAATTCACCCGCTTACACACAACTGCTTCCAGTCAATCCAACTTTCTCCTGTCCGTAAATCACGACCATTCCCAGTTTCCGCTCGCTACCCTCGGCTCTCTTCTTACTGCCCTTTCCGTTCCCCAACTCGACCACCTCTCATTACACTGCTTCTCCAAGCAACCTCTAATCCCCGCGCTCACCTCGTCATGGCGCCGTGCAGCTCGACGGCAGCCGAAACGTTGCGGCTGGCGGCTATGACCGCGGGTTCGGCGGCCGCGGCGACGGTGATCTCGTCGCAGTAGCGGTAGGGCAGCCCGAAGCGGGCCATGAACTGCCGCGGGCGACGGGAGGCGGCGCGGAAGAAGCGGGCGAGCGGGAGGTCCAGCGAGATGTGTTGCTTGAAGTCGTGCTTCTCCTGCAAGCTCCTCATTCATTTCAATCCTCTCTTCTCTTCGAACCTGTCGGAGGTCCTGGAAGAAGAAGGTCGTCTCCCACGCGACGATGGTGATCGGGCAGCGCATTCCCTGCAGCACGATCTCCGCCGCCTCGGGGTCGGCGTTGAAGTTGAACTCGGCGGTCGATGCGGTGCGGATGTTGCCCATTCCTATCGAAAGAAAAGAGTACTCGCGTCGTTCAATTCGTGAACGAACCGTAGAAATTGCCGCCGGTCAGCACCAACTTCCGCGGCCACTCGGCGAACGCGGGCTCCAGCTTCAGGGCGAGCGCGAGGTTCGTCAGCTGCATCCAATGGAATAGAGGGATTGATCGAACGGAAGAACGAACCGGTCCCAAGGCGATCAGCGTGAGTTGGCCGCGTCGGCGGGAGAACAACTCGACGAGCGCCTCCGCCGCCTCCACGCCGCGCACGTGGACGGTCGAGTCGGCGGGCAGGGCCTGAAAACAAGCGAGTTGGCGGCGGCGGGGGCAGTGGAGGCGCGCCACCTTCGGTGCGGCCAGCGGCGCGTTTGAGAGACCGTCATCGCCGAAAAAGAGCACGCCGTCCGCCGTCGTGTTCAGATTTCCGATCAGCGCGTGCTCGGCGCCCTTCACCACGGGGATCTGCAAAGGAAGGACGGTGAGTGCGAAGGAATTTGTGGAGGTGTGAGAGATTCCTCTTGGTTTTGTGCACCCTTCCCTCTTTTGATCAATCAAGCAGGGGTCAAACAATAGACGATAGCTGCCTGACTTTGTGCAGCGCCCACTTCCCCACCACATTCCGTTCGCAAATTCGTTTACGAGCAAACGAAAGCGCAGAGGGCCGATTCAAACTGCAACTCCCACTCGCATCTCCCTTCCCAATTCTTTCAACTGCTCTCTTCGAATCCCGTCGAACTCACGTAATGGCGGACGCGGTTGGCGCGCAACGTGCGGGCGACGTTCGCGGTCGCTTGCTCGACGGTCGTGCTGCCGGCGACGGTCGTGATCGCGACCACTTGGAGGCGGGGATGTTGGAGGGCGAGACTCAACGCCTTCACGTCGTCCACCACGCCGTCCGTGTCGATCACCACGTCCTCGCGCTCCTCCGCAGCTTGGACGGCCACGACGAGCAGCAGGAAGACGGCGGGGAGCATCCTGGAAGTTGCGGAGTGATCGCCGATAGTCCAGTGGATTCTCCGCAGGATTGCCGAGAGATTTCGATGAGGTTGAGCGTTCGACTGATAGCTGCCACCGACACGACAGCCGGCTTTTGTATTCGGTCGGCGCGCCCCGGCGGCCGCCCGTTCGCCTCGGCGGCGCGTTTGGGCAGCCGGCGGGCGGGTCGGGGCGAATTCCACGCGCGTTTTTTCCGCCCAACGAGGGCGCCCCGATCGCTGCGGCCGTCCGTCCGTGCGGCAGCTGAGCAAACGCGCCTCGAACGCCCAACCGTCGAGCAGAAGCCGTCGTGTGCGGAGCGAACGGGCGGAGGGACGAGTCGAGTGCTCGAAGAAGTCGGGCGTCTTCCTCCCCGCTCTCTACGGTACCCACCCGGCCGGCCTGTTTGCTTTGAATTTTCTTCAAACTCCCCACCACCGCTGCTGTCCGTCGACTACAAACCGCGCGCCCGTCATCGGCACGTGAAGCCGGCAGAGAGATTGAAGGGTCTACGGTACGCGTGTTTCTTCCTCGTTCTTCCCGGTTTCCTGCTTGTTCGAGGTACTTCTCCGTCGTTCTCAGTGCTTCTTCCACGTGCTTCTTTTTGCTTCCACCTCCTTTCCATTTGCTTTGTCCCGCTTGCTGCTTCCTGCTTGTCTCTGATGTTTCTTCCAATTTGCTGCTTCCTTCTGTTAGTTTGCACAGGTTCCCCTCTTTTTTCCTTTAATTTCGTTGGTGCAGCAGCTGCCCGTTCCACTCGGCGTGCAGTCCGACGGCGGCCGACCGGCCGCTTCAATCAACGCGGCGGCCGGGTCACGAGCGCGCCGGCTGCCCAAACGCGGCCGCCCGGCCGGCCCTCCGGCTTTGTTTTCGCGTTGTTGCAAACGGCCGTTCCCGCCGCTTTGTCGTCTGCACGCCGGCCGATCGGTGGGCACAGCCGGCCGGCCCGACGGGGTCGATCGGCGGGGACAAACGGCGGACGTTGCACAAGCGGCCGCTCTTCCAAAACACACCGACGAGCAGAGCAATCATTGCTGCTTGCTTGAGCGGGATTGAACCTTTCAAACGAGTGAGTGAGTGCTTGCAGCTGCTTTGGAAGCCACTTTTTTGCCTGGACAGAAGATGAGTAACGCGACTACAACCCATTTGCAGCAGTGAGAGTTCCTTTAGTTCCGAAGGCAAATGCAACCTTCATTCAGTTTCGTGCAGCCACCAGGTACCGAATTTCGAATCTTGATTGCAAGATTTCAAACTTCAAACCGCTATGTTCTTCGCGGAAAGAAGTTGGACTCGACGATCCACTTCTCGACGACCGTCTCGGTGATATTTTCAGTGGTTTATTGTATTCTACACACACGAGAGCAGACGTTGGATTGTTTTCGACGAGAAAAAAGTGAAGCACAAGACGAACACAAAGCAGAGAACGGATGGAGAATAGCGGAACGAAATGTTTGCTTGGACGATCGAATGGACACAACGGCGAGAAGAAGACCGGATGATTACAGAGAGCGGAGAGAAAAGACTGAAGATTGCAGAGAGAAGACGGAAGACTCTCGCTCGGATCAAAGAATAGTCCTTCTGGTCATCCCCGCAAGACGATGTAGACGACCTGAAGAACCTGGCAGACGAACGCCGCCCAGCAGAGGATCTGAACGCACGATCAAGCGAGGGATTCATCGAGAACTCACCATAACGATGATGAAGCGAGTGTAGTAGCTGTAGAACACGTCCTTGTGCACTCGGTGGACGTAGTAGGACTCGGCGATCGCACAGGCGAGCAGGAGCACGGCGCAGACCGCGTGAACGACCATGATCTGCAATCCTTCTCGTTAGCATTAAATTAGAGTAAAGTATGTAGTTGCCTTCATTTTGCCCAAGTCGACGATCAGGTTCTTGCCCAGCGATTGTGTGAGGATGAAGCAGAGCGAGAGGAACCACACGACGAACAGGAAGACGAGCACCATCGTCACCAGCGGCCATCCGCGGAACCAAATGAGGAACACGAACGAGTAGGAGTCCCAAACGAAGTGCCCCACGCACATCGCGATCCCCGTGAAGACCTATGGATAGATATTTATAGGGATAAAAGGAAAGAGGGTGCTTACGGTGATCAGAACGGTGAGAATCCCGTGCACACTCCGCACGTACTCCAGATCAGCCATCTTGATTGCGGCGAACGCTAATTCAAAGACACCCATTTAGACGATGAAGTGAGTAGCGGGGGCACGAGTGGAAAGAAGGAAAAGCAATGGCAAGTGAATTGGTAGAAGAGAGGATGGAGAGGACGGAAGGTTGGACTTCAAATCCGGACGGACGGCGCCCGAATGTCACGACTCCAATTCTTCGAGGCGAGCGGCAGGTGGAAGCGAGCGGGAATGGCACGGGATCTTTCTTCAACCATCCGGCCACTACTCGCTCGGTTGTTAGCTGGTGTCGTTCACCTGCCGCTCTTTCTTGATGCAGAGAACCAAAAGCCACAACGGAGCGAGCGAGCGAGCGGAATACAAATCGAGTTCATTACGCCGGAAAGCAGGCTTGATGTCATTGCATTCGCGAGGAGAACGGAACGCAGCGGAGCCGAAGGTAGGAGAATACGGACAAGAATTGGAAGCAAAAAACGAGGAAGAACTGTTTCGTAAACACACAAGTGTTTCCGCGTACAATCTCGTCTATTCCGTAGATCAGACCGAACGGAGAATGCAGTTCCCAAAGCAGAGATTGCAAGTGCCTGCACGAATTGAAGCCACACGCATTGTCCAGCCAAGAGCCAAAAGAAACGCGTAATCGACACGCAAACGATCGAAAATTCCACCCGATTTCCCAACTTCGAGTTGTTTTTGTTTCGCGACGCCGCGCCACGCACGCCGTTCGCGACTTCGAGCGGCAAACAAGGCGGACGAAGCGGGACGAAAGACAGTCGACCGCCTTTCTTTCTTATCTTGTTTTCCGTACCGCTTTGACGACAACTTTGGTGGACGACGCGCAAAGGAAGACTCTCTTCCTCTGCCCATCATTCTCGCTTTCGCTCTGGCTCGTACACTTGCTCTTCGATGCTCAAGCGAAAGGTGTGGCCCGAGGCGACGCCCAGCCAGTCGTTTCGTCCGTTCGTCCGCTCGAGCAAGAGAGAGGAATCATTTCACGATCACGACCGAGCGATTCCTTGCGGATCGTGAGCGAGAGCGGACGTTTCGTTGGTGACTCGCCGATTGACGTCATCCAAACTGCTCTCCGCCGTGTTTTGCCTTCGATTCGTGTGATCTTCATTATTTCATTAGCCAATACCCAGTTCTTCATCAGATATCCGTTTATCTGCGCAATCCATAGTCAATTATGCCAAAAAAGTACGAAATAAATAGAGAGAAATGTTTGGGTGAAAGGAAGGAATCCGGAAGCCAAAGGAATGTCTATCGGTACGCACGGGAATGATCGCCGAGCTCACTGGAAGGCGATGAAGATGATTTGACCGAGTGTAGCGACCAGCATTATCCAGCACGCGATCTAAACGGTAATTGATTAAAAGAAGAGTAGGTAATGAGTGTGACTACTAGGTAAGCTTTAAAAAGGCTGACAGCCGAGCTTGTAACAGCTAGCTTTCTTACTCGAGCAAAAGAAGCTTTCATCTTGCTGCTCTTACTTATTCCGTAAACGAAAGCCACTCACCATGACCATAATGAACCGCGGAAAGTAGAAGTAGTCGGGGGCGGCGCGGCTCACGTAAAACGACTCCGCGACGGCGGCGGCACAAATCAGGATCGCGCACACCGCGTGGATGATCAGGATCTTTAACGAGCAATAGAAAGAAGGAAAGAAGGAAGGAGATCACCTTGAGTTTGCCCAACTGCTCCATGAGATCCTTGCCCAACGTCTGCGCCATGAGCATCACGGTCGAGGTGATCCAGACGGCGAGAATGAAGACGAGCACCATCGTGACGAGCGGCCATGCGCCCAACACGAACAGGAAAAAGACGTCTCCTTAACGAAAGAGGTGTGAGTAGGTAAAGGAGCGATTGAAGGCGTAAAGAACGACCAATATAAGGTTTAGAGAACAAATCGAGATTGACTGACTCAAGTGTAACGAAAACGAATTTAAAGCCGGGTACTTTCCGCTTGAAGGCCCGGGAACTAACCGTTGTGCCAAACGAAGTGGCCGACGAACAGCGAGAACGAACTGCAGAGCTGAAAGCACACGCCAATGATCGATTGTTCGAGGTGATGCGGCTGCTTACGACGATGATGGCGGTGAGGATCCCGTGGAAGGACCGCAGGTATTCGAGCCCCATCGTTCACACTCCACTCTCACAAGCAGCTGAAAGTGGGGCGTCATTAAAGGCTGGCTAAGGATGTGAAAGAGTCTCGGAGAGGTTGCGGGAACTCCAGCAAGAGCGAAAGTCAACAGTCGAAAGTTTCAAGCGCACCTTCGACCGTCTTTCGGCTTCTTGCCCCGAGCCGGTGTGTTTACTTCACGACGGCCAAACGGCGATGTCGGCGGCCGTCCGGTCGGCGCGTCCAATCGAGCGCGACGAAATCCGCACGGAGGCCAACGGAGACGAACGAGCGGACGGCTTTTGCTACGCGTCGTTGGACTCTCACAGAACAACGAAAAGAAGTCAAAATCTGCAATGTTTTCTTTCGTTTGGAGTTATCGGAGATTGAAGGCTTGGTTAGAAAAAGGACGGTCGAGGAGCGTCACGCAAAGAAGAAAGTGAGCGGTAAGACAAGCAAATGAAGGCGGCCAACATTGACGAAATCCCTCTCTTGACACCCTCCGTGGTCTCTACACAAAACGTAGACAAAACAAACCACTGACGCAAACCAGTGCGCTCCACCGCTCGATCAAAGCGCTCCGTAAACAGCAGCCAGCTCCCAAAATCAATTCGGAGAGGATTAGCGTTCGGAAAAACGATCGCCGTCGCCTCTCGCCGCTGTTATCAATTCCCGCACACTTTTGCGGTTCGCCTTCGGTTTGACGACAAATGGCGCTCGAAAACAAGCAGAAGGGTTTGGCGACGTTCGCCGACGTTCGTCTTGAAAGCGGAAGCGAAATCGCGTAAAAGCGGGGCCGCAAGCAAAAGCGATCACGCGGCTCGTGCAAGAGCGGCCGGAAGAACCAAAGAAATCACGAGCAAGAAGCAACGGCCGACGAGCCGCCAGCGTGAAGGAGCGGGAGCGTCCAGATGGGTGTGGAGCGCTCGAGACAATCGCAACAAAAAACGGGTGGATCCACGAACCAAAGGCAAAAACTCCACGAGCTTCACGCCTCGTTTCCGTCGATCAAATCGCGCAGACAAAAATGCGTGAAGAATCCGCGAACTTTCCGAGTGACTCGCCGCAAAAAAATGATTTTTCTCCCGCGTTTTCGTTCTTTTGCCTCGCCGCTCGACGGCCGGCGGGAACTCGCCGGGAGTCAATCGCCGAGCGTTTGCGTTGCGCCTCGAGCCGCTCGCTCCGTCCCTCTCGTGATCAAACGGGGCTCCAAAAGTTTGTTGACTCTTTTTCCTCAACCGTTTTTCCGCCCCGCTTCTCACCGCTCGCGCTCGTCTCACCGCTTTTCGTTCGAGAAACCGCGAGCGGCCGGAAGCGTGCGGAAAAAGCGGAGCGAAAAGTTCGGAAATGGCGTCCGGCTTTTGTCCACGCGCTCGTTTTCTTCGTTCTTTTGTTGCCGCCGCCGTGTTTTTCGGTTGCTTGGCGGAAGCGGAAACGGCGGCCAGGTTTTGTGGCCGCAAAAGGCGCGCTCGATCGAAAAGGCGGCCGGAAGGTGGGCAAGTTGGGGGCGTTGGGCGACATTTCGTGTTTTTGGCGGCGAATCGTCGCTTTTCGTTGGGCAAAAAAGAACCGAAAAAAATGGGTTGCTTTGAGGACTCGTTCGGCCAAACAGCTCGAAGAGCTCGCGCGCTTCTCTTTTTGATCAAAGTCGTCCCCAAAAAGAGCTCTCTAACCACAAGCCCCCAACTCATCGCAATGCGGGGGTTTCTGCTCGTGATTCACGCCGGAGCGGCCCGTCAGAGCGGCCCGTCGCAGCGGTCAATCCATTTCGAATGGCGAGTGCGGGGGCTCTTCTTCCGCTCCTCCGCGTGATTCACCGGCGATAAAAACGATCCAAAACGCGGTGGGCGGTTGGCTCACGACCAAGCGGGCAGGCGGCCGACAGACATTTTGTTTCGAAAAGCTTGTGGAACGGTTAGTTTTCGTTACTTTTTTGTAAGATTTCTGACTACTCCTTCCGTTCACTTTCATTCTACGGCACACGTTCGTCCCGTGTTTTCTATCCTTTCATCAACGCCACTACCTCGACACGAATGCTTGCTGCTTTATTGAACGCCGGATTTGTTGCTGTGGACGAGACACGATAGTACATTGCTTAACGAAGCAGGGCAAGCACTTACAAAAGGAACAACTACTCTTTATTACAACTAAAAAACTGAACGGATCGAACAAAAGGAGAACGACTACTGCCGACTGCCGCCCAATTGAAGGAAGCGATGAGACCAAATGCGTGGCTTTCAGTCGGCAGTTCGAGGTTCTTCTGTTATTTACTGACCGATCAGAAAGAATAGAAGGACAAAGAAAGTACCGACGTGTCTTCAGAGAATAAAAAACGTGTCGCTTGTTGCGAACCGGAAGGAAGAAATGAGCGTTTCTTGACCAAAAAACCGAATGCCGTTGAGAAAAAAACGCTAAGTAGCTAACGGTAAGTGAGTAGCGAGTGCATTCTCTCTAATCGATCCTTTCCGTATTAGGGATTGATTGGAGCGAATACCGTTGAGATAAACAAGTGTGAGCAAGCGAATGAATGAATAACTGAATCCCAAAGAACGTTAAACGGATGAGCAATCAATGGAATGTGGAACGAATGGAAGACGTCAAGATTTGCTCGTTCCGGCCTGCTCTTTCTTGTGCGCTTCCTGCTCGTCGGCCATCTCCTGCCATTTGCGAAGATTGTACCTGAACTCCCGTACTTCAAGAAATCTAATGCTTGTAACGTACAAGGAGCGCTCCTTTAAAGGCTCCGCTTCGGGTATGACTTTCGAGATGACGTCGTAGCAAGGCACGCAGATGCCCTTCATGAAGCCCACTTGCATTTGCGGCAGCTCGCTCGCTTTGGAGCGGTCCATCATCGGGATGGGCTCCTTGCCGTTCAGCTTCTCCGCGTCGCCCTCCAAACGGAAGAGTGGAGGAATGGAAGGGGACAACCCACCTGCTCGTAGAACTCATCGAAGATCACCTTGACGGTCTCCGTCTGCACCTCCCACGGCTTGGCGGTCGAAATCAGATCGCACGAGGTCATGATGATCGCTTGGCACAGGCTTCTGCAAGCGGTTGGCGGTCATTAAGTGCGAGTTGCTGGCAGTTGGAGGCGGTAGGAGTGAGTAAAAGAGAACCATGGTAGTCAAGTGGGATAAAAAGGGAGTAATTGTTCGAGATTAGCAAGTAAGCAATCATTAATTCGCTTGACAGACTGCTAACTCGCTGATGCCTTCTACCCAACTCCCAACCCTTCTACTTCAATAACCCGCCCGAACCCACCGATGCTGGTCGTTGCTCCAGCTGAACTCCTTCCGCTCGACGATGCCCTGCAGATTGGCGCGGTTCGGGAAGAAGAGAGCCAAATCCGTGGCCAGAATGCAGTGTTTGATGATCGAGAGGACTTGGCGGTACTCCTCGCCCCGCAGCGAGCGGAGGATGTTGTGCCCGTCCTGCTGCAAGATGGTGACCGTCTGGTTGAAGTGGTGGTGCTCCATCACGCTCGTCGAGTAGATCGACGCCAACGGCGTAGACATCGATTTCATGTACCTGCGAACATCCATTAGATATTTCTCTTAAGTGAGTGAACGTACGCGTTGTTCTTGCCGCGATGATCCAAGTCGTGGCAAATGGCGGCGACGAACAGGGCGAGAGCCTGAAGAAACGAGTAACTAGCAGGTACGTGATGGTAACTGACTTCAAGCGGCTTGAACACCTTGGTTTGCCGCAGAAACACGAACATCGCGTGTGCGACCGTCCAGCCGTGCGTCCAGTTGTGGTCTAAAGCAATCAAAGATTAGCTGGGAGGTTGTTGAATGTGTGTAAGCATTTAGACACTAAATCGACTCTTAAGAGTAATTTTTAATCACTTTTACCCGCTCAATCAATACCGAGTGAGACTCAATTCCTCAGCTACCCCCGACTTACACGGCACCTTGCGGTAGTTCTTGCGGACGGTCAGGGTGAAGCGAATCAGGTCGTCGTACTCGAAGCGCCTGTTCGCAATAAAACATAGAATTCCAGGAATGAACACGAGAACCAACACCCGGAGAGTCCGAATTCACTTACAAAAAGTCGCCAAACAGCGTGCGGAACATGTAGACCGCGTACAGCGGCTTCTCCAACTCCGAGATGCGATTTCCGTTGAATTCGAAGCTGCAACGAGGGATTAGTCAGCCTTTAGCTCTTATTAGAAGTGTCTAATGGTCGAGAATGCTGTTGATCGGCACCAGATCGATCAGACAACCACTCGCTACCAATAAAAACCTTAAAGAAAGGCTTACTAATCCAGTTCGGGAATGGCGTTCTGCAAGTTCACTCGCTTCAGCTTGTTCACTTCGTCCCGATTGCAGACCGCGTGGTAGGCGAGGACTTCCAGAGCGACTCGATACTTCTGCAACAAAATGAACGTGATTGCCGCCTTCATTTTGGTTCGAGCAGTGGAATGATTGTGCGTGGCTCAAATGCGACCGCCTTCGTCTTGATGAACTGGATTCCTTCATTGTTTCGATTGTTGTATTGATTTTATCGTTACAGTCAGTCGAGAGTATCATTTGCTCCCTCTCGTTAAGAGGACAGTCGACTGATCAAACGACAAACGTCGTTCCCGATCAGAACTCTGGCGATTCCCGTAGCTTCAACGTTCGCAATGGACGAGCAAGCGGCAAGCGAGGTGCCGAATTTACACAAGGGGTGCGCGAACAGGTTTCGAACGCGCAAACGGATGTGAGCAATTGCCGCTGATTCGAACGAACGAAAGAGCGGCGGTAAATCCCCGCGGTCAGACGCCCCAGCGCCGATCGCGCATTGCCGAGTGCGGCGAGCCGCGCGGGCGAGTGGAAGGGAAGGCGGGTGAGCGCGCTCGGTCTTAAACTCCGAGCCGCCAACCCACGCCGCGTTGTTTTTGCCGCTTGGTGTTCGGCGCGTGGGTTTGATCGGCCGCGCGGTTTGTTCGTTCGGTCGGAGCGGCAGTCCACTCACTTCCACTTCTCTGAGTGCTGGTCGAGCACCAATTTCTACACCTTCCGCCGATCTCCTTCGCCTTCCACTCCGCGCACTCCGTCGTTCAACCTCGTGCTCGAAGATGGCCGTCTGTCCGCACCGTGACTCGCTTTTCGCCGTCCACTCGCTCGATTTCCGCGGCGAATTCGCGGCGAGCCCGAAATCTCCGCTCTCGTTCCGAGCGGCCGCGAAATGCGGGCTCATAGTGCGCAAAGAGGCGGCCGATTCCAGCTGCTTGAACGTCAAGATCGTGGTCGAAGGCGACGCGGAGGGCCTGAAGGCCGGCTTTTGGATTGAAGACGCCGAGGAGAACACGATCGAAGAGGGTGAGTGCGGGGATTCGAGGGGAATTCGCAGCGAAAAAAATCGTCTCGCAGTCTTCCTTCTCCTTTTCTCGCTCTCGATGTCTTCATACCCAACTGTTCCCCTCTACTTTCATCAATGAACCGATTGCCGCTGTTATGTTTGCAGACTGGAACGTTGCGTTGAATGCGGACGTCCGCCTGCCCGCACCGCCCGCTTGCCACCGCGTTTGCTGCCGCGTGTGGGCGGAGAAGTGCCCGCTGTGCGACGAGCAGAACGAAGCGCTGAAGGCGATGGCGACGATGTTGGAGCTGGCGGCCGCCTCCATTGGCGACGCCTTCGAACGAGAGCGTGCGGACTTCAAACTCCAGGTTCGTCGCTTCGCGAATTCCTCGATCGAACGCTCGCTTCAGATCAAACGGCTGGAAGAGCAGCTGGCCGAAGAGCGCGCCTCAGCGGCCGTTTCCGCGGAGCACGTGCGCTCGCTGGGCGCCTTGCTGAAGGCGTCCAACGAGCAGCTGGCAGAAAGCCAGCGGCAAGCTGCGGAACTCGACGAAGAGGTGGGTTCACACGAATTTGCCTTCTCGATTGCTCGTTTTAGAACGAAGAACTGCTGGAAGACGCGCTCCTGTACCGTCAACGGTGGAAAGCGCACGAAGAAGATCGTTCGATCATCAACGGAAAGCTGCAGCCCGGCTTCGTCGTGTTGCGGGGCAACGAAACAGGATTTGGCGTAAGCGAAACGCTCCCAACTGCTCGCTGATCTCCTCGATCGCTTGCAGTCGATTTTCAAGAAACACGTGCTCGCTTCGAAGTCCGCCTTCTTCGCCGCGCTTTTCCAGCAGAATCCCGACAAGCACGAGTTCGAGCTGCACGGCGTGCGGCCCCGAATTCTCGGTCGACTGAGCCAATTCTTCCACGGCGGCGTCCTCGATTGTGAGGAGTGGGAGGGCAACGAGGAGGAGCTGCTGCAAGTCGCTCGCCTCTTCGGAATCCCCGAGTTAGAGGTACTTTCGCCCTCCAATCCCCGCTCAATCACTGCGTTTTGTAGGCGGACTGCACCCGAGTGATCGACGAGCACGAGAGGAAGAGCCGCGCGCAAACGAAGTGCACCAATTGCGACACGACGCGGACGAGTCGCTGGCAACGGCTGCCCCACGGACGGGTTGTGTGCAACGCCTGCGGTCTCTACTACCGGCTGCACAACGTAAGCAGAGCGGACAGCAGACGAGCGCATTCGTTTCGTTTTAGTGCGATCGACCGGTGGCCGCGAAACGCGCTCTCCGCGCGGAACGAGCGGCGCGCGACGAGCTGCAGCGCCCGACGACGCCGGCGGACGGCTCGGCGAACCATCCGCTGCACTGAACGTTCAGCAGAAGGCAAAGAAGCGTCTTTTTCTTCTATGCATCTTCCCTTTCTTCTACGCATCTTCCCCTCATCGTTCACTTGTTGCTTTCAATTGTTTCAAAGTTTGTGCCGTTATTGCGGGTAGCCCGTGCAATTTCCAGCCTTCTCATGAATAAACGCATCTTTTGTATCGAATGCCGACCAGCCATCGAGTCCTTTGGCCGAACCTTTACCCACCTGCTCGGAGCGACGAATCTTGTCGTAGAGCTTCGCGTGATGGAGCGCAAGGCCGCAGTAGATGGCGAACGTCTCAAAGGACTCCTCGTCCGCTTTGGTGAACGTTCCCGCTAGTTTGTTCACCATTTGGACGACGCCGATGATGCTGCAGAGGGAGGAATTTGAGGAGAAGAGTAGAGGAGAGCACTCACTTCCCGCGCATGAAGATCGGCATGCAGAGGATCGTCTTCGTGCGATATCCCGTCTGAAGGTCCACTTCGCGGTTAAAGCGCTCGTCTTCTGCAATCACGAGTGGATAAGGAGTGAGTGGGGGAAAGTGGCTTGTGTCAACAGAAAGACAGAGTTGCCAGAAACGAGTAATGGCTTGTGATCAAAGGGGAACGACAGTCGAAGAATGGCTAAAAGACGGTTCCCTTTTATCGCTCGTCGCCCTTAAAACCAGAGAGATTCCAGCAGACCAACAGACACCACAAAGGAAGAACAAAAAACCGCTCGTCATTCTACTTCAAGCACAACGTTTCACGTCCTCCAAACGAACCGTAAGCATCGGAGATGTTGAGGCCCTTGCCGGTCAACGCGACGTGCCCGGCAATGCCCTTGCCCACCGGGAATCTGCAATCCACCTCGTTAATCGATCCTTTACGGAAGACTGCGCACTTGATCTCTTTTCGATTCGACTGCTGCTCGTTCTCGCCTTCCGTATGGGCATTCTTGCTCGGCATGATCTCCTGTCCGACCTGAACGATCATTCGATTATTTTTCTGGCTGATTGTGAGGCGAGCGCTTGTGTTGGATGTCTGTTTTGATCGGCGCTACCTTCCGACCAGAAGAGGAAATCCCACATTTCAGTAAGCGTAAAGAACAGATCGTTTGCAGGTCGTAGTGGCGACCAAAACGTTTACGTTTTAGCTCTTTCCAAACAAACAAATGCAGGTGACCGTTCAAGCAAAGCACTCAACGACAACAACCTCTTGCACTCCCCACTCACATCGAACATCTGCGCGTGCAGCTCGCCGGCCTTCTGATCGACAAGGAACAGCGAGGAGCGGTCGGCGTTCACGAGTTTCTGCGCGTAGTTCATGATCTTCAGGATGACCACGTCCATCGTGTTCATGTCTTGGAAGATGGAGCTGAAAGCCAAGCTTTAGACATCAGCTGCATTCGATCCGATCGCGTGGCGCCGCTTACCGCAACACGTCCAACAGGAAGCCGTTGAGTTGACGCTGCCGCACGGCGAACTCGTGGTCTTCGGCCAGCGAGGGCGACATGGCGGTCGGCGGATCTTTCCGAGTGGCCAGCTGCAGTGAACGAAAGGATTGATTAGGGGCAGGACTGCATTGATCCCGAAAAGGCCGCGATAATCCAGTGGCAAAGACGACCGACTTAGCCGGCAGCCCTCTTCGTTTATCACTAGACTACGGGATCCCCAGAGAAAGAAGAACGAACCCCAGCAAAGTAGATCATCGAGCAGCCCCACGTGCACAAGACGTTCAGGTACTGCGCGTCCCGGTCGTTCACCACCGAGTAGAAGTGGATTTCAGCTGCAGCCACACAGAATCGAGTGAGTGAGGAGACGAAAGAAGGAGTGGACGAACCTAACAGAACCTCGTTGCAGTCGATCAGCTTCTGGATGTGGAGTGCGGGCTTTCGGTTTCTTTTCGGCTTCCGCAAGCGAATGGAACGCCCGTCCTCGGTGGCCACCACTGCAAACAGGCGGGGTCAACGGTTTCTGTTGAGTACACAGTGGAAAGAAGGTGAGGTCATTTAGAGGAGTCTCGACTAGATACTCCAGCTTAGATCCTTCGGTTTAAAAGTTCCAGTAGACCATTCGTCTCTACCGCTCTTTCCCCTCTCCCACATTCCACTCGCCGAAGAAACCCACCATTCATCCACGAAGGCCCCGCGTGCTCGGGATCCACCGTCGAGTCGCCGTCGATGGCGCCGCCGTCCGTCCGCACGAGCAGCTCGAAGTTGTCCACTTGGGCGATCTGCGTGCACGTCAGCGCCAGCTCGTAGAGCAGCCGATTCGGATTGTGGGCGGACTCGAGCAACGCGCGGCGCGATTGGGCGCGACCGGCCGGTGACTGCACCAAGAAAGAGTGATTAGTCGGTCGTTTGGTGATTGAGTGAAGGAAGTTGTTTGTTTTGTTCGAGCTGGGAATAGCTGCTAATTTCATGAACCAAGCATACAATCTACGAAATTTGCGTTAGTTCGTTGCCCAAAATCTAAGGAATGCTCGGAACCATCTCTAACAGCAGTAAGTGGCATCTGTACTTCAAACTTTCACTCGATTCTTTCGCTCGAACGCTCACCGTGTAAACACTCAAGAGCTGCCGCCGGGAGTCCTTCCGCAGCCGGTTGTTCCGCTTCAACGTCCATCGCTGGAAGGTCTCGCGCGAGATGTGCGAGCCGGTGACGAAGGACTCGAGGAAGGCGGGGTGCGTGGTCAGGTAGTCGAGCACCTGGTCGGCGTTCAGCTCGGGCTGGATCTGCACGGACATTCTTCGCTAGTGATCGTTGAGAGTTGAAGTGGAGGGCATGAGCGGCGAGGCGCTGTAAGAAACCGTTGCCGTTGGAGTGATTTAGACGAAACAAACAAGTCGAACGCACGCACGTGAAAGAAAGGACTAAATCGTCCGCCCCGCTCGCTTTCTCACTGGCTACACGTGAACGTGTTTGATCCGCTTTGCACGCAATCCGAACGTAAAAAGTGCATTAGCGAAATGAGAAGAGAAGCCGATCGCATTCTCAGCGAAGTTGGTGGCAGCACGCAAGGCGGCAAAAGTCGCCCCGATCCGCTCGAATCAGCGCAAATCCAAACCAAACTAAGAATGACAGCAACGCATAAATGGAATGAGAAACCGTTGGACTTTACGCGAGAGCAAAGAACGACAGTGGAGCCGCTGTTAACGCTTTGAGGTACGCTAACTGTCCGAATCGATAGCAGGCGGTTTGTGGGTCATAACCAAAACATTTTAGCGGTTACATCTCCGTCTCGAACAGCCTCTTTCAACAATATCGAGTGCTAAAGCACGTTATACGTGCTGTTCCTCAATTGCCCCGCAAAAGAAATGAGAAGCAACAACAACAGAGACGTCAATTGGCCCAATGATACGCTCGTGTCCTCAACGCGCCCTCTCCGCTTCCTTCCTTCCGACTGGGCGACGAGAAGCCCCGCAAAATCACCGAACCGGCCGGCCGGCCGGCAATTAGGCGAACGAAACGCCGCGAAACGACGGCCAAGCGGAACCCCCGACCGCGCTTTCGGTCGAGCGGCGACGTCAAATTCGCCTCGCCGTCGAGCGGACGAAGCCCAGCGAGAGCGCGTGGATCAGGGCGGCTTGCGGACTTCAAAGCGGCTTCCACTGGTCGGCCGACCTAGCGGTGGCCGAGCAGTCGACTGCGAGCGGAGGCATCGAAACGAAAACGGAAGAATCCCGACAATTCGCAGGACTTTCGGCCGCCTTTGACTGAGCGTAGCGGTCGGAAGAAACGGAACACAAGTGGTGAGGAACGGTTCTTTTGTAGCGCAAGCGCCGCGGGATAGAAAAAACAAGTGAGAAGAAACGAAAGTTGCCTCCCCAATCTCCTTAACCAACGGTTGGATTTACTTTCTTTCATTGCGCCGTACAAGGAGGGTAAAACGACAGGGTTGCAATCTCCACATCGTCCCGTCCGCTCATCGATCGCCGCGTCTCCATTCTTCGCAGTCGGCTTCGTTCCCGGCTTCCAGAACGTGCCGCGTACAACCGAATACGGCACGAGACTTCTCTTCGTCGTTCCACTCCTTGCCTTTCGTCATCGACTTCAAACACCCGCCCGAGTCGACGGGCAGAAGAATCGAAGTACAAAAGACGCCCGTGTGCTTGCGAGAGCAAAAGGACGATTTCGAAAGCAGCCGGCAACAAATCGCTCGTCCACTCGGTACCGTACGCGCATGAGCAGAAGGGTTGAGTAATCCGGTGGAAAGGAATGAAGAGCATTTGCTGAAGGAACGGAGCGCAAGTGAGCGAGACATCACAGCGATTTTCGTGAATGAACGGCGGGAATTGGATGCTCAGACTACAAAACGACTTTGTCGAAAAGTCGCTCAGTGGTCGTCAGTCCGCTCGTTTTCGAAACAAAAGAAAGGCTAAAGCTGGACACCAGCGGGCACCAACGAAAGTGTCTTATTGAGCTGAAACAATCGCTCTCGGGCGTTTGAGGTGGTCGCAAGACAGCAATAGAAGTTTCTCTTGGCCCCAAAGTCAAAACCAAACGGAACATTTGCAGCAATCTTCGACGCATATCAATGGACAAATGCGGCGCATTTCCACGACTTTGCACTTCAACGCAAAAAGGAACGAACGAAACGGGCAAGGAAGCCCTCGAGGACTTCATGAGAACTCCTCGCTTTCTTCTCGTGAGAATTCGGCGACCAAGCGAGCGTTCCAGACGCCCAATTAATCCCCGCAATATTCCCGTGAACTCTTTTCAATTAAAATTCTCACTTTCTTCTTTGTGGTCGCCGCTTCTTCAACGAAACGAAAGGATTAGCGAAAACTTCATCATTGCTCGACGTCTTCGACCACGAATGATACGATTGGGTCGAAATTAGCTGAAGTTGAATCAAGCGGCACAAAGCGGAACGGAACGAAGAAGAAGACCAAGAAACAGGCGGTAAGTAACAAGAGAGCGAGCGAACGGCCATCAAACCAATTCAACCCGTCGACCCGAACACCCTTTGACAGGCACGCGTCTTTAGCGGCCTCATTTGTGATTCCAATGAACGAGGGCGGACACGCGGGGGCAATCGAACGTGTGAATCTACGCCTTTCTTTTTCGCTCGTCCGAATGAATTGGCAATGAATAAGGTCATCAGAACGTAGTGGAACGAGACGAAGCGGAGAAGAAGCGAGTGGAGTGGAGTGGATGACCGCCCGCCCGCTTCTTTGCCGCTTCCTTCCTTCCTGCTTGTTCCACGCGTTGTACGCGGTCGGCTTTTAATTCCCGCGTATTCGGCGGCTTCCTGTCCGCCGGCAAGCCGACCGACCGGCCGGCCAGCCGCCAAACGAGCGAACGAACGAAAAGATGCTCCTCTCCCGAAGCCGGCGGCGACCAAAAAGGCGCCCGGTTGCCACGACGACGCGCCTTTTGCGTCGATTTTGGATTGCGACGAATGAAATTGAAGTGATTTCACCACAAGCCTTCTGCTGATGTCAGCCCGCGAACACGTCCTTCTTTCACGTTCACTCGTTTTGGCGGCAAGCACAAAGAAGTCGAGGGGTCGTTGCACAAAGAAGATGTCTGATTCCGCCCGTCTTCCACACAAATTCGTCGTCGTTTCGATGGCCAACCGACAAGCACGAGCCGAGTGCTCGAAATCAGCAAGCATCTTCCGGTAGAGACAACGAAAGAATGACTTGAAGAACCCTCGGCCACCGGCAAGTTGGCTCATCGCCCATTAACGAGTGCACAGCACATCGAAGAGTCCGTTCTTTCCGTTTCTACATGCTCTTGCAGCCCGCCGCCAATCTCTAATGTTTATTCGGACAGTTACATCCGCACGAAAAAAGACCCAAGACCCGAAACACTTCTTGCCGCCCATCAGACGGCCGGCCGCTTGCGCTGCTGCTCCTCCAACGCCTCCTGCTCGTCCACCAGCTTGTCCCACTGCTCCTTGGCGAGGCCCAGCACGGAGGCGAGGAGCATGACGGCCTTCTTGTCGTCGCCCGTCTGCAAACACTCGGATGAACGGGAGAGCGAAGGGAACCGACCGTCAGCGGGATGCTCTGGAAGGCGAACAGACCGGCGTCACGGGCGACTTCGGCGATCTCGTTGTCGAAGGGGTAGCGCTGGACGAAGGCGCGGAAGTGCTCGTCCTTCCACATGCCGATGCCGGGGAAGACGCGCAGCAGCTTCATTTGCTTGACGCCCTCCACGCCGCGGTAGTGCAGCTGCAAGTCCTCCAGCCAGTCGAAACCCAAGCGCTCCGCAACGACGAGCTGCAAGCGAGTGAGTGAAGCAGGAAGGAGAAGGCGGGAGGAACTCACGGGATCCTCCTGCTTCTCCGGCTCGCTCGACCGCTTCTCTTGCGGCTTCTCCGGCTTTTTCTCGTCCGACATCTTCTGCGAAACGGAGGCGGCGGGAGCGGCGGCGGCGAGTTGGGCGGCCGGACGAGCGGCGAGGACCCGCGAGAGCGACTTGCAGCTCTTCGCTTTAGCCTCCGTCTTGGCGCGCTCCTTCGAAGCGTCCTTCTTCTTGCGGAAGCAGACGAAGACGACTGCTCCGGCCACGAGCGATCCGACCACACTGCAAGCGGAGGAGAGTGGAGGAGAGAGAAGTGGGAGGAAGGACTCACGCTGCGACAACCACAAAGATGATGAGCCAGAGCTTCCAGTTGCCCAGCGCTCCCGCCGCCGCATCTTCGTCCTCCAGCTCGGCGGTCTGCAAGGAGGAAGTGAGGAGAGAACGAGGGGAGGCACTCACAAAGCGGAAGGTCAGGCCGGGCGCCGCCTTGTCCATGTCAAAGCTCACCGTGGTCTTCTTTTTGCCCTCGTCCGCGTCCTCGAACTTCACGTCGCACGCCTTGTTTCCCGCGCCAACGACGATCTTCCCGGGACTGGCCTCGCCCGTGGCCGGCAGATTCTTCGGGTCGCCTGAGAACAACAAACGTAATTAATCGCCATCGAAAGAAATAGAAGTCACCGTTGTTGTAGTCGAGCACGACTTTTGTGGACTGACCGATCCCGAGGAGCGCAGAACAACCGCCGATTTCGAAGTTTCCGCTGAAACATCGGGTGATTGAAAGAAGAACGCCTCAGCAAACCTTCGCGGCGAGTCCAAATGGCTCGGAGGGTCGATCTTGAAGGCCAGTTTGGCGCCCAAGAACACGAGAGTTGCCGACGCCTTCGTGCAGTCGCCCGTCAACTCGAACACGCTGCAACCGTTCGATCAGTTCGGAGATGTGGCAGCAAAGAACTCACACTTCCGCTCCCTGCTGCTTGAAGCAGCCGGAATCGTCGGCGAGCAGACGGGAGGGCGGGGCGGCGAGGACGAAGGCGGTCGAGCAGAGAGCGAGGAGCAGGAAGACGGCCGACGGGGAGCGACCGCCCCACCACGAGGTCGCCAGCACACGCATGAGAGACGAGCGAGAGCGGGAGAGCGAAAAGGAGACCGCCGGCTCGGATGGACGCGAACTGAACGAACTGACCGCCAACGGTCCGCCCGTTCGGCTGCTCGCCGTCGATGCAAATTCGCCTGCTTCCAACGAGCAGACGTTCGTTGAGTTCTCGCCCCAAGCATCGTCGAGACTCGCCGCTTTTCCGCTCGGAGACGATCAGTTGTTTCCTCCTCCAGCTCGGCCGAAGCGAACGACCTCTTTTGCCGCTGCCGTTACTCACAAGCCGAATAATCCACTGCGTTTATTCCGTCAAAACACGAACAACAACGAGCGACTCAAAGGACCAAGCAGAACGACTCAAACGACCGCCTGCTGCTGTTGGCGGAGCCGCTCACGTTCGCGCATCTCCTCCTCAAGCTCCCGTTGGTCCTCCTTTGCGTATTTGGCGTCCTGCTGCGTCTTCCAGTGCGCGTACACGTGCGTGAGGTTCGTCAAGAGCTGCTGCCACGTGCGCTGCCGTCTCCCGTCTGCAATCGAATCAAAAGAAGATCGACGGGGAGAACAAACGGTGGTGGCCGCCCGTTGAGCCGCGAAAGCCAACGTCTGCTCCACGGCGGGGATCATCGCGTCGTCGAGCGGGTAGCGGCGGACGAAGGCGCGGTAGTGCGGCGCCTGCCATTGGGCGACCGGCGGAAAGACGCGCAGCAGCTTCATTTGCTCCACGCCGCGCGCGCCGTGCGCGACCAGCCGCAGGTCGTCCGTCCAGTTGAACTGCAGCTCGTTGGCTTTCGCCAGCTTCAGCGGGAGGATTGATCGAATGGATTGAGGGCGGGAACTCACGATCTCGCCCGGCGGCGTCTCGTTGACGAGCGGCTGGACGCCGCGCGCGGCCGTCGACTTCGCGCCGACGAGGCGGCGGCGGCGATCGCTCGTTGCGTTTTGTCCCGCACCTGATCTTTGGTCGTGTCTTCAGGGGTCGCCTTCTTCCGGCGGCAGTAGACGACGAGTCCGCCGACGATCGCCGCAGCCAGGATCCTGCAAGAGAAGCGTGTGAGCGGGCAGGAGAAGGAAGGGAGGTTGGAGTGAGCGCATGGGCAGTGAGAAAAGAAAGGAAAAAGGGTTAGAAGAGAGTGAGAGGGTGAGTGAATGGGTAAGAGGAAGGAAGGAACGCACAAAAGGACGAGGCCGCCGATCAGAAGCCCGAGCTTCCAGCCGCCGAATCCCGCCGTCTTCGTCGATTCGGACTCCCCTTCTTCGGCGAGAGTGGCCGTCTGCAAGAAAACGATAGAGAGGAGGAGACGGAAAGCGCACGCACAAATCGAAAGGTCAACTCGGGCGCGGCGTTGTCCATTTTGAAGCTGACGGTCGTCTTCTTCTTCCCCTCGCCGCCTTCCTCGAACTTCGGCGGCTTTGTGCAGTTGGACGGTGCATTGCCGACGACAATCTTCTGCGCAGTGGCCTCGCCCGAACACGAAACGGATTGAGGAATCGCGGAAGGCAAGCAAAGTTACCGAAACGATTTGCAGGCTTACCGTTGTAGTAGAGCCAGAAAGGAATCGGCTGATTCGGATCGGACAAGTACTGGAAGGCCACAAGCGTCCCCGAACAGCCGCCGACCGTAAAGTTTCCTCTTAAAGCGAAAAAAGAAGATTATAAAGCAGAAGAAGAAGAAAACAAACCCGGCTTTGACGTCGCCGCCGTCGTAGTCGATGCCGAACGCCAGCTTCTCGCCGTCGAAGGACAACGTGGCGCGAGCTCTGGTGCACGCCTCCACGAGCTTGAAAACGCTGGAATTCGTTCGATCAGTTGAGAGCAAAGAGCGAAGGAGACTCACATTTCCATTCCCTCCTACTTGAAGCACTCCTGATCGTCGGCCAGGAGACGAACGGGCGAAGCGATCGAGAAGGCGGCACTGGAGAGGACGAGGAGCAGGACGACCAAAGAGCGGCCGCTCCACAAACCGGCGACCGGCAGGCGCATGGAGAGCGAGTGAATAAGAGAACGAAATGAATGAGCGGCGACTCGAGCGGCCACCGATTGAACTTACTGACTGCCGATCGGCTGCTGCTACCAGTCGCCCTTCGTCGACTCTACTGATGCAAATTCGCTCTGCATCGTCAGTTCAAAGAACGGAATTTGCAACAGTCGAGTCGAATCGGCGAAACCGAGAAGCGGCGGTTGGCGACCGGCCGGCAGTTCGTTCAGTTGGTGGCCGCTCGAGTCGCCCGCTTTCGTCCCTCCGCTCTCCCGACCGCTTTCGCTCATGCGCGTTCCGTCGGCTTCGTGTTGGAGCGGTTGCTGCCTGCTGCCCGGCCTCCTGCTCTTCGCCCTCTCATCGACCGTCTTCGTCCTCGCCGCGCCGCTCACTCGTCTGCTCGCGGATCCCTCCGGCTGCTTCAAACAGGTGGGCAACGAAGTGTGAGAACTCCATCCTCTCCCTCACTCGACTGATCGAACGGATTTCAGGATCTTCGAGCTGCTGGACGAGTGCAAGAAGGCGTCGGCGACTCTCGTGTTCTCGGGCGCCAAACTGACCTTTAAGGTCGACTACTCCCTCGACAGTCTCGAGCCGAAATCTCGGTATGTTCTCCTTTCGCCTTTTCTCATTCCGGAGCGTTCAGCGGCGATTTCGAAATTGGCGGCTGCTCCGCGAAGCTCGCCATCGGGAAGCTCACGAATGTTCAACTCGATTACAACGGTGAGTGCAGTCAAGGTCCCTGCCATTTTTCTCTTTTCTTCTGATCGGGCCAAGCGGCCACCTTGCACGGGCGAGGCCACGCCCGAGAAGATCGTTCTTGGCGCCGGTAACAAGGCGGGACCCGTGAAGTTTGAGGACGCCGGCGAGGGCAAGAAAAAACGACCGTCCGCTTCGACATGAATGCGGCGGCGTCCTCTCTTGTGTTCAAATTCGTGAGTGCAGCCTCCGAAGCTCTTACAATCACCGCTCCTTGCAGGCAGCCACTCTGGAGACGAAGGACGAGGCGGAAGGGGCCGGATGGACGGTGAACGGCTGGAAGTTGTGGGCGGCGGTCGGCGGCGGTGCTGCGTTGTGAATTCTCCACCTCCAACCACTTCCCGCTCACTCTTCCGATTGCAGGCTTCTCATCGCCCTTCTCGCTGCGGGGATCGCGGGCCTCTGCTGGCTCCTGCGGAAGCCGAAGGCCGCCCGGAAGCCGTCCGCAAAGTCCCGCCGGCACGCGTCCAAGAAGGCCGCCCGGTCGGCGCGCAAGTCGCGCGGCGGCTCCCGCTCGACGCGCAAGACGCAGCCGAAGACGGGAACCTCCGACCCGACGCCCGTGCCCTCCGGCGAGAACTCGAAGCCGCTCGAAGCGGAGAGCAAAGTCGTGGTCCACGGACCGGCGGCGACGGTGGCCACTCGGGCGCTCAAGGACGAGCCGCGCGGCGAGCGGACCGCCCGCGAGCTCACCGCCGCCGAACAGGGGGCGCTCGACGCGAAGCGGGACATCGTTCGTTCCTCCTGCCGTCCTCACTTCATTCCTCTCGGTTGCAGGTGGTCCGAGCCTTGAAGAGCGGATTCAGCTGGAGCAAAGATCTCGAGCTCCTGCACAAGGGCGTGAAGGGAACGGACGAAATGCACCTGCCTCTCATCTTCCGCGCGCTCTACCGCAAGGACGACTTCTCGCCCGAATCCACCGGCGCGTTCCTTCGCCGCTTCCCGGTCGACGGCCACCTGCACGCCGAAGTGAAGGCGGCGCGTGACGAGTGTGACCGACAGGCGCGAGCGAAGGATGCGGTTCGTTCCGTTTCGTTCGTTCCAAATCTCGCGTGTTTGCAGTCGCGCGACGACGAGCTGTGGTGGCGCTGGATCTCCGAAATCCTCACGAACCTGCTCGATCGCTGGCAAACGATGGAGGACGCGCGCAAGGGCGTCTGCCGCCCGATTCCGAAGCCGGAAACTCAGGCGCAAAAGGACGAGAAGCACTGGGTCGTGAGTTCCCCTCTGTCCTCCGAGTACTCACCGTCGTTTGTTCAGGTGCGCCGCGCCCGCATGCTCGGCTTCAGCTGGCGCGCGGAGCTCGACGCCGTGGAGAGCGGGACGATCGAAATGCGGCAGATGCGCCTCCACTCCATCTTCAAGTTCCTGGGCGAAGATCCGAAGAAGGACGAGGAGAACACGGACGCCTTCTTTCGGTGCTATCCGATGGACGCCGACACCCTGGAGCGGGCGAAGAGGGCGGCCATCTGGGCGAGCCAGAAGCACGCCAACATGCACGTGGAGGCATCGAACTTGGCGGTTCGTCCAGTTCCTCTTCCTTCCACTCGTTTACTTGCAGCATCTCGAACGGAAAGAGGACTGGAAGTTCATCCACGAGGTCCTCGTTTATCTCGTCGATCGTTGGGAGAAGATGGAGGCCGCCAAGCAGGGCGCCAAGCACAAAGCGAAGGAGAGCGCCTGATGGGGCGCCCGGAGGAGTGCCCGGAGTGTTTTCTCGCTTTTTCGTCCGTTCGCTTACTCGTGTCGTGTAGGTGAACTCGAATAAACATTAGGGATGTACGGGCGGCTTGTTCGAAGGTGAGAGAAGGCGGGAGGAGGCGGTCGGAGGCGTTGGTTAAAGCGAGCTCTCGTCCGCCAGGTACGAGAGCGGCGCCACGCCGAGCTCCGATAACGCGTTCGTCCACCGGCCGCTCTGTGGTCCGTGCCGCTGCGAACCGAACGAAGCGGAGGAGCAGCCGTTTGGAGCAGCGGAAGGGGGACTGCTTTCTGCGGGCGGTCAAAATCTTTCAGAGCTCGCTTGTCGATCGATCGCTCGTTTCAATGCAGTTCGTTTCAAATGCAAGACTTCCGTTTGATGATTTTTCAGCTCTGATTGCCGCCTTTTTTATACAACCACAGCACACATGAAAAGAAAATAAGCGACGGTTCATCGTCGAACACGCGCCGCCGGCTTCTTGACGCCCTCCATCCGGGCCGCCTTCTCGCTCGCGTCCCGCTCGTCCTCCATCTGCTGCCAGTGGTCGTGGAGGTTGCGGAGAGGAGTGAGCAGACTCCACCACAAGAAGCGCTCTCGCTCCGTCCGCTGCAGCAAACAAATGAGCGGAAGAAAAGAAGGAAAGAACGAACGGCGTCCTTCTGCTGCTCGGCGGCCACGCGGAGCGTCTGCTGGACGACGGCGAGCGTCTCCTCGTCCAGCGGGTAGCGTTGGAGGAAGGCGCGGTAGTCGTCGGCGTCCCACTGCACACCCGTGAGGAAGATCTTCCGCAGCTTCAGCTGCCGGACGTCCAGTGCGTGAGGGGGACGCGAGCGAAGTCCTCCGTCCAGCGGAAGTGCAGCTTCTTCGCGAGCCCGCTCTGAAGAAGCGGACGAGTGGGCGGCGGAACGGGGCGCACTCACGGCGGCCGCGCCCTTCGCGCTGCTCTTCGGCGAGACGGCGGCGACTGGTCGCTTGATCGTCTCGTTGCTCGGCCGGTCGAGCGGCCGGTACGTGCCCGCCCAGTAGCTCGACGCCAGCACACCGGCAACGAGAAGCCTGCAAGAGAACGAAGGAATGAGCGGAGAAGTGAGCGAGGGCAAGCGGGGCTCACAGCAACGAGCAGACGCCGCCGCCGATCGTCAGGCCCAGCTTCCAGCCGCCGAAGCCCGCTTCCGAGGCGCCGGGCGACTCCGTTTGCGGCAAGCTTGCGTTCTGGACGGGAGTGAGAGAAGAAACCCTCACGAATTTGAACGTGAAGCCGGGAGCCGCCTTGTCCATCGCGAAGCCGACCGTCGTTTTCTTCTTGCCCCCATCGGCATCTTCGAACTTCGTTGGGCAATCGAATGACTTGTCCGTGATTACGAGCGTGCTCGCAGTCGCATTGCCCGCCCATGAGTCCTTGCCATCTGGCTTCTTTTCTGAAGGCAAGCGGTGAACAAGGAAGAAAGGACTCGCCGTCGTAGATAAGAAAATGTCCATTGGTAGTGTGATCAAACGCCAAATTCCGGGTACAGGCGCCAATCAAGCCGACTCCTCTATCTCCGATGTTTATTCGCTACTTCACATGCACACGACAAAGGACGAGCACAAACGGATCACAAGTGGGACGCTCGCGTCGATCAGACGCCCGACTGCTTCGAACGGCTCTTTGCCTGCTTCTCTTTGTGCTCCTCGACGAACTTCTTCGTCTTCAGGACCGTCCACTCATTGTGCAGGGCCTTGAGGAGTTTGGCGAGATTCGTCCACTCCTTCGACTCCTCGTACGACTGAAAGCAGAGGAGGATGAACGAAAGTAGGGGGAGGTGGACGAACCGCCGCGCGGGCCTCGCGTTCCGCCTGCTGGACAACCGCCTGGAGACGTTGGCGGACGGCCGAGTTCAGCGGGAAGTGTTGGACAAGGGCGCGGTAGCAGTGCTCCCAGCGCGTGTTCGGATCGCCGAAGATCACGAGCAGCTTCATCTTGCGGGCGCCCTCGATTCCGGCGGCCGGCAGCTCCAACTCCTCGCGCCAATCGAAGCGCAGTCCTTTCGCGGCTTTCACCTGCAAAGAAGCACCCGCGAGTTGAGCAGCGGAGTGGAGGAATTGAGAGCGCAAAGCGCAGAAGAGCGGAGAGGTGAGGAGAAAGCGGTGGAACTCACGACAGAGCCGCCCGGCTTCTGATTGGCGCGCATCCCCGCGCGCTCGAGCTCCTCGGTGGCCGATTCACCCGTGAAGTCGTCCTCGGTGAACGTCTTCGCCTTTACGGCCCGTCCGTCCCGGTTCTTGCCCGTCTTCGGCGCGTCCTTGGGCTCCGCCGTCCGCAGGTCGTCGTTGGGCGCCGCTTTGGTCTCCTTTGGATCCGCAAGGGTCGCCCACGTGTTGCGCTTTGTGGCCTGCTTCGTGGTCTCCGGATCGGTCGGCTTCGAGGCGTTCTTCGACGGGCGGGAAGCTTCGTTGGATTGGGCGGGCGTCATCTCGGTGGCCTCCTTGGCCGTGGCCACCGTCTTCGGCTTCTCCTTCGACTTCGACGGCTTCGCGCATTTGGAGCCGCCGAGCGCCTTCTTCAGCGAGCGCGCCTGCTTCTGCGACTCGTTCCGCCGCGATTTGGATGACGGCTTCTTGTCGGCGGCCGTCTTCTTCTTGCGGCGCCAACAGAAGAAGACGACGGCGACGAGCGCGATGACCGCGAGAAGCCTGCAAGAAGGGAAGCAGTAAGTGGATTGAAGGTGGAAGAGGAAATAAAGGGATGGACGGAGAGATAAAGAGGGAAACTCACAGCAGAACGCAGCCGCCGACCGCCGCCCACAGCTTCCAGCCGTCTACCGTCCATCCCGCGCCTTCCGCCCCATCTTCCTTTTCCAGTGTGGCCGTCTGCAAGCAGAAGGTAAGGAGAGCGGGAGGAGGCACTCACGAATTTGAAGACAAGGCCGGGCGCCGCAGCGTTCATGTCGAAGCTGACGGTTGTCTTCTTCTTCCCCTCGTCCGCGTCTTCCAGTTTCGGCACACATTGCGACTCCTTGTTGCCGATCTTGACGTTGCTCGCACTGGCCTTGCCCTCGAACGGTCTTGCTTGCGTTTCGTCTAAACCCGAGGGGAGTTTACGAGACGACTGGAAACTACTTACCGTTGTAGAAAAGTGATAACGGGATCGGATCCTTGGAATCGCTGGACTTGCGAACCCTCAGACCGCCCGGGCAGCCGCCGACCGTGAAGTTCCCGCTGAAATTGTCGAGGAGGTCAGAATGAAGGAGAGCAGAAGGACAAACCCGGCTTTGACGTCGCCGCCGCTGTACTTGATATCGAACGTCAGCTTCTCGCCCGGGAACGACAACATGGCGCTGGCCTGCTTGCACTCGTTCGTGAGCTCGAACACCCTGAAATCCGTTTGATTAGTCGGGTGAGAGAGGACGGAGGACTCACACTTCGCTGCCCTGCTGCACGAAGCAGCCGGAATCGTCGGCGAGAAGACGACCGGCCGGGGCAGCGAAGACGGCGGAGCGGAAGACGAAGAGGAGCAGGAAGAACGAGCGGGAGCGACCGCCCCACCACGAGGCCGACGGAACGCGCATGAGCGGGAGCGGTCGGAAGAGCGGAGAAAAGAGCGGGCGACTCGAGCGACCGCCGATTGAACGAACTGCCGGCCGCCGAGCGCCGCCTTTCCGTCCGGCCGGTTCATGCAAATTTCGTTCTTTAGGTGGAAGTCGTCTAATCGGTCGGTTCTTGTGCGAATGTTTGTGGACGACCGTCAGGAGCTGCGACATCAAACGGCACTCCACATCAAGGATTCTGCCACTCATTTTTGTGATCTGAGGCCATCACTAACAGTTTCTTTACGTCCTGCAGTTCTGGGCAACGATCTGATGACAAACACGCAAAGAACGCCAAGAATTCGGCCGCTCTGCTACGAACAAACGCCCGGCACACCGAATAATTTATTCACTTCTCGCTGACTCGATCAACATTCTTCGCTGCCCTGTGAACGGGCGGACGTGAACGGTCACTTGCCTTTTCTTAACACTTGCCGCTCCGTTCCCACCGAATTCATTAGCTGCTTGATCGAATCAGGGAATTCATTACAACGGTGGGCGCTGCGTCGTCGATTTGTGGCCGGCTGCTGTGCTGCTCGAGCGGATTTAAGCGGGCTGATTGATCTTCTTTTTACTGGAAGCCCATCAATTCGTCCCTTCTAGATTGACCAGCCTGAAAGACGGCTAGTCGACAGTAAGTAACCATTCCTTTTGTGTTCATCTTACCGTTCTCCTTTCTTGCAGCCAGCAGCCGCTCCGGTGGATCATCGGATTGTTCACCGGCTTCTCTTTGCGGCCATTCAAAGGACAAGAAGGTCTGTCCTTGTATTCGTCTCAAACAACACACGAGTTCGTTGCAGACCGCAAGATTCGAGCGGAAAGATCGTCGATTGTTGACCCATTTCAGTCGCTTCCTTTCTCTTCGGGGTGAGTCTTGCTATCGATCAGCGAGGTCGAGTAAATGCGTTTTTTTCAGCTTTCTCTGAACAGTTCCTTCAACAACAAGCCACCACCTTTGTCGTGCTGTCGACGTCCAGTTGAGTTCTGCTTCTCGTCCATCGTTCTCTCTCTTGCCATGGCTCGTGCGATCTGCGTCGTTTTGTTCTTTCTGTTCTGTTATCAAGTGCCGCCCGCAAGCTCTTCCGACGATTGTGACCAGAAGATCGAGCCACTTGTTTCGTTCTTTGAGAAGTACACCGATCTGAAGGCCGGCAGCACTTTCGTCGAGTGGGCAAAGGACACCGCAAAGATCAGCGCGCAGCTCATTGCGGGTGTACCGCAGTTGACCGAAGACGGCAGCTTTTTGCGGATGGTGTACCAACGAACGAAGAGCACACCAGCGGAAGATCAGAAATGCATCGGAAAGTTGGGTCAAATCGCTAAAAAGGACGTCGATCATTTGAGGCAGTCGTTGTGGCAGCTGAAAGATCTGCGGCTTTCGGATTTTATCGGTCGTTTCACTGGCGACCTTTTGACCTCGTTCAGTGATCTTGAAACGGATCTGGAATGGGTTCTGCAAGAAAATATGTCCGACCCCGCGATGTGGATCGACGGCTTTAGCCGCGACTGCGATGTACGATCGTCTCATGTCGCGGACCGCTTCCACGATTTGGTCACACGGAGCTGTTTGGACGTCGCGACCGCACGCGACCCGAAAGTCGACGAAATCGTGGACGGCTTGCTCAAGTGCGTCTTTTCGTTCGCCGAAGACGTAGAGCTCTCGGCCGAAGGAGAGGAGTTGGAGCAGGAAATTCGCGTTCGATTCCATCTCCTGATACTCGCAGACGCGAGTAAAGTGGCCAACGAGGTCTGTCTTTCGTATTTAAACGCTCCGCCTGGTGCCAAACAGAAGAAGAGCGAAATTTTGAAAGAAGTTCGTCAGAGGATGATGGCCGAAGGCGACGCCTGGGAATGGGTGTGCTTGCCGCAGGCCGTCCTCTCGTTGAATCCCCACTCCGACGAGGCCAAGGCTCAATTTCTGCAGTTCGTGTTGGATTACGCCGCGCGAATTCGCTGGCTGCGACTCAATTGCGGCGCTGCTTTTTCGGCGCCCAACAACGCGACGGGCCTTTCGAAAGAGATGTTCGAAACGTCTGAAAAGCCTCTTGTCGATGCGATCGAATCCGTTTACAAATTCTTCTTTGGTCAGTGATGATGGGCTCGTTAAATGTAAATTTGTTCGCTGCCGTCCATTCATTCGATGTCTCGCTGTTACCGCTTCTTTGCTCTTTCAACGCGAGATTCCTGAGTTTTTTTTGAAGCTTACCTGCATACCACACATTCTTTCGTTGTATCGATGCTGTTGTCTTTTGTAGTTGACGTACACCTAATAAAGGCATGCGTGCTCCAAATTCGTCCTTTCGTGCAATCGGCGACCAACCCCAGGTTCCTGTGCTCGACGAAATAATCCCGAGAAAGCGGCAAGAAGCAACAGCGGAAGCAAAAGAACTTCCAAACTCCCATTCTTTCTACCCTTCTGTTTAGTTCTCGAGAACACCCGACTGTCCACCATCTACTCCATCCGCACTCAATTCCGCAGTTTATTTCCAACAACAATCAAACAGACGTTAACAAAGTGCTTACAGGCGGCAGCAGAAGAGTGCACTACGTTCAGATTCCGTCGAGTTTACCCGTCTCCCATCCACTCACAATCGGCATCCGCTCGCATTTGCCCTGAAATTGAACGATGAGAAGCGAGGAGGATTGAATTGAACTCACCGATTACTCCGCCGATCGACTCGACCCCTGGGCGGCTGCTTGGCTTTTCGTTGAACTCGACTGCGCACGGCGGTTTCTGCAATGAGAGGCAGGAGTCCATCGATTCGCACCAACCGGACCACTCACGATGCTCCGACTTCAATGGGGCTTGTGAATGAGCGGAACGACCGTGCACACGCCCGACTTCACGAGAAGAGCGGAGGATTCCCGCGACGACGAACAGGAGACTCCTGAAAGCAAGACGATCGATCACACACGAACGAACCGACTGCCAACCACGAACTTGAGCGGGCCGTGAGCGACGGCTCACAAGGTCCTTTCCCGTCCATTTCTTCAAACGCTCAAGACTGCAACGAAAGGAAGTGAGAAGAAGGAAGGTGGAGGAGAGCACCAACCCTCTCGTCGAGGGCTGTTTCACCACGGTCACAACGTTTTTGCACTTTTGTAGCCATCCTTCAAGCGCAGTCGGGTTCAACGAGAGAAGGACGTCTTGAGTTATTGCACTTCCCCGACTCGCACTCAAACAGCTGAAAGTGGGAAGGAATCGGAGCGAGGCGGAGATGAGAACTCACAACTCAACAGAAACAGCGGCCTTGAAGATGTGGTGGACGTCGACTCACACCTTTCGCCCATTGTGTGACCACGCGTCCTGCAGTCGAGGGTTAGGGAGAGCACGAAAGAGAACTCACTAACGAGGACGAGCAGTCGGTTCGTCCACATCCTTTCGATTCGTCCGCTACGAGTGGATTGGTCGGGAGAATGGTCGGAAAACTCACCGAGAAAGGGGCTTGCGCGCGTGTCTTTGCCTTCTTCCCACTTCCTTTTGGTTGAACGAGCAACCGAAGAGCTTCTTGGAGGTACTTCTCCCACATCTTCGCAAGTGACTCCGCAATCCATTTGCACTGCAAAGAAGCGGGGATGAACGGGGAGGGAAGAAGAAAGGACTCACTGTTCTCCGCAGAGCGTACGGCAGCCGCTTGAACTGATTCACAGCCTATTCGATCTGCTGGTGGGCCCGAGCGCACGAGTAAATGCGCATGCGGCTGAAACGCGGAGAATTGAATGGACGGAAGGGCAGAACGGAACTCACGCCAAACACGTGCACTTGGCCGCCTCCTCCATTTTTTTGCCGCCCGGCAATCCCTTCGATTTGGACCCGGTGGTGAGGTTGACGGGCACTTGGCTCGCTTCTCCTCGTAGTCCAGCCAGGCGCCCGTCAGCAGAGCGAACACCTTCCCGAATGGGCTGTTTGTGCGGCTTGAGGTTCATGTCGTTGATGTCGCGCACCCGCACTGAAATTAACACCGAGAAGTCAGTGAAAAGCGAGCGGAAAACAACAACCTTTCATCCCAGAGAGAACTCACCAAACGATCCAATGGAGAATTCGAAGAGACGAACGGCGCGAAGGGACACGCGGTTCGGCGACGAACGAGTGGGACCTGAAACGAAGTGGTGAGTGATTGGCGGAGACCAAGAAAAGAGGGAAGACTCACTTGGCTCGGGCTCCACCAGTTGCTCGCAATCAGAAAGGACGGTGGGCGAGAGCACTCGATCATTCGCGTCCCGCACACGAGACGCACATCGTTAGGGGGTCGTGATCGTCAAAGTGGACGTGGTGCGCATCACAGAAGACAGAAAGCGGGCGGCCTGGAACGGAGCGGTCGTCACGATCATTCGTCCTCATGGGCCGAGCGGGAGAACTCACCAGTTGGACGCTCCGCTGGACGCCCAACTGGACGACCGCCGGGATAATCCGAAGAGACGAACGGCACGGCGGAAAGCCGAGCAGAGAGCGGAAGACGTGGTTGAACTCGCGCACACTCGCCCCAAATTCGACCCACTCGACGAGGCGAGCGGCCGGTCGGCTGGACGAAACGCAGGCGGGAGGAATGAAGGCGGAGAGCGGACGAGAGGAAGGGAAGGCGGAAGCGAGCGGGAATGAGCGGCCCACTGCTCCCGCCGCTCTTTTATACTCGCGGGGATTGCGCAACGATTGGAAGCGGCGATTCGTGTCGTCGATTAACCCGGCGGCCCGATGAGTCGATTGGGCACCGGTCGTCGTTTGTAGATGCGCGGCCAAAAGAGTGGATCATCGGTGAAGCGGTGAGGAAGAAGGTGGAATGTTGTTTTAATTCCGTCCTAGTCGGACAACGCTTGTGGGTGACTGCGATCGTGTGCTTCTTAAACGTGTGAATTGTTGGCAGATTCATCACGGATTTTCGCCACAGCTTTAATAAGAAGACGTTGGGTTTTGCAGTTCCTTTGAACGGTTATTCCGCAAGAACATCTTCTTTTGACGTGCTTCTTTGTGCTTCACGTTTTATTCCGCGAATTCGCTTCGACGTTCGGCTTGTGTCAAAAACCGCTGTGGTTGCAATGCGTTGAACGCAAAGGGCATTTGGTTCGGTAGACTGCGTTCCAGCCGAGTGAATCGTAGCAACTATCGCTAATATGTTTTGCTAAGGAAAACGATGAGGCAGGCGAGCGCGATAGTAGGCAGCGACTCGTTGCTTCCATTTTGATTGCACGAGATGCCGCTTGTCTTCCGGTCATTCCGACATGCATTGGACGTGTTTGTTGATCAAAAAAGAGCTGTCCGTCTCCCGTTCTTTCATCAACTGACGAGTGATCGCCGCCCAGGTACCCACTTGAACGGAGCCTTGTTGCTGGGCTTATAACGTGACGGTCGGCCGTTGGCCGTTCCCCGATCAAAAAGTGGGAAAGAACGTGGGTTGTAGTGGACAGGAAGGGTCTTCGTGTTTGCCTAACTTTATTCCGAGCAACGGCATTATTCCTCTCCGGATTTCCTTGTTCCATCTTGTTACCGGCTAGTGTTTGATCGTATGGAATCTTTCGGTTGCTTTGCTGGTTTGCAGGCCCTTTATCAACCGCCAAATTCCGCGTTTTGGTCGAGGTCCAAACCATCTAGAGACTTTGATGGCTGGGTGGACTGAAAGACAGTGCGACGAATCCCGTCTCTTCGTGTTTGTCATTCCCTTTTGATCATAATTGCCTCTTCGATCGTCAGGCAAACTTTCGTTGGAGATCGCTCATCGTAAGACTCAATTCCGCTCATCTGCGAACCGACTTGTCTGAGAAAGGAGGAGAAACCGGAAGCGATGAAGTGCGCATTCCGAGCGGTGCGATTTTGCGCACTCTTTTGCGTACCGATTGGTTCGATCCATTCCGTCCTATGCTCGTTTCTTTCTTGCCGCTGCTTCGTTCGTTGTTTGATCGATTTAATCCGCTTTCACGCCCTTTTTGCAATGGGGAACGGCGACCGAACTGTTCAATGAGAAGAGTGGAAAGAACGCGAGAAGCCCAATCTTCTACCGCTGCGTGGCGGCGTTCTCTGCCTGGCAATTCCGTTACGACAACGGGAATGATTGGTTGTTTTGAAGGACGAATATTTAGGGAAACTAGCAACCAGAAGTGATTGCTTCCTTCTTTTCTTTCGTTAGCGCATTGTTTACAGGAACCGAAGGACTGATGTTACTTTCTACGCGCGAGGAGCATTCAAACAGAATCTTATTCCGCCCGGCCGATCACTTCCACGAGGTCGGCGTATGCGTCAAAGAGAAACGACAGCACAAAAGAATGCTTCCCGAGTTACCACTGCGATACGTTTCCGTTCGTTGTGGCGTTGAAGAAAAGGGGTCACTGATTTGGACAAGTAAAAAGGCGGCACTTGTCAGTGCCCTAATTGCTCGTCCTTTCGTTCGATTCGATTGGGAGCCGCGCCGGGCGATAAGTCCGCATCAAAATGGTTGAAGTGAAACGCTCTGCTTGTCGGCCTCTGTTTTAAGGAACCTGAGGGGTTACGGCTGTTTCCCCATGAGCAGGCGCAGGCAACGCTTCCATAAAATGTTGTGTCTTTGTTTCTTTCAAATTTCGCGCACGCCGACAGCGCTGTCGTGTGTTTCGCGAGGCAGTTGTCGGCACCCGTTGTTTTTATTCCGCGCCATTAGCTCATTGCTTATCCTGTCTCTTCAACAAAAACGCGAATGTAAACGCCTGGTTCTAGTATACTGACGGCACAACCCGCGATGGTTCGAATCTGTTCTTGATTCCCACGCCCGGTTCCACTAATGAAGCGTTTAGGGCACTGCAAACCCTGAAGTCGTCGATTCGACGAGTTGGTTGTTGCTTTCGTTGTTTTGTGAGAACCGCTAAGAGGTTATTCCGGCTTATTTTGCAGAACCGCGTCGTGAAGCGCGAATTAGTACCGAGCATTCTGTAAGGGGTTATAGAGCAGCCACCTTTTCGTTGCTTTTCTTTTCCGCCACGCGTCGATCTCGTCGATTATCCCGGCTACATGCCCGCTCATTGTGAGCAGCGAGCGAAGGGTGCTTGTCGCTATCGTGCCTGCTCTCGCCAGTAAATGTGCTTCGAGTTGCCGCGAATTCCGCGTTGACTTCCACCCAACTATATTTCTCGACGCCGCGCCGTCATCGAGTCTTTGAATTTCGTTGCATAGCGCGTCTTCAACATTTTGTCTCAATAATAGAAACGTTGAGGTCTTTGTTGCGTGCGCAGCTTCGACCACCAACCAGGTGATTTCGTCGTAGATGTTGAATCGTTATGGATTTTCTGCACGGTCCAAAGAACCGTTTGTTGCGTTCAGCCGTCCAGCTTCGATTCCGCCAAAACCATCATTTTGTTCAGGCACCGGCCAGTTTCTTCGAAGTTGTTTCTCTTTGCGTTCGGCGGCGTTGATGACGGGGGTGTTTCTCGTTGGAGATTCCGCTGTGAGGTTCATGAACGTCTCGCGTGCACCGGTGAATTCGGATCGGTTTTGCGGTTAAACCGGGTTGATTGGTTGATTTGTCGTTGAAAAAAAATGAACGTCTCAATTGTTTACTTTGCTTTCTCCAGTTCGTTCTTGTTAGAAATCAGTCGATAAAGAAAGCTGCCGACCTCGCCGGGACGTTCTTGCGGTTTCGCACGCTTTTGACGCATCCGTTTGAGGTATTGGTCGTCAGGTCCGTACTTCTTCGTCTGTCGCTTAAATCAGGCACACTTGCGCCTTGGTCTTCATTACGATGAGGATAGTCTCCGATTACTGTTGGTGGCTTTTATTCCGTTCACTTCGTTGCTTTTGTGCTGAACGCACGCTTATTCCGTCTTGTTGACGCAGCGTTCGCCACGTTTTAAATTCCCTATTCCTTTTTGAACCAACCTGATTGCTGTCCAACGGAGGCGATCCGCTCGAACGGCCAAACTGCAAAACGGCACTCTCGCCCACCAACGGCATCAACCGGAGCAGTCGACCAAGAACGCAACAACCAGACGGCGGCTTCCTCCATCCACTCGGCGCTGCTGAAATAGAAGCGATTAATCGAGTGGAAACACGCAAATAAGATCACGACCTCCGGCCGACCGCAACGAGCGGAAATGCCCGGCCGACTCCACGACGCCCCGACCGATCGGCCGCCTTCTCTTCGCTCGCAGTCGTGTGATTCGTCTTGCCGATCGACTGGTGACATTTCGGTCCGCCCGGCCGCTTTCCGCCCGTCCGCCTGCCTCCTGGCCCGCTCGCTGGTCGGCCTGATCGAAGGCGTGATTCACTTCGCGGCGGGCGGAAAGCGACCGGCGAAACAAAAGGCGGAAGTTGATTCATCGATCGTTGAATGGAGCACTTTACGCATTTCCAACCGACTGCCCCTCCGATGCCCGCGAGTCTCGCCGCTCGTGTTTTCGCCGAAGAAACGATAGACCGAACGGCACCTCACAATCCATTGGAACGACGAACTGGGCAGCAAACACCCGGCAATGAAACGTTTCTTTTCGTTCGCATCTGCCCACTCGCTCGTTCTCGGAGACCTCCAAATGCCCACGGCACACTCCAATCCGCAGTTTATTTCCAGAAGCAACAATCAAAACAAATGAGAAAAAGTCTTGAACACATCCTCCGATTTGATGCGCACCCCGCTCGAACGTCCTCGAATCGACGAGCTCAAGTCGTTTCTTGCAATCGGCATCTGCTCGCATTTGAGCCGTCTACTTCGGCTGCTCCGCACCGAAATCGGGTGATGAGACGTGGGAGGAGATGGGCTGGACTCACCGACGATTCCACCGTTCATCCCAAAGACCGCCAATGGGCAAGTGCTTGACCCTTCGGCTTTTCGGCGGCCGCAGCAGTCGGCTGCTGAAATAATTGTGGGGAGAAGTCAGTGGATTGCTTCAGAAGGCGGCACTCACTCAATTCGTTCCTCCTTGACGCAGCCTGGAACTCGCCGTCGCACGAGTCTGATTTCGCAGTTACTCCGAAAGAAAAGCGGCGATCTGGTTGGCCGGGATTTGTCCTGCACGCAGAAACGAACAGAAGACTCCTGAAAGTTAGCAGCGTTCAATCGAACGGATGCTGCGTAAACGAACCGCCTGCTGTTCAGAACTTGAGTAGATGCGCAGAACGTGGACGCAGGAGTCCTCTACGAACCGTCCGCTCGAGCCGAGCAGTCGGCGCTGAAACGAGAACGAGTGAGATGAGCTGAAAGTGCCTGAAATCACCTGCCTGTTTGCCGCGGCGTGCTTCACTACAGGCGCAACGTTCGCACGGCGGGGGTCCAACGACCAACAGCCAGATGAGAGCCGCCTCGAAGGGCAGCAGAAGAGCGTCTTGCACGTAAAGCTCGCGGCGGATCGCACACAAGACCGCCGAAAAGATGCTGAAGAGCAGGCAGAGTGAGTAGATTGTTGAGCAGCAGAGGAAAGAACCCACCTCAGTAGCTCGGCAAGGGCAGACGAAAGATCAATGAGAGTGGATTCCGGAAGTTCGTTCTTCCCCCCGCAGCCGTCATCAGTGTGCTTGACGCCGCGGTTCCCGCCTGCTCGCAAATCCTGGAAATAAACAGAGATTAGACGAAAGAGGAGCAGCAAGAACTCGCCAAAGAACAGAAACATCGGGCTTGGCAGATCCACGTGTAGAGGACCACAAGTCCTTGCGGATGGCCTTCACACAAGTCCTAAAAGCAGTGGAGGTCAACAACCGGCTGTGGAGGGCTCCCGAACAGAACAGAAAAGAGGGGCGGGCAGTCGGTTTGTTCGCATCCTGCCACTTCGTCCATCCCGCCGACCTGCAGCTGGGGGAAAAGCGAACAACCCACCCAACGATGAGTCTTGTTCTTGCGCCGCGGGACGCGTCGCAGCTTTGCCTCCAGTTCGGTCGCCCAGCCGGAGAACGCCTTGCCGCACGCACGAATCCCCGTTCGCAAGTGACGCCGCAATTCATTCCCACTGCAACGCAGCAAGTGGTGAGGCGAGAGTGGAGGAAGTGGGGACTCACAGAGAGAAGAAGAACGACTTCCATCGAACTTTTCGCTTCTTCGGTCGTTGCGGTCTTGTTCCCGACTCGTACTTCGCCTCGGTCGTGCCCGTTCGTTTAGTTCGCACATCGAAGGTCATCATGCGGAGGCTCCTGCAACGAGACGAGTGGGTGAAGAGGATGAACGAGGAGGAATTCACCGCTATTTAGCCGTTCCGTACGGGAATCTTGGACGACGGCCAGGAAGATGAGCCCACCGGCTCCAACGGTCTTCTTTTCGTTCATCTGTTCGAGGAGAGCAAGAAATTCGGAGGCATGAGACGGAGATGATCGGGTGCTCGTACGTGTCCTGAAATCGATGGCGAGATTAGTGGGAAGCGAACGGAGTAGACGGCCGCCACTTACCGAGCGATCGGGTGGAAAATTCGAAGAGACCGAAGGCGCAGGAGAAGACGGATGAGTGAGGGACGAAAGGCTTGAGCGAGTTCTCGGCCATGGATCGCAGAAACCCTGTGCATTCGACGAGCAGAGCGACCGATCGACGCAGCCCATTGCGAGCGGAAGGCGAATGAAGGCGGACGGGAGGGCGGCGGAAAGCGGGAATGAGCGACCCGCTGCCCCCGCCGCTCTTTTGTACGCGCCCCGTCTTCGTGTCCCGCAGCGAAGGGCGTTGCGCAACGCTTTGAGTGGAAATTCGTCCGTCGATTAGCCCGACGGTCCTTTGAGTCGATTGCGCAATCTTCGTGCCGGCTGTTTGCGCACGAATTCCTGCTGAACGTGACCGGAAAAACGACTGCAGGATTTGACTGTACCGTCTCGCTCGTGCTCCAATTCGACGAAGATTGCGCATTCCAACGATTTCTGCACTTCAACAATCGCCAGGTCTTCTTCGTCGTTATTCCATTGGGGCGGTCGCTGAGACGGGGCGACAACTCCAGCAGCAATCCAAAGGCGTTCATCAACTCTTCGAGCTCCCCGTTGTTCCGTTCGAAAGCCGCCTGTCGTGACGACGTCCCGCAGGACTGCAAGGAGCACAAGAAGCGCTGCCACTCGAATGTTCGTTCGGTTCTTCTGCTCACGCTTCTCTTCGGTTTGCAGCACTTACGTGGAGCGATGTGCAACGCGTGCCGAAAGACGTGCGGCGCCTTCTGAACGGCGGGGTTGAACGGCCGGCGACGAGCAGGGAAATTCGAATGGGTTGTTGGAATAAACGCGTGCATCGATCCGTGACTGCCCCATCGTCAATTCTTTGCTCCAACGAATGTAATCGAATGGTCTCTTCGTTCTTCCGCATTGCATTGAACTCAGCGCTCGCCATCAATCCGGTTCGCTGTTTGTTGCCAGCGATTGCGGCGAACGGACCTCTCCTCCGCAAGAGACCTTTCCGAGAAACTGGGTTATTCCACCGATTGGATCTTTTCTCTATCGATTGGGTATTTTCTGAGGAATTGGCCGTCTGATTCTGCGTTCTTCTCCGCCCACTCGCGCTGCTAGTCGAGACGATCACGCGCGGTTCCCCACTCGCCGACTTGCCGTTCGCCTCGAGCGGGAAGCGCCGTGGTTCTCGGCCGTCTTCGTGAGTCCCCCACCCACTCCTCTTCTTCGTTCTCCGACGTTCTGCAGGACGCCGTTGACACCTCGCAGCATGACGAGAGGATCGATTGCGGTCTTCAAGTCAGGGGTTTCTTTCAGTCAAGTGGCGGCTTGGAATGAAACGAACCGAAGTGACTCTCGCGTCAATGGGCGCTCTTTTCTGCTCGAGGAGCTCGTCGGCTGCCTCCACTCCTTGTTCGTCGAGGAACTTTGGCACCTTTCCTTCGTTCACTCCGCCTCCCATTGCTCACCGATTACACTCGTCCATTCCAGGGCTTTATTGAACTAAAGGGACGTGCTGCACGCTACACGGCATTCAAGAAGCGAGTCCTTCCGCTGTCTGTTCGCTTCTCGTAGTCGCCTTTTGCAGGAAGCAGTCGTAGAGGAGCGTCTCGAGGCAAAGAAGGGCGCTTGGGCCTTCGGTGACCGGAGCGTCGCACATCCATTTCAAACCACAGCGCACGTTCTTTGTTGAGCTGCAAAGAAGGAACATTAGATGCTGGAAAGGAGAGAACGCTTACTCGAGCAGTCGGGGCTTTGCGGACTGCTTGCTCGCACTCCGCGGTCAGGTTGCTCGTCGCCTAGAAGCAGGAGAAGACTCATGAACAGTGTAAAAAAGAAGGCGAACTCGCACGAGTCGGTGTGGAAGTTGACTTAGTGGTACAAGGAGCGAACACGCGCAAGTGCAGCAGTGCGGAGGCAAAGGAGAGCGAACTTGACGGGGGAGCACACCCTCTCGTCTCATCGATCGTTGATGAGGCGGAGTTGGCGAGGGGGCAGCGGGCGCCTGAAAGCAAGAGACGAGGCATTAGTGCGAGATCGGCTGGAGAACGAACCCGGCCGGAGAATCCGAAGAGACGAACAGCGGTGAGCGCGATAGGGCGGACTTGACGTCGTGCTGCTCGTAGTCGCACAAGAATCGAGCAGAGCAGCGGCAGAGAAAAGGACGGCCGTGTGATTTGACCGCGAACATCCTCGCAGCAATCAGCCAATAATGGGAAAGGAGAAGCGGACCGAAGGACGAACAGCAGCAGCCGATTGCCCGCAATGAGAGGATCGGGGTGGAACGACCAAAAATACGGGCAAGCGGAAGAAACGAACGAGTCGTTCCTCTACAATATCGGATGCCTTCGCCCTCTTGCACGTTTTGTTGATAAACAGGCCGAAGAGTTGCTCTCGTTGTCGTCGAGCGACAAAAAAATTAAAGTCCTTCGTTCTTGATTCCCTTTCGGCTTGTTGGGCGCACGAATAGAAGCGTTTGAGGACTGGAGAATCAAGTGAGACATCCTAGCTTTGCATCTCTTCGTCCAGCTCGTTCCAATAGTTTTTACCAGCAAATCGAGTATCCATTGTTGCCGGCCCGAGCGGTTGGCAGAACGAGCCTTGCTGCCCGCCGGAGAGGCGAGCGGCGAGTTCCGCCGCGATTATTTCTGCGCGTGCTGCGGAACGCCAGAGCTTGCTGCCGGCAATCGCATTTCTGCCGCTTTCCGTCGTCCTTCCACTCGCTCGACTGCTCCGAATTCGCGGACGATGAAGGCGGCAGTCTTCAAGCCGAAGCCGCAAATGCGAGCGGCTGTGCGCGGCGGGCTGAATCGCTTCTGTTTGATCGACGCGGCGCTGACGGACGCGGACGACTTTGAAGGATTCCTCAAATTGGCGCGTCTAGCGGTGAGTCCACTGTTCCTGTTTCCAGTTCATTTACTTTTTAGTTGATTTCTCGCGCCCACCTGGAGTCCGTTCGGCGTTCCGCTCGCGGCATCAAATTCCAGCAAGGCGAATATTCGTGGCTGCTCAAATTGGATTTGGGCTTGGGAACGCCGAAGATCGCCTTGCAGCTCGACGTTACGCAGATGATCGGGATCATCCAGCTGCTCGACGTTCCCGTCTACTTGAAGCTGGGCGACGATCTTCGGTCCAACGACGAGGTCGACTGGGAGGAGCTGGGGCAAATCGGGAGATGTGAGTGGAGCGTTCTTTCTTCGATTCTCTCCTTTCTTTCAGGGGTGCACAGTCTGGGCATTTGGCACGAGTGCGATTATTCCGACTTCACGGAGTTCATCAACAGCGTGGCGCCTCATCTCAAAGTGCTCAACTCCACGTGGCCCGTTCTGACTCAGCTCCCGCCGTTGGAGTTGGAGAGGATCCGCCTTTACGATCCGCGTATCGTTCTTTTTTCCTTATCCTTTCTTACCATCATAGGTTTCAGCCAAGGACTTGAGCGAGTTGAATCGCCACAAGATTCGCCGATTGGACCTGCCCGTGGACGACCTGAAGGATTTCTCCGGACTTTCGAGGTGAGTCGCTTGTTTTATGTGTGCCATTCGCGACTGTCGTGTGTTTAGCGACGAAGTACTCCCGCCGTCGATCAAGTCGCTGGGATTCGTGCACGTCGACGACTGGACGCCTTTCCCCTACGACTCAATTGGCGGATTCTGCCGCCGCATTTCACAACTCGAGGACCTCCACATCATCTGCGAGCACAAAGTACGCATTTCGCCGGCTTCTCGTCGTTGACCGTTAAATTCCAGTGGCGAGTGCGAAATGTTAAGACCTACTTCCCGCACTTGTGGGCGCAGTGCCTCGAAATCCGCGACCGTCTGCACGTTTCGGGACTAAAGCGCCTTTTTGTGACGATCAAACACGACTGCATCTTCGACGGGGTTCGTTACTCTTTCCAGTGGCGGCCTTCTATTGGTTTGATGCGAAAGTTTCCGGAAAATGAGCCGAGGCTGGAATGAAAGAACTCGGCTGAGCGGGCGAAGTTCCAAGCGGTCTTCTGCCGCTGTTGCTCGCAAAGTTGTGGTCCTTCGACGGGGTTTTTGATTAGAGGATCATTTAGAAGCTTTGCGCAAGTATTTGCCGGTCAAAAATTCGAAATACTCATCAGCGGTAACGATTTTGGCAGCAAAAAACAAACTGAAAATTTCGCTTATTCGTGGCTGCTCGGGCGAGTACTTTCGTTCCCCCGTCGGCTCATTTTCCGGAAACTTTCGCATCAAACCAATATTCTTTTTGGTTTCAGAAGAAGAGCGACTGGGCGAAGACACTGAAGCAAGTGGAGCCGTTCGACAAGGCCAGTTCCCCCATTGACCGCTCCAAGAAGTGCGTGCGGATGTTCCTGAAGCAAAACGAGCCACGGGGGCCGAAGCCCATGTTTGTTCTCATCAAAGGCATCTTCCGTTGGTCGCTTCAAGAGAACGGAGAACCGGTTGAGGTGGGTGGTGTTATTGACTGACTGCAAATCCTATTCGTTTTCCAGGACTCGTCCGACTCCTCCGGCGACGACCTGGACGACGATGAGGCGATGGAAGAGGACGAGGACCTCGACGACTCCAGCGAGGACGCGATGGACGAGGGCGAGAGCACCGATGAGGACGGAATGGACGATTCGGGCGGCGATTAAACGACCGTTGTCTCTTGTTCGCCTACTGCTGCTTTTCTGTTGAATTGTTCGCGTGTTGCCCACGTGTCGGCTTTTGTTCGCCATAAACAAGTGTTCCCTACGGCTTCCATGTGTCGGCAATATGAAGGCTCCATTTCAAAAGAAGTGAATGATGGATTGAAGGGGCGGACGGAGGCGATCGGCCGACGCTCGTGTTTTCTTCCCGTTCATGACGCTCACGTTTGCAAGCGGAACAGAGTCGTCGCCCGAATCGAATGACTCGCACAAGGCCTTCGTCTTTCCACCCGTTCCACAGGATTTGAAAGGTTTATTCGGATCACTTCAACAAGAGCAAGCAGATCAATGGAAGACCTTCTCGATCGAAAGATGTTTGGGAAGCGGGCGCGGATCGGCGGGAGGGCGGGCGGCGAGCGCGAGCTGGAGAAGCGAGGCGAGCGTGCTCGAAGAAACGGACGATTGATCAGTCGACAACTACTCGCTCGAACGCACCGACCGCTCGAGCGGTAGGAACTCCAACGGAAGGTGGGCGTTCCGTTCGGCCACGTGCGCCCGTTGGCGGACGCGTGGGAGCGGCGGACGTGGAGCGTGAGCGTGCCGTCGGCGTCCACGTGCAGCAAGTCGGTCGGCTCCTTCGGATTCCAGCCGCTCGCTTGCCGCTCGGCGTGCCAGCACGAGGCGGAGATTTCTTGAGCAGGATGCACACGCCGTTTGTGCGGTCCAAACGGCGGAGGCGGGGCTCCGATCGGTTTTTCTTCTCAATCGTTTGCTTCAAGGCAAAGAGGAAGCGGCCGTGGAAGTCGACGGACGAGGGAAGAAGCCGCGAGTTTTGAGGTCGCCCTGAAGAAGCGAGCAAGCGAGTGGACGGAGAGAAGGCGTGAACTTACGGCTTCTTCGTTCCGCACGTCCATTTGACTCGTGCTACCGTCCGCCAAACAAACTGAAGGGATGCGCGTGTTGTCGTGAACGATCGCGTGCAGGCGGGCCGCCCACTCCGTAAACCAACAAGAGCCGCCGACGGCGCTCGCGTCGACCGCCATCGAGCCCACGGACGCGACGCGCCGTGTGTTCAAATCGACGCACCGGAATTCGAGACGGGCGGCCGCAAAGACGAAGCGGTCGGGCGGCAGCCGGCGGCGGAGGGCGCGAATTCGTGGAGGATTTCGACGCCGAAGCGGCCGTTCGCCCACTCCAGCGCGATTCGCAGCCGGCCGCTCGCCGAGTGGCGACCAGTCGGCGGTCCGCACGCACCACCGCACAGTCGAGCACTTTGTGGAGGAAGTGGAAGCTGAACGGGAACGAGAGGGGGATCAATGTGGGAGGGGACGAAATTCTGCACGTTTGTCCACGCCCCCAAGTTCGGGAACCCGACGAGCAGCCGGCCGCCGAATGGCGCTCTCTGCTGGAAGATCGGCTCGCAACATTCGCTTGCACTCACCGAAGAGCCTCTGCGTAGCCGACCGGCCACTCAAACAAAGATTTGCATCAGACAAACCGAAGCGCCGGCGCTCGGCAGCCAGTTCGTTCAACCGACAGCCCTCCGAGCCCCCGCTCTCTCCTATGCTCTCCTCCATCTTGCTCTTCATGCGCGTGCCGACGGCCTCGTTGTGGAGCGGTCGCTCCCGGCCGCTCGTCCTCCTGCTGCCCGCCTTTGCGGCCGCCGTCTTCGCCGCCCCGCCCGCTCGCCTGCTCGCCGACAAGCCGGACTGCTTCAAGGAGGGCAACGGCGTTGTGTGAGTCCCTGCTTTTGTCTTCCGTTGGATAATCAAACGGACGAATTTCAGGAGTTTCGAGCTGGTGAACGGCTGCACGGACGCCAACGCCACGCTGGTATTCTCGGGTGACACGCTCAAGTTCGATATCGGGTCCCCGGGCGACAAGGCGGAGACGATGTTCGTTCATTGCTTGCTTCCCGAAATCGCTCCTCTTTTTTAGCGGAATGTTCGAAGTGGGCGGTTGTGGGCAGGTCTTGAGAATCAGCAAAACGCCCGGCGCGGATGCGGCCCTTTGGTACGACAGTGAGCGCTTCCAATTTTCCTATCAATAAGCGACACATCTGAATTCAGGGGCACTGCAGCTGCAGAGATCCCCGTGGTTGGGCAACGCAACTGCGAGCCGGGTCATGATCAACGACAAGTCGTCTAACTGTCCGCAGCCGCCAAAGTTCGACGAAACCGACGAGGGCAAGAAAAAGACGACCGTCAGCTTCGCGATGAACAAGACGGCGCCCGGCTTCACGTTCACTTTTGTGAGTGCTTTCTCCACTTCATTGTGACCCCTGCCCTGCTTTCAGACGGCCACACTGGAGAAGCCGGAGAAGAACGCAGCAGGAGCGGGCTTCGGGGGCTGGAAACTCGGGTTGCTGATCGGCGGCCTCCTATCGTGCGTGCTCCCTTTTTCTTCGCCCATTCACTCGCTTCTTGCAGCCTCCTCCTTGTCGTCCTGCTCGTCGTGCTCGGGGTCGTCGGCTGGCGAAAGAAGAAGGCGGCCGCGAAGAAGAGCGCCGCGCCCGACGAAGGCGGCGGCACGACGACGACCATCACGATCCAGGGCGTCACCCTCGCGTCGCACATGCCCGGCGCCGTCGAACACAACGCCGTAAGTTCCGCGCCCGTCGCGTCCACTCGCTCGCTGCAGCTCGTGCGCGCCACCCAGCTCGACTTCGGCTGGAAGGCGGACTTGGAGCTCGCCGCCCACGGAGTGGATGGCGTCGACCGAATGAAGCTGCAACGGGTCTTTCCGGACGCCTTCGAATCGCGCAACAACGCGGCGGTCCGCGCCTTCCTCCAGCGCTACCCGCTCGATCGAGAGACTCTCGCGCTCCTCGAGAAGACCGCCGCTCTCGCGAAGGAACGCCCGACGAACACGGTCAGCCCATCCCTTCCTCCTTCAACTCTCCTGCTTTCAGTCGCTGCCGCTGGACGAGAGGCTCATTTGGACTAACCTGTACGCGTATCTCAACGCCTTCCGCGAGCAGCACCACGCGATGGAGGCCGAGAAGCGGGAGGCTGCTGTGAAGCCGGCAGCGTGATGGTTGTTTCGTCGTTTGTTGTCGTGAGTGCTGAAGGTCGGGATAAACACCAGCTGCATCGATCAATGGGGATGTAAAAGAGTTGATACTTGGCTGGCGTTTCTCACGACTGTCAAGTGATGCGGGTGGAAGCCGAAAACGAAGCGAATGATCGCTGCAAACCTCTTTCAAGCGACTAGTCGGTTCAAAGCTCTTTTGCTGTTAGAACGCGACTTACTACGCGCCCGCTGTGATCAAACAGGTGCTCCATCTCGTGTACAAAGCAGAGTTCGAAGACACGGACTCGTGTGCTCGTAATCAGCTGCCCGCCGCCGACTTCTACAATTGGGGGCCCCTGCAGATGCGTCTAGGCGTTCGTCTTCTTTTCACTCCGCTTCCAGGAAATGTGCGTGGGATCGATCGAAAGTGTGCTCGACCACTTGAATCTGGCCACCGTCCACTCACATCTCGACGGCTTCAAGGAGCGCGTGCTGGAGTTCGCGTGAGAGAATGCAGACGCGATCGTGGAGTCGCTCAAAGGAAACCGCCAGTTCGAGCAACAAAAAGCGGAGGCTGTCGCGGAATTCTCCGCGTTGATTGCCGCTTGATCCATTTGTTCTCATTGGTCGTTGTTGTCGAATAAAAAAGGGTAGAGAAATGAACTGGCCGTTGTTGTTGTTGAAAGAACCGCGAGTTTGTTAAACGATTCGTCTCAAGGCGTGATTGCCGGCCATGCCAACCGAGTGGATCAAAGAGAAGTGTCCTTTTTTGCGGACGACCACTCGCAGACGGCAAGCTGACTCCGCGGAACAGCAAGAGGCGCCGATCGCGCCCTCGACCGCGTCCTGCAAGCCGACCGGCCGGACGACGCGCACGCTCGAGTAGATCGCGTGAATGTCGGCGCGACGGCCGCTGCGGAGCACCGCCCAAACGAAGCGATCGCGAGCCTCGGCGGCGGCGATCAGGCGGCAGCAGATGGCGGTGAGCGGGAATTGGTGGAGAACCTCTCTGCGGAACTCGCCATTCGTCCAACCTGGCAGAAGACAGGCGTGAAGTACGTGCAGCAGACGTTCCGTCCGCAGCGCCCAGCAGTCGAAAACTTCGAGCAGCCGATCGGTTAAAAAAGGAGGGAGTGAATGGGCACACAGGAACCGCACTTGTGCTCGTAAACAGAGAACTCCCGCATTCGTTTCCTTTGATCGACGTGTTCCCGCTCATGTCGACCGGTTTCCGTTCCCCACTCCATGCATTTGAAGAGTTGAAGAGTGCTTTACTTTAGACAACAACGAATCGGAACAACGACAAAACGTAACAGCACTGAACAACAACAGAATCGAACCGATCAGGGAGACAAAAAAGCCATGATCTCCTTTACGATCTCCATGTTCTCGCTCATGAAGACGTCCGTCCAGTCGGGTTGCTGACGAACGAGCTGGAAGTTCTGCTTCGTGAAATCGAGGAACCGCTGCTTGAAACCGCCTTTGTGGTCGTGAGCGAAGGCCAACTTCAGATCGCGGAGAGCGGTCTTGACGGTCACCTGTTCGTAGAGTGCCTACAAACACAACTCCTGCAAGAAGCAAAGGAGTAAGAAGAGCTGCAAGAAGAGAGAACTCACGGCCAAGTAGAGAACCTCGTAGCAGTCAGCGACGGGCAGGAGACGGTGGGCAACTTCCTTCAAGCCCTTGAACTTGCCGGAGTAGAGGTAGCGGAGGAGGAGCTCGACCATCTTCGCGTCATCCTTCTTGATCTCGACCACTCCGCTCTTCTTTTCCTTCGTGTCGAGTGTGAACATCTTGCGGAAGACCGGCGATCCCAACGAAATGATCGTTTTCGAGACCTGAAACCAAGCAGAAGATTGAGTAAAAAGCAGTAAGCGGGGTGAACCTTGAATCTCTTCCCCTGCACGCGGATTTCGACGTCCGCGAACTCGCCGGCGTCGAAGTCGGCGGCGATCTTCCCGAAAACGTCCAGCGGGGCTCCTTCGATCAAACGCTCGGTCGCCCAGCAGGGATCCAACGGAACGACTTTGCAGAAGACGATCAGCGGTCCGCTGTTGGCGAATTTGCGGAGTTACTTTTGGGTGAAGATGTTGGACCGTCCGGAGCTGCTTTGCGTGGCATGAAATTTGTGTTCGATGCCTGAACGGGAAGAAGAAGGCTGATTGAATTGAGAACGACTCACTTGGTTTCTTCAGCTGCTTCTTCTTGAGATTTTCGAACCAGAACTTGAACTTCAGCGCGATGGACGGAAACTCGCCGAATTCCTGGACGCCGAGGAACATCGCACATCCGTCCTTGCCCGTTTCGCGATCGCCCTTCGGGGAGAATCGAAGCACGAACTTGGCATCCGGCACGCCTTGGAAGCTGAAGTCGCCGCTCTGCCACCTCTGCCCGAACGTCGCATTTGCGAACTGCTCGCCGAAGTCGTCCAGCGGCCAGCGGAAGATCGTCGGTTTGACCGCGGCCATGTTCTCGAATTGCTCTGTAACGAAACGAAGTGAAGAATACGCGGCGTTGCGAATGGACTGCAAAAAAACGCGAACGGCCGGCCAGAAAGAGCGGCGAGCGAACGGAACGGGCAGGCAGGCGAGGGGCGCCGATCGACGCGACCGCCGTCGCTCGGGCAGACAACGGAGAGAGCGGCAGAAAGACGCCATTCGGCCGCTGTCTACGAACCGATGAGTTATCGACGGGCGTTCTTTCGAAACCGTTCGCTAAACACGCCATCGTTCGGACAGCAGCAAACAAGGGCGTCAGAAATGCGCGCGAATTCCTTTCGTACAGCCTTCAAACGATTCGAGAACATCACCAACAAGGCAAAAAAGACGGAATCTGGAGTCAAATCCGTGGACAGTCGAAAGCGGAAACCTGCCGCACTCACCTCGCCGGTTGTTGCGCAGACGAGAAAAGTCTGCTGGAAGAAGACGAGCAGAATTTGCGACCAGAAATCTCCAGCAAGCGGAGCGGAAAGTCGGCTCTTCTTTCTTCGTCCGCCGAATGCCCACCGATCGACGGGGCGGGACGGAGCGGAGTGTCCGCAAAGAAATGAAAGCCACTTGACGGTCGTTCTGCTCGATCACATGCAAAACGAACAGAAGAGAGACGATTCCAAGAAGCGAGGTCTGTTGACAAACGCGGAGTGGACGGGACTGAACTCAATATCCGGGCCGTCAACAGAAGGACAGTCGGTGCAGTCGAACAGACGTTCCACTCTTTTAGTTCGTTCCACACGTGAAATTCCGTCCGTCTCGGCCTTGCTGTTTGCTTCCAACGAAGCAAGCAATGCGCACGAGTCAAAAGGTCGTTGCTTGTTCACTCACACTAACTGTCGCTCATTTCGTGAAAACTCATCGCCGTTCTCGCCTCACCTGTCGGCACTCAAACTGCCACTGGGCACTCCGCGGCGTCCTCTTCTGCTTTTGTCCTGAGGTCGTCTTACGAGTGTCTTCGGCCGCCCACTCGAGGAAAGACCGACAGAGGGCGGACGAGACGGTTCATCGCTGGGAGCTGCCCGACTTTGCGAAGCGCCTCGCCGCGACTCCGAACGGGCGGGACGTCGAAAGCGACGCTTTTTTGGTCGACAGCGGGGACGGCGTCCCGTTCGTTCAGGCGCTCCATCCTCGGGGTTAAGGAGCGGTGCTCTCGCTCTTCCACCATCGACGACGATCGTTGGCGTGGATCCTGAAATCCGGGCACTCGCTTTCCGCCCCGATCCACGGCTTCTTCTGCTCGCTCGCGCGCTTCTGCAGCTGCAGTGGCTCCTCGTTCGCTTCCCCGCGTGTTCTTGCATTCTTCCTTTGTCCGGTTTGTAACTTGCGTTCACCTCTATTGACAATGAGTTCAAACGACCAACCCTTTACTAGTAGGTCAACTCTTCACTTCAAAATTCTTTCAGAAACAATCAGGAACGAGGCGGGCCAGAGAGGAGGATGTCAGCGAGGATGTGCGGATGGCTCCGCATCAACGTGGACCAGTTCAGAAGGGCGATCGATTCGGGGCGGTGATCGTAAGCAAAACAAATGAGCTTCTGCTTGAACTCCTCTCCGTCCGGATGCTCGTAGCTCCACTTCAGCAAGGCAACCACGTGCTCCATCGTCGGGTTGGCCGCCAGCGAGGCGCGGCACAAGTTCTGAACGAGAGAAGAGCGTTGACTCCACCACCAGTCGAACTCACCGCCAGCTCGTCCAGTTCGTAGTTCAGAGCGAGCGGGAGCAGTCGGGAAGCAAACGCGTCCAGCTGCTCGACTTCGCCCGTCCGGAGGAAACGACGCGTCCACTCCACCGCGTCCGCATCGAACAGCTGTGGATCGATGAGGAGCTCCACGGTTCCGCTGGCTGTCCGCTTCTTGCTGCTGGACGAATCCTCGGTTTCGTCCATGCTCCTTGGGGCTGGGCAGGAGACTCAACTGCACGCGACGAGGACGTGCGAACGACCCGCACGGGAGCCGCTGCCCTTGCAAGCGGCTCCGATTTCTCGCGCTCGATCGGCGTCGCCCGCAATCAGCGGAGGTCGACGGAATTGCGTCGTTTGTTTCGTGCATTGCGCAGCCGCCGCTTCGCGAGCCGATCGGCCGGCTCGTGGTCGCTTGTCGGGGGTCGAAGGTCGTGAGAAACCGGTCGAAGCACTGAAGTAATCGCTCCTGAATCAGTTCGAATTGGGTTGCCGGGCTGCTGGTGGTTGAGACTCGAATCATGACTGCTGTTCATTGCGCCAAATTCTCCACGTACACCCCAACTGCTTGGGGCGAACGGTCGGTTTTTATCCGCTCGACCAGCGGGTTGGCCGCCCACTAGTTGCCGAACAGCTGGTCGCTTCCTTGCTCACAGCAGCACCACGTGGAGATGCGGCAGATGAACACCGGTTCGAGCGGATCGGCGCAAATGTTCGACGAGCTCCTGCTCCTTTCCGCCCTGCTCAATGCAACGCCCGTTCGATTGGTGGAGCTTCGAAATTGAAAGCGGCCACCGGCTGCAGAATTCGGGCAAAGAGAATGCAAGTGGAGAGATTCCAGTGATCTCTTGAACGTTTGATCGATCGACTGCTTTGCGACGAGCACTTCCCGTCGGCCGCCCCCAAGACGTTCTCGTTCAGCGCGGAACTCGTGTGGGAGGCGGAGAAACACGGCGGCTTCGTCCTGCCCGCCGACTTTGTGGCGGCCGAACGCGCGACCACTCTGTTCGCTCTCCGCCTACCACTCCGCGCCGACCCCTCCGAACTGGACGCCTTTCGGTGCAAAATTCTCGCCGTTTTGTCGGCGGTCGTCCGCTACGTGCAGGGCCGTCGAATCGCGGGAGTTCGCAGACGAACGAGTGGCCGGCGAGCTCTGCGGACGATTCGCCGCCGACTCGTTCGTCTTCTGGATGATGGACGGCGTGCTGGATGTCCCGCGGCTGGAATTCGGTGCCGTCTTGTTGGGCAACACGACCTGGGTGTTCGGTTTCGATCACGAGCGGCAGCCCGTTGTTGCAGTCGAGCTCTCGGCTTCTCCGCGACGGGGCTCGTGGGTGGACGGCGGTAGCCAGGAAGCTGCACGAGAGCGCGCGAATTTCTGGTGGATGGAGGGGGCGGCCCTGTTGCGAGTGGGCGCCCTCATCGCGGACTTCCGCCCCGCCAAGTGGACGAGCCGCCCGTCGGCCGACCGAATCGACGGGGGCGGCGTGTTCGCAACTGAAGGGACGAAAGTGAAGGGGCGCGGCGGGAGTGGCGGCCGACCCCACCGAACGAGCGGATCGCCCTCGAACTCCACGATCCGCTCACTTCGCTCCCCGCCGTTCTCGTTCGCTCGGGGGATTTGCGGCCGCTCAACGCCCGACCGGCCGCCTGCGAAGTGAACGCGGCGACCAACCGCCCACTCGTCGTTCACATCGGCGCCTCCCGACTGATTAGAGGCGATTGCAGCGGGTAGAGGAGGTGTGAGGCTCTTCGCGCGTCCCCGGCCGCTCGCTACTCGGCGGACGTCGAGTGGACCTTCGTGCGGACTGCCGCCCAACTGTTTTCTTTCGCCTTTGACTACGCGAACAACTGGATTTCCAGTGGGAAAAACAGAGTGAAAGGATGTGAGCTTGAGAGAGAATAGAAGGTCGTAGTCGTTTATTGTGTTGCGAGTGAAAAAAAGGCGATAACAGGATTGATATAAGTCTTGGCGGCAGCTGGTCTGGGGGCTCACAGTCGTCGATCAGCAGTGGGTGGGTTCGGCTCGTCGCAGCTGTAAGACGAGTGGATCAGTCGGGGGAAGGAGCGGAAGCGGCATACTCACTTGACCGGAGATTCTTGACGCACGTTGTAGCCGTTCTTCGCACCACTCGTTCCCAATCGTCCGTTCAAAAAACGAAGAGCCTCTTGCTCGAACTCCGGGTCCGTGGTCACAAGTGACTCCGCAATTCATTCAGGCTGCAAGCAGAAGTCGTCAAACGGGAGAGAAGAGTGGACTCACGGCTGCAGAAGAGCCGAACGGGCGATTTCCTTCGAAAGGGGTTGTTCGCCGAGGTCAACACGGAATGCAGTGCAGACGACGCTACTTGAAAGAAGCCACAGCGAGTGGTTGGCAGAAAGTTGAGGCATTCACTGAGAAGTCGACCAGTTCGCGTTCTCCAGTGGGCAGAGTCGACAGCAAATGGTCGGTTCTTGTTGGTTGCGGGCGTTCCTCATCGCATCAATGTGTTCGAAGTGGCCGATGATTGCCGCGCGAGCGGCTTGAGGGCTTCAAAAGGTTCGTCGCGCAAGAGGCCGCCCTGAAACGAACGGATGGATGAACGCCCGTCAATTCAAAGGAGAACCCACCCATCAAACGGCAAGCGGAGAATTCGAAGAAACGAACGGCCGGAAGAAGCGGGAAGAACTTGCATCTGGTCGTACCCATCGATCGCAGCATCGGAGCAACAATCGAGCAGTCGATTCGTCGACGAGCGGGCGGCAGGAAGAGAATGAAGCGGGCGCATTGGAAGGCGGCGGAGAGCGCGAATGAGCCGCCCGCTGCTCCCGCCGCTCTTTTGTACCCGCCGGGATTGCGCAACGGGAAGAAGCGAGTAGAAACGAGGCAGCGGATAATCAGTCGGGTTTCCGTTTCGTGGGCGCCATTGATGTCGTCGTTCGGCAACGGATTGTGAACGACAAGCGGCGAAGACTCGTGTGGAGCGCTTCGCACAGAGAGAAGTGGACGAGTCCGCTCTTTCAACTGAACGGAATCGACGGGCGCACTTCCAGCTGGTGTTCGAGTGCGAGGGCGGCTCCTGGGGATCGTTCAGCTTCCTTTTTGGCGTGTGTGCGGCTCGCCAGCCGCCCGACCGTCTGCCTTCGCTTCAAGCTGTGGATGGAGCACGGAGAGGAAGAGTTGGAGCGAACGGTTTGTGCGCGAGTTCTGCCGACCGCCTGCCCCGAAAGGAGGAATGGACGGAGTGAGCGGAGTTCTCGGTGGACGACACGCACGGGTGGACGAGGCGAGACCACTCGGCCAACGTTCACCGCTTGGGCAAACCCGACGAGGTCGATCTTTGCGGCGAGATCGAGCTGCACGACGCGGTCGCGGTCAAGACGCTCCCGTTCGATCAGCAGGCCGTGAAGGCGGGCATGTGCGACGACAGCAGCGAGATGCTCGGCGATCTCGAGTTCGCAGACGTCGAATTGGGGGCGGGCGCTCGCGTGTGGATGGCGCACACATTCGTCACTCTTCACTCCACACTAAGACCCCTCCTTGCAGGCCCACAAGTACGGGCTCATCAGTCAGTTCCCCTACTTCGAGTCACTCTTCACGCTCGACGAGGAGGTCAAGCGGACGGGAATGAGTGAACAGAAGACGTTCGGGCCGGAGATCGTCCACCAAATCCTCCGCTTCATGTACACGGGCGAGGTGGACGACCTGAAGGCAAACGCCCGTGATCTCCTCCCGGCTTCCGCCTTCTACCAGCTCGTCGTCTTGCGAGCAAGTCCTCTCTTCTTTCCTCGTTTCCAGTCCATTTGTTTCAGGAGGTGTGCATCTCGTCGATCGTGGGCGCGCTCTCGACGGACACGATCCTCGACGCCCTGGAGTTCGCCCACGCGCACGAGCAGCTCGACGGCCTCAAGAGCGGCGTGCTGGACTTCGCGAAGCGGAACGCCCGAGCGATCGTCGAGCTGCCCGGCTGGACGGACGAGTTCGTCGGCCGGAACGTGAAGATCGCCATCGAGTTGTTCAAGCTGCTCGTTCCTCTCTCCGTCTGAACATTCGTGCTCAAATTCATTTCTCTCACCCACATGGAAGGCGAATAAACACGACTACGCAACCGTTTCGATCGAGTGATGTGCGGAGAGCGGCGGAGAACAACAAAACGCGGATGGTCGTGTGGATTCGAGAAATCGAGAGCAAGTTTGGTTGGATGAAAGACACCGGTAGAGGACAGCGAAAGTCCAGAGGGCCGAAAGACCAGCTGCGCGCGTTGACCTTCGATTTGGACGAAAAAGCGGCGGCATTCGAACAGCCGCCAACATGACTCCCTGTAGGGAACAAAAATTGATGGTCGGTAGCGGACGAAAGAAACGGACCGGCAGCCTCACGATCAACCGCAAATTGCGCCAAACACAAGTGAGATCCCAATACTTTCCATTCCATCGCCTACTGCCCGATTGTTCGTTCCGCTGGGAAGCAGAACGCTCCAAAATTTCTCTCCAGACCACTGCGAGAGGGTCGGAGTCGAGCACAAACCTCAAACTTGGGTCAATAAACCGAAGAAGTCGGCGGCTGCTCGCCGCTCGTGCGTGCGGGAGGGCGAGCGGCCGACGAGAAGCACGCGGTGGGCGGGCGCGACCTCGTCGTCTGTTCGCCTCCTTTCAGCCCGCGATTTTTTCCGTTCTTTTCCCCGACTGCTACGGGCGAGTGCGTGCGTGTGACCTCGTTGCTCTCGCACGGCGGGCGGCGACAAGCGCGGCGCCTGGTCGCGCTCTTTTTGCACTCCAACTCATCTCTCGCTGTTCTTTCCCGAACAAAACGTTTATTTCTTATACACCTTTAGAACAATAAAACATAGCAGCGGAAAAACGAATCAAAGATTTAACGGCACCACGATCTCTTTCACAATCTCCGGGTTCTCACGAATGAACTCGAGCGTCCATTCGGGCCGTTGACACACAAGTTGGAAGTTCTTTCGAGCGAACTCCACGAGCTCGCGCTTGAAGTCGCCTTGGTGGTCGTGAGCGAAGGCGAGTTTGAGGTCGCGCAGAACGGTCTCGACCGACACGCGCTCAAGAAGCGACTCCAAGCACATTGTCTGAAACAAGATTTGAGAGGGTGAATGAAGTGAACATACGGTCAACTCCAACACTTCGTAGCAGTCAGCCACAGGCAAGAGGCGAGCAGCAACCGCCTCCAAGTTCTTCACCTCACCGGAGTAGAGGAAGCGGAGCAGGAGTTCGACCACGTTGGCGTCCACGTCCTTGATCTCGACGATTCCCGTTTGCTTCTCCTTTGTGTCGTGCGTGAACATCCGGGCGAAAACCGGAGATCCCGTGCAGATTATGAACTTCACGACCTAAAGCGGAAGAATTGAATGAAAAGCAGTTAAAGGAACGAACCTTGAAGACTTTTCCTTCAACGTGCACTTCCGTGTCCGCAAAATCGGTGGCATCGAAGCTGGCGGCAATCTTACGAGAGATTTCCGCTGGGGCCTTTCGTTTGGTCGCTACGGCCGAAGCAATCGGTTGGAGCGGAACGACCTTGCAGCAAACGAAGAGCGGCCCGTTGCGGGCAAGTTCGGCCACTTCCAGCTGCGTATCCATATCGTGCCATCCCCAACTGTAGCTTGTGGTAAGGAACTCCTTCTCGTCACCTGAATACCCGCACCGTAGTGAATTGACTGTTTGCACTTCGTTGAACTCACCTGCTTTCTTCAGTCGTTTTTGCTTCCCATTTTCGAACCACAACTCGTACTTCAGCCGAATCGACGGGCGACCGCCGAGATCTCGCACGTTCAAATACACCGCACAATACTGTTTGTATTTTTCGTTGTCGCCTTTAGGGAAGAACTGAATGTAGAACTTTGCCGCGCGCACACCACTGACGTCAAAATCGTGGCTTTCCCAAAGCTCTTTAAAGGACGCTTTTTTGAAGCGCTCGTCGAAGTCGTCGAGCGGCCAACGAAAAATGGTTTCGGTCGGCATGGTCAGCGAAATAGCCGGAATGGGAGCAATAAATAGTGCGAGCAACGCGCACCGCTCGCCGACCTCCACTGCAGATCGAGTGAGTAAGTAGGTGGGCGACAAGGCGGGGGACGCGGCAAGGCGCGGGAGACGCCGCGTTGTTTGGTTGCGCCATTGCTCGCATTTGAATGATCGTTTAGGCGGGCTGTCTGCGAGAAGCGTGGGCGGCTGGTGGGTCAAATGCGGGCGGTACAATGCGGTTTCCTGCTCCTGCCGATCACTCTTCGTTTGCAGTAGGCTCATGTCGGTTGGTTTGTTTGTTCGTTCTTCTTTGTAGCGCGTTTTTTTGGCTTTTAATTCCAATCCTCCGTTCGGTTGAAAAGCGAAAAACTTCTTTTGCTTGTTGCAGACAAGCAGTGGAGCGCTCCCTTGGACTGGTCGGAATTTTCTGTACACGTCTTTAGCTCGCCTGTGCACCCGAAAATTCAGCAATCGACCATTCAATTTCGTTTACGAAGAGCAAACGACACGGGTAACAAGCAACCCATCGCATACCTCTGGTGCGACTGCCCAGCATCATTTATTCATTAGAATCAAATTCCCGCCCACATCTTCTCGCCATCGAAAAGAAGATCCACTCATCACGAGCACAGAGGTTCGGGGCAAGGGCGAACGCAACCCCACAGCCGGCAATGGCAGCCTGAAGAACAAGGAAGCTTTGATTCAATCGCACCACGACCGACCGTCGCCGCAGTCGCTGTCGTCCGAGCAGAACACGCCGCAGCCTGCTTCGGCCATGCCCAGCAATAGCGAGGCGCAAATGACGAAGAAGAGCAGTCGGTAGAAGGAGAACATTGCTGCGGATGGAGCGGAAGAAGCGGTGGGATGGTTGGAGCGGCTCCTCCCACGTTTAAATATCGTGCTGCTCGTTCATCCGCAATTCCAATAAACGATCGCTTGAATGGGGCTGTTTGTGCGGAGAAGTCCCGCAAATCTACGCCGGTGTTGAAATTTCGGCCACAACAACGAGCTCGCCCCGTTGCGTCCCGAAGCCCTCGTTCATTTGCAATCCAAAAGAAATGCGGTCACTAGTGACAAGGGCATCGCGCTCTACGCGAGCAGAGACATTGAGACGGGCGAGAAGCTCCTCATCGACTACGCTTTCGCCCAGGAGAAAACGGGCGTGAAGACCGTCTGCCGCCGCGTTTTGAACTGACGGGCGGCTCCCAGTCGAATGCACTCGGGCGTTTGCTTCGGTGCTTTGTTGATCGAAAGAAGCGGTCGGTAGAGGCGGCAAGCAAAAGAAGGCGCCTCGAACTGAAAGCGAAATCAGGAACAGCGGAGCGATCCGCTTCTTTCGCAGCGAGACATCGGCATCCTCAAACCGAACGCGCGTCGTTTGATCAACGGTTTTATTTAACGCAAAACCAACTGCAGCGTTCATTCGAGCGGCTACGCACGGACAGACGATTAGGGCGGCGGAAATGGGCGTTCCGTTGGGTCGTCGGCGTCTCGCGAGTGGGCGTGCGGCGGCAACGTGCAGGCTTGCGAGTGGGAAGACGGCGGGCGAAAGAATTCGATCGAAGTCGACGAACCGACGGGCTCTTCGATTCGTCCGCCGTTCCGAACGCTCTGCCCACTCGTTCAGCCCCCGAAGCAGCGCGTCGTTTGCGCCCCACACAGCCGGCGAGGACGAAGACGGAGAGGAGCGCCCTGAAATCCCCGAGAAATCCCCACGTCTGAGCGAATGGCGGGGCGCTGCTTACTGAAAGTGGCACTCGTTCCAACTCGCGAAACAGTCGAGGGCGCAACAGCGGACGGGCGGGAAGCGCAGCTGCACGCGGGCAACGGGACGCACCCGAGCGAACCGTCGGGCGTGAGTTGGCGGCGAGCAGCAGCGGCCAGCCAACTCGGCACTCCGCCGGCCCCGCGGCCTCCGCAGCCTCAAAGAAGAAAAGAAGCCCGTTGTAAACGAGCGGACGCCGCCGTCCCATCCGGCAGCGGCGACTCGCAGCGAGCAGCCGTGGGAAGCCGCAGGTGATCGAAACGACGAGGCGGCGAACCCACTGGCGACTAAACGGAGCCATTCGATCGTCGCGTACGCGAGCGGAACGGAACGGAAAGAACGAGCTCGTGAGTCCGTGTTCAATCCAACGGCTTCGAACGGAGCGAGAGGAATCCGCGTGCCGCCGGACGAGGACGAAGAGAAGGCAACACGCGCTCAACTCCGATCGGTTCGTCCGCTTTCAACGGTCGCTCGTTTGCTTTCGAAATCGACTCGAATGGCGTCTTTCCGGGCGATCGGTGCTCGCAGAAGGAAGAGGACGTCGTTGTGTCCTGCTGCAAGATGTGATGGGAGCGAGCGTGAGCCCGAGTGCGTTCGAGTGGGCAATAAGAAAGCGGACGCCCGCTTTCTGCGGATCGCCGCCTGTTCAGCTCGCGGATTTTTTCGTGCGGTCAGCGAGTTTCCCGCTTTGTGCTTCCAACCCACAACTCCGTTCTGTTGACCACTCTCTGACGAGCACGAGCCGAGCAAACGGGCGGCTCCGCAATGAAATTTTCGACTGTTTCTTTACGGTTGTTCATTCTCCACACGAAGAAGAGAGAATTGAGCTCTACCCAGTTATCTCTTCGACGATCTCCGGCAGTTCGGCCACGAATTCGGCCGTCCAGTCGGGTTGTTGCCGCACGCGCTCGAGGTTCTTTCGCGCGAAACTCGAGGAACTCCTGCTTGAAGGCACCCGAATGATCGTGGGCGTCGGATAGCAGGAGATTGCGGAGAACGTTCTCAACGGACAGCCGATCGAACAGCGACTCCAGGCAGAGCTCCTGCAAAACAGAGGGGAGGGGGACTCACGGCAAGCTCCAGCACCTCGTAGCAGTCGGCGAGCGGCAAAAGGCCAGCGGCGACGTCCGGTAGTCCCTCCAGCTTGCCCGAGTGGAGGTAGCGGAGCAGCAGCTCGACTACGTCGGCGTCCACGCCCTTGACCTCGACGACTCCCGTTCGTTTCTCCTTCGTGTCGTGAGTGAACATCCGGCGGAACACCGAGGACCCCGAGCAGATGACCGCCTTTGAGACCTGAAAGAACGAGCAAGACCAATCAAACGAATGGATGGAACGAACCTTGAAGATTTTCTCCAGGACGTGCAGTTCGACGTCCGTAAACTCGCCCGAATTGAAGCCGGCGGCGAGTTTCCCCCGGACACCCGACGAAGCCGTCCGCTGCGCCCACTTGACCGCACCGATCGGCTGCAGCGGGCGAATCGCGAAGCAAACGAAGAACGCGTGGCTGGCGGCGAGTGCGGCAAGTCGCTCCTAATCGACGAATCCCGATGGATTGCGTCCAACCCCAGCAGTCGCTTGTCGAATCGAGTTCGTGTTCGTCTTCTGAACGACGGGGATCGATTGGACGAGAATGGAGTGAACGAACCGCGTTCGAAGAACCAGCACGCAAACTGCAGGCTAGTAAACGAATAGCCGCCAAAGTCTCGAACGCAAAGGAAGAGACCGCATCCTTCCTTCCACTTCTCGTCGCATCCCTTCGGAAAGAACCGAATTGAGAAGCTGGTCTTTGGGACGCCCTTCACAGCGAACACGCCGCTTTCCCACGCGTCCGCAAATGCCGCCGTTTCGAAGCGACGCTCGAAGTTCACCAGCGGCCAGCGGTGCAACGTCTGCGTGGCGGGTTTGTGCGCCATCGAGCTGCAATTTCCGGAATGAGGGCGCACAGGAATCGATGAGGAATTTCGGCCGTGACGTCCACTTCGAGGCGAACGACGTCGTCCTTGCGGTAGCCGGCGGTTTCGTCCAGCAGAACTTCGCCCAAGGCGCACTGTTTGTAGCCCTAATAGGTGTGCGAGATCGCCCGCTGGAAGTCTTCGACGCTCGCTCGTTGGGCGACGACTCGCAGCTGAGCAGCGGCCTGGCACGACCACCGGTCCTGCCCGTCGTTCATCTCGAGTCCGCGGCTGCATTCGAGCCAGAAACCGAGCGCTTTTGGCCTTCAGCGAGCACTCGGTTGGCCGTGCGAATCCTCGCGGCATCCCGCGAATGTGGACGGCGGCGGAGCGCCGCACCGTCTGGTCGTCGAACGGTCCGGCGGCGAACTCGCTGAAGCGCTGGACGTCCAGACGGAGCGTCTCGGTCGGGCGGAAGCGATCGATAGTGTATTTTCATGAGCCTTGTCCTCCGGCGGCCCGCAACGACGTTCTTGCGGGTTGTAAACAGCGTACAACATTCTTTCTTGTAGGAAGAAGTGAACTGAACGCTCGCGCGTTCGTTCATGCTTGCAGCACGAGTGTTTCGTTCCAACAATTGAAAGAAGAGAGCAGCGAGCAAACAGCAGCAGAAGAGGAACTGGTCTGACATCTGCCCGAAGAGGAAGCAGAAGCAAGTGGAGAACAGCACCGACCACGCGGAACAATCGCCACAAGCGAATTGCACCCCAAAAGAAACAAAGGAGTCGAGCATTCCATCAATCGACGAGTCTTTCGAGCAGAATTTGCACGGAGCTTCCGGACGTTTCTCTCATGCAAACTTTCGGTCGATTTCGGCCGCCCGACCGGCCGCCGGCGCCACTCGCTCGGGCTGCCACCCACTCGTGCGGACGTCTCCTCCTTCTCGCTCCCTTCCGCCCATTCCCCTGCGCTTCGATGCCGACCGAATCGACCGGCCGCTCCGCGATGCGCTCACCGATCCTCCTGCTCGTCGCGGCCGCCCTCGTCGTCGTCCCGCTCGTCTCCTCGAGCGCCCCGCTGCTCCTCGCCGACGACGGCTGCTTTGCGGAGACGACCGAAGGCAAAGTGTGAGTCCCCTGCTTCCTCTTTCTGCCCCTCACTCATCCCGTCGGTGGTTGCAGAACGTACAAAGGAACCGCGGCGTGCAAGACGGCCAACGCGACCCTGTACTTCGACGGCGAAACGCTCAAGTTCAAATTCAACTTCGAAAAGACCGGGTTGCAGGACTCGAAAACGTAAGTAGTTGGAACGCCCAATGGGTTTAGTGTTCTTGTTTCAGCATCAAGCTTGCGGTGAATCAGTGCGGCCTGGAAGGCACGCTGCAATACACGGATGCGGTCCAAGTTGCTACATTCGGGCCTGCAGGGCAAAGTAGGTTGCGGGAGAAGTCTGCTCCAACAAGATTCCAGAGTCGACCGAAATCCCGCTCGAACTCGAAGCCAAGTCCAGTGGAATCTCCACCCCTGACTTCAACCCGTCTTGCTCGTTGACGTTCGAGAAGACGGCGACCGAAAAGCACGCGATCGCCGTCTTCTCCATCGATCTCGACAAAGTGGAACCGCGCTTTTCGATCGAATTTGTGAGTTCACCGTCCATGCATGGACCGATCACTCCGTTTGCAGGAGGCCACTCTCAAGAACGACGACACGGCGGCGGATGCGGCGGGCGCCGGCTTCCCGTGGTGGGCGTGGCTGATCGTTGTGCCCGTGTCAGTCCCTCCACTTCTCCACCACTCACTCACTCGTCTTCCTTTCAGTGTGCTTCTGCTCGTGGGCGGCGGCATCGCTGGCGGCGTCGTCTTCTTCGTGGTCCAAAAGAAGAAGAAGGAAGCGAAGAAACATGCCGCGATGCTCCGCCGCACCCAACGGTCGAAGAGCGCCGCCCAGAAGAAGGACATCGTGCCCATCACGCCCAAAGGCCAACCGCCGCCGCTCGGTACTGCCCCCGGAGGCACTCAAGCGCCCACCGCCAACGCGCAGGAGAAGACGGGCGGCGACAAGACGGCGGACGAGGGCAAGACGCCCCAGTCGACTCCGGCGGCTGCCGCGCCTCCCGCCGCTGCGCCCGCGCCCACCGTGCAGCTCGCGAGCCAGTCGGCCGGCGGCCCGCAGCCGGTCCCCGTGATCGCCAACAATCCGGTGCTCGGGCCGCTCAACCCCAACCCCGCGGCCGGCGTCCCGGTCGTGATGCCCCGTCCGGAAGCCAATCCCCAGTACGAGCAGCTGGGCCCGTTGCAGCAGCAGTGAGCCGAACGAGCGGCCACGGCGAGGAGTGCCGCCACGTCCTTTTTTCTGTCTTCTCTGTGTGCAATTAGGAACCGAATAAACGTTGAAATGTGAGCTTCTTGGAGCGACGCCTTCGAACTGGACGGACTCTTCGCGGGCGCGCTTCCGACTGGCTTTCTTGGCCATGGATCGCCGCAACGAGTCGTAAAGCACCGCCTAGCTGTAGCGTGTGCCGGTCGCTCACATGCGAGCGTTCGGCTTCTTTCCAAGACGCGAGTGGCCGCAAGTCGCACGAATTCGACACATGCAGACGGGCAGAAGGCATCGATCAGTGCAGTTTGGAACACTCTTCAAGGTCTCCACGAGCAGGAAAGAACACGAGGGCCGCTCCACAAGTTCGACATCAACGCGCCCATCCAGCGGGCCTCCGGCTGCTCACCGCGCACCAAAAGGCGGCGCTCTTCGTGCTCGTGGACGGCGACACGTTCCTCAGGGAGGTGCAGCCGGAGGCGGGCGAGCGCTTCGGCCGCACCGCTTCGATCGCCATCGGCGTCCTGCCCAAATCCGCGAGAACTCCGACCGCCTCCAGGCGCTCCTCTTGAGTCCGACGGTCGAGGCCGCCGAACACGAGAGTCCTCCCTTCCATTGCATCCTTCTAAGGTGTTAGAGACGCTGCAGATGGCGGCCGAGTACGCGGTCAGTCGCTTCCGTTCGTGTGCGGGCGGCGCGCTCTCGGTGGAGGACGTGCGGCGGCTGTTGGCCGACGAAAAGCCGCACGTGGTCGTCGGGACGCCCGGCCGCGTGCAGGAGCTGCTCGAGGGCGACGCCTTCGTTTGATCGGCGGGAATCCCGGCTCTTCTTTCCACCTGCTCGCTCGCTTGGATGCGTCCAGCACGTCCGCTCGCTGGTGCTGCACAAGACGTATGAGAAGGCGTGGGAGATGGTCGAGGAGTCGCTTGCCGCCCGGCCGCTTCTTCGCCGGTCGCCAGCTGCTCGTGGACGGCGGCGTGGTCACGAGCGTCTGCTTTCCGACCGTCGAGGCGCGCCCGGTCGTTCGAGATGCCCGTGAGGGATCTGCACGGGCGCTACGACCTGGTGGCGTTCCGCAAGAACCGCCGACATGCCGGCCGGCCGAGCGAAGGGAAAGTGAGTGCGCGACGAGTCCTTTCTTCCTTTCGCTTGCAGGTTCGCGGCGATCTCCCCGCTGGTGCTCCTCGCCTCCGTCTTCCTGCAACTCACCACCTCGTCCGAAGGAGAGTTGCGGAAGACGCGCAACGAGCTCTGAATGCGCGTCAAGGCTTCGCGCATCGCCTACGAGGACGAAAAGCCCGCGGACGGCGAGCAGCCGGGCACCAGCAGGAAGTGAAGGCAGCCGCTTCTCCCACGCTTTTCATTCTTCGCGGACTCTCCTCTGAATGAACCAACCGGCGATCAAAACAGCAAGTCGGTGGAAGCAAACGGCCTGTCAGCGTGTTCGTCAATGCAACAGCAGACGATTCTCGATTGCACTGTCCAAACAACCACTCCTTCGGCGGCCACAACACAGATTCGAACCTTCAACGGCAAAAGGTGATTGTGACCCAGGCAGGGATCGAACCTGCAATCTTCCGCTCCGTAGGCGGACGCCTTTCCATTGGGCCACTGGGCCTCGTTGCGTTCGAGCACGAGCGGAGGGCGGTGGCGGGCGACCTCGACACTCGTCTCGTGCGCACTCCACGCGGGCATCTCGGGGCACCGGCTGCCGATCAGCTACGAATGCAAAGCCGAACACAAAGGCGAACGTTCCAATCAATCAACTCGTGATCGTGGAGAAAACGTACGCCGCGGGTGGGTGATCTCATCGACGGCGGTGGTGGCGGCAAGAGGCGTCGCGGGGGCCACGCTCTCGGCGGCGGCGTGTGCGGGACGGTGGAAGGCGGCAGCCGACGAAAAACAGTCCGCTTCCTTTGTGCTCCCGTGCTGCACTTCGACCGACCGGACACGCTCGTCCCCGCCGGCTTCAGCGCCGAGGAGCAGCGCGTGTTGTTCAAATGAGTCCTCCTTTTTGATTGCTTCCCCCCCTCCTCCCCGATTTTCCGCATTACAGTTCGATGTCCCGGGGCGCCCGGCAGCCGGAGGGCGGCGGCCATCCAGCGCGTCGTCGTGTTCGGCAAGGCGGACGAGATCACGTGCAGCGAGGAGTCCGCAGCCGTTCGCTCGGCCGCTTGCAGAAGAGCCGGTCGGGATCCTCCATCCGCTGCCCTCGCTGCTCGTCCGACTCGTGCGCAACGGCCGGCGGCAGTTCGCCTTCGACTACGAGGAGCTCGCGGACGTGCCGGAGCGGGCCGTCGGCGTGTTCGCGGCCGAAAGCTCCCTGCTCGAAGTGCCCGTGCCGTGCGTCGTGTACGGCGAGCTCCACGGCTGAACGCCCGTCTTCCTCGACGACTTCGTGGATCGACGAGACGCACGGCGTGGAGGCCGCCCTCCCGAAGCTGCAGTTCGCCGAGCGCGTGCACGTCGTGCGGGGCAACCACGAGGAGTCGGTCAACAGCGTTCATTCCTTCGACGACGAGGCGGCTCGTGCACCTGCCGCTCGCCTGTTGGTGGGCGACCGCGTGCCATCGGGCGGTCGCCGAAGCTGCGCTCGCTGGTTCCCATCCGCGCCATCCGCCGCCCCAACGACGACTACGACGTGGGCTCGCTGGAGTGCGCCCGCCGACGCCGGCTTCCGGCCGAACCTCAAGCGCGGCATTGGGCGGCGTCGACCTCTTCGTTTGGGGCCATCACGTGAGCCCAATGTTAAGTGCTTCCCCCCACCGATTCCTCTCGTGCAGTCCCGCTGCACGGCTACGCGCCTGTTTGCCGGCGCCCGGCTACAAGAGCAGCAGCTCGAAGGACGTGAAGATGGGCGTCTGTCTGGAGATCGCCGCCGACGTGCGCGTCTCCGTCGAGCAGCTGCAGGTGATCGTCGGGGAGTTCGAGCGCGTAGAGCGGAGCCGCAAACACACGCCGCGCTTTGTCGAGAAGAAGACCGTTCAGTTGTGATCGTCGGGGAACAATCTCGCTTTTCTCTCCGACGAGGGCTGTTTCCCGATTGTTCGTTAACTGGATGCGGCGAACAGAGAAGGGAACGCATGAGACGGAGAGAGATAACACGTCCGAGTGGAACACTCGACGCCCGAATGAGCGCCGGCCGCTCGCCGCCGCTTTCCGCTGCCGCCCGCTTTCTTCGGGCGCTTGTTTTCGACGAATGCCGCGAATTTTTGATGATTTTTCGGTCGAATTTCCGTCAAATTACCCGCACATTCCCCTCATCCTCTAATTTTCTCTTTTTCCAGGGAGGATCATGGCCGAAGAGGCGCCGATCGCCCAGTTCCCGTTCGCGGAGGTCTGCAAATGCGGGAACTGCTGGAAGAAGAAGGATCGCCCGCTTCGGTGCCCCAACCACTCGACCAACAATGCCTTCGTCTACCAGACTCGAGAGGTTTTTTTCGTTTTTCCATTCTCTGCTTAATTGCTCGTTTTTCAGTTTTCGTGTGACTTCTGATGTTCGCGGAACGGGCGCTACCTGTATGCGATCAACGACCAGAAGGAAATGCTGATCGTGGACCTGGTGCACAACACGTACAAGTGGGCTCATCTTTTTGCCATCATTTGATTGTTTATGTCGTTTTTAGAGTGCTGAAACCGTCCACCCAATGGAGCCACGATCGGTGGATCGAGGACTTCTTCGTCGTGGATGCCCACACGATCGTCGTTCTGATAATTCTTCTGAACGGACGGGCTCTCTACTTGTTCCGTCTCACTCGCGACACGGCCGAGTACGAGCCCCGCCTCCTGCACCACTTTCAGCGTCCGACGTCCTTCTGTCTTTCGTGGGACGACGGCGGACGAGCGATTCTCGGCAACACGCGCGCGATCACGTTCGTGCGGCTGAACGTCGTCGAAGCCGCTGTGGAGGTGAAACAAACGATCCAGTCCCCGTCAGGAGAGTTCGGTTGTCTCGCGTGGAGCAAGAACGGACGGCAGCTGTACGCAATGGTGGAAGAGCTTTCGGAGCAGTTTCACGTGTACTCGCTGGAGCAGCGGACGTGGACGGAAGAGGCCTTGGTGTTAGAAGGGCTTTTTATGCAGGTGAGGTTGATCTTCCTTCTTCATTATTTGGCTTAAAATTTCAGGTCAATTGGTCACCTGCTTTTAAGCAAACATTCTACGCGCAGAAACTCCCCCCTGATGACGAAGTGGTTCCCGCCTACTCGCCGCTCTTCCGCTTCGATCTGCAGCAACGAAAGTGGAAACAACTGCTGACCGAAGTGCCGCGCGATGGAGAATTCCACCCGATCATCAACTCGACCGATGGAGAAGAGGACGGAGTCGTGACCATCGAATCGTACGAATCTCGCTTCAAACTCGGACGTCGCATGTTTCGGTTCGTTCATTGCGCTTTCTCTCGCACTCATTTCTGCCTCCAGCAATCCCGACTCGCTCCAAGAACTCGCTCTGATCGCCGCCCGAAAGCTCCGCAAAGGCGTCGAAGTGGAAGAAATCTACCGACAGATCGTGGATTCCCGCTTGGAGAAGAACTTCAAGTTCCTCCCCAGCGCCTACGACGGAATGCTGCCGATTCCCGTCCGTCATCTCCAGTGATCGTCTTTCAATCATTCAGCTGTTCTCCGCACTTTTTCGTTCTGTTGTATTGCTAATCGAGTCCTCTTTTCTGCCGTGTTCGAATAAACAAGTGGCTGACGAGCAACAAATCGCTTCTCTCCGTTGACTTGCACTCTCGTGGAGTTCCAAGACAATCCCGACCATAAGTGGGCGGAGGTCAGCTTGAGTGTCTACTTGACCTGCCGGGAGCTCCGCCAGCATTCCGCCATTCGTCTCTGCGTGAAGCTGTGGGTCGAGCCGCTTGATGAGAATCCTCCGTGAAGGAACGAGCATTCCGATCCACCGGAGACTCCGAAGCCCGTCGGTCGGTGTTTTCTCCACGAATGACCTCAAACGATCGAGTGTATTCCGGAGAAGACGGAGGACTTCCGCGGATCAACAGCACGGCTGGAACGCGTGGAACGACCAGTAATTCCTTTCGTACCTTTTGAAGCACGATGGACTCGTGTTCCTCTGCTGCGAGGTAGAAGTGCTCGACGAGACGAGCGGTCGGCAAGAGCGGGCAGATGTTGAGCGACGAGCGACTCTCGGACTTCAAAGTGCACGTCGATGAACTGTCTTCAAGGTGCGTTCTCGCCTTCCATCCTCCGATTCTCCTTGGCTGCAGGTCCACAAAGTCCTCCTGGCGTCCCAATCTGAGTACTTCCTGAAGATGTTCACAACGAAAGGAGGTGGTCGAAGTGAAGAACCACGCGGCCGGGTTCTCCGCTTCATGTACACGGGCGAAGTGCAGGTGGAGTCGAATGCGCCCGACCTTCTCCGCGCCGCCGACTTCTATCGCCTGGAGTTGTTGCAAGTGAGTCCACCCTTTCCTCATTTCTCTCGCTTCCAGGGGATGTGCGAGGACTCGATTGTCCGCAGTTTTTCCCGTTGCGACCATCCTCAACGACGTCCGCCTCGCGTTCGCCCGCCGCCGCCTGGACCGCATGCTGAAATTCGCGAAAAGGAACGCGAAGGAGATCGTCGTGTTGCCCGAGTGGGACGCCGCGTCCACGCACGAACATTCGGCGATTGTGACTGAGTTCTTCACGCTGCTCGCCTCGTCTTTCGTGTGATCGTCTCTGCTTGTTTGTTGATCGGAAAGAATTGGATTGCTTCTCATGACTTCGAACAAGCAACGGTCCGATCACTCTTTCCAGCGTCCAAATGATGAAAGAGCCGTGGACCTCCGACGACTGCGAGGTGGCGGGCGTTGCGCAAAGGCAGAGGAACGCTGCCGATCAGCCCGCCTTCCGCCTGGTGTCTGCGTTTCTCTTCTTTTTAGCCGTTAGCAGGAGGAATCAGTGGGCAGCTCCACGAGCTCACCATCAGGCGAAAGACGGAGCACGCGTTCGTTGCGACCAACTAGCGGTGGGGAGTACTCCCTTCTGAAGCGGTAGAATTGGACGTGGATGACGCGCACAGAACGTTCTCGTCCGATGCGCATCGTTTTGATGGTCGCTCTCTTTCCCCACAGTTCGAATGAATCGATCAAGTGCGGTCGCCATCATTCTGCTTTGCTCGTTACAGTGCTCGAGTGGAATGGTCGGTACCTCGCCGCCTTCTCATCACCGACAGGTTCCGGCCGGAAGGACCGCTTGCCTTCGTTCCCAACAAACTCGTGTCAAAGGGAACATGAAGTGGTGGTTGCTTCTTTTTGGTGTCCACGCGGTTCTCCTGCAAGTCGAGGCGGGTGCTCTTCTACTCAACGGAAGAATTCCCCCTCGCTTTCGACCCTGTCCATCGAATATCCTGGTTATTCTCGTCATACACTCCAATTTCATCCAATTTCTTTCGCTTTCCGCCAGAATTTGGCCGTCAAGATCACGAACGATTCCGCCTCGTGAACGCCAACGAGCACTCAACGGTCTTCGACTCAACGGAAGTGGCCGCCAGTTAACGGATCAAACAAGAGACGATGTGCGTGTCTTTAGTGCCTCCTCCACCTTCCATCAAACGAGCTGACGGGCGCCGACGATTTCGAGGTTCGTTTCGCCGCCGGCCGCCCACTCCTCGGTTCGTTCAGGTGGGCGGCCTGCCTTCGCGGCCAGAAATGCCCGCAGTTCGTGGCGGCGGTCGGCGAAGTGGGCGTTGGGCGTTTGAACGACTCGTCCCTCTTCTTTGAGACCATCCTCGAGGAGCGGATCCTCGTGTTCTCCGTCGATTCGTGCGCTCCACTCTTCTGCTCGCTCCTCATCCTGGCATTCATTCATCGCTCGTTTAGAGCCGACCGGCCGACCCACGGAGCGCTGAACGAGACGGGCGCTCTCGAGGTTGGGCGGCCGTCGATTGTACTGCCCGAGCAGCCGCCCGTCGACTCGCAATGGCAGCAGTCGACGAGTGAGCACGAGGGCGATCGGAGCGATCATTCCAGCGCCTTCTTCGTCGACCAGCAGAAACGCCGCCTTCGGCGGCTCCCTGCTTTTGTACCCCGTGGTTCAACTTACAGCACCGAGTAGCGGATACCTTACAGTACTTATTAAGCCGCGGTTTAGCATCAAAAACCGCACACAAAATGCAGAAAAGGTCGTTTTCTATGCGGTGAAAGGTGGACCCAACAGCGCTCCACTAAAACAACCGCAGCCTCGCTCAAAATCGTCCAATCGGCTCAATTCTTTTTTTGCTTTGTAGCTGAGTAAATACCCTACACGTCTATTGCACTTTCAAACCCCAAAAGATTCATTAACTGGATGTAAAATCCATAAAACCGCGAAAAATTTCGACGGCAAAACTTTCGACCCCCCCGGTTCGACGTTAACGGTTTTGATTTTGTTCGATCTTTTTATTTCATTCGGTTTTCCATAGTCCAATGCATGTCGCTTAGTTTTTTGGGCTCGTGAATCTGCTCACTTTCGGAGATACTCGCGAAAAACCGACCCAAAAACCCGCCCACGCGGGAATGGCGCTCCCTCGCTACAACGACACTTTTTCGGAAAACTGGCTGTCGGAGCGGATAGACGACGTCGAGATCTACATGCATGCCAAATTTCACGTATCTTGGGGCACGGGAAGTACTCGAAAAAGCGGGCCGAAGATGGCCTAAAATCGCGACATTTTGACCTTTTACCTCAAATATCTCACGAACGCTTCCAAAGTTCGAAAAACGGGTTTCTGTTCCGTAATCAGCGTGTTCGACTTGTTATGTGTGGGTTTTGTGGGCGCGTGAAACTCGTTTTGCGTGACATACATCATCACGCATTAGGGGGAGGGATCGACCAGCCGGCGCAAGCCTTCTTCCAACTCGACGCCCTCGACTTCGTGCTCCCGAACGCGATCTTCCGCAAACTGTGGTCCCTCTTGCACGGGGGACAGCCGTGCGACCTGCAGCTGGAAGTCGTGCTGACGATCGACGGCCGCGAGTTCCGCGCTGGACCGCACCGAAGAGCAAACGGACGGCTGCGAGGCGCGTTTCGGCAGCGACGGCGGAGGAATCACGCCGAGGTTCACGTTCCCGGTCGCCCTCGACAAGCGGGCGTGTCTTCCGTACGACTACCAACTGCCGGGCGTCGGATTGGCCACTCGGTTGGATTGAGCTGCAGGAAGATTGAAGCGGAAATAAACGCGTTGCAAGCAGCCGCTTGATTCAACTGCAGACCGAAGGACGAGACGCAAATTATCTCTACGGTTTATTTTCGCTTTTACGGAACAAAGACAAACGGAAAGAGAGGACTGCTTGATCACTCCTCTCGAACACTCGGATCACGGCGACTTGGCGGCCGTCTGCTGCGTGGACGCTTTCTGGACGGTGGCTTGAGTGGGCGCCTCTTTGACGCTCTCGGCCTGCGTCTCCTGCTCGCGGGCCTTCTCGTGGCCTTCGATCTTCTTCCAGTTGTTCACAATGCGGCGGAGGTGGTTGTGTAGCGTCAACCACTGCTCGGCTCGCTCTTCCGTCTGAAAGACACGCCGATAAACGGAAAGCGACCAGCAAAACGAACCGCCGTCTTCTCTTTCTTGAGCGCCTCTTTGCGCACCTCCACGAGCTGGGCGGCGGTGTCCACGTCCAGCGGGTAGGCACGAAGGAAGGCGCGGTAGGTCGCGCTCGCCCACAACGACCACTTGTTCGGGAAGATCTTGAAGAGGTGCATGTCCTGCAGTTGGCCCTGCGACGCCAGCCCGATCTCGGTGGTCCAGTCGAAGCCGAGCTCCTTGGCCTTCGCGATCTGCAAAAAAGGGAGTGTTGGAGTGACGAGGAGACTCACAGCGCGCTTCGCGTCCGCCATCGCCTGCTGGTAGTGGGGCTCCTTGGGATCTTCGCCGCGCTCCACGTAGGCCTCCAAGCGGTCACTCCGCGGCGTGTGGCTTCTTTCGCTCCACTGCAGTGCCCCGTTGGCGACGGCGGCCGCGTCCTCCTTCTTGTTGGGCTCCTTGGACGGCTGCACGTCCTGGTTGGCGACCTTCGGAGCGACCTTGGGCGGCACGGGCGTCTTCTTGTTGGCCGCCTGGCCGGGAGTCGCCGAGGGCTTGGGCGTCGTCTGGGGCGTCTTGGCGGCCTCCGGAGCGCCCTTGGGCTTCACAGGCGTGTTCTCCTTGGCCGCCTCGTTGGCTGCCTGTCCGGGAGTCGCCGTCGGCTTGGGCGTCGGCTTGGACGTCGTCTGGGGCGTCTTGGTGGCCGAAGTCGGGCGGGACTTGCGGCTCGTCTTCTTCGACGTGCGGGCCTCCGTCTTGGCCGCGTGCCTCTGGGACTTGCGGGACGGCTTCTTGACCGCATTCTTCTTGCGGCGGCAGCAACAGACCACAACCACGACGGCGGTCCCGATCGCAATGAGGAGCCTGCAAGAAGCGGTGGATGAGTGGGCGGAAGAAAGAGGAAATGCTCACAGCAAGCCGCCGACGCCCACCACCGTCGCCCAGAGCTTCCAACCGCCGAATCCCGTGGCTTTCGTCGCCTCGGACTCCTCTTCTTTGGCCAGAGTGGCCGTCTGCAAGTGGATGGGATGAAAAGAAAAAAACGACCAAACGTACAAATCGGAAGGTCAGCTCGGGCGCGGCGTCGCTCATCTTGAAGCTAACGGTTGTCTTCTTCTTGCCCTCGTCGTCTTGCTCGAACTTGGGCGGCGTTGTGCAGTTGGATTTCTGGTCCTTGACTTTGACGTGACTCGTCGTTGCCTCACCAGGGAACGGCTCATTTTGAGTTTGGCCTGAAGACACGATGTTGAGCAGAGTAAAGAGAGAACTTCCCGTTGTAGGAGATCCGGAACGGAAGCGGTACACTCGGATCGGACAAGTCCTGGAAAGCCACGAACATTCCCGAGCAGCCGCCGACCGTGAAGTTTCCTCTGCAACCACCAACAGAAGTAGAAAGCAAAGGAACCGGGAAACAAACCCGGCTTTGACGTCGCCGCCGTCGTACTCGATGCGGAACGCCAGCTTCTCGCCGGCAAACGACAACGTGGCGCGAGCCCTGGTGCACGCCTCCACGAGCTTGAAGACGCTGAAATTCGTTCGATTAGAGCGGGCATAAAAGGCGAGAACTCACACTTCGTTGCCGACCTCCTTGAAGCACGCCTGGTCGTCGGCCAGCAGACGAACGGACGGGGCGGCGAGGACGACGGCGGCCGAAAGGACGAGGAGCAGCGCGGCGACGGGCGGCGAGCGACCGCCCCAGCGCGAGGCCAACGGCACACGCATGAGCGAGAGGGCGGAGAGCGGAAAGGAGAGAGCGGCTGGTCGGAGGGGCGCCGATTGAACGAACTGGCAGCCGACGGCCGACTTTCTTCGTTCCCCGAATCGTACAATGCAAATTTGATGCAAACCGCGCAAAATAAGCGGGTGCTTCGCGCGCATTCGCGAATGGAGAGGGCGATCGAGAGCCCGCAAGGGGTCGAAGTGCTCGTGGGAACGGCGCGTAAGCCGTCCGTTCGTTTCACTCACTCGTCCTTCCGCTTGCAGCCCAGAAACTGAAGCTCGCCGTCGTCTACGGCTTCATCGAAGCGGCCATCGAGCACGCGCTCGGTTTGTTCGACGAGAACTCCGCGGAGTACGGGTGCCGAACGGACGGGAAGCACGCGGCCTTCTACGATACCCTGTGAGTTGTCGCCCACGTGTTCGCAGGGCGTCCGTCTCGTTCGAACGGCTTCCGGAGGGCGCCGATCGCTTTCGGCCGCTCTGTCGGGAGCAGATCGCCGTGAGTTTTCGATGAAAGAGGGCGTTGAACGCGCCGAAGCGGTTGACCGCTGCTTCGTTCTTGCTCGCAGCATGGCCGTGTTTGTAAAGGAGCTCTTGCCGACTCGTTCACACATTCAACTCTTTCTTTACTCTCACGAGCACCACACCGATCGGTCACTCCACCGCTCGCTTGCAGCTGGGCGCCGATCCCGCGCATATGCGGTCGCTGAACTCGTGGAGCGCGTGGACGTGGAGCTGAAGTGCGAGGCGGAGATCGCGGGCGTCCTGCCGATCAGCGCCGCTCGGACGAGTCGTCGGTGGTTCTCGCTGCTCGTCGGCGGTCGTTAGGGATTCGTGCGTTCACTCCAGCGTTCCACGCGGTCTGCTTGAAGCAAGTCAACAGTCGAAGGCGAGCTCGTGATCGGCGGGCGGGACGAGCGGAAGTGCGGTCGGGCGCCGAAGTTCCACGGCGTTTCGCCGGTCGACTGGTCGCTCCGAACGTTCGAATGAGCGCACCGAACACTCCGCTTTGACGCCCGTTCGGTCGCTCGATCGCTCGCGGCAAACTCCGCGCAAAACTCGGCGACAAGCGCGGGCGGCCTTCTTCGACGTCCACCTGCCGACCGGCCGAACGCTAGACGAGATCGCGCGGAAGGGGCGACTCGAGCGCCGTGCGGCTGCCGGTGGACGCTCGGCGCCGAAGTGGAGGGCGAGCGGCTGGAGATCCCGCTGCCGGTCGATCCGCCGCTCCATTGAACTCCCGCTTGTTCGAGCAACGACCGCTGCGAGTGAAGGAGAAGAGCGGCGTCGACCTTCTCGCCTCCCACTGCGTCCACTTTCGCTTCGACAAAAGTGTGTGGCAGCGAGTGAAGCCGCTGCACGAGTTGGCCCTCTCGAAGCAAATTTGAACGAATGAATGACGGAAATAAACGACTGTTGCATCAACCGGCAGAACTCGTTGTGTGGAAATGGAAGAAGTTGCTTCAACGGCTCTTTCCTTTCAGTAAAACGGACCAACGATTTTGACCGCTTCGCACACACCAAAGAGAAAGAAAAAAGTTTATTCCCCGCGGAGAATCCCCGGATCTCTTTGAGGCGCGTCTCGGCCACCTGCAAGCAACGAATGAGCGGACAGCTCGAGCGTCAGCCAGCCAGCCGTCCATGGCGGCGATGCGAAGGGCGACCACGTGCGTGAGAAACAAAGCAAAGCGGTCGATAAGGGCGCCCGGCCGCCATTTGACCACTTGGTGCACAAAGGCGCTCACGTCGAAGCTCTCCTGCAAGGGAGGGCGGGCTGAAGTGGGGGCGGGGGAACTCACGCAACGCTCGATCTGCTGCCGAGGATCACCCACACCCACAGCGCCGGCGCCCTGCAGCAAGAAGCGAGTGGGTGGAGAGAGCAGGCGGAGAATGAGCAAACGACAAGGAAGTTGGAAAAGTGACAAGTGTCTTTAGAACTGCATTAATCACCCGCCCAAGAGAAGTGTGTGAGCAGTTGATCAACCGCGTCCCTTCCCAATGATCTCCGCCCTCACCGCTGGAGGCGAGCACGACGGGCGGCACGTAGTCGTCGGTGATGCGCTTCACGATGGCGGCCTCGGCGCGGCGGACGGCGCGCGAGAAAGCGACCGGCTGGTCGACGTCCGGCCACTCGCCGCGGCGCCACTCGCCCAAGTGGAGCACTTTCACGTGCCGACTACGAGGTCGGCGGCAGCGTCCGAACTGTCCGATTGGGAGTCGGGGGCGCGCTTCAGGTCCGCCTCTTTGGTGGCCGTCAGGTCGCACTCGTAGAGTTGAGCGCCGCCCTTGAGCTCCGCGCGTTTCGCCAGCCGCACGACGAAACGACCCGATTGCAGCGGGCGGCGAGTGAGCGGATCGAACAGCACGCACCCACCGGCAGCTGGAGCGGCTGTTCGTCCGTCGCAAAGAAGACGGCCGCGCCGTGCTGTCGCGAGTGGCGGGCGGGCCGCTCTTCGCGTGCCCAAAGGATCGTGTGAGGAAGATTCCTCTCGCTGGGCGACGGCCGAACTCGAAGGAAGTCGGGAGTTTATTGGAGAGGAGAAATTCGCTTCGTACAAAAGAGGGGACTGGCCCCTCTTTCCTGGAAGGAAGAGGGTCAGTGAGGGAGGGAGGAACACGAGCGCGAATGGGAGGAATAAGTGGGGAGAACGGGTGGGAGCGAAAGGTCGGAGCGGACGAAAGTCGGCCGCCGATCGGGGGCGTCCGTCGGGCTCGAATGGCGGCGGGGCGGCGGCGGATGGCGGCGGTGGGCGATCGCGGGGCTCCTCCTTCGCGGTGTCGACTGTTCTCGGGGGTGGCAACTCTTCCCGCTCACTGCGGCCGCTTTTCGTCGCGGAATTCGCGACAGTGCGGTCGTTCGCCGAGAGCCCGCCTGCTCCACCACGCACGCGATCAGCCGGCAGCCGTCCTGCCACACCTGCAACGAGCGGAAGTGAGCAGAAGAGAGGGGATAGGGTTGGCAGCCGGGCAGCTGCCCGGGCATTTGGAGTGGGCAGGTAAAATCGGCCGGGCAGCAACGAAAAAATGGGCACGTGGAAAAAACATTTTACCGACAGTTTTGGCATTTCTATTGCGCGGATAAGAAAGGTTGGCAAGTTTTCTAGGAGTTTCAATGCAATTTACGCGTTAAACATCGTGTTTTGACGAAGATTTTGCTTGGATCACCAATTTGAAGGTGTATTTTCGACGAATTCCAACAAACCCCACCTGTTTTTAAGTTGGGCGGCAAAGAAAATCGCTTTAGTATACATTTTGTAGACATCGAAGTCGTTTGCGCACGAAAATGCGCAAATAAATTTTTTCGAAAATTTCATCAAGGTACCCCCTTAGGCCCCATCGGTCATAAAGCCTGATGGTCATGCAATGGCTGTTTCTTCTATTCTATTCTTGCCAAAATGTTTGTAAGCGTGTTGTTAAAGCTATAAACGCTCAAAAACCACTTTTAAGTAACAATAAGCGTTTAAATAGAGTTGTCAGGCAATTTTTCCACCTGCCCAAACTTTTTGGGCATTTGGGCAGCTGCCCGCAAATTTCAGCTGCCCGGGCATTTGCCATCCCTAAGAGGGGATCGGTCGCCCATCGCCCACCAGCCGCCAAAAGTGCTCCAGTTCGTCGAGGGCGGGCGCTTGGGCGAGCACGTAGTCCTCGCGGTTCCAGTCGGCGTACGTGGCGTTCAGGAAGACGGGCGGCGCGCGTCGGCGGCGGCGGGCGGCAGCTTTACGCTCTTCCCGTCCAGCACGACGGTCGGCAGGCGGTGCAGCGGCAGGGCGCGCGGCTGCTCGAAGAACACGGCGCATTGGAGGCGGCCGGGCGCCGCCACCGCCTCGAACAGCGTGGCGCGCGCCGTCGGGCCGCTCTTGCGCGTCGAGGTCGCCACGAATTCGGCCAGCCGGTCGCCTTCGGCCGCCAGCGTCTCGCTCTGCAAGGAAGGAGTGGCGGACTACCGGCCGCAGACGCTCACTCACCTTCGCTGGCGAGCGGACCGACTTGCGGCTGGTCGGGTGCTTCGACTTGGTCCCCGACTTCTGCTTGGGGGAACGACCGAGCGAAGCGGCTGGTTGAAAGCGAGTGGAGCGAGCGGCGGGATTTCAAGTGCATGGGCAGGCGAGATGCAAATTGGTGGAGGCGGCAGTCGAAGTCGCAGTCTGGCCGTAGGGCTCTGCGACTAGGCAATTACGGCGGCAAAGGAAAGCTGTCAGATTGTCTTGTGTTGTGTTTCTCTCTTCCGCAATCCCGCTGGCCGCGCTTCAGGCGCGTTCTGCGAGCCGATTATCAAACTCTTTTTCCGTTTCGGACAACACGAGCGCTCATTTCGATTAGAGGATGTGAATTCAAGGCTACAACAAAGTAGTTGTGCGAATCAACTCCAAAAAAGAACCAAGCAGTCGGTCCGCGCGAAAAGAACCGCCGCTCCGCTCGCGACGTCCGCTTGCAGGGCGAATGGAACGAGAGCGCCCTGCGCAACTCCAGATCGGCCACTTGTTTCGCAGCAGGCAGCTCTAGACGGCGGATTGCGTCGCATTCGCTCGTTTTTGTCGGCGTGCAAATTCGGCGGTCGATTTCGGCCGCCCGCTCGCTCGTCCGCCGCACTCGTCCGATTTGTCACCGACTCGTGCGCCCGCTCTCTCCCTCTGCTCTCCCGCTCCTCTTGCCGCCCATTTCGATGCGCCGCCCGGTCGTCCTCCTCACGACCGCCCTGCTGCTCGTCGGCCCGCTCCTCTCGGCGGCCACGCTGCAGCTCCTCGCCGGCGGCACCACGTGCTTCACCGAGAGCGGCGGCACTGTGTGAGTCCTCTCAATTATTCTGTCCTTCCTCTTCTAATCTCTTTGCTCGTTGCAGGACGTACAAGGGAACGAGCGCGTGCAAGACGGCCGAAACGACGCTCTACTTCACTGGAAGTGAGCTCAAGTTCAAGGTCGATTACAAGCCAGCCGGCAAGAGCATGATTGCCATGTAAGTCGTTTTTTTCACGCCTGTTGCACCTGTTTGTTTTCGTTTGAACTTTGCGGTCAACGATTGCATCCGGAACGGCTCGATCGACTACGTGCCGAATAACCGACGCAGATTGACGCCCGATGCCGGCAGTGAGTTAGTGCCTTTTAACTTCTATCTTATACGGATGGGCTTCAGATTTTGTGGACTTTCCTTTCGAGGGAAAGAGTACCTCCGCGGGCATCGCTTTTGGTTCAAATGCTGCAGAGTCTTGTGCGCTGAGCTTCAAAAAAACGCCAGCGACCGGCAAGTACTCGATTGCTGACGTTTCCATCACGCTCAACGACGAGGCGCTTCAGTTTTCGATCGACTTCGTGAGTCTGCTTCCCCGACACTCACTCCCGCCTCTTGCAGACGGCGAAGCTCGAGAACGACGACCTGCCGCCGTCGACGACGAAAGCTACTGGCGGCGCGGCCGGCGGCAAGAGCGGAAAGGGAGGCGGCAAAGGGAAGGACCAAAAGGAGAAGGGCGGCACGGGCACTCCGTCGTGGGTCTGGATCGTCGTTGTCGGGGGCGTCCTCCTGTGAGTCCTCCGCGTGCCTCCGCTCGCTCCTCACTCGTCTGCTTGCAGTCTGCTCGTCCTCATCGCCGTCGGCGTAGGCCTCGGGATCTTCTGCTGGTGCCGCGCGAAGAAGAAGGCGGGCGAGGCGGCGAGCGCCCCGAAGCGCGGCACGAACCACGAGGAGGTGGACGGCGCCACGCGCGGCGGCAAGACCCGCTCCAAGGGCGCGAAGACGGACGAGCCGAGCGGTCGGATGCCGCGCCGCAAGAAGCCGTCCGTCCCGAAGCCGAAGCCCGCCGCCGCCGCTCCGCAGCCAGCCCCCATCCAAGTGGGCCCCCTCGACGATGCCGGCAATCCGCTCTACGAGCCGCTGCATCCGCCGGAGAACCTTCCGCCGCCGCCCCCGCCCGACGCGCCCGCTCCCGCTCTGCCCACCGTGCAGCCCGGCGCCCCGCCGCCGCCGCCCGCCGCCAAGGAGCCGCAGTTCGTGAACCTCGACGAGGTGAACAAACTGCCGCCGCCGCAGTGAGCCCACCGATCGATCGACGGGCAATGGGGAGGAGTGCCCCCGTTTCTTCTCGCCCGTCTTTTGTTATGTTCCGTGTACGTTCATCGAATAAACCTTAGGATTGAGAGGTTCGGCTGTTGCTTGACCACGCAAGAAACTCGTGTGGCTTGTCTTCGACACGAAGAAGAAGAAAAAGCACGAGGTGGAGGGCGCGGCAACTTACTTCTTCGTTGGGGATCTTCGCCGCTGTTTTTGCGGAGAGATCGCGAATCTCCTGACTCGAACCGGCCGGCCGAAGAGCTTCGCGTTTTGACCGAGCGAATTCCTGCGTTTGGACTGCCAATCGGCAAGCTCATTTGCGTTTCCTTTTGACGGACACCAACGCCGGCCGTCAACGCCGCTTTCGAGTGTTGACCAGTTGGCTGGGCTCCCGCTTGACACAGCACGCAATCTTCGTGCACATGACTGCTGCATTCCCGAATTGTGCGCGATGAGAAGTGGGCGAGGAGCACGCGGCCTGTGCCGATTGGGGGGCGGTCACTCACGCCCTGGCCACCTTCTTCTTCGGCTTGCTCATTCTCCTTGCAGAAGGGATGCCCGTGGCCCCGTCGCATCGTTGGGAGCTCGCCGACTTCGCCGAGCGCTCGGCGGCCGCGGCCTGCGGCGAGGAGTGGAAAAGCGGGCGCTTTCGGTCGATCGGAGCGCCGGGAACGCGCTTCCCGCTGTGTTCGTGCCAAAGGACGGCCACACGCAGTGGAGCAGCAGCTTCTTGACGGGCCGTCACTCGTCCGGTCGGCTCCGCTTCAACCCGTGAGTGCTTCGATCCGGGCAAAGGCCGAGTGGTCGGTGAGTGTGCCCTGCATTGATCGTGGGCAGACAGCCGGTGGACATTGCAGCGCAGTTTTCCACGAATCAACGACACGAACAGCGCGAATCGTTCAATCTCATCGGCCTTCGCTACGGGGCCGCTCGGGGGCCGTCAAGGTTGTGCTGCCGGATCGAGCGGCTCGATTCGATCTCGCGGAAGTTTCGAGGAAGACGGCCGCGATGTTCGGCGACGAACGGCCGGTGGAGGTCGAGCTGCACGTTTGCGGGCGAAATGTGGCGCTGAGTGGGCCAAAGCGGTTGCATTTGCGACCGTCGACGTTTCAACGCAATTCGATCTTCCGGATTCCCGAAGCAAACCGCTGGGTTCGAATCCCCGGAAAGAAACAAAACGAAACGTTTTGTGTGAACACGAACGAGCACTATCGGCTGCGAACAATTTCTTCGATCAACTGCGGCGCTTTACGTATTGTTCACCGGCGGCCGCTTCGACCGCCACTTGGTGGTCGAGTGCGAGAATCACGCAAAGCAAATCGTGGGCGTTTGGACGAAGCGAATCGGGACAGTTGTGTTGCGTTCCGTTATGCTTTGCGATCGCTAGAGCACGAATTCGGTCGGTTATTGTTGCATACGAAAAGACAAGTAGAAGGTGCTTGCAGCTGTGGGGTGAGCGCAGTCGAATGCAGCCAGCAGGTGGCGTGGAAGCGATTGTCGGCTGATGAGTTCCTCGTCGTCCAGCCACACAGAGGCGTTGATTATGAGAAAAACGCGCCGCTTACCTCTTGCAGCGTGATCCAGCAGCTTCATCACTGCTTGTTCAATTACTTCTGTTCGATCGGCCGTTGAACCGACGGCAGACGGCGTGTGTGAAAAAGGCGGAAAGCCGAACTGGTCGGAGCAGCGAACGGAACGGGTTCAACACGGCACAGCGAGCCGGAACGAGTGAATAGGCGCTTCTCCCGTCGAAAGTTGCAAGGAACAGAAAGACCGCCCGCAGCAACCGCTCGGCAGGACGGAAAGCGAGCGAACTGGACGCCCCGAATCTGCATGAGCCGCCGATCGCCCACTCGGCCGCCCGAACTTTCCGGAAAGCGCCGAATTGCATCAGACGGCGCCGAATTTGCGTCCGCTATGCAAATTTACGGTCTACTTCGGCGGTCCGAATCGCCGACCGGGCCACTCGATCGATCTGCCAGGCGCTCGTGTTCCCGCTCTCTCCTCCCGCTTCCTCTCGCCCCGTCCGAGATGCGCTGCGCGATGCTCCTCGCCGTCGTCGTCCTGCTCGGCGCCCCGCTCGTCTCGTTGGCCGACCCGCAGCTCCTTGCGGACGCCGCCGCCTGCTTCTCGGAAATCGAGGGCAAAACGTGAGTCCTCTACGTCGCCCTCCTTCTCACTCATCCGCCCGCTCGTTGCAGGACGTACAAGGGAACGGATGCATGCAAATCCGCCAGCACGAAGCTCTACTTCGAGGGCGACGCGCTCAAGTTCGAGATAAATTACGCCGATTGCGAAACCAAATGGAGCGGGAAGTAAGTTGGTCGGCGCGTCGCCATGATCATCCGCTCATTGCAGCTTGAAGTTGACGATCAACAAGTGCACGCGGGACGGCTTGATCGCTGTGATTAAGGCCAGTGACCCGAGAAATGATCAATGTGAACTCCGTGCGATTAGTAAGTTCTTGTAAAGCGGCGTCCAACATCACTCACTTCTTTTAAGATGTCTTCAAATTCCCTGTCTCCGGTAATGCCACTTCTGGCGGCATCGCTTTCGACGGCAAGCTGGAGTCCTGCTCGTTGACATTCGAGAAGGCAGCGGGCGGCAAGCACTCCGCCGACGTCTCGACCACTCTCGATGAAAAGGCCGAGCCGTTCTCCATCGTCTTCGTGAGTCTCCGTCGCTACCTTCTTCACTTACGTCCTTCTTTCAGAAAGACGCTTCCTTGTTGGACCCGCAAGACGAGGGCACGGCCAGCAGTCTGAAGATCGTCGGCTTCGTCATTGGCGGTCTTCTGTGAGTTCCTCTGTCGCTCTCCCATCTTCACTTCTCAAGTTGTAGGCTGCTCGTCGCCATCGTCGGCTCAATCGCGTCCGGCATTTGGTGGTTCAAGTGCAAAAAGTCGACGGTCGGCAAAAAGAACCGCCCGCTCATGGAGCTGCAGGGCCACAAACCGGAAATGTGCCCCAAGAAGAAGAAGGCGCTCCCGGTCGAGTCCGCCCACGAGCCCCGCCTACCGCTCATAGAGAAGAAGCCGGCTGTGGAGAAGAAGGCCCAGCTCGTGCCGTCCAACGAGAAGACGGGCGAGCCCCCATCACTCGCGACTGCTTCGGGCCGCTCGTTGTGAGTTGCCCTCCCATTTGTCTCTACTCACTCTCCGCTTGCAGCACGCCGCAGCGCCTGGCCAAGATGAAGCAGAGAGAGGAGGAGGGAACGCAGAGGATGTGCGACAAGGTCTACGTGGACACCATGGAGAAGCTGCGCGAGAAGTACGGGCCGGGCATCGATGAGAAAAAAGCGAAGACGCGCGCCATCGAGGCCCGCATCCGCGAGCAGGAGCGGGAGCTCGCCCAGCTCAAGCGGGAGCAACCCGAGTGGCAGGCGGAAGAGGCGGAAGCGAACGCCTACTTGCGCCAAATGGAGCAGCTGGCCGCCTCGGTCGCGCCCGCCAAAGAGCTCCCGCTGGACGCCACGCAGAAGACGGCCGGCGGCCCGACGACGACCACGCGGACGGTGGACGGCGCTCAGTCGGCGGAGACGACCGCCAGCAAGGAGCCGCTCGGCAAGAAGACGGCCGCGTCGAAGACGGGAGAAGTGACGGCAAGCACTCACTTTCGGCTTCTCATTTCACTCTCCGCTTGCAGAACGAGCAGCAGTGATCGGACCCACCAGAAGAAGAATCGAAGAGCGTTTGGAATCGCTCGAGTCGGGTCTCTTCTCTTTGTTTCTTCTCGTCAATAAACGGTCGAAAGCAGAAGCGAGCGACCGTCGCAGTGGATGCCCACCGCTTGAGTGTCGCCGTTGCGCTCGGCTTCCTCGAGGTTGTCGATGGAGCTCACTTCTGAATTGGCAGTTGATTCGTGGGGGTCCGTTGATCAAATCGAAGCGCCGCGCCGCCAAAAAAAGAAAGGAGTTTCCAGTCGTTGCCCTTCCTACGCGGTCGGTGGCGTGTGCTCGTCGAGAGGCCGCCGCCTACTCTGCTCCGCTCCCGCGAGTGGTCGGCCGCTTCTTCTGCGGCTCGTCCGCCCCGCCAGCCGCCCGCCGCACCGAGGTTGTTGGACGATCCATTCGATGAGCTCGCTGTCCTCAAGAAAGACGGTCGGCGAGTGCCGAAGCGAGCCGGGCGGTCGGCTCTTCTCCACGCGGCGTCCTCTCCTGCACACAGCCGTTCGTCCATGTGCGTGCAGCTGGAGGCTGTGGATGGAACGACTGATCTCTAAGGGGGATTCGTATACCGCACGTTCATTCAACAAGATGATGGGGAGCAATCAATAATCATCAATCACTTCAACCTTGACGGCCGCTCCCTGCTCGTCGCTCTCCCACTCGCCGTCCCCCAACTTCTCCTCGCTTCTTTCCGACTGCTCGTTGCACTCATTCCGTGAATTTCACTCGCTGTGTTTGGTCTCCCGCCTGCAACAGCTGCCAAGATCACTTGAGCAATCGAAGTGGACGAGCAGCGAGCGGAGTGGACGGCGAAGAAGTGACTTCTTTTCCGCTTCTCTGCCGACCCGCCCGTCCATCCGTCTTCCTTCCAGCTCTCAACTTCTCGCCGCTTCCTCAGGCAGACTTCTCTACCTTTCTGATTATGCGAGTGAGTCTCCCGTTCGTTCGACTCCAACAACTCGCTCGGTTGAGCTGTGATTCGAAATGGACGTGCGAGGGCGAGCGGCTGGAGTCCACGAGTCTCATTCTCCGCTTTTCCGTGCTCTCCGACCGCCGCCATCCGATGGACGAGCGACGAGCCGACGGCGTCACCCAGGGCGAGACCGGGCGGTCGTTTGTGCGATGGCCGTTGATTTCTGTCGTCTTGCTGCTGTTGTTGCTTGGTCGAATAAACCAGTGGGCGGCTTGAGCTGCGAGTTGGACGGGGACGTGCAAGAAACCAGAAAGCCCGGTGTTTCTTGGGGCTCGTGCTCGAAGCGACACCCAAAGTGTCGATCGCTTCGTCGATTGCGTGTTGAGTACAGGCGCGCTTCCGCTGAAGATTCAGCAAAAGGAGTGGGTGTCCGTTCACTTCGAGCAGATGGAGCCTCGAAACGAATGGAAGAAGGCGAAGGTTCGGCTGCCGCTCGCACCACTCGGAGTTTCTCGCCCCGAGTACGCAACGCCAATCGATTCACTAGCGGCGCCCTCCTTTCGTCTTTATACTGCGCGATCGGGGAGGACTGGGCGGGGCTTTCGTGACCCAGCTGATTGCGTGCGGCGTGGGTTGAGCGCGAGTGAATGAAAGCGGTTGCCCTCACTGCCGACCACTCGCACTCCGCATCCTTCGCCCGCTTGTGCCTGCCGACCTGTTGTGTGTATAAGGTGAGTATTTTCGCGTCGATCTTTGGACCGCTTTACGCGCTGTCGTTTCAGCCGCAATGTCGAGAATCACTTCGCAGCGTGTGAGCATTCGAGATCACTTGCTGTCCGATGTTGCTGGAAGCACGTGGAAAAGCGACACGTTTTACTTGAACAGCATCGACGGAGCGCTCTTTCAGCTCGTGTTCGAGGCGCAAAGTCCGGACAATCCCGACTACTGCGGCATCTTCCTGGCTTGTCGTCAGCTCGCCAATCACGCGTCATTGCGTCTTCGTTTCAAAACGTGGATCAAACTCGGCAGTGCGAAATTCTGCCAGAGAGGTGTGCAACAAAACTTCTCATTCTTTTCATCGATTCTTACATTTCAGAAGAAACGGGTCAATTTGAGGCGGAGCAGGAACACGGATGGAGCACCGTAAACACGGTGTCCACTCTGCAAGGCTGGGCGTTCAGGGTGAATGTGTACTTGTGCTGTGAACTCGAGCTTCTGGACGCCGTAGAGAAGAATTGCGCCGGTCCGAAGAAGGCAGAAGTCATCGCCGAGCAGCACGGAAATTACGCAGCGATGTTCGGCGACGACGTGCTCGCGGACTTTGAGATCCGCGTCGAGGGGAAGGTCTTCAAGGTGCGTCTTTCGTTTCTCCTGTTCGCATAAATTTCCCTCGTTCAGGTCCACAAATTCGTGCTGTTCTCCCAGTCGCCCTATTTCGTGAAGATGTTCACGACCGACACAAAAGAGAAGCGGACGGGCGTAATCGAAGTGAAGAACTACCCGGCGAAGATAGTCGAGAAAGTTCTCCGCTTCATCTACACGGCGGAAGTGGACGGATTGGACGAATGCGCGCGAGCACTCCTTTTCGCCGCCGATTTCTACGAGTTGGCGATGCTGCAGGCGAGTAACTCAATCTAATCAGCTATGATTCATTGCCTTTTACCTTTAGGACATGTGCATTGCGTCGATCTTTAAGACGTTGACGGTCCAGAACGTGCTGGAGGCTCTGCAGCTCGCGTATGCGCACGAACATCTCCCCGACTTCAAGAAGCGTGTGCTGGAGTTCGCAAAGGACAACTGGAAAGCTATTTCGCGTTTGCCCGAACTCAGCATGGAGTACGCGCAGGAGAACGTAGAGATTGTCTTTGAGCTCTTAAAACAGACCGGCATTTAATCCCACTCAAAACTTACCATTGTGTTTATTCGTGGAAATGTGAATAAAAACTAAGCAAAACCTCGCTGGTGGTTTGTCCTTCAAGCGCGCACTCATTGATTACACACTCTGCTTTGAATGAACAGAGCGGTGACATCTTGCCAGTTCGCCAAACCACCTCAAATCAAAAGCCAAAGAAGAACATTAGTGAGTGAGTGGGTGAGTGAGTTACCGACAGAGCGAGCGGACTGACGAGCAGTCGGCAGCGCGGGGAGCACTCCCGTTCGTGCCCTGCTCTAAGCGGCCTCCATTCAGCCTTGGCTCAAAAACGGCGCCGCCCCCCTTCGTCGATCGCACCTTTTTTCCACTCTGCAATTCTTTCGCTTTCAGCGCCTTCAATCGCGATTTCCTTGACGACCGTGCAGCATTGAGAGCTTGTTTACTGTGGAGCTATCCGCCGTCCGCTGAAAAATGGCCGAGCTGGACGAGTGCTTTTCGTTGAGCGGACTTCGTGGCACCCGCTTCCGACTCCTCTGCGACCACGGGGGATCGTTTGCTCTCAGCGGACGTTCGGCTGCGCTACCGCCTGTGGTTCGAACTCGATGGCGGTGCGAAACGCGGAGTATTCGGTGCGTTCAACCACGAGAAAGAACCCCCTGACCAATCGAATAGGGGAAACGTTCGGAGCGGTCGATCAACGCGGTTGGAACCGACGCCATTGGCCCGCCCTTCAAAACGACGCCGACCGCTCGCCGCTGCTTTTCTGCCGCGAAATCGAGCGGTTGGAGCGGGACAAAAGCGAGCTCGTCTTCGCCAAGAGCGACGCTTCCCAAAGGCGAGTGCTGCGGAATTTCGGCGCATTGCTGGGCGACGAGACGGTCGGCGGACGTCGAGCTGCACGCAGACGGGCGTGTGTTCAAAGAGAGCCATGTCTTCAGCTTGCAGTCCGTTAAAACCTTCCGTCATGCTCGCTCTTGTCGCTCACAATCAGGCGGAAGTAGTTACAGCGGACGTTCGCGCACGACACGCGGGGGAAGCAAACGAGCGTCGTCGAGGGGGAAAACTTCGCAGCGGCGGTCGTCGAGAAGATCCTCCGCTTCGTCTTCTCGGACAAAGTCGACCGCTAGAAACGTATGCTCGCCAACTGCTGCCCGCCGCCGACTTCTACCAGCTGCAGGGGAGTCCATTGATCCAGTTCTCCTCACCAGTCTCCGACGAGCGATGCGGAGAAGCCCTCCGACCGAATCCAAGTCCGTTCTTCTCCGTCTTCTCCGCTCTGCTGTTGAGTTCGAGGGATCTCGTCGATCACAACTCTCCTTGTTGTGGTTCGAGTGGGTTCTCCCGCTCTTCCCATTCGGAGAAGAAGTGAGCACGTTCTCGTCGTTTTGCCGGGTGTTCCGCACCGATCGGATCGCAATGCTGCTCTCTTGCCACAACCACGTCAACGGGCGTCTTCTTCACTCGGATCGTGCCATTCGGTTGTTAGTTGTGGGTAAGTGCCGCTTCTATCCTCCACTTTGTGCGAACTACCGAGCGGATCATCCTCAAGGACTGCTCTCTTCATGGGAGTCTCCCCCGCGTTGGTCGATCGCCTTGGGATCGGTGAGTTCTCTCTCGCGGTCGGCTTGTTCCAGCTTTCATTCGGTTGCTCGTTGCAGGTGTTCGACCGGGTAGATTTGCTCGTCCAGTCGGCTCACCACCCCGCTTCCGGCTACCCGATGATCTGCTCCGTGCTGGGCATCGGCGACCGGCACAAGGCGCCATTCACACGGTCCGCCCTCCGACTCACTCTCGCCGCTTGCAGCTGGGCGACGAGGACGCGTGCAAGGCGCTCAACCGCGTCATCCGGTCGAGCATCAGCGCCAAGATGCCCGGACGTCTTCTGCGGCGTCAGACAGTTGATCAGCTACTGAATAATGTTTGTGTTCTATTCGGTTCGGTTACAGAATAAACGGGTGGTTGGAGGCGGGAAGTGAGTGGATCGCTTGCTGTAAAACTTTTTGCTTAACTGGATGACCGGGTGGTTGAAGACGTCGGTGGGTTCGCTCAGATTATCGCCAGTTCAAGCCGCACAACCGCTAAAAAGGACTCCAAGATGGCCGCTAGATCGCGGACACCCCGAGGCCGATCGAGTTGTTCGCGTAGTCCGGGGCCACGCGGAAGACGTCGAAGAAGCGGATGGTCGGCTCGTCCGCGTACCGCCGCCTCGTGGGCAGCGGTTGGAGCAGCGTGGTGCAGTTCGCCGTCGCTTGCGGCTCGTCCAACAGGGGCACTCGAAATTCGCGCCCAACCGTTTCGAACCGCAGCTCGAGCGGTCGGCCGCACGCGATCCCGCACGTGATCTCGTCGTTGGTCTGAAGCGAGGCGAGTCGAAGGGGGGACCTCGGATTGGACGAAAAGAAGGCCGGAAGCCACGATTCGTCCAGCACGCCCACGGGCAGGAGGTAGCGGGCATTCGAACCGAATCCGATTTGGATCTGAGCGGAGCCGAGTGTTTAGCCGAAGGATTCGGAGCGAGCCGATTGATCGACCAGTCGGACGCCGGCGATCTCCAGCGTTCGGTCGCGTGCGCCCACTCGACGCACTTGGAGACCGCGGGGATCGAAGGCGACGAGCGGGGCGGGGACCGCGTTCTCCTCCTCGTACAGCAAGTTCTCCGTCCTGAAGCTGCGGACACAACGGAACAACGGGGAGGATCGATCGCCCACTCACCAATCTTCGAACTGCCACGCGTCGACGAACAGCGCGCTCTCGAGCCGCACCGGACCGTTCGAGGTTGCAAACCGAAAGGCCGTGCTGGACGGACTGCCGAATTGAAAGGAGTTCCAAATCCACCGCCCTCGCCGCGCCATCGCCTCGTTCTGCCCGCCGCGCCACTCGCCGCCGGTCGGCTGCGCGGTCGACGAGTCGGCGGGGCGTCGAACTTCGCGAACGTTTCGGACGCCTGCGTCCACACGCGCGCCTCCACGCCAAACGGGCAGAACGCGCGGCCGCCCGCACTACGCGTCCACGAGCAGCGTGGCCGAGTGGCCGGTCGAGACGGACAGCAAGCTTCCGGTGGACTTCCGATCGTCACGGAGATGCCTGCGAATCTCTTTTGTTCACGCGCTGCAGCAATCGCCGACCCTGCGCGTTCGTGTTGTGTAGAAGGAGGAACTGGAGGTGAACTAATGGAATGCGGGTGACGAAGCGCATCTTTGAGGTTCCAGTCGCTGATTTAAAGTCGAATCGACGAAGATGGGCACGTGTCGTTTGCGCCGACAATCCGCCCGCTGGTTGCCGGCTGACGAAGCGGTTTCGAATTCACCGATAGCGTCCCACGTGCGGAGGTTCGCGTAAAAGCCACGTGGTGGCACGAACAATTGCATTCTGTGTTTCAATTCGTTTTGCAGCTGTTTGGGCACCACCACGAGAAGTGGGCAAATTTCCATCCTGCGTTGCGACGATTCTGAGCACCGTTTCCGTGGGCTCGGTGTTCGACGACCTCCGCCTCGCTTTCAGCCACGGCCATCTCGAGGAACTCAAATGCCGACTGTTGAAGGCGGCAAAGCAGCACGTGGACGAGCTGTCCGATGGGAGGAATTTTAACGCGAGAATCCGGACATTGCCGGCGAGCTCGCCTCTCCTAGGCTGTTGTTTTTGTTGAGTGGGTGCGTGAACAAAGGCGTTGGAACGCTTCGTTCAGTAAGCTGATTCACCCCGCTCCGTTCTGACGGGCGTTCATTGGGAATCCATCGTCCCGATGCTGACGCGTTCCTGCGCCCGACAAGAAGTTGGGGAGTCGTTGAACAGTCGAATTCAGCGGGCAGGACGGCGAACGAACCGCCAGGCAGTGGGGTGTCTTCTCTTCCACGGCGAAGACATGTCCCGCTCCGAGGACGCCGCGTCCTCCCGCTCGCCGCCCGCAGTTCGCTGCTGTCCGCAGATGTTGATGGCCGATTACTCGGTGAAGTCCGTAAAATTTCGCCACGTTTTGTGCTCGGAATTTTTCGGAAAGACCTCGTGGTAAATCTCGAGCGAAAAGAACGGACTTGGCGACGATTTCAATCGCTTTTCGTGAAATTCCGCGCGTTCTCCTCTGATTTCACCGATTCCTCTTGTTTCAGGAGGACGATGGCCGAGTCCAGTCGGCAGTCGTCGAGCCGGAAGCGGGCGGCCGAGCAAGACGACTCGGCGGAGCACTCGCCCATCGTTCAGCTGTCTCACGCGCAGCTCTGCGGATGCGACGAGTGCTGGAAGTGCGTGGATATTCGCCCTTCCGTCTACTCTCCTCGTCTGCGGGCGAAAAGACCAGCGAAGTGCGTGACGACGTTGGATCGCAAGCGAGAAGCGCCCAAGAACTTCTTCGTCTACAAAGCCTACGACGTCTGTTTTCCGTCCATCTCGTTTTCCACCTCACTTCTTTTCGTTTGCAGCTCGCTCGGCACCTCGTTTTTTCTGCCGACGGCCTGTACCTGTACTCCTTCAAGGGAGACGCGGACTTGCTCGTCGTGGACCTGCAGCGCAACACTCGCAGGTCCGCTTTTTCCTCTTACCTTTGCTCTAGCGGTTGTGTTTAGGTTGTGGAGAACTCCCAACAAATGGCTTCAACGATTTTCTATCGAACGAGTCGCGGTCTTGAATCACGAGACGATCCTGATCACAACCGGCGGCTCCGAAATGCTGCACCTGATTCGCCTTCCGGACGACAGCGAAGTCTACGAGCGGACTCTCCTCCATTCGACCACCGATCGCCGGCCGAGTTTCGTCCTGACCGATGTCACTGGCGCCGAAGTGGCCGTGAAGCGCGTCGTCCTCCCTGGCTGGGGCCGCTTCGTCTTCTTTCGCCTGGACCTCGACGAGCTTCGGGCGACCGTCCAACACACGACCGACCATCCCGACCTCCGTCGGTTCGTGTCGCAAATGAGCGAGGACGGGACGCAACTGTACACGGTCGACTGCGGACGCCCAAAGGAGCTTCACGTGTACTCGCTGGACGCGCAGGAGTGGAGCAAAGAGGAGTTGGGCGGCGTCGATTTGAACGTACGTTTCGTTCTTCCCTTCGTTCAAAACTCTGCTCCAATTTTAGACGTTCTTCACGCCATGCACCGGGCCGAAAAGCCTGTTTGCAATGGAAAGTGTCGAAATCGACGGCCACCGTTCTTCCTTCCTTTCGCGCTGCAACTTCGAGGCCAAGAAGTGGGAAGCGATTCCGTTCTCCTTGTTGCCTCGCGGTCAACTCTTCCCGATCGTGAACTCCATGGACGGCAAAGAGGATGGGCTGATAGTTGTGGAGAAAGCGCGTTTGAACGAACGATTCAACAACGACTGCGGAAATTTTGTTTCTCGCATCAAGATCGAACGTTTGATGTTCCGGTAGGTCTCTTCTTCTTCTTCGCGCTCATTCACTTCTTCTGCTTTCAGCAATCCCGACTCGCTTCGGAATCTCGCCGTTACGGTCGCTCACAAGAGCCGCGAGCTGATTGACGGCGAGGGCGGCTTCCAGTACGAGATGAACAAGCCTCTCTAAAGTCTGTCCTGCCCAGCGCGTTCGCCGGAATGAAGCCCATCCCCGTTCGCCGTCTCCTGTGATTATCCCCATGTTCTCAAGTGTTCCCGAAATTCCTCATTCTTTTTCGCTTGCTTCTTGTTGCTATACCATTCGAGTGCTAAATTACTGTGCAATAAACTACGCCTAGTCGCTAGTTTTGTCCCTGAATTGCACCTCGACACGAGGGCCGTCCGCTTCGAATCGATCGGATTTCTGTCGAGTTGTGGAGCGATCGCTTGGTCGGCGGGGACGAGCAACCCACTTGCCGGTTGGGGTTTCGAGAATCAAAAAGAAACTCGCGTGATCGTCGCCTTCGATCTACGACCTTTGAGAGGGGCGGTTTTTTATTCGCTCCCTTGCCGATTGACGTTTGGCAACGCGTTAGACTCGCGAATTCTTCTTGTTTCAATTACAGCCGGCTCAACGAACGCATCCATTCGTTCATCTCTGCAATCGAGCCACCAGCTAATGATGGCTGAAGGAAACCCCGTTGAGAAGGACTCGCCGCTCCACACAACCCACTCGTGAAGAGGGAGTCCAGAGTGATCGTCAACTCGAGATCTTTTCGACCATTCGAGAAGTTCTCGGTCGTTTTGCGCGTCCTTCTCTTTGTGTGTGACGCCCCTCTTTCCGCTACCCATTCGAATCCGTTCGTTTCGCTCCCAACGCCACGCATCTTTCTAAGGGGTTTATTTCGATGGAAATCGAAGGCTTGAACAACCGTCTGACTACACAACGAACAGCGCAAAGAAACAACGGTGTCCTCGTCGAGTCGTTCCTTCCGGCGGTGGACTGGCAAAGCGGATGTCCGGCTCGTCACAGCGGATCCTGAAAGCACAGCAAGCTGAAGAGAAGGCGGAAAGAGAACTCACGAATCAACAGAAAAACAGAAGAACGAATCTTGTCGATCCGGTTCGGCATTAGGCGCAGTCGTTCCATCAGAAGAAGAAGCGAGCGGAAAGCAGGGAGGAGTGACGGGAGAGCAGTGAGGACCCACAAACTGCGGAGAATTCGGGCAGTCGGCTCGTCCACGTCCTCCAGTCGGTCCAGTGCTTGCGCGAAAGGCAGTGAACGAAAAGAGGATTGGTCCACCGACGGCTCGCACTTCTCCATCGATTCCGTTCGATGCAGCGGTTTGTTCGGCGTCCGACGGGGTGGCGGGTAATTGTACGGACAGAAGATGACTGCAATCGGGCGCTTGGAGGACGACGAAGAGCGGAAGGCACTTGCTCGCCTCCTTCGTGTCCTCTTCGGTTGAAGATGAATGACGGGACGAACAGAAGTTCCCCAGAAACGATGAGTGATGAGGGGATCACGAGTAAAAGAAACTCACTCAACGGCAACAGCAAGAGTGGATGTTCTTGAGGGTCTTCCTCAACGACCGTCGCACTCCCGCTTCCAATTCAAACGCCGTACGATTGCCCCAAATCGACGCTTGTTGACCGCGAGCTCCTCCAATCGCACGATCGGCTGTCTTTTCCCTGCAAGAACGAGTGGACAGACCAGCTGGAGCACTCACCCAACAGCCGCTTCTTCCCGACCATCCGATCGTCCGCCAGAAAACGAGCCGCTTGGACACTCGACCACTCGATCGTCGCAAGTGACTCCGCAATCCATTTCCACTGCAAACGACGGCCGGATGAGCGAGAGGAGGGACGGGGCACCCACCATCAAACAATCCGCTTCGTCCCCCGTTCGTCTTCGTTCTTGGAAGTCTTGCATTCCGCTGGTCACATAGGCTACAGAGAGGATGCCGCCCGCAGTCGACTGCAAAGAGGACAACGAGTGATTGAACAGAAGAAAGGTAGAAACACACGATCGCGATCGCTTGAGCTGAGCGGAAGTCCAATTCGGCGTCCCAAACCGAACGGAAGCGCTTCTTGTGACTGAACTGGAACAGAGAGCCCACGGACCACTTTGATGGGCGCCGCGAGAACACGCAGCTGCTTCTGCAGTGGACGGCTGAAAGGAGCGGGGCGCCTGAACGTCCTCGAATTGCCGGGCGACGGGGGGGACTCACCGTCCGGGCGGATGGGCGGCGGAGAATCCGGAGAGACGAACGGCCGGAGCAGCAGTCGGTAGTCGATAGAGGAGCAAAGGAAGCTTGAACGTCGAGGCGAACTTGACCCGCACACGAGCGGAACAACCGACCAGCGCGGCGGAGAGCGAGCGGAAGGAGAATGGGGCGGAGGAAAAGCGGACGGGAGGGCGCCGGAAAGCGAGAATGAGCGGCCCGCTGCCCCCGCCGCTCTTTTGTACCCGCCCCGTTCGCGTGTCCCGCAGCGGAGGACGTTGCGCAACGGTTTGAGTGGAAATTCGTCCGTCGATTAGCTCGACGAATCGTAGGCGATTGCGCGAGCGTGTCCATAAACGATAGGAAAGAACGGCGATCTTCTTCACTCCGATGGCGTGAGAAGCAGTCCGACGATCAGCACTTGGCCGTGCGGTCGCCGAAGAACTCGGCCGAGCGACTGGAACGGCCGCGTGAAAGGACGAGTGAGCGGACCGCCTTTTTCCACCGCTCCTAGCTGCAGTGGACGTCTTCGCCCTGGCCGAGCATCGAATTCGGTGCATGACCGGCGACGCTGCGAGCGGATGAAGGCGGAAACAACTCGCCGGCCTTCTCGCGCACAAAGCGGAACTCACTCGGCCGCTACTACAAGAGCCTGCGTAACGCTCGAAATGCACGTGAACGGGAGATGTTTGTTCGCCTGTTCGCCGAACTCCGTCTTGCGTTGGTCGCCCACACCTTTTAGTTAGACGGCCGCAAGCGGGTAGTTCTGCTCGTTTCCGTAAGCTCGCTGGTCGTCTACGAAAAAGGAGCGGTTCGAAGAGACTCGTAGAACTCTTGGGTTCATTCAAACGAGCGCGTGTGCGAGAGGTAAACTTCAGGGAGGTTCAAAATGATGCCCATTGCTTTCTGGTCATCCATCGGCTTTCCCGGGCACGAACGAAGCGACGAGTCACTCGGCCTTCCACGGGTTTCTCTGCAGCCCCTCGTTTACTCTCATTTTCACTAGGCGCGATCACTCGCGGTTCTCAATGACCGAAGAAAAACACCTGCCGACTACCCAGTCTGCCCGCTTCGAACTTTCGTCTGTGCGTGACGCGAACGCCCGCTCCGCCCGCCGCCCGCTCGGATCATCCCGCCGCCCGCACAAATCGCTAATGATCGATAGATCAACGGCCAGCGATGAATCCGAGGAAGGAGTAAGAGCTGAGAATTGCGTGATTCCGCTCATTCGAACGAGTTCTCGCGAGTTCCCACGAGTTCCTGACGAAAGTGAAAGCGGGCGGCCGTCCATTCCGTTCGGGCGGCTGTTTCTCCCGATCGCTCGATCGGATAGCGGGAAGAAAGACGGGTGTTTGCGGTCGCTTGTTTGCAAACACCAGCCGGCGAAATGGACAGTCGATCGTTCTGCGGTCGGGCGGGCTGGAAATAGCCGACGGGCTTTGATCCCCTCGTTCCCCTCGATCCACGTGATCCGTTTGGTTCAAGAGATTCACGTGCACGTGTTCCCCGTCCTTTCCTTTTATTTTATTCGTTGATTCGTTTGCGGCGGAAGTGACGACTTCCTTCCGTTCTTTCCTGTTCGCTTTAGTCACACACTCCTTTCTGGTTTGCGCGCTGAACTCTCGAATTCGACTCGAAAAGTGCGTGAACCGCGTGTTCCCGTGTCTTGCCCGCCCGCCGCTTGTTTGCCGCCGCCTACTTTTCGCTCGGCTGTTGCAAACGCCGACCGGTAGCCGCCCGAACGGGGGAAAGTCGGTTGTTTGCTCGCCGCCGCGATCGCTGGAGCCGCTCGCTGCGGACTCGCGACTTCGACCGCCGGCCGCCGCCCACCGTTCGTTCGGACGAGCGACAAACGCGAGAGCACGCGGGGCCACTCGCCCGACCGTACCTCGTGGTTTGTTTGCCCACCGGCCGACTACACGCGTGTTCCGTTCGTCGGGCACGATCGGGGCAGAACGAGCGTCGAAAGGCGGGCAGGTGGGCGTAATTTGTCAGGAATCACTCGCGAGCTGTTTTCATCGGTGGGATCAAGGGAGTACGCGACAGATCGTTTTATGATCGAGCTGTTTGTAGACAGACCGTTCAGCAGATCAAACGAGTTGTGTCTGACTTCTGACCAGCGACCTTCCGACGGGTGAAGCGAGTTGCTTAGCACGCGGTTAGTTGCCCGGCGGCGAGCACGAGAACACAAACAACGGGCGATTCTTTCTCCGAACTGTCCGAACCCATTCGATCGCTCCGTTCTACGATTGCACTCACTTCCCACTTTCAACTCGTGTTTCGTTCTCGATCACCCACTCATTCCTTTCAACCAAAGAGGCGAACACGCGCGATCGAGCGAGGGAGCTGCGCGGAGTTCAAGTGGTCAGAGCGAACGCCCCGCCGCCGTCCGCCCGCCCGCCCGCCGCCGGTGGGCAAACATACCGGCGGGTTCGGGAGCAGAAAGCGGCGCGATTTGAACGGCGCGCGTTCCGTACGGGGCGCGATTTAAAGCCGCTCGTTCGTGTTCACTCGCCATCGTTCAGCGAGGATGCAGTCGAAAGACGTCCGCGACCACGCCGCCTTCTGGTGAGTTCCCCGCCTTGATGCTGCGGCTGATCGACCGGCTGCAGGCTGTTCGGGATGGCGAACTCGTTCGCGTTCATCGTGATGCTCGCCGCCGCCAACGACCTCATGCGGCGGCCGTCCACCGGTGGAGCGGCGAACTCGACGGCGAGCTGCGAGGTCCGTCCGCTTCGTTCTTGTCCGCTCAATCCTCCGCCCGCTTGCAGACCGCCTCGCCGGCCGCCCAGTGCGCCGAGCAGCCGCTGGGCGCCGTCGTGTTGGCGAACGTGCTGCCCGCCGCCGCCGTCAAGCTGCTCGTCCCGTTCGCGCTCCACCGGCTGTCGTTCGCCGCGCTGCTGGTGGGCGTGTGCGCGGCACAGGCGGCCTCCTACCTGCTGGTCGCCTTCTCCGCGAGCATTCCGTGGGCGTTGGCGGGCGTGGGCTTTGCGGCGCTGAGTTCGGGCCTCGGCGACGTGTGCTTCCTCGCGTTGGGCGCCCACTACAAGAGGCAAGCAGTCCGCCGAAGAATCCACTCGACTACGGCGCCCCACCCGCTTGCAGCTCCATCATCTCCGCCTGGTCGTCGGACACCGGCGCCTCGGGGCTGTTGGGCTCGCTGGCGTACGCCGCACTCACCGAGCCCCGACTGGGCGGCCTCACGCCCCAGCGGGCGCTCCTGTCGATGCTCGTCGTGCCCGCCCTGCTCTTCTGCACGTGCGTTCCGCTCGATCGGAGATTGAATGCGACTCCTCTGCTGCAGGTACTTCGGGCTGCTCACTCCCGCCCCCACCGTCTACGCGCCCTCTTGGCGGCGGCCGCGCACGTGGCTCGTGCCCCGCGTGGAGCGCGAGAAGGCGGCCCTCCCGCCCAGCTCGTCCGCCGCCCGCATCGTCGCGGACGACGCCGCCGAGCAGCCGGGCGGCAAGTGGGCGCCCGTCGAGCTGACGGCCGCCGGACGACTGCGTGCGATCGTCGTGAGTGCGCCCTCCCGCTTCCTTCAACTCCCTTGCAGCCGCTGCTCCCGTACGTCCTCCCGCTGACCGCCGTCTACCTGCTCGACTACAGCGTGCAGCAGGGAATGGTGAGCGCTCTCTCTCGAATTCAACCACTGCAATCATCGGTTGGAGGCCACGTTCCTCGTGTTCGACTGCCGGCGGGGCTTCGGGCTGTTGCCGGCGGCGGCTTACCGCTGGATCCAAGCCGCCTACTGCTGCGGGGCGTTCGTGGCGCGCTCGGGCGCCCACCTGCTCCGCCTGCCCGCCGTCTTCCTCGCGCTCTTCCCGCTCTACGAGCTCCTGAATGCGGGCTTCTTCTTCGCCGAGGCCACCCACCACTTCCTGCCGCACATTGGCGTCGTCTTTGCGCTGGTGTTCGTCGAGGGCGCCGTCGGCGGCGCCTCCTACGCCAACACCTACTTCCGCATCCACACCGAGGTGAGCGCGTGGGATCGGTCGGGGGTTAGGTGGCCGTCTAGTGGGGATGAGGGTGAAGGAGAGAAGAGTGGAACTCGACAGACAGCTGCCGCTTTCGAGAGCGAGGATCGAAGGGCTAATTCGAGCTCCACCACAAGCAGTCCGGCAACTCGATCCAAGCCCTAATCCCCGGCATTCGCTCCGCACTCACCCACCGGTTGCAGGTGCCGCCCGCCCGGCGGGAGTTCAGCCTCGCAATCGCCACGCTGTCGGACGTCGTCGGGATCGCGCTCGCCGGCGTCGCCACGCTGCCGCTCCAGACGGCCGTCTGCCGCTCTCTTGCTCAAGTCGCCTAACAATTAGATGCTTAACGGTGGAAAGCGGGAATAAACACGGGTACTCTCGACTGCGGCTATGATTCGGCTTGCTGGACGATCAGTTGAGCGGAAGAAAAAGATGCTTCTTTAAAGAGGCTTCCCCCATGGACGGGCAGACCGCGAAGGGCCGATAGACCAGCGAATAAACTCCAGCTGTCCATTAGCTTGCGGAGACGATCGCCTTCATCGTTGGGATGATGAAGCGCATGGGCTCGCGTGGATTGTATTCGGCGCACGGAACACGAGGGAGGGGACCGAGGAGTGAGTACATGGATGAGAGGAGGCAACGCGAGGAGGTCAAAAGAAGGCGGTCACCGCGAGCAGTCCGACGGTCGTCAGCATCTCCGAGCCCTTTCCGTAGGCGGCGGACTGCTGTGGGGCGGACGCTGGGCGAGCGGCTTGGCGGTCGTCGGCGGAGCCCGAGTGCTCGTCGTCGGGCGCTTCGTCAGATACGAAGGATCAATGCACGGGGCCGCGGTAGTGGTCGTGAAGCGGTCGGTGCAGAAGTCCTGCGTGCAGGAGCACATGGCTTCGCCGGGAGTGCAGTAATTTCCGCTGAAATCTTGAAACGTTATGCGAGACAGAAGAAGCACTCACTGATCTCCCGAACATCCGAACAAATAGCGTCCTTTGTCGAACCAGCAGGATCCGCAGCCGTCCACCCTCTGCCATTCCACCCACTTGAACGCGAGGCGGTTGATGTGGCAACTGTTGGCGGAAACGACGTGGAGCGAGGCGGCGAGCAGGACGACGCCAACGATCGCGGCGGAGGTCAGACGGACCATCGTATCGGGGGAGACGAGCGGAGAACGGGAGAACGGAGTGGAGAGCGACGGGAAGAGAGACGACTGCGCGGAAGAAACAAATGCTCCAACTCGTCTTCCAATCCGTCTTCTCTTGCAAATTCGTTGCGTTTCGCTTGTTCGATCGTCGTCCTCCGTTCCGAGCAGCCGACTGCCCGCCTGGCAACTCACTCGGCGAACAGTGGAAAGCGAACAGTCCACCGATCACACAAATCCAAGCGAAAGAAATTGCCAGTTGGAGACCACACGCAGCGGCAAGTCACGGCATCAAAATGTTTGTCATTCTGAGCGCTGCGTGTGGTCTCGTGCGGAGAACTTCGAAGCAGCCGGGAAATTCGAGCAATCTCTTGAACTCCGCAACAATCTGTTGTTTTGTTGCTCAAAAAGAGGAGAATCAAACGGACTTCCTTTCGGGTCCAACCGGCAATCGCTTCGAATTCCCGGCTGCTCGTCGGCGGGCCACACGCATCCCTGCGTCTCGGCGAGGCTCGGGCGGATGCGGCGGACGATGCGGGTGGTCCGAAAAACCATCTTGCCGTGTTGAAAAACGGATGATGCGGCGGTCTGCTGAACATCTAAAAATGCGCACGAATCGTCGTAGAGGTTGGAAACAATGAAGCCGATCGAAGGCCGCGTGCAAGATCCCGTTTACTCTTCCTCTGTTTATCCACTCACATGATAACGGAGAAGGCATTTAGATGGGGTTTAACTCGGTGCTCGATAGCGCATGCGTCTGCTGGTTATGGTCGCTTTTGTTTGGGAGGTTTCTGTCGAGTGTTCCTGAGTTGCTTACAATTAGCAATGGCTACGAAGCGGCTGCACCTGCGGGTTGTTCCGGTAAGGCAAACGAAAAAAGCAGTCGTTGAAGCGACAAAGATCGACGGCGAGACGGAGAAGGCGGAAGCAGGGAATGGAGGAAAGTGACCGCGAGATTTCGCGAAAAGAGAGCGCGCCGGCCGAAAGGCCACAAAAGGCGGCTTTCATTCTTTCATTTCTTCACTCCTTCACCCACATCCCTCAAAGCACACGCTTCTCAGCGCCGGCGTCGTTCACGGCCGCGAGACGCGAATGGAAGGCAGAAGGCTCACCCGCGATCGACCCCAAACGAACTCCTCTTTATACTTGTTGTGGCCCGAATTCGACATGAAATCCTCATGTTCAGCCGCCGTCCCGCAAAGCAAACCGCGATCTCGCTCTTTATGGGGCGAAAGTAGGGCGATTGGGCCCTTGCGGGCGGACCGCTACTCGCTCCCACACTGGCGCTTTGTCGTCAATCAATCTCTGCGTTTATTTCACTTTACAATAAACCACGGGACAAAAAAGAAAACATGTGGACACCTCGCCGTCGCCCGCGCGTTCCATCACTCCAACGACTTTGATTTCTTCCCGTCGGCCGTCTTCTGCGAAACGGAGACGGCGGGAGCGGCGGCGAGTTGGGCGGCCGGACGGGCGGCGGCGACCTGCGCGAGCGACTTGCAGCTCTTCGCTTTGACGTCCGCCTTGGCCCGCTCCTTCGAGGCGTCCTTCTTCTTGCGGAAGCAGACGAAGACGACTGCTCCGGCCACGAGCGATCCGACCACACTGCAAGCGGAGGAGAGTGGAGGAGAGAGAAGTGGGAGGAAGGACTCACGCTGCGACAACCACAAAGATGATGAGCCAGAGCTTCCAGTTGCCCAGCGCTCCCGCCGCCGCATCTTCGTCCTCCAGCTCGGCGGTCTGCAAGGAGGAAGTGAGGAGAGAACGAGGGAGGCACTCACAAAGCGGAAGGTCAGGCCGGGCGCCGCCTTGTCCATGTCAAAGCTCACCGTGGTCTTCTTTTTGCCCTCGTCCGCGTCCTCGAACTTCACGTCGCACGCCTTGTTTCCCGCGCCAACGACGATCTTCCCGGGACTGGCCTCGCCCGTGGCCGGCAGATTCTTCGGGTCGCCTGAGAACAACAAACGTAATTAATCGCCATCGAAAGAAATAGAAGTCACCGTTGTTGTAGTCGAGCACGACTTTTGTGGACTGACCGATCCCGAGGAGCGCAGAACAACCGCCGATTTCGAAGTTTCCGCTGAAACATCGGGTGATTGAAAGAAGAACGCCTCAGCAAACCTTCGCGGCGAGTCCAAATGGCTCGGAGGGTCGATCTTGAAGGCCAGTTTGGCGCCCAAGAACACGAGAGTTGCCGACGCCTTCGTGCAGTCGCCCGTCAACTCGAACACGCTGCAACCGTTCGATCAGTTCGGAGATGTGGCAGCAAAGAACTCACACTTCCGCTCCCTGCTGCTTGAAGCAGCCGGAATCGTCGGCGAGCAGACGGACGGGCGGAGCGGCGACGACGAAGGCGGTCGAGCAGAGAGCGAGGAGCAGGAAGACGGCCGACGGGGAGCGACCGCCCCACCACGAGGTCGCCAGCACACGCATGAGAGACGAGCGAGAGCGGGAGAGCGAAAGGAAGACCGCCGGTTCGGATGGACGCGAACTGAACGAACTGGCGGCCGACCGCCGATCGTCGCTCTTCCGCGCGTCCATTCGGCTGCTCGCCGTCGATGCAAATTCGTCTGCTTCCAACGAGCCGACGTACGTTGAGTTCTCGCCGCAAGCATGGTCGAACACGCAGCCTTTCCACACGGATACAATCGGCTGTTCCCTCCTCCAACTTGACCGAAGCAAACCACTCGCTTGGTTCCTTCTTTTGGTCACAAACGAGCACATAAACCTCACAATCAACTGTGTTTATTCCCTCGAAACACGAACACAACAACGAGCGGCTCAAACGACCGCCTGCTGTTGCTGCCGGAGCCGCTCGCGTTCGCGCATCTCCTCCTCGAGCTCCCGTTGGTCTTCCTTCGCGTACTTGGCGTCCTGCTGCGTCTTCCAGTGCGCGTACACGTGCTGGAGGTTCGTCGAAAGCTGCTGCCACGTGCGCTGCTCGTCGCCCGTCTGCAGCGAGAAATCAGAAGAGAAGAACGATGAGGAGAACGAACGGCCGTGGCCGCGCGTTGAGCCGCGAAAGCCAACGTCTGCTCCACGGCGGGGATCATCGCGTCGTCGAGCGGGTAGCGGCGGACGAAGGCGCGGTAGTGCGGCGCCTGCCATTGGGCGACCGGCGGAAAGACGCGCAGCAGCTTCATTTGCTCCACGCCGCGCGCGCCGTGCGCGACCAGCCGCAGGTCGTCCGTCCAGTTGAACTGCAGCTCGTTGGCTTTCGCCAGCTTCAGCGGGAGGATTGATCGAATGGATGGAGGGGAACTCACGATCTCGGCCGGCGGCGTCTCGTTGACGAGCGGCTGGACGCCGCGCGCGGCCGCCGACTTCGGCGCCGACGAGGCGGCAGCGACGGCGGCGAGCGCTCGTTGCGTTTTGTCCCGCACCTGATCTTTGGTCGTGTCTTCGGGGGTCGCCTTCTTCCGGCGGCAGTAGACGACGAGTCCGCCGACGATCGCCGCAGCCAGGATCCTGCAAGAGAAGCGTGTGAGCGGGCAGGAGAAGGAAGGGAGGTTGGAGTGAGCGAATGGGCAGTGAGAAGAGAGAGGAAAAAGGGTTAAACGAGAATGAGAGGGTGAGTGAATGGGTAAGAAGAAGGAAGGAACGCACAAGAGGGCGAGGCCGCCGATCAGCAACCAGAGCTTCCAGCCGCCGAATCCCGCCGTCTTCGTCGATTCGGGCTCCCCTTCTTCGGCGAGAGTGGCCGTCTGCAAGAAAACGATAGAGAGGAGGAGACGGAAAGCGCACGCACGAATCGAAAGGTCAACTCGGGCGCGGCGTTGTCCATTTTGAAGCTGACGGTCGTCTTCTTCTTGCCCTCGCCGTCTTCTTCGAACTTGGACGACGTTGTGCAGTTGGATGACTTGTTGTTGATCATCACGAGGCTCGCAGTTGCGTTGCCCGCCCATGGGTAATCGCTCGACTTGCCTACGATTGAACAGTGAAAGGAGAAAAAAGCGAGACTCACTGTTGTACCAGAGCGTCAAAGGCGAGTTCCCCTGTACCACCTGCAACACTTGCGAACAGCCGCCGACCTCGAAAGTTCCACTAAAACACGGATGAAGCAGGCGAGCGAGAGGGTAACAAACTTTGTGTTCACGTCTCCGCCACCGTACTCGATGCCGAACTTCAGCGTGTCGCCGTCGAACGACAACGTGGCGCGAGCTCTGGTGCACGCCTCCACGAGCTTGAAGACGCTGGAATCCGCTCGATTAGAGTGGGCACGAAGCGGAGAGGACTTACACTTCCGTTCCTTCCTGCTTGAAGCACTCCTGGTCGTCGGCGAGCAGACGAGCGGACGGAGCGGCGGTGAAGGCAGCGCGGCAGAGGACGAAGAGCAGGACGACCGAAGAGCGGCCGCTCCACAAGCCGGCGGTCGGCAGGCGCATGAGGAGCGAGAGCAGGGAAGAGCGAAGGGAATGAGCGGCGACTCGAGCGGCCACCGATTGAACAAACTGACTGCCGATCGGCAACTCCTGCCTGCTTTCTCTCGTCGATCTGCTGATGCAAATCCGCCATTCCGTTCAAAGAACGAAATTTGCATCAGTTGAGTCGAGTCGGTAGAGCGGAGAGGCGGCGTTGGCGGTCGGCCGCCAGTTCGTTCAGTTGGTGGCCGCTCGAGTCGCCCGCTTTCGTCCCTCCGCTCTCCCGACCGCTTTCGCTCATGCGCGTTCCGTCGGCCTCGTGGTGGAGCGGTCGCTCCCTGCCGCCCATCTTCCTGCTTCTCGTCCTCTCCTCGATGGCCGCCTTCGTCGTCGCCGCCCCGCCCGCTCGTCTGCTGGCCGATGACACCGGTTGCTTCAAGCAGGTGGGCAGCGAAGTGTGAGTCCCTCTTCTCCTCTTCCACGTCCAACTCATCGAATGGATTTCAGGGTTTTCGAGCTCACCGCCGAGTGCAAGAAGGCCAGCGCCACGTTGTCGTTCCCCGGCGAGAAGCTGTCGTTCGACATAAAGTACGCGATTGAGCAGGACGTGAACACAAAGTTCGTTCCCTTCTCAAGCCTCTCCTTCACCCTGTGCTTTAGCGGGACTTTCGAGCTCGGCGGCTGTTCGCAAGTGTTGCAGGTGGTGGGGTTGAAATCGCAATCGGTTCGCTTGACGCTCTGGTACAACGGCGAGTATCGCTTTTTTTCTCCGCTTACTGCTCAACCGTAGACAAGTCGATCGACTACCCGTGGACGGGCAACGCAACTGCGAGCCGGATTGTGATCAACGACGCATCGTCCAGCTGCCCCAGCCGCCGAAATTTGAGGACGCGGGCGAGGGCAAAAAGAAAACGACCGTCAGGTTCGCAATGGACAAGGCAGCGCCCGCTCTCGTCTTCAAATTCGTGAGTGCCTCCTCCCGCTCGCCTTACCTTCTGCTTGCAGACGGCCACGCTGGAGAAGGAAGAGATGTCCGCAGATGGCTCGATGGGGACCTTTAGCGGCTGGAAGCTCTGGTTGCTGGTCGGCGGCGGTGTTGCGCTGTATGTTCCCACCTCTTGCTCACTCACTCCTCCGATTGTAGGCTCCTCATCGGACTCATCGCTGCGGGGATCGTGGCCGTCTGCTGCTGCATGCGGAAGCGAAAGGCCACTCAAAAGAAGCCGTCCGCGAAGTCCCGCCGGCACGCGTCCAAGAAGGCCGCCCGCTCGGCGCGCAAGACGCAGCCGAAGGAAGGGACCTCCGACCCGACGCCCGTGCCCTCCGGCGAGAACTCGAAGCCGCCCGAAGCGGAGAGCAAGGTCGTGATCCACGGGCCGGCGGCGACGGTGGCCACTCGCGCGCTCAAGGACGAGCCGCGCGGCGAGCGGACCGCCCGCGAGCTCACCGCCGCCGAACAGGAGGCGCTGGACGCGAAGCGGGACATCGTTCGTTCCTCCTGCCGTCCTCACTTCATTCCTCTCGGTTGCAGGTGGTCCGAGCCTTGAAGAGCGGATTCAGCTGGAGCAAAGATCTCGAGCTCCTGCACAAGGGCGTGAAGGGAACGGACGAAATGAAGCTGCCGTTGGTCTTCAGCGCGCTCTACCGCAAGGACGACTTCTCGCCCGAATCCACCGGCGCGTTCCTTCGCCGCTTCCCGGTCGACGGCCACCTGCACGCCGAAGTGAAGGCGGCGCGTGACGAGTGTGACCGACAGGCGCGAGCGAAGGATGCGGTTCGTTCCGTTTCGTTCGTTCCAAATCTCGCGTGTTTGCAGTCGCGCGACGACGAGCTGTGGTGGCGCTGGATCTCCGAAATCCTCACGAACCTGCTCGATCGCTGGCAAACGATGGAGGACGCGCGCAAGGGCGTCTGCCGCCCGATTCCGAAGCCGGAAACTCAGGCGCAAAAGGACGAGAAGCACTGGGTCGTGAGTTCCCCTCTGTCCTCCGAGTACTCACCGTCGTTTGTTCAGGTGCGCCGCGCCCGCATGCTCGGCTTCAGCTGGCGCGCGGAGCTCGACGCCGTGGAGAGCGGGACGATCGAAATGCGGCAGATGCGCCTCCACTCCATCTTCAAGTTCCTGGGCGAAGATCCGAAGAAGGACGAGGAGAACACGGACGCCTTCTTTCGGTGCTATCCGATGGACGCCGACACCCTGGAGCGGGCGAAGAGGGCGGCCATCTGGGCGAGCCAGAAGCACGCCAACATGCACGTGGAGGCATCGAACTTGGCGGTTCGTCCAGTTCCTCTTCCTTCCACTCGTTTACTTGCAGCATCTCGAACGGAAAGAGGACTGGAAGTTCATCCACGAGGTCCTCGTTTATCTCGTCGATCGTTGGGAGAAGATGGAGGCCGCCAAGCAGGGCGCCAAGCACAAAGCGAAGGAGAGCGCCTGATGGGGCGCCCGGAGGAGTGCCCGGAGTGTTTTCTCGCTTTTTCGTCCGTTCGCTTACTCGTGTCGTGTAGGTGAACTCGAATAAACATTAGGGATGTACGGGCGGCTTGTTCGAAGGTGAGAGAAGGCGGGAGGAGGCGGTCGGAGGCGTTGGTTAAAGCGAGCTCTCGTCCGCCAGGTACGAGAGCGGCGCCACGCCGAGCTCCGATAACGCGTTCGTCCACCGGCCGCTCTGTGGTCCGTGCCGCTGCGAACCGAACGAAGCGGAGGAGCAGCCGTTTGGAGCAGCGGAAGGGGGACTGCTTTCTGCGGGCGGTCAAAATCTTTCAGAGCTCGCTTGTCGATCGATCGCTCGTTTCAATGCAGTTCGTTTCAAATGCAAGACTTCCGTTTGATGATTTTTCAGCTCTGATTGCCGCCTTTTTTATACAACCACAGCACACATGAAAAGAAAATAAGCGACGGTTCATCGTCGAACACGCGCCGCCGGCTTCTTGACGCCCTCCATCCGGGCCGCCTTCTCGCTCGCGTCCCGCTCGTCCTCCATCTGCTGCCAGTGGTCGTGGAGGTTGCGGAGAGGAGTGAGCAGACTCCACCACAAGAAGCGCTCTCGCTCCGTCCGCTGCAGCAAACAAATGAGCGGAAGAAAAGAAGGAAAGAACGAACGGCGTCCTTCTGCTGCTCGGCGGCCACGCGGAGCGTCTGCTGGACGACGGCGAGCGTCTCCTCGTCCAGCGGGTAGCGTTGGAGGAAGGCGCGGTAGTCGTCGGCGTCCCACTGCACACCCGTGAGGAAGATCTTCCGCAGCTTCAGCTGCCGGACGTCCAGTGCGTGAGGGGGACGCGAGCGAAGTCCTCCGTCCAGCGGAAGTGCAGCTTCTTCGCGAGCCCGCTCTGAAGAAGCGGACGAGTGGGCGGCGGAACGGGGCGCACTCACGGCGGCCGCGCCCTTCGCGCTGCTCTTCGGCGAGACGGCGGCGACTGGTCGCTTGATCGTCTCGTTGCTCGGCCGGTCGAGCGGCCGGTACGTGCCCGCCCAGTAGCTCGACGCCAGCACACCGGCAACGAGAAGCCTGCAAGAGAACGAAGGAATGAGCGGAGAAGTGAGCGAGGGCAAGCGGGGCTCACAGCAACGAGCAGACGCCGCCGCCGATCGTCAGGCCCAGCTTCCAGCCGCCGAAGCCCGCTTCCGAGGCGCCGGGCGACTCCGTTTGCGGCAAGCTTGCGTTCTGGACGGGAGTGAGAGAAGAAACCCTCACGAATTTGAACGTGAAGCCGGGAGCCGCCTTGTCCATCGCGAAGCCGACCGTCGTTTTCTTCTTGCCCCCATCGGCATCTTCGAACTTCGTTGGGCAATCGAATGACTTGTCCGTGATTACGAGCGTGCTCGCAGTCGCATTGCCCGCCCATGAGTCCTTGCCATCTGGCTTCTTTTCTGAAGGCAAGCGGTGAACAAGGAAGAAAGGACTCGCCGTCGTAGATAAGAAAATGTCCATTGGTAGTGTGATCAAACGCCAAATTCCGGGTACAGGCGCCAATCAAGCCGACTCCTCTATCTCCGATGTTTATTCCCTACTTCACATGCACACGACAAAGGACGAGAACAAAACGGTTCACAACTGAGACATTCGCGTGGATCAGACGCCCGACTGCTTCGAGCGGCTCTTCGCCTGCTTCTCTTTGTGCTCCTCGACGAACTTCTTCGTCTTCAGCACCGTCCACTCATTGTGCAGGGCCTTGAGGAGGTGGGCGAGGTTCGTCCACTCCTTCGACTCCTCGTACGACTGAAAGCAGGGGAGGATGAACGAAAGGAGAGGGAAGTGGACGAACCGCCGTGCCGGCCTCGCGCTCCGCCTGCTGGACGACCGCCTGGAGACGCTCGCGGACGGCCGCGTTCAGCGGGAAGTGTTGGACAAGGGCGCGGTAGCACTGCTCCCAGCGAGTGTTCGGATCGTCGAAGATCACCAGGAGCTTCATTTTGCGGACGCCCTCGATGCCGGCGGCCGGCAGCTCCAATTCTTCGCGCCAATCGAAGCGCAATCCTTTCGCGGCTTTCACCTGCAACGACGAAGCCGCGAGTTGAGCGGCGGAGCGACAAGTTGAGGGGAGTCGAGGGCGGAGAGCGCAGAAGAGCGGTGAGGTGGGCGTGGTAGTGGTGGAACTCACGACAGAGCCGGCCGACTTCTGATTGGCCCCCATGTCCTTGCGATCGAGCTCCTCGGTGGCCGAGTCACCCGTGAAGTCGTCCTCGGTGAACATCTTCGTCTTTCCGACCCGTCCGTCCCGGTTCTTGCCCGTCTTCGGCTCGTCCTTGGGCTCGGCCGTCCGCAGGTCGTCGTTGGGCGCCGCTTTGGTCTCCTTGGGGTCCGCGAGGGTCGCCCACGTGTTCTGCTTCGTGGTCTCGCGGTCCGTCGGCTGCGAGGTGTCCTTCGACGGGCGGGAAGCTTCGTTGGATTGGGCGGGCGTCTTCTCGGGGGCCTTCTTCGCCGTGGTCACCGTCTTCGGCTTCTCCTTCGACTTCGACGGCTTCGCGCATTTGGAGCCGCCGACCGCCTTCTTGAGCGAGCGCGCCTGCTTCTGCGACTCGTTGCGCCGCGATTTGGATGACGGCTTCTTGTCGGCGGCCGTCTTCTTCTTGCGACGCCAACAGAAGAAGCCGACGGCGACGGCTCCGATGAGCGCGAGGAGCCTGTGGAAAGAGCCAGTGGGAGATGAACGGTGGAGAACTCACAACGCGACGCAGCCGCCGACCGCCGCCCACAACTTCCAGTCGTCCACCGACCATCCCGCGCCTTCCGACTCTTCTTTCTTCTCGAGCGTGGCCGTCTGCAAGCAGATGGTGATAAGGGGACGAGCGGATGCACTCACGAATTTGAAGACAAGACCGGGAGCTGCCGCCTTCATGCCGAAGCTAACGGTCGTCTTCTTCTTTGCGTCGCCCGCGTCCTCGAACTTTGGCGGTTTCATGGACTCGCCGTTGCCGACGACGATCTTCTTGGCGGTGGCCTCGCCCGCGGCCGGCAGCTCCTTTGCGGCACCTGAAAAAACAGCTACCAGTGGCACACTGACCGGGAGGGATCTTAGCATTGTAGTTGATGCTGGGAGGGTTCTCTCCATAGTTGAAGCCGAACCGTTCCGAGCAGCCACCGATCTCCAGAGTTCCGCTGAAACTCGTAATGAAAGGAGAAACGAAAGAAAAAAACCTGATGTCCGCCTTGTCGCCCGAATGCGCGATGTCGAACGCCAGCTTCTCGCCCGAGAAGGACAGCGTGGCGCTGGCCTTCGTGCACTCGTCCGTCAGCTCGAAGACCCTGCAATTCTTTTGATTAGATGGGGGTGGAAGTGGGCAAAAGGGACTCACACTTCCGTTCCTTGCTGTTTGAAGCACTCTTGCGTGTCGGCCATCAGGCGAGCGGGCGGGGCGGCAAGGACGACGGCGATCGAGGAACAGACAGCGAGGAGCACGAGGCCGAGCGACAAAAAGCGACCGCCCCACCACGAGGCCGACGGAACGCGCATGAGCGAGAGCAAAAGGAAGAGCGGAGTGGAGAGAGTGGGCGACTCGAACAGCCGCCAACTGAACGAACTGCCGGTAGATTGCCCACGGCCGCATTTCCGTCTGTCGGTTCACTTCCGCACATGCAAATTTCGTTTAAACGAAAGCCGACTAAGCAGACGGTTCTTGCGCGAGTGTTTGTGGACGATCGTCAGGAGCGTCGACATCTGGGGCGGTAGTAATAAACACGGGGAAACCGAACCCCGCGGGTTTTCCCCGGGGGATTTTTTCCCCGGTAGTAATAAAAATACCCTTATGCAAATTCGGCGGGGATTCCTTTGGGGTTTTTGGCGGTAGTAATAAAAACTTTTGGGCGGGAAACCCCGCGGGTTGTCCCCTCGAAATTTAACCCTGCCCCCTAGCAGGGGAAACCGTTTTCCCCGCGTCAACTTTCTGCTAATGCCCGCATGTTTGATGGGTAAAACGAAGTACTTGGTTAAGAAGAACTTCGTCTTTCACCTCGTTTAGCTTAAATGTGTGTGTGGACCGATTTATGGCGACTGTAGACGGCCTGAAAATCCGTTAAATCGCGCCAATGTGCTCGCAAATGACGGCGAAGCTTTCGAAAGAGAAAGCGGTTTTAATCAAGCCAGAATTCACTTGATATCAGTTTTTGGTGCTTCTCGATCGGTCTTGTTCACGCTTTTTGACCACTCCTACGAGTACAACGCCCAAGGCACAGAATTTCAGTTGTTACACGCCGTAGTTCATCTGCAATCGCATCTGGATTCATGCCGACGTTAAGTCGAGATTTTCATGACACTGCGACCGAACTCAATTCGCGTACACAAGTGATTGCACGTGGTTTTCGCGTTCTTCTCCATCGTCTTTCATCACTCCACCATTTGCGCCTTGTTCAGACCCACTACGAGCACGACGCACAACCAATCAATTACTCGAGTCGGCGCCGTTTTCTAGCGACAATACGCTTTTAGTTGTGCTGTCGGGAACGAAGTGGTTCTTATACCAGATTCCGTGAGCGACGATCATGCCCTTTACGGACAGCAATTTGAGGCCATCAAACAAAGAATAAACGATGGAGAACGCGTGTAACTCCTTCCTCAACATTCAAAACTGGAAGGATCACGGCCAAACAGCGTCCCCTATACCGAGAACTGCTCGTTGATTAGATGAAAGTCCGTCGAAAAGCCAACGGCGAACGGCCGAATTCCCTTCGAGTTCGCAAAATGAGCGAAATCGAGAGAGTCGAAGGGAAAACCCGTGGGGTTCTCGCCCCGCGGGGCAAAAAATTTTATTACTACCGGGGAAAACCTGCGGGTTTTTGACCCCGCGGGGTGCGGGAATTCCCCGCTCACTTTTCCCCGCGTTTATTACTACCGCCCCTGAGTGCATTCCTTACGAAGTTTCCTGACACTTGCTTTCGTGACATGAAGCCGATCTTCAACAGTCCAGGACGTTATTGAATTTCAAGACTCATGTTGAAGACAAACGCGCAAAGAACGACAAGAATTTTGGGCTTTCTGCTGCAAAGAAGCGCCCGTTCCCACCGAATAATCGCGGCACTTCTCGCTGACTCGATCAACATTCCTCGCTGTTTTCGGAGGCAGAGCGAAATGGAAATCAGTGCATTTGGTTGTCTCATTTACGAACAGAAATTGACTAGAGACGGAGTGGCTTTCCCACCGCATTAAATAGCCGTTTGATCGAATCAGCAAATCGATTACAGAGGTGGGCGGAGCGCCGTTGATTCGTGGCCGGCAGCTGTGTGGCTCGCACGAATTTAAACGCGCTCTTCGTTTCGTTTTGTTTTGTGTTCTCGGTTGACAAGCGAGTGGCTGATCCTTTCCTCTCTTCTCGATACTCTCGATCGATCGGCTTGAAGAGCGGCTAGTCGACAGTAAGCGGGCGTCCTTCGGCGTGTCCATCTCATCGGTCTCTTTCTCGCAGCCAGTAGCCGCTCCAGTCGATCGCCGGTTTTCTCCCCGCCGGCTTCTCTTTGCGGCTGTTCAAAAGACGAACAGGTTCGTCTACAGACAACCCGCCAATCAATAGCAGGCCTCACGCTTCGAGCAAAAAGATCGTCGATTGACCGCCTGTTCCCGCGATTTCTCTTCGGAGTGAGTAAGCCGCTAAGTAAACGGGATCTATGCGTTCGTTTCAGTTCTCTTCACATCTCGCCATCACCACTCCACAGTTTCCATCAGCTTCATAGACGTCCAGTTGAGTTTCGGTTTGGATTGCTCGCCTTTCGTCATGTTTTTCGCCCTTCAATCCTTTCTCTTGTTTCTTCCGATCCTGCTCTGCTCTCGAATCCAACTCGCAAGTGCCTCCTTTGACTGCGACCAAAAGATCCAGCCGCTCGTTTCGTTCCTCGAAAAGTACACCGACTTGAACCCCGGAGCTTCTCCGGTCGAGTGGGGGAGAGACGCCGCGAAAATCAGCGCACAGCTCATTGCGGAAGCCCCAAAACTGGCGGAAGGGGACGGCTTTCTGCGGACTGTGTTCAAGCCGGCAGCAGAGAAGACGGCCGAAGAACTCGAGTGCATTGGCCGCTTGGGCCAAACCACACGAAAAGACGCGACAAATTGATGAACTCGATCACGGCGGCGCTGGAAAATCTCGATTTTTCGGTGTGGGCGTCGGATTTTAAGAACCAAATCCTCGTTCCGTTGAACGAGGATGAATATCAGCTGCAAGTGATTATGCAGGACAAGGCTGGCGGCTCGGATCACTGGATGAGCGGCTTCAACGAAAGCTGTTCCCAGCACATGACCCAACCGGAGTCCCAATTTCTTTCGTTAATTCGAGACGGATGTTTCGGCGGTCCGAAGTCGCGCGATCCGAAAATCGACGAACTCGTGAGCGGACTGTTCGAGTGCGTCTTTTCGTTAGCCGAAGAGGGCAACTTTTCGAGCTGGTGGGAGCACGCAATTCGTGATCGCTTCCAACTCATGGGACTCGAGGGTGCGCGTTTCCTGGCCAACGAGCTGCGCACCTCGTTTCTGAACGGGATTGCCGATGGCGAGCAAAAGAAGACGGAACTCCTGAAGTACGTGTTCTATAAGGCGCGATTTTACCTGCAGGAGCAATCCGTGTGCTTGCCGCAAGCCATCCTGTTCTTGAATCCTCGACCCGACGAGGCCAAGGCGCAATTTCTTCAGTTTCTGCTGAACTACGTCGCTCGCATCCGCTGGGTCCGCCTCAATTGTGCTGCTGTGATCGCGTCGTCCAGCGACAAGGCGGGCTTTTCGCAAAGTCTTATTGGACGTTCCGAACAGCTCATCGTCGAAACAATTGAGTTCGTCTACGACTTTTTCGTTAAGCAATAAATTCGATTCATTGTACACGGCGTCCATCAATACAGATCCACTGTTTCTCTCGTTAGTGTGTTTTTGTTGGCCAGCGGCGTCTCGTCCTCTCGCCACACCAATACTTCCGAATTTGACCTGATTGTAGACCACCCATCGCTATCCTCTATCGATGCTGTAGTCTTTTGTAGTTGACGTCCACCTAATAAAAGGTATGCAATCCAGTTCGTTTCCCGTGCAAATGAGCTTTTGGGGAGTGATGAGTGGATTGCTCACTGAAAAACGAAGTGGACGGTGAGCAGGAAAGAGAGAAAGGACGTCGAGGAAGTCATCAAATAAAACGAAGCGGAAGGAGGAAAGTCAGCGGTCTTTAAGGTCTCCATCAATCTACTTGTTATTTCACGCACTTTCTAATTCCACCTCGAGTCAAACAACGGATCTTGACGACCTGAATCCAGCGGCTCGTTGCGAACCTTCGCTCGCCACTCGTCTGGCCGTCGCCCAACTTCGTGGCCAGCTGCTGGAGAACCGGTCGAAAAGTTTCACATCTACGAGTTGAAAGAAAGGCTGGGCCTCGCCCACGGCCAGCCGGTGGACGTCCTTTCGCTAAACTGACTCCTGTTTTGATTCCTTTGGTTGTTTGTGGTTGACTTACAGTTTTCTGTTGATTTCGGCTGTTTTTGCGCCGCGCTGCCTCCAATTCATGAGTTATCCTTCCGTTTTGTTGTGCAATTTCACTCGACTGTTAGGAAGGAATAAATCCTTCTGCATGCTTCAGTGATCGGCCATCCGCCGAGTCATTCCGTACTGCTTGGCATCGAAACTCCAGCAAGCAGACAAGCAGCAAGTGGAAGGTTTCGCAAGAAGGGAAAACATGACCAGCAAGCGGAAGAGTCGGCGCTATTGGTTTGCTGCGAAAGTTTTTGGGCAATCAGCCGCCGCTGGCACAAAAGTGCCCGCCCGAATGAACGAAATTCCCCGGCTGAGATCCTTTGCGGCCTTTCGCCGATTTTGCAGCGGTTTCATCAATGTTTGATCTTTTTCGTCGCAAATAGGTGCAAAATAAGGCCAACCCATTGGCAGACGTTTTACACACAAAAACCGTAAATTGGGGCACAAAATTTACCGCAATATGCGACAAAAGATTGAAGACGTCCGGACGACCCAGCCGGGAAACTTCGTCCACTCGGCCGAGCACTTTTGTGCCAGCGGCGGCTGATTGCCCAAAAACTTTCGCAGCAAACCAATAGATCTTGCTACGACGAAATCGAGTAACGCGTTTCTTTTAGCTCTCACTGTAAATCTCTTCTTCTACCAACAACTCCACAATTCCCACCACCGCCATCGACGTCCAGTTGAGTTCTGCTTCGAGACTGAAATGATTGCCACCAAGTGTTTCTCGTTCTTCCTCTTTTTCCTCTCGATTTCTTCTCAAGTCCCGCCCGCTAGCTCCCTCTTCAAGTGCGAAAAACAAGTCAAAACGCTCGTTTCGTTCCTCGAAAAGTACACCGACTTGACGAGCGGAGATCCCGTTCAGCGCGGAAAAGACGCAGCGAGCATTGGCGACTCGCTTCGTTCGCAAATCCCACAGCTGGCGGCGGAGGGCGGGTTGCTGCGGATGATCTTCCTGCCGCCGGTCAACAAAACCGATGATGATCAAGCGTGCCTATGGCTATTGCGCAATACTGTGGTGAATGACCTTCCGTGGCTGCGCGGGCTCGACGGTTGGCCAGACCTCCGAATTGGGGTCAACCAATCCTACGACAAATTCAACCACGCGATTGATGATTTTGTGACCCGTTGGATCGCGGTGATGACGACGTCGCCATGGACGAGTAGTTTCGATCATAACATGAGGATGTTCAAGCAACACTGCGATGATCCGCAGGCGGGCTTTGCCGGCCTCGCCGTGTCCAACCTTTGGCTGGAGCTCGACGCGAACTGCGGAAACAAAACGGTCGCCGACTTCGAACGCCTCCGCCAAATGGTGGACGGCCTGTTCAAGTGCCTCTATTCGATGGCCAAAGACGAACAAACGGATCAGGGCAAGCAAGCGCAGCAGAGTGCGGAAAAAGCAGTTCGTTTGTATCTCTATTCGCTGAACACCACGATGGCCAATCGTGCGGCCAACGATTTCTGCCTTGCGACCTTGGGCGACCTCGAGACCGCTCGTCAATCGAAGACGAAAATTCTTGCCAGTCTCCATTACGACGATGACGACGAGTTGCCCGGGCGATCGAAAGCTTGCTTGCCGTACTCCCTTCTGGAAGCGCACGGGTATTCAAGAGAAATCAAGATAGAATTCTTGCGAGCTGTCTTGAACGACGTTGCTCGTGTCCGCTTTTATGCTCTCAACTGTCTTGCGGTCGAACATGCCGACGAGAACGACTCCGCCGCGCTGGAAGAGGATTTTCGAAAGTACGACGAGCTCTTGGTCAAAGCGATCTTGTTTGTCTACAACTTCTTAGAGTAATAGAAGCTGTTTGCTCGTTGATGTGTGCACTTAATTTCATCCATCCTCTGTCAGTGTCTTCTTGTCGTCAGTCATTCTGTCTACCGCCCTCTGATCGGCGTGCTTTTGTCTTTTAATTTTGAATTTGAACTGTCTCTTGCCCATTGTTTGTTTGTATCGATGTCGTATTCTTTTTTAGTTGACGTCCACCTAATAAAGGCATGCAATTCAACCGTTTATGCACAAAGCGCGGGGAAACATTTTGCACGTTCTTGTGGCTAGTCGCCAGTACGACTGCAGACGAAAGCCGACTTTAAGTTCGGCTTGGATTCGGTACGAAAGAAACATGAACTGAAAGGATTGGTCGTTCATCAGGCCTTCTCCAAACAGCAGTCGTTGCGACAATCGAAAGAGAAAAAGGACACTAACGAGCCCCTTACGATTTCTTTCCGTTGCTTTTGGACTGCAAAGCCCGTCGAATGCTGCTTGCTTGTTTATTGCGTTAACACTTGACGATTCCTCTGATTGAATCTCCCACGTTTAATCCAGAGGCGGGAATGTCGGGTGCTCGGCGGCCAACGAGCGAAAGAACGAAATCTCCGAGTTGTCGACGTCGTACTTGACGCAGAAGGTCAGCTCGAACGGGAAGCCGAGAACGAACGGGACCGATGGGCTGCCCGAGTAGTCGATGGCCACCGCGCACCGCCCGTCGTTCAGTTCGATCTGCAAACCAGAATTCGTTTCAATCGAATCGAACGGAACGAACGTCCTGAAGGTAGTGGGCGGCCGGTACGTGCAGCTCGTTCCCGCCCACGACGAACACGAGGTCCTCGAACACGTCGGCATTCGAGCAGGCGGTCGTGTAGATGTGCAAATCGAAGTCGTAGTCCACTGTGAGAGTGGTGAAGAGGTGGTAGAAAGCGGCGTACGGCAAGCGGAGGATTGGCGAGCTGAATAACGAGTGGATTGGAATAAAAAAAAGCGAACGAATGTCTATGGATCAATAGGGCTCCCATTTCTCGCTGCCGTTCGCCCACTCACCCGCTGTCCACCTTGGCGCCGCCACTCCCGAGCTCGCGTTCGCCCAAGCGGAAAGAGTCCAGCGGAAAGAACGGGGCTCGATTGTACGAATTGAAGCTCAGAGAAGCGGCGGCTTCCACCTCTCCGGCGCACAGGCCCTCCGGAAAGCCGCCGAATTGCGTGAACGACGTCAACCACGGCGTATACGTGCGCGAGAGCTGCTGCACAAAGAAACGCGGCAATTCGGGCAGCGAGGCGAAAATATTGAGGACCGGGGCCGAGTCGGGAGTCACGGGCTGCAAAACAAGCACGTAAAGGGAACAATGAGGAGAAGCAATAGGTGGTCACCTCGTCCTTTCGGCTAGGATCCCTGCAAACAATTTAGAGCGTTCAATCGACCGTTTCTCTCGCTCACCACGCCAATCCGAACACTCCGCTGATGCCCTCAAAAGAGGCGTCCTCGGGGTACGCGCTTTGAATCGAGCCGAAGGTTTGGTTGAACGCGAAGGGGTCGAAGAACTGCAAGCAAGCGAAATAAAAGGTCGTCCATTCGTTCCGCCATCCACTCACTTCAACGAGGTCGCTGATCGCTTGGCCTTCGACGACGATTGCGCCCGCTTGTGCGGCGTACGGGCCGCGCAAAACGCCGCTGGAGTTGCTGGAAGCAACACACAGAGATTAAATGACGAAGCACTTCGCCGTGCAACTTACGAAAGATCGTAGACGGCCTTGCCGGGCGCGAGGTTCGGGTACGAGACGTCCAGCACGAACATCGAGTCGAAGCCCGTCTCCAGCGAGAAGATGAACAGTTCTTCTATACAACAACAGGCATGTGGAAGGAAAGGAAGAACTAACGCGATTCTCCAACAAGAGCACCGGCGAGGATCGGTTCTTCTGCAACCATCCAATCACTCACTCGATTCAACCGATGAACAGCTTACGGGGCCAATGCGGGACGTAGTTCTTGTGCCCGGCAGCCGCTCGTTGTTGCTCGTGGAAGGCGCGAAGGTCGGCGGCATTGCGGCGGAATTTCCGTCCTTCCAGCCACTTCGCTTCCGAAGGGGAGGCGGAACACTCGTGAACGACGGAGAGAAGCAAAACGAACGCGAGAGCGGCCTTCATTCCCGTCGCTCGCTTTGTTTCATTGATGCCTTCAGCACACATCTACCGGCTTTTATGCGAGCCGAACGGCGACCGTCCCACCGATCACGTGAAGCGTTCGTTGCTCTCCGACAACCGAAACGCTCGGCTCTTGATCGACTTTTGTCGCTTATCGGGAACCCCGCCCGTTTCTTCTGAGCGTTGCTGATCACCGGTGAACCTCTGCGACAAACCGCAGTGCCGTGAGCGTTCTGTAAGGCAATTTTACGGACACTTCTGTCGGTGAACGCCCAAATGCTTTCGGCCGACAAACAAACGGGCACACGAGAACTTGCAAGCACGTCGTTGTCACAAACCGGCGAGTGATTGCACATCTTTTGGGTTTCAGTCGTTTTAAACGTTGAATTGATCGGTGTTCGCCGGCTTTCAACGATCAACATGATCGTTTTTTGTTAGAACAGAGGATCCATTCAGATATCGCTTATGGCCGTCGGGTAGTCGGCAGACCTCGTAGTTTATTGAGGATCAGACAGAAGACTAGAAAAATGCACGACTTAAGCAAGTGGTGGGGGACCGCGTTGAAACAATCCCTCCCCCTAATGCGTGATGATGTATGAAACGCTTTTTGAGTTTCACGCTTCCGCAAAACCCACACATAGCAAGTCGACCACGCTGATTACCGAATTGAAACCCGACTTCCGAAATTCCAACGCAGTCGCGAGATATTGCGGGTAAAAGGTCAAAATGTCGCGATTTCGGGCCATCTTCCGCCCACTTTTTCGTATACTTGCCAAGCTCTAAATGACGTGAAATTCAGCACGGACGTAGCCGGGAACGTCCTCTACCCGCTCCAAATGACCGTTTTCCAAAAAAGTGTCGTTGTAGCGAGGGAGCGCCGTTCCCGCGTTGGCGAGTTTCAAGGTCGGTTTTTCGCAATTATCTCCGAAAGTGGGCAGATTCACAAACCCAAAAAACTAAGCGACATGCATTGGACACTAGGTGATCGAATTGTGTAAACAGATCAACCAAGATCGAAACCGTTAATATCGAACCGGGGGGGTCGAAAGTCTTGCTCTTAAAATTTTTTGCAATTTTATGGATTTTTCATCCAGTTAATGAATCTGTTGGTGTTAAAAAGTGCATTAAACATGTAGCGGATTTACTCAGCTACTCAATAAAGAAAAAAGTGAGTCGATCGGCCGACTTTGAGCTATGCTGGAGCCGCTTGAGTAGAGCGCTCTTGGGGCCAATTCCCGCTGCGCAGGAAATCGACTTTTTTGAACTTTGTTTGCGGTTTCTAATGCTAAAAGCCTGCTCAATAAGTACCGAAAAGTAACCGCCACACGATGCTGTAGGATAAAGCAGAGCGTACAAAAGCAGGGAGCCGCCGAAGGCGGCGCCTCTGCTGGTAAAGAAATGTGGGACGGAACAAACTGTTGACTACATGAATGCAATTCGAGACTAGAAAGAAAACAAGCGATACGAACACAAGAGTGCGGCTCCAGATTCGAGTTGCCTACAACTCGTCGCTCGCCTTCTTCTCTCCGTCCTGCATCGCGACCAGGGCCGCCTTGATGTGCTCCCAAAGCTCGTCGATCGTCTTCTTGTCCGCGAACTGCAGCCACTCCTCTTCGGTTTTGGCGCCAGAGTTGATGATCTGGTTGTAGATGGGGACGAGGTGCTCCGGCATGGAGATGGCTAGAAGCCTGGAATGGAATGAGTAAGTGGAAGAATCGTTCCTCTGCGCTCACTTGTTGTTCTTTTGATCCGCGCGCGTCATCGGCTTGTCGGCGTTCTGGGGCGTCTTCTTGAACTCGACGAGATCCCAGAAGCCGTTCGGATTCTTGACGACCCGATAGAACGGTTGGGGCAGGCGGTGCTCGATGATCGGAAAGACGAGGCACGTGTTCAAGCCGGTGTCCGCGATCAGCTGCCGGTCGGTCTTGGCGGAGAAACGGCCCGACGGGAAGTGAGCGAGCAGGGCGGCCGTCGGCTCGTCCAGCGACTCCCACGCGGCGTCGTAGGAGCGGTGGAACGCCAGCGAGCGGACATGGGCGACTTCTGCAAACGAACGGGCAGAAGTGCGAAGAGGCGAGTGGAAAAGCCGCCTAACAACAAACAAAAGACGACCGAAAGGAAACGAACCGAAAGCCTTGGCCTCGACCAACTCCAGCACGCGGCATCGGCCTTTCTCATTGCGCTAGCGAATGCTCAAAAGAAGAAGCGATTAACCAAGAGAAGACACGGCCTGCGACCACGACCACCCGCCGGCCGCAACGAACGAAAGTGGCCGCGTTTCGCGTTGCTTTCCGCTCGGAAGTGGCCGCCCTGATCGACCGCCCGGCTTCTCTTCTTTGTGTCTCGCCGCCGTGATTCGGCCGGTTGGCTTTTCCGCCCCAGCCGCTCGTCCGCTCGCTTGTCCGGCCGGCGGCGTGATTCACACGCTTCTCGGCAGGAAGCGGCGGACGAAAGGTAGAAGTCGATTAGTGAAGACGAACGAGAAGCAAGAGATTCCAGCCAGCAAATGGATTTGTTTCGGGTGTCACCGGCAGACGATCCCAGCCGCCGGTCGAGAAAGCGAACGTCCACCTCCATCAAGCTCTAGTCGTTCTGCTCGAACGCAACGGAAAGCATAGGGCGTTGCCGCTTGATTCAAACCCTCCATGTTGTGCACTCGGCGACAAGAATCACCGCCTGTGCTCGTTGAGACGTGTCCGAACAAGCGGCGCGAAAGAGCAGAAGTGGGCAGAAAACTCCCAACTCCCCTTCTTTCTGCCCTTTTCGTTCTCGATGACACCCGACCGCCCACAGCCCAGTTTATGCGCAGTCCGTTCCGCACTCGATTCTACAGTTTATTTCCGACAGCAACGATCAAACGAAAAGGAAGTGTTCTTGGTGATTGCAACTCCTGCATTTCGCGCTCCGTTCGGATTCCATCGAGTTCACCCGTCTGCCATTCACTCCCGATCGGCATCCGCTCGCATTTGCCCTGAAATCGAGCGATAAGAAGCGAGGAGGCGATTGGATTGAACTCACTGACCACTCCGTTGATCGACTCGCCCAGTGGGCGGCTGCTTGGCTCTTCGTTGAACTCGACTGCGCACACGGCGGTTCCTGCAATGAAAGGCGAGAGTCCATCGATTGGCAAAAACCGGAACACTTACGATCCTCCGACTTCAATGGGGCTTGCAAGTGAGCGACGCGATGATGCGCACACGCCCGAATTCACGAGAAGAGCGGCGCATCCTGTTGTTCGCGCAACGACGAACAGAAGACTCCTAAAAGCAAAACGATCGATGAAACAGAGCGAGCTGAGTGCCGACCACGAACTTGAAGGCTCCGCAGACGGCGCGACACACAGGGTGCGCTCGATCCCGCATTTCACCGAACGCTCAAGACTGCAACGAGAGGAAGTGAGAGGTGGAAAGGCAGAGGAAAGCACCAACCCGCTTGTCGAGAGCGGGCTTCACCACGTGCACAACGTTTGCACTTCTGCGGGCATCCTTCAAGAGGAGTCGGGGTCAATAAAAAAAAGGCCATCTTGAGCATGCGCGTTGTGTCGAAGCGCATCAACCAGCTGGAGGGGGAGGAATTGGAACACTGTGGAGATGGGAACTCACAACCAAACAGAAACAGCGGCCTTGAGGAAGCGATCGGGTACAGCGCGCAACATCGCCCATTTCGGATCCTTTTGTAATCGAAGATGACGGAGAGGACGAGAGAGAACTCACCAACAAGGACGAGCAGTCGGTTCGTCCACATCCTTTCGATTCGTCCGCTACGAGTGGATTGGTCGGGAGAATGGTCGGAAAACTCACCGAGAAAGGGGCTTGCGCGCGTGTCTTTGCCTTCTTCCCACTTCCTTTTGGTTGACCGAGCAACCGAAGAGCTTCTTGGAGGTACTTCTCCCACATCTTCGCAAGTGACTCCGCAATCCATTTGCACTGCAAAGAAGCGGGGATGAACGGGGAGGGAAGAAGAAAGGACTCACTGTTCTCCGCAGAGCGTACGGCAGCCGCTTGAACTGATTCACAGCCTATTCGATCTGCTGGTGGGCCCGAGCGCACGAGTAAATGCGCATGCGGCTGAAACGCGGAGAATTGAATGGATGGAAGGGCAGAACGGAACTCACGCCAAACACGTGCACTTGGCCGCCTCCTCCATTTTTTTGCCGCCCGGCAATCCCTTCGATTTGGACCCGGTGGTGAGGTTGACGGGCACTTGGCTCGCTTCTCCTCGTAGTCCAGCCAGGCGCCCGTCAGCAGAGCGAACACCTTCCCGAATGGGCTGTTTGTGCGGCTTGAGGTTCATGTCGTTGATGTCGCGCACACGCTCTGAAATCAAGTGCGAGAAGTCAGTGAAAGGCGAGCGGAAATCAACGACCTTCCATCCCAAGATAACTCCCCAAACGATCCAATGGAGGATTCGAAGAGACGAACGGCGCGAAGAGACACGCGGTTCGGCGACGAGCGAGTGGGACCTGAAACGAAGTGGTGAGTAGTTGGCGGAGATCAACAGAAGACGAAGGACTCACTTGCTCGTTGGTCTTCTTCATCTTCGCAGTCGGAACGAAGGAGGGCGAGAGCACTCGATCATTCGCGTCCCGCACACGAGACGCACATCGTTAGGGGGTCGTGATCGTCAAAGTGGACGTGGTGCGCATCACAGAAGACAGAAAGCGGGCGGCCTGGAACGGAGCGCAGATCACGATCATTCGTCCTCATGGGCCGAGCGGGAGAACTCACCAGTTGGACGCTCCGCTGGACGCCCAACTGGACGACCGCCGGGATAATCCGAAGAGACGAACACAACGGCAGAAAGCCGAGCAGAGAGCGGAAGACGTGGTTGAACTCGCGCACACTCGCCCCAAAATTCGACCCACTCGACGAGGCGAGCGGCCGGTCGGTTGGACGAAACGCAGGAGGGAGGAATGAAGGCGGAGGAGCGGACGAGAGGAAGGGAAGGCGGAAGCGAGCGGGAATGAGCGGCCCACTGCTCCCGCCGCTCTTTTATACTCGCCGACATTGCGCAACGCTCGGAAGCGGCGATTCGTGTCGTCGATTAACCCGGCGGCCCGATGAGTCGATTGGGCACCGGTCGTCGTTTGTAGATGCGCGGCCAAAAGAGTGGATCATCGGTGAAGCGGTGAGGAAGAAGGTGGAATGTTGTTTTAATTCCGTCCTAGTCGGACAACGCTTGTGGGTGACTGCGATCGTGTGCTTCTTAAACGTGTGAATTGTTGGCAGATTCATCACGGATTTTCGCCACAGCTTTAATAAGAAGACGTTGGGTTTTGCAGTTCCTTTGAACGGTTATTCCGCAAGAACATCTTCTTTTGACGTGCTTCTTTGTGCTTCACGTTTTATTCCGCGAATTCGCTTCGACGTTCGTCTTGTGTCAAACGCCGCCGTGGTTGCAATGCGTTGAACGCAAAGGGCATTTGGTTCGGTAGACTGCGTTCCAGCCGAGTGAATCGTAGCAACTATCGCTAATATTTTTTGCTAAGGAAAACGATGAGACAGGCGAGCGCGATAGTAGGCAGCGACTCGTTGCTCCCATTTTGATTGCACGAGATGCCGCTTGTCTTCCGGTCATTCCGACATGCATTGGACGTGTTTGTTGATCAAAAAAGAGCTGTCCGTCTCCCGTTCTTTCATCAACTGACGAGTGATCGCCGCCCAGGTACCCACTTGAACGGAGCCTTTTTGCTGGGCTTATGACGTGACGGTCGGCCGTTGGCCGTTCCCCGATCAAAAAGTGGGAAAGAACGTGGGTTGTAGTGGACAGGAAGGGTCTTCGTGTTTGCCTAACTTTATTCCGAGCAACGGCATTATTCCTCTCCGGATTTCCTTGTTCCATCTTGTTACCGGCTAGTGTTTGATCGTATGGAATCTTTCGGTTGCTTCTTTTGTTTGCAGGCCCTTTATCAACCGCCAAATTCCGCGTTTTGGTCGAGGTCCAAACCATCTAGAGACTTTGATGGCTGGGTGGACTGAAAGACAGTGCGGCGAATCCCGTCTCTTCGTGTTTGTCATTCCCTTTTGATCGTAATTGCCTCTTCGATCGTCAGGCAAACTTTCGTTGGAGATCGCTCATCGTAAGACTCAATTCCGCTCATCTGCGAACCGACTTGTCTGAGAAAGGAGGAGAAACCGGAAGCGATGAAGTGCGCATTCCGAGCGGTGCTATTTTGTGCACTCTTTTGCGTACCGATTGGTTCGATCCATTCCGTCATTCGCTCGTTTCTTTCTTGCCGCAGTTTGGTTCGTTGTTTGTTCGGTTTATTCCGCCTGCCTTCCCCTTTTTGCGATGGGGAACGGCGTCCGAGTTGTTCAATTGGAAGAGTAGAAGGAACGCGGAAGACTAGTTTTTTACTGCTGCGAAGCGGTGTTCTCTAGCTGGTTATTCCGCCATGAATACCGGTTTGATGTGTTGTTTTGATGCACGAATAATCGAGGGAAAGCAGCAACCAGAAGTGACTGCTTCTTTCTGTTGTTTCGTTAGCGGGTTGTTTAGAGGAATCGAACGACTGATGTTACTGTCATCTTACACGCGCGAGAAGCATGCAAACAAGCATCACATTCCGTTTTCTCCAAAACTTCGGGCAGGTCGGCGTATGCGTCAAAGAGAAACGACAGCACAAAAGAACGCTTCCCGAGTTACCACTGCGATACGTTTCCGTTCGTTGTGGCGTTGAAGAAAAGGGGTCACTGATTTGGACAAGTAAAAAGGCGGCACTTGTCAGTGCCCTAATTGCTCGTCCTTTCGTTCGATTCGATTGGAAGCCGCGCCGGGCGATAAGTCCGCATCAAAATGGTTGAAGTGAAACGCTCTGCTTGTCGGCCTGTTTTAAGGAACCTGAGGGGTTACGGCTGTTTCCCCATGAGCAGGCGCAGGCAACGCTTCCATAAAATGTTGTGTCTTTGTTTCTTTCAAATTTCGCGCACGCCGACAGCGCTGTCGTGTGTTTTGCGAGGCAGTTGTCGGCACCCGTTGTTTTTATTCCGCGCCATTAGCTCATTGCTGATCCTGTCTTTCTAACAAGAACGCGAGTGTAAACGCCTGGTTTGTGCGTGCAGACGCCATGAACTGCAATGGTTGGATTCCGTTCAGAATACTCGTGTCCGTTTGCTTAATGAAGCGTTTAGAGCAATGCAAGTCCTGGAGTCGTCAATTGGATGTGCCGACCGTTTCTTCCGTCTATCATCGACAAATGTTAGTGGGTTATTCCGTTGCGTTGTGCAGCACAGCGTCGTGAAGCGCGGTTAGTGCTGGACGTTCTTTTAAGGTTTCGTAGAGCAGGCGCCTTCTCTTGCTGCTTTTCTCGTCCGCCACGCGTCATTCTCGGTTATTATTCCGGGGAACAAGCTCCTCAGTGTGGGCAGCGAGCGAAGGGTACTAGTCGCCGTCTTGCCTTCTCTTACCACTGAAAATGTTTCGCGCTGCCGCAAATCTTCGCGATGCCTTTCAGTCAAACCTTTTTCTAGACGACACGCCGTTTATTCCAAGTTTTTTAATTCCGTTGCAGAGCGCGTCCTCCACATTTGGTCTCAATGCGAAGATTTGTTTCGATCTTCGTTGCGTAGCTCCGTCCATCAACCAGGTGATCCGGCATAGATGTTGAATCGTTCTGGACTTTCTGCACGGTCCAAAGAATCGTTCGTTGCTTTCAGCGGTTTAGTTTCCATTCCGCGCGGGTCATCGTTTCGTTGACTTGACTGGCCAGTTTCTTCGAAGTTGTTTTTTTCTGCTTTCGGCGGCGTTGATGGACGACGGGGGTGTTTCTAGTCGAAGATTCCGCCGTGAGGTTGATGAACGTGTTGCGTGCACTGGTGACTTCAAATCGTTTTGCGGTTAAACCGGCTTGATTCTTTGATTTGTCGTCGAAAAGGTATGAATGTCTCGATCGTTCACTTTGCTTCTTCAAGTTCGTTCTTGTTCGAATCACTCGATCGAAAAAGCTGCCGACCTCGCTGGGTCGTTCTTGCGGTTTGGAACGCTTTTACGCGTTTGATCCAACTATTGATTGCCAGATTCGTTCTTCCCTGTCTTTTGGTTGGATCAGGCGCAGTTGCTCGCTGGTCGCCGTCACGATAAGGATAGTTTTCTTTTAATGTTAGTTTCTTTTAATTCCGTCCACTCCAGTTTTTCCAGAAATAACACTTCTATTCCGAAAGCTCGTCGCCCGCGGTTTTGGCCACGCTATCATTCCCCAGAACACTTTCGACCAACCTGCGTGCAGTCCAACGAAGGCGATCCACTCGAAACGGCAGAACTGCGAGAGCGCGACACTCTCGTTCACAAACGGCATCAATTAGAGCATTCGACCAAGAACGTGACGATCAGGCGGCCGCTTCCTCCATCCATCCACTCGCCGCTGCTGAAAAAGAAGCGATCAATCGGGAGGAAATACGCAAATAAGATCACGACCACTGGCCGACCGCAACGAGCGGAAATGCCCGGCCGACGGAAACCCCCGACTGCCCCCGACCGATCGGTCGCCTTCTCTTCGCTCGCGGTCGTGTGATTCGCTTCGCTGATCGACTGGTGACCTTTCGGTCCGTCCGGCCGCTTTCCGCCCGCCCGTCTGCCCCTTGGCCCCCGTTCGCTGGTCGGTCTGATCGAAAGGCGTGATTCACTTCGCGGCGGGCGGGCGAAAAGCGACGGACGGAACAAAAGACGGAAGTCGATCCATCGATCGTTGAATGGAGCACTTTACGCATTTCCAAACCTACTGCCCCTCCGAAGCCGCCGAGTCTCGCTGCTCGTGTTCTCGCCGAAGAAAAGATGGACGAGGAGGCACTTCACGATCGATTGGAACGACGAACTGGGCAGCCAACACCGACAACAAGACGTTTCTCTTCACTTGCTTCTGCCCACTCGCTCGTTGTCGAAGACGCCCGAATGCCCACTGCACACTCCAATCCGCAGTTTATTTCCAGCAACGACAAACGGAACAAAGAAGAAACTGGGTCGCAGCCGTCCTCGGACTTCACACGCACTCCGCTCGAACGTCCCCGAATCGACGCGCTTGACTCGGCGCTTGCAATCGGCATCCGCTCGCATTCGCAGCTTCCATTTCTGTGAGTTCGCACTGAAATCGAGTGGTGAGAAGGAAGAGTGATCGGGGCTGAACTCACCAACGACCCACCCGTTCATTCCAACGACCGTCGATAGGCGAGTACTTGGCTGTTGCGTTTCTTTGCGCCCTCAGCGGTCGGCTGCTGGGAAGAAGGTGGGGAGAAGCCGTTGATTGCTTTGGAAGGCGGCACTCACTCGACTTCGTTCCACTTGAGAAGGAGGGCAGTTCGTCGTCGCACGAGCCCGACTTCGCTGTTGTGCCGAAAGAAAAACGGCGAACTTGGAGCGGTCGTCTCGTACATGACGCATCAACGAACAGAAGACGGCTGAAAACGAGCAACGGTCAATCGAACGAGTGCGCAGTGTACGAACCGCCTGCTGTGCAGGAACTTGACGGAGCGGTTGGCCAAACGGCACAAGAGTCTGCTTTGCGGGCCTTCGCTCGAACTGAGCAGTCGGCACTAAAACGAAACGAAGTGAGATGAGCGAAAGGCGGTCGTAATCACCAACCCGTTCGCCGACTTCTTGCTTCACCACGCGCACAACGTTCGCATGGCCGCGATTCGACGGTCAACACACAAAGAGCCGCCTCTAACGGCAGCAGCATGAGATCTTGATGGTGGGGTAGTCCTTCGCTCGCACACTCGACGGCCGAAGAGACGCTGAAAGCAGGAAAGTGAGTGGCGTGTTAAAGGGGAGGAACTCACAATCAGCCGTTCGTGTCGAGCACAAACGAAAGATCAATGGGAGTGCATTCCGGGTTCGTTCTCCTTGCTGTCCCCAGCAGTGCGTACTGGCGGCTTCTCGGTCTTTTTGCACGCAACAACTGGGAACGAACAGAAATTAGACGAAGAAAGAGCGGCAAGAACTCACCAATCGACAAAAAGATCGGGCTTGATAAATGAACGTCCGCAACGACGGAGTTGTTCGAGCTGCTCCTTCGCACACACCTGCAAGCAGTGACGGTCAACAGTCGGCTGAAGAGGACTCACGAACCGGACAGGAGGGAGAAGCCAGGCATTCGGTTCTTTCACACCGTCCCGCTTCGTCCATCAGCCCCCACTGCAACCGTGAGGAGAGAAGGCGGGCAACCCACGCAACGATGAGTCTTGTTCTTGCAGCCGGACGTGCGCCGCAGCCCAATCTTCCGCTCGTCCGCCCAACCGAAGAGCGCCTAGCTGCACGCACGAGTCCTCGTTCGCAAGTGACGCCGCAATCCATTCACACTGCAAAAAGGCGACTGGTGGGTCGAGAGCGGAGGAGCTTATGACTCACAGAAGAGCGACCTCGCTCGGGCTCTTCGCTTCTTTGGTTGGTGCCGTCTTGTCCACGCCTAACACTTCATCTTGCTCGTGGTGATTTCGATGGTACGCACCCCGACGGTCATCGTTCGCAGAATCTGGAAGGAGACGAGTGGATAAAGGGGCTCAAAGAAGAGGAACATACCGTTCTGCACGGGAATCTTGACGACTGCAGCAACGATCGCTCTCAGCACGCATCATTGTGTCCGTCGAGCCAGAAGGTTGGGAGGCTTGAGGATGCGAGCTCCAGCTGTCCGCACGAGTCCTGAAATCGACGGCGAGGTTAGTGGGAAGCGAACGGAAAAGACGGCCGCCACTTACCGAGCGATAGGCGGGAGAATTGGAAGAGACGGACGGCGCAGAAGAAGACGAAGGACGTGATCGAACTCGCGGCCTCCCGCCACAGAAATCAGCACACTCGACGAGCAGAACGACCGATTGACGCAGCGGACTACAGCGGAAGGCAAATGAAGGCGAAAGGGGAGAGCGGAGGAAGCGGACGGGAGGGCGGCGGAAAGCGGGAATGAGCGGCCCGCTGCCTCCGCCGCTCTTTTGTACGCGGCCCGTCCGTGTGTCCCGCAGCGGAGGAGATTGCGCAGCCGTTTGAGTGGAAATTCTTTCGTCGATTAGCCCGACGGTCCGTTTAGACGACTGCGCAATCGCCGCGCCGTGGCTGTTCGTGCACGAAATGCCGCTCGACGCGGTCGATTTCGACGTCCTTGCCGTAACGTTCAAAGTTTCTGACCGTTTGCACCAACATTCCACACGAAATTGCGCTGTTTGTGCACTTGCCGGCGGGTGCTTCAGGTCAACGAGCGAACACACGCGAGTTCAGGGCAGCCGCCAAGGACGTCAAAATCGGTCGCACACCTCCGCTGCCGCCTTTCGTTTCGCCCGAGACGAACTCAAAGTGGATCGTCCTCCCGTTCGTCTCGTTCTTTGCGCTCCACGCGGCGGTGATCGAAGCGGCCGCTAAGACGGGCGACAACTCCAGCAACGATTCGAAGGCGTCCATCAACGCTCCAACCTCTTCGCTGGTTCGTTCGAAAGCCGCCTGTCGTGACGACGTCCCGCAATGCTGCAAGGAGCACGAGGGGGCGGTGTCACTCGACGGTTCGTTCGATTCTTCCCACTCAGATTCTCTTCGATTTGCAGCGCTTCCGCAGAGCGATGCGCAACGCGTGCCGCAAGACGTGCGGCGCCTGCTGAAGGCGGAGATGAACGGACGGCGACAAGCGGGGGAATTCCAATAGGTTGCTGGAATAAACGCGTGCATTGATTCGTGACTGCCCTCTCGTCCAAACCTTTGCTCTAACAACTGCAATCGAATGGTCTCGTCGTCTTTCCGCATCTGCATTGAAGCCGACGGCCACAATCAATTCGATGTGGCGGTTGTTGCCACCGAAGGGGTTCTTTCTGAGTAAATGGGTTCTTTTCTCCACCGAATGAGTGGGTTCCTTTCGAGTAATCGGCCGTCTGTTTCTGCCCTCTTCTCCGCACTCACCTGCTCGCTTGTTCGTTCAGGCCGCCTTCCGCTCGCGCTGCTCATCGAGACGACCACGCGCGGCTCCTCACTCGCCGACTTGCCGTTCGGCTCGAGCGGGAAGCGTCGTGATTCTCGGTCGTTTTTGAGCGTCCTCACCCCCCTTTCTTGTTCGGTCTGCGACGTTCTGCATGCCGCCGTTGACGTCTTGCAACATTGACAAGAGGATCGAACGCCGTGTTCAAGTCTAGAGGTTTCTGCCGAGTCGAGTGGCAGCTTGGAATGAAACAAAGGGACGAATTTTTTTTTTTTTAGGACGAATTTATGTTCCACACTCGGCGGATATCCGCGGTGGAGCAGCTGCCGAAACGGCCGCAGTATGGCAACTCGACCAGACCGAAATCTGTCGCCCTCGCCAGGGGTCGATTGTCGAGCGGGCGGGGGGTCGAACCAGCATGCAGCGCCAACCCGACGGGAAGTCCGACTGCATACCAGTTGAGCCACCACCGCCCTCGAAACAAAGGGACCCTCGCGTCAACGGACGCTCCTTTCTGCTCGAGGAGCTCGTCGGCTGCCTTCACTCCTTTTCGTCGAGAAACTTCGGCGGCTTTTCTTCCGTTCACTCCGCCTTCCGTTGCTCGCCGAAGACACTCGTTGATTCCACAGCTTTATTGAACAAAAGGGACGTGTTGGACGCTCTCGACGATCACCTCACGAACTTCAAGAAGGGAGTCCCTTCTCTTTTTTGCGTCTCGTAGTCGCCCTCCGTACGAAGCAGTCGGAGAGGAGCTCCTCGCAGGGGACAGATAGGACGTGTTGCACGCTCTTGAGGATCACCTCACGGACTTCGGAGAATCACCGCCCCTCTTCCTTTTGCGCTCCGCAGGAAGCAGTCGGAGAGGAGTTCCCGGAGCAAAGAGAGGCGCTTGGCACCTCGGCGGCCGGCTCGTCGCACATCCATTTCGAATCACAGAGCACGTTCTTCGTTCAGCTGCAAAGAAAGAAGATTGGATGCCGGCAAGGGGAGAACGCTGACTCGAGCAGTTGGGGCTTGCGGCTTTGCGGACTGCTTGCTCGCACTCCAGGTCGGGTTGCTCGTCGCCTGAAAACAAGAGGAGACTCATGAACAGCGTAAGAAAGAAGGCGAACTCACACGAGTTGGTGTGGAAGTGGACTTGGAGGTACGGCGAGTGAGCACGCGCAAGTGCAGCGATGCGGAGGCGAAGGAGAGCGTGCTTGACGGGGAGCCCACCCACTCGTCTCATCGATCGTTGATGAGCAGAAGTCGGCGAGTGGGCGGCTGTCGCTTGAAACTACGAGACAAGGCGTCACTGCGAGGTCGGCTGCAGAACGGACTCGACCGGATAATCCGAAGAAGCAAAAGGCGGCGAGAACTAAGAGAGCGGACTTGAGGTCGTGATGCTCCTGGTCGCACAACAATCGAGCAGCAACGGAAAAAAAAGACGGGCGTGTGGTTTGAACGTGAACATCGTCGCAGCACCAGCCGATCGATCGGAAAGGAAAACGAACAGCAGCGGCCGACGGCTTGCAACGAGTGGAGCGAAGCGGAATGGGTGGAATTTGGGCGTGCGGAGGAAACGGGCGAATCGTTTCGAGCGGCTGCCATTTCTATCTTTTGCGCCTTCCGTTGATGGCGATCGAACGCTGTTGGGGTGATTGTAGTTGCTTGAACAAAACCTCTTAATCGCCGTGTCGTCAGAAGGTCCCGTTGCAAACTGGAAACCGGGGGTGATCGCAAGGACTGCCTTTTATTTCGTTCGGTTCACTCCAACCTCGTTCACAGTCATAATAATCGTTTGTAGTCGCCGCCTGAACAGAAAAGACTGCTGCTCGCTGGAGAGCCGAGCGACGAGTTCCGCCGCGATCATTTCCTTGCGTGCTGCGAAACGCCAGAGCTTGCTGCCGGCCGCCGCATTCTTCCCGCTTTCCGCCTTCCTTACGCTTGCTCGATCGCTCCGAATTCGTCGACGATGGAGGCGGCCGTGGTCAAACGGAAGCCGCAAATGCGAGCGGCCGTGCGCGACGGCTTGAATCGCTTCCACTTGTTCGACAAGGAGGAAATGGGCAACAAGAAGCCGCGGATTCGATTTATGCGTTTGGTGGTGAGTTCCCCTTCTTTTGATTTTGAATTGATTCTCGTTTCCTACAGGCGATCTCTCGCGCTCAATTGGCATCCCTTGCCGCTGCATCGCTCGCATCAAATTTCAACAGTTCGTCTCCGAATGGATGCTCGAACTGCGTCTGAAGGGGCTCGGCCTCCAGATGTCGATTGTCATCTTCTTTGTCAACCAAACGGAGATGCGCCGAATGGTTCAACTGCTCGACGTTCCCGTCCATTTGGATTTGTGGCCCAGACCCGACGAGGTGGCGGACCCCGTTTGGCAACATTTGAAGCCAATAGAGTCGTGTGGGCTTTCTTTTCCGTCCTTCCGCATCGACTCGATTTTTTCAGACGTGAACGGATTGACTCTTCGCTCCTGCCGCGGTTCCGCGGTCTTCTCCGAGTTCATCACGAGCGTGGCGCCTCAACTCAAAGAACTGAAGGGTCCTTGGGTCGTCCTGCCGTCGTTGCCGCCGTTGGATCTGAAGAAGCTCGTTCTTTACGCCGATCATCGTAGTGTCTTTTCGCTTGTTATTCCACGTAATTTTTGCTGCTTTTAGGGAACAATTACGAACTTTTGAAGCGACACCGGATCCATCGATTGGACGTGGTGATGGAGGAGGCCGGGCTCGTTTTCCGCGAGTCCGTTTTTGTGGGGTTGCCCAAATGATCGTTCGGCTTTCAGCGATGGCGTGTTGTCTTCGTCGATCAAATCGCTGGGACTCGTGGTCTACCGCGACCTGTTCGACGCGACGCTCGAGCAGATTCAGCGATTCTGTCGTCGTTTCACGGCTCTCGAGGAGCTCCAGATCACGGGCGATCTTTCGGTGCGGAGTTGTTTCACCTTGCTTCCGTTCTACTCGATCGCTTCAGCTTTCCCACCGCAATTTGGACGTTCACTTCAAGAAGCTGTGGGCCAAGTGCCTCGAGTTGCGAGACCGGCTGGAGGTGCCCGGACTGAAGCGACTCTACTTCACGATCAAACACGCGAGTCCTCACCCGATACTCGCGGTTCGAATTCCTTTTGCTGGAACTTCCAACCTTCTGCTTTCAGCCGAAAGTCGACTGGACGGAACGGCTGAAGCAAACGGAGCCCTTCGACAAGGCGACGTTCGCGACGGGCCCTTCCGACAAGCGCGTGCGGATGTTTCTCAAGCACAACGAGCCGTGGGGACCAAAGCCCACCTTCTTCCACATCGAAGGCGACTTCTACTGGCTCCGGAACAGGGAGGACGATGAGAGCGATGAGGTGAGGAGAGGTCTTCATTGCTCGCAATCCCGCCCGGTTTCCAGACCGATCGAGACGACGACTCCAGCCAGGACGCGATGGAAGAGGACGGGGAGTTCGAGGGCTTTGGCGAGGACGCAATGGACGATGCGGGCGTCAACTAGGTGACCTTTCTTCCTTGCTTTGCGCACTGCTGCTTTTCTGTTGAATTGTGCGTGTTGCCCATGTGTCGATTTCTGGTCACAATTAAACAACTGTTCTCTACGGCCTCGATGTACCGGCAATCTAAGCGCTCCATTTAAAGAGGAGTGCATGATGGATTGGAGGGTCGGTTCGAGGCCGTCGGTCGACGGTCGTGTTTTCTTCCCGTCCACGACGCTCACTTTTGCGAGCAGAACGGAGTCGTCGCCCGAATCAAGTGGCTCGTACGGAACTCGCTCTTGATCAGCCAAGCCGCATGTTTCGAAGAAATTATTCACATCACTTCAACAACCACAAGCAGCTCAAAGGAAGACATTCTCGGTCGAACGATGTTTGGAAAGCGGGCGCGGATCGGCCGCATGGCGGGCGGCGAGCGCGAGCCGGAAAAGCAAAGTGGGCGTGCTGGAAGAAGCGAACGATTGATTGTTGGCCGACTACTCGCTCAAACGCCCCGAACGCTCAAACGGTAGGAATTCCAGCGGAAGGTGGGCGTTCCGTTGGCCCACGTGCGCCCGTTGACGGACGCGTAGAGCGGCGGACGTGGAGCGTGAGCGCGCCGTCGGCGTCCACGTGCAGCAAGTCGGTCGGCTCTTTCGGATTCCAACCGCCCGCTTCCCGCTTGGCGTGCCAGCTCGAGTCAGCGATTCCCTTGGGTGCTCGCCGCTCGTGAGGTCCAAACGGCAGAGGCGGGGCTCCAATCGGTTCTTTTCGACGATCGCCTGCTCCAGCGCGAAGAGGAAGTGGCCGCGGAAGGCAGCGGACGACGGAACGAAGCCGCGAGTCGTGAGGTCGCTCTGCAGAAAGAAGCGAGGGAGTGGACGAAGAGGAGGAGTGAACTCACGGCTTCTTCCTTCCACACGTCCACTCAACTCGTGCTCCTGTCCACCAAGCAGATCGAAGTGATGCGCGTGTTGTCGCGGACGATCGCGTGCAGACGGCGCGCGCGGAAATGGACGCCGTCGACCGCCGTCGAGCCCACGCGCTCAACGCGCCGCGTGTTCAAATCGACGCCCTGGAATTCGAGACGCGCGGCCGCAAAAACGAAGCGGTCGGGCGGCAGCGGACGGCGGACGGCGGGAATTCGCGGATGATTTCGACGCCGAAGCGGCCGCTCGCCCACTCCAGCGCGATTCGCAGCCGGCCGCTCGCGAGTGGCGACCAGCAGGCGGTCCGCCCGCACCACCATTCAGTCGAGCACTTCGCGAGGAACTGGAAACTGAACGGGCACGAGATCCACCTACAAGCAGCGGGAGTGGGCGGACTTCTGCTCGTTCCTCCACGCGCCCCAGTTCGGGAACTCGACGAGCAGCCGGCCGCTCGTGAACACGCCGTGGACGCGCGACGGGAAGCGGTCGCCGCGGTCCCTCGACTCCGCACTCGCGTAAATACTTTATTGCGTGAGCATTGAGAGCGAGCATCTGCACGCGGGTCACTACGATGCCGCTAAAGCGGATGGTTGATCAAGAAAAGAGCGACCGTAAATCGAGCGATTTCCGACTGACTTCTGCTCACAACTCCCTGCATTCGACGAGTGGTTTACTTTAGACAACAACAGAATGACATCAAGTAATAACAACATTGAGCAACAACAGAATCGAACTGATCAGGGAGACAAAAGAGCTATGATCTCCTTCACGATCTCCACGTTCTCACGGATGAACTCGTCCGACCAGTCGGGCTGCTGACGGACGAGTTTCAAATTCTGCTTAGCGAAGTTGAGGAACATCTGTTTGAAGGCGCCCTTGTGGTCATGAGCGAACGCCAACTTCAAGTCATGCAAGACTGTTCCAACAGACGTCTGCTCGTAAAGCGATACAAGGCAGAGCTCCTAAAAAGAAACCAAATGCAAAAAATTTTAAAAGCGGAGACTCACGGCCAGTTCGGAGACTTCGTAGCAGTCGGCAAGGGGCAGCAAGCGGGCAGCGACTTCGGAGAGCCCTTCCACCATGCCCGAGTAGAGGTAGCGGAGCAGGGCTTCGATCATGTCGGGGTTTTTTTTCTTGATCTCCACGACGCCGGCTGCTTCTCCTTGGTGTCGTGCGTGAACATTCGATCAAAGACGGGTGATCCCGAACAAATGATCATTTTGTTGACCTAAACAGAGCAAGAGTCTAAGAAATCGAGGAAACACGAGGAACTGACCTTAAAGCTCTTCTCTTTAACGCGCACTTCGACGTCGGCGAACTTGTCTGAGCCGAAGTTCGCGGCGATTTTCGCCAAGACGCCCGACGGAGCGGCCGCGTTCATGCGCGCAGTCGCATCGATGACCTCCAACGGAGTGGCTTTGCAGAAGATGACCAGCGGTCCGCTTTTGACGAACTCGAGAAGTTGCGACTGGGTGAACATTTGCGGGAATCCGAAACTGTTTTTTCCGGGAAGGAAGTTGTATTCAACTACTAAGCACAAAGTAGAGGTATTTTCATTGTAATAGAAGAAACCCACCTTCTCGCTTCAGTTGCTTCTTCTCCTCATTTTCGAGCCAAAACTCCAAATTCAGCCGGATGCACGGACGCTGTCCGAAATCGCGGACGCACAAAAACATCGCGCAGCCGTTCTTGTACTCCTCGCGACTGCCTTTTGGGTAGAATCGAAGATAGAACTTGGCACGCGGCACGCCGGTCATTTCGAAGTCGCCGCTGTCCCACTTTTCTTTGAAAACGGACGCATTGAACCTTTCCTGGAAATTGACGAAGGGTCTACAAACTACCATCGCTTTGGACGCGGCCATGATCGTCGGAGCGGCCTGAAAAAGATCAAATCAACGAAGAATATGAGCGCGGAAAAACGCGATCAAACGAGCCGTTCGGCGATCCAATCGGACGAGCGGGAGGTGAGCGGCTGGAATGCGCGGCGCTCTGCAAACTGCATGCGCTGCCGCTCGCTCGCCTACCGCGCATGGGTCGCAGAAAGACGCCATTTGGGAACTCTTGCCTGCGAGCAAAGAGTCATCAAAGCGCGTTCTTTGGACCCCGTCCGCAGAGCACACCATCTATCGGGCAGGAGAAAACGAGGTGCCGGCGAGGTACGCAGTTTTTTGTTGTTGTTCACGGCCTCTAACGACTCGAGAGCACTGGTCAACGGAGAAAAACAAAACGAAAGGATTTCGGCGGAGTGGACTGAATTGGGCTCAATTGACGGGTCGACGACAGGAGACAGTCGGCACCGACGAATAAACATCCTGCCCCCTTTGTTCGCTTCACAACAGTCCTCACGTGAAATTCCGTCCGTCTCGGCCTTGCTTTCAACAAAGCAAGCAAGCAATGCGCACGAGCCCGAAGGTCCTTGCTTGTTCGTCCCCTCACACTGCCGCTCATTTTGTGAGAACTCATCGCGGATCTCTCGTCACATCGGCTCTCAAACTGCCATTGGGCACTCCGCGGCGTTTTTTTCTGCTCGTGTCCTGAGGTCGTCTTGCGAGCGTCTCCGGTCACTCACTCGACTGCTTGCTCGACCAAAGACCGCCAGAAGGTGGACGAGACGCTGCATCGCTGGGAGCTGCCCGACTTTGCGGAGCGCCTCGCCGCGACTCCGAACGGGCGGGACGTCGAAAACGACGCTTTTTTGGTCGACGGGGTGGACGGCGTCCCGTTCGTTCTGGCGCTCCATCCTCTGGGCTACAGGGCGGTGCTCGCGCTCTTCCTTCATAGCCGACGATCGCGGAGGTGATTCGTTGAAATCGAGCCCTCGGGTCGTTCGTCCGCTTTCCTTCGATCCACGGCTCCTTCTGCTCGCTCTCGCGTTTCTGCAGCTGCAATGGCTTCTCGTTCGCTTCCCCGCGCGTTCTTGCTTCCTTTCCTCCCCCCGATTCATGACTTGCGTTCACCTTCATTGAGTTCAAACAGCCGACCGTTCACTAGCAGGTCAACAGCTCACTTCGAACTTCTTTCAGCAACAATCAATAACGGGGCGGTCCGACAAGCAAGATTTCCGCGAGGATGTGCGCGTGGCTCTGCATCAACGTGGACCAGTTCGGAAGATCGAAGAATTCGGAGCGGTTGTCGTAGACGAAACAAAGGAGCTTCTGCTTGAACTCCTCGCCGTCCGGCTTCTCGTAGCTCCACTTCAGCAAGGCAACCACGTGCTCCATCGTCGGGTTGGTCGCCAGCGAGGTGCGGCACAAGTTCTGAACGAGAGAAGGGCGTTGACTCCAGCACCGATCGAACTCACCGCCAACTCGTCCAGTTCGTAGTGCAGGGCGAGCGGGGGCAGTCGGGCGGCAAACGCGTCCAAGTGCTCGACTTCGCCCGTCCGGAGAAAACGACGCGTCCACTTCACCACGTCCGCATCGAACAGCTGGGGATTGATGAGGAGCTCCACGTCTCCGCTCGCTGTCGGCTTTTTGCCGCTGGACGGATCCTCGGTTTCGTTCATGCTCCTTGGTGCTGGGCAGGAGACTCACCTGCACGCGACAAGGACGCGCGAACGACACAAACGGGAGCCGCTCCCCTTGCAAGCGGGTCCGATTTCTTGCGTTCGACCGACGTCGCTCGCAATCAGAGACGGTCGACAGGATTGCGGCGTTTGTTTCGCGCATTGCGCGGCCGCCGGTTCGCCAGCCGATCGGCCGGCTCGTGGTCGCTTGTCGGGCGTCAAAGTTCGTGAGAAACCGGTCGAAGCACTGAAGTAATCGCTCCTGAATCAGTTCGAATTGGGTTGCCGGCATGCCGGTAGTTGAGACTCAAATCAAGACTGTTGTTTATTGCACCGTCTTCTCCTCGTACACTCCGACTGCTCGGGGCGAACAGGCGGCTTCGATCCGCTCGCCCAACGGTTGACCGCCCGCTCGTTCCCGAACAGCTGGCCGCTCCCTTGCTCACAACATCACCCATGGAGATGAGGCAGATGAACACCGCTTTGAGCGGATCGGCGCAACAATTCGACGAGCTTCTGCTTCTTGCCGCCCTGATCGATGCAATGCCCGCTTCGATCGGTTGGAGCTTCGCAATGGAGAGACGGCCATGCGCTTGCAGAATCCGGACAAATGGAATGCAAGCGGAGGGATTCCAGTGATCTCTTGAGTATTCGATCGATCGACGGCTTCCTGCCGCCCGCCCCCAAGGCGCTCCCGTTCGACGCGGGACTCGTGCGAGAGGCGAAGAAACACGCCGGCTTCGTCCTGCCGGCCGACTTCGTGGTGGCCGACACGCGACCTCGTTGTTCGCTCTCCGCCCACCACCCAGCGCTGAGCAGCCCGAACTGGACGCCTTCCGGCGCAAAATTCTCGCCGTTTCGCCGTCGGTCGCCCGCTACGCGAAAAGTCGTCGAATCGCGGCGAGTTCGCAGTCGAACGAATCGACGGGAGCGGCGTGTTCGCGACGGGCGGGACGAAAGTGAGTGGACGCGGCGAAATTGGCGGCTGACCCCTCCGGACGAGCAGCTCGCTCTCGAACTCCACGATCCGTTCGCTTCGCTCGCGCCCCTCGTCCACTTGGGGATTTGCGGACACTCAACACTCGGCCGTCGGCCTTCGAAGTGAACGCGGCGACGAACCGCTCACTCGCCGTCCACATCGGCGCCTCCCGACTGATTGGGGGCGACTGCAGCGAGTAGAGAAGATGTGAAGCTCTTGGCGCGTCGCCCACCGCTCGCTACTCGGCGGACGTCTAGTGGACTGCCGCCCAACTGTTTTGTTTCGGTTTGGACTACGCGAACAACCGGATTTTCATTGGGAAGAACCGAGTGAAGAAAGACGAGCTTGACAAGGGATGCACCTCAGAGATTATTGGCGGATATGGACGAAATATAGCTCATTCGACGCGTCTCGTTGAGCTGATTCCGAATATGCGCGTCATTTCTGCGGAGATCGATGCTGGCCAAAGTTATAGGCCAAAATTCGTCGACCGAAATTTTTGAGATTTTTGGCCATTCTGGTCAAGTTTGACGCGAGGAACACGATGGTGATGTCAGTTTGTCGATATCTCGACCAGTTGCCGAGTTATGGCCACTTTTTGGCCAAGCTGGAATCGCCGAAGTCGCGTGTTCCGCTCGCCCACTGCCGGCAGCAGCGGAGTGGCGCAGAAGAAGAGTGGATGATTGGAGGAAGGGAGGCTGCGAGTTCGATGCCGGCCGCACTCGTTTTTTGGTCGAGTGTTCGATCGTTTATTCGGATTTCAAAAACCGGCACGGATTCGAGAAATTTGAATTCATTTTGTGCTTATTCGATCCGTAACCGTGCAGTGACGACCTCGATTAGTGAACGTTCAAGTCGCCCGAGCAGCCGTTGGCGAGATATCTACTCTTTTACTCATTTTCGGGCCAATGCACGTGGTAATTCACAAAGAAATGGATGAAGCAGAGGGATCGCTCGCAGTAGGCGCAGCGGAGCAGAGCGGGGGCTTCGCAGTGGTCGGCCGAGCAGCTCATCTCGATGTCCTCGAAGCCGAACTGGACGGGGTGGAGGAAGCGCTCGTCCGTCTGCCGCTCGCAGTACCCGACCATGACCCACGCGTGCCGGCGGAAGTCGACGAAACGAGGCGCCTGCAAACGGAAAGCTTGAAGGCAAAGAAGCAGAGCTTGACTCACGGCGAACTGGTTGTGGACCAGGCTCATCAACTTCATCGCGTTGTCTCGCTGCATCATCCGAACGCCGGTGTGGAAAAGCAGCGCGTGGTCGTGGAGCTTGCGCGCGTAGTTCTTCCACATTCTGAAGAAGTAGACGTCCAGCGGCTGGGCGAGGTAGGTGACGCGCGGCGGGATGATGCGGATGTCGATGTTCTTGTCGGCCGGCCGAACGCGATCCACTTCGCGTAGGTTGGAGAAGCCGGACCACGAGTCGAGGATCAGCATCGAGCCGTCGGGCACGGACGGGAAGGCGACGAACTGCAGGAACTCGCGCATGGTCTCTAGCGTCATCATCGAGCTCGTGCTCGCAGTGACGAACAAGTTCCTGCAGTCGTTCAAAGCCTGCAACGAAGTCAGAAGTCTGCAGATGAATGGAAAGAACTCACATTGCCGACGAAATGGGGACCCCGAGCGGTGGGAAACCGACCGTCGCGTTCCTTCATCTGCATGAAGAGGATCGGGGCGAGGGCGCCGTCCATCGACACAACGGGGATGACCGTGTACGAGTGGGTGAGGGCGTCCCTCGAGTCGGCGAGGCCCTCCACGTGGCGCTGTCCGCGGTCTGCAAGTGAGCGGCCAGAGTGGAACTCCAGCCGACACCCACAGTGGTCCGCGTTGAAGACGTGGGTGGGCGGCAGCCCCAGTCGCCGGATCTCCTCGCGTATGTCCGCCACGAACAGCTCGGCGTCGGCGGTGTGCTGCTCGTCGTCGTGGCGCGAAGCGACGGTCACAAACTTCGTGACCTTGCGATCGACGATGCCGTACCGCCGCTTGAAGCGGTCCGCCCATCCGCGAGAGGCGTTGAAGATGATCGGCTCGGGCGGCTCGTTGTTCGTCTCGACGGCCCATCGACGGAGGTCGGTGGAGCGGACGACCAGCCGTTCGTTGCGAGCAACGCAGTACTTGGCGTACGTCCCCTCGTCGATCAGCTGGAGGGCTCGCTGGCGAGTCACGAACGCTTCCTCCTCCAGCCACCGTTTCTTGAAGCTGCAACGAAAGGAGGTGGGTAAAGAGGAAGAGAACTTACACTTGAAAGCGAGTCCACGCGCTGTCGGTGTTCAACCAGCGATAGTGGGATTGAACGCACGACTTCGAGCGGAAGTCGGTCACGCCTTGCGGCACGGGCTGTTCGGGTGCCACCTTGCAGTAGTACCGGACGGCGCCCTTCATGTCCTCGATGGGGATCTGCTTGCCGCAGACCGTCCAGCAGTCCGGAAGGGCGTGAGAAGTGCGGGCGTCGTCCTCGTTGCGCTCGCTCACGGGCCCCTCCTCCATCGACTCGTCGCGATCGCCGGCTTCGCTCTCGCTTCCGTCCGACTCGTTGGCTAGCCCGACGTCCGTGTCGAAGAAGAAGTGCGCGGCCGTTTGGGCGTCGTCCAGGAGCGTGGCGATGCGAGCGGCAAGGCGGCGCTCATCTCGCGAAGGCTGCTGCTCGTCGTTCATCGGCAAGCCGAAACGAGTGACGAGCAGTTGGAGAACGCGTTGGGGAACGACCATTTCTCCAGCCGAGCAACAAAAGCAAATGGGAGGTTCGAACCCCACAGTCCTTTATTCTTCCGCTTCTTTGCCCATCACGACGGCAAGTGTCTAGTATCTCGCCAACGGCTGCTCGGGCGACTTGAACGTTCACTAATCGAGGTCGTCACTGCACGGTTACGGATCGAATAAGCACAAAATGAATTCAAATTTCTCGAATCCGTGCCGGTTTTTGAAATCCGAATAAACGATCGAACACTCGACCAAAAAACGAGTGCGGCCGGCATCGAACTCGCAGCCTCCCTTCCTCCAATCATCCACTCTTCTTCTGCGCCACTCCGCTGCTGCCGGCAGTGGGCGAGCGGAACACGCGACTTCGGCGATTCCAGCTTGGCCAAAAAGTGGCCATAACTCGGCAACTGGTCGAGATATCGACAAACTGACATCACCATCGTGTTCCTCGCGTCAAACTTGACCAGAATGGCCAAAAATCTCAAAAATTTCGGTCGACGAATTTTGGCCTATAACTTTGGCCAGCATCGATCTCCGCAGAAATGACGCGCATATTCGGAATCAGCTCAACGAGACGCGTCGAATGAGCTATATTTCGTCCATATCCGCCAATAATCTCTGAGGTGCATCCCTTGTGAGAGAGGACTGGAGGTTGTGGTCGTTTATTGGGCTGCGAGCGGAGAAAAGGCGACAACGCGATCAATTTCGAGTCTTGTGGGCATCTCGTCCGTTGTTTCGCACGTCGTCGGTCAGCAACGAGCAGTCCTTGTTTTCCGCAACCGCAAAACGAGTGGATCAGTTGGGGGAACTAAGGGAAGCGGCGGACTCATTTGACAGGAGGTTCTTGGACGTGATCGAGCTCGCCGCCCACACTGCTCCTTCTCAAGGCTCCGTCCAACAAGCGAAAAGCTTCTTGCTCAAATTCCGGGTCGGTGGTCGCAAGTGACGCCGCAATCCATTCAAGCTGCAAACAGAAATCGTCAAACGGGGAAGAAGAGTGGACTCACGACCGCAGAAGAGCCGAACCGATCGAACACATCCAATCGGTCGAGGGCAGAGCTTGAAGCACGAACTTGTCGCCCAACGCAAGAGTTTTGAAATCCAGGAAAAAGGCAGGAATGGTTGAACAACGCGAGAGAGAACTCACCACACGATCAAAACGGAACGATGGGCTCACTTTCGCCCGAACACGAAGGGCGGCAGCAGTCGAGACTAACCTGAAAGAAGCCCCAACGAATGATTGGCAGAGAGCGAGAGGACTCACGTGAGAAGTCGCCCAGTTCGCGTTCCCCAGTGGACAGAATGCAGCAACAGATGGTCGGTTCTTGCGGGTGGTCCTTCAGGATCATCACACCAGTCTGTTCCAAGCGGTCGATGGTTGCCGAAGGAGCAGCTGGATATTTCCGACAGCGTCGTCGCACAAGAGACCGCCCTGAAACGAACGGATGGATGAACGCCTGTCAATTCGGAGGAGGACTCACCAATCCGACAGCCGGCGGAGAATCCGAAGAGACGAACTGATGGAGGAAGCGGGAGGAACTTGCAAGACGTCGCGGCCGTTCATCGCATCACCTCGGAGGAACAAGCGAACAGCCGACTGGTCGACGAGCGGGCGGCAGGAGGAGAATGAGAGCGGGTGCATCGGAAAACGGCGGAGAGCGCGAATGAGCCGCCCGCTGCCTCCCGCCGCACTTTTATACCCGCCGGAATTGCGCAACGGGAAGAAGCGAGTGGAAACGAGGCAGCGGATAATCAGTCGAGTTTCTCTCCCGTGGCCGCAATCCATGTCATCGTTCGGCGACGAGTTGTGAACGACAGGCGGCAAAGACGCGTGTGGAGCGCCGCGCACGGAGAGAAGTGGACGAGTCCGCTCTTTCAACCGAAAAGGGCGCGCTTCCAGCTTATGTTCAAGTGCGAGGGCGGCCATTGGGGATCGTTCGGCTTCCGTTTAGCGTGCGTGCGGCTCGACAGCCAACCGTCCGTCCGCCTTCGCTTCAAGCTGTGGATGGAGCACGAAGAAGAAGAGTTGGGAGCGAGCGGTTTGTGCGCGAGTTCTGCCGACCGCCTGCCCCAAAAGAAGGAGGGCGGAGCGAGCGGGAGTTCTCGGCCGACGACACGCACGGGTGGACACGTCGGGAACACTCGACCGACGTTCACCGCCTGCCTGCACACAACCGACGCGGACGAAATTTGCGGCGAAATTGAGCTGCACGACGCGCTCAAGGCGCTTCCGTTCGACCAGCAGGCCGTGAAGGCGCGCGTGTGCGGCAGCGTCGGCGAGATGCTCGGCAATGCCGAGTTTGCGGACGTCGCAGTGCGCGTAGACGAGCGGGTCTGAAAGGTGCACACAATCGTTTCTCTTCACTCGCCACTTACTCCTCTTCGTTCAGGTCCACAAGTACGTGCTGGTCTCCCAGTCCCCTTACTTCAAGGTTCTCTTCACGGACGACGAGGAGGGCAAACGAACGGGAGTAGTCGAACAGAAAACGTTCGGTCCGCAGACCGTCCACCAGATCCTCCGCTTCATGTACACGGGCGAGATCGATGACCTGCAAGCGAATGCCCGCGCTCTCCTGCCCGCCGCCACCTTCTACCAGCTGACCGTCTTGCAAGCAAGTCATCAATCCTCACTTCTTACCAATCAATTTGTTTCAGGAGATGTGCGTCTCGTCGATCGTGGGCGCGCTCTCGACGGACACGATCCTCGACGCCCTGGAGTTCGCCCAGGCGCACGAGCAGCTCGACGGCCTCAAGAGCGGCGTGCTGGACTTTGCAAAGAAGAACGCCCGCGCGATCGTCGAGCTGCCCGGTTGGACGGACGAGTTCGTCGGCCGGAACGTGAAGATCGCCGCCGAGTTGTTCAAACTACTCGTTTCTCCCTCCGTCTGAACACGAATTCATTGCTCTCACTCTCACTGCCGTTAACCCTTAATAAACTCCACTACGCGACCGTTTCGATCCAGCGGTGTGTGGAGAGGGCGAGGAACAACAGCGTCAGAGGATCCCGTGGATTCGGCCACTCAACGGCAAGTTTAGTTGAAAAGAGCCACGAGCGGAGGACGGAAAGCGAAAGTCCATAGGACCTGAAACATGCCGCGCGCGCAGTCCGCCGATTTCGACGACAAGGCGGCGTACGCGAATGCGGCATTCGAACAACCGCCGATGTGACTTGTTTTAGCGAACAGCAATTGATACTTGGGAATGGGCGAAAGAAGCGGACCGGGAGCCTTGCGATCACGTTTTCGCCCTCCTCGCTGCAAACACAAGCGAGATGCCAACTCTTTCCACCGCCTACCGCTCGATTGTTTGTTCCGCTGGGAAGCAGAACGTTCCAAAATTTCTCTCCAGACCACTGCGAGAGGGTCGGATTTGAACACAAACCTCAAACTGGGTCAATAAACCGAAGAAGTCGGCGGCCGCTCGCCGCTCGTGCGGGCGGGAGGGCGAGCGGCGGACGAGAAGCACGCGGCGGAGCGGGCGCGACCCCGTCGTCCGTTCGCCTCCTTTCAGCCCGCGATCTTTTCGCTTCATTGCGCCCGACTGCTACGTGCGAGCGCGTGTGTGACCTCCTCTCCGCTGTCGTTGCTCGGTGGGCGGCGGCAAGCGGGGCGGCTGGACGAATGATTTCGTTTTCTACCTACTGCAGATCGCCTGCCGCCTACGCGACCAGTGATTTTATTTCTCAAACACCTTTACAGCAGCAAAAAGTCACAACAGCAAAGGGATGAGACGCGCTGATTACTTAACCAAAACGTCCATGATCTCCCGGACGATCTCCAGATGATCGCGCATGAAGTCGTCGGTCCATTCGGGCTGTTGGCGGACGTGACTGAAATTGGCTCGAGCGAAGCAAATCAACTTCTCTTTGTTAGCGCCTTTGTGGTCGTGAGCAAAGGCAAGCTTCAAGTCGCGCAAGATCGTTTGGACGGCCACTTGATCGTAGAGCGACTCCAAACATATATCCTGCAAACAAAGAATGGGAAGGACCTGTGAACGAGAACTCACGACGAGGTGCAGCACTTCGTAGTAATCGGCAACCGGCAGCAGGCGATGAGCGACGGCGGCCAATCCGTTCACTCGTCCCGAGTACAAGTAGCGGAGCAGAAGTTCGATCACATCCGCTTCCTTGTCTTTGATCTCAATCACTCCCGTCCGCTTTTCCATTGTGTCGTGCGTGAACATGCGGCGGAACACAGGCGAGCCGGAGCAAATGACGAGCTTCGAAACCTGAACGAGAAGGAATGAGCGGAAAGAACGAATCGAAGCAAACCTTGAAGGTTCTTTCTTGCACGTGCACTTCAACGTCCGAAAATTCGTCCGTGTTGAAAGTGGCACTGATCTTCCCAAAGACGTCCGCTGGAGCGGTTTCTTCCAATCGCTTCACGGCATCCAAAGCAACCACTCTGCAGCAAGCGTACAATGCGCCTTCCCGAGCGGCTTGCAGAAGCTCGTTTTGCTTGATGAATCCCGACCATCCCCAACCTCTGCCCAGATGTAGCGGAAGAAACTCGCGCTCGACTTCTATATCAAAACGTTTAACTTATTTTAGTAGACGATACACACCGCTTCTTTTGACAAGCTCGTGCTCGCCGCTTTCGAACCACAACTCGTACTTCAGCCGAATCGACGGGCGATCGCCGAAATCCCGAACGCTCAAATACAGCGCACAGCTCTCTTTGAATTTTTTGCTGTCGCTTTTGGGGTAGAATCGAAGGTAGAACTTCGCCGCACACACACCACTGACGTCGAAATCGTGGCTTTTCCAAAGCTCTTTGAAGTAGGCTTTTTTGAACCGCCTCTCGAAGTTGTCGAGCGGCCAACGAAAAATGGTTTCGATCGACATGGTCAGCAAACAGATTGGAAGACAGGCGATCGAACGGGAGCAAATCGAACCGCTCGCCGACCTCCACGACAGATCGAATGAGTGAGTGGGTGAGCGATAAGGCGAAGGACGCGGCAGGGCGCGCGGACGCCGCGTTGTTTGGATTGCGCCATCGCTCGTATTCGAATGATCGTTTGGCGGGCGATTAGGAGCGGTTAGGCGGCTTGTGGGTCAACCGAGGGAGCACGAAACGGATGGCTGCTTAGACGAGGGTGAAACTCGTCTGCCGCTGCGGGGATCCGAATTGCCGCCGCGTCTCGAACTGACTGGCGACGCCCAGTCGAATGAACTCGGGCTTTTGTTTCGGTGTTTCGTTGATAGAAAGGAGCAGTCGGTAGGAGGCTGCAAGCGGAAGAAGGCGCCTCGAATTGAACGCGAAAGAACGAAGAGCGGAGCGAGCTGCTCGCGAGCCTTCTTTCGAAGCGAGACGCCGTCGTCCTCGAACTGAACACGCGTCCTTCGATCAAAGGTTTCATTCAACGCAAGATCAATTGCAACGTTCATTCGAGCGGCCACGAGCGGACGGACGAGCGGGGCGGGTGCGGGTGCGGGCGTTTCGTTGGGTCGTCGGCGACTCGCGAGTGGGCGTGCGGCGGGAACGTGCAGGCCTGCGAGTAAGAAGGCGGTGGGCGGACGAATTCGATTGCAGTCGGCGAACTAATGGGCTCTTCGATTCGTCCGCCGTTCCGAACGCTCTGCCCACTCGTTCAGCCCCCGAAGCAGCCCGTCGGTAGCGGCCCACACAGCCGGCGAGGATGCAGACGGAGAGGAGCGCCTTGAAATCCCCGCAGAATCACCGCGTCTGTGCGAATGGCGGAGCGAGACTCACAGAAAGAGGCGTTCGGTTCAACTCCCGCAAACAGTCGAAGGCGCAGCAGCGGGTGGGCGGCCGGCCGGACGGGAACCGTTCGGGAAGCGCAGCTGTAAGCGGGCGGCGGGACGCACCCAAGCGAACTGCCGGGTGGGTGTTTGTGGCGACGAGCAGCGGCCGCACTCCGCCGGCTTCCGCCGGCCTCAAAGAAGGAAAGGAGCCCGTTGTGAACGAGGGAAGGCCGCCGTCTCGTCCGGCAGCGGCGACTCGCAGCGAGCGGTAGCGGGAAGCCGCCGATGATCGAAGCGACGAGGCGGTGAATCCACCGGCGACTAAACGGAGTCGTTTGATAGTCGCGTACAAGGGCGAGCGGAACGGAAAGAACGAGCTCAAGATTCGCTTTTCGATCCAACGGCTTTGAACAAAGCGAGAGGAATCCACTTGCGGCCGGAAGAGGGCGAAAAAGAAGGCAACAGCCGCTCAACTTTGATCGGTTCGTCCGCTTTCAAACCACACGCTCGTTTGCTTTCGAAATCGATTGGAATGACGGCTTTCCGGGCGATCGAACGCACTGGGCGGTACTCGCAGAGGAAGGAGGACGTCGTTGTGCCCTGCTGGAGGATGAGAGGAGCGAGCGAGATCACAAGGGCGTCCGAGCGGGCAATAAAAAGGCGGACGCCCGCTTTCCTGCGGATCGCCGCCTGTGCAGTTCGCAGATTTCTTCGTGCGGTAGGCGAGTTTCCCGCTCGTGTGCTTCCAACCCACAACTCCGTTCTGTTGACTCTCTCTGACGAACACGAGCCGAGCAAATGGTTGGATCTGCAATGACATTTCCGACGGTTTCTTTACGGTTGTTTATTCCCCACACGAAGAAGACAGGAATGGAGCTCTGCCCCGTTATCTCCCCGACGATCGCCGCATGTTCGGCCACGAAGTCGGCCGTCCAGTCGGGTTGTTGCCGCACACGCTCGAGGTTCTTTCGCGCGAAACTCGAGGAACTCCTGCTTGAAGGCACCCGAATGATCGTGGGCGTCGGATAGCAGGAGATTGCGGAGAACGTTCTCAACGGACAGCCGATCAAGGAGTGCCTCCGGCAGAGCTCCTGCAAACCAGCGAAGAGGGGGGACTCACGGCAAGCTCCAGCACCTCGTAGCAGTCGGCAAGTGGCAAGAAACGAACAGCGACGTCTGGTAGAGCTTCCACCTCACCGGAGTAGAGGAAGCGGAGCAGCAGCTCGACCACGTCGGCGTCCACGCCCTTGATCCCGACGACGCCCGTTCGTTTCTCTTTCGTGTCGTGAGTGAACATTCGGCGGAACACCGAGGACCCCGAGCAGATGACCGCCTTTGAGACCTGAAAGAACGAGCAAGACCAATCAAACGAATGGATGGAACGAACCTTGAAGATTTTCTCCAGGACGTGCAGTTCGACGTCCGTAAACTCGCCCGAATTGAAGCCGGCGGCGAGTTTCCCCCGGACACCCGACGAAGCCGTCCGCTGCGCCCACTTGACCGCACCGATCGGCTGCAGCGGGCGAATCGCGAAGCAAACGAAGAACGCGTGGCTGGCGGCGAGTGCGGCAAGTCGCTCCTAATCGACGAATCCCGATGGATTGCGTCCAACCCCAGCAGTCGCTTGTCGAATCGAGTTCGTGTTCGTCTTCTGAACGACGGGGATCGATTGGACGAGAATGGAGTGAACGAACCGCGTTCGAAGAACCAGCACGCAAACTGCAGGCTAGTAAACGAATAGCCGCCAAAGTCTCGAACGCAAAGGAAGAGACCGCATCCTTCCTTCCACTTCTCGTCGCATCCCTTCGGAAAGAAGCGAATTGAGAAGCTGGTCTTTGGGACGCCCTTCACAGCGAACACGCCGCTTTCCCACGCGTCCGCGAATGCCGCCGCTGCAAAGCGACTCGCGAAGTTCACGAGCGGCCGACGGTGCAACATTTGCGTAACGACTTTGTGCGGGATCGAACTGCAATTTCCGGGATGAGGGCGCACAAGAATCGATGAGGAGTTTTGGGGGTGACGTCCACTTCGAGGCGAACGACGTCGTCCCCGCGGTAGCCGGCGGTTTCGTCCAGCAAGACTTCGCACAAAGCGAACTGTTTGTAGCCCCAAGGGGTGTGCGAGATCGCCCGCTGAAGGTGTTCGACGTCCGCTCGTTGGGCGACGCCTCGCAATTGAGCGGCGGCTTGCCCCACCACCGGTCCTGCCCGTCGTTCAGCGCGAGTCCGTGGCAGCATTCGAGCCAGAAACCGAGAGCTTTTGGCGCGTCTTCGCCTTCGGCGAGCACTCGGTTGGCCGCGTGAAGAATCGCGGCATCCCGCGAATGTCGGCGCGTTTTGTCGTCGAGCGGTCCGGCGGCGAACTCGCCGAAGCGCTCGACGTCCAGCCGGAGCGTTCCGGTCGGGCGGAAGCGATCGGCAGTGTATTTTCAAAAGCCTCGTCCTCCGGCGGCCCGCAACGACGTTCTTGCGGGTCGTATACAGCGTACAACATTCTTTCTTGTAGGAAGAAGTGAAGTGAACGCCCGCGCGTTCGTTTATGCTTGCAGCACGAGTGTTTCGTTCGTTCCAACAATAGAAAGAAGAGAGCAGCGAGCAAACACTATCAGAAGAGGCACTGCTCTTACTTCAGCCCAAAGAGGAAGCAGAAGCAAGTAGAGAACAGCAGCAACTGCTCGAAACGAGCGACACGAACGAAATGCACCCCAGAAGAAACAAAGGCGCCAAGCCGTTTATCAACCAAAGCACTCATTCCAGCGGAATTTGCACCGTGCTTCCGGACGCTTCTCTCATGCAAACTTTCGGTCGATTTCGGCCGTTCGATCGCCCGCCGGCGCCACTTGCTCGAGCTGCCACCCACTCGTGCGGACGTCTCCTCCTTCTCGCTCCCTTCCGCCCATTCCCCTGCGCTTCGATGCCGACCGAACCGACCGGCCGCCCCGCGATCCGCCCGCCGATCCTCCTGCTCGCGGCGGCCGCCTTCCTCGTCGCCCCGCTCGTCTCCGCGACCGCCCCGCTGCTCCTCGCCGACGACGGCTGCTTCGCGGAGACCAAAGGCAAAGTGTGAGTTCTTCTCCGTCTTCTGGCCTCTTACTCATCTCTCCGATTTGCAGGACGTACAAGGGAACTGCGGCGTGCAAGACGGCCAACACGACGCTCTACTTCGACGGCGACACGCTCAAGTTCAAGATGGACTACCCGTCGAAAGTGGGAATTACGAGCGGCCAGTAAGCGTGCAGCTTCTCGTACGATCATGCGCTCCAATTGCAGAATGAAGTTCATGATCAACTCGTGCTCGCGCGCGGATAGCCTAGGAGGGGATGGCGGTCAAATGCCATTCGGCCTTTATGCCGGAGGAAGTGGTAAGTGTCCCGCCAGCAAGCTTTCTTCTACGTCTCGTTTTCAGTCAAGTACCCGTTGCCTTTTGAAGGGAAAGCGGCTTCCAACGGCATCGAGTACAAGGGCAAGAATCAGGTCTGCTCCTTGACGTTCGAAAAGACGGCGACCAAAAAACACTCAATCGCCATCTTCTCCATCGAGCTCGCTCAAACGGTCGCCGAGTTCTTGATCGAATTTGTGAGCCCCACCCGCTCTCCACTCATCACTCCCCGTTTGCAGGAGGCCACTCTCAAGAACGACGACACGGCGGCGGATGCGGCGGGCGCCGGCTTCCCGTGGTGGGCGTGGCTGATCGTTGTGCCCGTGTCAGTCCCTCCACTTCTCCACCACTCACTCACTCGTCTTCCTTTCAGTGTGCTTCTGCTCGTGGGCGGCGGCATCGCTGGCGGCGTCGTCTTCTTCGTGGTCCAAAAGAAGAAAAAGGAGGCGAAGAAGCAGGCCGCGATGCTCCGCCGCACCCAACGGTCGAAGAGCGCCGTCCAGAAGAAGCCCATTGTGCCCATCACGCCCAAAGGCCAACCGCCGCCGCTCGGTACTGCCCCCGGAGTCACGCAAGCGCCCACCGCCAACGCGCAGGAGAAGACGGGCGGCGACAAGACGGCGGACGAGGGCAAGACGCCCCAATCGACTCCGGCGGCTGCCGCGCCTCCCGCCGCTCCGCCCGCGCCCACCGTGCAGCTCGCGAGCCAGTCGGCCGGCGGCCCGCAGCCGATCCCCGTGATCGCCAACAATCCGGTGCTCGGGCCGCTCAACCCCAACCCGGCCGCCGGCGTCCCGGTCATGATGCCTCGCCCCGAAGCCAATCCCCAGTACGAACCGCTGGCGAACCTGCAGCAGCAATGAGCCGAACGAGCAGGCACGGGCGAGGAGTGCCGCCATCTTTTGTCTTCTGTGTGTGCAATTAGGAACCGAATAAACGTTGAAATGTGAGCTTCCTGGAGCGACGCCTTCGAACTGGACGGACTCTTCGGGGGCGCGCTTCCGACTCGCTTTCTTGGCCATGGATCGCCGCAACGAGACGTACAGTAGCGTCCACTTGATGTGCGTGCAGCTCGAACACCTCGCGGACGTTCGGCTTTGTTTCTAGGCGCGAGTGGCCGCAAGGAACACGAATTCGGCTTATCTAGACGGGCAGAAGGCATCAATCAGTGCAGTTTGGAACACTCCGAGTTCTCCACGAGCAGGAAAGAACACGAGTGCCGCTCCACAAGTTCGACATCAAAGCGGCCATTCAGCAAGCCTCCGGCTGCTCACCGCGCACCAAAAGGCGGCGCTCTTTGTGATCGTGATCGGGGGCACGTCCCTCATGGAAGTGCAGCCGGCCGCACCGCCTCGACCGCCGTCGGCGTCCTGCACTAAATCCGCGAGAACTCCGGCCGCCTCCAGGCGGTCCTGTTGGTTCGACGGTCGAGGCCGCCGAACACGCGTGTTCCCCCTTTCATTGCATCCTTCTAAGGTGCTGAAGACGCTGCAGATGGCGGGCAAGCAGGCGGGCATTCGCTTCCGTTCGTGTGTCGGCGGCGCACTCTCGGCGGAGGACGAGCGGCGGCTGTTGGCCGACGAGAAGCCGCACGTGATCGTCGGGACGCCCGGCCGCGTGGAGGAGCTGCTCGTGGGCGACGCTTTTGTTTGATCGGCGGGAATCCCGGCTCTTCTTTCCACCTGCTCGATCGTTTGCTGACGTCCAGCACGTCCGCTCGCTGGTGCTGCAGAAGGCGTGCGAGAAGGCGTGGGAGTCGCTCGAGCTCGACGAGTCGCTCGCCGCCCTCTTCGGCCGCTTCTCCGCCCGCCCGCTTCTCCGCCGGCCGCTAGCTGGTCGTGGACGGCGGCGTGATCACTAGCGTCTGCTTCCCGACCGCCGAGGCGCGCCTGTTCGTTCGAGGTGCTCGTGAAGGACGTGCACGGGCGCTACGAATCGGTGGAGTTCCGCAAGAACTCCCGGCATGCCGGCCGGCCGAGCGAAGGGAAAGTGAGTGCGGGACGAGTCCTTCTTCTTCACTTGCAGTTTTGCGGCGATCCCCCTGCCGGAGCACCTCGCCTCCGTCTTCCTGCAGCTCATCCCCTCGTCCGTAGAGGAGTTGCGGGAGACACTCGACGATCTCCGCGAGCGCGTCAAGGCTTCGCGCATCGCCTACGAGGACGAAAAGCCCGCGAACGGCGAGCAGCCGCCGGGCGGCAGTAAGCAGTGAACGCTGCCGCTTCTCTCGTCCCTTTCGTTCTATGCGAACTCTCTTCTCAATAAACCAACCGGTCATGTGGAAGTAAACGGATCGTCCGCAAGTTCGTCAATTAGACAGCAGACGATTCCCGATCGGCGGCCACAACGCAGATTCGAACCTTTAAAAGCAAAAAGTGATTGTGACGCAGGCAGGGATCGAACCTGCAATCTTCCGCTCCGTAGGCGGACGCCTTTCCATTGGGCCACTGGGCCTCGCTGCGTTCGGGCGGGAGCGGCAGGCAGTGGCGGACGAACTCGACTCGCGTTTCGTGCATCTTCCTCGCGTGCACTCCTCGTAGGCATTTTGGGGCACGGGCTGCTTGTCAGCTCGAAGTGCAATGCCGAACGCAAGACAGAACACGAGAAAGAAACGCTCCGATCCATGGATTAGCGTGTGATGGCGACCACTTAGAGCTGAAGCGCCTGCAGACGAGCTCCCCGGTGGTCCGCTCATCTCTCCCATTCGTTTGTTACAAGACGCGTCCATCGAGTCGGTCTCCGCTCACCTCTTGGTCGAGCGCGCCCTCGAGCACTTGGAGTTCGCGTTCGCACTCGACCGCTTGGCTGAGGTCCACAAGGCGGTCCTCGGGTTCGCCGTCGACCACCGGCGGGCGATCGCGAAGCTACCCGAGTGAACGGCTTTCGGCCGCAAGCATCAGGACATCCCGCGGGCCATATTGAAGGGTGCTTGAACGCCGCCTGTTCTTTTTGGCGTTAAATTTGTTTCTAGATAAACGGTCAGTGAAACAACGGGAAGGCGGATTGCCCGTTCTGTTGCCGTTCGAGTGTAAACGGATGTTTGGCATCCTTCAGCAACCTCCATCCTTCCTCACAAATGTCGTTTATTCCCTTCGTCACAACAAGTTCAAACAAAACAATCCGCAACAGAAAAGGGTAATCACGGGGGCGTCAGCAAGCGAAAGAGAACGAGCGCGATCTCCGAGTTGTCACGAATGAAATCCGCACTCCAGTCGGGCTGTTGCTGCACTTGCTTGAAGTTCTTGTCGATGAACAGAAGGAGCTCCAGCTTGCAGCCGCCCGAGTGGTCGTGGGCGAAGGCCAACCGGAGGTCGCGGAGGACGGACTGAACGGAGACGTGTTTGACGATGGAGTGCAGGCACATCTCCTGCAAAAGGAAGATAAAACGGAGTAATGAAATGAAAACTCACGGCCAGCTCGAGCACTCCGTAGCAGTCGGCGACCGGAAGGAGACGAGCCGCGTTGCCCGCCAGGTTCTTGACCTCTCCGGAGTACAGGAAACGGAGGAGCAATTGGATCGTGTCCGCCTCGTCCTTCTTCAGTTCGATCACGCCCGTCTCCTTCTCCGTTGTCTCGTTCGTGAGCATGCCGCGGAAGACCGGCGAGCCCGAGCAGAGGATCATTTTGTTCACCTAAAGGGTAGAAGAGGTGAAACAAGTGAAGTGCAAGGTACAAACCTTGAAGACCTTGCCCTGCACATGCACTTCGACGTCCGCGAACCCCTTCGGCATCGAAGTTGGCGGCGATCTTGCGGAGGACGCCCGACGGAGCGGTCCGCTCGGCCCAGTCGGCCGCGTCCATCGGATCCAGCGGGCGAATCATCGCGCAGACGACGATCGGCCCCGTGCGGGCGAATTCGACGAGTTCGCGTTGAGTGACGAACGCCGCCCATCCCCAGCGTTGAATCGCGCCGTCGAATTTCTGCACGCACTCTGCAACAAGTCCACTCGTATTGTGAATCGAAAGGAAAGAACTCACCGCGTTTCTTCAGCACCTGCTCCTTGGCGTCCTCGATCCACAACGAGTACTTTAGGCGGACGAAGGGCTGGCCGGCAAAGTCGTGGACGCGCAGGTACAGCGCGCAGCTGTCTTTGGACTTCTCGTCGTCTCCTTTCGGGTAGAACACGAGGCGGAACGTGGCTTGCGGCACACTCTTGACCTCGAAGGCACCGCTCTCCCACAGTTGCTTGAAGGCCGTCTTTCCGAAATAACCGTCGAAGTCGCGGAGCGGCCAGCGGAAGAGCGTCGGCTGGGCCATGGTTCTTGGAGCGGCCTCAAACGAGCGAAATCGAGGCGGCAAAACGAAGACGTCCACGGGGAAAGGGGCACGAACAAAACAAATGAAGGAAGACGACCGAACGGACCTCGTGGCGGTTCGGCCGAATGCAGCCGCTCTGGTCGTTTTCCAAACACGCGCCGAACCGCCCCTCCACGGAAACGAAAGCGATGCAAATTCTCGCCGGTCTCCCGCCCTGCTCCCCGATCACTCGTTCACTTTACTCCTCGTTGCACCCGAATGGCGGCCGATTGGACGAAAGTCGGCATTCGCGGGACGGCGGAAGGCCGACGACCGTCCGGCCGCCCACCTCCGCGCTCTTCGTGCTGCTTTTCGACCCAACGGACCCGATATTCCCCACCGCCCTCGGCGCCGAGAAGCAGCGCGTGTTGCTCGAGCGAGCCCTCCTTTTGATTGCTTCCCCCGCCTCATCGCTTTCTCGGGCTGCAAGACGATGTCGCTGGGCGCCCAGCAGCCGGAGGGCGGCGACCATCCAGCGCGTCGTCATGTTCGGAGTGGCGGACGAGAACACGTGGAGCGAGGAGTCCGCAGCCGCGCCCGCCCACCCGGCCGCTTGCAGAAAAGCCGGACGGGATCCTCCACCCGCTGCACTCGTTGCTCGTCCGACTCGTCCGTCTCGTGCGCAACGGACCGCGGCAGTTCGCCTTCGACTACGAGGAGCTCGCGGACGTGCTAGAGCGGGCGGCCGGCGTGTTCGCGGCCGAAAGCTCGCTTCTTGAAGTGCCCGCGCCGTGCGTCGTGTACGGCGACCTCCATCGCTGAACGCCCGTCTTCCTCGGCGACTTCGTGGATCGGCGGGACGCGCGGCGGGGAGGTCGCCCTCCTGAAGCTGTAGTTCGCCGAGCGCGTGCACGTCTTGCGAGGGAACCACGAGGAGTCGATCAACAGCGCCTCCTCCTTCGACGACGAGGCGGCTCGTGCACCTGCCGCTCGCCGTATTGGTGGGCGGCCGCCATCCGCGCTATCCGCCGGCCCCGCGACAACTTCGACGTGGGCTCGCTGGAGTGTGACCTCGTGTGGTCCGCCGGACAGGCGCGCGTACTCGAGCGGCATCGAGCGGCGTCGACCTCTTCGTTCGGGGCCATCAGGTGAGTCCAGCGTTGAGTGCTTCCTTCCACCGATTGCCCTCGTGCGGGCCCCGCTGCACGGCTACGCGCTGTTCGCCGGCGCCCGGCTACGAGGACAGCAATTCCAAGGACGTGAACATGGACGCCTGTCCGGAGATCGGCCGCACGCCATCCGGCCGCCGTGGAGAAGCTACGAATTTCACCGCTCGACGCACCCCCGTGCAAAAAGCGAAAATGAGCGGCGGATGGGCGGGAAGTGGGGGCGGCTGGCGGACTTTGGCCCTTATCCCCCGATCGCCGCCACGACCCCGGATCGCGTCCTCGCGCGACGAAACCACGTGCAATGAAAGGAGCGGGGTCGATATGACCAGATGCTTCGCGAGCGGCGTCCAAAGCGGCGTTGTTTTCGAGTTCTCGCGTCCGAAAGTCTAAAGGTCGGGTTTTTTGCGCCCGTTTGAGAGATTGTTTGATGTGCTGTTCGATTGTTTGTAAGTTAAACGCCAAACCCCGGCGCAGCGTTATTCACCGTTCTTTCCTCTTTCCGATGAACCGCAAACCACACGATTTGAATCACTTTGCGACCAGTTATTAACCCTCAAATAGCGGGTGCTCGCGATTTTTCGCCTTTCTTATGCAGTAGATTGTTGCAGGAAATTCTAACAATACAATGGTACGTCCCACTCGCCAACAAGCAAACGCACGGCGTGCACGAAGAATTCAACGGGAAGGGTCCCGCCAACGGACTGAAGGTCCTCAAGCTCCCGACGTGCCGGTTAGTATCACTTGCGAAGGATTCGTGTATTTTTGTGTGCTTAGATGGAAGTAGATGATACGTGAGCCGGCGCAAACGATGCCGCGCCCGCACCTCCTCCGGGAGCTCCCGTTCAACCGCCACGGAATGATCGCGCGGGACGGCGCGAACGGCGGTCTAATTTGCGGGACGAACAACAACGAATTCAAAACGAACGAGAAGTTGGTTGAATTTTTGCTAGATTTAAACAAAACGTAACAAACAATGTCCTTATTTGCTTGTAGATGAACGCACGTGTGCAACAATTGGAGCAGGAGAACTGCGATCTTCGGCGTGAATTGGCCGCAAAAGACGAGGAGTTGCAAGCGAACCGGCGCGAGATTGACGAGCTGACCGAACAACTCCAAAGCACCCAAAAGGGCAGGGACTACTTCCGGAAGCGAAGCAAAGCGGCTGAACGAGCGCCCTATCGCACCATCTCCCAGTTGACCGACGATCAGTGGCGAAAGGAGCGGCTGGAAACGATGCGCCGCGATCTAGGCCCCGACTACGTGATCGTTCCGAAGGCCGACCTTCCGCAACGAGATCTTCGCTTCTTTTCGGTCTTCCGACGGTACTACCGTCTCACGCGATTGCAGTACGACGCTATTCACCGGAACACGAATTGGCCGTCATTCTGGTCGATCGGACAAGAAGAAGAGCGAATCGTCGACGAGTGCGGCGGCTTTACGGCGACGACCGAACACGGACCGCTCATGGTGTACGCAAAAAACCCAGAGGTCCTACTTCAAACCGTGATCCGTTCGTTGATGACCGAGTGGACGGCCGAAACGACAAAGATCGACGTCGTGATTTCCGCCGACAAAGGCGGTGATGTTACGAAAATGGGCTTCTACGTAGCGACTAAAGTCGAAGCCGCCCACTCGCCTCGGAATTTCGTATTAGCCGCCGCTTACGAAGGTGCCGAAACGAGGGAACTTCTCGCACTGGCCGGCCGCGACTTCTTCACCTACATGAACCGCCTCCACGAAGAGGAGAAGATTCGGATTGACGGACGCGTTTTCGACGTCAATCTTCTTTTCGTTGGGGACTTCAAAATGGTGCCCATTCTTTTCGGCCTCCCATCGACTTCGACCAGAACGCCCTGCCCGTTTTGCCTTGTGGTCAGGCATCGCTACCACATCCCGACTGCTGCTGGCCTTCCGCGAACGTCGAATCCAAACGCCATCCTGAAGATTCCGCTCACTTCGATCGTAGCCCCGCCCTTGCACGTCTTCCAGGGCTTAATCAACACGGTGCTCAAGACGTGGCCCAAACCGCAACGAAAGCGTTTGTTTGGAGCGGCAAGTGTTCCCTCCAGCTGGCAGGAGTCCTCACTTCTGACTGGTCGGGACGGACGCAAACTTCTGGATTTCCTGGAGACGGTCGATGCTCAAGAAACAGTGCCGCACCGCCCCGTTCTTTCTGCTCTCCATCATGTCGGCAAATGGACTGCAAGCAGCGAGTTCAACACGTCTGACCCATCAGTTCGTGCGGAACTCGAGGAAGACATCAAACGAGTGTCGACCGTGTGGAGAGCGGCTCGGCTGCCCACCACTCCGAAGTTGCACGTGCTCGAGTGTCATGTTGCAGATCAACTAATCGAACGGAAATCGTGGGGTCGGTTCTCCGAAGAGTGTGGGTCGAATTGCATGGACGTTCAATTTATTCTTATCTTTTTCAGCCACCGAATCGTTACATCGAGTGGCTAATGTTGCCCAGAAGTTGTGCATCGGGAAGAACAAGAACCGAGGTCTCGAGTTTTTCTTCCGTTGCCAGTTGGTGCTCTCAACGGTCAACTTGACGGAGATGGAAGTGGAGAAGTCGCGAAAGCAGCGTGCCGGCCTCTCCTCGTCTGCTGCCGGGCCGTCCTCTGCTCCCGAACCGCCGCCTTTCATCGAAGACGTCGAAAGTTCGGACGAGGAAGACGGCGATCTCATCCGCGACCCCGTTGACCGCGAGTACGAGGAAGATTTGATCGATTTGGACGCGGACGAGATCGTTTTAGAAGCGGACGAGTAACGACGTGAACAAACTTCGTCCGAGAACGCCCTCATCAACTTTCTTTCTTTTGTTCCATTTCGTTCAAACAAGACAATCATTGCAGCAGTTCTGTTTCTTTTTTGCTCAGTCTATTTGTTACACGATCGAATCGCTCAGTAAACGATTTACTCGTGCAGATCGAAGCTGTAGAGGACCGAATCAGCAGGGAAATTCCGCCCTCTTTCCGCTTTCCACACGATCCCCCGCTCTCATTCTCTTTTTCGGCGAAAACCGATCGAACGGTGAAATTCCTGGTTTCCGAATGGCGTGCCGCGGTCAGGTCGCATCGCTGGGAGCTCGCCGACTTCATCGAGCGCTCGGCGGTCGCGGCGATCGGCGAGGAGTGGAAGAGCGAGCGCTTTCTGTTGATCGGAGCGCCGGAAACGCGCTTCCCGCTGTGTTCGTGCCCAAGGACGGCCACACGCAGTGGAGCAGCCAGCATCTTTTTGACGTGCCGTCACTCGTCCTTTCGCCTCCGCTTCGTCGTGAGTGCTTCGATCAGGGAAACGGCCGTGTGGTCGGTGAGTGTGCCTTGCATTGATCGTGAGCAGACAATCGGTGGGCGTTGCAGCGAGAACAGCGCAGTTCTTCACGAATCAACGGCACGGAAAGCGCGAATCGCACGACCTGGTCGGCCCTCGCTACGGGGCCGCTCGGGGGCCATCGGCGCTGTGCTGCCGGATCGAGAGGCTCGATTCGATCGCGAAGAAGTTTTCGGGAAGACGGCCGCGATGTTCGGCGACGAGCAGCCGGGCGGACGTCGAGCTGCACGTTTGCGGACGGATCTTCGAAGCAAGCACGAGAGTTCCTCTTCATTCAGCCCTCATTCCTCTTGCCGGTCTTTGTGCGCAGTCGGACCACTTTAAAGCCATGGAGAATCGGACGGGAGTTGTCGAAGTGAAGAACTTCCAGCCCGCTGTGGTCGAACGAGTCTTCCGCTTCGTGTACACGGGCGAGGTGGACGGCGTGGACTCGCCAGTTGCTTCCCGCTGCTGACTTTTACGATCTCGAAGCTTCTCGGCCGTGAGCGCAACTCTTCGTTTCTTTCAGTAAACGTGCATCGCCCCCGCTCTCCATCGGCAGCGCTCTCGAAAACCTCAAGCTGGCGTTCGCGCGCGCCACCTCGACGGCTTCAAAGCGGGCGTGTTGGAGTTTGCAAAACAGGACGCAAAGGCGATCGCCGCGTTGCCCGAGTGGAACGACAAAGACGGGCGGGAGAAGCCGAAGATTGCCGTCGCGTTCTCCAAACTCTCATTTGATCGTTGAATCAACGATAGTTTGCTTTCTTCCTGCTTTTGGGCTTGAGCAAATCGATAGCCTGAAGGTAGTGAAAAGGTGAGCGCGTTCAACCGTTGCGTATTGGCCGCCTTCTTTCCGGCCAGGCGCTCGGTATGCTCGAAAGAAGCGAGAAGACGGCCGTCCTCTGGACATCGGCTTTGATCCACCGACTTCTGTCTCGCTTCGAATCGACGGAATGAAGCTGATGAGTGGGGACTTTCGGCCGTTTTCCCGCCTTCTTCCAGCTCTCCGTTGGAAGCGATGCCGCCAAGCAGCTAGCAGATGGAAGTTCTCTTCGTCTTTCGGCCCACTCATTATTTGCCGCTTGTGCAGGATTCGCTTGACGCGTTGAATCGAAAAAAGAGATGTGGGAGAACGGGAGAGCTATTTATGCATAGAATTAGAGCCAAGATATAGAGAGAGAACGATAATGGTACATGAAGATAGAGAGTAAAAATGGCAGGTTCACTAGTCGACCTTCATCACGATCCGAACGCCGTTGTGCACAAGAGAGCAGCCGTGCTCGGAGGCGTTCGACTCGGCAGAGGACAGGCGCTCCCATCCGAGGTGCTCGATGACTTGCTTGCGGGACACGTGCTTCCAGCCCTCCTAAAGCAGACAAATGAAGAGAGTGCATGGAAGGAGAGAAACGAACGCGGTCGCCCACGGAGATCTGCAAAACGTCGCCCTTCGCACGGAATCCCGCGTCACCCATGACCGTGGCGAGTTCCATCGCTTCGACTTTGGTGTCCTCCATTTGCTCCAGATCGGAAAGGCCCTGTAAACGGCGAGCAATCGAATTCGTCCGCACTCGTAACTGAATTCGCTTACCTCAAACTTGTACTGGAAGGAATCGTGCCATTCGAGGTGCAAGTGCGCGTTGAGAGCTCGGAAATTGCAGAGAGCTTGCAGGATCTCGCCGTTCGCGACCATTGGGCTCCAAATGCAGAGCTCCTGCAGGTGGTCGTTCCGCTTGAGCCGTCCGCAGTCGTGGAGGCCGCCGGGAACGAGGCCGTAAAAGGAGAGCAGGAGGCGCGTCGCCTTCACACGAAAGACGTCCGCGAAGTCTGAAAAAAGAATAGGAGACTTACTGTCCGCGTTTCCACTTACACGCATGCTTGTCGTCGTCCTCTTGGAAGAAGCAGAAGCGGACGAATTTAAGCGGTGTTCCCCGCTTTCGAAGCAGCGTCGCGGCGCGGATGTCGTTCGTGGACAGAACGGTCACCTTGTCGGGCAGCGAGTCGAAGAAGATGTCCGCGTACGGGTACTTGAGCAACACGAAGTTCAATTGTAGCGCCTTCCGCCAGCTGGCGTACACTTCGATCGATTTGAGCGAGGGCAGGGCTGAAGAAATGGGAAGCAATGAAAGAACAGACGACCAAGCCGAGCGCTTACCGTGCAGCTTCGCGGCGACCTTCATCCACTCGCGCATCAAGCGGAAGTTCACGTTGTCCGGATAGACCTTCCACTTGATCTCGAGCTCGCGCACATCTCGGCAGTTATCGAGCGCGGCCGCCACGCTTTCGAAGATGTGCACAGACGGCGCGTTCGGCGGAGTGAACTCGATCGAGCCATCGATGTTGATCGTGATCGTCGCCTCCCGAATTCCCGCGGATTCGGCCATTTCGCCTGAAAAAAAAAACGAAGAAATTCAAAGAATTTCCGAAAAGGCTTGATTTTTAACGAATTTCGGCATAACGAACGAATTTTTCGAGCAGATTTGTGCGAAAACAATCGAGAGCGTCGTAAAAGCGGTGGGAAACAGGAAACTCACCTCGCTGGACGAAAAGCGGGATAAAACCGGAGGAAACTCGCGAAGCAACGAGCGGCGTCAGCAAACGTCGGAGAGGACGCACGGCGAGAGGCGGCGGAATGCGCGGGCACTGCGTCCCGCGAGTTCGAATCGATCGCCGAGGCTTTCCGCCCGCTCCCTCGCTCTCGCCGCCGCCGCGTCCACTCGGCACCAGAAGCGAAGCGGGACTCCGAGAGGAGGTCGGTGCGCAGCCAGGCGGAACTTCGAGCCACCAACGGCGATCCGCCCTCCGTCTCCACCCACAACCCGACCAGACGTCCAATTCCAGCGATCCACCCATCCTATCCGTTCATTCGTCAATGAAGTCCTTCGATTCATCTACCTGTCAACGGCGAACACACTCCGCCCGCAACAGGAACGCCAAATGCTCGCTTTTGTTCGTTCTTTCGAGCAGGCGTTTCGTCCGTCCGCTCGGTCGATGAAGGCGGCAGATTGGTAGACGGCGTGAACGAGAAAGCGTATTGCGTTCAACCGCGCAGCTGATCAATCGAAACCCTCCGCTTTCTGCCGCCAGCCACCGTCCACTGCTCTTCTCCTCGAACACGGCGCTCGCCGCCACTCTTTGCGGCCGTCCACTGGGGTGTGCTCTAGCATCGAGTTCTTTGCGAACAAGCTGCTTTCTGGGCAGGAGGGTGCGTGGAAGGCAGCGTGTGGTCAGCTAGCAGGTGCTGCAGACGAACGAGGGGACCACCGGAAAGCACTGCAATGTGAGCGGCGAGCAACCGATTGGCTCCGTTGATTGCAGAAAGAACAAGAAAGCGGTCCAGAAGGCGACCGTGGAATGAGAAAGCAGCATGAAACACGAGTCCCCGACAGAAATAGAGGGCGCCGGAAGGCGGTCTTCCCACCGAATTTCCGCTCCCCGATCAACACGCTCGCCCACTCGGTCGTTCTCTCGTCAGGTTTCAACCACCTCTCCAACGGTCGATCAGCCCTCTCCCGAGTGTCAACGCTCGTCGCGCGACCTCGTCGAAGAAACAAACCGGCGGGCGTCGTCCTCCGGGCGGGCGCTTCGTGTTTCCGCCGGCCGGGCGAAGTCCAGCGGAGAGCGGCGAGCGGGCGAACGGGAGGGCGGGGAGCGAAAAGAGGAGAGCGGCAGGAAGCCGTGCGGCAGCGGGAGGATCGCCCGACCGCTCGCTCGTTTCTGCCGCCTGCCGCCGCCCTCGAGCGGCCCGCAGCTCTCGCGGGCCCCGTGGGATCGTCGCCTGTTCGGCGGCCTTCTTTCCGAACGCTTTTCGTTGCCAATCGGCAGCTGCATCGAACGGAAGGCGGCCGTTCGACTGACCGAACCCACCGAACGGACCGCAGTGGACGGCCGACGACCCAAAATGGCCGCCATTCGCGTCCTCTCGACGAGTTGGAACAAAATCAAAACTAAAAAGTGCAAACCCTAGCGTGCCTGCACCCATTCAGCCTCTTGGCGCCAGAGGAGCCCACGAAGTCTCCGCTGTTTCGGGTGTTCAGCCGACAAGGCGCGTCGAGATACGAACGAGTCAACCAAGTCCGCAGCAAGTTTAGTCGTCTTATGCTATGTTGAAGGGGGACGTACCGTCCAACGATCAATCGCTGTACGGCGCCGTGAACCCAAACACGACCCGACTTCACTTGATCAACAAAGCACATCAAACCCACTAACCGGCTCCGAACCCGCGACCCGACCGCACCGCAATCCGCGCCCGCAACCACTCGGCTTCGAGAACTTGTTGGGAGCGGGGCGGAAGCGCGGCCTTTTGAGCCGCAGGTGCGCGCGCTCGCCGGTTCGTTTCCTCTCGTTCCCTCGGGGAAGAAGTTCGGAATGCGGCGGCAGTTCGCTGCGACTGGCTGATTGCAGCTAAAGGCCGCAACCGCAGCCGTCTTCCAAAACTGACTGCAGCTTGCAGCCGACGTCCTACTTTTCTCGTGCAAAGTGGCTCCAGCCGCCGGCAAGATGCTCGAACTCGGTCGGGCGTCCACGTTCGATCACCGAAATGAAACGAACCTTCTGGGGGTCCTCGTTGCCGCCGCCGCCGCCGAGCAGTGGGAAGATCGGGCGACTCGTTCGAAAGTTCCGCGCAAATCCGCGGCCACTTCTTCGCTCATCGAAAGCCCTCGAATTCACGACCACAAGGAGCGACTAGAATCGCCGTGTTCGAGCTGCTGGACGGGCGAGCGAATGAAAGGCGGCTCTCTTTCGCTTGCAGTCGAGCCAAGAACCAATTGACCTTTGGGTCTCTCGTGTTGCAACCACCGAGCCGACGAACAGCCGACTGGAGGATCGCCGTGTTCGAGCGGCTTCTTCCTTTCCGCTCTCGCCGCTCCCAACGCGCAGCTCGAAGCAGAAGCTGCGGTCGACTCGAAACGGCGACGAGAAGAAGCTGACCGAAAGCTCGTCGTCGACGGAACGAGAGGAATCTTTTGTTTCGGCCACTTCTTTTGCTTGCGCTCATCTCTCGTCATTCAACAGAAGGACCTCGCCTCTTTACGGCTCTTCGTGTGGGGCGACTTCCAGCTCTGCCGTTCTTTCGTCTCGTTGCTGCCGGAGAAATGTGTTCGTCGTCTGCGTCGAGAAAGCGAGTGGGCGTCTCGTCCGCCCGTCCGCCTTCCGCTTGCTCGACGAACGCGGCGGGCACGAGTGAGCCGGTTGCGTGCAATCGGCGAGTGGATGCTCCCGCTTTCCAAAGAGCAGAAAGCGGCAGGAGGCGCCGGCTGGTGAGTGCCGAATGGCCAGCGGAGTGCGCGGAGATCCGGCCGCCCCACCTTTTCGGCACGAGCGAGCGGGAGAGGCGGCGGTTGTGCGGGGCTTCGCGAAGGCGGCCGCCTTCCCGCCGCCCCGTCCACTCGTCCTTCTCGCTGCTCGTGACACGGCAGTCGGAGTGGCCGCCCGCTGCTCGGCTTCCTCGAGGTCGTCGCTGGAGCAGTGGGCAATCGATTCGTGGGGACCGTTTGATCGAATCGAAGCGTCCTGTCGGCAAGAAAAGGAGGGAACTCACAGTCGTTTGCCCTCGGACGCGGTCGACCGCTTCTTCTGCGGCTCGTCCGCCCCGATCGGCCGCTCGCCCTCCGCTTCGCGTCCACTCGCTCGTCCGCCCACCGCATCGAAATTGTTGGACGATCCATTCGATGAGCTCGCCGTCCTCAAGGTAGGCGGCCGAAGCGAGCGGGACGGTCGAAACGGTCGGCTCCTCTCCGCCCGCACACAGGCGCTCGTCCACTTGCGTGAGGTTGGGGATGGATCGAGTGATCTTTTAAGACGACTAGTCTACCGGCCGTTTATTCAACAAAATAGTGAGCAGTAGTCAACATTGAAGGCGGCTTTTTCTTTTGCCGCTCTCCCACTCGCCGTTGTCCGCGTCCTCCTCCTTTTCGTTGCTCTCCGCCCGGCCGCCGTCCTCTTCCGCTTCGCCAAACGCCCGCATCTTCGCTTCGTCCATTGGATCTTCGAGTTTTGGACCGAGGGCGAGCAGCCGCTTGCAGTCTCGTTGGGTGCACGAACGTTCGGAACGGACAAAGAACGAAGGCAAAAGCGTTCAGCAGTTCTTCGTTTTACTCCGAGTTTCCCACAACAAAAACGCAATGCCCAATCAATCGATCTGCTGCCTACTCTTTCGATCTTCTCATCGCGCGATCGGTGAGAACTGGTCGAGGCTCTCATGACCCCGCTGATTGCGTGCGGCGTGGGAGGGCGGCGTGGGTTGGGTGGTGGTGAATAAAAGCGGCCTGCTCCCACTGCCAACCACCCACTTTCTTTCCGACCTCCACCCGCTTGTGCCTGCCGACCTGTTGTATACAAAAGGTGAGTGTTTTGGCGTCCATTGGTGCACTCGCTTTACTCGCTGTCCTTCCAGCCGGAATGTCGAAAGTCACATCTCATGAGTGGGGGATTAACGACTTTTGGAGCCGCTCAAAGTCCGCCGCTGTCGGAGACAAGGTGGAACGGCGAGATGTTTTTTTTGGTTGGGATCGGCGGAGCGCAGTTTCAGCTCGTGTACGAGCCAAAGAGCACAGTCAATCCCAGTATGTGCGGCGTCTACCTGGCTTGCTGCCAACTCGTCAATCATACGTCTGTTCGGCTCCGTTTCAAAACGTGGGTCCGAAGTCCTGGCGGGTCGAGATATGACAACCCCGGTAAGCAATTTAAATCCGGCCATTCGCATTTGCTCCACAATTTCAGAAAAAACGCAGGAATTTTCCGCGGGCCACGAGTACGGATGGAGCACTGGAATTCCCGTGAACACTCTTTACGGCTGGGGATCTGCTCAACATTTGTTGTTTCTCTGCTGCGAACTCGAACTCTTGGACTCTGTGGAGAAGTCCATGGGGCCGAAGAGCGAAGATGTGATGGCCAGCCTCGTCGGCAAAACGGCGGAAATGTTTGGCGATGAGCAGTTTGCTGACATCAACGTTGAGGTAGACGGTCAGGTCTTTAAGGTGAATCTCCTCTAGCTTGCAATCATCCTTGCCTTTTTCTTTCAGGTTCACAAGCAATTTCTTGTTGCTCAATCGTCTTACTTCCGTCGCATGTTCACGAACGACACAAAGGAGAAACAAACGGGCATCGTGGAGATCAAGAACTACTCGGCAGAAGTGGTCGATACGGTCCTCCGTTTCATCTACTCGGGCAAGGTCAAAAATCTGGACGAATGCGCTCGTGAACTGCTGCTCGCCGCGGACTTCTACAATTTGGAGATGCTTCAGGTAAGTTCAATCCATTCCATTCGTTTATTTACTCGTTGTGATTCCAGGACATGTGCATTGCATCGATCTTCAAGACCTTGACGGTCGAAAACGTTCTGGAGGCTCTGCAGCTTGCCTACGCCCACAAACATCTCGGCGACTTCAAAGACCGCGTGCTGAAGTTCGCAAAGGACAACTGGAAAGCTATTTCGCGTTTGCCCGAACTCAGCATGGAGTACGCGCAGGAGAACGTAGAGATTGTCTTTGAGCTCTTAAAACAGACCGGCATTTAATCCCACTCAAAACTTACCATTGTGTTTATTCGTGGAAATGTGAATAAAAACTAAGCAAAACCTCGCTGGTGGTTTGTCCTTCAAGCGCGCACTCATTGATTACACACTCTGCTTTGAATGAACAGAGCGGTGACATCTTGCCAGTTCGCCAAACCACCTCAAATCAAAAGCCAAAGAAGAACATTAGTGAGTGAGTGGGTGAGTGAGTTACCGACAGAGCGAGCGGACTGACGAGCAGTCGGCAGCGCGGGGAGCACTCCCGTTCGTGCCCTGCTCTAAGCGGCCTCCATTCAGCCTTGGCTCAAAAACGGCGCCGCCCCCCTTCGTCGATCGCACCTTTTTTCCACTCTGCAATTCTTTCGCTTTCAGCGCCTTCAATCGCGATTTCCTTGACGACCGTGCAGCATTGAGAGCTTGTTTACTGTGGAGCTATCCGCCGTCCGCTGAAAAATGGCCGAGCTGGACGAGTGCTTTTCGTTGAGCGGACTTCGTGGCACCCGCTTCCGACTCCTCTGCGACCACGGGGGATCGTTTGCTCTCAGCGGACGTTCGGCTGCGCTACCGCCTGTGGTTCGAACTCGATGGCGGTGCGAAACGCGGAGTATTCGGTGCGTTCAACCACGAGAAAGAACCCCCTGACCAATCGAATAGGGGAAACGTTCGGAGCGGTCGATCAACGCGGTTGGAACCGACGCCATTGGCCCGCCCTTCAAAACGACGCCGACCGCTCGCCGCTGCTTTTCTGCCGCGAAATCGAGCGGTTGGAGCGGGACAAAAGCGAGCTCGTCTTCGCCAAGAGCGACGCTTCCCAAAGGCGAGTGCTGCGGAATTTCGGCGCATTGCTGGGCGACGAGACGGTCGGCGGACGTCGAGCTGCACGCAGACGGGCGTGTGTTCAAAGAGAGCCATGTCTTCAGCTTGCAGTCCGTTAAAACCTTCCGTCATGCTCGCTCTTGTCGCTCACAATCAGGCGGAAGTAGTTACAGCGGACGTTCGCGCACGACACGCGGGGGAAGCAAACGAGCGTCGTCGAGGGGGAAAACTTCGCAGCGGCGGTCGTCGAGAAGATCCTCCGCTTCGTCTTCTCGGACAAAGTCGACCGCTAGAAACGTATGCTCGCCAACTGCTGCCCGCCGCCGACTTCTACCAGCTGCAGGGGAGTCCATTGATCCAGTTCTCCTCACCAGTCTCCGACGAGCGATGCGGAGAAGCCCTCCGACCGAATCCAAGTCCGTTCTTCTCCGTCTTCTCCGCTCTGCTGTTGAGTTCGAGGGATCTCGTCGATCACAACTCTCCTTGTTGTGGTTCGAGTGGGTTCTCCCGCTCTTCCCATTCGGAGAAGAAGTGAGCACGTTCTCGTCGTTTTGCCGGGTGTTCCGCACCGATCGGATCGCAATGCTGCTCTCTTGCCACAACCACGTCAACGGGCGTCTTCTTCACTCGGATCGTGCCATTCGGTTGTTAGTTGTGGGTAAGTGCCGCTTCTATCCTCCACTTTGTGCGAACTACCGAGCGGATCATCCTCAAGGACTGCTCTCTTCATGGGAGTCTCCCCCGCGTTGGTCGATCGCCTTGGGATCGGTGAGTTCTCTCTCGCGGTCGGCTTGTTCCAGCTTTCATTCGGTTGCTCGTTGCAGGTGTTCGACCGGGTAGATTTGCTCGTCCAGTCGGCTCACCACCCCGCTTCCGGCTACCCGATGATCTGCTCCGTGCTGGGCATCGGCGACCGGCACAAGGCGCCATTCACACGGTCCGCCCTCCGACTCACTCTCGCCGCTTGCAGCTGGGCGACGAGGACGCGTGCAAGGCGCTCAACCGCGTCATCCGGTCGAGCATCAGCGCCAAGATGCCCGGACGTCTTCTGCGGCGTCAGACAGTTGATCAGCTACTGAATAATGTTTGTGTTCTATTCGGTTCGGTTACAGAATAAACGGGTGGTTGGAGGCGGGAAGTGAGTGGATCGCTTGCTGTAAAACTTTTTGCTTAACTGGATGACCGGGTGGTTGAAGACGTCGGTGGGTTCGCTCAGATTATCGCCAGTTCAAGCCGCACAACCGCTAAAAAGGACTCCAAGATGGCCGCTAGATCGCGGACACCCCGAGGCCGATCGAGTTGTTCGCGTAGTCCGGGGCCACGCGGAAGACGTCGAAGAAGCGGATGGTCGGCTCGTCCGCGTACCGCCGCCTCGTGGGCAGCGGTTGGAGCAGCGTGGTGCAGTTCGCCGTCGCTTGCGGCTCGTCCAACAGGGGCACTCGAAATTCGCGCCCAACCGTTTCGAACCGCAGCTCGAGCGGTCGGCCGCACGCGATCCCGCACGTGATCTCGTCGTTGGTCTGAAGCGAGGCGAGTCGAAGGGGGGACCTCGGATTGGACGAAAAGAAGGCCGGAAGCCACGATTCGTCCAGCACGCCCACGGGCAGGAGGTAGCGGGCATTCGAACCGAATCCGATTTGGATCTGAGCGGAGCCGAGTGTTTAGCCGAAGGATTCGGAGCGAGCCGATTGATCGACCAGTCGGACGCCGGCGATCTCCAGCGTTCGGTCGCGTGCGCCCACTCGACGCACTTGGAGACCGCGGGGATCGAAGGCGACGAGCGGGGCGGGGACCGCGTTCTCCTCCTCGTACAGCAAGTTCTCCGTCCTGAAGCTGCGGACACAACGGAACAACGGGGAGGATCGATCGCCCACTCACCAATCTTCGAACTGCCACGCGTCGACGAACAGCGCGCTCTCGAGCCGCACCGGACCGTTCGAGGTTGCAAACCGAAAGGCCGTGCTGGACGGACTGCCGAATTGAAAGGAGTTCCAAATCCACCGCCCTCGCCGCGCCATCGCCTCGTTCTGCCCGCCGCGCCACTCGCCGCCGGTCGGCTGCGCGGTCGACGAGTCGGCGGGGCGTCGAACTTCGCGAACGTTTCGGACGCCTGCGTCCACACGCGCGCCTCCACGCCAAACGGGCAGAACGCGCGGCCGCCCGCACTACGCGTCCACGAGCAGCGTGGCCGAGTGGCCGGTCGAGACGGACAGCAAGCTTCCGGTGGACTTCCGATCGTCACGGAGATGCCTGCGAATCTCTTTTGTTCACGCGCTGCAGCAATCGCCGACCCTGCGCGTTCGTGTTGTGTAGAAGGAGGAACTGGAGGTGAACTAATGGAATGCGGGTGACGAAGCGCATCTTTGAGGTTCCAGTCGCTGATTTAAAGTCGAATCGACGAAGATGGGCACGTGTCGTTTGCGCCGACAATCCGCCCGCTGGTTGCCGGCTGACGAAGCGGTTTCGAATTCACCGATAGCGTCCCACGTGCGGAGGTTCGCGTAAAAGCCACGTGGTGGCACGAACAATTGCATTCTGTGTTTCAATTCGTTTTGCAGCTGTTTGGGCACCACCACGAGAAGTGGGCAAATTTCCATCCTGCGTTGCGACGATTCTGAGCACCGTTTCCGTGGGCTCGGTGTTCGACGACCTCCGCCTCGCTTTCAGCCACGGCCATCTCGAGGAACTCAAATGCCGACTGTTGAAGGCGGCAAAGCAGCACGTGGACGAGCTGTCCGATGGGAGGAATTTTAACGCGAGAATCCGGACATTGCCGGCGAGCTCGCCTCTCCTAGGCTGTTGTTTTTGTTGAGTGGGTGCGTGAACAAAGGCGTTGGAACGCTTCGTTCAGTAAGCTGATTCACCCCGCTCCGTTCTGACGGGCGTTCATTGGGAATCCATCGTCCCGATGCTGACGCGTTCCTGCGCCCGACAAGAAGTTGGGGAGTCGTTGAACAGTCGAATTCAGCGGGCAGGACGGCGAACGAACCGCCAGGCAGTGGGGTGTCTTCTCTTCCACGGCGAAGACATGTCCCGCTCCGAGGACGCCGCGTCCTCCCGCTCGCCGCCCGCAGTTCGCTGCTGTCCGCAGATGTTGATGGCCGATTACTCGGTGAAGTCCGTAAAATTTCGCCACGTTTTGTGCTCGGAATTTTTCGGAAAGACCTCGTGGTAAATCTCGAGCGAAAAGAACGGACTTGGCGACGATTTCAATCGCTTTTCGTGAAATTCCGCGCGTTCTCCTCTGATTTCACCGATTCCTCTTGTTTCAGGAGGACGATGGCCGAGTCCAGTCGGCAGTCGTCGAGCCGGAAGCGGGCGGCCGAGCAAGACGACTCGGCGGAGCACTCGCCCATCGTTCAGCTGTCTCACGCGCAGCTCTGCGGATGCGACGAGTGCTGGAAGTGCGTGGATATTCGCCCTTCCGTCTACTCTCCTCGTCTGCGGGCGAAAAGACCAGCGAAGTGCGTGACGACGTTGGATCGCAAGCGAGAAGCGCCCAAGAACTTCTTCGTCTACAAAGCCTACGACGTCTGTTTTCCGTCCATCTCGTTTTCCACCTCACTTCTTTTCGTTTGCAGCTCGCTCGGCACCTCGTTTTTTCTGCCGACGGCCTGTACCTGTACTCCTTCAAGGGAGACGCGGACTTGCTCGTCGTGGACCTGCAGCGCAACACTCGCAGGTCCGCTTTTTCCTCTTACCTTTGCTCTAGCGGTTGTGTTTAGGTTGTGGAGAACTCCCAACAAATGGCTTCAACGATTTTCTATCGAACGAGTCGCGGTCTTGAATCACGAGACGATCCTGATCACAACCGGCGGCTCCGAAATGCTGCACCTGATTCGCCTTCCGGACGACAGCGAAGTCTACGAGCGGACTCTCCTCCATTCGACCACCGATCGCCGGCCGAGTTTCGTCCTGACCGATGTCACTGGCGCCGAAGTGGCCGTGAAGCGCGTCGTCCTCCCTGGCTGGGGCCGCTTCGTCTTCTTTCGCCTGGACCTCGACGAGCTTCGGGCGACCGTCCAACACACGACCGACCATCCCGACCTCCGTCGGTTCGTGTCGCAAATGAGCGAGGACGGGACGCAACTGTACACGGTCGACTGCGGACGCCCAAAGGAGCTTCACGTGTACTCGCTGGACGCGCAGGAGTGGAGCAAAGAGGAGTTGGGCGGCGTCGATTTGAACGTACGTTTCGTTCTTCCCTTCGTTCAAAACTCTGCTCCAATTTTAGACGTTCTTCACGCCATGCACCGGGCCGAAAAGCCTGTTTGCAATGGAAAGTGTCGAAATCGACGGCCACCGTTCTTCCTTCCTTTCGCGCTGCAACTTCGAGGCCAAGAAGTGGGAAGCGATTCCGTTCTCCTTGTTGCCTCGCGGTCAACTCTTCCCGATCGTGAACTCCATGGACGGCAAAGAGGATGGGCTGATAGTTGTGGAGAAAGCGCGTTTGAACGAACGATTCAACAACGACTGCGGAAATTTTGTTTCTCGCATCAAGATCGAACGTTTGATGTTCCGGTAGGTCTCTTCTTCTTCTTCGCGCTCATTCACTTCTTCTGCTTTCAGCAATCCCGACTCGCTTCGGAATCTCGCCGTTACGGTCGCTCACAAGAGCCGCGAGCTGATTGACGGCGAGGGCGGCTTCCAGTACGAGATGAACAAGCCTCTCTAAAGTCTGTCCTGCCCAGCGCGTTCGCCGGAATGAAGCCCATCCCCGTTCGCCGTCTCCTGTGATTATCCCCATGTTCTCAAGTGTTCCCGAAATTCCTCATTCTTTTTCGCTTGCTTCTTGTTGCTATACCATTCGAGTGCTAAATTACTGTGCAATAAACTACGCCTAGTCGCTAGTTTTGTCCCTGAATTGCACCTCGACACGAGGGCCGTCCGCTTCGAATCGATCGGATTTCTGTCGAGTTGTGGAGCGATCGCTTGGTCGGCGGGGACGAGCAACCCACTTGCCGGTTGGGGTTTCGAGAATCAAAAAGAAACTCGCGTGATCGTCGCCTTCGATCTACGACCTTTGAGAGGGGCGGTTTTTTATTCGCTCCCTTGCCGATTGACGTTTGGCAACGCGTTAGACTCGCGAATTCTTCTTGTTTCAATTACAGCCGGCTCAACGAACGCATCCATTCGTTCATCTCTGCAATCGAGCCACCAGCTAATGATGGCTGAAGGAAACCCCGTTGAGAAGGACTCGCCGCTCCACACAACCCACTCGTGAAGAGGGAGTCCAGAGTGATCGTCAACTCGAGATCTTTTCGACCATTCGAGAAGTTCTCGGTCGTTTTGCGCGTCCTTCTCTTTGTGTGTGACGCCCCTCTTTCCGCTACCCATTCGAATCCGTTCGTTTCGCTCCCAACGCCACGCATCTTTCTAAGGGGTTTATTTCGATGGAAATCGAAGGCTTGAACAACCGTCTGACTACACAACGAACAGCGCAAAGAAACAACGGTGTCCTCGTCGAGTCGTTCCTTCCGGCGGTGGACTGGCAAAGCGGATGTCCGGCTCGTCACAGCGGATCCTGAAAGCACAGCAAGCTGAAGAGAAGGCGGAAAGAGAACTCACGAATCAACAGAAAAACAGAAGAACGAATCTTGTCGATCCGGTTCGGCATTAGGCGCAGTCGTTCCATCAGAAGAAGAAGCGAGCGGAAAGCAGGGAGGAGTGACGGGAGAGCAGTGAGGACCCACAAACTGCGGAGAATTCGGGCAGTCGGCTCGTCCACGTCCTCCAGTCGGTCCAGTGCTTGCGCGAAAGGCAGTGAACGAAAAGAGGATTGGTCCACCGACGGCTCGCACTTCTCCATCGATTCCGTTCGATGCAGCGGTTTGTTCGGCGTCCGACGGGGTGGCGGGTAATTGTACGGACAGAAGATGACTGCAATCGGGCGCTTGGAGGACGACGAAGAGCGGAAGGCACTTGCTCGCCTCCTTCGTGTCCTCTTCGGTTGAAGATGAATGACGGGACGAACAGAAGTTCCCCAGAAACGATGAGTGATGAGGGGATCACGAGTAAAAGAAACTCACTCAACGGCAACAGCAAGAGTGGATGTTCTTGAGGGTCTTCCTCAACGACCGTCGCACTCCCGCTTCCAATTCAAACGCCGTACGATTGCCCCAAATCGACGCTTGTTGACCGCGAGCTCCTCCAATCGCACGATCGGCTGTCTTTTCCCTGCAAGAACGAGTGGACAGACCAGCTGGAGCACTCACCCAACAGCCGCTTCTTCCCGACCATCCGATCGTCCGCCAGAAAACGAGCCGCTTGGACACTCGACCACTCGATCGTCGCAAGTGACTCCGCAATCCATTTCCACTGCAAACGACGGCCGGATGAGCGAGAGGAGGGACGGGGCACCCACCATCAAACAATCCGCTTCGTCCCCCGTTCGTCTTCGTTCTTGGAAGTCTTGCATTCCGCTGGTCACATAGGCTACAGAGAGGATGCCGCCCGCAGTCGACTGCAAAGAGGACAACGAGTGATTGAACAGAAGAAAGGTAGAAACACACGATCGCGATCGCTTGAGCTGAGCGGAAGTCCAATTCGGCGTCCCAAACCGAACGGAAGCGCTTCTTGTGACTGAACTGGAACAGAGAGCCCACGGACCACTTTGATGGGCGCCGCGAGAACACGCAGCTGCTTCTGCAGTGGACGGCTGAAAGGAGCGGGGCGCCTGAACGTCCTCGAATTGCCGGGCGACGGGGGGGACTCACCGTCCGGGCGGATGGGCGGCGGAGAATCCGGAGAGACGAACGGCCGGAGCAGCAGTCGGTAGTCGATAGAGGAGCAAAGGAAGCTTGAACGTCGAGGCGAACTTGACCCGCACACGAGCGGAACAACCGACCAGCGCGGCGGAGAGCGAGCGGAAGGAGAATGGGGCGGAGGAAAAGCGGACGGGAGGGCGCCGGAAAGCGAGAATGAGCGGCCCGCTGCCCCCGCCGCTCTTTTGTACCCGCCCCGTTCGCGTGTCCCGCAGCGGAGGACGTTGCGCAACGGTTTGAGTGGAAATTCGTCCGTCGATTAGCTCGACGAATCGTAGGCGGTCATGCAAGCGGTGTCCATAAACGACAGGAAAGAATGGCGTCCTTCTTCACTCGGATGGTGTTAGGAGCAGTCCGACGATCTGCACTTGGCCGCGCGGTCGCCGAAGAACTCCGCTGAGCGACTGGAAGGCCGCTTGAAAGGACGAGTGAGCGGACCGCCCGCCCTCTTCCACCCCTTCAAGCTGTACTGGACGTCCTGGTCCTCGTCGAGCATCGCATTCGGTGCATGGCCGGCGACGTAGCGGGAGGATGAAGGCGGAAACAACTCGCCGGCCTTCTCGCACAAAGCGGAACTCACTCGGCCGCTACTACAAGAGCCTGCGTAACGCTCGAAATGCACGTGAACGGGGGATGTTTGTTCGCGTGTTCGCCGAATTCCACCTTCCGTTGGTCGCACACACCTTTCAGCTAGGCGGTCGCAAGCCGTAGTTCTGCTCGCTTCCGTAAGCTCGCTGTTCGTTTGTACAAAAAAGGAAAGATCGAACGAACGTCGTAGAACTTTTTGGTTCATTTAGGCAAGCGTGCGAGTACGAACTCCATGGAGGCTCGAGAGAAAAAAGATGTGTCCTTTGTGCTTTTCGTTGTCTTCCTACTCTCTTGGACATAAACGGAGCGTCTTTCACGACTTCTTTCTTCAATCACTATGTTGACTTCCGCTTCCACACGGCGCGATCACTTGCAGCTCTCGACTCCGCGGAAAAAACACCTGCCCACTACTCCGTTCGCCCGCTTCGAACTCCCGTCTATGCCTGACGCAAACGCCCGCCCCTTCCGCCGCCCGTTCGGATCATCCCCTCGCCCGCACAAATCGCTAATGATCGATCGATTAACGGCGAGTGATGAATCGGGAGGGAGCAAGAGCAGAGAATTGCTTGCTTCCGCTCATTCGAACGAGTTCCCGGGAGTTCCCACGAGTTTCGGGCGAGAGTGAAAGCGGGCGGGTGTCCACTCCGTTCGGCGGCTGTTGTCCGCTCGCTTCCTCCCGATCGATCGACTGGCTGGCGGGAAGAAAGGCGGGTGTTTGCGGCCGTTTGTTCGCAAACACGGCGGACAACGCTGAGTGGACGGCCGGTCGGGCGGGCGGGCGGGCGGACCGGCGAGCGGGCTGGAAATAACCGTCGGGCGTTGATCCCCTCGATTCCCTCGATCCACGTGATCCGTTTGGTTCGAGAGATCCACTTGCACGTGTTCCTTGTCCTTCTTTCTGTCCCGTTTATTGATCTGTTCGCAGTTTTAAGCATTCCAAAAGTTTATTCCACTTTCCGTTGCAAGGAACAATGGAAGGAAGCTTCAAGGAGAGAGAAAGATCGAGGTGGAAGAGCCAAAGGATCGAGAGATTGGTTGCCGGGGTTGCGACTGGTAGACGCTTTGGCGTCTTCTACTGCGCATTTTGTTCGCGGTTGTCATCTGATGACTTTCTTCCGTTCTTTCCTGTTCGCTTTAGTCACCTACTTCCTTCTGGTTTGCCCGCTGGTCGAACGAATGCGAGTCGAAAAGTGCGTAAACCGCATTCACTCCTTTGCGCATTGATCCCAAGACTTCGATGCAGAAGCGGTGACTACCGCTCGAAATGCGTGAACCGCGTGTTCCCTTTGCTCGACCGCCCGCCGCTTGTTTGCCGCCGCCTACTTTTCGCGTGGTCTGTTGCAAACGGCGAACGGAAGCGGCCGAACGGGAAAGTCGGCTGTTTGCTCGACGCCCCGCTCGCTCCGAACTCGCGACTTCGACCGCCGCCCGCCGGTCGTTCGTTCGGGCGACAAACGCGGGAGCACGCGGGGCCGCTCGTCCGACCGTACCTCGTGCTCTGTTTGCCCACCGGCCGACTACACGCGTGTTCCGTCTGTCGGGCACGATCGGGGCAGAACGAGCGGCAGATTGAGGGCGGGTGGGCGTTTATTGTCTGGGATCATTCACGAGCTGTTTTTGTCGGTGGGATCAAGAGAGCAAAGCTTCTGTTTGACTTAAATTAGGAGATCGTTTCAATGATCGAGTTGAGTTTGTAGTGAGTGCGTTCAGCAGATCAAACGAGACGTATCTGATTTATATGGCAGACCGCCCGACGGCTCAAATGATTGGTCTGTTGTGAGTTGTATAGCAGGCAGTTGCGTAGCTCGTTGGCCATCACAAGAACACAAACAACGAGCTATTCCTTTTCCGAACTGCCAGAACCAACACCATCGTTTGTCTTGTTCTGCAGTTGCTCTCATTCTCACATTCTACCGTCATCCATTCTCCGAATCGCTTTCTTTTCAATCTCGACCCACTCACTCCTTTCAACCCACCAAACGAACGACGAAGGGAACACGCGCGATCGAGCGAGCGAGCAGGCGGGAGTTCAAGTGGTCAGAGCGAACGCCCGCCTGCTCGTCGCCCGCCCGCCCGCCGGTCGGTCGGCAAACAAACCGGCGAGTTCGGGAGCAGAAAGCGGCGCGATTTGGACGGCGGGCGTTCCGTGCGGGGCGCGTTTTAAAGCCGCTCGTTTGTGTTCACTCGCCATCGTTCAGCGAGGATGCAGTCGAAGGTCGTCCGCGACCACGCCGCCTTCTGGTGAGTTCCCCTCTTCGATGCTGCTGCTGACCGCCGGCTGCAGGCTGTTCGGGATGGCAAACTCGTTCGCGTTCATCGTGATGCTCGCCGCCGCCAACGACTTCATGCGGCGGCCGTCCAACGGTGGAGCGGCGAACTCGACCGCCGCGAGCTGCGAGGTCCGTCCGCTTCGTTCCGCTCCGCTCAATCCTCCGCCCGCTTGCAGACCGCCTCGCCCGCCGCCCAGTGCGCCGAGCAGCCGCTGGGCGCCGTCGTGTTGGCGAACGTGCTGCCCGCCGCCGCCGTCAAGCTGCTCATCCCGTTCGCGCTCCACCGGCTGCCGTTCGCCGCGCTGCTCGTGGGCGTGTGCGGGGCGCAGGCGGCCTCCTACCTGCTGGTCGCCTTCTCCGCGAGCATTCCGTGGGCGTTGGCGGGCGTGGGCTTTGCGGCGCTGAGTTCGGGCCTCGGCGACGTGTGCTTCCTCGCGCTGGGTGCCCACTACAAGAGGCAAGCAGTCCGCCGAAGAATCCACTCGACTACGGCGCCCCGCTCGCTTGCAGCTCCGTCATCTCCGCCTGGTCGTCGGGCACCGGCGCCTCGGGCCTGTTGGGCTCGCTGGCGTACGCCGCACTCACCGAGCCCCGACTGGGCGGCCTCACGCCCCAGCGGGCGCTCCAGTCGATGCTCGTCGTGCCCGCCCTGCTCTTCTGCACGTGCGTTCCGCTCGATCGGAGATTGAATGCGACTCCTCTGCTGCAGGTACTTCGGACTGCTCACGGCCGCCCCCACCGTCTACGCGCCCTCTTGGCGGCGGCCGCGCACGTGGCTCGTGCCCCGCGTGGAGCGCGAGAAGGCGGCGCTTCCGCCGAGCTCGTCCGCCGCGCGGATCGTCGCCGACGACGCCGCCGAGCAGCCGGGCGGCAAGTGGGCGCCCGTCGAGCTGACGGCCGCCGGACGACTGCGTGCGATCGTCGTGAGTGCGCCCTCCCGCTTCCTTCAACTCCCTTGCAGCCGCTGCTCCCGTACGTCCTCCCGCTGACCGCCGTCTACCTGCTCGACTACAGCGTGCAGCAGGGAATGGTGAGCGCTCTCTCTCGAATTCAACCACTGCAATCATCGGTTGGAGGCCACGTTCCTCGTGTTCGACTGCCGGCGGGGCTTCGGGCTGTTGCCGGCGGCGGCTTACCGCTGGATCCAAGCCGCCTACTGCTGCGGGGCGTTCGTGGCGCGCTCGGGCGCCCACCTGCTCCGCCTGCCCGCCGTCTTCCTCGCGCTCTTCCCGCTCTACGAGCTCCTGAATGCGGGCTTCTTCTTCGCCGAGGCCACCCACCACTTCCTGCCGCACATCGGCGTCGTCTTCGCGCTCGTGTTCGTCGAGGGTGCCGTCGGCGGCGCCTCCTACGCCAACACCTACTTCCGCATCCACACCGAGGTGCGCGCGGGGGGCTGTTGTGGGGCGGTTGGGACGGGGGAGTGGGTTGGGTGGCCGAGTGTGAAAGAGAGAAGTGTGGAACTCGACGTGCAGTTGCCGCTTTCGAGAGCAAGGATCGAGGGGCAAATTCGAGCCCCACCACAAGCAGTCCCCTTACTCGATCCAAAAGAACCTCCCGCTCGCCCACAGCTTCCAACCTTCGCTCCGCACACACTCGTCGTTGCAGGTACCACCAGAACGGCGCGAGTTCAGCCTCGCGATCGCCACGCTGTCGGACGTCGTCGGGATTGCGCTCGCCGGCGTCGCCACGCTGCCGCTCCAGACGGCCGTTTGCCGCTCTCTTGCTCAAGTCGCTTAACAAGTGGTCGCTTAACGGTCGAATAAACACGGGTACTCTCTACTGCGGCGATGATTCGGCTTGCTGGACGGGCAGTGAGCAGAAGAAAAGGATGCTTCTTTAAAGAGGCTTCCCCCATGGACGGGCAGACCGCGAAGAAGCGATAGGTCATTGTCCGGCTGTCTATTAGCTTGGAAAGACGATCGCCTTCATGGTTGAAACGGGCGCGGCTGCTCATCAGACGCATAGACTCAAGCGGATTGTATTCGGGGAACGGAACACGAAGAAAGGGACAGAGGAGTGAGTACACGAATGAGTGGGCAAAACTTGGGGCGAGATCAGAAGAAGACGGTCGCCGCGAACAGTCCAACGGCCGTCAGCATCTCCGGGGTCTTCCAATGGGCGGCGGACTGCTGTGGGGCGGACTGCTGGGCGAGCGGCTTGGCGGTCGTCGGCGGAGCCCGAGTGCTCGTCGTGAGGCTCTTCGTCGGAGCCGAAGGATCAATGACCGGAGCCGCGGTGGTGGTCGTGAAGCGGTCGGTGCAGACGTCCTGCGTGCAGGAGCACATGGCTTCGCCGGGAGTGCAGTAATTTCCGCTGAAATCTTGAAACGTTATGCGAGACAGAAGAAGCACTCACTGATCTCCCGAACATCCGAACAAATAGCGTCCTTTGTCGAACCAGCAGGATCCGCAGCCGTCCACCCTCTGCCATTCCACCCACTTGAACGCGAGGCGGTTGATGTGGCAACTGTTGGCGGAAACGACGTGGAGCGAGGCGGCGAGCAGGACGACGCCAACGATCGCGGCGGAGGTCAGACGGACCATCGTATCGGGGGAAACGAGCGGAGAACGGGGGAACGGAGTGGAGAGCGACGGGAAGAGAGACGACTGCGCGGAAGAAACAAATGCTCCAACTCGTCTTCCAATCCGTCTTCTCTTGCAAATTCGTTGCGTTTCGCTTGTTCGATCGTCGTCCTCCGCTCCGAGCAGCCGACTGCCCGCCTGGCAACTCACTCGGCGAACAGTGGAAAGCGAACAGTCCACCGATCACACAAATCCAAGCGAAAGAAATTGCCGGTTGGAGACCACACGCAGCGGCAAGTCACGGCATCAGAATGTTTGTCATTCTGAGCGCCGCGTGTGGTCTCGTGCGGAGAACTTTGAGGCGGCCGGAAAATTCGGACGGTAACATTCAAGAAAGGCAGAGCACCTTGATTTGTTCACCGAAAAGAGGAGAATGTAACGGAATCACTTTTGAATCCACTCGGCGATCTCTTCGAATTTTTATCTGCTCGTCGGCGGGCCACACACAGCGCTCCGTCTCGACGAGGCTCGAGCGGATGCAGGCGAGCGATGCGGGTGGCCCGAAAAAGCAGCGACGAAGCCGGAACGGACGGTTGGGACGAGCGGTTTGTTTGTCGATTGGAATGCGAAGTACGAACGCAGTGTTGGGGTCACCAGCGGCTGTTCGACCTTGAAGACCGCTCGTTGAGTTTTTTTCGTTTTGAGCCGCTGGATCGCCGCAATTTTTAACTTGCTAAAGAACTTGGCAGTTTGCTTCGAGTGCGTGCAAGAGGGCTCCGGCCTTGTCTTTAGACTTTGCTCATTTGCGAACGTGGCGGTTAGAGCAGGAGGGACCAATCGATGCAACGAGGAGGTCAACGCGCGTTCACCTCGCTCTCGTCCACTTTTCCCCACCGCACGCAACCTGAGAAACGGACAGCGCGTCTTTCTGTCGATTTGCTCTCATTAAAGCGGCAGAAATCGCCTTCCTATCACCATTCTCTGCTCGACCGCTGCCCGAACCTGCTCAGTCAGTCGACGCGAAGATGGCCAACAGAGCGACGATTATTGCGTCTACTCGCCTGGTTTTGTGTTTTGACCCCAACAATGAGGAGCAGTTGGAAGCCCACCGGGCGTTGAATTACGCGTCGAAAACCGTCTGGAACATGCTGAGACAGATCGACGCGCCCAACCAAACGTGGGAGATCGCACTGGACGAATCGGCCGATCTCGCCGTCCTGCAGCTTCTCAACCGCTTTCTGCGCTACGTGGACGAGAACCTGCACGACGAATTGCGCGACCATGGAAAAGAAGCGTCTTTCTGGCCGAGCAAATTGGTTCGTCTTCCCGGCATTAATTTTCACTGAATCGTTCAGGAGCAAGCGTCTGTCTGCACCGCCTTACTGCAGTTGGGCGAGGGCGTCGAACGGAACACAATCGTGAAGGCGATCCTTTTCGCCGAGTATCTCCCGATCCACTCGTTCGCCGCTTTCTGCCAGCTGTTGTTAAAGAACTAGAGTGTGTTCCGGGTTGGTCGGTTTGCTATATGGTTAATGCAGCTATTAGACGCTCATGGTTAAAGACAGTTCAAGAACGGAAGTCAGAGAGTCGTTCCCGGCGGTCTCTTATGTGCCGTGTTGCATGTGAAAGTGGTGAAATAAAGCCGGAAAGATTGTCGACGACGTCTAGCATCGACGGAAGGAGGGAGGAAGACGTAGAGGAAGCTAATGAAAGAATCTGCGAACTAATTACAAAAATTGCGCGTCCGATTCCGCCGCCGTCGCGCCGGTCGGCGTCTTCCGCACGTCGGATCCGCGCGCAATGAATCCTGTTTTTCGTCACACGTTCGTCCGCTCGCCCTCCTCGAGCAATCGGCAGCGTCCTCGTGGCGCCCGGCGGCGGACGCAATTTTTCCTCCGTATTTTTTGCGATTAGCTCGCCGCCCCGCCCGTAGGTCGTCGTCGTCTTCGAGCGCCGCGCGGAAAACCGCGGCGTCGTGTACAAAAGGCGGACGGCGGAGGATTTGCGCCGATCGCCCTCGTCGACGCCCACGACGATCCTCTTTTGTTTTTCGGCCGGCGCCTGCGGGCTCCGCGCGGACGGCGGGCGGGCGGGGCAGATTGCGAGCGCATTCGGCGGCCGTTTTCCGCACAAAAATCGGCGACGACGTCGTCGATCCGGAGACGTCGGCGGCGGAGTCATTCGTCAGCTTTTTGTTTTCTGTCCGCGGAGGGCGCAAAGCTGCGTGTCGTGTCTATTTGTTTTCTTGCCTTGCTGGGCCACGCGCTTCGTCCACGCTTTGATTTCACGCAGTTGCAGCGCGCGGAAGATGTGGTCGGAAACGGACAAAAAATCGCTCCGGCCGGTCGCCTTCGCCGCCGTCGTGTTCAGCACGGTGGCGATCACGGCGTGCCTGATCACGTTCCCGCTCGTGTTCCAGTACGTGCAGACACTCCAGGCGACCATCCAGGTGAGCCCTTTACCGATCCAGCGCTCACTCCTCTCTTGAAGGGCGAGGTGGAGTTCTGCCGCTCCCGCTCGCGCGACATGTGAGTCACCACTAGAACCTTCCAATCAACCTTTCGATTGGTAGGTGGAACGAAATGATGACGGTTGACTTTGACGACTCCGCGGATCCGACGTTCGGCTTCTTCCGCCGCATCACGCGTGCCGCCGACGACATGTGCTGCACGTGTCAACAGGGGCCGCCAGATGAGTTCTCCACTGAATTTCGGCGGCTAATCGCTTGCTTTCACGACCGGACGGGCCGGCAGGACCGCCGGGCAAGGACGGGCTGGACGGCAGTCCGGGTGAGTGACCTCCGAATCGATCGATCGAATGAATGAGCGGTTTAAAGGATCGCCGGGCAGTCCGGGCCCCGACGCGGAGCTGCACGACAAGATCCTCCCCGTCCCGCCGCAATGGTCGGTTCTTCTGCTCTTTAATGTTTAGCCGCTTGTTTGCAGTCCCTGCCAAGCACCGACCGGAGCTCCAGGTATGTGGGCGGGAAGAAGAGTGGGATGCAGAGAGAAAGACGAGGAGGCGTGTTGGAAAGCTCTTGGTTGTGCTGTACAACAACCTTTGACAAGAAGGAGACGTGGGATGCGATTCTAACGAATCAAATTGAGTCTACAGCCAAGCAGGAGCAAAGCTGACCTCTGACAAGCAGTTGTTTGATCAAAAAGCAGGACAGCTGTCAACAGCAGCAAAATACAATTGCCTAGCAATATTTCAACTAATATTCATTAATTAACGACGCGTTAAGGCCCACCGGGATTGCCTGGATCGGACGGGCTGCCGGGTAGCCCTGGGAAGAGTGAGCGGCGTGCAGAAGACAAAAGAAATTACTTGTTGCCTTTCAGACGGGCCCGATGGACTCGATGGAGCCCCCGGACCGCCGGGTAAGTTCAAGAAGCTTTTGTGGACTGCGGGAATGCTATATGCATCTATCACAAGCGATATCACTCGAACAAACACTTATGACGACGTCTTTAGGTCCCCAAGGGCCGAACGGGCCGCCAGGCGAGTCCACTCGCTCCCCACTTCTTTTCCTACAACTCGTGGTTTGCAGGACAGAACGGGCAACGTGGGCCACCGGGCGAGCCGGGTGTCTTGATTCCGGGCCCGCCGCAGCCACCGGGGCCGCCGGGACAGCAAGGTGCGAGCTTTTGCTTGTGAACGGGGACGTAACAAAGTGCTTGCAGGACGCCAGGGATCGACGGGGCCGCCGGGTCGCCCAGGCGAGTACTTTCGAAGCTTTGAAGTGAATGGAAGGTTGCCTAATTGGCGGCCCCTTTCGTTTGCCTTCCATCATTTCTCACGTTCTCTCACCGACTCTAATCCGCCTTGTTTGAAGGGCCGCCTGGGAAGGACGGACTCGCGGGCGCGACGGGAGCCCCGGGCGAACGAGGGCAATCAGGGGCGCCGGGTATGTTCATTGAATGAGTTGGAAGTGATTTATCTTCATCCTTTAGGTCCCAATGGACCAACTGGTGAGTTCTTTGGGTGTTTGAACGAAACAAAGGGCAGAGAACTGTTGAGTATTGCGTAGAAACTCAAGAATCACTTAATCACTACTTAACTAACGCTTCTTTCTTGTGATTAGGTCCGACTGGCCGCCCGGGCGTTCCAGGTGTGTTCTCTCCTTCAGAACGATCAATAAAAGCTCGTTTGGCTTTCAGGTGCTCCCGGCTCTTGCGATCACTGCCCTCCCGTAAACAGCTTCTTCATTCGACCATTCAATCCTTGTTTCTTCTTCAGGCACGTCTGGCTCCTGGCTACTAATCCACGAGGAAGCTGGAGAGTGGATCCAAGCAGAACCAAAGAGTTCTCGATGTTGTCTGTACATGCGTGCGGAAATAAACTCATTGGCATCAGCTGGAGCATTTGCTGTGATCAGAGGTCGTTGAATTAACTCAGAACGAACTCTCTTGTTGTATTGGAGGCTGCGAACGTCTCCTGAACGTCCCCGCCTCGTTCATCTCGTTTCCGCCAAGCGGATCGATGAGCGGGACACTTCGCCCGCACAGGCAGCAACAAGCCAGAATTGCCGGCGTTTCACAACCTTGGCGTCTTCGATTGGCCGTCGAGCTTGATAAAAGTTCGATTTCACCCGGGGATAATGACGAGAATCGATCGAAAGAATTCTTCTCCACATTGTTCACCTTGAGGGCGGTAAAAACCAGCGAATTTTCTTGACCTTGTGTTCAATTTCTCCCAAATTCTTCGCATTTGTTTCGTGTCCCCGTATTCCTTTATTTTGCTCCACTTTCCCACGTTCTATCCGTCCATTCCCTTTCAGGCGGCCATGTTCCGGAAGCCGAAGACGCGGAATCTCCGGCAGCGGCAGAAGGACGACGAAGCGGACGGTAAATCGGCGGAGATCGCCGCCGCTCCGTCGGAATCCGCCGAGTCGGTCGTCCAGCCGCCGCCGCCCAAAAGCACGCCGTTGTTGAGTTTCGACGAGCCCGAAGGTTCGTCTAGCTTTCGAATCAATTCGGACGTGCTTTCGCTTCGATTTCAGCGGACACGAATTTCGTGCGGCGGAAGAGTCGAGCCAGCGAGCAGGCCGAGCGGCTGCAGCGGCACCTGAAGAAGCGGGAGCGGAACCGCGCGCCCGAGCCGCCGCCCGACGAGGACGCGAAGCCGAAGGCGGAGGACGTGATCACGCTCGAGGAGGACGACGAGACGAACGGCACCGTCGGACGACCACGAAAACCCGTGAATTTGGAGATCCTCGACGAGGAGATCGTCGTTCGACGGGTTCGTTCCCTCTTCCATTGATTCATTGTATTGCCTCGTTGATTGCAGAGAAAATCGATGTCTATCGGCGACGACGAGCCGATCGTGATCGACGAGGAGGAGACTCGTGTGCACGCAACAACGATCGAGATTTCCGACGCCAAAACGGTCTACGAGGCGCGCAAAATGCGCGAGCAAATGCGGGCGACCGGTGCGGGCGTTCGGCCGGCGATCCCCCTGGCGGAGAACACTGCGAGCGTCGAAGATCGACACGCCCAACGGTCGCGGCTGGTGCGCGAGGACGAGAACGATTTGAGCGACGAGGAGAATCCCAAGTAATCTCTTTTAATTTCTTTCTTCTATTGCATCGATTGACTTCAGCTTCATTACGTCGAAAGACCTCCTCTACAACGAAGAACTGCGACGACGCGACGAGCAGCTGGAGGCGCTGCACGTGGAGCAGGGCGACAGCGACGACGAGGCGGCCGCCGGCTCGGGCGACGACGACTGGGAAGCGGAGCAAATTCGGCGCGCGGTGAGCAGGCGGAAGGTACGTCCAATTCTCCACTACATCCACCTTTCTTTCGCTCGTTTGAGGTCGCCGAATTGAAGGACGAGCGGCAGACGCACATCCGCTCTTTCTACACGCAGGAGACGATCGCCCCCATCGACGGCGACCGCATCGTGGACGAGAGCATGGACATCGAGGTCGTCCCACAAGCCAACCAGGCCTCCGCCTTCATCGACGCCAACGGTCGGCTGAAGCGCGCCCAAAAGTACGACTCGATGGCCGAACTCGTGGAGAAGCTGCGAATCGGGTTTGTTCCATTGGATTCCGTCCATCTATTGATTTCTTTCGTGCAGGATCTCCAATCGGCACGAGTCCATCCGCACGAAGGAGCACCAAATCGAGCAGCACACGCAGTACATTGCGGACAATCGCGAATCGATTGCGAAGATGACCGAAGCGAACGCGCGACTCGAACGCAACTTCCAGCTCTTCCAAGAGATCCGCTTCTTCGTCTCGAACGTTCTCAACTGCCTGAACGAGAAGGTGCGTTCTCTCCGCTCATTCCTCTTCGTTCATCCCCCTTGTAGGTGCCGGAGATCAACGAAATCGAGACGGCGATGTTCGAGTTGTGGCGAACGCGAGCCGACGACTTGGCGCGAAGACGAGCGGAGTTTCGGTTCGTTTCTTTCATTGATGGTGGCTTGCATTGTCGCTCTCTTGTTTGTACAATTAATCTTTCGAATCGGACCAATTTAAAGCTTGGAATTAACCTTCGATTCTTTCCCACCTCCAACCGCTCTCCATTCATTCCTCTTCCGCTTCTAGGACACCCCGCCGCTTCGGTCACGGGCACCGCGCGCAAGGCGGGTGGGACGACGCGGCCGAAGAGTCCGTCCTGCCGCAGACCTTCGGCGATTCCACCGGTTCGTTCGCTTCCGCCGTCCATTCGTTGATTTTCCCCGATTTGCAGCGAAGATCCTCGAGCGAGCCGCGACGATCTTCGAGGACACCGCGAACGAGTACTGCGACGTCGGGCTGATCGTGCGGCGGTTCGTCGACTGGCAGCAAACGGACCCGCAGTCCTTCGCGGACGCCTTCATCGCCGAGTGCCTGCCCAAGATCCTCGGCCCGTTCGTCCGCATCGACCTGCTCGACTGGAATCCCCTGCTCCCAAAGAAAGGGGAGCTCTCCTCGATGCTCTGGTATCAGGAGATCCTTCGGCTCGGCTTCAACAACGAGGGCATCGACCCCAACGATCCGTTCGTCGTGAATTTGATCCCCGACTGTGTGGAGAAGATCGTCCTTCCGAAGCTGACGAGTGAGTCCTCTGTTCAAGCAATCAATCAATCGAATGTCGTTGCAGAACTCGTCGCGGAGCAATGGGATCCCCACTCGAGTGCGCAAACCGAACGCCTGCGCGCCCAAATCGACCGCTTCGTGCGGACGTTCGTGACCGTCGGCCCCAAATCGCGCCTCTTCGCCAAACTGCTCAACGCGATCCGCACGCGCGCGCAGGAGGCCCTCCAAGGCGAACGGGAGATCCCCGAGCATCTCCGCTCGATCGTCGCGGAAATCAACCGGCCGCAGCCGCCGCCAAGGTGAGTCGAATCGATCGATCGCCTTTGATTCGTGTGTTTGCAGCGACCCCAACGACATGGCGGCCCTGATGGCGCAGGCCAAGTCGATCATGAAGTGAACCGTCGTCTACTCACTTTTGGTGTTTGATTTGTGGCATTCGAAGGAAATAAACGAGTTCATATCTACGGAATTCTTCGTTCTTCAGCGTGGCGAATGCCTCGAGTTTATTTAGACGAATTAACACGATCTGGAGGGCAGTCTGGCCGCTGGAATGAACGCGAGAATTGAAGCAGTGGGAATTTGCGGAATCTTGCGAAAAAGTCAGCGTAAGCCTCAGTTCTCGCCTTCCACCTCGTCCGCCTCCGCGTAGTCGTCCTGCTCGTCCACGGTGGCGTCCTGCAAGAAGGAAACGAGGGGATTGGAAGGAAGAAGTCGAATGAAGTGCTCACTTGATACTGTTGGTATCTGCAACGAATTGAGTTGAGTGGTGAAACTCATTAGAGGGGACGTACTCGCTGATCAGGTCGTTCATGTTACTCTCGGCCTCGGTGAACTCCATCTCGTCCATGCCCTCGCCCGTGTACCAGTGGAGGAAGGCCTTGCGGCGGAACATCGCGTTGAACTGCTCGCTGATGCGCTTGAAGAGCTCCTGGATGGCGGTGGAGTTGCCGATGAACGTGGCGGACATCTTGAGGCCGCGCGGCGGGATGTCGCAAACAGCGGTCTTCACGTTGCTGAAAGAAAGGTGGAAAGGATGATGGGAGAGTAGTGGCGCTCACTTGGGGACCCATTCTGAAAGCGGGCGGTCGTTACTCAACTCCTTCGGTTTCAAGCGAACTCACCCACGAAGTACGACGAGTTCTTCACTTGGACGTTCGTCATCTGAAAACGGAGGAAGTTGAGAAAAGGATTGCCCAAAAGGACGTACCTGCTCGTCCACTTCGCGCATGGACATGCGGCCGCGGAAGATGGCGGCAACCGTCAGGTAGCGGCCGTGTCGCGGGTCGCACGCTGCAAACGAGAGCGGCGATCATCGGAACAAGAGAACTGGGCGTTGTGGGGCAAGAGGAGAGTGGTGGGTAAGCTCAACAGCTTGCCCAACCCCTGGGCGCTCGCTAGGAATTTCGAAACAGCCCGCTTTTGAATCGAACACACGACCGTTTGCTTTGGAGTACTCGTCAAACGCCATTCAACGGCCCAACTCTGCAGCAATGTCGTCTAATATAACGTACCGGCCATCATGTTCCTGAAACGAAAGTGAGTGATCAACAATCATTTGTTCCGTGAACTCACTTGGCGTCGAACATTTGCTGCGTCAACTCGGCGACCTAAACCCCGCATTTCATTCGATCAACCCTTTTTGGCCTGCTCACAGTGGCCGCGCGGTAGGAGGCGACATTCTTGGCGGAGAGCGGCGAGAAGCCGGGCATGAAGAAGTGGAGGCGCGGGAAGGGCACCATGTTCACCGCCAGCTTCCGCAAGTCGGCGTTCAGCTGGCCGGGAAAGCGCAGGCACGTCGTGACGCCGGACATCGTCATCGAAACTGCATCACAAAATGAAGCGATGAACTTCTCTTTTGAGCTCACCCAAGTGATTCAGGTCGCCGTAGTTGGGATTAGGCAGCTTCAGCGTGCGGAAGCAGATGTCATAGAGCGCCTCGTTGTCTGAAAGCGGAGGCATTCAAGTCTGTCGCGCCATTCCAAACGATTGAAAGTGGAACGCAAGAAACGGGACGGCCAAAGAGTAGACTGCTCCTGGGAAAGGTTCCAAGCGAATTCGAGTCAAAGATTGATCGGCTCAACGCTCTTCGACCGCCTCGCTTCTCGTTTCACATTCGAGAACTCCAGAAGGCAACATAGAAAAGATACTCAGCTATGCAGAATGTTTCGTCAGTGTTCTCAACGAGCTGATGCACCGAGAGCGTCGCATTGTACCTGCAAGATCAAAGGAAGTGATAGAATGATCCACGAGATACTCACGGCTCGACGACGGTGTCCGAGACTTTTGGCGACGGGACCACCTGCAAACACACGCTTTTATTCGGTTTTGTTCAAAGAGGAACTCACGGAGAAGGACGACATGATGCGGTCCGGGTATCTGCAGGGATTGGTCGGTTAGAAGCAAGCAAACAATTTAACGAACTCCTCGCGGATCTTCGAGATCAACAGCGTGCCCATGCCGCTGCCCGTACCGCCGCCCAGCGAGTGGGTGAGCTGGAAGCCCTGCAGACACTCGCAGCCCTCGGCTTCCTTGCGCACGACGTCCAGCACGTTGTCGACGAGCTCGGCGCCTTCGGTGTAGTGGCCCTTGAACGAGAGGATGATCACGATTGCTCTTGAAGCTCCCACCTTCGCCCAGTTGTTGCCCGCTCCCGACTGGCCGAAGACGAAGTTGTCCGGACGGAAGATCTCGCCATACTCGCTGGAGCGAATCGAGTCCATCGTTCCCTGCAAACAGTAGTGATCGAAAAGATCGAAGGATGGACGAACGGGCTCCAAGTCGACGAGGATGGCGCGCGGCACGTACTTGGCGTGCTGGGCCTCGTTGTAGTAGACGTTGATTCGTTCCAGCTGCAGGTCGTTCTCGCCCTCGTACGAGCCATCCGGCGCGATTCCGTGCTCGTCAGAGATCACCTGCCAGAACTCTGAACGGGGGGAGGGGAGGAGGGGACGATGGAGAACTCACTGGCTCCGATTTGGTTTCCGCACTGCCCGGTCTGCAGGTGGACGATTTCGCGCATCGTGGACGTTGGAGAAGCGGCAGTGAAAGTATGGAAGTTGGCTAAAATAAGCGGAATGAACGGGGATGAATGTGAGTTGTTGGACGTGTACACGACTCGAAAAGAACGACACGAACATTACTGATTGATCAATCCACTTCGTTTCAACAACTCTTCCACGTTCGGTCAAGTTGAAAGAGAAAGGCGCCCATCAATCTTCTTCTTCCTCTGGCCCACACTCCAGCCCGGCGGAATGCTCTCGAAATTCGTTGGACGCGATCAACCGGACGAAGAAAAGCGACCTCCGCGCTCCGCCGTTCCGTTCGCGTTAATTCGAAAAGAAAACACCGCCAGCGGGCCGATCAAAAGCGAACGTGCGCGAGCGGCGGGATGAGCAGGCGGACAAAAAGAAGTGACTTCCACCCACTTGCTCACTCACCTACACGCTCACCCACTCGCTCACTCGCTCTTCCTTTAGATTCGGAAATCGCCACTCGCACAGACGAAAGAAACTTCCAGCTCCTTCCGTTTTCCCGCGGGAACGAGTGGACCGAAAGAAGTGTGAGTAGAGGCGCCACCAATGGAAACAATCGAATTGAAACGGAAGGACGGACGGGCGAGTGGGAGAAGGAGAACGTCGCACGCGCGTTCTCGCTCGAAATCGCCGCCGCCGGTCGCTCGTCCGCCGTTGGGGTCGAGAGGTCGGCGGAGTGTTGACGGGCGAACGGCGACGAGTGGAAGACGCGGAGATCGACGAGCAGGGCGGCGATGAGTGGGAGCAAGTGGACGGACCGGCGAAACGAGGGGGCGAATTAAACGGACGAACGGACGGTCCACCACTCAACGAAGACAAGCGACCTTGTCCGCTGTACGCCGCGTCGTGTCCATGTCGGCGCCGTAATCTCGCGAGCGGATCAGCGAAAGGCGAGGCCGAAGAAGCGAGCGGGGCGACGCGGAAGCAAGAGCGTGGCACTTTTTACCCAACGGTCGCTCTCGTCAACACCCAACCGTTTCGATTCGAATCGAGATTATCGAGATGGACGTGAACATTCGGCGAAATTCGAGGAGAATTCGAGGAGAATTCATGAGTTAGACAACGGAAGACTGTGTGAACTCCAGTACCAAAAAAGATGCACAACAGCGCCCCATAAATTCGTGCTCGCATCGAATGCATTTCGAATTCCCCGCTTTCAACGCATGAAATGCATCTCCGGGCCGTTCGTTACCGAAACAAACTTCTTGGAGCGCATGAGGAAATGCATTGAGTTGTGCATTCGCAAGCGGGCGCTTCCCCGCACTCCGCCGGGCCGTCGACTGCAAAGCGCAGCGACGAGCGGAAGTTCGGCGGTCGATTGAGCGAAACCCAACACCCAAATGCGGATCGTACATGGCCGCCTGGGTAATCGGAGCCTCATTTGTTGCGAGCCGGCCGGAGAATAAAAGGCGGAAACAAGCGGGCAAGCTGACAGGTGGGCATCGAGTGAGTCGAGTGAGTGAGTAGCGGCTAGATGGTCGAATTCGACTCGATGGTTTCCGCTCGTGCATTTCCGACAACGTCGAAGCGCAGCAGTCGGTAAGTGGCTGAGGGAGTGGGGTTAAAAAAGGATGAGAACGATACTCTTTGTTAGTTAGCTCAAAATGCCTGTGATTCCGACCAGAACGAAATAGTGATGATCAGAAAATGACCGCTGCTTCTTCTGCCCACTCGTTTGCGACTCCTCCCCCGCATCATCGAAAGCAGCAGGAAGCAGATGGACCAAACCAAAAAAAGCCCTGCGGAAATTGGAGGATCCCCACTGTTCGCCCGCCCGTCTTCTTTTGGCCCCATTGGACGCGCATTTGCAAGGCGATGCGGCGGGCGTGCGGTTCGGAACCGTCTTGGTCGCAAACGAGCCGACCAAAAGCCAATAAAATGGGAAGACGCGCTGATGAACGCTCGCTGGACACCCAAGGAGCAGCGAATGGCACGAGATGACCACTGGTTTGAACGAGTGGTCGAAATTCGATTGCGGGATTGAATTTCAGAGTCATTTTGGGATCAAAAGTTGCAGGGTTCGTTGCAAAACTTCAAGGAATTGCTGCAGACCGTTCATGAATGCAAAGAAGTCGCAGAGGAGCACGGCAGAGCACGAAGAACCTCCGCATTTCCGCCGGTCGGAAGGCCGACTGCGTGGTCGTGATCGCGAGCGAAGCAGAAATTTGAGCCCTCGCCCTCGCTTCCCCCTCGTTCGTCAACTAAGAAGAGAGGAGGCGGATACTCGTTCATGTCGTCGACAAACAGCAATGAATTCGTGCGGTATAAATCGAGCTATAAAAGGGAGAACGATTGTTGTTGTTTGTGCGGGGATCCCGCTTGCGTTCGGCGCCAAGTGCCCGCCACCCTGCCGGTCGCCTCGGTCCGGCGATTCCCGCCGCGAACTCTCCACTGCGGCGTTCGAATCGCCGCCGCCTGCGCGTCTCGCCGGCTTTTCGCTCGCCGCTCGCCGGACGCCGCCGCTCGTTGGAATTGCGCGTCTTCGTTTATTTCGGCGATTCCGGGCGATTTCGAGCCGAATTGAGGGATTCTTTTGGCTAAAATTGTGTTGAATGATTTCGAGGAATTGTCAGCTACCGTTTGCCCCGAAATTAGAGTAATTTCGAGGATGATTGACCTAAAAAACAATAATTCTCAATTTTCCTCGAAAGTAGCGCAAAATAAGCCTTACGCTTTGTTTATTTCGCTCCTTTCTGCTCCAATTTCAAGCAGTTCGTCTTTTCGCATTTCTTCCGCATTCATCGGCTGCAATCCTCCGTTCCGAACGCCTTTTCGTCCGCCGGAGTGCAAATCCGCCCGGCGGACTGTCGGGCGGTCTGCTCGCATCGATCGATTCACTTCGTCCGCCGCTCGCCGCTCCGCACGCACTGACGAGTCGCCCGCCCGCCTTCTCCCCGTCGCTCGTCGTCGTTGCGGCGGTGGCAGCGGCGTGATTCACCCACACGCTCGCCCGCCAACCGCCCAACAGGCCGGCGGACGACCGAGCGGACGGGCGGAATCGCGGCGAAGAACGTGGAAATCGGCCGCCTTTCGATCGCTTGCGGCCGACCGGCTTCGTCCCGTTTCGTCCACGGATTATTCACTTCCTTTCCGTCTCGTTGACGTCTTCCACGTCCCCAAACATCCCCGTCGAACGGAAGGAATCGTGATTTTTCGCTTGAATTTGCGGCTTCCACTCGGGCTTCTCACGTCCATTAGTTCCGTCCATTCGTTAATGGAAATTCGTGGGGGATTTCCGTGCGCGCCCGCGTAAGCCGCTCCATCGAGGGTCTTCGGCTCCACCGGCCGACGGGCGGATTTCTTCGTCGCAAAACAGGCGGATTATTCCGTTTACGCTTCTCCGGCCGGCGGCCGTCTTGCGAAATTCTCATTTCCGAATTGTTCGCCCGCCGTCGTTCATCCGCAAGGGTTTCCTGTGCCGTTGGTGGGGACTCGTGTCCTCCTTCCCATCCATTCGCTACCGTTTTGAATGCAACAACGATGTCACGCCTCGACCTCCATTCGCATCGTCTACCTTTTAGACTCCTCCACTTGTTCGCCCTCATCAAACACACCACCGCTTCGATCATCATGGCCTCCCGAAAGACTGCCGGTCGTCGGACGCGCCCGCAACGCGCCACCTCGAACATCTTCGCCATGTTCGACCAGGCCCAAATCCAGGAGTTCAAGGAGGCATTTAACATGATCGACCAGGACCGCGACGGGTTCATCACGCAGCAGGACTTGCAGGTGAGTTCCCTCTTCCTTCCAACCTTTTTCTATCCTTCGATTTGCAGGAAATGTTCGCTTCGTTGGGCAAGGAGGTCACCGAGGAGTTCGTGGACAAGATGATCGGCCAGGCGGCGGGCTCCATCAACTTCACGATGTTCCTGACGCTGTTCGGCGAAAAGCTCACCGGCACCGATCCACAGGACGTCATAAAGAATGCGTTTCAGTGTTTCGACGAGGACAACAGCGGTTCGTTCTCCTTTGGCTTATTTCTTTTGCATTCCGCTCGTTTGCAGGCACGATTCCCGAGGAGCGCTTCCGCGAAATCATGACGACGATGGGCGAGCGCTTCACGGACGAGCAGGTGGACGAGCTGCTGCGCGACGCGCCCATCAAGGACGGCAAATTCGACTACGTGGAGTTCACGCGCGTCCTCAAGCACGGAACGGAGCAGAAGGATTAGGCCGACCGACTGCGGACATCCGGCTTCCCCGTCCTTCCTTCCACGTATCGAATGCATACTCCGAATTCCCGCACTTCCTCCTTCCTGCACTAATTCCACTCCACTCCACGTCCAGCTTGTTCCCGTCTCTCCGCAAATAAAGCGAAGTGTCTAACCTTCGGGGAAGGGGTTTATTCGAAAGAAATTTACTGGAACTTTCGGTGTCGTGCACGCCGCACCAGCTCGTTCGTGCGCGGCGGACAGGAGCAGTAGCTGGAAGCAACACATTAATGTAACGTGTCTGCTCAAAAGAACGTACGCGCCGTCGTTGCCCGGCCGCCCGACGCCTCCTTTCGGGCCCGGCAGTCCGTCGAGCCCGTCGACTCCCGCCAATCCCGGCGGGCCCTGCAATCGGCGAGTGTGTTCGATTGAAAAGAAGGACGATCACTTGAGGGCCTTGCGCGCCGGGGATGCCGTCGAGGCCGTTGTCGCCCCGTGGGCCCGCTTCGCCCGGTGGACCGCTGTCTCCGCGTTCTAAACGGATTGAGAGGATGAACGAGAGGGTAAGAAGCAGTGTGCAAGGATCGATGGAGAACGCACCGCCTTTCGGGCCGGGAGTCCCGACTTCTCGCACAAAATCGCCGCCCACTTCGCCCTTCGGTCCTGCAAACAGCCGCAAATGATCGAAAGCTCTCGTTCACGCACCGGGCGGCCCGATTTTGCCCGCTCGACCTTTCAAACCCGGCATTCCAACGAGCCCCGGCTCGCCGTCGAGTCCGCGCACGCCGTTCGGTCCAGCCTCGCCTTCGGCGCCCGGTTCGCCCTTGAATGCAACAAAAAATTAGCGGAAATCGATGGTGGGAACTCACGGGCGCGCCCAACGGTCCGGGCAATCCCACCGGCCCTGCGGGGCACTGCTGACAGGCGCCGTCGTAGCCGGGACACACCACCGGCGGGATGACCTCGTTGTTGTCTTCGCCGGGCGGTCCAATGGCGCCTTTCGCCCCCTTCTCGCCCGCGGGCCCCGTTGGACCTCGGGGACCTTCGATCCGTCGATTAGAAGCTGCACGCAAGGCGAAGAACTCACCCGGCGGACACTGCAGCTTGATGGGCTCGCATTGGCAGTAGTCGGGGAGTGCGGCGAACTCCTCCGCTCGCCCACCGCCGTCCGTCTGCCGCTTTCGCTTCGCCCCGAAGACCGAAGCGAAGGGATTCGGCCGGGGTTTGGAGGGCGGCAAGACGGCCGTCTGGAGGTCCATCAGCGTCTCCCACGCCTCTTCGGTCTCCGCGCGGAACAAACGCACGTTCGCCGCCACCTCGTCGCTCAACTCGTCCACCATTCGGTAGATCGACGGGATCACCATTAAGCAGACGACAAGGGCGACCGTCGAGGCCAACGACGCGGCCGCCACTGCGATCTTCGTGTCGTGGAACATCCGATGAAGCGGCTGGGAATGATAAGAGGACGGAGCGGCTGTTCAACTGGAAAACGACTACTGAAAAGGTGCGTCAACCGCTTCAAGCTCTCGTTGGTGACAGAAACACCACGCTTTCAACTCTTCCTCGTTCGATGCACGTACACCACCGATGGATAAATTGCACGGTGTGGCGTTCAAACGAGGAGAAACCACGGCGAACCCCCTTCTGAACCCTTCGAGGCGCTTCTTTTCGAACAAAAGGCGCAAATTACTCCGCTTTCGTCTCCGCAGAGGTGCGTCAAGTGGATTTCGCCTCTCCACCGCGCACCGCACTGCTCCTCTTTGCTTTCGCCACGGCGAACAATCAATGAACTCGTCGAACTGCCGCCTTCTAGCCACACCAACCGAATGAATGAATGCCAGGGATTTATTTCTGCTTGGAGCGGTCCCGTTTGGCTACGGCTTGCTGCAGATGGAAGAAACAAGCATCAAAGAGGGGACTCGTCGCTCATCGCGTGCCGAACGGCCTACAGATGACGGCGGCGAAGAGAAGCGGCGTGGGCCAGCTTGGAGTAGGCGGCGAAACGACGCGACGCGACGGCCTGCTGGTAGCCGCTCTCGCCTCCAGCGCCTCCGGCCGGTTGGCCGGCGGCGGGCGTCGGGGCGGCGCCTCCGGTCGAGGCGGCGGCGGGCGCGGCCGGTGCGGGGTTCTCGTAGCCGGCTTGGCCTCCGGCGGCGGGCTTCGTGTCTGTGGCACTGGCCGGAGCGGCTCCAGCTCCACCGGCGGGCGCTTCGGGAGCAGTCGGGGCGACGGCGGAGGCGTCTCCCTCAGCGGGGCTCTTGGCCGGCGCAGTTCCGGGCGACTCGTCGTACGAAGCGGCGTGCGGGCTCGCGTTTCCACCCGACGGGGCGGCTCCAGCGCCTCCGCTCGACGCGCCTCCGGCCGACGGTCCGCCCTCGCTTCCACCGCTGCCGCGCTCGGGGCACGGGCAGTAGTCGGAGTCGGCACTGAAGCGAGGGTGATGTGAGTGAGTGGGTGCTTCCAAACACTCACCCAGGCTCTCCAATGGCCCCTGGGAGTCCCGCCACACCGTCCTTGCCTTTCTCTCCCTTGGGTCCTTGCGGGCCTTGCTCTGAAGCAAAAGAATAAAGGATTAAACGGATATGCGATAGAAATCAACTTACCGCCTTGGGCGCCGGGCGGGGCGTCGTCTCCGCGCTCGCCTGCAAGCAGACAACATCAATTTGCTTCATTTGATCAATGAGAACGCACCAGGGAGTCCCTCATCTCCCTCGAGGCCAGGAGCTCCGGTCTCGCCCTTCGGGCCCGCCGGTCCCTTCGCGTAGCCGATTCCGTCCTCGCCGGCGGGTCCTAAACGACGGCGATGAATGAGAAGTAAGCGGAGATCATCGGAGAATAGCAGGAGGATGCGAAAAGATGCGATCCACTCACCCTTCTCGCCCTGCGGGCCCTGATCGCCGGGGTAGCCTCTCTCGCCCTCGGGTCCCTCGTCTCCGACCTCGCCGTCGCGGCCGGGCGTCCCTTGCGGCCCCTTGGCGCCCTTTTCGCCGCGCTGGCCTCTTTTCCCTTTATATCCCGGCAGTCCTGGGGGTCCTACAAATCACAAGCGATGATTTTGAGTCCAAAAGACGAGCGAAACATACCGGCGGGGCACGGGGCACACGGCGAGCCCTCGGGCACTCCGTAGCTGCAAGAACGGGGTAAGCAGAGCCAACAACAACGGGAAGAGTGCAAGAAGATGACTTTCTATCATTATTAACCAAAGGAAAACTTACGGATTGTCGGAGGGACCGACGCCGTTGCCGGGCTGGCCGGGCACGCCGTCCATGCCGTCCATTCCGGCTTCTCCCTGCAACAGTCAAGTGGTCAACCCTCCAATCAATCGAATAGACGAACGGGAATGCCGGGGCTTCCCTTCGGTCCCTGCGGGCACTTGGGGTTCGGCTTCGGGGCGGCGGCGCCGCCGGAGGTGTTCGGCGAACCGGCGGTGTTCGCGTCTCCGTCTGCAACCATTCAATTCAATAAAATGACCTCTTCATTAGATCGCGTACATTGACGACGATGGCGGACGAGTTCGGCGCCGAATTCGGCGGAGCGGGCGACGCGAATCTCGCGGTTTTGGGCCATCAGGTCCGTCCACATGCTGTTGGACCTACGGATCAAAAGCAACGTATTGAATTGATTGCTGGTGAGCTCACATGTCGATGTAGATTTGGCGCTCGGCGGCCAACTCCGACTCCAACAACGCCATGTCGTTGAGCATCATCGGCAGGCCGACGGCCAACGCCAACAGCGCGACGCCCGCCAACGAGGCGGCGGTCGTGACTGACGTTTTCAGGTCCATCCTGCAATTCGGGCGATCAGAAGCGAACGGATGGAGGGCTGCACGAGGAAGCGCGAGGGAACGCGAACAATCAAGCATCTGCAGTGGTGGAACCCTCCGAAGCACGTGGATTTCCGCCGGCAGGTTGTACGCCAACCGCTGCGGGGATCGCCCACTTGAACGCCTTCGCCCTCGCCGCTCTCCGACATCCTCTTCCAAGCGACTCGCGGCTCGTTTTATACCCGACGAGGATCCGCCCGCCGTCCGCCCGTCCTCCAGCCAATTTGTCGCCCCGCACACGCCGCCCGCCCTCCGCCTCCGGCGACTCGTTTCTTCCTCCACCTCGTCGCCGTCGTCGTCACTCATTCCGGGCGCATCTAATCGGCGGAATGGGCGAAGAAAAACGTGCAGCCGGCGGGAAACCGGGGCGGCGGGGATCAAGCCGACGGGCGGGACGAGTTCGCTTTGAACGTCTGATGGCTCGACGATTGGCAGCGGTCGAGAACGCTGGAATGCACTGCAGTCTTGATTCTTTACTTGCACTGGATTCTGAATGCTTTTTTGGCCGTTTTCTTAACTCTTGCTTTCCGTTATCTTCCTGCGTTGACGGACTCAATCGTCAACTTCAATGCGCCGACCGTTCACAACCGATTGCACCGCAAAAACGAGAAATTGACGATCCCACTGATCGTCGTCGCGGAGATGAGCGGCGAGTGAGAGGAACGACCACAAAGATTGGATTCGATTGCGGCGAACCGGTGGATTCAATGCAACACTGGTCTCCTTCTCCCATTCAATCCGTTCGTTCATTACAGTGGCGGCTGTAAGATGATCCTTCAAAACCGAATGAATGCAGAAAACGAGTTTCACTTATCTCCGCGCATTTCAGCCATCAACCCAAACAACACACGTCTTTCTTCCGCTTATCTGATCGCGTTCCGAGCGGCCGATCTGCGAGGATAAATGCGAGGGCAATCCGGATTTCTCGCACTTCCAGCGGGTTGCAAGCTTTCAGGACTGTTCGTCTGCTCTCGCTCCAACACAATAGAAATGCTTGAATCACTTCCTCATTACCGATCGTAAAGACGAACAGTTTATTTGCTCCGCTAGAACGCAAAACTTCGAAAAACATGGGAACTGGAAACACCAAGGAGAAGAGATGAGTACCGGTTATGTGCATTGAGAAATGAGAGAAAACAAGTGGAATTCCGTTGAGATGTCGGTTGGTCGGGTATTGCCGTGAGTAGTCGTTTCTAACCATTGATAATCGTCTACATAAGGCTTCACACGCGTATCGAACTGCTAAACAATCGAGTAAGTACCCTTCTTGAAGTGGAGAACTCACATCGTGGAGCTGCTGCCCATCTTCCCGCCGGCGACTTTGATCTGCGGGCTGTCGAGAGTCGAGTAGACGGTCGACGGCTCGGAGATCTAAACGCAACGAAGCGATTGAACTCGCTTCATCTCTCTGCACTAACCTGTGACTCCAGCATCGCCTTCTCGTCGCCGGTGGGCGGAATTTGGAAGCCGACGAGGAATTTGTACAGCCACGCGCCGATGACCGTTCCGAACTGCAAACAGCCGCCATTTCATTCGTAATTGACCCAAACGAACCATCGGGCAGATGATGGGAATCCAGAACCAGCCGTAGTCTTTGTAGCTGCAAGCATTCGGTAAGAGTAGGAATGAATGAGGAGAAACGCACGAGAAGACCTCCCATCCGTAGCCGGCGAACAGCGTGAACACGCGCGGCCCGAAGTCACGGGCGGGATCTAAACGAAGCGATTAGAAGCGAATAGTCAAAGAATTAGGACGTACTCATCGCATTGCCCGCATTCATCCCGAAGCCCATCCCAACGGTGACGAGCATCGCGCAAATGAACGACGGTTGCGCCCACTTGGGGATTTGATTGCGCGGATCCGTCGTCATGTAGACCATGACCGTCATTACGGTCGTGCACGAGACCTAAAGCAATCAATTAGTTCTGTAGAATGTCTGCTTTATAGTTTAGTTCGGGAATGTCACGTGCTCCTCGTGTTTCGCGCATTTCTTGTATTGTACCGGCCGATTCATTGACTTTCCGTCAATTTCAATGGAAATCCACTCAAATTCAATCAATGGATCGACTCAAGGCGACTGTGCACTTGCGCGCACCGTTCCGTCGGCCGGCTGTTTGCTCAGGCCGGGCGGATTTCTTCGCACGTGTGGCGCTCACGTGCTGGCAGTCGATCAATGGATGCGGAAAGAATGGAGCGAAATGCCCGCGAGTTCCCCGCCCGCACCTCCCAAGCGACCGTTCGATTCGACTCCGAAGAAAGAAGTCGATTAGAACGACGGACACGAGATTGAACTCCGTTTTGAAGCAGACGAGTGCGGGGAACACAAAGGAGTGTGGGGACCGTACTCCTTGCTTCTTTCTTTCAGTCGAGTGCGTAAAAGAGAGCACTTGGATCACATCCAACCACTCCACACTCTTCCCATCCCGAGAAAGCACTCACTTGATCGAAGACGCCGCCCAGGATCGACAGGTGGTCGCCCGGATAGGTGGCAAAGATCCCTGCAACACAAGTAAGCGGTAAAGGGATCGAAGGTAAGGAGGCGTACCGGCAGTGGCGTTCGGGCCGTGCACTTGCCGCACGCCTCCGTCGAACTGGTTGATTTTGTCTGCAAGAAGGACAGGATCAGTGGATAAATAGAGGTTGTGGAAAGCAAAACAGATAAACCGCGGATGTGAAATCCCCGTTGGACAAGTCGCAAAAGCAAATCCCCCAACCAGCAATCTTGTGCGGTCACCACTGCACCACGCGATTCAAGCGAAGCGGAAACTGCATTCGCCTCTCATCCCCTGCCCACCTTCTGCCCTTCCACGCCCAACCCCCGCCCTCCAAGCTGCCGAAAGAAACTCACCGTAGTACAAAACGAAGGCAAAAAGGGCGCCGAAGAATGACGCGATGGTTTGGACGACGGAGTACATTAAAAAATGGAGGAACGGGAGCTCGTTGAACGTCCACGCGACGAACGAGATCGCCGGATTGACGTGAGAGCCTGCAAAAAAACGATGAGGCGTGGGATAAACGGAAGCGTTTCGGTTTTGTTGCGGGGGTTCACGAGCAAGTGTTTTCAATTTTTTTTTTGCGCAAACCAGCGCCCCCGCGCTTCTTCGCGCCTCGACGAGCCCAACGGCAAACACGACGAAAAACGGCGGCTTGATCGAAAATGTTTCTTTTTGCGCGCCCGTTTTCTGTTGCACGCTTTTCGTCGGCGCGAACGCGCTGCTCGTCGTTTTGTTTGATCCGTGAACTCGGCGTCAAACCGCGAGCAAAAGTCGTTTGTTTGGCCACAAAAAACACGCAAGAAGCGTCCAAAAACTGCGCGCAAGAAGTGGGCGGCGATTAGCGCGCGGTTTGCGAAAACAAAGAACGTTTGTGAGTCGCCGACCGTCGCGGTTTATTTTCGACGTTCTGCGTGTAGCGTGGACGCAACGATTGGGACGCGAGAGTTCACGTTCCGAGCGCTGTTTGTCGTTTTCCTTTGCTGGTTGTCGGCCTGCGTTCTACTGTAGAAAAATGAACGGCTAACGCGAACTGCAAAAAGCGAAGACCCCGCTAATCGAAAGGTTTCCGGATCAAGCGCCGTTTTTTGCATCGTTTTGCGCAAATCGAAACTCGCCAAGAGACTAACCGCCCACAAGACGCTCGAACCCTGCTCCTTGGAAGCAGACAGCCTTTGCTTCTTTCTTTTTCAAAACAATTGCCTATCCGCTCCAACCTCGACGCTGCAAAGCTCACCGGTGATGTTCCAGCCCATCATGACGGCGAAGAGAAGTGAGAGGCCCCAACCGATCGTGTTGCCGAGATTCCCGTTGTTCGCGCCCCGGCTGAGCGTCGTCGTCGCGTTCACCGCGAAGCCCACGTACTGCAAAGGAGGAACTGAAGAAATCCCCCCTCCGTCCACTCACCATCAGGAGCATCGTGGCCATGAACTCGGCGAGCAGCGCGCGATGAAGATCGCTCTTCATGTGGTAGCGGAGGGCCAAACGGTCGCTTCGGCTGCCCATTGCTGTAGTTTGCGGTGGAGGGAGCGGGATTCGCAGGAGGTACGTGGCTGCAATCGGAGAATTGACAATGGGCAGGGAGGGGGCAAGTGAGCGGAGCACAAAAAGCAGAGGTTATTAACAAAGCGTCGGCTAAAGGACACGTTTGAAAGACTTGAACCCGATGAACCCCACAAACTTCATGAACTCTACGAATCAAGCATAAAGTGCACAACGATCGAATGAATGGAATGCAGACACTGTTGCGTCCTTTAAATGCCATTCCATTCTACACGCCCTTCTGTCGAACACCCCGCCGAATCGCCCGCTTCCGCAAATCCCAAGAGCTTTTGAAGCGTTTCGTTTCGCTTTGTTCCGAACGGTCGCTCGATTTCAAACCGCGCACTCCACTGTTCGGTTCGACTCCGCCCCTCGGCGCGCGGCCTTTCGTGCAAACACCGGCGAACGTCAATTATCGCGCGTGTTCCTTCCGTGCGGGTGTTTGCTGCGGGGCGGTTGCGCGAACAAGTGGGAGCGCAAACAACGGCGGCCGGCTGCGGGGCGTTGAGCCGCGCGAAATTCGCGAAGATTTCGCTCCAAATAGCCGCCGAATTGCGAGGACGACGAAACGGTGCACAACGAATTGGAGGCGTCAATCAGCTTTGTTTCTTTTCCGGACGTCTGTTTGCTTTCGCCTCCACGATTCGTTGACTCATGCCGGCGGCCTTGCGGGTGTGAATTCGGGTGTTTACCGGAGGAATCAACCCGCAAAACATTCCATCGGCTTTGCAACCTTGTTGCAATGCAATGAATGCAACGAATGCAATGAGCGAAATGCGCAGAAGCAATGCTTGCAATCCTCAAGGCGTCGGTTTAAGCATCAGAGTGCTGCCAACGATCCACACTTTGAAACACACTTGAGAAAGGAAGAAACAAACCTCGTGAACAAATAGCGAAGAGCGAATGCATTCGTTTATTACCGTAGTTCACTCGCGGGGCACACGACGGCCGGCAGTTGAACTCTTGACGTCTGCGGACGACCGCGCGGAACGACGAAACGCGCGCGGATTGCCCGCGGGATCGCCGGCCCGCACGTTCGTTCCGCGTGTTCCCGTTGCGTTTTGTTCCGTTCGCTCGGATACAAACGACTCTCGAAATTCGTGAAGGAAGCACTTGTTTCTTGCAGACAAAGAGAAAAATTGATCGAAGACGTGATGCTCTCGATTTTTGCGGTGATTCACTCGATCGATTACACTCGTTCATTAACTGCGGAGGTCATCGCAAGGAAAAGGATTTACTTCGTTGATTACACGTGGTTGTTTACTAAACGAATACGGAAGTTCCGCCTCTGTTTGTGCGGAACGATCGAGAAGCTCCCAATGGTCAACCGTCGATTAATCCCGCGTGTAACAAACAAGCGAGCGATCGACCAGATCGTCGAACCCAACAAACCGTACACGCGATCGTTTGGTGCGTTTTTCGGTCGAAAATCGGCCCCGCTTATCCGCCGCCCTCCGCTCGTGAATCACGAGGCGAACGGCGCCCCGCGGCGCGCGGTTTTCGATCCGCCCGCTCCCGCTTCGAAGCGAACGTTCGGCGTTCGTTTCGCTCCGCTTCGATCTCCGTTTTTGGTCGAAAGTGCAAGTGACGTGCGCGCGCGGCGAATCATCGCGAATGCCCTTGACCCTCGAGACCGGTTGAGTGATTCAAGTCGAAAGAGAGCAAAAAGACACCACTTGCAACTGCAGAGATGTGTAGTTTCTGTTCTTGACCACGAAATGTGACCGACTTCACGCCGTGATGCGGTGGAGTTCTTGAGAGTACCGTAGCGATGAGAAGCCACTAGATCTCATCGACTCCACCGCATTCCACTGCTTACTGCTCACTGCTAGCTGTTCATTGTTTGGTTATGCAACGGGGAATGGAATGCACGCCGACGAACGCAATAAACAAAAGAAACACGGGCAACAGACGAGCAGGATGCGGAACGACGGCGATCGTCGCATGCGGGCGTTCGTTACGACCACCCGCCGCGCGTCTTCCCCGCCGCCGCCGATGGTCTCCGGTTGATCGTGTTCTGCGGCGAGGGCCCATCGGCTGGTCACACTCCTCGGCGTCGCCGTCGGCTCATTCGGAAGTCAATAAAACGCGCAATAATCAGGACGATCCCATGTCTCGTCGCGAGTATAAAAGCCGGTGGATTGGTGGCCAAAAGGCATCCACTCGTCCGTCGAGTCCACTCCCTCCTCTTTCCTCCTGCACTCCCGCCCGCTCCGGTCGATCGACATGCCTTCGGCTTCGATTTCCGCGTTGGTTCTGCTGACTGGCTGCGCTCTGAGCGTTGCGGCCTCTGGTTTGTTCCCAAAAGGAGATCCTTCGATCATTCGATCGTTTGCAGGCCTGTTCCACCACGGCGACGGCTGGGGCCACCATCCGCACCACGACGAGCACCACGCGGCCGAATCGCACGGCCACGACGGCGAGTGGGGCGCGAAGAGCGGCGACGCGCACGACTGGGAGCACGCCGACCGTCGTGAGGGCGGCCACGACGCCGGCTTCGCCAAGGGCGACCAGCAGGATTGGGCGCGTCTGGACTACGGCGGCCACAAGCAGCACGAGAGCGGCGACTCGTTCGCGCACGGCTACGCCCACGAGCACGGCGACGATCACGGCCGCGCCGACGGCTGGGAGGGCGGCCACGACGGCGGCCACTCGGCTCACTCGGAGCACGCCCACCACGAGCACCCGCACCATCTGGAGCATCACGGCCACCACTTGGGACACGCCGATCACGCGCCGCATCACTTCGAGCATCACGGCGAGCATCTGCCCCACCACTTCGAACACGGCCTGGAGCACCACGGCGACCACCACTTCGGCCACCATCCGCACCATTTCGACGGCCATCTGGGCGGCCACCACGGCGGCCATCTCGACGGCCACCACCTGGGCGGACATTTCGGGCACGACAACGAGTGGCATTGAGCTGCTTCTACTCTCGCATTGTGTTCCTCTCTTCGTAGTGCAATGAACGTGCAATAAAATGTTGAAGCAATCTCGCGGATTGGGAGCGGAAACAAAGGAATTTACGGGGAAAAGAACATCGAGAAGGATCAAGAAAATGATCGCAAGAGTCAAGCAGGGCACGTGCCTTCTGTCTTTCTGCTTTTGAACTTGTGGTGTTGATCGACTGTTTCCAGCAGCTCCGACAGCTTCGGAGCGATTAGCGGGAGTTTGTTTAATAAGTGGATCAAACGCGGGATCGTCGCTTCTGCCCGATTGTTTGACGTCCGCATTCCGCGCGGGCGGGCGGACGATCGCTTCGACCCGGAGGTTAACAGACGGCCAGCCGAGCGGATTTGACGTCAAAGTGGCTGAGCGGGCATTAACGAGTAATCTCATTTGTTTCACGAGGCTTTGCTTCTTCCGTTTAGTGGGTTCGTAGGGAATAAGACAAGAACGGGGCTTGAACGAGCACATCGCAACGGCACGAATGCAAGACGCTTCTAGCTTAGACTTCCAATACACGACCGTTTTCTTTCGTCAATTGCAACAGCTCCCAGTTTATCTCAACACTCAAGCTAATAAGAAACGATCAATCGCTCAATGAACGGGCGGGTACTCGCCGTCGCTCTCGGTCGCCGCGGCCGCCGGAGCGGAGGTCGACGGCTGGTCGGTCGTTTCTTCTGCCGGCTTTTCCTCCGCCTTCGCCTCCTCCGGCTTCTGCTCCTCGGGCTTCGTTTCTTCCGGCTTCTGCTCGTCGTTGGCAGGCGTCTTGTACTCGTCGGCCGGCTTCTGCTCGGCGGCATCTGCGGGCTTCGCGTACTCCTCGGTGGGCGCCTCGGCGGGAGCGGCGGCCGCCGGCTTTTCCTCCGCTTTCTGTTCGTTCTGCTCGGGATGAACGGGCGTCTCGCCGGCGGCGGGCGTCTTGTACTGCTCGGGAGGCGGCTGCTCGAAGTTCTCCTTCGCTTCGGCCGGCGCAACGATGGAGCCGCGCGGCGGGCAGGGGCAACTGAACGAAAGAATGAATTCGAGGGAGGAGGGCGAAGAGAACTTACTAGTTTCCGTCTTGGCCTGGAACTCCCTCCGTTCCGGGCTGCAAACGAGCGGAAAGTGAGTGGAGAATGCGGAAAGAAGACTCACAACTCCCGCAGCACCTCGCGGCCCGGGAATTCCTTGCAGACCGGCCGGCCCGACATCGCCCGGCTCTCCGGCCACTTCCTCGCCGTTCTGAACGCTTTAAATTGAAGCACACATCTAAATTGAAATGGACGAACCGTTCCGGGCTCTCCCGCATCGCCGACGTCTCCGATTTCGCCGACGGCGCCCTTCGGACCCGCAGGCGCCTCGCCGTACTTTATCGCGTCTTCGCCCTGCAACCAAACGAGCAATCATCGATCCTTTGGTTCGAAACCAACGTCAACACCCGCCGGACCATCGGCACCGTCGACTCCAGCGACTCCCGGCTCGCCCATTTCGCCCGGCGGCCCGCGGACGCCCGCCGGAACGGGCGGCGCGTTCGTTCCGTCGGCTCCACTGAAATCAACCGAATTCACTTCTTTTCTTTCCGCGTGGTAACGGACGGCGGTCCCGAAACGCCCGGTCGTCCCTTGGCGCCCTGCGGACCGCGTTCTCCCGCCGGGCATTGGATGCAGCTGCAAACAAGAGGATTGAATCGATCGGATCAAGAAGGAGCTTACGAGTGCGGGTACATTTGTTCGCCCAACTTCGAGCCGCTCATTCCGGGAGCTCCCGCTGCTCCGGGAACTAAACAACCGAGAATGAGGCAACGGAAAGCGGAGAGAATTGAACGAACCGCCGTTCTCGCCGCTCTGTCCCGCACGGCCCTTGGCGCCTCGCGGACCCGCCGGGCAGTTGTTAGGTTGGAGGCCGCAGTCTGCAAATCACTCGAATCAAGCGGAAGCCTACGAGTCGCGGCTTACTGCACTGGGCGGGCAGTCCGGCTTGTCGCGAGGAGCGGAAGATCGAAGCGAACGGTTGTTTCGAGTCGCGAACGGCGACCGGGGCGCGTCCGCCCGTCTGCATCGTCTGCATTTCGCTCCACGCGTCGTTCGTCAGCTTCTACACAGGAGTGATTGAATGAGAGCTCTCCTTCTTACGTTGAACTCCTCCATGTCGTCCATGCACTCGCGGTACAGCTCGGCGATCTCCGCATTCATGCGCACGACGAAAACCAAACTGGAGACAATGGCGGCGGCCGAAATCAGCGCCGTCGCACCGGTGGCCACTTTTCCGGCTTCCATAATCGAATGGGACGAGGGAATGAGTAGAAGAAAGAAATCTCTTCTTAAACAGACGAAATGAGTGAAAGGAAGACTCCCGACTTCGATTCGTCGACCGCAAGCTTCCACGGAGTGAATGAATGAACGAAATCCCGAGAATATCCGCGTGTTTTCTTTTGCCGCCCGCCTTCGGTTCGAACTCGTTTCTCCTTCATCGCTTCCTTCCGTTGGGATGACAGGGGCTTTCCGCCCGCCCGCCCGCCGATCTTCTTCGTCGTTTTCGCCGCTCGCCGCCCAAACTCGTTTCATCTTCCGCCCACACGCCCGCCCGCCCATCCGATCGGTCAGCGTTAATGAAACGAGTAGCTCGTCCGCCCGCATTTTATCTGCGAATTTACGGTTCTCTTGGGATGAACGTTGAGCAAAAGGGTAAATGCGGGAGGATGATGAACGAACAGAAGAGGTTGGAGTCTTGTGATTGGAACAATTAAAAGCCGACTGATCACTCCATCCGACATCAAACTCTTCTTGCATCAACCTCTGTGCTAATAAATACGGTTTATTCACTCAAACACATGGGAACAACTAAGAACAGTTAGGAACATCAAGAACAATCGAACAGATAAGAGCATGCGAACCCGATCAGGCGCTCTTCTTTTTCTGGAGGTACTCCTCGGCCTCGCGCAGCATCTTCTCCATTTCGGGGAACTTCGAGAGCTTGACGGCCGGCTCCAGCGGCTGCCACTCCCAGTGCGTGTGCTCGTGCGAGAGAGTGATGTCCTTGGTCTTCAGTTCGGCCAGCCAGTAGGTGACCGTCTTGCGGCCCTCATTGGGCGTGTCGTACTCCATTTTGTGCTCGAAATCCTTGTGCACGTCCAAGTCCGCCGGCTGGATGTTCGCCTCTTCGCGCGCCTCCCGCTGGGCCGCCTGCCACTCGTTCTCGCCGGGATCCACGTGGCCTGAACAAGTGAATGGAAGAATAGAACGAAGATTTGATGAGAACGAACCCTTGGGCGGCGTCCAGTGGTACGGCGGGTAGGAGGCTTTGAGCAACAGGTACTCGAACTGTTGGTTAGCCACGCGGTACACCAGAAGACCGGCAGCGCGCGCCATTCTCTCGCTCGGAGGTCGTCGGAAGTTCGGTGGAGAAAGCTGGAAGAAAACGGATGAAGTGAGGGAAAAAATTCACGAAAACGGCACGAATCGATCGACATCTTGTGAGTGGAAGTATTCGAAAGCAAGGAGTAAATTTCATCTTCAACTATCACGCGTTTTATCGCTCGCAGGCTGCCGCCAAAAAGAACAAACAATCCGCAGAAATGGGTTTTTTGCCGGAAAGCCTTCGCTCCTACTAATTGAATTGAGGCAGTGGAGATAAGGTCCGCAAATAAGGTCGTAAGAACAGCTTGATGCGATTCTTCCTGCTCAACGCTCGTCCATCGACGCCGTCGAACAACGCCGTTCAGCAGACGCCGAAAGTGAGATGAGCTCGAAGTTTCCGTCATCGATTGTGCGGCAAGAAGGCGCAGTTTTGCTTGGTGTTTCGAGAAACCCGGTTTGCAGTTGGCAAGAATTGAAATCGAATCACTGCTGGGACCAAAGAAACTGCTTTGATGCTATTCGCAACACTTCAAACATGCTACGGGTTACCCAGCAATCACGTGTGCAATCGATCAACTCATAGCCGACTGGATTCTTCCGATCAGCGATCCTTTTCTTCGATTACTCTCGGTTTTCACTCACCCCAGAGATGACTTCTCGGACTTTTGGCGGTTTGCAACGAAATTCCGCGAACGAGCGCCCGTTTGCCCACCTGCCGGCCGTCGATTGACGTCAACAAACGGAACACACGCGAGTTCATGGCCCTCACCTGGGACCTTAAAACCCCCAACTTTATCCCTTCAGCCTTTTGTTTCGTTCGGAATGAAGTCGAAGTGGATCGTCCTTCTGTTCGTCTCGTTCTTCGCATTCCACGCGGTCGTCGTCGAAGCGGCCGGTCGGCGGGCGGCGCCGCAAACCTGCGATCCGGACGGCATTCCGATGCCCGGCTGGTCGGGCGGCAGCTCCTCGAGCTCCAGCGGCAGTTCGAGCAGCAGCGGCGGAAGCAAAAGCAGCGGAGGACGAACTGGAAGCAAGGGCGGCAGCAAATCGGGCGGCGGCCGAAAAGCGCCTGCCAAGAGTGAGTTCTTTCGTTTTATCTCTTTCCACCTCCCGGATTCCAGCATGTAGTGACGACAGCTCCGACTGCAAGAAGCACGCAAAAATGTGCAAACTGAAGGTCTGTTCGCTAGCTCTTCTCTTTGATTTCGAGTCGGTTTGCAGCGCTACGTGAAAGCGATGCACAACGCGTGCAAGAAGACGTGCGGCGGCTGCCCGAAGCGGGGATGAACCATCGAAAGGAGGCCTCGAGACGTAGAAGAGTTCTAATCGGTACTCGAATAAACCCGCCCATAAATCTTCTCCATCCCACGTTTATTCAAGCAACAATCAACGATAAACAACGAAAATACACGTGATCCGAAGGCCTAATTTCTCTCCCGCATCCGCCGAGCACTCCCTTAAGATCTCGAAAGCCGGATGTCGAAGAGGACGATCTTCTCGGCGGTCCCACTCGGCGGAATCAACGGCCGCAAGCCGACGGCGTTCGGCTCGTCCGTGCGCTCGATTTCGCCGCGCGCATCACGAATCGCAAAGCACCGAGTCGTGAACGTCAGCGGGGCGCTTTCTGCAATCAAACCAAGGTAAAACAAAGGAATTCGAGCGAGGAAAGCGAACCCAAAAGCCGGCGGAAGTGCTCCAAAGTTTCGGCGTTCCGCTCGGCCGCCGCCACGAGCATCCGGCAGGGCGCCAGTTGGGCAAAGGCGGCGACGAGGAATTCGGAGAGCTGCGCGTCGTAAACCACGTCTAAACTCTCCAAATAAACGACAGAACGGTTGAAGGAGGGACAAACCCGCAGCGAGGATCAAATCGACGCCCTTCGGCAGCAAATCCAACGACCGCGCGTCGCCGAAATCGCAGCGCTGGACGGCGATCGTCGCGCGAGAGTCGCCGTCGAAGTTCGCGCCAACGTTCGCCTCCAGCTGCTGCAGCACCTGCGGATCGCAGTCGGTGGTCCACAGGTGAGCGAGGCGGTGGAAGCGAGCGGCCGCGATGCCCTAAAGAAATCGATGAACGAGGAAGGAGTGGACGAACGAACCGCCAATCCACAGCCGGCGCCCAACTCGATCACCCGCTGGCCGTCCAGCTGTTCGCATTGCAGCAGGTGGTTCGCGAGCACGTACGAGGCCTTCAATCTGACGAGTTGAGCAATGGACATGGGAACTCACAAGCCAGCTGGACAAGCCGGTGGTCCCGTCGACGATCGCCTCCGGTCGCTCCTGCATCACGATCGGCGCCTCGCGGAAGCCGCGCGGAAAAAAGTGGCGGTAGAAGGGCCCGTTCGGTGCGGCCATCGCCAAGCAGAGCGACTGGTAGAGCGAGTCCGAGTGAATGTTGTGTTTGGTCAACTGAATCCAGCGATCAATCGAGCAAAACAAAAAAGAACTCACGAAATCGATGGCCTTCTTCAGGAACAGCTTCTGGAAAGACGGTTTGAGCGGCAGGTGGGCGACGAATTCGGGATCGAAGAGGCGGTCGAGGGTGCTCTCGTCGAGGGACAACAACGGCGACAACTCCAGCTCGAGGGCGAGAGCGGAGGAGGCGAAGTAGAAGCGAAAGAGGCGCTGGAGTTCAGGCGTCTCGCGGTCGATCGCCGAACGCCGTGCGAGTCGCGTCTCCGGCGCGCTGCTTGAACTTCTTGTCGGCGACATGCACATCTAAAGGGAGGGGATTTTAGGTAGAAATAAGTGGAATGAAGCGAACCGTAAGCGGTGCCCTGCTTCAAATACGGCGGTCGCTCGTACGGAATGCGGTAGTGCTCGGCGATCGTGATGCGCGCTTCGGCGTTGTCCAACAACACGCGCACCTGCTCCTCCTCTTTGATCTGAAGCCAGAATAAAACCGGGGAAGGTGGAGAAGTGAAACGAACCTCCTTGTTGTCGTGGAACTTCTGCTGCGCCTCGCGGCGGATGTACGCGCGCTCGGCTTCGGTTTCCTTCGGGTCCTGCGCCTCCCACTGGCGAGCGATGCGGAAAATGCGGGCGTACAGGCGAAGCACGCGATCACGAGTCATCCGCACGGCCGAACTCCGCGGAATCTTTGGATTTTCTCGCTGAAATCGAACTCAAAGAAGATTCGAAGGAAACGGAGCGATAGAGGCGGCGAATTGAAGACAGAAGTCGAGACCAACCGAATTCTTCAGAAATCGAATAGAAATTTGTTTATTTTCGACGCTCCAAACCCAAAACAAAAACAAAACGGAACGATCGCGATCGGAAGGGACGGAACGGGGGCAGCGGAAGGAAGGCGACGAGTACCGGCAACAGAATTTTCACTATCGATTTCAGTGCGGCGAAGGGGAGAAACGGGTGGCAAGAAAGAAGGAAGGAGAATAATTAGACGAAGACTATCAATTGAACAATCCACTAATCGGGTCGATCAGAAGTTCGTGACTCGCTTGATGGCCTCGAGCACTCGCCACTTGGTCGGCAGGTAGAAGGGCTCGAAGACGTGGGGGAAGGGCGTGTCCCAACCGCACACCCGCTCCACGGGCGCCTCCAGGTTGAGGAAGCACTCCTTTTGGATGGTCGAAGCGATCTCCGCCCCGAAGCCGGAGGTCAGCGGCGCCTCGTGCGAAATCAGCAGCCGGCCGGTCTTGCGCACGCTCTGAACACGAAGGAATCAGTGGGAATCTCGGGAAGAAGGCGAACCTTGACGATGGCGTCCTGATCCCACGGCAGAATTGTTTGAAGGTCGATCACTTCGCACGAGACGCCCGCCTGCTCTTCGGCCAGAGCGGCCGCTTCGAGCACGACGTGCAGTTGAGTGCCCCACGAGACGATCGTCAAATCCGAACCTGAAGACGAGCGAATGCAATCGATTGAATCGAGGGAAAAAAGAACGCACCGGGCCGGAGAATCTCCGCCTCGCCCAACGGAATCGTGTACTTGGCGGTGGGGACCTCTTCGACGGCGTTTCGGTACAAAACTTTCGGCTCGAAGAAGATGCACGGATCGGGCTCCTCGATGCACGCCAACAGGAGACCCTTGGCTTGGATGGGGCCGCGCGGGACCACAACCTAAAGGGTAGCAGTGAAATGAACAGAGGGGAAGAATACGTGCCTTGATGCCGGGCGTGTGGCTGAAGTACGCTTCCGGCGACTGCGAGTGGTACAAACTGCAAACAGAGGGGAATTCAAGGATGGATGGATGGAGAGAGTGAACGAACGCTCCGTGCCCGACGGCGCCCCACGTGGCGCGAACAGTGAGCTTGCCGCAGTTGAACAGGTTGCCCGAGCGGTAGCGGTACTTGGCCGCCTCGTTCACCAGCTGAAAGCAGGAGTGAACAATAGAAAGCGGTGTATAAAGACGAAAGTGGACAACATTCGATAGAATTGTGTTCTCTGCTTCTCCAATCGAAAGAACGCACCTGATCGAAGGCGGGGAAAATGTAGTCGCCGAACTGAATCTCCGCAATCGCCGTTGCTCCTGAACAACTCACAAATTCTCATCGTTTAATCAAAAAGAGAGAACGCACCCGAAACCGCCAACCCGATGCCGAACCCGGCGATTCCCTGCTCGCAAAGGGGCGTGTTGAAGCAGCGATCCTTCCCGTACTTCTCGAGCAGCCCGACGGAGCAGCGGAAGACGCCGCCGAACGCGACGTCCTCGCCGAAAACGACGGCCGTCGGGTCGTTTTCGAGCGCCTGGTGGAGGGCGGCGTTGATCGACTGGCACAGGTTCAGTTGGGTCGTTTCTCCTGCAAACGAGCGAGCAATCAACAAAAGAAAGGAATGAGTGAACGAACCGAGCGAAGCGTCCGCTTGATGCGGGTGGAAGGTGAAGTGCGAGGAGGCGCGAATGGCCGCCAACGGCCGGCCGACGAGCGGCCGCAACGACGTGAGCCGTCGGATCAGCATTTGCGGCAGGAGTTTGGGCCTGAAGAAATCCTGAAAGATGGGGTTAAATGCCTGATGGCGAGATGAACGAAAGGAAATCGCGCGCGATCGTTGAACTGACCAGAAACGAGATTATTTCGCTCTGTTCGGATGGATTCAACTGAGCACCGCATTGAGAACAAACTGCAAAGATGGAAGAAAGAATCTAGCAATATGAAACAATGCAATGCAATGAAACATCAAATTTCATTGATCACTGACCAGAGAATAAAAGAATTTGAAAACGCGTCCAAAAATCCGCTTTTTTGCCGTCGTTCAAAACAATCTTCTCAAATCCTTTAACGGAGTAAACAGTCCGGCAAATTTAAATTAAAATCGAGCCTTTTCCCAAAGGAATTCGATAGGAAATGCGCATTTCCTCTAGCAAACCCAGCAGCAAGCGGGCGGCGGCTGAGTGGACGAAGCGGGGCGTCGAGTGGGCGCACGTGTGCGACGGAAAGCGGCCGCCGAAATGAACGAGCGGCCGGCCGGTCGACCATTCCGCTTCGTTCCCGACGCCCTGCGGTCTTCTTTCTTCCACCGCTCTCGCCGCCGCTCGCCGCGTGCACGCCGTGATCATGAGCGAAACGAAACGAAACGAAGAAGACGGGCGAACAGGCGCGTAATTGACACGACCGCCCGCCCGACCGCCTGCGACTGCCGACCGGCCGGCGGCTTCCTTCGTTTCCGCCGCTCTCCGCTCACCGTTTGACTTTTGATCCGACGGACGGCGTCGAGTTTTGAACCACAAAGTGATAAGCAGCAAAAAGTAGAAGTGCACTCAACATAAACAGGAGAACTCGAAGAAGTAACCAGCAGTTGACGGTCGAATAGACCACCTAGTCGGTGGAAAGTCAATGCTCTTCCGTTCACTTGAAGCATCCCTCGTTCGTCATCCGTTAAACGCGTATAGTGCAGGCGGTTGACGCCGCTACCACTCTTGTATCGAGCAAGATCCCCCGCTCACATCAATTCAGCCAACAAATTCGATTGAATTTAATCCTTCGATTGAAACAAGCCACAAAACAATCCGATCCCTTTCGCTTATAACCATCGGCTTTAGGGGCATTACAAGGACTACAAGAAGGGAGAAATAAATTTAATGAGCAAACGAGGGGAGGAAGGAAGGATTGAGCGGAAACAAACAAACTTCGAACGAAGCGATCGGACGGGGGCGGAGGTCTCCGAAGAGGGGCGGCAGAAGACACAAGAAGGTGAGGGAGCAGATGACTAGAGGGTTAGAAATTTGCGAGAATGAAGGATATTTACAGACGAACAGGAAAGAAGAGTGATATGTGCGGGCAGAAGAACCGAACGCGCGGGCCTTCGGCGCGATTGAGGTCGTCGAAATTCCAGTGTGTCGCTATCGGGCGGGCGGCCATCAGACGGCTTCAGGCTTCTTTGTTCAATCGGCGAAGTCGGACTGAAAGCATGGGGGTTAGCGAGTTGAACGAAGAGTGGATTTTGCAGCATTCGTTGCTGTTTGCCGAATAAAATCGATAAGCAGCGACTACTCCCGTAGTCGAACGGACGAAAGATTCACCTCGCTCGTAGTTCCGCTCCAGCGCTTCGGACACGCGATGTCGGGCCTCCATCGACTGAAGGGAGACGCCCACTCGGAGGAGCGTCTCGTTGTCTTCCACGCTCATCATGATGTCCATTTCGATGGGGTTGCCGAGCACCGATTGTCGCTGCAAACGAGCGAGTACCAACAAACGAAAAAAGAAGTGGGTACCTGATTCTCGGCATGAAATTCGATCACCGACTGGTGTTTCAGCGTGGCGCGCAGCATTTTGGCGATCATTTCGGGCGAAATGAAGTTCGACTCGACGTTCAGGACCTTCAGCGACGGGGAGTTCTCCAGCAGTTCCACCAGCGGGCGCGCCTCCTGATCGTCGATGGCCGTGTTGGAGAGCGAGAGTTTGGTCAGGTGTTTGGAGTTGCAGGCGGATCGAATCAGCTTTCGGATGCGCTCTTTGGAGATGCGCTTCATGTTGTTGATGTTGACTTCGGTGAGGGCCTGATCGTCGGCTTCTAGTCTCCTGCAAGCGGGCAAGCAGTCAAATCAATAGAATTCGATGAAAACAAACCGAATGCACTCGTCCACATCGGTTTCGTTCTCCGGCTCGTCGGGCACGATGCGCGGCTGGTAGGCTTTGACGATGCCGTCAAAGGTGGTGCCCGTATTTTCGTCCTGCGTTTTGCCTTTCAGCGCATTGTAATATTGGTTTTGATTCAAAACGTTGTGCATTCCTGAACGCTCGAATAGAAGAATGAATGCGAGAGGAACGAACCCAAAATGCCGGCCAAATCGACGAGATCCTTCTCGGGCGCCTTGTCGAGCGCCTTGTCCACGACGGTGTCGTAGTCGTCGTCCTCGCTGTCCACGTCCAACATGATGGGCATCGTGACCTTCTCGTCCTTCTTCCCGCCGCCCACTTGGCCCAACGGTCCGATGTTCTCCGTGTTGGCGGCCTCGTCCTCTTCGAAGATCTTCCCTGCAATTCAGCCAATCAATCAACAGAAATCGGTGAAATTCTTGCCTCGCTTGACGCCCGGATTGAAGGGCACCGACTCCTCCCAATCCTTTTCGTTCTTGGCCGAATCCTCGAGGTATTTGAGGAGTTTCTCCTTCTGATAGGGGCCGGTGGGCTCCTTGTCCAGGTGGTAGGCGCATCGTTGGGACGGCGGAAGCGACGAGTTCTGAACAACACGAGAATAAACGAACAGAATGCGGAGGAATCCACTCACATCGGGGTCCAAATCGTTGTTCAGATCCTCCAGCTCCTCCATCGTCAGATTGTCGAGCAGATCGTCGATGTCGTCGTCCCCAAAATCCATGAGATCCCGGCCGTAGTACTTGGCGCCGCCGCCATCGCCGCCGGCCGGCTTCGACTTGGGCAGCTGGATGGTGTGGTCTTCGGAGTAGAAGCTGTAACGTTCGGTGGTTATCGTCTGCGTCGAGTACATCGAGGCCACTGGATTCATGGACATCTTTGCTCTAATTTTTAGTAGAAATCGGTAGATTTTGGGGCAGTTTTCCGTAGGTTTCTCGCGAGTAATTCGTGTAAATCAATCGAATAATCGTCGGAATTTGCCCCAAATATTTGTGGGTAGAAATTAGACGAATTTTGCGGACATTTCGCCCAGAAACCGCAACGGAACAGCTGGAGGACCGACGGGCGAACGAGCGCAAAGCGAGAGCAAAAATAAACAAACGGAGGGCGAGCGAAGAAATTACTTTGTTTTGGCCGCGCTGGCCACGGGCGGCGGCGAAGCGGGCTGCGTTTCTTGTTCGACCTCCTCGGCCTGCATCTCGACGGCGCTCTCTTGAGATCAGCGGGCTCTTCAGCGGGGCGCAAGTGCGGGAAGCCGCCGAGGTTGAGGACGTCCTTCGAGGTGCTTGAGCGAGCGAACGAGCGGCGGCGTCGAGTGAGCAGAACGGCCGCGATCGTCGGGCGGGCAATCGACACAAAATTCGAGCCGAACGGCCGGAACGACGAAATTCGAAAGCGATCAGCTGCAGCACGTCGGGCCGAACGGAACGAACGGCAAGCGGACGGCGGCGGCGGCGAGAAATTTTCGGTCGGCTCGAGCGGTCGGCCAACCGGCGGCGGCGGTTTGGCGGAAGCAATCCGTTCGTGAGTCTCCGCCGTCGTCGCCCCTCGCCGGCCGCCTCGCCGCTCGTCGAGCCGATCGGGCGGCTTTTTCGTGTCAACAATCACGACAAACGTCGTGACTTCGCCGGCCGGCCGAGAGGGCAATTCGACGACTGTTGTTCGCTTCGTTTTGGTTGGTCGGCCGTTTGTCGCCCCGAAAATAATCAAAGAAGAAGCGGACGGGAGATCCCATTTCAAGTGCTCGAAATTCCTCCTTCCGTTCATGCGAGCTGCGGTTGCGATTGAGGGGAATGCACCACGAATTCATGACTATTTTGCGCTCCAAATTAACCACTTACTTCGCCAAATATAATATCTATGACTTTTATTTGTTTGAAAGTCCCCCGAACGTTCGGCTGCTGCTCGCTTCTCAAGGCGCAAGCGAACGCGTTGGTTTTTGAGCTTTCGGACCCGAAGATCACGAACCTTGCGGCCGGCCGCCAAGATCGCAAGCGGGCGAGCGAGCGGGCGGATCCACCCGCCGGGTGATCCGAACGGATGGCGGCGGATTAAACAAAGGAAGAAGACGTGAACTGTTCACTTCTGCCGCTTTTCGACTGCGAACCGCAGGGATCAGCTTCTGGTAAACGAGAAGCCGCCGTACGTGCAGAACGGAGTCCACATAATGGAACCCTGACAGAAATAGAGCTCCAGAAAAAACGGAAGCAGCGAGTTGATGCGACAGCGCAGTAAGCGGGAGAATGCGAGTAAGAAGAAGATCCGATTGGTTGATCGTACAGTAAAAGACGTTTGATCCGCAGATAGTTGCACGTTGTCGCCGAATCGAGCAAATCAAAGAAATTCACTTACTCCCGGGGATCGTCTTTGACCATCGGTGCGGGCATTCGAAAAAACAGGACGAGGGAATGATCAGCCGATTAAGGCCGAGTGGAACGTCCGTGCATTCAGTAGACAGCAACGAACTCCATCGCGCCGTTAGAATCGGTGACGAGTAGACGAAGAGGCGAATTCCGATGAGTAATTCGAGGCGAAGGGATCGAAGGTGGGCAAACAAACGGCCGAACTCCGAAAATTGAAGTGAAAGAACGTCGGCTTTGATCCACTCCACACCAATCGAATCGAGCGGAAAGAAAAGCCTCCAGTCGAATGTGAACGGGGAAGTCCCGGGCGAATGGAAGAGCGGCCGTGCGGAAAGAACGGCGACAAAATCGGGACGAAATCAAAGCGGCGAAGCGGCCGAGCCGTGGGACGAACGGGGCGGCGAATTGACGACGCCGCGTGCTCTCCGGCCGGCGATCCACCGGCTTCTCGTGGAGCGATGGGCGGCAATAATCGCCGTCCGAAGAGGCAATTCGGCTCGTGAACGATCGCCGCTTTGTTGAGAACGAACCTCCCAATCGCCGCGGGATTATGATTGTGATTGAGGCCCCGGCTTTTCCCGCCCTTCCCGCTTCCTCGTCCCACTTTTTGTTTTCGCCCAACGATTTTTGGGTATCCATTGTGCCTCGTGCACTCCTTCGTTCGTTCTACGGGCATCCCCGCGACTTCCTTCCTTCCTTCTTTTTGTCCCCCGGGCCGCTCGGCCGGCCGCGGGGATGGCGGCTGTTTTATCCGAAAAACCCGACCGGGCGGCGGCGAACGGCCGCCGTTTGTTTTTGATCAATCGGGCCGGCCGCCGCTTCTTCTCCGTCGGCCTCCCGTGGCCGGCTGGTGGGTCGTTCGTCCGTTCGGGGCCGCGAAGCCTGCCGGTGGTTCCGCGAAACTCGCGGCCGCTCGCCGTCCGCCGCGATCGAGCGCTTCTTTTCGCTCCGCTCGGTTCCACTGCGACCTCCCCGGCCGCCCGGCCGCCGGCGAGGACGAAGAGGGAGAGCGGCGTTTTGATTGACCTTCAAAAATGTGCGGCCACTCACTCACGCAGCGGGGCCGCCGGCTGTCGGCATTCGGCGGCTCGAATTCATGTGGCGGCGCCCGTGAACGGGAGGCGTGAAGCCGCCCGTCCGGTCGGCCGTCCCGGTAGTTGTTTTTGCGGAAGAACGGAAATAAAATCCCGAAACGAACCGAACGCGAAGCGGCTGGCGGTTTCGAACGCGCCGATCGGAAACACCCGCTCGGGCTGCTCGTTCGGAAGAGCACGGGTGCTGCCTCGGGGTTTCACTCGAGGTCGTTCAGGAGGAAGTGGGAGCAGGAGGCGACGGCAACCAGAAACGATCGATCGAGCACAACGGCAGTGCATCAATGGAGCCGATACTGTCGACATTAACCGATTACAGAGGTCGTGTTGAAGACCTATCGCGATCAACCGAACCCTGTGGGTGTGTTCTCTGCTTTAAGACCAATTAAACCCGGCGATAAATCGGAGTCGTTTCCACTTTCGAAGTGTTAACGACCGACCGTTTAACACCTGCTCGGAATGGTGAAGAACACGTTTTATGGCCTGAAGAAACGGTCAGAGTTCATTGTTGATGGCTAAGAATTAGAATGATGAGTAAAAGGCCATGCGGTAGGCTTTCTTCTTTCTCATTCATTCATAAACCTGCTTGTTTTGTTTGCTTAGCCGGCTTTGCTTGCAATCAGTTGCGGCTTTCAAATCAAAACACAACAGCCGAAGAACAAGAATCGCGTGCTCGTCCCTTGTCTCGTGTCCCCGCTCCGAACACAAAAGATCGGCGCAAAGGACGGGAACCCTTCGACTGGTGGCCGGCCGAAAACAAGCGGCCGTTCCCGTCGCCGCCGACCTCTCGATCACTCCGAGCGGTCGGCTGGCCGGTCGGGGATCTCGTGCTGCCGGCCATTAGACCGGCGGGCATTAAAGAACGAAGTGATCAATGCGAACGACTAGACACCAATTGGAACGAAAAACAAGTGGACGGGATTCATCAGGGGACTTCCCTTGCTCAAAGGAAAAATGGACACGGCGTGCTCGCAATTAGATTTCGATCGATCATTCCTTGCAGTCGTGCAAGAGAGAAGAGAGAAGCTCGGGGGAACCACGGTCTCATGCGAGCTTTACGAATCGAGAAGGGAGCAGATTGATGGACGAGCTTAGCAGAGAGGAGCGAGCGGGCAATCATTATAGGTTTTTCGGTGGTCGTTTGCGTTTGCAATCCTCTCCCAATCATTTTTATTGATGCCCATGAATCCAAGCAACGAGCAGCTTTTCCTTCCACGTGTTCCGATCAATCAAACCTCTGCTTGTTTGACCAGACAAAAACAAACAATCGCCCCATTTCGAAAGCGAACTCACTCGCTGTTCATCTTCGCGTCGGCCGGGAGAGCAGTTGATCCAAGCGGTGAGGAGCGGGAGGCGAACAGGTGCGATGTTTACGTTTGATCGACCCGCCGGCGTTGTTTTCGTTTGGCCGGGCGCCAATCGAAGGACGAAAATAACGAAGAGGAAGCCGGCGAGTGCCCACGTTTCGCCGCCCGAAATAGCCGGCCGCAATTCACGTCACGAGGATGAGAGGAGGGCGAACGAAACGATCGCTCGTAGTCGGTCGATCGGTAGGCAGCAGCGAATTGCGAACGAACGACTAATGTGGGTGAGAACCTGAAAGCACATGAAAATGAATTCAAAGCCGTGCGGTTTGTCTCCTCGTTTGTGCAAACGAGGAAGTTTGTGCAAAGGTGAACAAGAAAATTCCACGTGGTGATCCGTTGCGGAATGAAACGAAAGGCTTGGTTTGAGCGTTCGAAAGAGTTTGTGCTGCGAAACAAGTGCAATGCTCCGAACTTCACGAATAGCCAACAGAAAGCACAAGGACTCACCTCCTTGTTCGTCCCGTCCACCTTTCACAATGAACCACGACGGCGATAGCGGCTGAAGGCGATGAGGATGAACATCGTGGATGCGGCGGAGCGAGTGGAGCGCAATGAAGCGATCGATCCGGTCGGCGACGAGTCGAGAAGAAGCGGACGGAGGGCGGCGGAGTGGAGTCACTTAAAAGAGCACGTGGATGAGTCAATTACGGCGTGAGTGCGGAGTAAGGTGAATGAACGATTCGCGGAGGCATACGCGCACGACCCTCGGAGGTAGAACGTGCAGAAAATGTTCATTAACGACCGTCAGTAAGCGATTGTACCGCGCTTGGAGAGGATCCAAGACCGCAAACTAGTGGATTAAAGGAAAGGCTCACGAATCGACGATAAAATAACGTGGCGACGTGGGGTGCTTTGCGGATCAAACACAACAACACAGGAGAACAAGATTACTCTTTACGGACAAATGCGGCAACATCTTGAGTTCTCATGATCGCAGTGCACTCAAACGCACTTTGAAAGTCAGAACGAGCGCAATCAAACACACGTCCTCGAATAAAACACACGCATTCCAACTTGAAACACAGATGCGGCGACATTCGGCCGCCACGGCCTCTAGGCTTCCGCCTGCACGTGTGTTCACGCCCGCCTTCACATTCCTCGCATTCCCGACGAAAAGGCCGATAGATCCTGCTGCTCGAGGGTGACAATCAAGCATAAGGTAGCAAATACGAACAAAAGGCAACTGCTGGTAGAACACGAGTTCAAATGAGATCTCGGGGTAAACAATTGATGATACATTTCAGAATGACATCACTCACAAATATCAATAATTCGCAGCTTCAAACGATAAGGCAAGGGGCAAATGTAAGCAGCAGTAATGAAGCTCTTGAAATCCACTTAAATCCAAAAAACCCGTCCAAACCCATTCGAATTGCAACACGCGCCGAATTCGTGGTCGTTAAAGCGGGCAAAAACCCAAAAGAAAAGCCGCCGGGCGGGCGGGCGGCGGAGCGGGGGAGAGAGCCGTCGGGATTCCCCCCGATTTGCCGCCCGCCCGCCTGCTCGGCCGTGTGATCGCCGCCGGCCGGCCAAACCAACAAGTCGGGCGAGCGGGAGGGTGAGTAAAAACGCACTTCTCTCAAGAAAAAACCCACGTATTCGAGCGGCCCTCGGCCGAAAGCAAAACAAGTGTTCTTCGCTTCAACGGTGCCCTGCCGGCTGGAGCGGCAGCTGACGCCCCGCCGTTAGGACGTGAACCTCCGCTCGTTTCGGCGAGTGCGCCGCTGCTTTGTGACTCCCAGGCGCACCTCAGATCACGTCAAATTTCGAGCGGAAACGTGAAGTCGACGGCGAGAGGTCGCTTGTGCGGCCATCCGATTCGAAAGAGACGAGGAGGGCGCACTCATCGGAGGGGATCACCTGCCGCTCGCTCGTTGCCGTGGATCTCGTGCCCGAATCAACTGATTACCGGCGAGTGACTGCGGAACGAGGAAGAGAGCGGCGGGATGATTAGTGGCCAACGAGACGAATGCAGGCGTGTGTGCGTACAATCACGAGCATCAAACACTTAGCCGTGTTCTGCCATTGGATTTCGCAATGGAAAGAACTGATTGCGAGTGATGTCAACCGAAAACAGTCCGCGAATTGACAAACAAACAAGGTTAAATCGAACAAGAACAATGAAAGAGTGTCCGATGGTCTCTTCGAGTTGTCCGCAGTCTGTCCTCTGTTGTTCACAACACGTGCCCGTGTCCACGCGTGTTCCCGATTGTTCGTGAGACAGACGGGTCACCTGTTCGCGAATTCCAGTCGAAAAAACTCGCGATCCAAAGGCTGACCGTAAACTACGATGTGTAACGACGATGTCGGCCTTGTCTGCAAGCAAATAACAGGAAAATAGCCGTAATTGGTTAAAGAGGCAATGGAAACCCAGCAGAAGAGTCCAGCTGGCTCATTGGAATTTAATTAAGCGTGAGAGACATTGAATAGCGTATGGTAATGCAATTAGGTGTTTCCATGAGTTGTAGCAAAAGCAGCCCAAAGACAAGCAAGCGGCAAACTAAAGCAGGACAGGAAAAATCTAAGGAACAACAAATGCAGACAGAATCGCCGAGCCACGGCTTACCGCTTGTAATCAGTTTGAGTCGTCAAAGCAAACACAAAGAAGCTTCCAACCATGACTCACCGCGCTGACAAGCCAAAAGAACCCCATACCATCATCACCTTTGATCGCTGTTCGAACGTGTGTTCTTCGGGCGTGTGCAAACGCCGCAAACCCGCTGGCAACCTCAAATCCCGCTTGTTCCTCGGAAATCCTGCCTGTCCGCCCTCCGCTCGCTTCGATTCGACGCGTCCGACCGACCGCAAAGCAGAAACGAAAAAAGAAAGTCGGAAAATTCGATCCGCCCGTTCGATCGGCGCCGTCCGCCCGACCGACCGCAAAACCCAAAGGTTGATCGGCGGCGGTAAAGCGGCGGAACGGGACGGAAATAGACGAATGTAATCGAGCTGCTCGTTCGTTTGCTTGACAGCAGCTTCGATTCATTGAGGCAATAGAGAAGGCGGGATTAGCCGGCGATTTTATACGTCTTCCGTTGACTCAACAGTCCATTCGCTTGTTCCCAGAGAAGTTCACGAGCTGTCCGCCCAGCTCGCGTCTGCATGCGTTCCGCGTTAGCCGAAGGATTAAAACGCAGTTGCTGATTGTCAATAAGCAATCAAGCAAGAACTCGAATAATCTCCAGATCATTTGAGTGATCGGTAGACATGAAAGGAATGATTGATGCAACAGTTTATTCCCGCAAATTTCCGCCTTTATCCTTGCTTTCGTCCACGAGAACGACCGTACGTTCCTCGCTTGGACGCCCGCCCGCGCGCCTTCCTTCCGTTGGCTTTCGATTTCGATCGGCGCGCCGTCTTTCCGTTCCGCTTCTTCGTTCCGCGAGCCTTCTGGTGAGTTCCAGCAGTCTTCTTCTTTGTCTTTCCGCTTCCTCGTTTCGTTTTCTTTTCGGCGACTTCCTCCTCTGGTCCGCCACCCGCGAACTCCGGACAGCCGCCCACGAGCGCCAACTTTTTGACGTCCTGCCGCGAAAGGCGCTGGTTTTCTTCGATGTCGAAGTTGCCCTGCAAACCAAAAGAATTCACCAATCGACGACCGGTTCTCGCCCACCACTCGCGGCCTCATGGTCGGCTCCCCGTTCTTGCTCATGGTGAGCTCTGCAATCAAAGCGGATCGATCAGTCCTTGTGGCTGGATCACGAACCGCTGTAGTGCATGATGCTCTTGAAGTCGTATGAGCCCGCCGTCTCGTAGTCGGCGAACGAGTGCAGTTCAAACCATTCTACCGAGAACGTTCGCTTCTTGTAACGAAGTGCACCAAATGTTTGTCTTTGTCGGCCACGTTCTTCCACAAAATCTTCACGTACTCGTCCCGATCGAAGCGCTGATGTTCGTGGTCGAAGCCTTGGATCACGCGTCGATTGTTGACTATAAAAGGACTCACCGATAGCGTGCTGCAATCAAGCGATCAACCACTTCTCTTGCAAGAAACAAACCATGAACTCGTGCTTAATGGCGCCCTCGTACAGGCAGTCCTTATCCAGCGACATTTCCTGTTTGCCGCCTAAAAGCGAACGAATTGGTTGCCTCTTTTCGTTAACCGAACGCACCCTCTCGCCCCACCCTCGAATAGCACGAGTCACCGGTGCCTCGTTGCGCCACCTCCACGTAGTCGACGGCGTCAGGCGCGTCCTTCCGTTCGATGAAGCGGAAGCACGAGTACCGCTCGATGCCGTCCAGTGCGCGCCGAATGGTCACTCGCCTGCAAGCAGCCGATGTGGCAGGAAAAAAGAACGTTTATCTCACTGCTTGGCGGTGTACGCGCCGGCCGCCAGTTCGTAGACGACGCGGTTGTTTGGCCAGCGTTTGACCAGCTCGCTCTCTTTTGCGATGTCCCGAGCTTTGAGCGGGTCGTTCGCGAGTTCACGCATGGCGGCGACGTGTTCTTGCTGCTCTTTCGTCAGCACTGTAATAGAACGAGTGGCGGTCAATCGGAGAGTGTGCGAGGGACTCTACAACGAGCCGGACGAGAAAGAAAACTCACGCATGTCGCCGCCGAACAAACGAGGATGCGTGCCGACGGTCGAACGTGTGGCCATTAATCCACGCGAAAGCAAACGGGCATCCGCTCGCAACGAGACGAAGACGGCCAGCAGAAGAAGAGAGCGGACACCGAAAGCAGGCATCACCGCACGGGTTGACGGCCGAAATGAGACGCACCGAGTGCAAAGCGAAGCTCTTTTACCCGCTATTCACATTCCATTGTCGTCACCAACGCTTCATTGTTTGTGCTTCCGGTCCGGTCGCACCCGTGCGTTCGAATAGGGACGCACTTGAAATGCCGCAAAGAACGAGGAGCGGTTTGCACAACTGCCGCCTCTCCAACGAAACGCTGCTGCTTCACTTTGAGTTGGGCGTTTTGATCAGTTCGATTGTTTGCTTAGAGTGACTTATCCGGAACTGCTCTGAATTTGCGGCGCGTTGAATGCGAGCGCATTCTTTGTTAGTCGTAACAAACGCATTGGATTTGCGATGACGAAAGCGAGGGACACGTTTGGCTGCAGCTGTCCGTTTGGGGCCTTTGAAGACGGCGTTTCAGTGCTGACGAACAAGGGAAATCTTTGCTCATCTGCTTCAATCTCCCGTCTCGCTCTCTCTGGTCTTTTTTCGGGCCACACGCATCGCTCGCCTGCATCCGTCCGCATCTTGTCAGGAAACGGCGCTGCGTGTGGCCCGCCGACAAGCAGCCGGAAATTCGAAGCGATCGCCGAGCGAACTCCAAATTGAGTTCATTCGGTCTCCTCTTTTTGGGCAACAAATCGAGGTGTTCAGCTCCGATCGAATGTGATCGCTCGAATTTCCCGACCGCTTCGAAATTCGCCGCACGAGACCACACGCAGCGCTCAGAATGACAAACATTTTGATGCCGTGACTTGCCGCTGCGTGTGGCCTCCAGCGGAGTTTCTTTCGAGTTGTTTCGTTCGATTTGCTGTTTTTTCGCGCCACTGTTCGCCGAGCGAGTGTCCAAACAGACAGTCGGCTGTCCGGAGCGGCGAACAACGCCTACCGAACAAAAAAGAACTTTCCAGCGGTCTGCCTATCCTGCGTTCATTGAACGAAGAAGCTTTCTTTTCACAGCTTCACCCGTCCGTCCAGCAAACCGAATCAGCAGCTGTTTTCTGACCTCTCCGAGAATACCCGTGTTTATTCCAACCAACAACGCCGCATTTTTCAAGAAACTTGAGCAAGAGAGAGGCATACGGCCGTCTGGAGCGGCAGCGTGGCGACGCCGGCGAGCGCGATCCCGACGGCGTCCGACAGCGTGGCGATCGCGAGGCTGAACTCCCGGCGGGCGGGCGGCACCTGCAATCAGTGGATGAGTGAGGAGCGAAGGTTGGGGATTGGAGCATGAATCGTGTGGGTGGACTGCGCGTGATGGAGCTCGAATTTGCCCCTCGATCCTCGTTCTCAAAGCAGCAGCTGTTTGTCAAGTTCCCCACTTCTCGCCTTTACACTCATCCCCACTAGACGGCCCCCAACCCCCGACCGCCCTCCGCGCTCACCTCGATGTGGATGCGGAAGTAGGTGTTGGCGTAGGAGGCGCCGCCGACGGCGCCGTCGACGAACACGAGCGCGAAGACGACGCCGATATGCGGCAGGAAGTGGTGGGTGGCCTCGGCGAAGAAGAAGCCCGCATTCAGGAGCTCGTAGAGCGGGAAGAGCGCGAGGAAGACGGCGGGCAGGCGGAGCAGGTGGGCGCCCGAACGCGCCACGAACGCCCCGCAGCAGTAGGCCGCTTGGATCCAGCGGTACGCGGCGGCAGGCGACAGCCCGAAGCCCCGCCGGCAGTCGAACACGAGGAACGTGGCCTCCAACCGATGGATTAGGGGGAGAATTCGAGAGAGCGCTCACCATTCCCTGCTGCACGCTGTAGTCGAGCAGGTAGACGGCGGTCAGCGGGAGGACGTACGGGAGGAGCGGCTGCAAGGGAGTTGAAGGAAGCGGGAGGGCGCACTCATGACGATCGCTCGCAGACGTCCGGCGGCCGTCAGCTCGGCGGGCGCCCACTTGCCGCCCGGCTGCTCGGCGGCGTCGTCGGCGACGATCCGCGCGGCGGACGAGCTCGGCGGAAGCGCCGCCTTCTCGCGCTCCACGCGGGGCACGAGCCACGTGCGCGGCCGCCGCAACGAGGGCGCGTAGACGGTGGGGGCGGCCGTGAGCAGCCCGAAGTACCTGTAGCAGAAAAGTGAGTATTCAACTTTCAATCGAGCAGAACGCACGTGCAGAAGAGCAGGGCGGGCACGACGAGCATCGACAGGAGCGCCTGCTGAGGGGTGAGGCCGCCCAGTCGGGGCTCGGTGAGCGCGGCGTACGCCAGCGAGCCCAACAGGCCCGAGGCGCCGGTGCCCGACGACCAGGCGGAGATGATGGAGCTGCAAGCGAGTGGGGCGCCGTAGTCGAGTGGATTCTTCGGCGGACTGCTTGCCTCTTGTAGTGGGCGCCCAACGCGAGGAAGCACACGTCGCCGAGGCCCGAACTCAACGCCGCGAAGCCCACGCCCGCCAAACTCCACGGAACGGTGGCGGAGAAGGCGACCAGCAGGTAGGAGGCCGCCTGCGCCGCGCACACGCCCACGAGCAGCGCGGCGAACGGCAGCCGGTGGAGCGCGAACGGGACGAGCAGCTTGACGGCGGCGGCGGGCAGCACGTTCGCCAACACGACGGCGCCCAGCGGCTGCTCGGCGCACTGGGCGGCCGGCGAGGCGGTCTGCAAGCGGGCGGAGGATTGAGCGGACAAGAACGAAGCGGACGGACCTCGCAGCTCGCCGTCGAGTTCGCCGCTCCACCGGTGGACGGCCGCCGCATGAGGTCGTTGGCGGCGGCGAGCATCACGATGAACGCGAACGAGTTCGCCATCCCGAACAGCCTGCAGTCGGGCGGGGGTCAGCAGCAGCATCACTGGGGGCAACTCACCAGAAGGCGGCGTGGTCGCGGACGTCCTTCGACTGCATCCTCGCTGAACGATGGCGAGTGAACACGAACGGGCGGCTTTAAATCGCGTCCCGTACGGAACGCGCGCCGTTCAAATCGCGCCGCTTTCTGCTCCCGAACCCGCCGGTTTGTTTGCCCACCGGCGGCGGGCGGGCAGGCGGACGGCGGCGGGGCGTTCGCCCTGACCACTTGAACTCCCCCCGCCCGCTCGGTCGCTCGCTCGCGCGTGTTCCCTTGTTGGTTGAAAGAAAGTGAGTGGGTGATCGGAAAAGGATGACGGGTTGAAAGTGAGAAAAGATCGGATGAAGAGTGGAGTGATCAAATGGGTTCTGACAGTTCGGAGAGAGAATCGCCGGTTGTTTGTGACGCGTGTCCACGGGCTGCTTGTGGTCGACAGGCAACTCCACCGGCTGTTGATAGACTCCGAACAGGAAGGTTGGTTGGCGCTACGGTCACAAGCAACTACGCACTCCTCGTTCGCTTGAAGTCGTGTCGATCGCCGAAGCAATCCTTTGGTTCAACCGCACGGAACTCGTGCTCTCTTGATCCCACCAACAAATCAGCGCTGACCACGAATGCCCACTCGAAGGTTTCTGATAATTTCCGCCCGCTCCTCTCGGCGAACATTCTGCCCCGATCGTGCCCGACGAACGGAACACGCGTGTAGTCGGCCGGTGGGCAAACAGACCACGAGGTACGGTCGGACGAGTGCCCCCGCGTGCTCCCGCGTTTGTCGCCCGTCCGAACGAACGGCGAGCGGCGGTCGGCGCGGTCGAAGGCGCGAGTTCGCAGCGATCGGGGCGGCGAGCAAACAGCCGACTTTCCGCCCGTTCGCCCGCTTCCGTTCGGCGTTTGCAACAGCCGCGCGAAAAGTAGGCGGCGGCAAACAAACGAGCGGGCGGGCGGGCGGCGCGAACACGCGGTTCACGCAATTTCGGGTCGAATTCGTGAGATGACGCAAACAGAAAAAGTCGGTGACTAAAGCGAAGAGCAGAGAGCAGAAGGAAGTCATCAGATGACAAATGGGAACGAAAAGCGCAGTAGATCACGTTAAAGCTCTACCGGTCGCAAAAATAGCGGTTAATCCTTCAATTTTTTGACTGCTCCACCTTGATCACTCCGCTTGAACTCTGTTTCCATCGTTCTTTGCAACATAAAGTGGGATAAACTACTGAAACACTGGAAAGTGCGAACTGGTCAATGGGCAAGATGGAGAGGAAGACTAAGAACACGTGCAAGTGGATCTCTCGAACCAAACGGATCACGTGGATAGAGGGAATCGAGGGGATCAAAGCCCAACCGCCGGCTATTTCCAGCCCGCTCGCCGGTCCGCCCGCCCGCCCGCCCGACCGGCCGTCCACTCAGCGTTGTCCGCCGTGTTTGCGAACAAACGGCCGCAAACACCCGCCTTTCTTCCCGCCAGCCAGTCGATCGATCGGGAGGAAGCGAGCGGACAACAGCCGCCGAACGGAGTGGACACCCGCCCGCTTTCACTCTCGCCCGAAACTCGTGTGAACTCCCGGAAACTCGTTCGGAGTGAGCGGAAGCACGCAATTCTCTGCTTCTGCTCCCTCTTGATTCATCGCTCGTCGTTGATCGATCGATCATTAGCGATTTGTGCTGCGGGCGGGCGGGCGGATGATCCGAGCGAGCGGGCGGGCGTTCGCGTCACGCACAGGCGGGAGTTCGAAGCGGGCAGACGGAGCAGTCGGCAGGTGTTTTTCTCGCAGTCAAGAGCTGCAAGTGGTCGCGCCGTGCGGAAGCGGGAGTAAACGAGGGGCTGCAGAGAAACCCGTGGAAGGGCGAGTGACTCGTCGCTTCGTTCGTGCCCGAAAAAACCGATGGATGACCAGAAAGCAACGAGCAACACTTTTTGACCTTTCTGGAGTTTACCTCCCGCTCACGCGCTCGCTTGAATGAACCCAAGAGTTCTACGAGTCTCTTCGAACCGTTCCTTTTTTGTGCAGACGACCCACGAGCTTACGGAAGCGAGCAGAACTACGGCTTGCGAACGCCTAGCTGAAAGGTGTGTGCGACCAACGGAAGGTGGAATTCGGCGAACACGCGAACAAACATCCCCCGTTCACGTGCATTTTGAGCGTTGCGCACGGGCCGTTTAGAACGAGCGGTCGATTGATTTCTACTTCAGACAAGAAAGCCGGCGGTTTGTTTCTGCCTTCATCCTCCCGCAACATCGCCGGCCATGCGCCGAATTCAATGTTTTACCAGGGCGAAGACGTCTACTGCAGCTTGGAGCGGTGGAAAAAGGCGGTCCGCTCACTCGTCCTTTCAAGCGGCCTTCCAGTCGCTCAGCGGAGTTCTTCGGCGACCGCACGCTCAAGTGCTGATCGTCGGAATGCTGCTCACGCCATCTGAGTGAAGAAGAACGCCGTTCTTTCCTGTCGTTTATGGACACCGCTTGCATGACCGCCTACGATTCGTCGAGCTAATCGACGGACGAATTTCCACTCAAACCGTTGCGCAACGTCCTCCGCTGCGGGACACGCGAACGGGGCGGGTACAAAAGAGCGGCGGGGGCAGCGGGCCGCTCATTCTCGCTTTCCGGCGCCCTCCCGTCCGCTTTTCCTCCGCCCCATTCTCCTTCCGCTCGCTCTCCGCCGCGCTGGTCGGTTGTTCCGCTCGTGTGCGGGTCAAGTTCGCCTCGACGTTCAAGCTTCCTTTGCTCCTCTATCGACTACCGACTGCTGCTCCGGCCGTTCGTCTCTCCGGATTCTCCGCCGCCCATCCGCCCGGACGGTGAGTCCCCCCCGTCGCCCGGCAATTCGAGGACGTTCAGGCGCCCCGCTCCTTTCAGCCGGCCACTGCAGAAGCCGATGCGTGTTCTCGCGGCGTCCATCGAAGTGATTCCTGTGTCCCCTTTGAAGGCCAACTGACAAGCGCCTTCTCTTTCGGGTTTGGGACGCCGAGTGGGATGTCCGCTCCGCTCAGCGATCCCGATCGTGAGTTCCTTTTTTCCGTCCAATCACTCGTTGTTCCCTTTGCAGTCGACTGCGTACGGCATCCTCCCTGTAGTGTGACCAGCGGAATGCAAGACTTCCAAGAACGACGACGAACGGAGGACGAAGCGGAACGTTTGATGGTGAGTGCCCCATTCTCCCTCTCTGCTCATCCGGTCGCCGCTTGCAGTGCGAATGGATTGCGGCGTCACTTGCGACCATCGATTGGTCGAGCGTGCAAGCGACTCGTCTTTTGAAGGGCGATCGGATGGACGGGAAGAAGCGGCTGTTTGGTGAGTTCCCTCGCTAGTACGTTTACTCGTTTTTGCAGAGAAAAGGCGGCCACTTGTGCGCGTACAAGATCACCGTCAACAAGCTTTGATTCGTAGCCGTGGGTCTTAGGATTGGAGCGGGAGTACGACAGTCGTCGAAGAAGACCCTCAAGAACATCCGCCGTTCCTGTTGCCGTTGAGTGAGTTTCTTTTACTCGTGGTCCCCTCATCACTTATCGCTTCAGGGGAACTCCTGTTCATCCCATCATTCGTCTTTAACCGAAGAGGACGCGAAGAAAGATGGACGAGTGCCGTCCGCTCGTCGTTTCAACCAACCGCTCGTTTGCAGGCATCTTCTGGGCGTACAACTACCCGCCACACCGTCGGGCGCCGAACAAACCGCTGCATCGAACTAAACGGAAAGCGGAGTGCGAGCCGTCCGTCAACCAGTTCTCCTTCCGTTCACCCCCTCTCCTGCAAGCACTGGGCCGATTGGAGGATGTGGACGAGCCGACTGCCCGAATTCTCCGCAGTTTGTGGGTCCTCACTGCTCTCCAGTTACTCCTCCCTGCTTTCCGCTCGCTTCTTCTTCTGATGGAACGACTGCGCCTAATGCCGAACCGGATCGACAAGATTCGTTCTTCTGTTTTTCTGTTGATTCGTGAGTTCTCTTTCCGCCTTCTCTTCAGCTTGCTGTGCTTTCAGGATCCGCTGTGACGAGCCGGACATCCGCTTTGCCAGTCCACCGCCGGAAGGAACGACTCGACGGGGACACCGTTGTTTCTTTGTGCTGTTCGCTGTGTACGTTGTGTAGTCAGGCCGTTGTTCAAGCCTTCGATTTCCGTTGAAATAAACCCATTGAAAAGATGCGTGGCGTTGGGAGCGAAACGAACGGATTCGAATGGGTAGCGGAAAGCGGGGCGTCACACACGAAGAGAAGGAGGCGCGAAACAACGGAGAACTTTCTTAATGGCCGAAAAATCTCGAGTTGACGATCACTCTGGACTCCCTCTTCACGAGTGGGTTGTGTGGAGCGGCGAGTCCTTCTCAACGGGGTTTCCTTCAGCCATCATTAGCTGGTGGCTCGATTGCAGAGATGAACGAATGGATGCGTTCGTTGAGCCGGCTGTAATTGAAACAAGAAGAATTCGCGAGTCTAACGCGTTGCCAAACGTCAATCGGCAAGGGAGCGAATAAAAAACCGCCCCTCTCAAAGGTCGTAGATCGAAGGCGACGATCACGCGAGTTTCTTTTTGATTCTCGAAACCCCAACCGGCAAGTGGGTTGCTCGTCCCCGCCGACCAAGCGATCGCTCCACAACTCGACAGAAATCCGATCGATTCGAAGCGGACGGCCCTCGTGTCGAGGTGCAATTCAGGGACAAAACTAGCGACTAGGCGTAGTTTATTGCACAGTAATTTAGCACTCGAATGGTATAGCAACAAGAAGCAAGCGAAAAAGAATGAGGAATTTCGGGAACACTTGAGAACATGGGGATAATCACAGGAGACGGCGAACGGGGATGGGCTTCATTCCGGCGAACGCGCTGGGCAGGACAGACTTTAGAGAGGCTTGTTCATCTCGTACTGGAAGCCGCCCTCGCCGTCAATCAGCTCGCGGCTCTTGTGAGCGACCGTAACGGCGAGATTCCGAAGCGAGTCGGGATTGCTGAAAGCAGAAGAAGTGAATGAGCGCGAAGAAGAAGAAGAGACCTACCGGAACATCAAACGTTCGATCTTGATGCGAGAAACAAAATTTCCGCAGTCGTTGTTGAATCGTTCGTTCAAACGCGCTTTCTCCACAACTATCAGCCCATCCTCTTTGCCGTCCATGGAGTTCACGATCGGGAAGAGTTGACCGCGAGGCAACAAGGAGAACGGAATCGCTTCCCACTTCTTGGCCTCGAAGTTGCAGCGCGAAAGGAAGGAAGAACGGTGGCCGTCGATTTCGACACTTTCCATTGCAAACAGGCTTTTCGGCCCGGTGCATGGCGTGAAGAACGTCTAAAATTGGAGCAGAGTTTTGAACGAAGGGAAGAACGAAACGTACGTTCAAATCGACGCCGCCCAACTCCTCTTTGCTCCACTCCTGCGCGTCCAGCGAGTACACGTGAAGCTCCTTTGGGCGTCCGCAGTCGACCGTGTACAGTTGCGTCCCGTCCTCGCTCATTTGCGACACGAACCGACGGAGGTCGGGATGGTCGGTCGTGTGTTGGACGGTCGCCCGAAGCTCGTCGAGGTCCAGGCGAAAGAAGACGAAGCGGCCCCAGCCAGGGAGGACGACGCGCTTCACGGCCACTTCGGCGCCAGTGACATCGGTCAGGACGAAACTCGGCCGGCGATCGGTGGTCGAATGGAGGAGAGTCCGCTCGTAGACTTCGCTGTCGTCCGGAAGGCGAATCAGGTGCAGCATTTCGGAGCCGCCGGTTGTGATCAGGATCGTCTCGTGATTCAAGACCGCGACTCGTTCGATAGAAAATCGTTGAAGCCATTTGTTGGGAGTTCTCCACAACCTAAACACAACCGCTAGAGCAAAGGTAAGAGGAAAAAGCGGACCTGCGAGTGTTGCGCTGCAGGTCCACGACGAGCAAGTCCGCGTCTCCCTTGAAGGAGTACAGGTACAGGCCGTCGGCAGAAAAAACGAGGTGCCGAGCGAGCTGCAAACGAAAAGAAGTGAGGTGGAAAACGAGATGGACGGAAAACAGACGTCGTAGGCTTTGTAGACGAAGAAGTTCTTGGGCGCTTCTCGCTTGCGATCCAACGTCGTCACGCACTTCGCTGGTCTTTTCGCCCGCAGACGAGGAGAGTAGACGGAAGGGCGAATATCCACGCACTTCCAGCACTCGTCGCATCCGCAGAGCTGCGCGTGAGACAGCTGAACGATGGGCGAGTGCTCCGCCGAGTCGTCTTGCTCGGCCGCCCGCTTCCGGCTCGACGACTGCCGACTGGACTCGGCCATCGTCCTCCTGAAACAAGAGGAATCGGTGAAATCAGAGGAGAACGCGCGGAATTTCACGAAAAGCGATTGAAATCGTCGCCAAGTCCGTTCTTTTCGCTCGAGATTTACCACGAGGTCTTTCCGAAAAATTCCGAGCACAAAACGTGGCGAAATTTTACGGACTTCACCGAGTAATCGGCCATCAACATCTGCGGACAGCAGCGAACTGCGGGCGGCGAGCGGGAGGACGCGGCGTCCTCGGAGCGGGACATGTCTTCGCCGTGGAAGAGAAGACACCCCACTGCCTGGCGGTTCGTTCGCCGTCCTGCCCGCTGAATTCGACTGTTCAACGACTCCCCAACTTCTTGTCGGGCGCAGGAACGCGTCAGCATCGGGACGATGGATTCCCAATGAACGCCCGTCAGAACGGAGCGGGGTGAATCAGCTTACTGAACGAAGCGTTCCAACGCCTTTGTTCACGCACCCACTCAACAAAAACAACAGCCTAGGAGAGGCGAGCTCGCCGGCAATGTCCGGATTCTCGCGTTAAAATTCCTCCCATCGGACAGCTCGTCCACGTGCTGCTTTGCCGCCTTCAACAGTCGGCATTTGAGTTCCTCGAGATGGCCGTGGCTGAAAGCGAGGCGGAGGTCGTCGAACACCGAGCCCACGGAAACGGTGCTCAGAATCGTCGCAACGCAGGATGGAAATTTGCCCACTTCTCGTGGTGGTGCCCAAACAGCTGCAAAACGAATTGAAACACAGAATGCAATTGTTCGTGCCACCACGTGGCTTTTACGCGAACCTCCGCACGTGGGACGCTATCGGTGAATTCGAAACCGCTTCGTCAGCCGGCAACCAGCGGGCGGATTGTCGGCGCAAACGACACGTGCCCATCTTCGTCGATTCGACTTTAAATCAGCGACTGGAACCTCAAAGATGCGCTTCGTCACCCGCATTCCATTAGTTCACCTCCAGTTCCTCCTTCTACACAACACGAACGCGCAGGGTCGGCGATTGCTGCAGCGCGTGAACAAAAGAGATTCGCAGGCATCTCCGTGACGATCGGAAGTCCACCGGAAGCTTGCTGTCCGTCTCGACCGGCCACTCGGCCACGCTGCTCGTGGACGCGTAGTGCGGGCGGCCGCGCGTTCTGCCCGTTTGGCGTGGAGGCGCGCGTGTGGACGCAGGCGTCCGAAACGTTCGCGAAGTTCGACGCCCCGCCGACTCGTCGACCGCGCAGCCGACCGGCGGCGAGTGGCGCGGCGGGCAGAACGAGGCGATGGCGCGGCGAGGGCGGTGGATTTGGAACTCCTTTCAATTCGGCAGTCCGTCCAGCACGGCCTTTCGGTTTGCAACCTCGAACGGTCCGGTGCGGCTCGAGAGCGCGCTGTTCGTCGACGCGTGGCAGTTCGAAGATTGGTGAGTGGGCGATCGATCCTCCCCGTTGTTCCGTTGTGTCCGCAGCTTCAGGACGGAGAACTTGCTGTACGAGGAGGAGAACGCGGTCCCCGCCCCGCTCGTCGCCTTCGATCCCCGCGGTCTCCAAGTGCGTCGAGTGGGCGCACGCGACCGAACGCTGGAGATCGCCGGCGTCCGACTGGTCGATCGGCCGGTTCGCTCCGAATCCGTCGGCTAAACACTCGGCTCCGCTTAGATTCAAATCGGATTCGGGTTGGACGCCCGCTACCTCGTGCCCGTGGGCGTGCTGGACGAACTCGTGGCTTCCGGCCTTCTTTTCGTTCAATCCCGTTCGATTTGTTCTTCGACCCCGTTCGCTTCAGACCAACGACGAGCTCGCCGCCCGCCAGCCGAACGCGTCCATCCGCTTCGAGCTCGTCGACGAGTGCGGTGAGAAGTCGGTGCTTGTCGAGCGTGTGCAACTCGAAGCGCTGGAGTTGGCGGCCGAATTCTGGCGGTTGGGCGGCAAAATGGTGAGCTTCGAGCAGCTCGTGCGGCGCATGATCCAACCGCTTGATTGCGGCAGCAACGTGCTCGTCGTGTCGGCCCGAAGAACGCTAGTGCTGCTTCCGGTTGAAGAGGCGGAAGGGATTGGAAGGGACTGGAAGGGGCGCTGTAATGCACCTTTCACTCTTTCCGTTCGTTTCAGCAGATTCGATCATCGACCTTTTCGGAAGCAACAGGATTTGGGTCATTTCAACCTGATCGCTCCTTTTCCGTTCTGATCGTTTCCTTTCACGCTGGTTCAATCGATTGCTGTTCGCTTGTTTGTAGTCGGTTAATAAAGAGCTCTCGGTTGTTCCGATTGGCCTGTCGGCCGTTGACACGTGCACGTGTTGAATCCTCGACCTTCTCTTTGTTTAGTTCCTCTTTGGCTCGTCTACTGATGCCAACATTCATTTATTCGTGCTTTTCGCTGATCGCGGAGCAACGGGCAGCTCAAACTCGCTTCGAGAACGCCAACAAGAAGCGGCTTTTGAAACGGTTGTGGGTGTAGAAGTGAACACAGTGGGAGTTGAGCAAGTCGGCGCCGAGGCTCGTGTCCCTGGGGCCTCCTTCGGCCACTCGCAACGCGCATTCGCCGCGTCCGTTGCGACGAGTCTGCAGCGGAGAGCGGAGTGAAGCAATCCCACAATGAACGCACCTGATCGACCGGCAGCGGGAACTCCAGCCGCTTGCCGGACACGAAGTCGAGGCCGAGGTTCCAGCGACTGCCGCACGGGACGTAAATTTCGCCGTCCGCGGCGTCTTTTCGCAATCCACCGGCTCGCATGAGCGCTTCGAAGACCTCGGGCTGGAAGCGCGTTCGGTTCTCCGACAGGTTCGTGTTCAGCCACAGGTATTGCTTGCGCTTCTCGGCCAACGAAACGCTCGAGCGGACGTTGTCGTGCGTGAAGACGAGGTTCGAAGGTTTGATGTTCGCGTCCTCGTCTAAACGCCACGAATCAAAATCGCCGCAACGCCCCTCCAGCTGATGGCCCAGCACGATTTCGCCCGTTTGGTGGGCGCCCCTCACTTTCGGCGTCCTGCAAACGGCGATGGAGCGGCGAACGCATGCTGAAGCCTACGGGTCGGCGACGATCGTGACGACGGGCATTTTTCCGTAAAGCAGAGGGAACCACAGGCTGGACACGAACGAGCCCTCGAAAGGCAACACGCCCGCCACGCCGCTCGTCCAACGGAAGTCGAAGTGATCGCCGTCGGCGAGGAAAGCGAAGTCGATCGGTTGCATGCGCGACGGATCGCTGCCCAGCTGCACGCGATTCGTGAAACAAAAAGAAGTGCGGAACTCACGGCAAAACGATCGCGAAAAAGCGGCTTCTTGAAGTGACCCCCGACGACGCGCTCTTCGAATGTCTTCGACGACCTGAACACGTGAACACAGTGGAAGAAGATCAAGGGGAGTTACCGAGGATCGTAGGCGGGCGTCTGGCCGGAGTAGTCGGCGGCGATGAGGCGTTGGTCGAACAAAAAGAAGCCGGCTCCTCTGGGTGCGCCAATGTCGTAGACGACGGCCAGTTTCAGCTGGCGGGCTGCAATCGAAAGGAAGAGTGGGAGAGACGAAAGAAGCTTACGCGGCGTTCCGATCAGTACTTCGACCACTTGCGGGCTGTCTGCAAACTCTTGAGTCCTCTTCGTTTTTCCCACCGCCCACTTGCCGTCGGTTTGGCGCACGAACGGCACTCGCTGGAAGTCGAATGCTGGGACGGCCTTTTGTGACGTCTTAGGGTCGGCCTCCGGCTGGGTCTTTGGGAGAGCCTTCTGCTGGGCCTTCGGCTGAGCTTTCGGCTGGGCTTTCGGCTGCGCTTTTGGCTGGGCTTTTGGATGACCCTTTGGATGAGCCTTTGGGTGGGCCTTCGGGTGGTGCGCGCGTTTGGAGTTGGGACGATGGGCACGAGGACGGCCGCGAGAACGGCTGCGACGACGAGCGGCCGCCTCCGCGTCGATGACCAAAAGGACAAAGAGGAGGAGGACAAAGAGAACGGAGAGTTTCATTGTTCACTTGATGCATCCGACGGTCACCGATCTCCGCTTTTATATTCGAGTACTCGAATTCAATTCGAACGCTCGTTTGAGCAGCCGGACCGCCATTGCGTGGAAAACTAGGCGATCCGCCGTCTACTCGTTGGTCTTCCGGTGAAGCAGGGAGGTGGGCGGATGGCCGTCGTCCGTTGGAATGGCGGCTGCTCAAACATCTGCGGACGCCCGGTTGATTGCAACCGCTGCTTTCGACCGACGGTTTGAACCCGCCGGCCGAAAGACCAACGAATCGAGCGGAAACACGATCACAAAGCGACACAACTGTTTGTTTGTGATGCATTTCAGACGATGCGTCGAGGACAGCGTGCGATGGTCATCAGGACTGCGGAGAGCATTTCGGTCTACAATCGGCATTTGCACTGAAGCCGGTTGAAAAAAGAAGTGACGCGGAGTGAGCTCACCGAAGCGATCAACAGTTGAGCGATGAGCCGGCTTGATTCCTTGCGCTCGCAGAAAACCCACAGTCGGTAACTGAAATGACGAGGCATCTGATTGCTCGAAAGCAGGGCACCGCTCACTGCTTGCCCTCCTTCCCCTCACTTCCGTCCCGTTTGCAGCGAGCGCTCCAACTCCCAATTCGTCGGCCAAAAGAGAAAGCGGAGATCATGGCTCGTTGCTCCTTCGATCGACACATCGAAAAGCAGAACGCATTCCCGAAAGAAGACCAGCAACCAGAAAGAAGGGAGTGGAACGAACGAAACGACCGCTGCCCAACGACTTGTCGCCTTTTTTCCTCTCGCTCTCAAGACCAACAAGACGCGTGCAACGATCAATGGAATAAACGAGCAAAGAAGCCGACCGCCAGAGAGAACTCATTAACCTCGAGGCGATCGACCACCGCGAGGGCGACTCCCGTGAAGAGAGCGGTCCTTGACGATGATCCGTTCGGTTGTTCGCACGAAGTGGAGGATAGAAGCGGCACTCACCCACAACTAACAACCGAATGGCACGAGCAGAGCGAGGAAGACGCCAGTTGACGTGATTGTGGCAAGAGAGCAGCATTGCGATCCGATCGATGCGGAACACCCGGCAGAACGACGAGAACGTGCTCACTTCTTCTCCGAACGGGAAGAAGCTGCATGGGAAAAAGCGGGAGAACCCACTTGAATTCCAACAAGGAGAGTTGCGATCGACGAGATCCCTCGAACTCAACAGCAGAGCGGAGAAGACGGAGAGGAGAGGACTGGGATTCGGGCGGAGGGCTTCTCCGCGTCGCTCGTCGGAGACTGGTGGAAGGAGACGCTGGACTAATGGACCCACCTGCAGAGCCTCCAGTTGGTAGAAGTCGGCGGCGGGCAGGAGAGCCAGAGCACACGCCTCCAGCGGGTCGACTTTGTCCGAGTAGACAAAACGGAGGATCTTCTCGACGATCGCCGCCTCGAAGTTTTTCACCTCAACGACGCCCGTCCGCTTCTCCGCGTGTCGTGCGCGAACATCCGCCGGAAGTGGGCCGACTGCGCGACAAGAACGATCATGACGGGAGGATTGAACGGACTGCAAGCTGAAAACATGGCCCGCTTTGAAGACGCGCCCGTCGGCGTGCAGCTCGACGTCCGCCGAACGTCTCGTCGCCCAGCAATGCGCCGAAGTTCCGCAGCACACGCCTCTCCGCAGCGTGGCTCTTGGCGAAGACGAGCTCGCTTTCGTCCAGCTCCAGACACTCGATTTCGCCGCAGAGAAACAGCGGCGATCGGTCGGCGTTGTTCTGAAGGGCGGGCCAATGGCGTCGATTCGGCCGCGTTGGTCGACCGCCCCGAACGTCTCCTCTATTCGATTGGCCAAGGGGGTTCTTTCCGTCGATCAACGCACCGCATTCTCTGCGTTTCGCTCCGCCCTTAAGTTCGAACCACACGCGCGACGTTCGCGCGTCCCTACAACCGAGAGCAAACGATCTCCCCCGTACTCACAGAAAAGTCGGAAGCGGGCGCCACGGAGCCCGCTCAACGAAAAGCGAGCACTCGTTCAGCTCGGCCATTTTTCATCGGGCGGCGGATAGCTCCTGAAGTGGACGAGCACCCGACGCTGCACGGTCGTCGGAGACATCACGACCGATACGCCTAGAATAAAAGGGGAGAACTGCAAAATGGAAAGAAGGCGTGATCGACGGGCGGGCGGCACCGATCTTGGGCGAACGCCGAATGGAGGCCGATTGGAGCAAGAAGCGATCACAGTGCAAGGGTTCCCCGCCCTATCGACTGCTCGTTCGTTCGCTCACCTTTTTGATCCGAAGATAGGTGTGCGAACAAGGCAAAAGGTCATTGCTTTCTTTACTTAAAGCAGAGCGAGTCGAAGCATGTGCGCGCGCTTAACGCACAACACAGCGGCGTTCGAACGCCCCCGCTGGTTTGGGCTTGCTTGAACACAGCTCATAGTGGACCTTACAAAGGGCGTTTAATTGTGTGCTTATGCTTGTCGTTAGAGGTTTTCTGCTGGCTACCGAGCAGAGAAGTCGCCCGATTGCTGCACACGGTGCACGTCTTCTTGTGTTCAAACCGTTGGTCTTGCTTATGAAAAGCCAATTGCGGGATTTATTCGAGGAATGGTGCGTGAAACGGCAGCAGAAGCTGACTTTTTTCCCTTGAAATCATCTATGAATGAAAATTTATTCAATCGTCAACAGTAACAAAAACATAACAAAACAGATAAATTCAAGCAGCGGCAGCCAGCTTGAAGAACTCGCCGACGATCTCGGCGTTCTCTCGAATGTAGGTGGCGTCGAATTCGGGCAAAGCAGTGATCGTCTTCCAGTTCTCTTTCGCAAATTTCAGCACGCGGTCTTTAAAGCCGTCTATGTGTTTGTGCGCGTACACGAATGGCATGGCTTCCAGCACGTTCCCGATCGTCAACGCCTTGTAGATTGACGCGATGCACATTTCCTAAAAACATAGGTAAATGACAAGAAGACAAGACTGGACTTGCCTGCAGCATCTCCAGGTTGTAAAAGTCGGCGGCGAGCAGAAGGTCGCGAGCGCACTCGTCAAGCTGGTCGACTTTGCCCGTGTAGATGAAACGAAGAACTTTCTCCACGATCAGGGCGCTGTAGTTCTTGATCTCGACCACTCCCGTCCGTTTCTCCTTTGTGTCGTTGGTGAACATCTTCATGAAGTACTCGGATTGAGCGGCTAGAAGTTGCGTGTGAACCTAAAAGAAAAGATGAAACAATTGACTCAAAAGAGTGACTCACTTTGAAGACCTGTCCCTCTACCTGTACTTGAACGTCAGCAAGCGCCTCGTTCCCAAACATGGCCGACGTCTTGTCGAGATGGTTGACAGCCACTTCTTCGCACTTCGGACCGATGGGCTTCTCCACAAAGTCCAGAAGTTCGATCTCGCAGCACAAACACACCCTTCCGTTGGCCGCCCAGCCTTGAATGGCAACCAACGCCCATCCGGTGCTCTCTTCATGTTCCTGCCCCGCCGCAAATTCCTTTGTTTTTGCTAAAATATAAGAATTGATGGGAAAGAGTCGGAAGCGTGTCCGCCTACCGAAATGGCAAAACTTCGAACCACTACGTTCGATCCACGTTTCGTAACGCAGACGCACGGAAGTTTGCTTGTCGAGCTGGCGACAGACCAGACACACGGCGCTGTATTCGGGATTTTCCGCGTCGTCTCTGAACACGAGTTGGAAGTGCGCTCCGTCGATACTGTTCAAGAGGAACGGGTCGCTGTTCCACTTGCTTCCGGCGACAGCTGATCTCAAATGACGGGTAAGATTCATCCGTTGCGAAGTAGTCTTTGACATTGCGACTGGAACGACGTACCTGAAAGTTTTGTGAAGCAATTAATCATTCGTCAAGAAAACTCACCACTTTCAGCACACGAAAGAAGCAAGCGCGCGGCGGATGAGGAAAATAGGTGGTCGGCAGTGGGAGCAGCCCGCTTTTATTCACTCCCTACCAACCCACGCCGCCCAACCGACGCCGCACGCAATCAGCAAGGTCATGAGAGTCCCGCCCAGTTCTCACCGAACGCGCGGTGGGAAGATCGAAAAAGTGGGCAGCAGATGAATCGATTGGACATTGCGTGCTTGTTGTGAGAAACTCGGAGCAAATCTAAGAGCATTTGGTGTCTTATGCCTTGTTCTATTCGTTCCTAGTCATCGACCGTCGTCTTTGACTTTCGTCCGTTTCGCACATTTAAGAGTGCAAGAAGAGTGCAGCGACGGCGAGTTTTGAGCAGTTGGACGAGCAGAAAGCGGTCACATTCACTCCGCTTCCAAAAGAAAGACAGGCGAGGAACACACGGCTTCTCGTCACGAACTCATCGACCATTCGAACCAAACGGACGTGTTCTGTGAGTGACGAGAAACAAGGAGGGACTATTCCTTTCCTTAGTGTGTTTGAATGAGCAATGACTGGAACGGCGATCATACGACGGCGGGCAGCAAAAGGACGATCGCTGGAGCTGGCGGACGGTGATCGGCTTAATCCCCTCGAAGTGAACGGGTGCCCGCATTTCAGCGGGCGCGCGTCCGTCGTGCAACGAGCAATCGACCTACCGAACGATCACTTCGGAAGCCGCTTCGAGCACGAGACGCAGACAACAACCGCCCTTCCGTTTCTTGCACGTTCTCGTCCAACTCGCAGCTCAAACGGCCCACTCGTTTATTCAATTAAGCAACAACTCCAGCAAGACGACAGAAATCAACGGCCATCGCACAAACGAACGCCCGGTCTTGCCCCGAGGTGACGCCGTCCACTCACAGCTCGTCCATCGGAGGACGGCGGCCGCTGTCAGCCCTGAGAAGCGGAGAATGAGACTCGTGAACTCCAGCCGCTCGCTCTCGCACGTCCATTTCGAGTCACAGCTCAATCGAGCGAGTTGTTAGAGTACGACGAACGCGAGACTCACTCGCACACATCAGAATGTAAAGGAGTCTGCCTGAGGAAGCCGGCGACGAGTGGAGAGCTGGAAGGAAGGTGGGTGGACGGGCGAGTCGGCGGAAAGCGGAGCAGAACTCACTTCTTCGGCGTTCATTCCACTCGCTGCTCGTCCACTTCGATCGCTCGAATGCTCTCGGGGGTTGTTGTTAGGAGGAGCCTCAACCGCAGGGATGAGCGGAAGAGCCGAAGGAAGAGCGCCCACTTTTTCGTCCGATCGATACGTCCGTCTGTTCGTCGTCTTGACCGGGGATCGTACAGGAACTCCACAGATAATTGAAGGCGCTGCATTGAAGGACTTAGAATCAAACATACAAACGGAAGAAAAAGAAACAACTCACCAAACAGATGCACTCTTCGCCCTCCAATTTGTGTGTCGTAATCAGCGAGGTGTCGCACATTGAACGACAAGAAACGAATAAGAGGCGTGCTACTTTTTTCCTCATAGAAATCGACTTTTTTTCTCATAGAAAAAAGAAGTTCATAGAAATCGACTTCTTTTTTCATAGAAATAAAAAGTCATAGAAATCGACTTCTTTTTTCATAGAAATCGACTTTTTTTGTCATAGAAAAAAATCCCAAATTTGAAGTTTGGAGTTCATAACTAACTAATTACAAAGAATTACGCGAGGAAAATAGTCTCAAATGATAGCGGAGACCTTCAACTACCTGTACGAAAAGAGAAAAAAGCCCGTGTGTGTGTTATATTATTATTGGAGCCCGTTGTATCCAAATTTCCATGTTTTCGTTTCTATGACGAAAAAAGTCGATTTCTATGACTTTTTTTCGCTATGAAAAAAAAGTCGATTTCTATGAACTTTTTTTTTCTATGACAAAAGAAGTCGATTTCTATGAGAAAAGAAGTTTTTGCGTTTGTGCAAGGTAGTAGACGTAGTCGTCGCACATATTCGGCCTAACGAGGTCATCTGAAGCAACGAACTACATGCAAGTTATTTTTCGTTAATAGAGGGAGGGGACTGACCCAACAGAAGAGGCTAACGGTAGTTGGACCTTCCCGCCGACGAGATCCACACACGCACCGATTCGAGAAGCAGGACGGAAGCGTCGACCTGAACGGCAAGATCCCCATTGAACGAGTGGACAATAGGAAACTCACTCGATGAAACGATCAACGGAAAATCCGAAGAGGCGAACGACACGGAGCGAGCGAACTTGTACGGATGTCCTGCATGCAGTCGCAAGTGTCGGAGCAGAGTGGTGGACGGAAGCGGCAGAAATCCTCACCGTTTGTTGACGGAAAGGCGCCCAGATTGCAGGCGTTGATTTGAACAGCGGCAGTTGTGAAACAAAAGAATCGAACGGGACGCAAAGCCGCCCACCTCTCCGCTCTGCTTGACCGGAAACACGAAACAGCAGACGAGTGTTCGTTTGTGTAGGCGAGAGGGTCGAGAAGCGAACCGAACGGTCCGCCGGCTGCCCAAACACACGCCTGCTCTCTGCACCGCGCACGCGTCGAAATGCCTTTGGACAGGGCGCGTACAAAAAGCGGGCGCGTGGAGCAAAGTCACACAGAATGACTCCCTCGGTTCTTTTCGCGCCTCTTCTTCTCCTGGCGACCGTTCGAACGGCAGCCGCCGCGCCGAGCAACGCCGTCCACCGCGTGCCCTTCGCGCGCCCGACCGACGGCAAGTGGGGACGAGCGGACGACTCAAGAAGGCGACGATTTCAGCCAGTCCGCAGGTGGTCGAAGTGCTGATCGGAACGCCGCGTGAGCCATCCCCCGCCGCCATTCATTTCTCTTCCAGCGCAAAGGCTGAAGCTCGCCGTCGTGTACGAAGGGAGACATGAGGTGGACTCACTGCCTCTTTTGTTCGACGCTTCGCTTCCGCTGGACGGCTGCCGCGACGGGCTGGTGCCCACCGGTCCGTTCTACGACCCGCAGTAGGTCGCTGCAAGTCTTCGATTGAATTGATCCTGTGCGTTTAGGGCTTCGAATTCGGTGGAAACGGTGTCCGACACCCCACGCTTATTCCAACAAATCAATCGTGATCGATTCGTCGTGAGTTTTGATCGGCTTTTGAGTTCTGTGCCCCTCTTTCCGCAGAAGGTTGGTGATCAACAATGCGTCCATCATTTTGCAGGTGGGCGCCGATCCCACTCGGATGCAACCGAGTGAGTTCGGGTTCGGCCAGACGAACGCGCGGAGCTTTGCGTGCACGCCGGAGGTCGCGGGCTTTCTGTTCGTGGGCACGCGGGTCGGCAGCCCGCCGTGGTTCCCGCTGGTGGGCGGCCAACGCGCCTCTCTCCTCACCGTGACGGCCGATCCGTGCGTCCGGTTGCGAAACTCCCGTTTAGTCCGTTCGTTTCAGCACGCCGACGATTCCGGGCGCCTTTCAAACGGGCGAACTCGTGTTCGGCGGGCTGAACGAAGCGAAGTGCGGGCGGACGGCGCAGTTCCACGGCCTCCTCGATTACTCTTGGCTTGTGAAGGCAACGGGGCAAGCGGGGCGAAAGGCGTGGACTGACCGCCGCCTGCTTTTCGTTTAGCGCCGCGCTCTTCCGCGGACGATCTCGCTCGAAGATCGCCGCCATTAACCTGATGTTTGTGAACGTGGACCTTTCGCGCAACCGAACGCTGCTCCGCAACGACAACCTCGCCGCCATTGTGAATGTGGGCCGCCTGCGCAAGGACGCCGCCGACCAGCAGTTCTACGTGCCCTGCGACAGCAAGTGGACTCTCGAGCTGCAGCTGCAGAGCGGGCGGCCGGTGGAGGTGCCGTTGAGCGTGGATCGGGTGAGCGCTCTCGGCGTCCGCCCACACCAACCACGCGGCGCATTCTTCAGCGTCGCCGGAATGCTCGCGGGCAGTGCGCGCTGCGGGTGGTCGAAAGCAAGAGCGAGAGTCTGCTGTACGAGCAGCGCAAATTCCGCGAGTGGCGCGATTGTCGATTCTTCGAACCCTACTGCGGCCGGGTGAGCACAAAGAACACTCGAATATCGCTGCAGTGGGGACGGGGAGAGCAGCCCGAAGAATCCGCCGTCTTTTCCCACCGCTTCATCTCAAACACGCGACTGCTTGCAGGACGTGATCTCCGCCGACGTCCTCGACACGCACTGCGTCCACTTCAAGTTCGGCGGTCAAGCGGGCGGCAATCCCTCCCCCTATCATCACAAAATCGCCTTCTCGCGGCGCGTCTGATCCTGAGGCGGTTGTTCTCCAAACCGCGTGAATAAACGAATGTTGCATTGCAATCGAGAGCACAGAAGAGCGGAAGTCTTTCGACGATCGAACGCTGGTGGATGCCGGCCGGGATGGTCGATTCCGTGCGGTCTTCGCCGTTGCCGCCATCCGTTCCGCTTGTCCGTCTTTTGCGTTCAAGGCGGCGCTTTTCGTCGGTCCACAAATCAACGGAGAACAAGGGCAAGGACGTGGTGTGAAGGAACGAGGTTTCCGAACCAGTGCGAAACACCGTTTAATTGTGTGCAAAAAAAAATAAACAGGGAGTTGAGACGGATTCAACGGACGTCTCGCGGGTGGACGTCAGCGAGCGAGCAACCGGCAGATCGCGTGGGAGGGGCAACTGCCGTGAACTGCCTCCTTTTCTTGCCGGCAGGACGCTTCTATTCGATCGAATGACCCCCAGGGATCGACTGCCCCCTGGTCCAGCGACGATCTCGAGCAAGCCGGCAGAATTTGCCCAAGCGATGGGCGGCCACTCCGCCCGGCAAATCCCGAGCAGCGAGGAGGACGAGCGGACGGGGCGGCGGGAGGGCGACCGCCGTCGCAAAGCCGGGCACAACCGCCGCCTCTCCCGCTCGCTTGTGCCGAACAGGTGGGGCGGCCGGTTCTCCGCGCACTCCGCCGGCGACTCGGCAGTCGTTCCGTCCTCCGCTTTCTGCTCGTTCGGAGGGGCAAAAAGCGGGAGCATCCACTCGACCAGCCGCTCAATCGGCGGCTTGACCGGCCGTTCGGTTGAACGCAACCGACTCATTTGTGCCCGCCGCGTTCGTCGAGCAAAGCGGAAGGCGAGTGAAAGACGAGACATCCACTCGCTTTCCCGCCGCAGAGGACGAACGCATCCCGCCCACAGAAACAAAAAGAATGAACGGGAGAGCAGGAGGGGGAAGCCGCCGCTCACGAGGATGCGGCGAGTTCCTCCCATTGAATAGCAGCAATTGAGCTGCAGAAGAAGTGACCGAAACGAAGGATTCGTCTCGTTCCGTTGAGCGACGAGCTTTCGGTTCGCTTCTTCTCGTCTTCGTTCCGCGGCGACTGCAGCTTCTGCTTCGAGCTGCGGCGGGAGCGGCGAGAGCGGAGAGGACGGCGCCGCTTTGAAGTGACCGGGCCCTCAGTCGAATGCGGACAATCCGGCTGCCCGTTGGTTCGATCCCCTCGGAAAGGGAGAGAAATTGTGCGTCTGTCCGTCAAACTCCCCACCTCAACTTTTAGCGCTTTGCTCCAATCGAGCTGAAATTTTTTCTGGCTACAGTAACTCGCATGCGCGAAGTCCAAAAATGTGCATTTCGACCGACGGCGGGCACGTTGAACGTTCCGTGCCAACGTTCCGCGCCGTACCGTTTTTCGCGCACGGCCAAATTCACCCGCCCTGTGGACAAAAAGATGCGCCTTGGAACGAAGAACATTTCATCAGTTGACGGCATCTGCAGGAAATGTTGTTGAAGAAAGTTGTGATCGCCCAAACGCGAAAGGTGAGGGGCGGAAAATCGAAGAGGTCCACACTCGGAGGCGCCGTTCTCGGCTCTCAGAATTTTATTTGGCAAACAAAAAAAAAGTATCTAGAAAAAGGTCTAACGCATCTTTTAAGCTTGCGTTTGACTTGCGAGAAGTTGCCCGAAGCTCAGGCTCATGGACCGAAAATTTTGTGTCGGTTCGAAAACTTTGGCGAATTTCAACCCGCCGTTCTCGTCGACTGTCGGGCGTGACAATACGTGTAAGGGCTTTTTCGAAAGCGCAGATTACGGGCTTTCCAACGGTGTGCATTTTTTGTTGTTCTTGGCCCACTTGGCCACTGCGGCTAACGCGAACCGACTCCCTTAAAATGCCTAAAAAGCGGGCGGGATTGGGCATGAGTGGACGGATTCTTCTGAAACTTGGCAGAAATGTCGAGCACGTAGTTGCTCATATTTCCACCGTTTCAGATTTTTCAAACAATCGGTTGCCGAGGAGTAATGGAACGTTTTGTGGTGAGGGTTTTGCACTCCAGCTTTGCGGTTGGCTTCTTTGGGTGCCGCAACCAGCACTGACTTTTCCGCTTGCTGGGATCAAAACAGACTGTTTACCACCGTTCGCAAATGTATAACAACGTTCTGCGCATAGTCGTGCCCAAAACCCGCATTTGCAAGCGACTTCTACTGTTCGCCTTCGTTCTTCTTGGGCCCCTATGAACAGAATGGAGTAAGTAGGCAGTCTTTGTCCAGAAACTGCCAATTCGCCGAGTTTCAATCGAATCCAAACGTTAGTGAAGCGCGACTAAGCGTTCTACCGTTCCCGTGAGCACTCGGTTATCAAAGAAAGTCGACAAAAGCATTCGATACCCACCAGTCTAACGACACCCCCAGCTGGGGACGGCGCGAAGCGCCGTCACGGGCTGGTGAGTGGAAAACAAGAGACTCGAATTGGACGTCTGTTTCTAATTCTCAGCCCCATCTGCAGGCGGAAGAGAGAGGGCCTTTCATCCGCTCGTCCGTCCAGCAGTTTGAACACGGCGCTTCTAGTCGCTCCTTGTGGTCGTGAATTCGAGGGCTTGCGATGAGCGAAGAAGTGGTCGCGGATTTGCGGAGAACTTTCTGAAACCAGCGTGTGACGGCGCTTCGCGCCGTCCCCAGCTGGGGGGTGTCATTAGACTGGTGCGTATCGAATGCTTTTGTCGAGTTTGTTCGACAAACCGGGTCTCGTCGCAATTGGAAAACGGGTAGTTTCGCTTCACAATCGTCTAGGTTCGATTGGAATTCGGTGAGTTGGCAGTATGAGAACAAAAACGCCCACCTATCAATACTCCATTTCACCTGTACGACCCCCAGAAACACTGATTCGAAAAGCAAAAGCCGTTTGCAAAAGCAGTTTTCGAGTACGACGAGGCGAACAGCGCTGCCCGCCACCCCATACAACGCCCAACAGTATGTTCTAATGCAAAGCGCCAGAAAAAGTGAATGCTGGTAGCGACGATCGAAGAAACCCACTGCAAAACGGGATGCAGGATCTCCACAGAACGTATCATTACTCTTCGGCAACCGATTGTTTGAAGAATCAGAAACGGTGGAAAGATGGGCAACTACGTGGTCGACATTTCTGCCAAGTTTCAGAAGATTGCTTCCCCTCGTGTCCAAACCCGCCCGGTTTTTATACGATATCAAGGGTCTGGTTCGCGTAAGCCGCCATGGCCAAGCGGGCCAAGAACAACAAAACAATGGACGCCGTGGGAAAGTCCGTGTTGCGAGCTTTCGAATAAGCCCGAACATGTACCGTCACACCCGACGGTCGAGAAGAACGACGTGATTGAAATTCGCCGAAGTTTCCAAACCGACACATGATTTTTCTCCGATTTATACGTTTTTGTGTTTGATCCAATCAACATGAAACCAACTGCAAAACATGCGCAAGACCTTTTTCTAGGACTATTTTGCTCGGTTTGTGGAGCAAAAATCGGAGAGCAGAGAACGACGCGCCCGAGTATGGACCTCTTCGGTTTTCCGCCTCGACCTTTCGAATTTGAGCGATCACAACATTCTTCAACGACATTTCCTGGTGATGCGGTCAACAGATAGCATGTTCCTCGTTCCAAGGCGCATCTTTTTGTCCACAGGGCGGGTGAATTTGGCCGTGCGCGAAAAACGGTACGGCGGGGAACATTGGCACGGAACGTTGAATGTGCCCGCCGGCGGTCGAAATGCACATTTCCGGACTTCGCGCATACGAGTTACTCTAGCCAGAAAAAATTTCAGCTCGATAGGCCCAACGGCTAAAAAGTTGAAGGGGTCCGTCTGACAGACAAACGCACACAGGGTCCCGCCTTACGAGGGGATACGCAGTAGAGGCGATTCGTTTCTTGTCAGTCATCTTGTTTATTGTATTCGAACAGCACGACGAAGAGGACTCGATTAGCAATACAACAGAACGAACAACTGCGGAGAACAACAGAACGAACGTAGGACGATCACTGGAGCTGGCGGACGGGGATCGGCTGCATTCCGTCGTAGGCGCTGGGGAGGAAGATGCACTGCGGGGCCTTGCCCGTCACCAAGCGGAAGACCTCCTCCAGCTGCACGCCCTCGTGGAGCTTCCGGGCGGCGATCAAAGCGAGTTCTTGGAGCGTGTCGGGGTTGCTGAATGGGAAGAAAGGAGGGCGAAGACGGGCGGAATGAACGAACCGGAACATGATGCGCTGGATTTTGAAGCGGTTTATGTCCGGTTCGATGAGGACCAGTCCGTCTTGCTCTCCATCCGTCGGGTCGACGATCGGATGAAAGCGGGCACGTTGCGGCACTTCTGCCACTTGTTCCCACTTCCGCTGTTGCAGATTGAAGCGGAAGAGCGGCGAGTTCGCGGCAGCCACCTCGCCCTGGGGCACGAACTTCCGCGCGTAGAACCAATGCGAGGAAGCAGGAGGCCAAACAAGCTGAAAGTCCAGGAGAAAATTGAAAGAAAACGAAGAAGACATTTGCCTCCACGGAAGGTCCTCCGTCCCACAACGGGACTTTCGTCCACTGCTTCTGATCCAGCGAGTACACGTGAAGCTCCTTCGGGCGTTCTTGCTCCATTACGTACATCATCTGACCGTCTTTGCTCCATTGGAAACACGGAAAAGCACGCGCCCCGACCGGAAGCTCGGTCGAGTGTCCCACTTCCACTTGGGCGTCGGTGACGTTCACCCGCACGAACGTCACCGTTTGCTCTTCGGTGAGAAACACGCTTCGGAGCTTGCGTCCGGCAACATCAAAAAGAAGGCCAAGGCTCGTCTTGTTGTCGAAGCGATGCAGAAGGCGGGGCTCGTACTCGCCGGTGTCGCAGCCAAGTCGAATAACGTAGAGCTCCGTTCCGTCGTGGAGCATCTTTAGGACGGCGAGCGTGTTGGTGTCCACGACGACAACGTTGTGGAACCACTCGATGGCACGCCATTGTGCGGAAGATTGCAGCACCCTAAGAACAAGCGGTTCAATCAAATAATTAAACGAAAAGAACTCACTTGCACGTATTGTGCGTCCGGTCAATGATCAGCAGCTCCATTTGGTGGTTGAACACGTACATGTAGCGCCCGTCCGACGAACATCGGAAGTCATTCGAGAACTGAAAAAACGTAATGAAATAGAGGAACCATCTAAGAAACAACGACCTCGCCATTTTAGTAGACGAACGCATTGATGGCCGAGTGGTTGGAGCAACGAAGCGGGTGATCCTTGTTCATCCAACAGCTCCCGCATCCGCAGACTTGCGCGGACGGGAACTGGGCGATCGGCGGTCGTTCGGCCATGATCCGACTGGAAAAGAAAGAGAATTAGAGGACGGGAGGACAAAACGAGAATTTTGACGGAAATTCGACCGAAAAAATCATCAGAAATTCGCGGAATCCGTCGAAAACAACGCCCAAAAGAAGCGGGCGGCGGCGGAACGCGGCGGCGAGCGCCCGGCGTTCGTTCGGGCGTCGAGTGTTCCGCTCAGACGAGTCATCACTCCCCGTCTCAGGCGTTCTCTTGCCTGTTCGCCGCATAAAGTGAACAAACAATCGGGAATTTGCCCTCGCCATGGAGTTTATTCCCGGACGATCACAACCGGACGGTCTTCTCCTCGACGAAACGGGGCGTGTGTTTGCGGTTCCGCTTGGCGCGCAGGCGGCGGTAGGCGACGCTCACCTGCGGCTGAGGGAGACGCGCATGTGGGCGGCGATCTCCAGACAGGCGCCCACGTTCACGTCCTTCGAGCTGCTGCCCGTGTAGCCGGGCGCCGGCGAACAGCGCGTAGCAGTGCAGCGGGGCCTGGACGAGAGCAATCGATGGAAGAAAGCATTCAATGCGGGGCTCTTCTGATGGCCCCAAGCGAGAAGGTGGACGCCGCCCGATGCCGTTTTGAAGGGCTCGCGCTCGAGGTTGGACCACACGAAGTCGCACTCCAGCGAGCCCACGTCGAAGTCGTCGCGGGGCCGGCGGATAGCGCGGATGGCGGCCGCCCACCAACACGGCGAGCGGCAGGTGCACGAGCCGCCTTGTCGTAGAAAAAATAAACGTTGTTGCTCGACCGCTCGTGGTTCCCCCGAACGACGTGCACGCGCTCGGCGAACTGCAGCTTCAGGCGGGCGTCCGCCGATCCACGAACTCGCCGAGGAAGACGGGCGTTCAGCGACGAAGGTCGCCGGGCACGACGCACGGAACGCGCACTTCGCGCGGCGAGCTTTCGGCCACGAACACGCCGGCGACCCGCTGCAGCACGTCCGCGAGCTCCTCGCAGTCGAAGGCGGACTGCCGCCGTCCGTTGCGCACGTGTCGGACGGGCAGCGAGTGCAGCGGGTGGAGAATCCCGACCGGCTCTTCTGCAAGCGGCCGAGTGAGCGGGCGGGCGGGCGGCTGCGGACTTCTCGCCCCACGCAACGACGCACTGGATGACCGCCGCTCTCAGACTGCTTGGCGACCCGCCACAACGACCTGCAATCCGAGAGAGCGATGAAGAAGGAAAGAAGCAATCAGAAAGGGGACTCACTCGAGCCGAGCAACACGCGCTGCTCTTCGGCTCTAATGGGCGGCGGGGACGAGCGTGTCTGTCCGGGCGAAGTGCAGTACGGAGAGCGTGGAGGAGCCGATCGCTTCGCTGCCGGCCGGCCACTCCGACCGGCAGCTCCGACGGCGGCAGCGAGCGGCCGGCGCTTGTGAGGCGCGGCCGGACGGTCGTCTCGCTCGGAGAGGAGAAGAGAGGGCGAGCGGCTTCTTGTCGGCCGCCGCCTTCCGCCGTGCCGCACACGCCGCTGCCACCGCCGCCAATGCGATCACCTGCTCGCAGCGTTCCCCGTTCCACGCACGCCGCCGCCGAGAGCGTGGCGCTCTCCCTTGTGTTCTCCTTCATGTTCGAAATTGCTGTTCGAGCGGACCGACCGCCGCAAACTTGAGATGCCCGCAAGGAATGTGCCCGACACGAGTGTCGAGGTCGCCCGCCACTGCCCCCCGCTCGTGCTCGAACGCAGCGAGGCCCAGTGGCCCAATGGAAAGGCGTCCGCCTACGGAGCGGAAGATTGCAGGTTCGATCCCTGCCTGGGTCACAATCACCTTTTGCCGTTGACGGTTCGAATCCGTGTTGTGGTCGCCGAAGGGTTGGTTGCTTTGGACAGCGCAATCGGGAATCGTCTGCTGTTGCATTGACGAACTTGCGGACAGGCCGTTTGCTTCCACTGACTTGCTGTTTTGATCGCCTGTTGGTTCATTTAGGAAAGAGTCCGCGAAGAACGAAAGGCACGAGAGAAGCGGCTGCCTTCACTTCTTGCTGGTGCCCGGCTGCTCGCCGTCCGCCGGCTTTCCGTCCTCGTAGGCGATGCGCGAAGCCTTGACGCGCTCCCAGAGCTCGTCGCGCGTCTTCCGCAACTCCTCATCGAAAGTGGTGCCTGAGGTGGTGAGCTGCAGGAAGATGGAGGCGAGGCGCTCGGGCAGGGGGATCGGCGCGAAGCTGCAAGCGAAAAGAAGGGAGGAGTCGTCGCGTCCTCACTTTCCCTTCGCTCGGCCGGCTGGCATGCCGTGGGTTCTTGCGGAACTCGGCGAGGTCGAAGCGCCCGTGCATGCCGTTCACGAGCATCTCGAACGAGCAGGCGCGTCTCGACGGTCGGCATGCAGACGCTCGTGTTCATGTCGCCGTCCGCGAGCAGCTGGCGACCGGCGGAGAAGCGGGCGGGCGGGAAGGGGTCGAGGATGGCGGCGAGCGGCTCCCACGCCTTCTCGTACGCCTCGTGCAGCATCAGCGAGCGGACGTGCTGGACGCCTCCAAACGAACGAGCAGGTGGAATAAAGAGCCGCGATCTCCGTCGATCAACCGAAGGCGCCGCCTTCGAGCAGCTCCTCCACGCGGCCGGCGTTCCGACGACCACGTGCGGCTCTTCGGCCGACAGCCGCCGCTCGTCCTCCACCGACATCGAGCCGCTCACACACGAACAGAAGCGAATGCCCGCGCACTTGCCCGCCATCTGCAGCGTTTCCACCATCTTAGAAGGATGCGATGGAACAGAGGACTCACGTGTTTGGCGGCCTTGACGGTCAGACTCGAGAGGAGCTCCTGGAGGCCGTCGGAGTTCTCGCGGATTTGGGGCAGCACGCCGATGGCGATCGAAGTGGTGCGGCCGGCTGCACCACCATGAGGAGCGCGTCACCGTCCGTGATCACGAAGAGCGCCGCCTTTTGGTGCGCGGTGAGCAGCCGGAGGCCCGCTGGATGGATGGGCGCTTTCATTTCGAACTTGTGGAACGGCAGAGATGTCGGTGACGCGTCTCCCCCGCCGTTCGGCTTGGCGGTCCTGGAAGACGGGAAGTGGAAAAGAGAGCGCAAATCAATCTCGAATTTTGCCTCTTCGTCTGTGGAAACGGTGTGGTCGACTCACGGCCACGAAACTCGCACTGTTGTCGCGCAATAACCCTTCCGTTACAAGAGACTTCGATAATCAAGAGACACGCGAAGTGGTCGAAGAAGAAACACGAAGCTCGCACGTGATCGAATCGTTCCAATGCCTGTTTATTGATTCAACGCACAACCTCAAAAAAAGAATGAAATGTTTAAGGGAGGCGAGTGGTCGTGATCTCGTTGGCGATGTCCGGACTTTCGCGTTCGAATTCTCCCCATTCGGGCAGAGCGGTGAGCGCTTTGGCGTTCTTATTCGCAAAGTCCAGCACCCGCTCCTTGAATTCGCCCTCACGAAGGTGCTGGTGAGCGAAAGCGATTTGAAGAGACTCCAGCACGTTTTGGACCGTCAAAGTCGCTACAATCGACGCGATGCACAACTCCTACAAACACAGAAAAACGAATAAAAGAATGAACGAGAGGACTCGCCTGCAGCACCTCCAGGTTGTAAAAGTCGGCAGCAGGCAGGAGATCGCGGGAACACGCGTCCAGGTCGTCCACTTTCGCCGAGTAGATGAAGCGGAGGATCTTCTCGATGACCGCCGCTTCGAAGTTCTTCACTTCGACAATACTCGTCTGCTTTTCTTTTGTGTTGAGAGTGGACATCCGTTTGTAGTAGTCGGATTGGGAAGCGAGGATGGCTCGATGCGCCTCAATAAGGAGCAGATTGACATGCGAACAAACATGGGACTCACCTTGAAAATCTCCCCGTCCACGCGCAGCTCGACGTCCGCCAGTGAGTCTTCGCCGAACATCGCCGCCGTGCTCGCGAACATGCGCGCCATCACGTCCTGGGCTTGCGGCGGGACGTTGGGTTTCTCCACCGACTCGAGGACCCGGATTTCGGCACAGAGAAAGAGGCGTCCATTGCTCCACCAACGCAGCAAACGAATCATAGACCAGGAGTCCTCCAATCCATGTTCTTGGCCGGACACGAATTGCTCCGTTTTGTCTGAAAAGTGCGTGAATAAATAGAGCTTTAAGATTCGAATTCTACCGAAACAGTGAAGTTCCCATCCACATTCGTTCTCGAAGCACATCGTGAATTTGAGGCGAACGGAGGAGTGGTTTTCGAGCTTCTTGCAGGCCAAGTAGACGCTGCACCCGTCCATGCCCATGGGTTTGAGGACGAACACGAGTCGAAATTGGCTTCCGGCGATCTCGTCGAGAGCGAAAGGCGGGCTCGTCCACTTTTCAGCGACTTGAACGGCCAGCGAATGATCTTTAAAATCGACGAGCTCCCACCGATGAGTCGTGATCGTGGACATGATGGCCGATTGCAGACACGGGCTGAAAGTGAGCAGAAAAGTAAGCGGTTGGGTGGACGCCGCGGTGTACTCACCTTCGACCCCAACGAGCAGCAAGAGCGAGCGGGAGAATGAGGAGGGAGTGGTGGTCGCCGACCGCAGCTGCCCGCTTTTATTCACTCCCGCCCGACCCACGCCACCCACCCACGCCGCACGCAATCAGCGAGGGAAGGGAGCGAGAGAGAGCCACCCAGCGCTCATCGACCGCGCGATGGTGAGGTCGGTTGACGAGCGGTGGGCGCCGAGTTCAAAGGTCGTGCGTGTTCCGCAAAAAGGAGTCCTCTCTTCCACGCCGCGTAACGCACTTTCGGCGAGAACGAGCGGCCTTTTGCGTACTTCGAGTTTACGGAGCGGAGAAGCGTTAACGACCGCTCGGTTTGCTCGCGAGTCGCTCCCGCTGTTTCGTTTCGTGCGCCAAACGATCGCTCGCTCGCTAGCGGGCAGAAAACGGAAGCACGACGCCCAAGCAGAACGGGCGTCACCTTCCTTCTGTTCTCAGTCGGCCCGCGCGCTTCTTTTGTGCTCCGCCTAACCTCATTCCGATTTACCGAGTCGAAAGCGAGCGAAACGGATGCATCGAAAGAACGAATGCAATTTTCGCTCTGATGCTTCCCGCGAATCGTCCACCGATTGCGGGCGACGTGGAAGGTGAGTGGAGATGAGAGCACTTGACACGAGCTTTCCGAATACAACGACCACTGATGGACGGCGTTTAGGACCGCTCATGCCGTTCATTGAGTCGATCAGCGACGATTCGAGCGACGACGACGTGCACGCGACGGAGGTCACTTCTTTCTGCTCCCCTCCGTCCACTCCCGATCGCTTCCGCCCGACCGGGACGCTTCGGCTGGACGTCGAGCGCTTCGGCGAGTTCGCCGTCGGGCCGCTCTACGACCCGACGGTGCGGCGCTCCGCTCCCGTGCCCGTTCGCGGGATGCCGCGATTCTTCGGACGACCAACGGAGTGCTCGCCGAAGGCCAAAAGCGCTCGGTTTCTGGCTCGAATGCAGCCGCGGACTCGCGCTGAACGACGGGCAGGACCGGTGGTCGTGCCAGGCCGCTGCTCAGCTGCGAGTCGTCGTCCAACGAGCGGGCGTCGAACACTCCAGCGGTCGATCTCGCACACTCATTGGGTCTACGAGCAGTTCGCCTTGTGCGAAATCCTGCTGGACGAAGCGGCCGGCTACCGCAAGGACGACGTCGTTCGCCTCGAAGTGGACGTCGCGGCCGAAGTTCCTCATCGATTCCTGTGCGCCCTCATCCCGGAAATTGCAGCTCGATCCCGCACAAACCCGCCACGCAAACGTTGCACCGTTGGCCGCTCGTGAACTTCGAGCGTCGCTTCGAAGCGGCGGCACTCGCGGACGCGTGGGAAAGCGGCGTGTTCGCGGCGAAGGGCGTCCCGAAAACCAGCTGCTCAGTTCGCTTCTTTCCGAAGGGATGCGACAAGGAGTGGGCGGAGGGCTGCGGTCTCTCGCTGTGTGTTCGTGACTTCGGCGGCCGTTCGTTTACTAGCCTGCAGTTTGCGTGCTGGTTCTTCGAACGCGGTTCGTTCACTCCATTCTCGTCCAATCGATCCCCGTCGTTCAGAAGACGAACACGAACTCGATTCGACAAGCGACTGCTGGGGTTGGACGCAATCCATCGGGATTCGTCGATTAGGAGCGACTTGCCGCACTCGCCGCCAGCCACGCGTTCTTCGTTTGCTTCGCGATTCGCCCGCTGCAGCCGATCGGTGCGGTCAAGTGGGCGCAGCGGACGGCTTCGTCGGGTGTCCGGGGGAAACTCGCCGCCGGCTTCAATTCGGGCGAGTTTACGGACGTCGAACTGCACGTCCTGGAGAAAATCTTCAAGGTTCGTTCCATCCATTCGTTTGATTGGTCTTGCTCGTTCTTTCAGGTCTCAAAGGCGGTCATCTGCTCGGGGTCCTCGGTGTTCCGCCGAATGTTCACTCACGACACGAAAGAGAAACGAACGGGCGTCGTCGGGATCAAGGGCGTGGACGCCGACGTGGTCGAGCTGCTGCTCCGCTTCCTCTACTCCGGTGAGGTGGAAGCTCTACCAGACGTCGCTGTTCGTTTCTTGCCACTTGCCGACTGCTACGAGGTGCTGGAGCTTGCCGTGAGTCCCCCCTCTTCGCTGGTTTGCAGGAGCTCTGCCGGAGGCACTCCTTGATCGGCTGTCCGTTGAGAACGTTCTCCGCAATCTCCTGCTATCCGACGCCCACGATCATTCGGGTGCCTTCAAGCAGGAGTTCCTCGAGTTTCGCGCGAAAGAACCTCGAGCGCGTGCGGCAACAACCCGACTGGACGGCCGAATTCGTGGCCGAACTGCCGGAGATCGTCGAAGAGATAACTGGGTAGAGCTCAATTCTCTCTTCTTCGTGTGGAGAATGAACAACCGTAAAGAAACAGTCGAAAATTTCATTGCGGAGCCGCCCGTTTGCTCGGCTCGTGCTCGTCAGAGAGTGGTCAACAGAACGGAGTTGTGGGTTGGAAGCACAAAGCGGGAAACTCGCTGACCGCACGAAAAAATCCGCGAGCTGAACAGGCGGCGATCCGCAGAAAGCGGGCGTCCGCTTTCTTATTGCCCACTCGAACGCACTCGGGCTCACGCTCGCTCCCATCACATCTTGCAGCAGGACACAACGACGTCCTCTTCCTTCTGCGAGCACCGATCGCCCGGAAAGACGCCATTCGAGTCGATTTCGAAAGCAAACGAGCGACCGTTGAAAGCGGACGAACCGATCGGAGTTGAGCGCGTGTTGCCTTCTCTTCGTCCTCGTCCGGCGGCACGCGGATTCCTCTCGCTCCGTTCGAAGCCGTTGGATTGAACACGGACTCACGAGCTCGTTCTTTCCGTTCCGTTCCGCTCGCGTACGCGACGATCGAATGGCTCCGTTTAGTCGCCAGTGGGTTCGCCGCCTCGTCGTTTCGATCACCTGCGGCTTCCCACGGCTGCTCGCTGCGAGTCGCCGCTGCCGGATGGGACGGCGGCGTCCGCTCGTTTACAACGGGCTTCTTTTCTTCTTTGAGGCTGCGGAGGCCGCGGGGCCGGCGGAGTGCCGAGTTGGCTGGCCGCTGCTGCTCGCCGCCAACTCACGCCCGACGGTTCGCTCGGGTGCGTCCCGTTGCCCGCGTGCAGCTGCGCTTCCCGCCCGTCCGCTGTTGCGCCCTCGACTGTTTCGCGAGTTGGAACGAGTGCCACTTTCAGTAAGCAGCGCCCCGCCATTCGCTCAGACGTGGGGATTTCTCGGGGATTTCAGGGCGCTCCTCTCCGTCTTCGTCCTCGCCGGCTGTGTGGGGCGCAAACGACGCGCTGCTTCGGGGGCTGAACGAGTGGGCAGAGCGTTCGGAACGGCGGACGAATCGAAGAGCCCGTCGGTTCGTCGACTTCGATCGAATTCTTTCGCCCGCCGTCTTCCCACTCGCAAGCCTGCACGTTGCCGCCGCACGCCCACTCGCGAGACGCCGACGACCCAACGGAACGCCCATTTCCGCCGCCCTAATCGTCTGTCCGTGCGTAGCCGCTCGAATGAACGCTGCAGTTGGTTTTGCGTTAAATAAAACCGTTGATCAAACGACGCGCGTTCGGTTTGAGGATGCCGATGTCTCGCTGCGAAAGAAGCGGATCGCTCCGCTGTTCCTGATTTCGCTTTCAGTTCGAGGCGCCTTCTTTTGCTTGCCGCCTCTACCGACCGCTTCTTTCGATCAACAAAGCACCGAAGCAAACGCCCGAGTGCATTCGACTGGGAGCCGCCCGTCAGTTCAAAACGCGGCGGCAGACGGTCTTCACGCCCGTTTTCTCCTGGGCGAAAGCGTAGTCGATGAGGAGCTTCTCGCCCGTCTCAATGTCTCTGCTCGCGTAGAGCGCGATGCCCTTGTCACTAGTGACCGCATTTCTTTTGGATTGCAAATGAACGAGGGCTTCGGGACGCAACGGGGCGAGCTCGTTGTTGTGGCCGAAATTTCAACACCGGCGTAGATTTGCGGGACTTCTCCGCACAAACAGCCCCATTCAAGCGATCGTTTATTGGAATTGCGGATGAACGAGCAGCACGATATTTAAACGTGGGAGGAGCCGCTCCAACCATCCCACCGCTTCTTCCGCTCCATCCGCAGCAATGTTCTCCTTCTACCGACTGCTCTTCTTCGTCATTTGCGCCTCGCTATTGCTGGGCATGGCCGAAGCAGGCTGCGGCGTGTTCTGCTCGGACGACAGCGACTGCGGCGACGGTCGGTCGTGGTGCGATTGAATCAAAGCTTCCTTGTTCTTCAGGCTGCCATTGCCGGCTGTGGGGTTGCGTTCGCCCTTGCCCCGAACCTCTGTGCTCGTGATGAGTGGATCTTCTTTTCGATGGCGAGAAGATGTGGGCGGGAATTTGATTCTAATGAATAAATGATGCTGGGCAGTCGCACCAGAGGTATGCGATGGGTTGCTTGTTACCCGTGTCGTTTGCTCTTCGTAAACGAAATTGAATGGTCGATTGCTGAATTTTCGGGTGCACAGGCGAGCTAAAGACGTGTACAGAAAATTCCGACCAGTCCAAGGGAGCGCTCCACTGCTTGTCTGCAACAAGCAAAAGAAGTTTTTCGCTTTTCAACCGAACGGAGGATTGGAATTAAAAGCCAAAAAAACGCGCTACAAAGAAGAACGAACAAACAAACCAACCGACATGAGCCTACTGCAAACGAAGAGTGATCGGCAGGAGCAGGAAACCGCATTGTACCGCCCGCATTTGACCCACCAGCCGCCCACGCTTCTCGCAGACAGCCCGCCTAAACGATCATTCAAATGCGAGCAATGGCGCAACCAAACAACGCGGCGTCTCCCGCGCCTTGCCGCGTCCCCCGCCTTGTCGCCCACCTACTTACTCACTCGATCTGCAGTGGAGGTCGGCGAGCGGTGCGCGTTGCTCGCACTATTTATTGCTCCCATTCCGGCTATTTCGCTGACCATGCCGACCGAAACCATTTTTCGTTGGCCGCTCGACGACTTCGACGAGCGCTTCAAAAAAGCGTCCTTTAAAGAGCTTTGGGAAAGCCACGATTTTGACGTCAGTGGTGTGCGCGCGGCAAAGTTCTACATTCAGTTCTTCCCTAAAGGCGACAACGAAAAATACAAACAGTATTGTGCGGTGTATTTGAACGTGCGAGATCTCGGCGGTCGCCCGTCGATTCGGCTGAAGTACGAGTTGTGGTTCGAAAATGGGAAGCAAAAACGACTGAAGAAAGCAGGTGAGTTCAACGAAGTGCAAACAGTCAATTCACTACGGTGCGGGTATTCAGGTGACGAGAAGGAGTTCCTTACCACAAGCTACAGTTGGGGATGGCACGATATGGATACGCAGCTGGAAGTGGCCGAACTTGCCCGCAACGGGCCGCTCTTCGTTTGCTGCAAGGTCGTTCCGCTCCAACCGATTGCTTCGGCCGTAGCGACCAAACGAAAGGCCCCAGCGGAAATCTCTCGTAAGATTGCCGCCAGCTTCGATGCCACCGATTTTGCGGACACGGAAGTGCACGTTGAAGGAAAAGTCTTCAAGGTTCGTTCCTTTAACTGCTTTTCATTCAATTCTTCCGCTTTAGGTCGTGAAGTTCATAATCTGCACGGGATCTCCGGTTTTCGCCCGGATGTTCACGCACGACACAAAGGAGAAGCAAACGGGAATCGTCGAGATCAAGGACGTGGACGCCAACGTGGTCGAACTCCTGCTCCGCTTCCTCTACTCCGGTGAGGTGAAGAACTTGGAGGCGGTTGCTGCTCGCCTCTTGCCTGTGGCTGACTGCTACGAAGTGTTGGAGTTGACCGTATGTTCACTTCATTCACCCTCTCAAATCTTGTTTCAGACAATGTGCTTGGAGTCGCTTCTTGAGCGCGTGTCGGTCGAGACCGTTCTGCGCGACCTCAAACTCGCCTTCGCTCACGACCACCAAGGCGACTTCAAGCGCGAGCTCGTGGAGTTCGCTCGAAAGAACTTCCAACTTGTGTGTCAACGGCCCGAATGGACGCTCGAGTTCATTCGTGAGAACCCGGAGATTGTGAAAGAGATCGTGGTGCCGTTAAATCTTTGATTCGTTTTTCCGCTGCTATGTTTTATTGTTCTAAAGGTGTATAAGAAATAAACGTTTTGTTCGGGAAAGAACAGCGAGAGATGAGTTGGAGTGCAAAAAGAGCGCGACCAGGCGCCGCGCTTGTCGCCGCCCGCCGTGCGAGAGCAACGAGGTCACACGCACGCACTCGCCCGTAGCAGTCGGGGAAAAGAACGGAAAAAATCGCGGGCTGAAAGGAGGCGAACAGACGACGAGGTCGCGCCCGCCCACCGCGTGCTTCTCGTCGGCCGCTCGCCCTCCCGCACGCACGAGCGGCGAGCAGCCGCCGACTTCTTCGGTTTATTGACCCAAGTTTGAGGTTTGTGCTCGACTCCGACCCTCTCGCAGTGGTCTGGAGAGAAATTTTGGAGCGTTCTGCTTCCCAGCGGAACGAACAATCGGGCAGTAGGCGATGGAATGGAAAGTATTGGGATCTCACTTGTGTTTGGCGCAATTTGCGGTTGATCGTGAGGCTGCCGGTCCGTTTCTTTCGTCCGCTACCGACCATCAATTTTTGTTCCCTACAGGGAGTCATGTTGGCGGCTGTTCGAATGCCGCCGCTTTTTCGTCCAAATCGAAGGTCAACGCGCGCAGCTGGTCTTTCGGCCCTCTGGACTTTCGCTGTCCTCTACCGGTGTCTTTCATCCAACCAAACTTGCTCTCGATTTCTCGAATCCACACGACCATCCGCGTTTTGTTGTTCTCCGCCGCTCTCCGCACATCACTCGATCGAAACGGTTGCGTAGTCGTGTTTATTCGCCTTCCATGTGGGTGAGAGAAATGAATTTGAGCACGAATGTTCAGACGGAGAGAGGAACGAGCAGCTTGAACAACTCGATGGCGATCTTCACGTTCCGGCCGACGAACTCGTCCGTCCAGCCGGGCAGCTCGACGATCGCTCGGGCGTTCCGCTTCGCGAAGTCCAGCACGCCGCTCTTGAGGCCGTCGAGCTGCTCGTGCGCGTGGGCGAACTCCAGGGCGTCGAGGATCGTGTCCGTCGAGAGCGCGCCCACGATCGACGAGATGCACACCTCCTGAAACAAATGGACTGGAAACGAGGAAAGAAGAGAGGACTTGCTCGCAAGACGACGAGCTGGTAGAAGGCGGAAGCCGGGAGGAGATCACGGGCGTTTGCCTTCAGGTCGTCCACCTCGCCCGTGTACATGAAGCGGAGGATTTGGTGGACGATCTCCGGCCCGAACGTCTTCTGTTCACTCATTCCCGTCCGCTTGACCTCCTCGTCGAGCGTGAAGAGTGACTCGAAGTAGGGGAACTGACTGATGAGCCCGTACTTGTGGGCCTGCAAGGAGGGGTCTTAGTGTGGAGTGAAGAGTGACGAATGTGTGCGCCATCCACACGCGAGCGCCCGCCCCCAATTCGACGTCTGCGAACTCGAGATCGCCGAGCATCTCGCTGCTGTCGTCGCACATGCCCGCCTTCACGGCCTGCTGATCGAACGGGAGCGTCTTGACCGCGACCGCGTCGTGCAGCTCGATCTCGCCGCAAAGATCGACCTCGTCGGGTTTGCCCAAGCGGTGAACGTTGGCCGAGTGGTCTCGCCTCGTCCACCCGTGCGTGTCGTCCACCGAGAACTCCGCTCACTCCGTCCATTCCTCCTTTCGGGGCAGGCGGTCGGCAGAACTCGCGCACAAACCGTTCGCTCCAACTCTTCCTCTCCGTGCTCCATCCACAGCTTGAAGCGAAGGCAGACGGTCGGGCGGCTGGCGAGCCGCACACACGCCAAAAAGGAAGCTGAACGATCCCCAGGAGCCGCCCTCGCACTCGAACACCAGCTGGAAGTGCGCCCGTCGATTCCGTTCAGTTGAAAGAGCGGACTCGTCCACTTCTCTCTGTGCGAAGCGCTCCACACGAGTCTTCGCCGCTTGTCGTTCACAATCCGTTGCCGAACGACGACATCAATGGCGCCCACGAAACGGAAACCCGACTGATTATCCGCTGCCTCGTTTCTACTCGCTTCTTCCCGTTGCGCAATCCCGGCGGGTACAAAAGAGCGGCGGGAGCAGCGGGCGGCTCATTCGCGCTCTCCGCCGCCTTCCAATGCGCCCGCTTCATTCTCTTCCTGCCGCCCGCTCGTCGACGAATCGACTGCTCGATTGTTGCTCCGATGCTGCGATCGATGGGTACGACCAGATGCAAGTTCTTCCCGCTTCTTCCGGCCGTTCGTTTCTTCGAATTCTCCGCTTGCCGTTTGATGGGTGGGTTCTCCTTTGAATTGACGGGCGTTCATCCATCCGTTCGTTTCAGGGCGGCCTCTTGCGCGACGAACCTTTTGAAGCCCTCAAGCCGCTCGCGCGGCAATCATCGGCCACTTCGAACACATTGATGCGATGAGGAACGCCCGCAACCAACAAGAACCGACCATTTGCTGTCGACTCTGCCCACTGGAGAACGCGAACTGGTCGACTTCTCAGTGAATGCCTCAACTTTCTGCCAACCACTCGCTGTGGCTTCTTTCAAGTAGCGTCGTCTGCACTGCATTCCGTGTTGACCTCGGCGAACAACCCCTTTCGAAGGAAATCGCCCGTTCGGCTCTTCTGCAGCCGTGAGTCCACTCTTCTCTCCCGTTTGACGACTTCTGCTTGCAGCCTGAATGAATTGCGGAGTCACTTGTGACCACGGACCCGGAGTTCGAGCAAGAGGCTCTTCGTTTTTTGAACGGACGATTGGGAACGAGTGGTGCGAAGAACGGCTACAACGTGCGTCAAGAATCTCCGGTCAAGTGAGTATGCCGCTTCCGCTCCTTCCCCCGACTGATCCACTCGTCTTACAGCTGCGACGAGCCGAACCCACCCACTGCTGATCGACGACTGTGAGCCCCCAGACCAGCTGCCGCCAAGACTTATATCAATCCTGTTATCGCCTTTTTTTCACTCGCAACACAATAAACGACTACGACCTTCTATTCTCTCTCAAGCTCACATCCTTTCACTCTGTTTTTCCCACTGGAAATCCAGTTGTTCGCGTAGTCAAAGGCGAAAGAAAACAGTTGGGCGGCAGTCCGCACGAAGGTCCACTCGACGTCCGCCGAGTAGCGAGCGGCCGGGGACGCGCGAAGAGCCTCACACCTCCTCTACCCGCTGCAATCGCCTCTAATCAGTCGGGAGGCGCCGATGTGAACGACGAGTGGGCGGTTGGTCGCCGCGTTCACTTCGCAGGCGGCCGGTCGGGCGTTGAGCGGCCGCAAATCCCCCGAGCGAACGAGAACGGCGGGGAGCGAAGTGAGCGGATCGTGGAGTTCGAGGGCGATCCGCTCGTTCGGTGGGGTCGGCCGCCACTCCCGCCGCGCCCCTTCACTTTCGTCCCTTCAGTTGCGAACACGCCGCCCCCGTCGATTCGGTCGGCCGACGGGCGGCTCGTCCACTTGGCGGGGCGGAAGTCCGCGATGAGGGCGCCCACTCGCAACAGGGCCGCCCCCTCCATCCACCAGAAATTCGCGCGCTCTCGTGCAGCTTCCTGGCTACCGCCGTCCACCCACGAGCCCCGTCGCGGAGAAGCCGAGAGCTCGACTGCAACAACGGGCTGCCGCTCGTGATCGAAACCGAACACCCAGGTCGTGTTGCCCAACAAGACGGCACCGAATTCCAGCCGCGGGACATCCAGCACGCCGTCCATCATCCAGAAGACGAACGAGTCGGCGGCGAATCGTCCGCAGAGCTCGCCGGCCACTCGTTCGTCTGCGAACTCCCGCGATTCGACGGCCCTGCACGTAGCGGACGACCGCCGACAAAACGGCGAGAATTTTGCACCGAAAGGCGTCCAGTTCGGAGGGGTCGGCGCGGAGTGGTAGGCGGAGAGCGAACAGAGTGGTCGCGCGTTCGGCCGCCACAAAGTCGGCGGGCAGGACGAAGCCGCCGTGTTTCTCCGCCTCCCACACGAGTTCCGCGCTGAACGAGAACGTCTTGGGGGCGGCCGACGGGAAGTGCTCGTCGCAAAGCAGTCGATCGATCAAACGTTCAAGAGATCACTGGAATCTCTCCACTTGCATTCTCTTTGCCCGAATTCTGCAGCCGGTGGCCGCTTTCAATTTCGAAGCTCCACCAATCGAACGGGCGTTGCATTGAGCAGGGCGGAAAGGAGCAGGAGCTCGTCGAACATTTGCGCCGATCCGCTCGAACCGGTGTTCATCTGCCGCATCTCCACGTGGTGCTGCTGTGAGCAAGGAAGCGACCAGCTGTTCGGCAACTAGTGGGCGGCCAACCCGCTGGTCGAGCGGATAAAAACCGACCGTTCGCCCCAAGCAGTTGGGGTGTACGTGGAGAATTTGGCGCAATGAACAGCAGTCATGATTCGAGTCTCAACCACCAGCAGCCCGGCAACCCAATTCGAACTGATTCAGGAGCGATTACTTCAGTGCTTCGACCGGTTTCTCACGACCTTCGACCCCCGACAAGCGACCACGAGCCGGCCGATCGGCTCGCGAAGCGGCGGCTGCGCAATGCACGAAACAAACGACGCAATTCCGTCGACCTCCGCTGATTGCGGGCGACGCCGATCGAGCGCGAGAAATCGGAGCCGCTTGCAAGGGCAGCGGCTCCCGTGCGGGTCGTTCGCACGTCCTCGTCGCGTGCAGTTGAGTCTCCTGCCCAGCCCCAAGGAGCATGGACGAAACCGAGGATTCGTCCAGCAGCAAGAAGCGGACAGCCAGCGGAACCGTGGAGCTCCTCATCGATCCACAGCTGTTCGATGCGGACGCGGTGGAGTGGACGCGTCGTTTCCTCCGGACGGGCGAAGTCGAGCAGCTGGACGCGTTTGCTTCCCGACTGCTCCCGCTCGCTCTGAACTACGAACTGGACGAGCTGGCGGTGAGTTCGACTGGTGGTGGAGTCAACGCTCTTCTCTCGTTCAGAACTTGTGCCGCGCCTCGCTGGCGGCCAACCCGACGATGGAGCACGTGGTTGCCTTGCTGAAGTGGAGCTACGAGCATCCGGACGGAGAGGAGTTCAAGCAGAAGCTCATTTGTTTTGCTTACGATCACCGCCCCGAATCGATCGCCCTTCTGAACTGGTCCACGTTGATGCGGAGCCATCCGCACATCCTCGCTGACATCCTCCTCTCTGGCCCGCCTCGTTCCTGATTGTTTCTGAAAGAATTTTGAAGTGAAGAGTTGACCTACTAGTAAAGGGTTGGTCGTTTGAACTCATTGTCAATAGAGGTGAACGCAAGTTACAAACCGGACAAAGGAAGAATGCAAGAACACGCGGGGAAGCGAACGAGGAGCCACTGCAGCTGCAGAAGCGCGCGAGCGAGCAGAAGAAGCCGTGGATCGGGGCGGAAAGCGAGTGCCCGGATTTCAGGATCCACGCCAACGATCGTCGTCGATGGTGGAAGAGCGAGAGCACCGCTCCTTAACCCCGAGGATGGAGCGCCTGAACGAACGGGACGCCGTCCCCGCTGTCGACCAAAAAAGCGTCGCTTTCGACGTCCCGCCCGTTCGGAGTCGCGGCGAGGCGCTTCGCAAAGTCGGGCAGCTCCCAGCGATGAACCGTCTCGTCCGCCCTCTGTCGGTCTTTCCTCGAGTGGGCGGCCGAAGACACTCGTAAGACGACCTCAGGACAAAAGCAGAAGAGGACGCCGCGGAGTGCCCAGTGGCAGTTTGAGTGCCGACAGGTGAGGCGAGAACGGCGATGAGTTTTCACGAAATGAGCGACAGTTAGTGTGAGTGAACAAGCAACGACCTTTTGACTCGTGCGCATTGCTTGCTTCGTTGGAAGCAAACAGCAAGGCCGAGACGGACGGAATTTCACGTGTGGAACGAACTAAAAGAGTGGAACGTCTGTTCGACTGCACCGACTGTCCTTCTGTTGACGGCCCGGATATTGAGTTCAGTCCCGTCCACTCCGCGTTTGTCAACAGACCTCGCTTCTTGGAATCGTCTCTCTTCTGTTCGTTTTGCATGTGATCGAGCAGAACGACCGTCAAGTGGCTTTCATTTCTTTGCGGACACTCCGCTCCGTCCCGCCCCGTCGATCGGTGGGCATTCGGCGGACGAAGAAAGAAGAGCCGACTTTCCGCTCCGCTTGCTGGAGATTTCTGGTCGCAAATTCTGCTCGTCTTCTTCCAGCAGACTTTTCTCGTCTGCGCAACAACCGGCGAGGTGAGTGCGGCAGGTTTCCGCTTTCGACTGTCCACGGATTTGACTCCAGATTCCGTCTTTTTTGCCTTGTTGGTGATGTTCTCGAATCGTTTGAAGGCTGTACGAAAGGAATTCGCGCGCATTTCTGACGCCCTTGTTTGCTGCTGTCCGAACGATGGCGTGTTTAGCGAACGGTTTCGAAAGAACGCCCGTCGATAACTCATCGGTTCGTAGACAGCGGCCGAATGGCGTCTTTCTGCCGCTCTCTCCGTTGTCTGCCCGAGCGACGGCGGTCGCGTCGATCGGCGCCCCTCGCCTGCCTGCCCGTTCCGTTCGCTCGCCGCTCTTTCTGGCCGGCCGTTCGCGTTTTTTTGCAGTCCATTCGCAACGCCGCGTATTCTTCACTTCGTTTCGTTACAGAGCAATTCGAGAACATGGCCGCGGTCAAACCGACGATCTTCCGCTGGCCGCTGGACGACTTCGGCGAGCAGTTCGCAAATGCGACGTTCGGGCAGAGGTGGCAGAGCGGCGACTTCAGCTTCCAAGGCGTGCCGGATGCCAAGTTCGTGCTTCGATTCTCCCCGAAGGGCGATCGCGAAACGGGCAAGGACGGATGTGCGATGTTCCTCGGCGTCCAGGAATTCGGCGAGTTTCCGTCCATCGCGCTGAAGTTCAAGTTCTGGTTCGAAAATCTCAAGAAGAAGCAGCTGAAGAAACCAAGTGAGTCGTTCTCAATTCAATCAGCCTTCTTCTTCCCGTTCAGGCATCGAACACAAATTTCATGCCACGCAAAGCAGCTCCGGACGGTCCAACATCTTCACCCAAAAGTAACTCCGCAAATTCGCCAACAGCGGACCGCTGATCGTCTTCTGCAAAGTCGTTCCGTTGGATCCCTGCTGGGCGACCGAGCGTTTGATCGAAGGAGCCCCGCTGGACGTTTTCGGGAAGATCGCCGCCGACTTCGACGCCGGCGAGTTCGCGGACGTCGAAATCCGCGTGCAGGGGAAGAGATTCAAGGTTCACCCCGCTTACTGCTTTTTACTCAATCTTCTGCTTGGTTTCAGGTCTCGAAAACGATCATTTCGTTGGGATCGCCGGTCTTCCGCAAGATGTTCACACTCGACACGAAGGAAAAGAAGAGCGGAGTGGTCGAGATCAAGAAGGATGACGCGAAGATGGTCGAGCTCCTCCTCCGCTACCTCTACTCCGGCAAGTTCAAGGGCTTGAAGGAAGTTGCCCACCGTCTCCTGCCCGTCGCTGACTGCTACGAGGTTCTCTACTTGGCCGTGAGTTCTCTCTTCTTGCAGCTCTTCTTACTCCTTTGCTTCTTGCAGGAGTTGTGTTTGTAGGCACTCTACGAACAGGTGACCGTCAAGACCGCTCTCCGCGATCTGAAGTTGGCCTTCGCTCACGACCACAAAGGCGGTTTCAAGCAGCGGTTCCTCGATTTCACGAAGCAGAACTTCCAGCTCGTTCGTCAGCAACCCGACTGGACGGACGTCTTCATGAGCGAGAACATGGAGATCGTAAAGGAGATCATGGCTTTTTTGTCTCCCTGATCGGTTCGATTCTGTTGTTGTTCAGTGCTGTTACGTTTTGTCGTTGTTCCGATTCGTTGTTGTCTAAAGTAAAGCACTCTTCAACTCTTCAAATGCATGGAGTGGGGAACGGAAACCGGTCGACATGAGCGGGAACACGTCGATCAAAGGAAACGAATGCGGGAGTTCTCTGTTTACGAGCACAAGTGCGGTTCCTGTGTGCCCATTCACTCCCTCCTTTTTTAACCGATCGGCTGCTCGAAGTTTTCGACTGCTGGGCGCTGCGGACGGAACGTCTGCTGCACGTACTTCACGCCTGTCTTCTGCCAGGTTGGACGAATGGCGAGTTCCGCAGAGAGGTTCTCCACCAATTCCCGCTCACCGCCGTCTGCTGTCGCATGATCGCCGCCGCCGAGGCTCGCGATCGCTTCGTTTGGGCGGTGCTCCGCAGCGGCCGTCGCGCCGACATTCACGCGATCTACTCGAGCGTGCGCGTCGTCCGGCCGGTCGGCTTGCAGGACGCGGTCGAGGGCGCGATCGGCGCCTCTTGCTGTTCCGCGGAGTCAGCTTGCCGTCTGCGAGTGGTCGTCCGCAAAAAAGGACACTTCTCTTTGATCCACTCGGTTGGCATGGCCGGCAATCACGCCTTGAGACGAATCGTTTAACAAACTCGCGGTTCTTTCAACAACAACAACGGCCAGTCCATTTCTCTACCCTTTTTTATTCGACAACAACGACCAATGAGAACAAATGGATCAAGCGGCAATCAACGCGGAGAATTCCGCGACAGCCTCCGCTTTTTGTTGCTCGAACTGGCGGTTTCCTTTGAGCGACTCCACGATCGCGTCTGCATTCTCTCACGCGAACTCCAGCACGCGCTCCTTGAAGCCGTCGAGATGTGAGTGGACGGTGGCCAGATTCAAGTGGTCGAGCACACTTTCGATCGATCCCACGCACATTTCCTGGAAGCGGAGTGAAAAGAAGACGAACGCCTAGACGCATCTGCAGGGGCCCCCAATTGTAGAAGTCGGCGGCGGGCAGCTGATTACGAGCACACGAGTCCGTGTCTTCGAACTCTGCTTTGTACACGAGATGGAGCACCTGTTTGATCACAGCGGGCGCGTAGTAAGTCGCGTTCTAACAGCAAAAGAGCTTTGAACCGACTAGTCGCTTGAAAGAGGTTTGCAGCGATCATTCGCTTCGTTTTCGGCTTCCACCCGCATCACTTGACAGTCGTGAGAAACGCCAGCCAAGTATCAACTCTTTTACATCCCCATTGATCGATGCAGCTGGTGTTTATCCCGACCTTCAGCACTCACGACAACAAACGACGAAACAACCATCACGCTGCCGGCTTCACAGCAGCCTCCCGCTTCTCGGCCTCCATCGCGTGGTGCTGCTCGCGGAAGGCGTTGAGATACGCGTACAGGTTAGTCCAAATGAGCCTCTCGTCCAGCGGCAGCGACTGAAAGCAGGAGAGTTGAAGGAGGAAGGGATGGGCTGACCGTGTTCGTCGGGCGTTCCTTCGCGAGAGCGGCGGTCTTCTCGAGGAGCGCGAGAGTCTCTCGATCGAGCGGGTAGCGCTGGAGGAAGGCGCGGACCGCCGCGTTGTTGCGCGATTCGAAGGCGTCCGGAAAGACCCGTTGCAGCTTCATTCGGTCGACGCCATCCACTCCGTGGGCGGCGAGCTCCAAGTCCGCCTTCCAGCCGAAGTCGAGCTGGGCGGCGCGCACGAGCTGCAGCGAGCGAGTGGACGCGACGGGCGCGGAACTTACGGCGTTGTGTTCGACGGCGCCGGGCATGTGCGACGCGAGGGTGACGCCCTGGATCGTGATGGTCGTCGTCGTGCCGCCGCCTTCGTCGGGCGCGGCGCTCTTCTTCGCGGCCGCCTTCTTCTTTCGCCAGCCGACGACCCCGAGCACGACGAGCAGGACGACAAGGAGGAGGCTGCAAGAAGCGAGTGAATGGGCGAAGAAAAAGGGAGCACGCACGATAGGAGGCCGCCGATCAGCAACCCGAGTTTCCAGCCCCCGAAGCCCGCTCCTGCTGCGTTCTTCTCCGGCTTCTCCAGTGTGGCCGTCTGAAAGCAGGGCAGGGGTCACAATGAAGTGGAGAAAGCACTCACAAAAGTGAACGTGAAGCCGGGCGCCGTCTTGTTCATCGCGAAGCTGACGGTCGTCTTTTTCTTGCCCTCGTCGGTTTCGTCGAACTTTGGCGGCTGCGGACAGTTAGACGACTTGTCGTTGATCATGACCCGGCTCGCAGTTGCGTTGCCCAACCACGGGGATCTCTGCAGCTGCAGTGCCCCTGAATTCAGATGTGTCGCTTATTGATAGGAAAATTGGAAGCGCTCACTGTCGTACCAAAGGGCCGCATCCGCGCCGGGCGTTTTGCTGATTCTCAAGACCTGCCCACAACCGCCCACTTCGAACATTCCGCTAAAAAAGAGGAGCGATTTCGGGAAGCAAGCAATGAACGAACATCGTCTCCGCCTTGTCGCCCGGGGACCCGATATCGAACTTGAGCGTGTCACCCGAGAATACCAGCGTGGCGTTGGCGTCCGTGCAGCCGTTCACCAGCTCGAAACTCCTGAAATTCGTCCGTTTGATTATCCAACGGAAGACAAAAGCAGGGACTCACACAACGCCGTTGCCCTCCTTGAAGCAGTCCGGCTTGTCGGCGAGCAGGCGAGCGGGCGGGGCGGCGAAGACGGCGGCCGCAAAGGCGGGCAGCAGGAGGACGAGCGGCCGGGAGCGACCGCTCCACAACGAGGCCGTCGGCACGCGCATGAAGAGCAAGATGGAGGAGAGCATAGGAGAGAGCGGGGGCTCGGAGGGCTGTCGGTTGAACGAACTGGCTGCCGAGCGCCGGCGCTTCGGTTTGTCTGATGCAAATCTTTGTTTGAGTGGCCGGTCGGCTACGCAGAGGCTCTTCGGTGAGTGCAAGCGAATGTTGCGAGCCGATCTTCCAGCAGAGAGCGCCATTCGGCGGCCGGCTGCTCGTCGGGTTCCCGAACTTGGGGGCGTGGACAAACGTGCAGAATTTCGTCCCCTCCCACATTGATCCCCCTCTCGTTCCCGTTCAGCTTCCACTTCCTCCACAAAGTGCTCGACTGTGCGGTGGTGCGTGCGGACCGCCGACTGGTCGCCACTCGGCGAGCGGCCGGCTGCGAATCGCGCTGGAGTGGGCGAACGGCCGCTTCGGCGTCGAAATCCTCCACGAATTCGCGCCCTCCGCCGCCGGCTGCCGCCCGACCGCTTCGTCTTTGCGGCCGCCCGTCTCGAATTCCGGTGCGTCGATTTGAACACACGGCGCGTCGCGTCCGTGGGCTCGATGGCGGTCGACGCGAGCGCCGTCGGCGGCTCTTGTTGGTTTACGGAGTGGGCGGCCCGCCTGCACGCGATCGTTCACGACAACACGCGCATCCCTTCAGTTTGTTTGGCGGACGGTAGCACGAGTCAAATGGACGTGCGGAACGAAGAAGCCGTAAGTTCACGCCTTCTCTCCGTCCACTCGCTTGCTCGCTTCTTCAGGGCGACCTCAAAACTCGCGGCTTCTTCCCCTCGTCCGTCGACTTCCACGGCCGCTTCCTCTTTGCCTTGAAGCAAACGATTGAGAAGAAAAACCGATCGGAGCCCCGCCTCCGCCGTTTGGACCGCACAAACGGCGTGTGCATCCTGCTCAAGAAATCTCCGCCTCGTGCTGGCACGCCGAGCGGCAAGCGAGCGGCTGGAATCCGAAGGAGCCGACCGACTTGCTGCACGTGGACGCCGACGGCACGCTCACGCTCCACGTCCGCCGCTCCCACGCGTCCGCCAACGGGCGCACGTGGCCGAACGGAACGCCCACCTTCCGTTGGAATTCCTACCGCTCGAGCGGTCGGTGCGTTCGAGCGAGTAGTTGTCGACTGATCAATCGTCCGTTTCTTCGAGCACGCTCGCCTCGCTTCTCCAGCTCGCGCTCGCCGCCCGCCCTCCCGCCGATCCGCGCCCGCTTCCCAAACATCTTTCGATCGAGAAGGTCTTCCATTGATCTGCTTGCTCTTGTTGAAGTGATCCGAATAAACCTTTCAAATCCTGTGGAACGGGTGGAAAGACGAAGGCCTTGTGCGAGTCATTCGATTCGGGCGACGACTCTGTTCCGCTTGCAAACGTGAGCGTCATGAACGGGAAGAAAACACGAGCGTCGGCCGATCGCCTCCGTCCGCCCCTTCAATCCATCATTCACTTCTTTTGAAATGGAGCCTTCATATTGCCGACACATGGAAGCCGTAGGGAACACTTGTTTATGGCGAACAAAAGCCGACACGTGGGCAACACGCGAACAATTCAACAGAAAAGCAGCAGTAGGCGAACAAGAGACAACGGTCGTTTAATCGCCGCCCGAATCGTCCATTCCGTCCTCATCGGTGCTCTCGCCCTCGTCCATCGCGTCCTCGCTGGAGTCGTCGAGGTCCTCGTCCTCTTCCATCGCCTCATCGTCGTCCAGGTCGTCGCCGGAGGAGTCGGACGAGTCCTGGAAAACGAATAGGATTTGCAGTCAGTCAATAACACCGCCCACCTCAACCGGTTCTCCGTTCTCTTGAAGCGACCAACGGAAGATGCCTTTGATGAGAACAAACATGGGCTTCGGCCCCCGTGGCTCGTTTTGCTTCAGGAACATCCGCACGCACTTCTTGGAGCGGTCAATGGGGGAACTGGCCTTGTCGAACGGCTCCACTTGCTTCAGTGTCTTCGCCCAGTCGCTCTTCTTCTGAAACCAAAAAGAATATTGGTTTGATGCGAAAGTTTCCGGAAAATGAGCCGACGGGGGAACGAAAGTACTCGCCCGAGCAGCCACGAATAAGCGAAATTTTCAGTTTGTTTTTTGCTGCCAAAATCGTTACCGCTGATGAGTATTTCGAATTTTTGACCGGCAAATACTTGCGCAAAGCTTCTAAATGATCCTCTAATCAAAAACCCCGTCGAAGGACCACAACTTTGCGAGCAACAGCGGCAGAAGACCGCTTGGAACTTCGCCCGCTCAGCCGAGTTCTTTCATTCCAGCCTCGGCTCATTTTCCGGAAACTTTCGCATCAAACCAATAGAAGGCCGCCACTGGAAAGAGTAACGAACCCCGTCGAAGATGCAGTCGTGTTTGATCGTCACAAAAAGGCGCTTTAGTCCCGAAACGTGCAGACGGTCGCGGATTTCGAGGCACTGCGCCCACAAGTGCGGGAAGTAGGTCTTAACATTTCGCACTCGCCACTGGAATTTAACGGTCAACGACGAGAAGCCGGCGAAATGCGTACTTTGTGCTCGCAGATGATGTGGAGGTCCTCGAGTTGTGAAATGCGGCGGCAGAATCCGCCAATTGAGTCGTAGGGGAAAGGCGTCCAGTCGTCGACGTGCACGAATCCCAGCGACTTGATCGACGGCGGGAGTACTTCGTCGCTAAACACACGACAGTCGCGAATGGCACACATAAAACAAGCGACTCACCTCGAAAGTCCGGAGAAATCCTTCAGGTCGTCCACGGGCAGGTCCAATCGGCGAATCTTGTGGCGATTCAACTCGCTCAAGTCCTTGGCTGAAACCTATGATGGTAAGAAAGGATAAGGAAAAAAGAACGATACGCGGATCGTAAAGGCGGATCCTCTCCAACTCCAACGGCGGGAGCTGAGTCAGAACGGGCCACGTGGAGTTGAGCACTTTGAGATGAGGCGCCACGCTGTTGATGAACTCCGTGAAGTCGGAATAATCGCACTCGTGCCAAATGCCCAGACTGTGCACCCCTGAAAGAAAGGAGAGAATCGAAGAAAGAACGCTCCACTCACATCTCCCGATTTGCCCCAGCTCCTCCCAGTCGACCTCGTCGTTGGACCGAAGATCGTCGCCCAGCTTCAAGTAGACGGGAACGTCGAGCAGCTGGATGATCCCGATCATCTGCGTAACGTCGAGCTGCAAGGCGATCTTCGGCGTTCCCAAGCCCAAATCCAATTTGAGCAGCCACGAATATTCGCCTTGCTGGAATTTGATGCCGCGAGCGGAACGCCGAACGGACTCCAGGTGGGCGCGAGAAATCAACTAAAAAGTAAATGAACTGGAAACAGGAACAGTGGACTCACCGCTAGACGCGCCAATTTGAGGAATCCTTCAAAGTCGTCCGCGTCCGTCAGCGCCGCGTCGATCAAACAGAAGCGATTCAGCCCGCCGCGCACAGCCGCTCGCATTTGCGGCGTCGGCTTGAAGACTGCCGCCTTCATCGTCCGCGAATTCGGAGCAGTCGAGCGAGTGGAAGGACGACGGAAAGCGGCAGAAATGCGATTGCCGGCAGCAAGCTCTGGCGTTCCGCAGCACGCGCAGAAATAATCGCGGCGGAACTCGCCGCTCGCCTCTCCGGCGGGCAGCAAGGCTCGTTCTGCCAACCGCTCGGGCCGGCAACAATGGATACTCGATTTGCTGGTAAAAACTATTGGAACGAGCTGGACGAAGAGATGCAAAGCTAGGATGTCTCACTTGATTCTCCAGTCCTCAAACGCTTCTATTCGTGCGCCCAACAAGCCGAAAGGGAATCAAGAACGAAGGACTTTAATTTTTTTGTCGCTCGACGACAACGAGAGCAACTCTTCGGCCTGTTTATCAACAAAACGTGCAAGAGGGCGAAGGCATCCGATATTGTAGAGGAACGACTCGTTCGTTTCTTCCGCTTGCCCGTATTTTTGGTCGTTCCACCCCGATCCTCTCATTGCGGGCAATCGGCTGCTGCTGTTCGTCCTTCGGTCCGCTTCTCCTTTCCCATTATTGGCTGATTGCTGCGAGGATGTTCGCGGTCAAATCACACGGCCGTCCTTTTCTCTGCCGCTGCTCTGCTCGATTCTTGTGCGACTACGAGCAGCACGACGTCAAGTCCGCCCTATCGCGCTCACCGCTGTTCGTCTCTTCGGATTCTCCGGCCGGGTTCGTTCTCCAGCCGATCTCGCACTAATGCCTCGTCTCTTGCTTTCAGGCGCCCGCTGCCCCCTCGCCAACTCCGCCTCATCAACGATCGATGAGACGAGAGGGTGTGCTCCCCCGTCAAGTTCGCTCTCCTTTGCCTCCGCACTGCTGCACTTGCGCGTGTTCGCTCCTTGTACCACTAAGTCAACTTCCACACCGACTCGTGCGAGTTCGCCTTCTTTTTTACACTGTTCATGAGTCTTCTCCTGCTTCTAGGCGACGAGCAACCTGACCGCGGAGTGCGAGCAAGCAGTCCGCAAAGCCCCGACTGCTCGAGTAAGCGTTCTCTCCTTTCCAGCATCTAATGTTCCTTCTTTGCAGCTCAACAAAGAACGTGCGCTGTGGTTTGAAATGGATGTGCGACGCTCCGGTCACCGAAGGCCCAAGCGCCCTTCTTTGCCTCGAGACGCTCCTCTACGACTGCTTCCTGCAAAAGGCGACTACGAGAAGCGAACAGACAGCGGAAGGACTCGCTTCTTGAATGCCGTGTAGCGTGCAGCACGTCCCTTTAGTTCAATAAAGCCCTGGAATGGACGAGTGTAATCGGTGAGCAATGGGAGGCGGAGTGAACGAAGGAAAGGTGCCAAAGTTCCTCGACGAACAAGGAGTGGAGGCAGCCGACGAGCTCCTCGAGCAGAAAAGAGCGCCCATTGACGCGAGAGTCACTTCGGTTCGTTTCATTCCAAGCCGCCACTTGACTGAAAGAAACCCCTGACTTGAAGACCGCAATCGATCCTCTCGTCAATGCTGCGAGGTGTCAACGGCGTCCTGCAGAACGTCGGAGAACGAAGAAGAGGAGTGGGTGGGGGACTCACGAAGACGGCCGAGAACCACGGCGCTTCCCGCTCGAGGCGAACGGCAAGTCGGCGAGTGGGGAACCGCGCGTGATCGTCTCGACTAGCAGCGCGAGTGGGCGGAGAAGAACGCAGAATCAGACGGCCAATTCCTCAGAAAATACCCAATCGATAGAGAAAAGATCCAATCGGTGGAATAACCCAGTTTCTCGGAAAGGTCTCTTGCGGAGGAGAGGTCCGTTCGCCGCAATCGCTGGCAACAAACAGCGAACCGGATTGATGGCGAGCGCTGAGTTCAATGCAATGCGGAAGAACGAAGAGACCATTCGATTACATTCGTTGGAGCAAAGAATTGACGATGGGGCAGTCACGGATCGATGCACGCGTTTATTCCAACAACCCATTCGAATTTCCCTGCTCGTCGCCGGCCGTTCAACCCCGCCGTTCAGAAGGCGCCGCACGTCTTTCGGCACGCGTTGCACATCGCTCCACGTAAGTGCTGCAAACCGAAGAGAAGCGTGAGCAGAAGAACCGAACGAACATTCGAGTGGCAGCGCTTCTTGTGCTCCTTGCAGTCCTGCGGGACGTCGTCACGACAGGCGGCTTTCGAACGGAACAACGGGGAGCTCGAAGAGTTGATGAACGCCTTTGGATTGCTGCTGGAGTTGTCGCCCCGTCTCAGCGACCGCCCCAATGGAATAACGACGAAGAAGACCTGGCGATTGTTGAAGTGCAGAAATCGTTGGAATGCGCAATCTTCGTCGAATTGGAGCACGAGCGAGACGGTACAGTCAAATCCTGCAGTCGTTTTTCCGGTCACGTTCAGCAGGAATTCGTGCGCAAACAGCCGGCACGAAGATTGCGCAATCGACTCAAAGGACCGTCGGGCTAATCGACGGACGAATTTCCACTCAAAGCGTTGCGCAACGCCCTTCGCTGCGGGACACGAAGACGGGGCGCGTACAAAAGAGCGGCGGGGGCAGCGGGTCGCTCATTCCCGCTTTCCGCCGCCCTCCCGTCCGCCTTCATTCGCCTTCCGCTCGCAATGGGCTGCGTCGATCGGTCGCTCTGCTCGTCGAATGCACAGGGTTTCTGCGATCCATGGCCGAGAACTCGCTCAAGCCTTTCGTCCCTCACTCATCCGTCTTCTCCTGCGCCTTCGGTCTCTTCGAATTTTCCACCCGATCGCTCGGTAAGTGGCGGCCGTCTACTCCGTTCGCTTCCCACTAATCTCGCCATCGATTTCAGGACACGTACGAGCACCCGATCATCTCCGTCTCATGCCTCCGAATTTCTTGCTCTCCTCGAACAGATGAACGAAAAGAAGACCGTTGGAGCCGGTGGGCTCATCTTCCTGGCCGTCGTCCAAGATTCCCGTACGGAACGGCTAAATAGCGGTGAATTCCTCCTCGTTCATCCTCTTCACCCACTCGTCTCGTTGCAGGAGCCTCCGCATGATGACCTTCGATGTGCGAACTAAACGAACGGGCACGACCGAGGCGAAGTACGAGTCGGGAACAAGACCGCAACGACCGAAGAAGCGAAAAGTTCGATGGAAGTCGTTCTTCTTCTCTCTGTGAGTCCCCACTTCCTCCACTCTCGCCTCACCACTTGCTGCGTTGCAGTGGGAATGAATTGCGGCGTCACTTGCGAACGGGGATTCGTGCGTGCGGCAAGGCGTTCTCCGGCTGGGCGACCGAACTGGAGGCAAAGCTGCGACGCGTCCCGCGGCGCAAGAACAAGACTCATCGTTGGGTGGGTTGTTCGCTTTTCCCCCAGCTGCAGGTCGGCGGGATGGACGAAGTGGCAGGATGCGAACAAACCGACTGCCCGCCCCTCTTTTCTGTTCTGTTCGGGAGCCCTCCACAGCCGGTTGTTGACCTCCACTGCTTTTAGGACTTGTGTGAAGGCCATCCGCAAGGACTTGTGGTCCTCTACACGTGGATCTGCCAAGCCCGATGTTTCTGTTCTTTGGCGAGTTCTTGCTGCTCCTCTTTCGTCTAATCTCTGTTTATTTCCAGGATTTGCGAGCAGGCGGGAACCGCGGCGTCAAGCACACTGATGACGGCTGCGGGGGGAAGAACGAACTTCCGGAATCCACTCTCATTGATCTTTCGTCTGCCCTTGCCGAGCTACTGAGGTGGGTTCTTTCCTCTGCTGCTCAACAATCTACTCACTCTGCCTGCTCTTCAGCATCTTTTCGGCGGTCTTGTGTGCGATCCGCCGCGAGCTTTACGTGCAAGACGCTCTTCTGCTGCCCTTCGAGGCGGCTCTCATCTGGCTGTTGGTCGTTGGACCCCCGCCGTGCGAACGTTGCGCCTGTAGTGAAGCACGCCGCGGCAAACAGGCAGGTGATTTCAGGCACTTTCAGCTCATCTCACTCGTTCTCGTTTCAGCGCCGACTGCTCGGCTCGAGCGGACGGTTCGTAGAGGACTCCTGCGTCCACGTTCTGCGCATCTACTCAAGTTCTGAACAGCAGGCGGTTCGTTTACGCAGCATCCGTTCGATTGAACGCTGCTAACTTTCAGGAGTCTTCTGTTCGTTTCTGCGTGCAGGACAAATCCCGGCCAACCAGATCGCCGCTTTTCTTTCGGAGTAACTGCGAAATCAGACTCGTGCGACGGCGAGTTCCAGGCTGCGTCAAGGAGGAACGAATTGAGTGAGTGCCGCCTTCTGAAGCAATCCACTGACTTCTCCCCACAATTATTTCAGCAGCCGACTGCTGCGGCCGCCGAAAAGCCGAAGGGTCAAGCACTTGCCCATTGGCGGTCTTTGGGATGAACGGTGGAATCGTCGGTGAGTCCAGCCCATCTCCTCCCACGTCTCATCACCCGATTTCGGTGCGGAGCAGCCGAAGTAGACGGCTCAAATGCGAGCAGATGCCGATTGCAAGAAACGACTTGAGCTCGTCGATTCGAGGACGTTCGAGCGGGGTGCGCATCAAATCGGAGGATGTGTTCAAGACTTTTTCTCATTTGTTTTGATTGTTGCTTCTGGAAATAAACTGCGGATTGGAGTGTGCCGTGGGCATTTGGAGGTCTCCGAGAACGAGCGAGTGGGCAGATGCGAACGAAAAGAAACGTTTCATTGCCGGGTGTTTGCTGCCCAGTTCGTCGTTCCAATGGATTGTGAGGTGCCGTTCGGTCTATCGTTTCTTCGGCGAAAACACGAGCGGCGAGACTCGCGGGCATCGGAGGGGCAGCGGTTGGAAATGCGTAAAGTGCTCCATTCAACGATCGATGAATCAACTTCCGCCTTTTGTTTCGCCGGTCGCTTTCCGCCCGCCGCGAAGTGAATCACGCCTTCGATCAGGCCGACCAGCGAGCGGGCCAGGAGGCAGGCGGACGGGCGGAAAGCGGCCGGGCGGACCGAAATGTCACCAGTCGATCGGCAAGACGAATCACACGACTGCGAGCGAAGAGAAGGCGGCCGATCGGTCGGGGCGTCGTGGAGTCGGCCGGGCATTTCCGCTCGTTGCGGTCGGCCGGAGGTCGTGATCTTATTTGCGTGTTTCCACTCGATTAATCGCTTCTATTTCAGCAGCGCCGAGTGGATGGAGGAAGCCGCCGTCTGGTTGTTGCGTTCTTGGTCGACTGCTCCGGTTGATGCCGTTGGTGGGCGAGAGTGCCGTTTTGCAGTTTGGCCGTTCGAGCGGATCGCCTCCGTTGGACAGCAATCAGGTTGGTTCAAAAAGGAATAGGGAATTTAAAACGTGGCGAACGCTGCGTCAACAAGACGGAATAAGCGTGCGTTCAGCACAAAAGCAACGAAGTGAACGGAATAAAAGCCACCAACAGTAATCGGAGACTATCCTCATCGTAATGAAGACCAAGGCGCAAGTGTGCCTGATTTAAGCGACAGACGAAGAAGTACGGACCTGACGACCAATACCTCAAACGGATGCGTCAAAAGCGTGCGAAACCGCAAGAACGTCCCGGCGAGGTCGGCAGCTTTCTTTATCGACTGATTTCTAACAAGAACGAACTGGAGAAAGCAAAGTAAACAATTGAGACGTTCATTTTTTTTCAACGACAAATCAACCAATCAACCCGGTTTAACCGCAAAACCGATCCGAATTCACCGGTGCACGCGAGACGTTCATGAACCTCACAGCGGAATCTCCAACGAGAAACACCCCCGTCATCAACGCCGCCGAACGCAAAGAGAAACAACTTCGAAGAAACTGGCCGGTGCCTGAACAAAATGATGGTTTTGGCGGAATCGAAGCTGGACGGCTGAACGCAACAAACGGTTCTTTGGACCGTGCAGAAAATCCATAACGATTCAACATCTACGACGAAATCACCTGGTTGGTGGTCGAAGCTGCGCACGCAACAAAGACCTCAACGTTTCTATTATTGAGACAAAATGTTGAAGACGCGCTATGCAACGAAATTCAAAGACTCGATGACGGCGCGGCGTCGAGAAATATAGTTGGGTGGAAGTCAACGCGGAATTCGCGGCAACTCGAAGCACATTTACTGGCGAGAGCAGGCACGATAGCGACAAGCACCCTTCGCTCGCTGCTCACAATGAGCGGGCATGTAGCCGGGATAATCGACGAGATCGACGCGTGGCGGAAAAGAAAAGCAACGAAAAGGTGGCTGCTCTATAACCCCTTACAGAATGCTCGGTACTAATTCGCGCTTCACGACGCGGTTCTGCAAAATAAGCCGGAATAACCTCTTAGCGGTTCTCACAAAACAACGAAAGCAACAACCAACTCGTCGAATCGACGACTTCAGGGTTTGCAGTGCCCTAAACGCTTCATTAGTGGAACCGGGCGTGGGAATCAAGAACAGATTCGAACCATCGCGGGTTGTGCCGTCAGTATACTAGAACCAGGCGTTTACATTCGCGTTTTTGTTGAAGAGACAGGATAAGCAATGAGCTAATGGCGCGGAATAAAAACAACGGGTGCCGACAACTGCCTCGCGAAACACACGACAGCGCTGTCGGCGTGCGCGAAATTTGAAAGAAACAAAGACACAACATTTTATGGAAGCGTTGCCTGCGCCTGCTCATGGGGAAACAGCCGTAACCCCTCAGGTTCCTTAAAACAGAGGCCGACAAGCAGAGCGTTTCACTTCAACCATTTTGATGCGGACTTATCGCCCGGCGCGGCTCCCAATCGAATCGAACGAAAGGACGAGCAATTAGGGCACTGACAAGTGCCGCCTTTTTACTTGTCCAAATCAGTGACCCCTTTTCTTCAACGCCACAACGAACGGAAACGTATCGCAGTGGTAACTCGGGAAGCATTCTTTTGTGCTGTCGTTTCTCTTTGACGCATACGCCGACCTCGTGGAAGTGATCGGCCGGGCGGAATAAGATTCTGTTTGAATGCTCCTCGCGCGTAGAAAGTAACATCAGTCCTTCGGTTCCTGTAAACAATGCGCTAACGAAAGAAAAGAAGGAAGCAATCACTTCTGGTTGCTAGTTTCCCTAAATATTCGTCCTTCAAAACAACCAATCATTCCCGTTGTCGTAACGGAATTGCCAGGCAGAGAACGCCGCCACGCAGCGGTAGAAGATTGGGCTTCTCGCGTTCTTTCCACTCTTCTCATTGAACAGTTCGGTCGCCGTTCCCCATTGCAAAAAGGGCGTGAAAGCGGATTAAATCGATCAAACAACGAACGAAGCAGCGGCAAGAAAGAAACGAGCATAGGACGGAATGGATCGAACCAATCGGTACGCAAAAGAGTGCGCAAAATCGCACCGCTCGGAATGCGCACTTCATCGCTTCCGGTTTCTCCTCCTTTCTCAGACAAGTCGGTTCGCAGATGAGCGGAATTGAGTCTTACGATGAGCGATCTCCAACGAAAGTTTGCCTGACGATCGAAGAGGCAATTATGATCAAAAGGGAATGACAAACACGAAGAGACGGGATTCGTCGCACTGTCTTTCAGTCCACCCAGCCATCAAAGTCTCTAGATGGTTTGGACCTCGACCAAAACGCGGAATTTGGCGGTTGATAAAGGGCCTGCAAACCAGCAAAGCAACCGAAAGATTCCATACGATCAAACACTAGCCGGTAACAAGATGGAACAAGGAAATCCGGAGAGGAATAATGCCGTTGCTCGGAATAAAGTTAGGCAAACACGAAGACCCTTCCTGTCCACTACAACCCACGTTCTTTCCCACTTTTTGATCGGGGAACGGCCAACGGCCGACCGTCACGTCATAAGCCCAGCAACAAGGCTCCGTTCAAGTGGGTACCTGGGCGGCGATCACTCGTCAGTTGATGAAAGAACGGGAGACGGACAGCTCTTTTTTGATCAACAAACACGTCCAATGCATGTCGGAATGACCGGAAGACAAGCGGCATCTCGTGCAATCAAAATGGGAGCAACGAGTCGCTGCCTACTATCGCGCTCGCCTGTCTCATCGTTTTCCTTAGCAAAAAATATTAGCGATAGTTGCTACGATTCACTCGGCTGGAACGCAGTCTACCGAACCAAATGCCCTTTGCGTTCAACGCATTGCAACCACAGCGGTTTTTGACACAAGCCGAACGTCGAAGCGAATTCGCGGAATAAAACGTGAAGCACAAAGAAGCACGTCAAAAGAAGATGTTCTTGCGGAATAACCGTTCAAAGGAACTGCAAAACCCAACGTCTTCTTATTAAAGCTGTGGCGAAAATCCGTGATGAATCTGCCAACAATTCACACGTTTAAGAAGCACACGATCGCAGTCACCCACAAGCGTTGTCCGACTAGGACGGAATTAAAACAACATTCCACCTTCTTCCTCACCGCTTCACCGACGGTCCACTCCTTCGGCCGCGCATCTACGAACAACCGCCGCATTGCGCAGTCGACTCGAACGGCCGTCGGGTTAATCGACGGCACAAATCGCCGCTTCAAATCTTTGCGCAATCCGGCCGGGTATAAAAGAGCGGCGGGGGCAGCGGAGCGCTCATTCTCGCTTCCTTCCGCCTTCCCGTCTTCCCGTCCACTCCGTCCGCTCTCCGCCTTCATTCCTCGCCTGCGTTTCGTCCAGCCGATCGGCCGCTCTGCTCGTCGAGTGGGTCGACTTTTGGGGCGAGTGTGCGCGAGTTCAACCACGTCCTCCGCTCTCGCTTCGGCTTTCCGCCGTGCCGTTCGTCTCTGCGAATTCTCTCGGCGGTCTTCCAGTCGGCCGTCCAACAGGCCGTCCATTGGTGAGTTCTCTCGAGCCGTCCAAGAGGAAGGATAATCGTGACGGCCGTTTAGTTGGCCGCCCGTTTTCCGTCTTCTGTGATGCGCACTACGTCCACTTCGACGATCACGACTGCATCGAAGAAATGAGGGTCTTCTCTTGTGGGGGACTCGAATGATCGAGTGTTCTCGCCCACCGTCCTTTCTGACTGCGAAAATGGAGAAACTGATAGAGCACGTGAGTTCTTCCTCTTTCTGCTGATCTCCGCTAATCCCTCACCGCTTCTTTTAGGCCCCACTCGCTCGTCGACGAGCCGCGTACACCTCCGCACGGTTCGTCTCTTCGGATTCTCCATTCGATCGTCTGGTGTGTTCATCTTGGATGAAAGGTTGTTGGTCTCCGCTCGCTTCCACTAACCTCTCACTTGATTTCAGAGCGTCTGCGGCAAACGGAAGACCTAGACCGCAAGCCCCACGAACTGCCCATTCGAGAGGGCGTTGGCTCTGCTGACGGGCGCCTGGCTGGTCCACGAGGAGAAGCGAGCCGAGTGCCCCGTCCACGCTCACCGCCGAGGGGCCAAATCGAACGGATCGGCGGGCGACGAGGAGACGGAGGAGGCGGCCAAGTGCACGTGTTTGGCGTGAGTTCCGTTCTGCCCTTCCGTCCATTCAATTCTCCGCCTTCAGCCGCATGCGCATCTACTCCTGCTCTTTCGAACCCACCAGCAGATCGAACAGGTCGTGAAGCAGTTCAAGCGGCTGTCGTACGCTTGTTGTTCCGCCGTTGGTGAGTCCTCCATTCCTCTCTGCCCGTTCACCTCCACTTCTTTGCAGTGCAAATGGATTGAGGAGTCACTTGCGAAGCTGGGCGAGAAGCACATCCAAGAAGTTCATCGGTGGGCGATCAATCGAAAGGAAGAATGAGGTGAATTGAAGGCGAGCAGGCAAGCCCCTTTTTCGGTGAGTTCTCCTTTGATTCTCTCGACCAATCCACTCGTAGCGGACGAAGCGGGAGGATGTGGACGAACCGACTGCTCGTCTTTGTTGGTGAGTTCTTTCTTGTGGTCTCCGTCATCTTCGATTGCAGAGGGATCCAAATCGACGAAAGCGTGCGAGTCGCCGTGCGCCGCAGTCTCAAGGCCGCTGTTTCTGTTCAGTTGTGAGTTCTCACCTCCACCTCGCTTCAATTTCTTCCCATTTTCAGCTGGTTGTGTGTGCGTCGATTGCAACCGCCCTCAAGGAGTTCTTCTCTCGTTGAACCCGACTGCTATTGAAGGATGGCTGCGGAAGTGCAAACGTTGTGCCGGTGGTGAAGCACGCCCTCGACGAGCGGGTTGGTGTTCCCCTCTGCCTTCCCTCCTCTCACCTCTCCTCGTTGCAGTCTTGAGCGTTCGGCGAAATAGACGGGAAAGGACCTTGTGAGCCGTCGCGCTCGGCCCACTCAAGTTTGTGGTCGGCACTCAGCTCGCTCTGGTGTGATCGACCGTCTTGCTTTCAGGAGTCCTCTAATGGTCGTTGCGAGAACAACAGAATGCGCCGCTCGTCTCGTGAAGTCGGGCGCATGCGCACCACGATTGCCGGCATTCTCAAGCGTGAATGAATGCGTAGGGTCGTGAGTCCTCCGCTTTGTGCGAATCAATGGATTCTCTCTCATTGCAGGAACCGCCGTGCGCAGTCGAGTTCAACGAGGAGCCAAGCAGCCGCCCACTGGTCGAGTCGATCGGCGGAGCGGTCGGTGAGTTCAATCCAATCGCTCCTCTTTTCTCATCTCTCGATTTCAGAACGAATGCGAGCGGATGCCGATTGTGAGTGGCTGGTCGAGCGCGTGGACCCGATGGGACCGAACGAAGCGCGAAATGCAGGAGTTGCAATCACCAAGAACAATTCCCTTTCGTCTGCTTGATGGTTGTTGGAATAAACTGCGGAATGGAGGGCAGAACGGAGTGCGGACGGAGTGGGCGCAATCGAGTGGACAGTCGGCCGTCAGCGAAAACGAACAACTGAGAAGAAAGAAAGGGGGTTTGAGAGTCTTTTGTCAGTGCTGCGTCCTCTCGCCGTCGCTTCGAACTCTCCGCCCGGCCGTCCGCTCGGTGAGTCCTCTAGTCTGCAGCAATCGACGATGTTCACGTGTCTCCGCTCTTCCGGGCCACTGCAGCTGCCGTAATCATCCTTCTTTTGTTCGTTCGACGACGATCGACCGACTTGAAGTGGGAAGTGCGCATTCGCGATGCACGCTGCTACAAGAACCAATCGTCTGTCGACTGCTTTTTTCGGCACCCGTTTTCGTCCTCAAACAAGTGAGTTCTTTCGTTTGTGCCACCGACTCGTCGACTTCGTTGCATCCCACACACTCGACTACCGCCCTTCGTCTCGTTCGGTTTGATCGACGAGAAGCTGGGAACGAAAAAGGGGAGGAGATGCCCGACCGAACGGTGGACGGAGTCGCCGAGCTCTCTCCTTCCGTCTGCTCATTCGATCGCTCGCTCTCGGAATGTGCAGCTGGATTGCGGAGTCACTTGACTCGAAGTCCAAGAAGAGGCAAGACAGCGGTCGTTTGAGCGACAAAAATGAGCGATCGGCTTGTGGGAAGCTGCTTCCGAGTTCGAGTGAGTTCCTTTCGTCCCCCACATTCGCTCAATCCACGCGTTTTGCATAGAAATCGTTTTTATGGTCGCTCCGCAGGCGATGGGATGATCGCCGGTTGGAAGCTGCGGTCGTTCGCGACGAGGAAGCGCAAAACATTCTCCTAATGGTTGTTTGAAGCGCGTTTCTTTCGCTTCCGTCCTTTAACCCTTATTTTTTAGCGTGGGCGCCTTCCCTCTGCTCATCCCCTTGTGAATGGATTGCGGCGTCGCTTGCAGGGACGTGCTCTCAATCCAACAAGAAGCTCTCGGCGTGCTGGATGAGATGATTGAAAATGAGCGTTGTGGACAGCAGATCGCTCTCGAGTTCGCATTTTTCATTAATGAATCCCTTCGTTTTGCAGGAGAAGGTTGGATGCGCAAGTTGTGCCCAAGCAGACGGCCAGTGAGTACGACTTCTCTTTCTTTTTGCTCCTGCTGATGGCCCTCCCTTCTTGCGACCGGATCTTTTGTGGGCGCGCTCTCAAGCACCTGGCAAAGACAAGTCCGTTCTTCTGTTGATTCGTGCGTTCCGTCTTCTTTCGCTCCTAACCGTCTTGTCTGTAGCGATGGACCGCTGGAACCGGAAGCAAGCCGACTGGTGGCCGTCGAGGCTGACGGGTGGAACCTCCGCACTGCACCCGCATTGCTCTTCCGCCGTCCTCTCGCTTCATTGCGCCCTCTAAAGGCACGATCGATCAGGCGTCAAGCCGCCTGTTTGAGAGCGGAATAAACTCGTGAGCAATGGACGGGATGTCGAGCAGAAGAAAGGACTGGTCGGGGCTCTCAACTGAACGGTGGCTGCAGCTTCTTCTCCCTTCAACTCGTCTTCTCCGCGCCTTGCGACCACTCTATCGTCTCTCCACGGCTTTGCAAAAAGTAGCGAGGTAGAAAAGCCCACAACGGTCTCCCAACGGTCTCGCAGCAATCATTCGAAGAACGACAGGAATTCTCGCCGTTTTGTCACGAACGAGCGCCCGTTCCCATCGAATAATCGACTCCACTTCTCGCCGATTTGATCAGCATTCCTTGCTGTCTTGTGACCGAGCGAGACGAAATGGAAATGCGGTCACTCGATCTCCGTGCGGCGGTCGGAGCTTCACAGCAGACGGAGCGTCTTTCCCACCGCATTGATTAGCCGCTTGATCGAATCGGTGAATGGATTACTGGAGTGGGCCGAGCATTTCGACCCGCGGCAATCTTTGGGACTGCGAGGGCGCATTTAAACGACTGAATTAGTCCTTTAGCTCCAGGTCTTGCTTCACTGCGGAGCGAGCGAGTCGAAGGGTCCTTCTTCAATCTGCACGGCTTTTCGAGCGGCTAGTCAAAAGTAAGTGATCACTTCTGTTTTGAGTGCACTCAATCGGTTCTGCCCTCTAGCCGGCAGTTCGCTCCATCGATAGCCGGGGTCCACCAACCGGCTTCTCGTTGCGGCAGATTCGAGAACGAACAGCTTGCGTTTCAATAAACCGGGAGAATCTTGTGGGACCCACCAGTTGAGCCGAACGACTGTCACCCGATCACTTGATTGCGTACGTTGTTGTCGTCTTTTTGCGGTAAGTGTTCGCTTGCAGGTCGAACTCGACCAATCGCGTGTTTTTGCAGTTCGCTTCGAATCAATCCATCGCCAACACCTTCTTCGTCACTTCGTGCCGTCGACGTCGAATTGGGTTCAGTTTCGTGTTGATTCCTGCGTTCAGATGATTGCTGGGAAGCGTTTCTCGTTTTTCTTGCTCTTGCCCTCGGTGTGCTTCGGAATCCGACCCTCAATTTCGTCCCCGGCTTGCGAGCAAAATTTGACCGAAATCACGGCTTTCCTTGACAAATTCATCGCCCCGACTTCCGCCGAATCTGCCGTTGAGCTCGCAAAAAACGCCGCAAAAGTGGGAAACGAGATCGTCGCGGCAATCCCGCAGATCGCGGAAGTGGGCGGGGTTTTGGATCACACGTTCAGCCCGCAGACGCACAGGACCGCGGAAGATGCCGTCTGCATTGACGAACTGCGCGACGCGTGGAAGAAAAAATTCGCGGAAATCCGCAATTCAAGCGAGTCGCTCTTGGACGACACTCGAATGGACGGTTACGCCCACTACAATCAGAAAGCGGTGGAAGCGCGGTTCAATCAAGTGTTAGACACGCTCTCTTTGGTCTACTCAAACGTTTTCAGCGCACCCAGGGCCGTCGATTATTACAGGCGTGAATGCGAGAAAAACTACAAATATTTTTGGACCGAAATGATCGCCATGTTTCGCGCGCGCATCAAGGGCGACTGCGGGACGACTTCTTTTCGCGACTTCCAAAAGCTCGACAAAATGGTTGACGGCTTCTTCGAGTGCGTCTTCACGTCTGTCACCGAAAAGTCGAGCGAAGAAGACGACATGGCACGCAGGGATGTCCTGCGTAATCGGATTGTTATGCGCGCTGGTTTCGCGTCGCTGGGTCTTCGAAACGCCTCACAAGTGGCCAACGATTTGTGTCTGGAGGCGTTGAAAAACGAGAACTCCGGCGCGAAGTCCAAGCTGGAAGCTTTGCGAGATGTGTGGGGGTCTTTCGTTCTAAAAGACACCGAACCCGCGTACTGCTTGCCGAGCATCCTCATGCTGCTCAACGGACAAGCCAATGAAGACGCCAAAGCAAAGTTCATGGCTTACGTGCTGAACCAAGTGGCAAGACTCCGCTGGTACACGCTTAACTGCGTTCTGGCCAGCCACCCCGATCGGAGTGACACGACGGCGTTGCAAGCGGCTTTCCAAAAGAAAGACGCGCTTTTGGTGGATTCGATCCAATTCGTTTACGATTTTCTCTTCCAGCAAAATGCGCGTTAAACGACGTTAATGAACAGGCGAGCTGAGTATTGCACTCTCGCCGGCTCCTTCGGAGTTGTGTTGGCAGATCCCACTTCTTCCCATTGTTGCACATTCTGCGTGGTCTTCTGTAGTTGACGTCCGCCTAATAAAGGCATGCAATCCAGTCCGTTCCAATCTACAGGCGAGCGGAAGTGCGTGATTCCGCGGAGGACACTCAAACCATAACGAACGATTGGCGGCCGAGTGGTCGCCGAGCAAGAGTCACGACTCGACCAACCACCCGGAGAGACGGGCGTGAACGAACTCCACACCCAGAATCGAACGGAACGCCGTGTTCCAAGCGAAGCGGTCAATCGAGCGAGGGTTGAAAAAAGAACAGCGAACGCCGCAAAGCCACGAGCTGCTCCAATCACTCCACAACCAACGGCGTCTCGCAGGTCGCCTCCCAGTTTGCTCCTCTACTTTCCATTCGCCTCTTCTCCAAACCTTTCGATCCGCCCAATGATTCGCGCGCAAGGATCGCCAGCAAATGAAATCACGAGGTTTATTTCAGCTCATCACGGACGAGAAACAAACGAAGAGACAGAAAGAAGAGGAAAGATCGCCACAGGATCACTGCGGGATCGCAGCGGGATCACTCGCTCTCGTCCGCGGCACTCGGGAGTACGCCGACCACCGACTGCTCGCGCTTCTTCGGGAGGCAGGAGCACACGACGCTGGCGACCAGAAAGAAAAGAACGGTCACGAACAGACTGCAGGAACGGACGAGTGGAAGCAAGAGGACAAGCGACTCACATCCCCGCCGCAAAGAGGAATTGCGTCCGCCAGTAGGTCCCCAGCGATGGGTTCTCGCTCTGTGCGGTCGTCGACGTTCCGTTCGTCGAGTTGCCGCTCGTTGCGGAGGAGGGCGGAGCGGCAGCGAGAAGCACGAAGAAGAGCATCCGACCAGCAGCAGAACGACCGTCCATTTGCTCGTCGGGGAGTGAGCGGGAGAAACGAGGAGGCCGCGAGTTGTTCGGTGAGAACGAGTGAGCTGTTCGATCCTTTCGACCGGCATTTCGAATCGCTGCATGGCCGCTTCTGATGCTAATTTTTGTCGTGATGTTCGTCTAAGGATTCGAGAGGACGCGAACAACGGCCTTTCCGCTCCGTTTTGTGTTGGAGCGGTTTATCTGCGGCTCCGAATGTTCCGTTCGGTCCCCGCAAACGCCGCTCTTGTTCGCTGTTTGCTCGCCGATGGACACTCGCCATTGGCCGTCGAATGGGACAGAAGAGACATTTATTCACGTTTCAACAACAACGAAATACAGCAGCAGAACACAATGAAAGTCGATGAGATCAATCGGCTGCCAGTTTGAAGAGCTCGGTGATGATTCCCGAGTTCTCCTGTGTGTACGTCTCATCAAATCCGGGCAGACGAACAATCGCCTTCCAGTTATGTTGGGCGAACTTCAGCACGCGCTGCTTGAAGTCGCCCAAATGTTCATGGGCGTACGCGAGCTGGAGAGCATCCAACACGTTCTCAACCGTCAACGTCTTGATGATCGACGCGATGCACATGTCCTGAAAAAGGAAAGGAGTTTAAAAAAGAAATTGAGCTTGCCTGGAGCATCTCCAAATTGTAGAAGTCAGCAGCGAGCAGGAGATCTCGGGCGCACTCGTCCAGCTGATCGACCTTGCCCGCGTAGATAAAGCGGAGAACATTTTCGACGATAAATGCGCTGTGGTTTTTGATTTCAATCACCCGCGTCTGCTTTTCTTTTGTGTCGTTCATAAACATTTTCACGAAGTATTCCGAGTGCAAAACGAGGAAGACCTTGTGGACCTGAACGAAAAGAGTGAATGCGAGAAGACTGTAAAGGAGGCCTACCTTGAAGATTTTGCCGTCGACGTGCACTTCGACGTCCGTCCATTGCTGATCGCCGAACATCATTGCCGTCTTTTCGAGATGATGAGTCGCCACCTCTACGTCCTTTGGACCAGCGGGTCTCTCCACCGATTCCAGAAGTTCGATGTCACAACACACGCGCCAGTTGCAGCTGTTTGCCCAGCGTTGAAGAACGGACAACGAGTAGCCGGTCTTGCCGCCGTCGTGTTCCTGGCCTGCAACAAATTGCTGCGTGTGTTCTGAAAAATGAGAATGGATAAACCATGGTGAGAAGCGGTTGCATACTTTTTTCGCCGTTCCGCGACGAATCAGCACGTTCGATCCACGTGTTAAAACGAAGCCGCACGGACGTGTGGTTGTCGAGTTGTCGACAAACAAGGAAGATGCCGCAGTAATCGAGATTATCCGGGCTCTGCGGCTGGAACGCAAGCTGGAAGAGAGCTCCGTCGATACCGTTCAAAAAAAACGTGTCGCTGCTCCACGGGCTTCCGATGGAAGCTGACTTCAGGTAACTGTTAAAGTCCACTCGCTGAGAAGTTTTTTTCGACATTGCCACTGGAACGACGGGCTGAAAACGACTCACTACGATCAATACGATAAGCGACGACGCACTCCCCTTTCCACACAACGAGCAGCCGGGCACAAGCGAGCGGCGGACGGGGAGAGTGTGAGCGGTCGGCAGTGGAAGAAGTCCGCTTTTATTCACTCCTTTCGACCCACACCGCCCGACCCACGCCGCACGCAATCAGCGCAGGTCGCGCGATCGCTGCCCAGTTCCCACCGATCGCGTGGTGGGAAGGTCGGGAGAGTGGGCGCCACATCGATCGGTTGATCGTTGCGTTTGGGAGATGATCGGCGGCAACCGAGCCTTTCTGCCGGGTCTTTCGATCGCTGGTCGACTGCCGCTCTTCCCCGCTGCTCGCTCGCATTGAAATGGGTGAACAAATGCCCGTGTACGCCGGATCGCATCGTTTCATGTGTGTTACGTCCAATTCGAACGAAAGCTTTTTTACTTTGCTCAAGCAAGAAACAATCACAGCAGAAAGAGTGGAGACGATCAGAGAATTCGAACTCCTGATCTCGGATAAACAAACGGCGTAATCAAATTTCCGTCCGCTTTCTTTCCTCCTTCTCTCCGTAGTCCCCCGCCCAGGCCATGTTCAACAAAGAACCGTTGACTGTGCGCACGAAGCAACGACGATGGCTGGCCGACGACCTCCGGCAGTACCACTCGCAAATGCGGAAGATCCACGAGGTGAGCAGAAGAGCACAAGCAGATGATTCGTTCTTCATCTAGCCAGTTTAGAATTACGTCGCTAGCTACCTGTTTGGACGGGTTGTGTGAAGCGGCGACGCGCGAGAACACCCGCATCCGTTGAGGTGGTTGGCGGAGACGCGTTCATTCGCCTTCACCGTCGATTCGTTCACGTACCTGCCGGCTACGCGAAAGTGGACACCGGAGGACCGAACGTCCTTCTTCCCGTCCGATCCGCTTTTTGCGATCGGCGCCGACGTGCAGCCCACATACGACTAGGCGCACTTCCTCCCCAGCAATCTAAAGAACTCGCTGCCCGATTGGACGTTCACGATGGGCAGCCGCCCCTCCTCGTCGTACGTGGTCGATGTGCTGCTCCGGACGGCCAGTGCGCGTTAAGCGTCTTCATTTTGAACGAGGAGACCACCGACTACGTCTTCGGCTACAATTTGTGGTGATTTGAACGAACGGAGTGGCTAACAATAAGCTTCTTCCTATTGCGTGCAGGCGCATCAAGATGAACGGCGACAGCCAAGCGATCAGCCTGCTCGACGTGATCCCGACGCTCACCGTGCAGCACGCCGTGAACTGATCGGGTGTGTTCGTTTGGCACATGAGTTATTTCTGCTGCTTGTTGTTTGTGGGGTGTAGAGGACACAAATCACTCTTGGATTGGTTTATTCGCCAAGAAAATACACGAATGCAAGTACCCAATAGAAATCCCTTCAAATGCCCACTGCTCGCGGATCAACACAAAAGAAGACGGCGGACGAACGGCGGCAGGCGGCGGCGCTCCTCGTCGCTCGCCGAACGGGCGGTCGCGGCTAGTGACTCCACGGCCAGCTCGTGTAGGCGCAGCGGCTTCCTGCAAGCGGGGAGTTGGATGTGTGAGTTGGAGAAGAGCGTGTACAAAATGATCGTTATGGTGCGTGAAACACGGCGTGATGTCCCTGGGTTCCGTTCAAACCCGAAACGGAGCCGGTTCTCTCCACAAGGAGTCACAGAAAAGTATTGCATTGCTAGGCGCGGAAGCTGGAGGTTCAGCACATAACTGGACCACAAACAGGTAACGAAATCGAAGCGGCAAATGAAACGGTCGAACAGGTTCTTTCCATTCCGTTTCCAAAACGCTGAAACGAAAGTATAAAAGGCATTTAATTTTGCCCAACATACGATCCCAGCTGCCATGCTTGTGTTGGAAATCAATGCACGCAAAAAAGACATCTTGGAACCAGTAGCCTTCGAAATATATCGCTTCGAATCCCGCGCATTTCTTTGCCGCTTTCTCAAGTGCCAACGGCGGGGTTCCGACGGATTCTACGTGATGCCCACCGGTTTGCAGATGAATCGAATTCACAAAAGACAAAGCCGTAAGCACGTCCTTCAGTGCGTTACTGCGCTTCGTACACGCAAAGAAGTGCACAACGTGACCGGAGCAATGGAAGCGGAGGTTGGAGCGTGGTTCATGCTCGAACAAAGTGAGCATACGAATTGATGAAAAGTTCTCGTCAAACTCGTAAAAAAGTAGCTGACTGTCATGGTTGAGAACCACCACGCGACCTTCCGGAGTTATTCGACGGGAAGAACATCCGCGCACGTTCATCACGCGCCCATCCACGGGCATCCGCACGGAGTACGAAGCGTTCTCGTAGTTCAGGTCCGCAACAAATACCCGATTGTTTTGCGTCGCAACTGCTTGATGGTAATCGGTCTTGACTAAGAACATTCCAACCGTTTCGCTCAATGCAAGGAACTCCGTACGGTAGCGCTCCGCTTGAACGTCCAGCTTCTGAAGCACATCTTCCATAGATCGTGTGGGCTTTAGAATTCTTAAAAGCAGGATTGAACTAGGTCAAAAAGTAGTACGAACCGAGCTTCATTCAACGGACTGATTGCAGTGATTATCGGGTCGCATAGCGGAGGAAAAAGAATGGGGCTTTCGATTTTTGGTCCGTGGCACACACGCAATAACTCGCCCAATTCATGCTTTTCGTCAAGAACAAGCCGTCTTTTAACCACCTGGCCGTCGTCCTCTGCACCCTTGGCCATCGACATTCCCGCCTGAAATCAACCAAGAGTAAGCAAACCCGAAAGAAACGCGCTCGCCCCAACTGGACACCCGACCGACCCCTCTGTCCGTCGCGTTCGAGTGATTGCGGGAGTCCTCGATTGCGTTCGGCAATGGGCAGCGGGCCGTCGAGTTCTTCCCGCCGCCCACCCCCGACTGCAGAGCCAGCCGACCGGTTGACCTCCGAGCGCGTCGTCGCCGCCCAGCCCGCGTGGGAGGTCGCAAAATCGAGGGAGTGTGCGGTTGGAAGAGGCGGGAGGAAAGCGAGCAAGAGAACCCAAGATCGGTCTTCTCATCGACCAGCAACCCTCTTCACTGCACAATCCCCAAGCAGCCGCCCACATCTTCGGTTCATCGACCCCAGGTTGAGGTCCGCTCTTGTTTCTGCCCGGTCTCCGGATTGCGGATTGAACAGAACAAAATTTCGAAACGCATGGCCTCCTGCGGTCGACCACAAATCGACGCAACCCATTGAGAAAGAGAGAGCCGGCCGAAAACCATTCGAAGAACGACGAGAATCCGGCTTTCTGCGGCGAACGAGCGCCCGTTCCCATTGCATAAACGACCCGACTTCTCGCCGACTCGTTCGACATTCCTCGCTGTCTCGTGAGCGAACAAAACGAATGGAAATGCGGTCACTCGATCCCCTCTGCCCGGTTCTTCTTCCCACCGCATCAATTAGCTGCTTGATCAAACGAACGCATCAATGCAAGACGAAGTGGGCGGAGCAGTCGAAACCGTGAGTGGTTTCAGGGATTCGCCAGCGCGTTTAACCGAGTTGTTCGCTTCTTTTCCTTGTTTCACTAGAGAGCAATTGTACTTCTCGTCGTCTTCGATCGACCGCCTCGAAGAGCAGCCACCAACTGTGAGTCAACATTCTTTCTTTCTTGCTCACTCAATAACCGTAGTCAGCAGTTTGCTTCAATCGATCGCCGCCTTCCACTGGCCGGCTTCCCTTTGCGGCGATTCAAAGAAGCAACGCGGTTCGCTTACTGACATGTTTGTTCAAAATCGAGGAGTTCTTGCAGGCATCACGAGTCCCTACGAGAGCCCGTTGATCGATTGATTGCTCTTCTAGCAGTCCCTCTACTTGTCGTCGGTTGCCTTCCGTGGGACGAACTTGCCTACTCGACTTTCAGACCGCATCGGATCCATTCACCCTCCACAGCTCTCCCATCGACGTGCAGTTGAGTTCTTTGCTGCTCTGCATTGCTCGTTCGTTTCCGCAATGACTCCTGAACCTTCCGTTGCGCTCTTGCTTCTTTGCGTTCTGTTCTGCTCCCAGGTCGGACTCACCGCTTCCTTTTTTGATTGCAACAAGAAGATCCAGCCGTTCGTTTCGTTCCTCGAAAAGTACACCGACCTGAAGCCGGGGAGCACTCCGGTCGAGTGGGCCAAGGGCGCCGCGAACATCGGCGCCCAGCTCATTGCGGACGCCCCAAAATTGGCCGAAGAGGACGGCTTTCTGCGGACCGTGTTCAAGCCGGCGGCGGAGATGACGGCCGAAGAACTCGAATGCATCGGCCGCTTGGGGCAAATCACGGGAAGGGGCCTCCAAAATCTGCGGACGGCGATCGCGCAGCTGGGGCGAACGCTCAAGATTTCCGATTTTACGTGGGAGTTGCAACAACACGTGACATCTCCGTTGAACGACGTTCAGAGGCAGTTGCAGCCCATTTGGACGGACAATCACGATTCTGACTTATTTTCGAGAAATTTAAAGAGGGCTGCAGAGAACGGGGGACTGCGGTAGAGCGGTCATTTCGCGATTTAATCAAAAGCCCTTGCCGCAAAAGTGCGTCGTTGAACGACCCAAAAGTGGACGAACTCGTGCAGGGATTGCTCGAGTGCGTCTTCTCGTTCGCCGCCGCCGACGAGGAGCTCTCGGACGAAGCGGAGGCGCTGGAGCGAGAAATTCGGCTTCGTTTCCAACTCGCAGATCTCCACGAAACGAGGCGGTTTGCCAACGAGCTGTGCCTCTTGTACCTGAACGCCCCAACCGATGCAAAGCCGAAGAAAATGGACATTTTGCGGCAAGTGCTGCAAGAAGTGCGCGCAAAGCTCTCGCCCACAAACGTGTGCTTCCCGCGAGCTGTCGCCGTCTTGCACCCGCAATCCGCAAAAGCCAAGGCTCAATTCTTGCAGTTCGTTCTAAACTTCGTCGCGTGGAGCCGTTGGATTCGACTCGGTTGCGCTTCCGCTTTGTCGGCCGCCGGCAATGCGACGGGCGCTTCTCGAACTTTTTTCGAGGCGTCCGAGAAGCAAACGGTTAGTGCGATCGAGTTCGTTTACAAGTTCTTCTTCGAGCAATCATTTCCTCTTTGATTTGGTAGAACAGAGACGTCCACACATCTTATGCCAGCTTGTTCCTGTCGCAAATTCTTCTTACGTCTGCTATCGTTGACCGCTCTGTTCCTAATTTGTTTGAAGTTGACTTGATTCTAGACCACACATTTCCTTGTGATTGTTTGTAGTTGACGACCACCCAATAAAGGGCTGCAATCCATCTCGTTCGAACACAAGGCAACCACACGGCAACTCCATTGGTCGTCAATAGACTTTACTCTTCTCTTCACAACGATCGAATGCTTTTCACAACAACCAACGGGAGAGAAACTCGTGGATCGGAGGCAGCGCGGGGCAAAAGGAACAACCGAAATAAAACAACCGAAATGCAACAACAAACAAAGGAGAAAATCGAAACAGAAATCAGTTGGGTGGGAGGACGTCCACCGGCTGGCCGTGGGCGAAGCCGAGCTTCTCCTCCAGCGCGTAGATTCGGAGCTCCGTCAGCCGGTTCTCCAGCAACTAGCCGCGCAGTTGGGCGGCGGCCAGGCGGGCGTCGAGCGGTCCAGTGGGCGCCGCCTGCACGGCGTCGAGGTCCGCTGCTTCCGTTGGGCTGAAAGCGAAGACAATGAGTGGGTGGAGGGACGACAGAAAGGCAAAAAAGATCGTTCTCTCCGAAAAAATGAAAAGACAACTCACCTTTCGCCGTCTCCGTCGTCTTCCTCCTCTTCGCTGAACGCCGGGAGTGTCTTCTCCTCCGGCTCCTCGTCGTCCTCCTCGGTCTCCACCTGGGCGGTCATTCGGGGCGAATCGATCTCCACGAGCGTCCGTTCGGAGGAAGACAAAGAGGTGCTCGACGGAGTGGACTCGTCGCTCGACTTCTTTGAATTCGAGGGTTCTTCCTTCCGTTCTTCCTTCCCAGCCGGCTGCAGACCGCTCGGTTCGCCCTCCTTCTTCCGATCGGCGGCCTTCGCCTCTTCCGTCCAGACGACGCGGAGCGGATCGACGAGGAATTTGCGCACCGTTTCGTCGGCCCACGGCGACTCCTCCCGATGGACGAATACGAGCTGGACGGCCGGCGCGAGGCGGCGGAGGACCGCGTGCACCTCTTCGCGTCCCGTCCGCAGCTGCTCGTCCAGTTCGTCGAACACGACGAAGCGGAGGGATTGGGCGTCTGTAAGCGGGATGGCGCAGTGGTTAACGCGATTGATTGCGGCGGGGAACAAACCGAACTGCGCGGACTCGACGATCGCGCGAACGCGTTGCGCCACGCCGACGACCACGTGGACGCCCGCGGCGCTTGCCTGCAGCTGCTCGGCGACGAGCTCGCCGCCCAGGCAGACGCGCGTCTTGAAGCGGAGGCACTGCCCGTAGCCGTTTAGCAAGGCGTCTTCGATCTGCAGCCAAAGGATTGAATGGAGTGAAGAGAACGCACCTCGGCAGCGGTCGATCGCTTCTGACACACGACGATCGCCTGCACTCGCTCCACGGCGGGGTCCAATCGTTGGAGGAACGACAGGAGGTGGACGCCCAGCGTTCCCAAGCCAGCGGGCGCTCGTCAGCCGCCGAGTAGAGGAACGGCAAAGATCGCGCGGCACCCGTCGCATCGGGCCTTTCTGACTGCTCTTCTGCTTGTTTGCAACTCGTTTCCACTGCATCTATTCGCTTCTTCGTTCATGCGACCGCTGTATGTTTCTATGGGGTCCTGTTCGTGTCTTCTCGTCAGTCCTCGAGCAGCGGCAGCTTGCGAAGTCGAAACGTAAAGAAGAATACTCGCTGCTTGTCGTCGTTGGAGAGCAAGAATAGGCACACGTACATTTCTTACTGTTTATTCGGTACACACTACGAAAAGGAAGGGGACACAACGGAGAAAAGAGGATCCACTTGAACGTCCCACTTGCTGCTCACGACGACGAGGCGGCCAACCTGAAGCAAAAGGCGAGTTATCGGAGCGGAAAGAAGCGCGGGAGACTCACATGCCGGCCACGACGATCGCCCAACCGAACAGCGACCAGGCGACAGCGGAGGTGGGAGCGGCCGACTTGGCGTCGTCGTTCTTCAAACTCGCCGTCTGCAACCAGTAAGAGGTGGAAGAGAGGAAGGGAAGGAGACTCACGAAGACGATGGAGAACGGCTCAGCCGCTTTGTTCAGAACGATCGAGACGTTGGCGATCGAGTACTTCTTGTCGGCCGTCTTCTCGAACTTCAGGGAGCACGGCTGAAGACTTCCCTTGAAGGAAACACCAGCAGAAGTGGCTTCTCCCTCGAACGGGAAGTTGCCGATTGCTGCAATGACGACATTAAATGGGGGATCATCTGAAAGGGTCGCATACTGCCATTGATGTTCTCGAGTTTGTACGGCGAGTTTTCGCTACCCGTACCGCTAAGCGCGCCCGTCCCGATGCACTTGTTGACGGTTAAGCCCAGCCTGAACACATTTGAGTTTGGTGGGACAACTCGGCAGACTCACTCGGATCCAGCAGTGTCATTCGACGAGGCGTCGTACTCGAGTTTGAACTTGAGCTTATCGCCGGTGAAGTAGAGCGTCGTCGCCTTGGCCGTCTTGCACGCCTCAGTGCCCTTGTACGTCCTGCAACGAGCGAGGGTGAGTTCGAGGAGAGAGGCGAATGGATGACTCACACTTTGCCTCCACTTTCCGAGAAGCAGGCGGCGGCGTCCGCAAGGAGCAGCGAGGCGCCGAACAGCACGACGACGGTGGCGAGGAGCATCGCGGGGCGCATCTCGGACGGAGCGGAGCAGGGGGAAGCGGGAGGAGAGCGGAAGGAGGAGAGCGCGAACACGAGCGGCCGGCAGGTCGATCGAGTGGCCCGCTCGGCGGTTTGGTCGCCCGAAGTCGACCGAAAATTTGCATCTCGGACGCAAATTCGGCGCCGTCTGATGCGAATCGAGGCAGTTCGATGAGAATCAGCGGCGTCCGGATGGTTTGGGCAAAACAAGCGAATAAGCGGGCGATCGGCGAGGAGCTCATGCAAATTCGGTCGTTCTGTTTGTCCACTTGTCTGCGAGTGGCGAAAGCCGACAAAATCCCAGCTCATTCACTCGCTGCCGCCCATAACGAACTCGTCGGTTGTCCGCCCACTCACTCCCTCCCGTTCTGGTCGAGAGATGCCCCGCTCGCTGCTCCTCGTCGCCCTCCTGGACGCCCTCTTCTTCTTTCAAGCGGCCGCCGTCTCCTGCCACTTCAAGCTCGACTCCAAGGGCACGGTGGCCGACGACGAGCGGCAAGACGGCTGCGTGGACTGCAGCGTCGTGAAGAACCGCAAGGAGAAGATCTTCCACTTGTGCAACACGAACGGCGCGTGAGTTCTTTCTCTTTCTTCCTTCTCCTGACCGCTCGCTTGCAGGACGGAGGCCGGCTGCAAGATCAGCGACCACTTGATCCGCTGCAACTGCAAGGAGGAGCTCTGCAACAAGCCGGAGCTCCTCACCGGCCACGAGTTCCGCAGCAACTCGACCTCCGACGACTCCGACTCCTCGAAGAACCACGCGCCCGCCCTGCAGTTCGACCTCCCGATGGCGACGATCTTCTTTTTTGTGCTCTCCGCTGTGTACTGACAGTTTGACCGGGAATGAACGATTGGAAGCAATGATGTGTGCTTAGTGGAAATTGGCGGAAGAAGCGGTGGCTCTTCGATTGTTCGTTTAGAAAGGTCCCTCCGTTCTCACAGTGTTTGATCGCCAACTTCCTCGTGCGAAGATTCGTCTTTCGCAAGCGAAGCAAGCAGGACCTTTGTGTTCAATGGATGTTGGTTTACTCCTTCCGCTTGCAAGAGCAAAGAAGAGACGGCGCGTGTTTGGGAAAACCGCCGGCGATCTTGAAGCAGCAAACGATTCGAAGAACGACGAGAATTCGGCCGTCATGTAGGGAGCAAGCAGCTGTTCCCACGGAATAAATTCGCGCCCGACTCGATCGACATTCTTCGCTGTTTTGTAAACGAGCGGCTGGAAACGGTCGCTTGATCTTCACCTTCACGCGGCTACGTTCCCACCGCATTTATTAACCGCTCAATTGAATCAGTGAATCGATTACAGAGGTGGGCGGAGCGTCGTTGATTTGTGGCCGACCGCTGTGTGGCTCGAGCGGATTTAAGCGGACTGTTCGCTCGTTCTTCTTTGTGTTCTCGTTTCACAAACACCCGTGGATGATCCTTCCCGTCTTCTCGATCCTCTCGATTGATCGGCTTGAAGAGCGGCTAGTCGACAGTAAGCAGCATCATTCGCCCTGCTCATTACATCATTCAGTTCTCTTGCAGTCAGTAGCCGCTCCGATCGATCGCCGGTTTCCATCTACCGGCTTCTACTTTCGGCGACTTGGAGAATCGAAACGGTGGGTAGCGTAGCGTTCTTTTTCGCATGACAAGGACTGGTTTCAGGATCCGAATTTGGAGGCAAAAGATTGTCGCTTGATCGCCTGTCTCAGCACTTTTCTTTAATATTTGCAGTGAGTGATGTCGTCAATTAAACGAAGACGATGCACGTTTTCAGTTCTCTCCGAATCTCTGCCATCAGCAACCCCGACTTCTCTTCGTGCCAGCGACGTCAAGTTGAGTTCTGCTTCTCGTTGATCGTTTGCCTTTGCCATGACTCGTAAGCTCTGCTTCGCTCTTTTCTTCGTATTCTGTTCTCACGTCCTCGCAAGTGCCTCCGACGACTGTGACAAACAGATCGAGACGCTCGTTTCGTTCCTCGAAAAGTACTCCAATCTAACGCCCGGAGATGCCGTCCAACGTGCAAAAGACGCTGCGAGCATTGGCGACACGCTTTGTTCGCAAATTCCACAGCTCGCGGCCGAGGGCGGGTTGTTGCGGACGATCTTCCTCCCGCCGGCCAACAAAACGGGCGAAGATCGTGAGTGCATGAAACGTTTGAGCCTGAAAGTGGAGGCGGACTATTCGAAGCTGGATGCGCGTTACTTTTGGTCAGAAGACCTTTACATCGGAGCGATTCACTTCTACACCAACCTGAACGACGTGATAGATCATTTTGTTAGCCTCGTGACCAACCTACAAAACGTTCGCCGACTTCCAACGCCTCCGCCAAATGGTGGACGGCCTGTTCAAGTGCCTCTATTCGATGGCCAAAGACGAACAAACGGAGCCGGGCAAGCAAGCGCAGCAGAGTGCGGAAAATACAGTTCGTTTGTATCTTTATTCGCTGAACACCACGATGGCCAATCGTGCGGCCAACGATTTCTGTCTCGCAACGTTGGGCGACCTCGAGACTGCTCGTGAATCCAAGGCTAAAGTTCTTGCCAGCCTTCACTATGACGACGACGAGTTGCCCAGGCGGCCGAAAGCTTGCCTCCCGAACTCCGTTCTTGAAGCGCACGGGCAATCCGCGGAAACCAAAACGAAATTCTTGCAATCTGTCTTGAACGACGTTGCTCGTGTTCGCTTCTATGCTCTCACCTGTCTTGCGGTCGAACATGCCGACGAGAACGACTCCGCCGGGCTGGAGGAGGCTTTTCGAAAGTACGACGAGCTCTTGGTCAAAGCGATCTTGTTCGTTTATAAGTTCTTTTTCAACCAATAGACGTTTCTGCTTGTTGACGTTTGCTCTTGCGTTCATCCATCCTGTCTGCTTGTCCTTTCCAACGCCCACTGATGGTCGTCCTCTCGTCTTTAACCCCGAAGTTGAACTGTCTTTTGCACATCGTTTGTTTTATCGATGCTGTAGTCTTTTGTAGTTGACGTCCACCTAATAAAGGCATGCAATTCAATTCGTTTGTTTGTGGAAGTTAGAATCTGCAGAGTGATGGGCAGATCGGCTACGACCAATCGGTTTCACGGGTAGAAAAGACCGATACACGGAGATATTGTAACGCCCGATTACCCGCTCGACTGCTTGCCTTTGACCAAAGCATGAACGAGCAAGAGCCAGTGAACGAGGCGCCTCGCCGCGCTCGCCCTTGACCGCTGCCACTGGATGGATCGAGAGAAGCAAACACACGACCTAAACTGGGGCGACACGTGGCCCATTGAAACGTTGCCGGTCAAGCGGCCAAGCAGGATAATTTTATGGCATTAAAAGTCGTTAAACGTTGGAAATAAAACGAATAATGGCAATTTTTTGTTGCTGGTCAACGCTAAGACGTTAGGACGTGAGTATCTAGGTTTTGTGTTCAACAGCGGAAAATTTGAGTTTATTTGCCGTAAATCAGTATATTTAGTGAGGTGCTTATTTCTACAAGTTTTATCGCCGTTTACACCCAACATTGTGACCTGTGAGGACATTTTCGTGTTTTAATCGTGAAATGACGATCGCGTGAATGACTTGCGGTGCCATTTGATCATAGACTTTAAATTTTAGGTGAAAATGGGTTGATTCAATGCTCCTATTCATTTTACTGCTCTACCAACATTAGAAGCGAATAGAAGCAACATGAAGGCGTGAGTACCGCATCGCATTCAATTGTTTTATTGCTTCTGCTCGAATTCAGGTTAAACGTAACGAAAGAACCGTTGGAAACGGCCGATTCTTTCGCCCAAATGCCGCTCAAAGCTCCGATCCAACGAGCGTTGCAGGAGGCGGGCTTCCGGTCGCCCACTTCGCTCCAAGCGGCCGCCATTCCCGTCCTCGCTCGCGGCGACTCGGCCCTCATCGCCGGAGAGACGAGGAACGGGCGAAGCGTCGCACTCGCCGCCGGAATTCTCGAGCGGATTGACGACTCCAGCGACCGAATTCAAGCGTTGATTTTGGCTCCGAGCCGGCCGAGCGTCCAGAAGGTGCGTTCCCACTTCCACCCACTTCTTCGATTGCTTTCGCTTGTGTTTAGATGGTGGAGACGCTGCGGAAACTCGCCGCCCACACATCCGTTCTTGTCCACTCGTGTGTCGGCGGCGCGCTCTCGGTGGAGGAGGAGCGGCGGCTTCTGACCGAACGCCGAATTCAAGTGATCGTCGGGTTGCCCGGTCGTGTGGCTTTGATGCTCTCTCGCGATGCTTTCGGTGCGTTTGGTGGGAGGGTTGTGAAGTCGAGGGATGGTCGTCATTGCGTTCTGTTGTACGCAAGAGTTCTGCTCGTTATTCAACGCCATACTTTCGCGCTTTCCGATCACGCTCCCGCTTTTAGTTCCCGATCACGTCCGCTCGCTGGTGCTGCTCAACGTGGACGATCCAGCGTGGCAGACGCTCCAGCAGCAAACCGCCGAAATCCTCCGCCAACTCCCCCCCGCCCTCCAGATCGTTTCGGAGAAGAGCTCGCCGGACGAATTCTGCTCGCAGCTGATTGAGGATCGTCTTCCGCCCGTGCATTTTTTGATCACGAAACTCAGTGAGGACGGACCGTACCGGGCGATTAAAGCCGAAAACGCCACTCCGTCCGCCCCAACCGAGACTAACGTTGACGAGGAAACAAAGGAGTGAGTGTTGGGTTGTTGCAAAGATTTCGGCGTGTCGATTCGGAAATGAACTCACTGACGGATGAAAATGGGTAAACAAAAGCGTTCGAGAAGATTTCTGCTGTCACATTCTGATTTCGCCAAACTTTTGCTCTACATTTCAATTTATGTAATGTGTTTGTTCTCCGTTTAGTCCCAGTGCTTCATCTTCATCCGCTGGATCTAATGCCGAAGATGCCGACTTTTCGTTGATTTCGAACTGGAATCGCCCGACGACGTCGTGGGATCAGGCGGGCGTCAACGAAGCTGTCGAAAAAATGCTTGCATCCTACGACTTCACGCGGCCACGACCGAAGACACTGCAAGTGCAGTTGCTGATGCCCGCTTTCAAGGAAATGGACGTGGTGGGGATCACGCCACCCGGCCGCGGGAGCGCCCTCGGCCTCGCGCTGATTGCCACCCAACGCGTCGATCCGCACGTCCGCCGCCTCCAAGTGCTCGTCGTTGACGCGGAGCTGTCCAATGACGTGAGTTCTTTGCCGAATTATACGAAAAGTTAAAGAAAATGGAAATTGCTTGATGTACATCGCTTGAATTGATCGTTAGCAATGGCAAGCTTAACATCTTGATTTCAAAACGACCAAGTGTTTTATTCTATGGATCATTCCTTTGTTCGCAGATTGGAGTCTTCGCCTACGCTTTCGGAAGTCCAACGAGAATTGGCGTGGTCCGTTGCCAGTGCTCTTCGGACGATGTGTGCAAACATTCGGACGATGACCTTCATATTCTCGTCCATTCACCGACAGCGAGCACTCAAACGACGATCGCCGAGCGGTGCATGGGTTTGTCCAATCGACTCTATTCACTGCTCTCTTGGATTGCAGAGAGCGACGCCTTGCGGATGGTCGTCGTGCATCGCGTGGACGAGCTGCTCGCCGCCGACCGCGCGAAAATCTTTGCGATCCTCCGCGCCAAGCCGCCGCACGTCCAGCTCGTGATCACCGCCGCCGAAATGACGCCCGACATCCTCCGCATCGCCCGCGACTTCATGCCGCCGCGCGCGGTCGGCGAAGACCGAAGTCCGGCGGTGATTTCGATGACGAAAGAGGGCCTCCAAATCGCTTCCTACTCGCTCGTCAACGACCGCTTGGAATCGAAGGTGCACGTGGACGCGACGCGCTTCGACACGCTGTGAGTTGGGGGCGCTCTTCACAAGGGATCGTTTCGTTCAGAGTGACGACGGCGACCGAGCAGCGACTGGGCGCGCTGTCCAAAGTCCCGACGGAACCGCGCGACCTTTCCGCTCTGCCGCCTTTCGAGATCCACCGCTTCGTTCCGGCAGAAGTCCTGCGCGGGTTGAAGAAAGCAGAAATTCGACTGAGAGACTACCAGAAGGCGCACCTGCACGCATGCATGAGCGATCGTCCGAACGCGTTGATCCGAGGGCCGCCCGGCAGCGGCAAGAGCACGACCGTCGCCATCGCCGCCTTGCGGGCCGTTCAGCACACGACCGCAAAGGTCGACGTCGTCATTCTTGTGCCGAATGTCGAGCGGGCGCAGAAGGTGAGTGAGAGGATACGCTTGGAAAGAAGAAACGGTCATTCCTAATCGTTTGGGCGTCTTTTGCAAGTGTGGGGCTTCCTCTAATCCCAACCGCAAGCTCTTGCTTCATTCCCCTGCTTTCAGTTCAAAACGCTCCTCGAAACGTTGGGCAAGTACGCGAAGCCCTTGATCTACGTGTGCGAGAGCGGGGCAAAGGCCTATGCCGAACGCACGCCCGCCATTGTGATCGGCAAGCCGCGGCAGATTCGGCAGCTGTTCGCATCGAGAATGATTTGTGAGTTTTGCTTCGAACTGCGAGAGGTCGGCGTTTGGCTTTTGTTTGTGGCGTCCCAACGATCTCCAATCTGCTTCAATGCCTGCCAAGACCATCGCTGACCGCTCGCTTCTTACAGCCGCCGACTTGAAGCTGGTCGTGTTCGCGCAAGTGCACGAGATGATCGCCGGCGACTACCGTGAGGATCCGCGCGAGGTGCTCCGATCGTTGCCAGCCTTTGTGCACCTTTTGGCGACGAGCGACACGGGGGACGCGGCCACCGTCCGTGAGATCGACGAGTTTTTCAATGGCGACCCGCAACTGCGCGACGATCGGCTGGCGGCCACCAAGCGGCTTGGGCGTTTTGCGGACTACCGACTGGGTCCCACCACCGCCGCAATCGCTCACGACACGTTGATGCGCGTCGTAACCAAGCTTTCCGAATTCGCGGCCTCCTCTAGTTGTCGGAAGAACGGGAGTGAACCGCAGGTGGAAACAGAGAAGTCGAACAGTGAAGCTGACGAAGCGGAAGCCGAGCGGAAGATGAACGGCGATGAGAAGCCGAAGTCCGACGATCGCCCACTCGAAGTGCCGATCGACAACGGAAAGAAGACAAGCACGAACGAGATCGAGCGGAACGGAAGCGAGGCGGTGGTCGAAGAGGAAGCGAAGTTGGCCGATGAGCAGCCGAATGAGACGAGCGAAGAGAAGGTGGAAGCGACTAGCCGATTGGAGGACAAAAAAGCGAAGAGGTGGGCTTTGAGTGGGGTAGAGGCGGTCGCTAATCCTTCATTGATTGCAGCCCATCGCTGGCAGCCGTTGAACCCACAGAATCCTCCGCCGTGCACGACCCACCAACTAGTTCGTCGAGCTCGCTAACGGAAGTTCCTGCCTCTCCTCCAGCGGCCGCTTCTCCTGCGAGTGCCGAACGACCGCTACAACCCGCCCACTCCCGTCTGCACTCCTCCCTTTCATTGCTCGAGCAGCAAAGTCAGAAGGAGTTGGACCGACTGCACCGCACATTCGCGGACTTCGGCCTCAAAATCCCGCTCGTGCTCGCTCTCTTCCAATCCGGTCTTTCAATTCCTCGGCCGCTCCAGCAACGCGCCCTGCCCGCACTGCTCGGTGGGAAGAATCTTGTGATCGAAGCGCCGCCGGGAGCGGGCAAGACGACCGCCGTGATGATTGCCCTGCTGAATGAGCTGGATCCCGAGAACGACGGCCTCCAGGCGCTCTGCTTGGCGCGAACCGGCGAGGAGGTCGTTCGGGTGAGCTCTCGTTGGAATCCTCCGCTTATTAGTGGATTCCAGCTTCGAGATCAAATGGAGGAAATCGCATCGAAGTTGAATCTGCGTATTGGAGCGTGCGAGGATGATCCCGTCGACAAACAGCTCGTCCTCAAACGTCGCGATGCCCATGCCCACGTGTTCATCGGAACGAACGTTCACTTCGACAGCTGCCACCTTCCGCGGATGATCAGTCAGTCGTCCTTCTACTAAGAGCACTTATTCACTCGTTCTTTCAGACTTCTCCCCTGTCACCCACTTTGTCGCCTTCGAGCGGGGAATCGAGCCCGATTCCGAGGGCATCGGCTTCGTCGGGGGCGCCGGCCTCTACCAGGACATCCTCCGACTTGAAAAGCGGCCCGTCCAAACAATTCTCGTCACCGAGCGGGTGACCGACGAGGTGATCGACGTGTGCAAGCGGATGAAAGTCGACTTCTCGCTGATTGCGATGCCCGGACGGGAGGAAGAAACGCGAGAGGAGGGGGAGGCCGACGGGTAAGTGAGTGGTTTGGCAAGGCAGGGAAGGGAACTAACTGCCGAGGGCATTCGTTTGCCTTTAATGGATGCCTTCTCTCGCGAACACTCAAATATCTTTGATTGCCGTTCAAAACTCCTGACGTACCACAAGCTCTTTTGCGTCCTGTTGCAGCCAACCGAAGAAAAGCAGCCAGGACTCTGCGGCCAGCGACGACTTCGTTCACGTGGAACTTCCGCCCACTTCGTCGACAAACGAAACGCCCGAGCAGACACTCCCGATCGCCTCGACTTCCGCAGCTCCGGTCGTTCCACTGGTTCGCTCTCCAAGCACTGACCGCTCGACGACCGCTGCTCCCTGCCAGTTCGACGAGTTTAACTTGCGGCCAGAACTGCTCAATGCGCTCAAAAAACTCGAGATCCCCACGATGTTCCCGCTCGAGCGGCGAGCGCTTCACGCGATCTTCGGCGGTCGGAACGCCGTAGTGCGAGGACCGAGTGGCTCGGCGGCCGCGGGCGTCTTTTTGCTTCCGCTGTTGCAACGATTGGACGCCACGGTCGGGCGAGTGCAGGCGATCGTTGTGTGTCACAAACGGGCCAGAGTTCCACAAGTGAGTCCCTTCCACCCCATTCGCTTCATCTCGTTGCTCAGATCGATCTCGAGCTCAAGCGCTTCTGCGGAGAACACCTGAGCTTCTCGACGCTCAAGTGTGTGGGCGGCACGTCGGTGACCGACCAGCTGAAAGCGATCGGCAGCGGCGTGCAGGTGTTGATCGGAACCGTGCAGCGAGTGGAGGCGATCGTCGAGTCGGAGCAATTTGGTTCGTTCCCCCGACTTTTCCGCCCAATCCACCATGGCTTGCAGACCGGCAGGCGCTGCAGTTCGTCGTGTTCGACGAAACCGAAGAGCTGCTGCGGACGGGGAGCGAAATGGTGCACTCGATTCTCCGCCGCCTCCGCTCGCCGAACGTCCAAGTGGTTCTCATGGCGCGAGAAGAATCGAAGGACGTCGATCAAACCGCCCGCAAATTCCTTAAGGACCCGCTCTTCCTTTCGAAGGACGGAGAGAGGGACGAGTCGCAGCCCGTCGATCGGAAGGAGGAAGGCGAAACGAGCGGCCAGCAGCCGACCGAGAGAACAGGGCGAGAGTCCAGCAGTAAGCCGTCGAGCGAGGAGTCCGCTTCGTTGAGCACGTCTTCTTCCTGCGAGCGGGCACTCGTGGAGGTCGACTCTCGCAGAACGACCGTTCGAATGGAAAACGAGGAGGACGACGGCGAGCAGCAGGAAGCGGAAGAGGGAACGGTCGTCGAGGAAGTCGCCGAAGAAGCGGACGAAGGAGCGATGTGAGTGTTTTTGCTCTCTCACTGGCCATCCGTCCGCTCCCGGATTCACGTCTTTTCTGATTTTAGCTCGAGTCCAACAGTTCATCACGACAACGTGAATCCCTCGGCTCGCCGCGAACCCCAGCCCACCGAATCGCTCGCCTCCCAATTGGCGGCCGCCCAACTGCGCGGCCAGTTGCTGGAGAACCGGCTGAAGGAGCTCCGAATCTACGAACTGGAGGAGAAACTGGGACTCGCCCACGGCACGCCGGTGGAGGTCCTCCCGCCGAACTGATGCCTGCTTTAATTCGTCTTGTGCTTCCATTGACCTCTCAATTTAAATTATCCCCACGCGCTGCCTTCAATCCGATTCACGAGATTCTCTCCCGTTTGTTGTGCAATTCCATTCGACTGTTACCAAGAAAAGAGTAAATCCTTTCGAATGCTTGCTGATCGGCCATGCTTCAAGTTATTCTGGGTTCCACGGCCTTCAAAAAGAGCTAGCCATCTAGATGTCAATGAGGAGATGCATAAGAGTGAAGCGAACACATGACCTGTCACTGGTAGAGTTAACGCTAATGGCATGCCGCAAACAACGCTGATGGCAATCGCAAGTGCCACGGCAATAGTCGAGACGAGAATTCGGCTCGTAAGCTGGTAGAAGCGGTGTGTTTTATTTATCATTCCAACATGTCCCTTCTTTGCGAAGAAGCTTCCTGCTCGTTTACAGCGCTCTCTGTTGCCTTCAAGAAAGAAACGTGGGATTTGTTTCTTTGGTTCAATAAAACTTCAGACTGCTCGCCGCTACCACAATTAAAGCTGAAATTTTAAGGATTTTCTTGTTGAAACTGATAACAGTTCGAAGCAATGCGTGGGAGATCCTTCCGACGAAAATCACGCAAGAAATTACGAGTTTTCGTTGATTACCAGTTTCTCGCATTTCCTTTCGATCTTTTGCGCTTTTATCGAGTTTTTTCTTTTATTCTGGAGTCCTTCGTGCGTGATCCGCTTTACAATCGTGCCTTGCCTACGCGAGCCGAGCATCAAAGCTCTATCCGGCTGGCCACGATTCTTCTGCGAATTTTAGCCGAAAGAATTCGCTTGGACCGTGCGTTTCGGATCTCCATTCGCTTCAGGAATCTTTTTGGAACCACATCGGCAGGAGCGCCATGAACAAGCAAGTAGATCAATTGCTTTATTTAGATTCTTTTTCGTTTGTTTCCAGACGCCAACTCCTCGCACTCGCCGTCCCTTTGTGGCTTCCGCTCGCTCTGGCCGCCGTCAAAGACAAGAAGGAGCTGTTGCAGGAGGACGTTCCGTTCACGTTCATTAAGACCACGAAAGCGATCCACCGAGCGCTCCGCGAGGAGGGCCTCGTCGTGATGACGGATCTGCAGCAACATGTGATCACGACGATGTGCGACCGCGAGTCCGTCCTCATGGAGATGCGAACGGGCGCTGAGCGCTTCGGCCGCACCACCGCGATCGCCGTCGGCGTCCTCCATCAAATCGAGGAGCGCTGCAACCGCGTCCAAGCCTTGATCTTCAGCCCAAGTGCCAAAGCCGCTAAACACGTGGGTTTTCAGTTTTATCGCTTTATTTAATCGCCGCTTTAGATGCTGGAGACTCTGCAAAGGCTGAGCGAGTACACGGCCGTCCGCATTCACTCGTGCATCGACGACTCTCGTTCGATCGACGAGGAGCACGAACTGCTTGATGATGAGGAGCCGCACGTGATCGTTGGGTTGCCCGGCCGCGTGCTGGAGTTGCTCGAGGCCAAGGCTTTCGGTTCGTTCCTTACCATTTGTCCGGGCTTCATTGTGGATATTTGATTGTTTTGTATGTGTGGATCCTCATCCCGGAGCTCCTCACAATTGCTCCCATCCGGACTCTTTGTTTACTTCTTTCCTGTTTGCAGAAGTCGACCACGTCCGCTCGCTGGCGTTCCACCGCTCGTACGACGAGGCGTGGGAGTCGCTGGACGAGCCGACGGCCGCCCTTCTCGCTCACTTCCCGTCGGGTCGCTTCTCCGGCGCCAGCGACCGGCAGCTGATCGCGGACGCCGGCTTGAACACGTGTCTTGTGTTCCCGATCATCGAAGACCGCCTGCCCCAACCATTCTAGCAGGTCGTCAAGAATCCCAACGGCTACTGGGATCTCGTCGAGTTCAAGAAGAGTCCCGTGAACACCGACAAGCCGATGACGCGCGAGGATCAAAAGAACAACAAGTGAGTGCCGGAACGATTCTTCCGCTTCACTTCCTCGATTCCAGACTCTTGGCGATCTCCCTGCCGGAGCACCTCGTTCCCATCTACCACAAAATCATCAACTCGGGCGCCAAAACCGAGGAGGAGTGGCTGCAGTTCGCGGACAAGGAGACGATCGACGAGCTCTGGGAGCACATCAAGGCGGCCCTGGTCGCCCAGCAGGACGAAGAGAAGAAGGCGAGCGACGAGTTGTAGGTAACTCGAACCTGAAGCCGTTGTTTGCCTTTGTTTTGTTTGGGTTCTTTCTAGTCAAATCGCAGGCGTGTAGTCAGCCACTTGTGCCTTTTCAAACGTATTTGATTGCTTTTAACGAGGTCTCCCACCACTTGCTTTAGTCTGGCATTTCTCTAGTCTTCTGGCTGTTGTCACAATAAACTACGAGGTCTCCCAACTACTCGACGGTCATAAGCGAGAGTGAATCGTTTTTGAGCGGTGAATGGACTCTTTTCTTATAAAGAGACGATCATGTGATCGTCGAAAACCGGCAAACACCAATCGATTCAACGTCTAAATCGACTAAAGCCAGAACATGTACAACCACTCGGCGATTTGTGACAACGACGTGCTCGCAACTGCCCTCTTGCTCGAGTTTTATCGGTCGGAAGCATTTGGGCGTTGACCGACAAGAATGGTTCTTAACATCACCTTACAGAAGACCCGCGACGTGCAGTTTGTCGTAGAGGTTCACCAGTGATCAGCGACTAACGGGCGGGGCTCCCGATAAGCGACAAATTTCGATCAAAAGCGACCGTTTCGCTCGTCGGAGAGCAACGAACGCTTCACGTGATCTGCGGGAACGATCGTCGTTCGGTTTGCATAAAAGCCGGTAGATGAGAGCAGAGGACATCACTGAACAGGCGGCAGAAATGAAGGCGCTTCTCGTGTTCGTCGTGTTTCTCCCCTTCGTCCAGGAGTGTTCCGCCTCCGATCCGGAAGGAGCGAAGTGGCTGGAAAGACGGAAAATTCGTCGCAATGCCGCCGACCTCCGCGCCTTCCACCAGCAACAACGAGCGGCCGTCGGGCACAAGAACTACGTCCCGCATTGGCCCCGTAAGCTGCCCATCGGTTGGATCGAGTGATTTGTTGGGTGATTGCAGAAGAACCGATCCTCACCGGTGCTCTCGTTGGGGAATCGGGTGCGTTTGGCATCTTCCCTTCACACTCCTGTCGTTGTTTAGAAGAACTGTTCATCTTCTCGCTGGAGACGGGTTTCGACTCGATGTTCGTGTTGGACGTCTCGTACCCGAACCTCGCGCCCGGCAAGGCCGTCTACGATCTTTCGTAAGTTGCACGGCGAAGTGCTTCGTCATTTAATCTCTGTGTGTTGCTTCCAGCAACTCCAGCGGCGTTTTGCGCGGCCCGTACGCCGCACAAGCGGGCGCAATCGTCGTCGAAGGCCAAGCGATCAGCGACCTCGTTGAAGTGAGTGGATGGCGGAACGAATGGACGACCTTTTATTTCGCTTGCTTGCAGTTCTTCGACCCCTTCGCGTTCAACCAAACCTTCGGCTCGATTCAAAGCGCGTACCCCGAGGACGCCTCTTTTGAGGGCATCAGCGGAGTGTTCGGATTGGCGTGGTGAGCGAGAGAAACGGTCGATTGAACGCTCTAAATTGTTTGCAGGGATCCTAGCCGAAAGGACGAGGTGACCACCTATTGCTTCTCCTCATTGTTCCCTTTACGTGCTTGTTTTGCAGCCCGTGACTCCCGACTCGGCCCCGGTCCTCAATATTTTCGCCTCGCTGCCCGAATTGCTGCGTTTCTTTGTGCAGCAGCTCTCGCGCACGTATACGCCGTGGTTGACGTCGTTCACGCAATTCGGCGGCTTTCCGGAGGGCCTGTGCGCCGGAGAGGTGGAAGCCGCCGCTTCTCTGAGCTTCAATTCGTACAATCGAGCCCCGTTCTTTCCGCTGGACTCTTTCCGCTTGGGCGAACGCGAGCTCGGGAGTGGCGGCGCCAAGGTGGACAGCGGGTGAGTGGGCGAACGGCAGCGAGAAATGGGAGCCCTATTGATCCATAGACATTCGTTCGCTTTTTTTTATTCCAATCCACTCGTTATTCAGCTCGCCAATCCTCCGCTTGCCGTACGCCGCTTTCTACCACCTCTTCACCACTCTCACAGTGGACTACGACTTCGATTTGCACATCTACACGACCGCCTGCTCGAATGCCGACGTGTTCGAGGACCTCGTGTTCGTCGTGGGCGGGAACGAGCTGCACGTACCGGCCGCCCACTACCTTCAGGACGTTCGTTCCGTTCGATTCGATTGAAACGAATTCTGGTTTGCAGATCGAACTGAACGACGGGCGGTGCGCGGTGGCCATCGACTACTCGGGCAGCCCATCGGTCCCGTTCGTTCTCGGCTTCCCGTTCGAGCTGACCTTCTGCGTCAAGTACGACGTCGACAACTCGGAGATTTCGTTCTTTCGCTCGTTGGCCGCCGAGCACCCGACATTCCCGCCTCTGGATTAAACGTGGGAGATTCAATCAGAGGAATCGTCAAGTGTTAACGCAATAAACAAGCAAGCAGCATTCGACGGGCTTTGCAGTCCAAAAGCAACGGAAAGAAATCGTAAGGGGCTCGTTAGTGTCCTTTTTCTCTTTCGATTGTCGCAACGACTGCTGTTTGGAGAAGGCCTGATGAACGACCAATCCTTTCAGTTCATGTTTCTTTCGTACCGAATACAAGCCGAACTTAAAGTCGGCTTTCGTCTGCAGTCGTACTGGCGACTAGCCACAAGAACGTGCAAAATGTTTCCCCGCGCTTTGTGCATAAACGGTTGAATTGCATGCCTTTATTAGGTGGACGTCAACTAAAAAAGAATACGACATCGATACAAACAAACAATGGGCAAGAGACAGTTCAAATTCAAAATTAAAAGACAAAAGCACGCCGATCAGAGGGCGGTAGACAGAATGACTGACGACAAGAAGACACTGACAGAGGATGGATGAAATTAAGTGCACACATCAACGAGCAAACAGCTTCTATTACTCTAAGAAGTTGTAGACAAACAAGATCGCTTTGACCAAGAGCTCGTCGTACTTTCGAAAAGCCTCCTCCAGCCCGGCGGAGTCGTTCTCGTCGGCATGTTCGACCGCAAGACAGGTGAGAGCATAGAAGCGAACACGAGCAACGTCGTTCAAGACAGATTGCAAGAATTTCGTTTTGGTTTCCGCGGATTGCCCGTGCGCTTCAAGAACGGAGTTCGGGAGGCAAGCTTTCGGCCGCCTGGGCAACTCGTCGTCGTCATAGTGAAGGCTGGCAAGAACTTTAGCCTTGGATTCACGAGCAGTCTCGAGGTCGCCCAACGTTGCGAGACAGAAATCGTTGGCCGCACGATTGGCCATCGTGGTGTTCAGCGAATAAAGATACAAACGAACTGTATTTTCCGCACTCTGCTGCGCTTGCTTGCCCGGCTCCGTTTGTTCGTCTTTGGCCATCGAATAGAGGCACTTGAACAGGCCGTCCACCATTTGGCGGAGGCGTTGGAAGTCGGCGAACGTTTTGTAGGTTGGTCACGAGGCTAACAAAATGATCTATCACGTCGTTCAGGTTGGTGTAGAAGTGAATCGCTCCGATGTAAAGGTCTTCTGACCAAAAGTAACGCGCATCCAGCTTCGAATAGTCCGCCTCCACTTTCAGGCTCAAACGTTTCATGCACTCACGATCTTCGCCCGTTTTGTTGGCCGGCGGGAGGAAGATCGTCCGCAACAACCCGCCCTCGGCCGCGAGCTGTGGAATTTGCGAACAAAGCGTGTCGCCAATGCTCGCAGCGTCTTTTGCACGTTGGACGGCATCTCCGGGCGTTAGATTGGAGTACTTTTCGAGGAACGAAACGAGCGTCTCGATCTGTTTGTCACAGTCGTCGGAGGCACTTGCGAGGACGTGAGAACAGAATACGAAGAAAAGAGCGAAGCAGAGCTTACGAGTCATGGCAAAGGCAAACGATCAACGAGAAGCAGAACTCAACTTGACGTCGCTGGCACGAAGAGAAGTCGGGGTTGCTGATGGCAGAGATTCGGAGAGAACTGAAAACGTGCATCGTCTTCGTTTAATTGACGACATCACTCACTGCAAATATTAAAGAAAAGTGCTGAGACAGGCGATCAAGCGACAATCTTTTGCCTCCAAATTCGGATCCTGAAACCAGTCCTTGTCATGCGAAAAAGAACGCTACGCTACCCACCGTTTCGATTCTCCAAGTCGCCGAAAGTAGAAGCCGGTAGATGGAAACCGGCGATCGATCGGAGCGGCTACTGACTGCAAGAGAACTGAATGATGTAATGAGCAGGGCGAATGATGCTGCTTACTGTCGACTAGCCGCTCTTCAAGCCGATCAATCGAGAGGATCGAGAAGACGGGAAGGATCATCCACGGGTGTTTGTGAAACGAGAACACAAAGAAGAACGAGCGAACAGTCCGCTTAAATCCGCTCGAGCCACACAGCGGTCGGCCACAAATCAACGACGCTCCGCCCACCTCTGTAATCGATTCACTGATTCAATTGAGCGGTTAATAAATGCGGTGGGAACGTAGCCGCGTGAAGGTGAAGATCAAGCGACCGTTTCCAGCCGCTCGTTTACAAAACAGCGAAGAATGTCGATCGAGTCGGGCGCGAATTTATTCCGTGGGAACAGCTGCTTGCTCCCTACATGACGGCCGAATTCTCGTCGTTCTTCGAATCGTTTGCTGCTTCAAGATCGCCGGCGGTTTTCCCAAACACGCGCCGTCTCTTCTTTGCTCTTGCAAGCGGAAGGAGTAAACCAACATCCATTGAACACAAAGGTCCTGCTTGCTTCGCTTGCGAAAGACGAATCTTCGCACGAGGAAGTTGGCGATCAAACACTGTGAGAACGGAGGGACCTTTCTAAACGAACAATCGAAGAGCCACCGCTTCTTCCGCCAATTTCCACTAAGCACACATCATTGCTTCCAATCGTTCATTCCCGGTCAAACTGTCAGTACACAGCGGAGAGCACAAAAAAGAAGATCGTCGCCATCGGGAGGTCGAACTGCAGGGCGGGCGCGTGGTTCTTCGAGGAGTCGGAGTCGTCGGAGGTCGAGTTGCTGCGGAACTCGTGGCCGGTGAGGAGCTCCGGCTTGTTGCAGAGCTCCTCCTTGCAGTTGCAGCGGATCAAGTGGTCGCTGATCTTGCAGCCGGCCTCCGTCCTGCAAGCGAGCGGTCAGGAGAAGGAAGAAAGAGAAAGAACTCACGCGCCGTTCGTGTTGCACAAGTGGAAGATCTTCTCCTTGCGGTTCTTCACGACGCTGCAGTCCACGCAGCCGTCTTGCCGCTCGTCGTCGGCCACCGTGCCCTTGGAGTCGAGCTTGAAGTGGCAGGAGACGGCGGCCGCTTGAAAGAAGAAGAGGGCGTCCAGGAGGGCGACGAGGAGCAGCGAGCGGGGCATCTCTCGACCAGAACGGGAGGGAGTGAGTGGGCGGACAACCGACGAGTTCGTTATGGGCGGCAGCGAGTGAATGAGCTGGGATTTTGTCGGCTTTCGCCACTCGCAGACAAGTGGACAAACAGAACGACCGAATTTGCATGAGCTCCTCGCCGATCGCCCGCTTATTCGCTTGTTTTGCCCAAACCATCCGGACGCCGCTGATTCTCATCGAACTGCCTCGATTCGCATCAGACGGCGCCGAATTTGCGTCCGAGATGCAAATTTTCGGTCGACTTCGGGCGACCAAACCGCCGAGCGGGCCACTCGATCGACCTGCCGGCCGCTCGTGTTCGCGCTCTCCTCCTTCCGCTCTCCTCCCGCTTCCCCCTGCTCCGCTCCGTCCGAGATGCGCCCCGCGATGCTCCTCGCCACCGTCGTCGTGCTGTTCGGCGCCTCGCTGCTCCTTGCGGACGCCGCCGCCTGCTTCTCGGAAAGTGGAGGCAAAGTGTGAGTCATCCATTCGCCTCTCTCCTCGAACTCACCCTCGCTCGTTGCAGGACGTACAAGGGCACTGAGGCGTGCAAGACGGCCAAGGCGACGACGCTCTACTTCACCGGCGATAAGCTCAAGTTCAAACTCGAGTACGACGCCTCGTCGAATGACACTGCTGGATCCGAGTGAGTCTGCCGAGTTGTCCCACCAAACTCAAATGTGTTCAGGCTGGGCTTAACCGTCAACAAGTGCATCGGGACGGGCGCGCTTAGCGGTACGGGTAGCGAAAACTCGCCGTACAAACTCGAGAACATCAATGGCAGTATGCGACCCTTTCAGATGATCCCCCATTTAATGTCGTCATTGCAGCAATCGGCAACTTCCCGTTCGAGGGAGAAGCCACTTCTGCTGGTGTTTCCTTCAAGGGAAGTCTTCAGCCGTGCTCCCTGAAGTTCGAGAAGACGGCCGACAAGAAGTACTCGATCGCCAACGTCTCGATCGTTCTGAACAAAGCGGCTGAGCCGTTCTCCATCGTCTTCGTGAGTCTCCTTCCCTTCCTCTCTTCCACCTCTTACTGGTTGCAGACGGCGAGTTTGAAGAACGACGACGCCAAGTCGGCCGCTCCCACCTCCGCTGTCGCCTGGTCGCTGTTCGGTTGGGCGATCGTCGTGGCCGGCATGTGAGTTTCCGCTTTTCTTCCGGCTCGTTCACTCGCCGCTTGTTTCAGGTTGGCCGCCCCGTCGTTGTGAGCAGCCAGTGGGACGTCCAAGTGGATCATCTTTTCTCCGTTATGTGTCCCTCTCTTTTCTCTGTTGTGTCCCCCTCTTTTTCCGTAGTGTGTACCGAATAAAAAGTAAAATGTACGTCTTCCTGCTTCTCATGCTCTTCGACAACAAACAACCAGCGATATTTTTCACGCGTCCATCTCGAAAAGCGTCGCTGCTGGGTGGTTGTTCGGAACACGAAGGAGATCCGAACGAAACAAACAGACAGCGGCCGTATGAACAAAGAAGCGAATTGAAGCAGCGTGGATGAGTGTTGGGCAAGCAGAAGAGCAGTCAGAAAGGCCCGATGCGACGGGTGCCGCGCGATCTTTGCCGTTCCTCTACTCGGCGGCTGACGAGCGGCCGCCGGCTTGGGAACGCTGGGCGTCTACCTCCTGCCGCTCCTCCAGCGATTGGACCCTGCCGTGGAGCGAGTGCAGGGGATCGTCGTGTGTCAGAAGCGATCGACCGCTGCGGAGGTTCGTTCCCTTTTCTTCTTCCGTTCATACCTCCTGCTGCAGATCGATGACGCCGTGTTGAACGGCTACGGGCAGTGCCTCCGCTTCAAGACGCGCGTCTGCCTGGGCGGCGAGCCCGTCCCCGACTAGCTGCAGGCGATCGCCGCCGGCGTCCACGTGGTCGTCGGCGTTGCGCAACGCGTCCGGGCGATTGTCGAGTCCGCGCAGTTCGGTTCGTTCCCCGCCGCAATCAATCGCCTTAACCACTGCGCCGTTCCGCTTCCAGACGCCCAGTCCTTGCGGTTCGTTGTGTTCGACGAGCTGGACGAGCAGCTGAGGACGGGGCGCGATCACGTGCACGCGGTCCTCCGTCGCTTCGCCGCGAACGTCCAGCTCGTCTTTGTGCAGCGGGAGGAGTCGCCGTGGGTCGACAAAACGGCGCGCAAATTCCTCTCCGATCCGCTCCGCGTCGTCGGCATGGACGAGGCGGCGAGCGAGTTGAAGACGCCGCCCAACAGTCGACTGCCGACTCCGAAGGAAGAGCGAAAGGATGGAGCCTCGAGGTTGAGCGACGAGTCCACTTCGTCGAACACCTCTTCGTCTTCCGCACGGACGCTCGTGGAGATCGACTCGCGACGAGCGACCGCCCAAGTGGAGACCGAGGAGGACGACCAGTTGGAAGAGCCGGAGGAGAAGATCGTTTTACTGATCAGCGAAGACGACGAGGACAAAGAAGAAGGAGACGGGGAGAGGTGATTGTTGGCTGCCTTCTCATCGCTTCGATCCTTCCGCTCAGCCACCCACTCCATTCTCTTCACTTTCAGCGCGACGGGAGCGGCGGACCTCGACAACGTGCAGACGGCGCCCGTCGAAACGACCGCCTCCCAATTGGCCGCCGCCCAACTGCGCGGCCAGCTGCTGGAGAACCGGCTGAAGGAGCTCCGAATCTACGCGCTGGAGGAGAAGCTCGGCCTCGCGCACGGCCAGCCGGTGGACGTCCTCCCGCTCAACTGACTCCTGTTTTGATTCTTTCGTTTGTTTGTTGTTGATTTCGGTTGTTTTTTGCCCCGCGTTGCCTCCAATCCACGAGTTTCTCCCCCGGCTGCTGCGAAGAGAACAGTAAATTCCGTTGACGACCAATAGAGCTGCCGTTTGGTTCGAATGGGATGGATTGCATGCTTTTATTGGATGGACGTCAACTACAAACGGTCACAAAAGGATGTGTGGTCTAAAATGGGGTCAACTACGGACGAACTAGGGAGAGAGCGGTCAACGATAGCAAGCGGAAGAACGGGAACAAGGTGGCATTGGAGGTATAAGCGCTTTTGTGTAGCTAAAAAGGGCGTCATGGCTCGAAGAAAAACTCGTAAACGAATTCAATCGCACTAACCGTTTGCTTTTCGGACGCCTCAAAAAAGGTTCGGGATGCGCCCGTCGCGTTGCCGGGCGGCGAGAGAGCAGCAGCGCAACTCAGTCTAATCCAACGGCTCCACGCGACGTAGTTCAGGACGAACTGCAGGAATTGAGCCTTGGACTCGGCGGATTGCGGGTGCAAGACGGCGACAACTCGCGGGAAGCACACGTTCGTGGGCGAGAGCTTCGCGCGCACTTCTTGCAGCACGTGGCGCAAAATTTCCACTTTCTTCGGCTGTGCATCGGTCGGTGCGTTCAGGTACGAGAGACACAGCTCGTTGGCGAACTTCCGCGTTTCGCGGAGTTCTGCGAGTTGGAAACGAACGCGAATTTCTCGCTCCAACTCCTCCGTCTCATCCGAGAGCTCTTCGTCGGCATCGGCGAACGAGAAGACGCACTCGAACAATCCCTGCACGAGTTTGTCCACCTGCGGGTCGTTCAACGACGCGCTTCCTCGGCAGGGGCTTTCGATCAACTCGCGAAGCCGCTTCTCCGGAGCAGTCCCCCGTTCTCTGCAGCCTTCCTTAAATTTCTCGATGAAACGATCAGAATCGTGATCGCTCGTCAAAATGGGCTGCAGCTGCCGCTGCCCCACGTTCAACGGAGACATGACCCGCTGCTGCAACTTCCACGTAAAGTCGGCGACCTTGAGCGTTCGCCCCAGCTGCGCGATCGACGTCCGCAGATTTTGGAGGCCCCTTCCCGTGATTTGCCCCAAGCGGCCGATGCATTCGAGTTCTTCGGCCGTCTTCTCCGCCGCCGGCTTGAACACGGTCCGAAGAAAGCTCTCCCCTTCGGCCAACTGCGGGACTTCGGCAACGAGCTGCTCGCTGATGTTCGCGGCATCCCTCGCCCACTCGACCGGAGTGCTCCCCGGCTTGAGGTCGGTGTACTTTTCGAGGAACGAAACGAGCGGCTCGATCCGCTTGTCGCAATCGAAAGAGGAAGCGGTGGGTTCGACTTGGAAACACAGAAAGAAGAAGATAGCAAGGCGGATTTTAAGAGTCATCGCGGGAGAGAACGAGCAATGCAGAGCAGCGAAGAACTCAACTAGAGGTGGACGGGGGAGGCTGTGGAGGATGAATGGATTCAATGCGGACTGAAAGTCGGGTATCCGGGTTCGTTCCACAAAAGGCAACCGACGGCAAGTGGAACTGCTTGAAGAAGAGGCAATCGATCAGCCGTCGCTCAACGCGACTCGTAAATCCTGCAAGAATTTCACGAGTTCTTCGAACAAAGCGGCAGAAAACGAACCTTTTCGCTTATTCGAGTCGCGGCCAAGAGAAGCCAGGCGCTGGAAGGCGGCGGTCGATCGGAGCGAACTGCTGACTACGGCGATTGCGTGAGCAGGAAGAAAGAATGTTGACTCACCGTTGGTGGCCGCTCTTCAAGCCGATCTATCAAAGACGACAAGACGGACAAGTGCTCTTTAGTGAAACAAGCAAAAGAATCGAACAACTCGCTTAAACGCGCTGGAGAAGTACTGAAACCGCTCACGGTTTCGACTGCTCCGCCCCCTTCGCCTCGTAAACGATGCGGTGGGAAAGACACTTTCCGATTGCGGGGAAGAGGACGTCGAGTGACCGCATTTCCATTTGTTTCGTTCTGCTCGTTCTCAAGACAGCAAGGAATGTCGAACGATTTGGGCGTGCATTAATTCGATGGGAACGGGCGAACGTTTCGCGGAAAGGTCCGAATTCTCGTCGTTCTTCGAATGCTTTTCGAGCGGCTCTCTTTTCGTAAACAACTGAGTTGCGTCGATTTGTGTTCAACCGCAGGGATCGAACATCCCAAAATTTCGTTGTGTTTGAGCCACAATCCGGAGAATGGGCAAGAAGCGAAAGCAACTTCAAACTTGGGTCGATAAACCGATGTAGTCGGCCGCGCGGATATCGTGCAGAAGAGAAAGCGAGCGGTCGACGAGGAACCGCTTTTGGGCACTCACATCCTCGCCTCCCTCCCACCTCTTCCGAGAGCGCGCTATCTTCTCAACGCGTCTCGTGGTTGAGCGACCTCCCGCACGTGCTGGGCGGCGACGCGCTCGGAGGTCGCCCGGTCGGCTCGCTCTGCATTCGACGTGGGCGGCGGAAAGAACTCGACGGCTGGACGGCCCGCTTCCAAACGCAAACGACGGCGCTCGCGGTCACTCGAACGCGATGGGCGAGGGGTCATCAGGGCGTTCAGTTGAATGCTTGGCAGCACGCGCTTGCTTTATCTTACTTTTATTATTTTCGGTTGATTTCAGGGGGCATGTCAACGATCGATGAAAAAAACGAACGAATTGTTGAAAGACGACTTGTTCTTGACGGAAAGCATGACCTTGTCGTTGTGGAGCCCGTTTCGGATCGCCTTGGCTACGAGCTCAGAACCCTGCGCTTGGACGAGCCGAAGCAAACACTGAACGTCGTCAACTACCTGCTAAACGAAATCCGGTACTTATTCTCTGGTATTAGTAATTATTTGAACTTTTCAGCCGGCTCGAGCCGACGCATTCTCTAATGCAAGTCCTTCGCGACTTGGAGATTCCAGTTCCAACCCACGCCGCGTTCTGTTTGTTGACCGAAACGCTCGGAGTTTTTGTGGTTGCGATCGGAAGCGAATTGCCGAAAGCGACGACCTCCAAACGGCTTTTTGTCGTAGACGTGGACTACGAAACCGCTTCGTATTCGGTTCGTGTACCAAAGAATGAACAGCGCTTGGAAGTGCATGGAGATCAGCTGTTCCGAGTGACTTCGGACGGACGTTTGCTGGCGTTTGACAACGAAGTCGAGGACGGTACTTTGTACTCGTTTTATGAATTCAACGAGCAGTTTGAGTCCATTCGACACGTGACCGACGTGCCAAAGCCTCACCATGTTAGATTGTTTGCTTTTTATCCATCGGACGGGCATTTGTTCTTCTTTTCTGATGTCGCACAAGACGGAGAAAAGGAGAAGTTGTTTGAATCGATGGCTTCTTTGTACTCCGTCGACTTGCAAACCGGCCAGTACGAAGTCCACAGCGTTGGCGAACATCCGGCCGCTCTTGTCAAAGCAACTAAGAAACACCCGTTTCACAAACGCGCCAATGGTCGCTGGTTCGGGCAACACTGCTACGTGCTCAATGATTTCCATCACAAAGACGGCGAATGGAAACGTAAGTTTAAATTGTTTCGATAGTAATCGGAAGCTCGCGGGTCAGAAACCTACGCATGGCCACAAATGTACGACCGCTTCGTTTGCCGCTTCGATTTGGCATCTCGTTCGTGGTCTGAAATCGTGCTTCGTCTCCTGGCGCCCGTAGATGAGTGGACGTTTAACGGGTGCGGTAACGCTTACACACGTGGAAGTGGATGTCTAATATTCTCCACGGCACGCTGTAAACCGGAAGAAGCGAGAAGGGAATTTGAGGAATTTAGTTTCTCGCTTTTAGTGTAAGCTCATTCTTCCCACTTCTTCAATCAACACCTCCCCGATTGCAGGAAACCGCTTCGCCTGCACCAACTGGCCGTGGAGTCGTTCGCCGCGACCGCCCGTTCGGCGAGCGTTGAGGAGCGCCGCCGTCTGCCGCCGTTCGTTCGCCGCCTTCTTTTGTGTTGATCCGCGGGCATTGCGTATTCTACGGGGATTTTAATCGTGTACTCGCTGTTTGTGTCTCGTTCTGACGAATAAACCAGTCACGGACTGAAGCGTGTCCGCTACTGCCCACAAACAATTGCTCGTTTTATTGCAAGCAGAATTCGTGTGTCAAACGAACACAGCCGATCAGTTCACAGCGGGCTCCTCGATGGGCGGCGGGGCGACGTCCAGCAGGCTGATCGCTCGGTTGTCGGCGTCCATCTCGATGCACCTGCACGCAAGCATATGATTCTAATTGTTAGCCATTCTGTTCGTTCAACTCCCCACAAATTGTTAGTCTAAGACGAAGACGTCCGAAATGAAGGCGATTAAGGCGCACTGGCCGCCGGGGAGAAGCCGATCGACCACGTACGACGAGGAGGGGCGGCCGCCGATTGTGAACGTCCAGTCGGGCAGCGAGTTCTTTCGATTGGTGGGGAGGAAGTGCGCGTAGTCGTGGATGGGGTGCGCGACGGCGACGATCGCAAAAGGCAGATCGAACAGGAGGTGGACGTTGGGCACTCCAGCGTCCGCTTTTGCGTTGCCGGCGGTACGTGAACGAATCGACGGCGAAGGCGAGAGAACGCGTCTTCGCCAACCACGCCAACGGGTGCGTTTTTTCGGGAGTCGCCTCCGCACACAACCCATCCAAACAGTGGCCGAAGCTGCAACCAACGAAACGAATTGCGCTCACGCAGTGTAGCGCCTATAGTCTCGTCCCCACCCTGAACGAAGGCATAAGAAGTGAGTGGTAAAACGAACGGGGGTTGTTGAACACCTCCAGCCAGTCACAGTAGAAGCGGCCGATGTCGCCGAATTCTTGAAAAAAGTTGCTAATCGCCGACGAGTTCTCGTTCGGTTCGCTGCATCGGCTTGGTCCCTGCGAGCGAGTAGCGGCAAGAGCGGCAGTTGACCTGCGAACAAGAGTCCCAGCGAAAAGGCTAGATTACCGACGGTCGTCTTTGAACTCTTTTGCACAACGACCACGCAATGCTCAACCGACCGACCTGCTGCCCGCTCTCTCGGTTTTTTTCGTCGCGCGATCAGTGGGGACTGGGCGGCGCTCTCATGACCCCGCTGATTGCGTGCGGCGTGGGCGGGCGGCATGGGTTGGAAGGGAGTAAATAAAAGAGGTTGCTGCCCTTGCCGATCGTCCACTCCTTCTTCCTTCGCTCGCTTGTGTGCTGGGGTTCACTTGCGAAAAGTGTTGAGTCCTCTTTCGTCAATCAATCCTTCCTTCTTTTGTCCGGAATGTTTCAAAACACCACGAATCGATTGACGGTGAAGGACATCCGCGGTCGCTTGGTGTTCACCACCGTCGGAGTCCCGTGGAAGGGCGAGCTGTTCGAGCTGAACGAACTCGCCGGCGCTAGTTTTCAGCTCGTGGTGGAGCCGAAGAGCGCGCACGCTCCCGGCCAGTGCGGCGTCTCGCTGGCGTGTCGGGATCTCGACGCCCACTCGTTCGTCCGCCTCCGCTTCAAAACCTGGGTCCAGTTCTACGATGGTGGAGTTCATGCCGAACGCGGTACGTAAATTCGAGTGTTGGACTCGCCCTCCACTTCGTGCTTTGCAGAAGGAACGGAACGCTTCACAGCGGGGCAGGTGCACGGCTGGCGGGACGGAATTTGGCTCTCGACGCTCCAGGCTCTCGCGTTCAACAGTCCCCTGCATTTCTGTTGCGAACTCGAGCTGTTGGACGCGCGCGAGAAGCCCGCGGCTCCGACGGACGACGAAGTGGCGGCGGAGCATCTCGTCAACACGGCCGCGTTGTTTGGCGACGACTCGTTTGCGGACGTCCAACTGCACGTCGAGCAGGAGATCTTCAAAGCTCGTTTCTGTTTGTTCAATCCCGCTAATTCGTGGTTGCAGGTGCACAAAGCAATCATGTGCGCGCAATCGCCCTACTTTCGCCGCATGTTCACGCACGACACAAAAGAGAAACGGACGGGAGTCGTCGAAGTGAAGAACTTCACGGCGAAAGTGGTCGAACAGATCATCCGCTTAGTGTACACGGGCAAAGTCGACCAACTGGACGCCTCTGCTCGCGATCTCCTGTTTGCCGCCGACTTCTACGCTCTGGAGGGGTTGCGAGTGAGTTCCTCGTGTGTCTCCCTCCACACTCCTTGCTGCTTTCAGAAGATGTGCGTTGCGGCGATTATCGCGACGTCGAAGATCGAAACGGTGCTTGACGACCTCTGCATCGCTTTCGCTCTCGAACACCTCGACGGACTGAAGGATTGCGTTCTGGGTTTTGCGAGGAAGAACGCAAAAGCCGTCGCCTCGCTGCCCGAACTGGACGCAAAGTACCAGGAGGAGAATGCGGAGATCGTCAGCGAGCTCTTCGAACAGACGGCCGTTTGACCCCACTCGACTTTGTTCTTGATTTCGCTCTTGATTGTTGTTGTTGAGGAGTGAATAAAGCGGAACGGAAAGGCAGTTAGAGCCTTTGAATGTGGAACTGTTCGGACAAACAAACAACTGAAAATAAAGTCGAGGAGGCCGAACGAGAGCAGCGCTTTATTCTCACGGATACAACGAGCAGTCGTGTGCCGCTCTTCGTCTTGATCTTTGCTTCAACAGCTGGTTCGGCTGATGTCGATTTCGGCTTTTGAGTGCGCGTCAAAATTCTTTTCTTCCTGTTTTGTGAGCGTTGGCGGCGGCCATCTTTCGTTCGTCCGTTCGCACGCTCGACGAGTCATCGAGAGACAACGCGGAGAGGACAAGCAGACGAACAGAGCGGCCGGCCACTCGGGCAGGCGGCGGCGAGCAGAGCGCAGTGGGAAGACGCCGGGAAGAGGATAGCGGCGAGCGGACGTTTGGGCGCGCAGAAATCGACGCCTCTGCCGTCCGAATTTTCCGCTCCGGGCGGCGTCGGTTTGCTCGCCGCATTTCGCGTCTTCTCCCGGTTTGGTGGCCGATCGGCATTGAATTGTTAAACAAACTTTCTGATATTGATAAGCGGCGTGTTCTTGGGCTAAAATACCAATGATTGTGCGGGTTTCCGTTCATTTTCGGGATCTTCAACGCGATTTCCTCTGATTTCTTTTGCCAGCCGCTTATTCGCCTTCTTTCTCAGCTGTCGCGATGGAGAAGAAGCAACCCATCGTCCAGCTCTCCTCCACGCAGCTGTGCGGATGCGCCGAGTGCTGGAAGAAGCAGGAGTTGCGCCCGCTGCCCCCGCCGCTTTCTCTGCGCCAGCGGTTCGTCCAGTGGATCACGAACAAGAAGCCGTCGCCGGTGGAGGAAGCGAGCAACATGTTGGACCACGAGCGAGAACAAGCCAAGAACTCGATCGTCTATGAGGGACGCAAAACAAGTTTTCTTTTCTTGTATTGCATTGGTAAATTTCTCCGCCCTTTCAGCTTTCGCACGAATTTCACTTCTCTGCGGACGGTCGGTACATGTACGTGTTCACGACCTGGGAGGAGCTGCTTTTTGTCGATCTTCTGTGCAACAATTACAAGTGGGTTCTTTTCTACTTTTTTAAGTTCTCCCTTTTTTCAGACTTCTCAAACCTCGAAACCGTAGCGGCTTTTACATCCCATTTTGCGCATTCGTGGTCGTGAATCCGAGCACGTTGATTGTTCAACGTGGCACCTTTTTTACACCGAATTGCGCCTGATCCGCCTCCCAACCAACGAATGTCGACACTACGAACACGTTTTTCTTTATTCCGCTACCGACATTCTCCTGCAGTCATCGACTTTTGTTCTCACGGAGATCAGCGGTCGCGAGGTGGACCTGAAACGGGCGGTCATTGGCCCACGCCGTCATTCGTCTTTCCTATTCCTCCAAATCAACGTCGACGAAGCGCAGGTGATCGTGAGTCACAAGATCGAATTAGTCAGAGACGTCTCGTTCGCACAAATAAGCCCGAATGGACGCGAGTTGTACACGATCGACAGTCGGAATCTCAAGGTCCTTCACGTCTACTCATGGAAGCAACGAGCCTGGACGCGTGAGAAGTTGGACGTTGAGGTTCTGGACGGGGTGAGCTGCTCCTTTCTCGATTTCTTTTTACGATTGCTTCCGTTTCAGGCCCGCTCGGGAGATCATGTTGTCTCGGCGCAGCAGATTTACGTTCAAGGAGTCAAGGAGCTCAAGCCGAAATCTCCGTGTGGTCTCTTCCGCTGCAACCTGGAGGCCAAGCGGTGGGAGGAACTGCCCATCGATGCGGAGCATCTCCGCTACGTCCACCCGATCATCAATTCGGCGGACGGCGTGCAAGACGGGCTCGTGACGATCAAGACCTTCGAAATGCACCAAGAAGGTTCGAAGCCGTCAATCACTCGGATCAAAGTCGAACGTCACGTGTTCCGGTGAGTCCAATGCTCTCGTCTGCTCATCTCTTGCCCTCGCTTGCAGCCGCCCTGATTCGCTCAAGCGCATCGCTTTGACGGCTTTCCGCAAGAGCCGCGAGGGAGTGGACGGAAAGGAGAGCTTCCAGAAGCTGATCGACAAGCCGCCGCTCAAGAACCAGCTGTCGGCGACCGTTTCTACCTGCTTCAAGAAGATGAAGCCCGTCGCCGTCCGCCAGCTGCAGTGATTCTCCCCTTGCTGCCCGTCGTTGCGTGATTGCCATTCGCGTTGTTCGTCGATTCGATAAACACGAGCGGTCGGTTGTATGCGTTCACGTGAACGACATACGATTGTGCGTGGTTCAGCGCTCGTTCGACTGGCAACAACTCGTGTTCCGCCTTGGCGACGAGATGTCCGCGCCTCCAGCTTCGAGTAGCGAACCGCTCGGTCAGCTCATCACACTCCGCAGCCAACAACGAGTTTCTATCGGCGGGCAGAAGGCGCACTCGTGCGACCTCCACCGGTCGTTCTCCTTGTTGGCGCACTCGGAGCAGACACGCCGCCCGCCGCTCCAACACAAAGTGGAGCGGAAAAGCCGTCTTTCACGTGCTTTCGACGAGTTCAACGCATCACGCTAGAAATTTGCATGAGAAGCGGCCATCCGAAGAGCGAGAAAACGGACAGCTCACTCGTTCTCACCGAACACCTCGCGGCCTCCTCGCTCACTCCCGGACGAGCCAAATGGACGGTCGTTCTGCTGTCGGCCGGATGCTCTTCTTCGTGCTCCTCGTCGCCGCTCCGCCCTCCTCCGAAACGAGCGGCCACTCGACGAACGGAACGTCAACGACCGCCCAGAGCGAGCACCCATCGCTGGGGACCTACTGGCGGACGCAACTCCTCTTCGCGGCGGGGATGTGAGTCGCTTCCCTCTCTTTCTTTCACTCGTCCGCTCTTGCAGCTTGCTCGTGACCGTCGGCTTCTTTCTGGCCGCCAGCGTCGTGTGCTCCTGCCTCAAGAAGAAGCGAGAGCAGTCGGCTGCCGGCGTGCTCCCGAGCGTCGCGGCCGAGAGCGAGTGATCCCGCTGCGACCCTGTGACGCTCCTTCCTCTTCTTTCTTGTGCCTTCGTTTGTTCCTTGTTTGAGTGAGCCGGAATAAACCACGTGGTTTCGTTTGCCGGCGATCTTTTGTGCACGAATCGTTGGAAGGATCGAACGGAGATGCTTTCGCGAACACGCGGATGAAAAGCGGTGGAGCGAATTGGGGGATGACCCGCGAGATGCCGTTGATTGAGGAGTGAGAGGAGCAGCACCTGGCTTCTCGGCACTCGTTTTTTCCACCGTTCAACGTTCGTTTGACTGATCGCTTCGCTGGAAATTCGCGGCGTCTCGTTCAATTCTAGGCGTGGAGTTCGTTCACGCCCTTCTCTTCGAGTGGTTGGTCGAGATCGCTCCTTTGTTGGCAACAGCCGCCCTGCTTCGAACGGCGGACAAGCAATCTGCTTGCTTCGAGTGTCTTTCGTGGGATCACGCACCTCCGTCCGCCTGCAGTCGGAACGAACGGGATTGCATATCTTTATTAGGTGAACGTCAACTACAAAAACCACAACATCGATACAGACGGACGATGTGCGGATTACAGTTCAACTTCGGAGGAATCAGTGAAAGAAGAGCCATTGGTGGTTGGAAGGAAAAGTGAACACAACGAAGGCAAAGTCATTGTTCAAAAAAGTATTTGTAGACGAATTCGAGCGTTCGGATTGCGTACGGCTCGTACGATTCGAAATACAGTTTTGCCCACGTGCTCGCATCGTCGCGACCAAAAGCCATCACCGCAGCGCAGGTGAGTCGATGCCAACGGAGGCGCGCGATGAAAGCGAACACGTAACGTAGAAATTGGGATTCGGCGTCGTCGGAACGGGGATTAAACGAAACAGCGGCTTGGGGCAGGCACAAAGGTTGCCCCAAGAGTTGAATGCTCGCCATGTCGTGGACTATTTTCAAAATATCCGTCTTCACTAGTTTGACGGCGTCGTCGGGGTGGTTGAGGATCAGGAGACACAAATCATTGGCCACCTTGTTGACGCGTGAAACCGGAATGAGTTGGAAGAAGCCGCGGATTTCTTCAACGAGTTCCTCTTCTTCGTCCGAAAGCTTCGTGTCTTCGGAAAACGAGCAGACGCACTGAAGAAGACCGCTTACAACTTCGTCAACCTTCGGATCGCGTGCCAACAGCCCCACCGAGCAGTTGTCTTTGAGCAGTCTTTCGAACTTCTCTTCAAGTTCAAGCGAACGAGCGGAGCAGCTGCGATTGAAGGACTCTACAGAAGCATCCGGACTGGGGTTCCTTTTGTCCAGAATCTCGCTCAGATCACCTTCCGCAACATTCAACGGGGAATGAACATCGTCCATGAGCTTGAAAGTGTGCCATCCAATTTTAAGGCTGTTCTCCAGCATCCCGATCGATTTCTTCAGGTTTTCCACGTCTTTGTCCAAAACTTGACGAAATTTTTCGTGGCACACCCGTTCTTCGGCCGTCGTGTTTGCCGCCAGTTTGAACACACTTTCCAGAAGCTCTCCCTCTTCGACGAGCTGCGGGATTTCCGCAAGAAGCTGCTTGCTGATCTTTGCCGCGTTTTTCGCCCACTCGATTGGACTGCTCTGCGGGTTCAAGTCGGAGTAGTTTTCGAGGAACGAAACGAGCGGCTGAATCTTTTGGTCGCAGGCGTCGGAGGCGCTCACGGGTCGGTTTTGAGGAGAGAGCAAGATGGACAGGAAGAAGAGGGAGAAACAATTCACGGCAATCATTTCGGCAAGAGGACCAACGCAAGGCAGAGCTCAACTAGACGTCGCTGGCACAAAGAGAATGATGGAACGTTGGAGAAGAGGAAGGAGTAACTGAAAGAAATCATCTTGATTGTTCTGCTCGTCAAAAACAACACTCACTCCAACTCAGAAGCTGGAGGATGCAACCATCGCTTAACACGTTCTCGGTTCAACTCCCGAGCCCCACAAGATCCTCACGGCTCACCCAAACGCAAGCTGTTCGTTCTTGAAATTGCCGCAACGAGCAGCCGGTCGGTGGAAATCGGCGATCGATCGGAGCGGACCACCGGCTGCAAAGGAGAATCAATGAGTGAGCACAAAGAAGAAATGTCCACTTATTGTTGCTATCGCGCTCTTGAAGCTGAGCGGGTCGAATACAACCCTTGAGCTGTTCTCTTGCTAGTAAAAGGAGAACCGGAGTTGAATGACGAATCCGCCTGCTTAAATGCGCCCTCGCAGCCCCAAAGATTGCCGCAAGTCAAATCGCTCCGCCCCCTCCTCTAATCGATTCGCTGATTCAATCAAGCGGCTAATCGATGCGGTGGGAAAGGCGCTCCGTCTGCAGTGAAGCTTCGACCCCCGCAGAGGATCGAGTGACCGCATTTCCATTTCGTCCCGCTCGCTCACAACACGGCGGGGAATTTTGATCGAGACGGCGGGAAGTGGGGTCGATTATTCGATGGGAACGGGTGCTTGTTCGTGACAAGACGGCGAGCATTCCTGTCGTTCTTCAATTGATTGCTGTGAGATCCTTGGCGGCTTCTTTCCATTTTGCTACCTTCTGAAGGGAAGAGTGGCTCCAAGGCGTGGAGAAGACGAGTTGAAAGAAGAAGAAGTTGCAGCAGGTATGTGAAGAGCCCCCAATCAGTACTTTTTTCTGTTCGACATCCCGTCCATTGCGCACGAGTTCATTCCGCTCTTCAAACAGGCGGCTGATCGATCGTGCTTGCCCAGTGGAACACAATGAAGCAAAAGGACGTCGGAAGATCCATAGGAGTGCAGGGCGGAGGTCCCGCCGATTCGTCTCAACCGCCACCAGTCGACTTGCTTCGGGAATCGGCAACTGTTCGCTACGAACAAGGCGATTAAGAGCGGGAGAAAGCGGAACTCCAGAATCAACGGAAGAACGGGCTCGTCTTGGCGAGATGCTCGGGAGGACATCCACACGAAATCAGGCTGCGAGAAGACGAAAGGGCCATCAGCAGGAGCGAACAGAAAGAAAAGTCGTGCTCACTGGCCGTCGGCTTGAGCACAACTCGCGCCATCCAACATCGATTGGTGGAAGGAACAGAGCCGAGCAGTCTGCTGTCCACAACACTCACCATCAATCTTCTCTCCATCAAGCCGGAAACTTCTTGCTCTTGCTGGATCGAGGGCACGTCCTCCGCATGTGACGCCGCAATCCATTTGAAGCGGGATGAAGGCGCCAACGCTGAAACAACGAAGGATGAGTGGAGGGCAGAATTGACGGAAACTTATTCTAAACCACCAGCAGGGGGACCTTCTTGCGATTCCTCCGCGGGATAAGCGCGGCTTCCAGTCGGCTACCTTCTCAGCGACTGCAGAGCGACCGCAAAGACGATTCGTCTGCAGAACGCGCGGATTGAGCGGAAGTGGGGGGACGAAAGGAACCCAATCGAACTCGAAAGAAGCTTCCCGCTTCACACCGTAGGGCCGATCGTTCCTCTTCGTCGCTCAAACGACTGCTGTCCTGCTTCTTCTCTCGCCTCTTCGTCCTTGTCCCAAGCGCCTCCGCAATCCACCTGCACATTCCGGGAGCGAACGATCGGATGAGCAGACGGAAGGAGAGCCCTCGGCGAGTCCGTCCCCCCGTTCGATCGTGCATCTCCTCCTTTTCGTTCCCAGCTTCTGGTCGATCGAACGAATGAACGAGACGGAAGGCGGAAGTCGAGTGTGGACTGCAACAAAGTGGACGAGTCGTTGGCGCGATCGAAAAAACTCAATTGGGGACGAGGCCGAGCAGTCAACGATCGGTTCGTGTCGCATCGAGCACCGCAAATGCGCACTCCTCACTTTAAAGCGGTCGATCGTCGTCGAACGAACAAAAGAAGGATGTTGTCTGCTGCAGTAGTGGCTGGGAAGCGCGGAGGCACGTGAACATCGCCGATTGCTGCCGCTGAGTGGACTCACCGAGCGAACGGCCCGGCGGGGAATCCGAATCAACGGCGAGAAGACGCAGCACTGACAAACGACTCTCAAACCCCCTTTTTTTCTTCTCTGTTGTTCGTTCTCGCTGACGGCCGACTGCCCACCACCCTACATTCAACTTCAGCCCGCACTCCGTTCTGCCCTTCATCCCGCAGTTTATTTCCAGCAACAATCAAGCAGACCAAAAGGAGGTGTTCTTGGTGACGGCAGGATTGGCACTTCGCATTTCGTTCGCATCCAATAAGTCCAGACGCCGTGCAGCCACTCGCAATCGGCATCCGCTCGCATTTGCCTGAAATCGAGCGATGAGAAGCCTTGGAAACATTATGGAGCGGAACTCACCGACCACTCCGCCCTTCGACCCGACCAGTGGGCGGCTGCTTGGCTCGTCGCTGAACTCCACGGCACACGGCGGTTCCTGCAACGAGAGATCATCGATTGGCACAAACAGGAACACTCACGAACCTCCGACTTCGTTGGCGCTTGTGGGTGAGTGAACGCGACGGTCGCACACGCCCGACTTCACGAGACGAGCGGCGCATTCTGTTGTTCTCGCAACGACCATTAGAGGACTCCTGAAAGCAAGACGGTCGATCACACCAGAGCGAGCTGAGTGCCGACCACAAACTTGAGTGGGCCGAGCGCGACGGCTCACAAGGTCCTTCTCGTCTATTTCGCCGAACGCTCAAGACTGCAACGAGGAGAGGTGAGAGGAGGGAAGGCAGAGGGGAACACCAACCCGCTCGTCGAGGGCGTGCTTCACCACGTGCACAACGTTCGCACTTCCGCGATCATTCTTCAAGAGCAGTCGAATTCGACAAAAGAAGTCTTGTGTGGAGCCGGACCGTCTATTTGCACTCAAACAGCTGAAAGCGGGGAGGAATCAGGGCGATGTGGAGATGAGAACTCACAACCAAACAGAAACAGCGGCCTTGAGGAAGCGATCGGGTACAGCGCGCAACATCGCCCATTTCGGATCCTTCTGCAATCGAAGATGACAGAGAGCACGAAAGAGAACTCACCAACGAGGACGACCAGTCGGTTCGTCCACATCCTTTCGATTCGTCCGCTACGAGTGCATTGGTCGGGAGAAAGGTCGGAAAACCCACCGGAGAAGGTGCTTGCTTCCGCGACTTCGACTTGAGCTCATTCTTTTTCTCGATTGACTGCCCAACCGAAGAGCGTCTTGCACGTACTCCTCCCCCGTCTTCGCAAGTGACGCCTCAATTCATTCCACTGCAACAAGCGGTGATGAACGAGGGAAGAAGGGACGACTCACGGGCCGACGGAAGAAAGAGCGCTCGTTCAGTTCGTTTTTCGTCGTTGAGTTTTTCACGCCAACTCGGACATCGCCTCGGAGCTCCTTCTCGATTTTCTGCACACTCGCGGCCGGTCACCGTTTGTAGGCGCCTAAAACGAAAGCAGATGAGCAACCGAGACAAACAAAAAAAGGAGAACCGACTGCTTGGCCGTCGATTCACCATAGTGTTCTCGCTCACCTCTTCTTTTGGGAAGCAGCAGCGTCTTGATGTCCCACACCTCGCAGTTGATCGCCAACCCGCCCAGATCGGAGAGCTTGGAATTGTCCGCCTTCTTTTCGCCGCCCGCCGCTCCCTTTGATTTGGCCCCTCGGTGGTGAGGTGGACGGGGCTCGGCTCGCTTCTCCTCGTCGGCCAGCCAGGCGTCCGTCAGCAGAGCGAACGCCTTCCTCAATGGGCAGGTTGCGGGGCTTGCGGTTGAACTCGTCGCGCTCGCACACGTTCTGAAATCAAGGGCGAGAGGTGAGTGAGAGGCGAGCGGGAACCAACGACCGTCCATCAAAGAGCGAATGGAGGGCGGAGAAGCGGAAGAGATAAACGGCGCGGCTCGTCGTCGAGCGAGTGGGGCCTGAAATGAAGTGGTGAGTGGTTGGTGGAGGGCGACAATACAGCGTGTTCCAAAATTTCCCTCCCTCGTTCGAACGCGCGGTCGGTGTCGGGCGCGACTCGCGCCTAGCTGGCGGAATGTGCGAGCGGATTTTCTCGCTTTTGTGCCTTGTTTCGCCACTTTTGGCTGATTTCTTCGGTCGAATCATGGACGACGACGAGCCCCGCCAACTCCACGCCCACCGCTACAGCGACGCCGAGAAATGCCGGATTTTTCTTCGAGTTTCCTTCCACGGAACGGCCGGAAAGCTCGTTCGGAACTGGGCGGACGAGTTCCCCCACCTGCCGCCGCCCAAGCCCAGCACGATTCGAAACTGGATCAACAATTTGACATCCAAGGGCCAAGTGACGATGAAGCGCGGACCGAAGACGAAATCCGTTCGAACGGAGGAGAAGACACACGAGATCGTCGAGCACGTCGTCGGAGAGTGCGGAGGGAAGACGTCCGTGCGGAAAGCATCGTTGTCGACAGGCGAGTCTCCCATTCGATCACACGATTCTTCGCTTGCAGCCAATCCTCCAACGAACGTGTGGAGAACGCTGAAGGAGAACGGCCTAAAGCCGTACAAACTCCAGCACGTCCACCAGCTGGAAGAAGGCGATCGGCCGCGGCGTCTGGCGTTCGCTCGTGACCAGCTCGCTCGCAAGCTCGCCATGCCAGAATTCTTCCAGCGGATCTGGTTCTCCGACGAAGCGGCCTTTTTTTTGAACGGAACAGTCTCTTCGGACAACAACCGTTGTTGGGCGGCCGAAAACCCGAGCCACCACGCGGAGAATGCGAAGGCGGGCACTTGGAGCTGCGGCAATGAGAACGATTGTTGTTGTTTGTTAGATTTTTTCTGTTTGTTCGGTTAAACGGTTAATCAAAAGCCCTCAAGAACGATTGGAAGTGACCACTTTTGTGAACAAACCGTTGAAGAAAGCGAGAAAATCCGCTCGCACATTCCGCCAGCTAGGCGCGAGTCGCGCCCGACACCGACCGCGCGTTCGAACGAGGGAGGGAAATTTTGGAACACGCTGTAGAGAAAGAACTCACTTGCTCGATCAGTTACTCCATCTTTGCAGTCGGAACGAAGGAGAGCGAGAACACTCCATCATTCGAGTCCCTCACACGAGAAGACCCTCGTTTCTTCGATGAAGTCGTGAGTGTTGAAGAGCAGACGGTGCGCATCACAGACAACAGAAAGCGGGCGGCCTGAAACGAAACGGGCGTCACGATCACCCTCCTGATCGAGAGAACTCACCAGTTGGACGGCCGACTGGACGGCCGACTGGACGAACGGCACGGCAGAAAGCCGAAGAGCGAGCGGAGGACGTGGTTGAACTCGCACACACTCGCCCCAAATGTCGACCCACTCAACGAGCAGAGCGGCCGATCGAGTGAGCGAAACGCAGGAGGAAGGAATGAAGGCGGAGGAGCGGACGAGAGGAAGGGAAGGCGGAAGCGAGCGAGAATGAGCGGTCCGCTGCTCCCGCCGCTCTTTTATACCCGCCGGGATTGCGCAACGGTCGGGAAGCAGCGAGTGGTGTTGTCGATTAACCCGACGGCCGTTTGAGGCGATTGCGCAAGCCGGCGGTTGTTCGTGGCCGCAGTGGACGACGCGATCGCTCGTGAGTCATCGCTTCTCGTTCTAATGATGCTGCAAACTGCGCGAAAGGGCTAGCGATTTACCCACGTATTGGTCGAACGGAGCAGCGGGTGCGCGAGGTGAGGGGCGTTATTTGGGGCGTTTGCGGAAGATTCCCGTGCTGGGCGGCCGTCTGCGCGCGGCGGGAGCGTCCCGCCATGCGCCGAGGGCATCACTTGGAGTTGGGATTCTGTTCAATCGCATTCAACTCCTGCTTCCGACAACTTCTTTCGCTTCAATCCTCCGGCTAGTCTACTGGTGCAACACTCGTTTATTCATGGAACGGACGGCTCAAGCGCGCTTCAAGAAGCCCAACTTGTAGCTACCTTCGCCGAAGTTGTAGTGAACGCAGTGGGAGTCGAGAAAGTCGGCGCCGAGCTTCGTGTCCGTCCAGTCCTCTTCGGCCACGCGCAGCACGCACTCGCCGCGGTTGTTGGGACGAGTCTCCAGCGGAGAGTCGAGCGAAGCAACCCCACAATGAACGCACCTGATCGACCGGCAGCGGGATTTCCAACCGCTTGCCGCGCGCCCAGTCGAAGCCCAGGGTCCACCGACTGCCGCACGAAACGTAAATTTCGCCGTCCGCGGGATCTTTCCGCAATCCGCTCGCTTGCATGAGGGCCGCGAGGTCGGCGGAATTGAAGCGCGTCCGGTTGTTCGAGAGGTTCGTGTTCACGAACAGCCAGTGGCGGCGTTTGTCGAGCGCGATCACCGCTTTGGAGCGCGCGTTGTTCCCCTGGTCATGAGTAAGGACGATGCTAAACGGGGGGGATGAGCAGAAGCCGCTCCTTCCGGCTCACTTCGTGCCCTCCAGATAAAACCCACCCCCGTCACGGTGGAACGTTTGGCCGCCGCCGCAGCGCCGCTCGTCCACGCCGCCGATCACGAGTTCGCCCGTTTGGAAGGCCGCGGGGGTTTGCGGCTTCCTAAAGGGAGGGTGAGGAAAAGAACACGTGTTGGAGCCTACGGGTCGCCAACGAACGTGACGATCGACGCGGGATTTGCGGCGAGCAACGGGAACCACGTGCTGTACGCGTGCCAGAATGAAAGGAAAACACGCCCGTCACGCCGTCCGGGCAGCCGAAGTCGAAGCGATCGCCGTCGGGCAGGAAATCAAAGTCCATCGGTTGCATTCGAGCAGGGTCGCTCCCCAACTGCAAGCCATTGACGGAGAAGAAGCGCAGGACTCACGGCAAATCGGTCGCAAAGAAGGGGTTTTGCGGACCGGACCTTCAGGGCGCGCTCCTCAAACGACTTCGACGACCGGGGATTGTAAGCGGGCGCGCGCTTGGAGCACTTGGATGCGAGGAAGCGTCGAGAGAACAAAAAGAAACCGGCTTCTCGGCGGCCGATGTAGTCGTAGACGACGGCGAGCTTCAGTTTGCGGGCTGCAACGACAAGGAGAGAGAGGAATGATTGCACCGTGGAGCGTACGCGGCGTTCCGAGCAGTCCTTCGACCACTTGCGGGCTGTCTGCAAACAACGATCATCCTCCCGCCGCTTCTTTCTCGTTTGCCGTCGGTTTGACGCACGAACGGCACTCGTTGGACGGGGTTCGCTGCAGCGGGCGCCTGCCGGCGTTCGCGGCGACGCCCGGCGGCCTCCCCTTCGACGACCACGAGAACGACGAGGATCAAGACGGAGAGCTTCATTGTTCATTCCGCTACCTACAAGACCGCTTTTGTACTCGAGTGCCCGCAGTCGATCCGGACGCCTGTTTGAGCAGCCGATCCCCAATTGCGCGGATGACGGAGCAAAGCCCCGAATCGCCGGCTTCTCGCTGGTCTTCCGGTCAAGCAGAAGGTGCGGTCGGCGTTTTCTTTCTTCGCTTCATCGGAATGACGGCTGCTCAAACACTTCCCCCGCCTCGTCGTTTGCAACCGATCCTTTCGACCGTCGGCCTCGTTGAACTCGCCGGCCAGATGACGAGCGAAGTAGGCAGGAATAGGCTCTGAAACAACGGGACCCTTTTTGTTTGTGAAGTCTTTGACAACGAGTCTCGGTAAGAGGATAAAGCCTGCAGCCATGGAAAGTGGAATACGACGGCTTTCGATTCGATTGATGTTTCCTTGCTGGTTGTTTGTAACCGCTACGTTTGTTGTTGATCGTTGGTTTTTTAGCTCTTTCTGTATCGAAAATCTATCGTTTGTTTCTCGGCCTTTCGGTTCTCGTGCCTGACGCCGAAACGAACTCAACGTTCAAAACGCAACGACGCCCGGCCGTCCACCAGGCGGGGCGGTCGGCCCGCCTGGGAGTTCGCGCCGACCAGACGCTCCATTCGGCCACCAGAACTTTTGGTGTCGCAGTGGTCGAGTGGTGAAGGTCGACTCCTAGCAGTGGTCGGCGCCCTCGTCTCGCCACGACGCAAAACCATTTGGCAAGCCGCCTATTTCAGCACATAATCCATCGCCCGTTCTTTTTCTGTGAACCGAACGGAGTGTTCTTTGGTTACCGTTTATTCGTGCAGTTATTAGAAGACGAACCAACGAGAGGAGGACGAGAACGGGCAGCTCGTGTGCGGACGATGAGGCGGCGAACTTGTCGGCAGGCATAGCGGGGCCGCGGCCCTGGAAGTCGACGCCGTCCAGCAACGCCGGCGTGTTGCAATCGTCCGTACCGCAGTAGCACTTGAAGACGCCGTTGTTCGGGGAGCATCCCGCCTTCTTGTAGGTGAGCGGAGGGAACTCACTCGACTTTGTGATCGCAGAGTTGGAACACGGAATTCGAGGCGTCCTTAAAGACGATGCAGCGGTGGCACTCGTCCATGGAGAGCGGCTCGGGAACGACGGCCGGCGCGTAGCCTAGCGAGTGATGACAGCGGAGACGCGCCACCTGCCCCAAGCAGACCGACGAGCACGAGGACGAACAACGAGCCGGTGGACATCCTAAACGGGCGAGAGCGGAGCAGCGGCGAGTGCGGAGAAGAGGGCTGGAGAACGAGTGGCCGGCCCGCTCTTGCCGCCCGGCTTTTATACGCGCTAATCATGACGATTTTTCCGAAATTTCCGTCGTTTCCCGCTTGTCGTCGTGCTTTGTGTGCAGAGTGAGCGTTCGTTTAATCGGTTCGTTCTTCGCCGAGGTTGTGCTCCGAAGACCGCTTGCTTGTGTCTGCCCGTAGACTCGCCGCTCTTCCGCCCGTTTCTTTCCTGGTTGGACGCCTGCTGTCTGAAGGAGACGCTCGAATCATCGAAAAATCAACGGAACAGGCCGTTCGGGGGCGAGAAGTCAAACCCGTGGTCTACGGCGTTCACGTGCCGGCCGGAAGGGTGTTCGTCGTCCAACGCTCATTCGGCTGAACGTCGACTCGTGTTCCTTTTTGCGGCAACAACGCCTCGTTTTTCGTTCTCTTCTCTCCATTTGTTTGTTCTTGAAGACGGCCGAATGCCCACTGCATACTCTAATCCGCAGTTTATTTCCAGCAACAACAATTAAAACAAAGAAGAAACTGGGTCGAACACGTCTTCGGATTTCACACGCACTCCGTTCGAAGGCCTTCGAGTCGACGAGGTCGACTCGCCGTTTGCAATCGGCATCGGCTCCCATTTGCCCGTCTTCTTCTCCGTCCGTCGCACTGAAATCGAGAGATGAGAAGTGAGAGGGATCGGTCTGGACTCACCGACGACTCGCCCGTCCACCAGAGTGTCAATTGGTGAGACTTGGGCGTTCGGCTTCTTAGCGGCCGCAGCGGTCTGATGCTGAAAGGATTGCAGAGAGAAGTCAGAGGATTTCTTCGGAAGGCGGCACTTACTCTACTTCGTTCGCACTTGCCAACGCCTGCAGGTCGTCGTCGCACGAGCGCGCTTCCGTCTTTGTGCCGGAAGAAGAGCGTCGATCTTGTCGGCTGGGACTTGTCTTGCACGCATCATCGAACAGAAGACGGCTGAAAACGAGCACCGGTCAATCGAAGGAGTGCAGAGGAGACGAACCGTCTGCCGGCAGGAACTTGAGCGTAAGGTCGGGTTTGAATCGCAGGAGTTTGTTCACCTTCCGGTCCTTCGCTCGAGCTGAGCAGAAGGCACTGGAACGAGCGGAAGTGAGATGAGCGGAAGACGGTCGGAATCACCAACCAGTTCACCGGTGGCGTGCTTCACCACGTGCGCAACGTTCGCACCTCGAACTCCACGACGCGCACAACAGGAAGCCGCCTCTAACGGCAGCAGAAGAGCGTCTTGCACGTAAAGCTCGCGGCGGATCGCACACAAGACCGTCGAAAAGATGCTGAAGAGCAGAAAGTGTGAGTGGATTGTTGAGGAGCAAGAAGAGAAACTCAAAAATGAGCCGCTCGTGTCGAACACAGAAGAAAGATCAATGGGAGTGCATTCCGGAAGTTCGTTCTTCCCCCCGCAGCCGTCATCAGTGTGCTTGACGCCGCGGTTCCCGCCTGCTCGCAAATCCTGGAAATAACCAGAGATTAGACGGAGGAAGAGCGGCAAGAACTCACCAATCAACAGAAACATCGGGCTTGGCAGATCCAAGTGTAGAGGACCACAATTCCTCGCGGATGATCTTCCCAGGACACCTGCAAGCAGTGGAAATCAACAATCGGCTGGGGACGATTCATGTATAGAACAAGAGAAAAGAGCCGAGCAGTCGGTTCGTCCACTACCTCGCACTTCTTCGATGAGGCCGCACTGCGGCCTGGAGAAGCGAGGGCAACCCACCAAACGATGAGTCTTGTTCTTGCGGCGAGGTACGCGTCGCAGCTCTTTCCTCCGTTCAGCCGCCCAACCGAAGAGCGTCTTGATGCACGCAGCTGTCGATCTTCGCAAGTGACGCCTCAATCCATTCCCACTGCAAAGGAGCGAGTGGTGAAACGAGAGTGGACAACTGGTGACTTACAGGCGGACAGAAGAACGACCTCGAACGTACTCTTCGCTTCTTCGGTCGTTGTGGTCTTGCCCACGCCCCGCACACCATCTTGGTCATGGCCGTTCAGCGCCTTCACACCACGACGGTCAGCATTCCAAGGATTCTGCAACAAGATGAGTGGGTGAATGAGATGAACGAAGAGGAACAAACCGTTCTGCACGGGAATCTTGACGACTGCAGCAACGATCGCTCTCAGCAGGCCTCATTTGGCCCGTCGAGCCGGAAGGTTGAGAGGCTTGAGGAGGCGACTTCCAGCTGTCCACACGAGTCCTGAAATCGACGGCGAGGTTAGTGGGAAGCGAACGGAGAAGATGGCCGCCACTTACCGAGCGATCGAGCGAAGAATAGACGGACGGCGCAGGAAATGGTCGGGTGGAAGACAAAGGACGTGATGGAGCTCGCGGCATCCCGCCACAGGAATCAGCGCACTCGACGAGTGGAACAACCGCTCAACGCAGCCGGCAGCGAGCGGAAGACGAATGAAGGCGGAGAGGAGAGCGGGAGGGAGCGGGCGAACGGGAGGGCGGCGGAAAGCGGGAATGAGCGGCCCGCTGCCCCCGCCGCTCTTTTGTACCCGCCCCGTCCGTGTGTCCCGCAGCGGAGGAGATTGCGCAACGGTTTGAGTGGAAATTCGTCCGTCGATTAGCCCGACGGCCCGTTTAGACGATTGGGCAACCGCCGGGCCGTGGATGTTCGTTCCCGCGTTCCGGCCGATCGCGAGGAAAAAACTGTTGTGGGGTTCAGTCAGATGTGTTCGTTACGCGCCGTTCATGCTCCAATTCGACGACGACGGCGCATTCCAACGATTTCTGCACCTCAACAATCGACAGCCATCGTTATTCCATTGGGGCGATCGCTGAAACGGGCGACAGCTCCAGCGGCGGTCCAAAGGCGTCCATCAACGCCCCGAGCACGCCGGACACAAGTGGGCGTTTGCATTTCGCGGTCCGAAGAGCGCCCGCGAATTCAAACGGGGATTTTCGCGTTCGCTCTCCACTGACCTCGAGAGATCGAAACCTGTCCAAACCTTCCAAAACTTGACGAATCTTGGTCGGATGAACGTTTTGTGATCGTTGAAATCCGAGATGATGGTCTGCTGTTCTTCTATCGCCTTGCGGACGACTTTTTGCGCGCGTCTTTTTTGCTGGATAAAGATAAACGGCGCCAGAACTCGCTTAAAAGCGCCAGAAACTTTGAAAGTTTTACTCCATTATGATCTCAAGATTCTTAAGAACAAACGCAAGGGAGCATCCCACTTTCCAAGGGTCCTCAGAGAAACTATGGCGCTGCAAAGTTGGTCAGTAGCCAAGGCGAATGGAAAATCGGCAATTGCTCGGCGACCGCGTTATGAAAAACGTTCAAATGACTTTTCTCGATAGTTAGGAGTGCGTAGAATGTTTCGGCAGCAATGAACATTATTTTCATCGTGCCGAACACGTGATATTTTCGGTCAAACCCACGCAGTAGGCGCGAGTGAAACGAAATGCCAAGATGCAGGGAAACGCCCACTCTCCACGGGCGGTTGTCCGGCGTGCCCGAGCTCCCCGCTGTTTCTTTCGAAAACCGCCTGTCGTGACGACGCCCCGCAGGGGTGCAAGGAGCACGAGAAGCGGTGCCACTCGACGCTTCGTTCGGTTCTTCTGCTCACGATTCCTTTCGGTTTGCAGCACTTCCGAAAGGCGAAGGGCAACGCGTGCCGAAAGACGTGTGGCGCCTGCTGAAAAGCGGGGATGAAGGGACGGCGACGAGCAGGCGGATTCGAAGGGGTTGCTGGAATAAACGCGTGCATCAATCCGGGACTGCCCTCTCGTCCACTCTTTTGCTTACAAAGGCAATCGAACGGCTTCAGCGTCCTCTCGCATCTCCATTGAACCCGACGGCCGCAATCAATTCGACTTGCTGTTTGTTGCCAGTGATTGCGGCGGACCGGACACTCTTCCGCAAACGGTTCTTATCCAACCGAAAAGGTTCTTTTCGAGGAGTCGGCCGTCTGATTCTGCTCTTTTCCGCACACACTTCCGCTCGTTTGTTCGTTTCAGCCGCCTCCCGCTCGCGCTGCTCGTCGGCGCGGCTCCTCACTCGCCGATTTGCCGTTCGGCTCGAGCTGGAAGCGTCGTGATTCTCGTTCGTCTCCGTGAGTCCCCACCCACCTCTCTTCTTCGTTCTCCGACGTTCTGCCCGAGGCCGTTCGCGCCCCGCAGCGTTAACGAGAGGATCGATTGCCGCGTTCAAGTCAATGGTTTTATTTCAGTCGAGTGGCGGCTTAGGAGGAAACGAACCGAAGTGATCCTGACGTCAATGGACGCTCTTTTCTGCCCGAGGAGCTCGTCGGCTGCCTTCACTCCTTTTATGTCGAGGAACTGCGGCCGTTTCTTTCGTTCACTCCGCCTTCCATTGCTCACCGAAGACACTCGTCCACTCCACAGCTTTATTGAACAGAAGGGACGTGCTGCGCGTACTGGACGATGATCTCACGGCATTCAAAAAGCGAGTCCTTCGGCCGTCTGTTCGCGCCTCGTAGTCGCCCGCTGCAGGAAGCAGTCGGAAAGCCTCCCGAAGAAGACAGGAAGGACGTGTTGGACGTACTGGACGATCGTTACACAAGTTCAGAGAATCACAGTCCTTCCTTCTTTCGGGCCTCGTAATCGCCATCTGCAAGAAGCAGTTGGAGAAGAGCTTTTCGAAACAAAGAAGGACGCCTGGCACTTCGGCGACCGGCTCGTCGCACATCCATTTCGAGCCACAGTGCACGTCGATTCCGGCTGGAAAGAAGGAAGATTAGATGCTGGCAAGGAAGGAGCGCTCACAAGAGCAGTTGGAGCTTGCGGCTTTGCGGACTGCTTGCTCGCACTTCAGATCGGGTTGTTCGTCGCCTAGAAGCGGAAAGAGGCTCATGAACAACGTAAAAAGAAAGCGAACTCACGCGAGTCGGATTGAAAGTTGGAGGTACGGCGAGCGAACTCACACAACTGCAGCAATGGAGCAATGGAGAGGAGGGGAGTTGACGGGGAGCGCCTCCACTCATTTCATCAATCGTTGATGAAGAGTCGTCAGCACGGAGGCGGCGGTCGCGTGAAAGCATTAGACGAGGCGTCAGTGCGGGTCGGCAGGAGAACGAACCCGGCCGAATTATCCGAAGAGACGAGCGGCGGCGAGAGCGAAGAGAGCGGACTTGACGCCGAGCTGCTCGTGGTGGCAAAAGAACCGAGCTGAGCACAGGCAGAAGAGAAAGACGGTCGTGGTTGGAACGCCAACATCCTCGCAGCTATCGGCCGATCAAAAGCAAAAAGGGGGCCGAAGAATTAACATCAGCAGCCGGCCGCCCGCAACGAGCGGAGCGCCACGGAGTAAGCGAAAATTTGGAAGCGCGGACGAAACTAGCGAATCGTCCCGATCGACTGTCATTTCTTCCGCCTGCGCGTGTCGTTGATGACGATCGAAGGCTACCGGGTTGTTTGGAGTTGCTTGATCAAAACCTCTTGGCCGCCGAGTCGTCAGACGCCCCCGTTGCAAGCTGGAAACCGGAGGTAATTGCAGGAGCCGTCCGTTCATTTCACTCGGTTCAGTTTAATCTCGTTCACAGTCAAAACGAACGTTTGTAGTCACTCTCTGAACAGAAAAGACGGCTGCCCGCTGGAAGGCCGAGCGGCGAGTTCCGCCGCGATTATTTCTGCGCGTGCTGCGGAACGCCAGAGCTTGCTGCCGGCAATCGCATTTCTGCCGCTTTCCGTCGTCCTTCCACTCGCTCGACTGCTCCGAATTCGCGGACGATGAAGGCGGCAGTCTTCAAGCCGACGCCGCAAATGCGAGCGGCTGTGCGCGGCGGGCTGAATCGCTTCTGTTTGATCGACGCGGCGCTGACGGACGCGGACGACTTTGAAGGATTCCTCAAATTGGCGCGTCTAGCGGTGAGTCCACTGTTCCTGTTTCCAGTTCATTTACTTTTTAGTTGATTTCTCGCGCCCACCTGGAGTCCGTTCGGCGTTCCGCTCGCGGCATCAAATTCCAGCAAGGCGAATATTCGTGGCTGCTCAAATTGGATTTGGGCTTGGGAACGCCGAAGATCGCCTTGCAGCTCGACATTACGCAGATGATCGGGATCATCCAGCTGCTCGACGTTCCCGTCTACTTGAAGCTGGGCGACGATCTTCGGTCCAACGACGAGGTCGACTGGGAGGAGCTGGGGCAAATCGGGAGATGTGAGTGGAGCGTTCTTTCTTCGATTCTCTCCTTTCTTTCAGGGGTGCACAGTCTGGGCATTTGGCACGAGTGCGATTATTCCGACTTCACGGAGTTCATCAACAGCGTGGCGCCTCATCTCAAAGTGCTCAACTCCACGTGGCCCGTTCTGACTCAGCTCCCGCCGTTGGAGTTGGAGAGGATCCGCCTTTACGATCCGCGTATCGTTCTTTTTTCCTTATCCTTTCTTACCATCATAGGTTTCAGCCAAGGACTTGAGCGAGTTGAATCGCCACAAGATTCGCCGATTGGACCTGCCCGTGGACGACCTGAAGGATTTCTCCGGACTTTCGAGGTGAGTCGCTTGTTTTATGTGTGCCATTCGCGACTGTCGTGTGTTTAGCGACGAAGTACTCCCGCCGTCGATCAAGTCGCTGGGATTCGTGCACGTCGACGACTGGACGCCTTTCCCCTACGACTCAATTGGCGGATTCTGCCGCCGCATTTCACAACTCGAGGACCTCCACATCATCTGCGAGCACAAAGTACGCATTTCGCCGGCTTCTCGTCGTTGACCGTTAAATTCCAGTGGCGAGTGCGAAATGTTAAGACCTACTTCCCGCACTTGTGGGCGCAGTGCCTCGAAATCCGCGACCGTCTGCACGTTTCGGGACTAAAGCGCCTTTTTGTGACGATCAAACACGACTGCATCTTCGACGGGGTTCGTTACTCTTTCCAGTGGCGGCCTTCTATTGGTTTGATGCGAAAGTTTCCGGAAAATGAGCCGAGGCTGGAATGAAAGAACTCGGCTGAGCGGGCGAAGTTCCAAGCGGTCTTCTGCCGCTGTTGCTCGCAAAGTTGTGGTCCTTCGACGGGGTTTTTGATTAGAGGATCATTTAGAAGCTTTGCGCAAGTATTTGCCGGTCAAAAATTCGAAATACTCATCAGCGGTAACGATTTTGGCAGCAAAAAACAAACTGAAAATTTCGCTTATTCGTGGCTGCTCGGGCGAGTACTTTCGTTCCCCCGTCGGCTCATTTTCCGGAAACTTTCGCATCAAACCAATATTCTTTTTGGTTTCAGAAGAAGAGCGACTGGGCGAAGACACTGAAGCAAGTGGAGCCGTTCGACAAGGCCAGTTCCCCCATTGACCGCTCCAAGAAGTGCGTGCGGATGTTCCTGAAGCAAAACGAGCCACGGGGGCCGAAGCCCATGTTTGTTCTCATCAAAGGCATCTTCCGTTGGTCGCTTCAAGAGAACGGAGAACCGGTTGAGGTGGGCGGTGTTATTGACTGACTGCAAATCCTATTCGTTTTCCAGGACTCGTCCGACTCCTCCGGCGACGACCTGGACGACGATGAGGCGATGGAAGAGGACGAGGACCTCGACGACTCCAGCGAGGACGCGATGGACGAGGGCGAGAGCACCGATGAGGACGGAATGGACGATTCGGGCGGCGATTAAACGACCGTTGTCTCTTGTTCGCCTACTGCTGCTTTTCTGTTGAATTGTTCGCGTGTTGCCCACGTGTCGGCTTTTGTTCGCCATAAACAAGTGTTCCCTACGGCTTCCATGTGTCGGCAATATGAAGGCTCCATTTCAAAAGAAGTGAATGATGGATTGAAGGGGCGGACGGAGGCGATCGGCCGACGCTCGTGTTTTCTTCCCGTTCATGACGCTCACGTTTGCAAGCGGAACAGAGTCGTCGCCCGAATCGAATGACTCGCACAAGGCCTTCGTCTTTCCACCCGTTCCACAGGATTTGAAAGGTTTATTCGGATCACTTCAACAAGAGCAAGCAGATCAATGGAAGACCTTCTCGATCGAAAGATGTTTGGGAAGCGGGCGCGGATCGGCGGGAGGGCGGGCGGCGAGCGCGAGCTGGAGAAGCGAGGCGAGCGTGCTCGAAGAAACGGACGATTGATCAGTCGACAACTACTCGCTCGAACGCACCGACCGCTCGAGCGGTAGGAATTCCAACGGAAGGTGGGCGTTCCGTTCGGCCACGTGCGCCCGTTGGCGGACGCGTGGGAGCGGCGGACGTGGAGCGTGAGCGTGCCGTCGGCGTCCACGTGCAGCAAGTCGGTCGGCTCCTTCGGATTCCAGCCGCTCGCTTGCCGCTCGGCGTGCCAGCACGAGGCGGAGATTTCTTGAGCAGGATGCACACGCCGTTTGTGCGGTCCAAACGGCGGAGGCGGGGCTCCGATCGGTTTTTCTTCTCAATCGTTTGCTTCAAGGCAAAGAGGAAGCGGCCGTGGAAGTCGACGGACGAGGGAAGAAGCCGCGAGTTTTGAGGTCGCCCTGAAGAAGCGAGCAAGCGAGTGGACGGAGAGAAGGCGTGAACTTACGGCTTCTTCGTTCCGCACGTCCATTTGACTCGTGCTACCGTCCGCCAAACAAACTGAAGGGATGCGCGTGTTGTCGTGAACGATCGCGTGCAGGCGGGCCGCCCACTCCGTAAACCAACAAGAGCCGCCGACGGCGCTCGCGTCGACCGCCATCGAGCCCACGGACGCGACGCGCCGTGTGTTCAAATCGACGCACCGGAATTCGAGACGGGCGGCCGCAAAGACGAAGCGGTCGGGCGGCAGCCGGCGGCGGAGGGCGCGAATTCGTGGAGGATTTCGACGCCGAAGCGGCCGTTCGCCCACTCCAGCGCGATTCGCAGCCGGCCGCTCGCCGAGTGGCGACCAGTCGGCGGTCCGCACGCACCACCGCACAGTCGAGCACTTTGTGGAGGAAGTGGAAGCTGAACGGGAACGAGAGGGGGATCAATGTGGGAGGGGACGAAATTCTGCACGTTTGTCCACGCCCCCAAGTTCGGGAACCCGACGAGCAGCCGGCCGCCGAATGGCGCTCTCTGCTGGAAGATCGGCTCGCAACATTCGCTTGCACTCACCGAAGAGCCTCTGCGTAGCCGACCGGCCACTCAAACAAAGATTTGCATCAGACAAACCGAAGCGCCGGCGCTCGGCAGCCAGTTCGTTCAACCGACAGCCCTCCGAGCCCCCGCTCTCTCCTATGCTCTCCTCCATCTTGCTCTTCATGCGCGTGCCGACGGCCTCGTTGTGGAGCGGTCGCTCCCGGCCGCTCGTCCTCCTGCTGCCCGCCTTTGCGGCCGCCGTCTTCGCCGCCCCGCCCGCTCGCCTGCTCGCCGACAAGCCGGACTGCTTCAAGGAGGGCAACGGCGTTGTGTGAGTCCCTGCTTTTGTCTTCCGTTGGATAATCAAACGGACGAATTTCAGGAGTTTCGAGCTGGTGAACGGCTGCACGGACGCCAACGCCACGCTGGTATTCTCGGGTGACACGCTCAAGTTCGATATCGGGTCCCCGGGCGACAAGGCGGAGACGATGTTCGTTCATTGCTTGCTTCCCGAAATCGCTCCTCTTTTTTAGCGGAATGTTCGAAGTGGGCGGTTGTGGGCAGGTCTTGAGAATCAGCAAAACGCCCGGCGCGGATGCGGCCCTTTGGTACGACAGTGAGCGCTTCCAATTTTCCTATCAATAAGCGACACATCTGAATTCAGGGGCACTGCAGCTGCAGAGATCCCCGTGGTTGGGCAACGCAACTGCGAGCCGGGTCATGATCAACGACAAGTCGTCTAACTGTCCGCAGCCGCCAAAGTTCGACGAAACCGACGAGGGCAAGAAAAAGACGACCGTCAGCTTCGCGATGAACAAGACGGCGCCCGGCTTCACGTTCACTTTTGTGAGTGCTTTCTCCACTTCATTGTGACCCCTGCCCTGCTTTCAGACGGCCACACTGGAGAAGCCGGAGAAGAACGCAGCAGGAGCGGGCTTCGGGGGCTGGAAACTCGGGTTGCTGATCGGCGGCCTCCTATCGTGCGTGCTCCCTTTTTCTTCGCCCATTCACTCGCTTCTTGCAGCCTCCTCCTTGTCGTCCTGCTCGTCGTGCTCGGGGTCGTCGGCTGGCGAAAGAAGAAGGCGGCCGCGAAGAAGAGCGCCGCGCCCGACGAAGGCGGCGGCACGACGACGACCATCACGATCCAGGGCGTCACCCTCGCGTCGCACATGCCCGGCGCCGTCGAACACAACGCCGTAAGTTCCGCGCCCGTCGCGTCCACTCGCTCGCTGCAGCTCGTGCGCGCCGCCCAGCTCGACTTCGGCTGGAAGGCGGACTTGGAGCTCGCCGCCCACGGAGTGGATGGCGTCGACCGAATGAAGCTGCAACGGGTCTTTCCGGACGCCTTCGAATCGCGCAACAACGCGGCGGTCCGCGCCTTCCTCCAGCGCTACCCGCTCGATCGAGAGACTCTCGCGCTCCTCGAGAAGACCGCCGCTCTCGCGAAGGAACGCCCGACGAACACGGTCAGCCCATCCCTTCCTCCTTCAACTCTCCTGCTTTCAGTCGCTGCCGCTGGACGAGAGGCTCATTTGGACTAACCTGTACGCGTATCTCAACGCCTTCCGCGAGCAGCACCACGCGATGGAGGCCGAGAAGCGGGAGGCTGCTGTGAAGCCGGCAGCGTGATGGTTGTTTCGTCGTTTGTTGTCGTGAGTGCTGAAGGTCGGGATAAACACCAGCTGCATCGATCAATGGGGATGTAAAAGAGTTGATACTTGGCTGGCGTTTCTCACGCCTGTCAAGTGATGCGGGTGGAAGCCGAAAACGAAGTGAATGATCGCTGCAAACCTCTTTCAAGCGACTAGTCGGTCCAAAGGTCTTTTGCGGTCAGCACGCGCCCGCTGTGATCAAACAGGTGCTCCGCTTCGTGTACACGGCGGAAATGGAGGCTGTAAACTCGTGTGCTCGTAATCAGCTCCCCGCCGCCGACTTCTACGAGTTGGGGCCCCTGCAGATGCGTCCAGGCGCTCGTCTTCTTTTCACTCCGCTTCCAGGAAATGTGCGTGGGGTCGATCAAAGTGTGCTCGACGACTTGAATCTTGCCACCGTCCACTCGCATCTCGACGGCTTCAAGGAGCGCGTGCTGGAGTTCGCGTGAGAGAATGCAGACGCGATCGTGGAGTCGCTCAAAGGAAACCGCCAGTTCGAGCAACAAAAAGCGGAGGCTGTCGCGGAATTCTCCGCGTTGATTGCCGCTTGATCCATTTGTTCTCATTGGTCGTTGTTGTCGAATAAAAAAGGGTAGAGAAATGAACTGGCCGTTGTTGTTGTTGAAAGAACCGCGAGTTTGTTAAACGATTCGTCTCAAGGCGTGATTGCCGGCCATGCCAACCGAGTGGATCAAAGAGAAGTGTCCTTTTTTGCGGACGACCACTCGCAGACGGCAAGCTGACTCCGCGGAACAGCAAGAGGCGCCGATCGCGCCCTCGACCGCGTCCTGCAAGCCGACCGGCCGGACGACGCGCACGCTCGAGTAGATCGCGTGAATGTCGGCGCGACGGCCGCTGCGGAGCACCGCCCAAACGAAGCGATCGCGAGCCTCGGCGGCGGCGATCATGCGACAGCAGACGGCGGTGAGCGGGAATTGGTGGAGAACCTCTCTGCGGAACTCGCCATTCGTCCAACCTGGCAGAAGACAGGCGTGAAGTACGTGCAGCAGACGTTCCGTCCGCAGCGCCCAGCAGTCGAAAACTTCGAGCAGCCGATCGGTTAAAAAAGGAGCGAGTGAATGGGCACACAGAAAGACGCACTTCTGCTTGTAAACAAAGAACTCCCGCATTCGTTTCCTTCGATCGACGTGTTCCCGCTCATGTCGACCGGTTGCCGTTCCCTACTCCATGCATTCGAAGAGTGGTTTACTTTAGACCACAACGCATTCGAACAACGAGGAATAAAAGCATTGGACAGCGACAGAATCGAACACATCAGGGAGACAAAAGAGCCATGATCTCCTTCACGATTTCCATGTTCTCGCGCATGAAGACGTCCGTCTAGTCGGGCTGCTGACGGACGAGCTGGAAGTTCTGCTTCGTGAAGTCGAGGAATTTCAGCTTGAAGCCGCCCTTGTGGTCGTGGGCGAACGCCAACTTCAGGTCGCGGAGGGCAGTCTTGACGGACAGGTTCTCGTAGAGCGCCTCCAGGCACATTTCCTGCGAACGGAAGATGAAACGAGGTAGTGGCCGGAAAACTCACGGCCAAGTAGAGGACCTCGTAGCAGTCGGCGACCGGCAGGAGACGGTGGGCAACTTCCTTCAAGCCCCTCAACTTTGCCGGAATAGAGGTAGCGAAGGAGTAGCTCGATCATTTTGGGGTGTTCCTTCTTGATCTCCACAACTCCCGCTTGCTTCTCCTTGGTGTTGTGAGTGAACATCTTGCGGAAGACCGGCGATCCCAACGAGGTGATCGTTTTCGAGACCTGAACAACGGGATGAATAAATAAAGCAGAATGCATGAAGTCAACCTTGAATCTCTTCCCCTGCACGCGGATCTCGACGTCCGCGAACTCGCCGGCGTCGAAGTCGGCGGCGATCTTGCCGAAAACGTCCAGCGGGGCTCCTTCGATCAAACGCTCGGTCGCCCAGCAAGGATCCAACGGAACGACTTTGCAGAAGACGATCAGCGGTCCGCTGTTGGCGAATTTGCGGAGTTACTTTTGGGTGAAGATGTTGGACCGTCCGCAGCTGCTTTGCGTGGCATGGAATTTGCGTTCGATGCCTGAACGGGAAGAAGGCTTTGATTGAATCGAAAACGGCTTACTCGAGTTCTTCAGCTGTTTCTTCTTGAGATTTTCGAGCCAGAACTTGAACTTCAGCGCAATGGACGGAAACTCGCCGAAGTCCTGGACGCCCAGAAACATCGCGCATCCGTCCTTGCACGTTTCGCAATCGCCTTTCGGGTAGAATCGAACCGAGAATTTGGCGTTCGGCACCCCTTGGACGGTGAAGTCGCCGCTCTCCACCTTCTCCTTGAAGGCGGAAGACGTGTAGCGATCCTGCAAGTCGTCGAGCGGCCAGCGGAAGACTGTCGGCTTGACCGGGGCCATTTTCTCGAAGCGGTCTGTAACGAAACGAAATGAAGAATACGCGGCGTTGCGAATGGACTGCAAAAAGACGCGAACGGCCGGCCAGACCGAGCGGCGAGCGGACGGAGCGGGCAGGCAGGCGAGGGGCGCCGATCGACGCAACCGCCGCCGCTCGTCGGTAGACAGCGGAGAGCGGCAAAAAGACGCCACCCGGCCGCTGTCTGCGAACCGATGAGTAATCAACGGGCGTTCTTTCGAAATCGTTCGCAAAGCCGCCGTTGATCGGTCAATCGAAAAGATTAGGCGGCGGACAAGATGCGATTGATTCCTCGTTCACATCGGCCAAATGGATGAGGACACTCGCCGAAAAGGAGGGAGAAGGTGACGGGAATCGGATTCACCTCCAACCACAGTCGAGGAACGACCGACGGTCGGGCAACTCCGTTCTGCTCCTGCTTGTCCAAACCGGACCAGACGAAGCGGTTGCTGACAAAAAGGAACGAAATCTGCAGCTAGAAACCTCCAGCAAGCGGAGCGGGAAAGTCGGCTCTTTTCTCTTCGTCCGCCGAGTGCCCACCGATCGACGGGACGGAACGGAGCGGAGTGCCAGAAAAGCGACGAAAGTCAGCTGATGGCCGTTGTGCTCGATCACAAGCAAGAGTCGGAGGTTGTTGACCGAAGCGAAGTGGGCAGGATTGAGCTCACTTTCCGGGCTCACATCAAGAAAACGGTCAGAGCATCCGAACGGCCGTCAGCTCTTAGTTCGCTCCACAACAGGCCTCAAGTGAAATTTCGTCCGTTTCAGCCTTGCTGTTTGCTTCCCACCAAGCGCACGCGTCCAAAGGTCGTTGCTTGTTTGACCACTCGAACTGCCGCTCATTTCTCGAGTACTCGACGCGGATCTCCCGCCACTTGCCGGCCCTCAAACTGCCAGTCGGCACTCCGCGGCGTCCTTTTCTGCTCTCTTCCTGAGGTCGTCTTACGAGTGTCTTCGGCCACCCACTCGACTGCTTGCTCGACCAAAAACCGCCAGAGACCGGACGAGACGGTGCATCGCTGGGAGCTGCCCGACTTTGCGGAGCGCGTCGCCGCGACTCCGAGCGGGCGGGACGCCGGAAACGACGCTTTTTTGGTTGACAGAGGGGACGGCGTGCCGTTCGTTCTCGCCGTCCATCCTCGGGGCTACGGAGCGGTGCTCGCGCTCTTCTTTCGCGCTGAAGATCGCAACGTGATTCGTTGTAGTCGAGCACCCGCTTTCTGCTGCTCTTCGCGGCTTCTTCTGCTCGCTCTCACGGTTCTGCAGCTGCAGTAGCTCCTCGTTCGCTTCCTCGCGTGTTTGTGCCTTCTTTCCTCTGCCCGATTCATAACTTGCGTTCACCTTCATTGAGTTCAAACAGCTGACCGTTCACTAGTAGTTCAACAATTCACTCCAAACTCCTTTCAGCAACAATCAGGAATGGGGAGGGCCAGAGAGGAGGATGTCATCGATGATGTGCGCGTGGCTCTGCATCAACGTGCGCCATTTCGGAAGGGGCGGTGATCGTAGACGAACCGAATAAGCTTCTGTTTGAACTTCTTCCCGTCCGGATGCTCGTAGCTCCATTTCAGCAAATCGATCACGTGCTCCATCTTCGGGTTGGCGACAAGGGAGGCGCGGCACGAGTTCTGAACGAGAGAAAGGCGTTGACACGAGCACCGATCGTACTCACCGCCAACTCGTCCAGTTCGTAGTGCAGGGCGAGCGGTAGCAGTCGGGCGGCAAACGCGTCCAAGTGCTCGACTTCGCCCGTCCGGAGGAAACGACGCGTCCACTCCACCACGTCCGCATCGAACAGCTGGGGATCGATGAGGAGCGCCGCGTCTCCGCCGGTTGTCGGCTTTTCACCGCTGGACCGATCCTCGGTTTCTTTCATGCTTCTTGGTGCGGGGCAGGAGACTCAACTGCACGCGGCAAGGACGCCCCGAACGAGCCACACGGGAGCCGCTCCCCTTGCAGGTGGCTCCAGTTCTTCGCGCTGGACCGGCGTCGCCCGCAATCAGCGGAGGTCGACGGAATTGCGTCGTTTGTTTCGCGCGTTGCGCGGCCGCCGGTTCGCGAGCCGATCGGCCGGCTCGTGGTCGCTTGTCGGCGGTCAAAGTTCGTGGGAAACCGGTCGAAGCACTGAAGTGATCGCTTGTGAAATCAGTCCGAAGTGGATTGCCGTGCTGCCGGTGGTTGAGAGAGAGTTGAGCGAGAGAGTCGAATCAAGACTGCTGTTTATTGCTCCAACTTCTCCTCGTGCACTCCGACTGCTCGGGGCGAACGGGCGGCTGTTATCCGCTCGCCCAGTGGGTTGGCCGCCCGCTCGTTCCCGAACATCTGGTCGCTTTCTTGCTCACAACAACACCTCAAGAGATGCAGCAGATGAACGCCGCTGCGAGCGGATCGGCGCGAATATTCGACGAGCTTCTCCTTCTTGCCGCCCTGATCGATGCAATGCCCGCTTCGATCGGTGGAGCTTCGAATTGAGAGCGGCCGCCGGCTGCAGAATCCGGGCAAATGGAATGCAAATGGAGAGATTCCAGTGATCTCTTGTGCATTTGATTGTTCGACTGCTTTGCGACGAGCACTTCCCGCCGGCCGCTCGCAAGGCGCGCCGTTTTATGCGGAACGCGTGAGGGCGGCGAAGGAACACGGCGACTTCGTTCTGCCCGCCGACTTCGTGGCGGCCGGACACGCGACCGCTCTGTTCGCTCTCCGCCCACCACTCCGCGCCGAGCATCCCGAACTGGGCGCCTTTTGGTGCAAAATTCTCGCCGTTTTGTCGGCGGTCGTCCGCTACATGGAGACTCGTCGAATCGCAGCGAGTTCGCAGTCGAACGAGTGGCCGGCGAGCGCTGCGGCCGGTTCGCCGCCGACTCGTTCGTCTTCCACCCGATGGACGAAGTGCTGGACGTTCGGCGGCTGAAATTCGGTGCCGTCTTGTTGGGCAACGCGCCCTGAGCTTGGGGTTTGATCACGACCGGCAGTCCGTTCTTTCAGTCGAGCTCTCGGCTTCTGCGGGACGGCGCTCGTGGGCGGGCGGGAGTCGTCGCGTAGCTGCACGAGAACGGGGCGAATTTCTGGTGGAAGGAGGGGCGGCCGTGCTGCTGCAAGTGGTCGGCTCCTCGCCGACTTCTGCCCCGCCGAGTGGACGAGCCGCTCGTCGGCCGACCGAATGGACGGGGGCGGCGTCTTTGCGACGAGCGGCATGAAAGCGAGTGGGCGCGGAGGGAAGGCGGCTGACCCCACGGAACGAGCAGATCGCCCACGAACTCCACGATCCGCTCACTTCGCTCCCAACGGTCGTCCGCTCGAGGGATTTGCGGCCGCTCAACCCCCGGCCGGCCGCCTTCGAAGTGAACGCGGAGAGCAACCGCCTACTCGCCGTCCACATGGGCGCCTCCCGACTGATTGGAAGCGACTGCAACGGTTGGAGGAGGTGTGAGGCTCTTTGTGCGTCGCCGGCCGCTCGCTACTCAACGAGCACCGATTGGACCTTCGGGCGGACCGCCGCCCAACCGATTTGTTTCGGCTTCAACTACGCGAACAACCGGCTTTCCATTGAGAAAAACCGAGTCGAGAAAGAAGAGCTTGAGAAAGAATGATGGGTTGGAGTTGTTTATTATTGTGCTGCGAGTGAAGAAGGCGACAACGAGATCAATTTCGAGTCTTGCCGGCATTTCGTCGGTGGTTTCGCACGTCCTTCATCAGCAGTGGGTGGCTTCGGCTCGTTGCAGCTGCAAAACGTGTGGATTAGCCGGAAAAACGAAAGGAAGCGGCGGACTCACTTGACTGAAGGTCCTTGTAGGTGATCATCAGCGAACGTCACACCACTCGTTCTCAATCGTCTGTCCAGCAAACCAGGAGTTTCTTGCTCAAACTCGGGATCCGTGGTCGCAAGTGACTCCGCGATTCATTTGAGCTGCAAGCAGGAGTCGACAAACGGGGAACAAGAGTGGACTCACGAACGCAGAAGAGGAACCAAACGAACACATCCAATCGGTCGAGGGCAGAGCTTGAAGCACGAACTTGTCGCCCAACGCAAGAGTTCTGAAATCCAGGAAAAAGGCAGGAATGGTTGAACACCGCGGGAGAGAACTCACCACACGATCAAAACGGAACAATGGGTTCCCTTTCGCCCGAACACGAAGGGCGGCAGCACTCGAGACTGATCTGAAAGAAGCCCCAACGAATGATTGGCAGAGAGCGAGAGGACTCACATGAGAAGTCGACCAGCTCGCGTCACCAAACGGATCGCAGTCAGCATCAGACGACCGGTTCTTGTTGGTTGTCCTTCGGGTCCGTCGCCCTAGTCAGTTCGAAACGGTCGATGGTTGCCGGAAGGGCAGCTTGACGACTTCAGGAGCCTCGTCGCGCAAGTGGACGACTTAAAACAAGCGGATGGATGAATGCCCGTCAATTCGGAGGAGGACTCACCAATCGGACGGCCGGCGGAGAATTCGAAGAGACGAACGGCCGGAGAGAAGCGAAAGGAACTTGGAGCAGGTCGTAGCCGTTCGCCGCAGCGTCGGGGCAAATGAGCGAACAGCCGACTCGTCGACGAGCGGGCGGCAGGCGGAGAATGAGAGCGGGCGCAACGGAAGGCGGCGGAGAGCGCGAATGAGCCGCCCGCTGCTCCCGCCGCTCTTTTATACGCGGCGGGATTGCGCAACGGAAAGAAGCGAGTGGAAAGAGGGCTGCAAACAATCAGGCGAGTTTCCGACCGGTGGGCGCCATCGATGCGGTCGTTTGGCAACGGATTGCGAACGACGGCCGGTGAGGACGCGTGTGGAGCGCTGCGCAAAGAGAGAAGTGGACGATTTCGCTCTTTTCACTGAACGGAATCAACGGAGCGCCTTTCCAGGTGGTGTTGGAGGGCGAGAGCAGGACTTTACGGAGTTCGGCTTCCGTTTGGCCTGCGGGCGGCTCTAAAATCGCTCGACCGTCCGCTTTCGCTTCAAGCTGTGGATGGAGCACGGAGGGGTAGAGTTGCGGGGCGAACGGTTCTTCGCGAGTCCTGCCGACCGCCTGCTCCAAAAAGAGGAATGGACGGAGCGAGCGCGAGTTCTCGGCGGACGACACGCACGGGTGGACTCGTCGGGACCACTCGGGCGACGTTCACCGCCTGCACAAAAGCGAAGAAGTCGATCTTTGCTGCGAAATCGAGCTGCCCGACGCGATCAAGGCGCTCCCGTTCGATCAGGAGGGCGTGAAAGCGGGAATGTGCGACAAGGGCGGCGAGATGCTCGGCGATCCCAAGTTGGCGGACGTGGAAGGCGCATAGGCGATTGTCTTCGAAAGGTGCGTTCACTCGTTCACTCCCACTCGCTTCTCTCGTTGCATGTCCACAAGTTCGTGCTCATCAGCCAGTCCCCATACTTCAGCGCACACGAATAAGAAGCGGACGGGAATCCTCGAAGTGAAGGACAGCTCGATCGACGTAATGGAGCGAGTCGTCCGCTTCATGCACACGAGCGAAGTGGCCGAGTTGGATTGGTGGGACCGCGAACTGTAGCTGTTGCAAGCAAACCCTCGCTTCTCTCTCGTTCTGGGGTCGACCCTCGCGAACCGGTCGGTGACCTTGCGCTCGTCGATCTCCGCCTCGCATTCGCCCACAGCTACCTGGACGGCTTTGAGGAGGGCGAACTCGATCGTCCTGCTGCCCGAATGGAACGCCGAGTGCACGGAGGAGAATGCGGAGATCGTCAGCGAGATGTTCAAACCGCTCTCCGCTTGTTTCGTTTAAGTGAGGCGTTTCCCGCACTTCTGCGTGTGTGAGTCACCGATCGGCAAGCAAGCGAGCAGAGCGGCGCGCGGATGAAGCGGCCGGGTAATCGGGCGGACGGCGGGCGCATTGGCGCAAAGAATCGCCGCGCCGTTCGCTCGAATCCCTCGCTCGTTGCGGCCGCTGTCGCTTTCCGCGTTGTTTTGGGCGAACTTCTCCCCGTTTGTTGAAGAGGTGATGGACTGCGCACAAGGGTAAATCTCACTATGGGCGCTGAATGCCTGGACCAGTTTCAGGCCGACTTCGAAAAAAACGAGCGCTTGCCGTATGGTTCGACTACACGCGGAAGGCAGAGACCAACGGTGCAAAATGACCGAGCAAGATGTGCACTGATGCAGCTCCCTGTTTAGGAGTTCCCTTTTTGAGTGGCCTTTCATCCCCCAAAACTACCATCGACGCTCAACAGTCGACGACGCTTCGGCAGACACAAGACAAACAATGCAAGAAATGCTTCCAATTGATGCAACACGCGTTTATTCACGCAACGAGAAACGTTTCACGCTCACAGGCGCTTGCTGATGGCGAACTGATGCGTTCCCGGGGGCACGTTGCCGTCCTCGTCCGAGTCGTCGTCGAGCTTCTCGCGGAAGGCGAGGTGAACGCAGTGTTCTTCAAGGAGGGTGGCGGAAAGCGACGTCCAGTTCAGGTCTTCCGCCACGCGGAGCAGGCAGAGCCCGCGGCCATTTCGACGCGTCTGCAGCGGAATTGCTTGCTTGAACGGGGGAGTGAACGCTCACCTGATCGACGCGCAGCGGGACGTCCAGCCGCTGGCCGCCCTCCACCGCGAAGCCGAAGGTCTGCTTGCTGTTGCAGGGCGCGTAGATGTGCCCGTCTTGGGGGTCTTTTTGGAAGATTCTCTTCCGCATGAGCGTCTTCCAGTGCTTCTTTTTGAAGATCATCTGGTTGGCCGAAAGGTCCACGACCACCAACGCTGTGGACCACCCCTTCTCCTTCAGTGGCACTTGCCGGCCGTTGAACGTGTGGCTGAAAGAAGCGAGTGATCGGAAGCTCATTGCGCGCGCTCACTTCGACGTGTCCATGTACATCTGAGCGGAGGCCTCCATGAACTTTGGATTCTTGCTGCACTTCTCCTCCGCCATTCCGCCGATCACGAGTTCGCCCGTTTGGAAGGCGCCGTTGATGCGCGGCGTTCTCCAAGCCGCCCGTTGGAGTGGAAGGACAGGAGGGAACTCACCGGTCTGCCACAACGGTGACGATCGGCGCCGGCCTTCCGGTCAGCAGCGAGGCCCACAAGGCGTTGGGGCGGCCGAAATGCGAATGCAACGGCAGCACTCCGGCGATGCCCTCCATGCAGAGGAACTCGTCGTCTAACGCGTTCCTGTGAAAGAACTCCACCGGGCGCATGTGGGCAGGATCTCCGCCCAACTGCGAGCAAGTGAGTGAGGAGTGACGAGTGAAGAACTCACCACGAACTGCTCCCGATGGTCCGGTTGCGTGACGCCGTTCCGACCTGCCAGCTTTTCGAATGTCTCCGAAGCTCTCAAAAGATTGAGTGATTGAATGAAGGAGGGGAGTGGGCGGCTTACTGCGGATCGTAGCTGGACAGCTTCTTTCCGGCCGACCGGCAGAGAACCTTCCGGTTGGCGCCATCGAACAAAAACATCCCGCTAGCGAAGCCCGACACGCCGTACACGACTGCTAGTTTCAATTTTTGAGCTGCAAACAGGCAGGTGAATAAGTGGACGAACGGACGGCTTACGCGGCGTTCCGACGAGCACTTCGACCACTTGCGGGCTGTCTGAAAGCTCCCGCATTGTCCATGGTTTCAATTTTGTCTCCAATCACCTGCAGTTTGCCGCACAAACGGCACTCGTTGGACGGCTCCCTTCAATTGCCGTCGACGAGGACGAGCGCCTTCCGATTGGACGACCAGGAGAAGGAAGAGGAAGAGAAGAAAACGCTTCATTCTTCGCACTTTGCTAAAGAATTGCTTGATTGATGGTGGGGCCCCAACGGCTTCTTTTATACGGCTCTCTAATCATTGCGAAGCCTCCGCATGTTTGGACATCTGGAGAGCAATTCGAGGCCATTGTTCACTACCCACACGCCACACAGAAGCGAACGCAAACAATCCAATGCACGCAACGGATCACCCGACGAGAAATGCGAAAACAAAAGAATCCTACGCGGGTGTTTTCGTTGCTCCCGCACTCCCGGACGTCTGTTCCAACAATCCGAAACGAAGGAGAGGCCGGCGCTCGTGGCAGCGGGATCACCCGACGCATTCCTCTGTATCCCGCTGATGAAGGCCCCGAGCGATCGTCGGTCTGCCCGGCTGGACGGACGAGTTCGTCGGCCGGAACGTGAAGATCGCCACCGAGTTGTTCAAGCGGCTCTTTTCTCCCTTCGTCTGAACATTTGTATTCGAATTCATTTCTCTCGCTCTCACTCACGTTAACCTTCAATAAACTTCACTTCGGAACTGCTTCGATCGAGTAATGTGTGGAGAGCGGCGAGGAATAACAGAAAGCGGAGGGTCGCGTGGATTCAAGAAATCGCCGCCAAGTTTAGTTGGGTGAAAGCCGAGCACAAGACATAAAGCGGAAGTCAAGGTGTGCGGAAGCCCTGCTGCTCGCGCTGGCCTCTGATTTCGACAAGTAAGCGGGGCGCGTGGGCACGCGTGGCATTTGAACAGCCGCCCACGTGACTCCTTCTGGAAAACAGAACGGATGGCTAAAAGAGCATAAAAAAGTGGGCCGATAGGCTTCACGATCACTCGCAGATTCCACCCGACGAAAGCATGACGCCAAAACCCCGCTCATTCCCCCGATGTGTGTTCCGCTGGGAAGCAGAACGCTCCAAAATTTCTCTCCAGACCACTGCGAGAGGGTCGGATTCGAGCACAAACCTCAAACTTGGGTCGATAAACCGAAGAAGGCGGCGGCCGCTCGCCGCTCATGCGGGCGGGAGGACGAGCGGCCGACGAGAAGCACGCGGTGGGGCGACGCGACCTCGCCCTCCGCTCGCCTTGTTTCAGCCCGCGATCTTTCCTTTTTGTTTTGTCCGACTGCTACGAGCGAGCGCGTGTTTATCGCGTGTGACCTCCTTGCCGCCTCCGTTACTCGAAGAGCGGTGGAAAGCGGGACTGGCGATCGCTTTTTTGTGCACTCTGAATCGCTAGTCACAGTTTCAATGTCAATTCATGAATTTATTTTTCAAAAATCTTTACAACAGCACAAGATACAAGTAAGAGAATAACGGCACGATCACACAGCCAAAAAATTCATGAGCTCTTTCACGATTTCCACATTCTCGCGGATAAAGTCGTCCGTCCAGTCGGGCTGCTGTCGGACAAGATCGAAGTTGGTTCGAGCGAAGCAAATCAACTTCTCCTTGAAAGCGCCGTTGTGGTCGTGAGCAAAGGCCAGCTTCAAGTCACGAAGAACCGTTTCAACGGACACTTTGTCATGCAAAGACTCCAAGCACATTTCCTGAGAGACTAGAGTAAAGCAAGTACATGGAAGAAAAACTCACGACCAACTCGAGAACCTCGTAGAAGTCTGCAACGGGCAGCAAGCGGGCGGCAACCTTTTCCAACCCCTCCACCTGGGCGGAATACAGGTAGCGGAGCAGAAGTTCGATGACGTCCGCGTCCTCGTTTTTGATCTCCACCACTCCCGTTCGTTTTTCCTTTGTGTCGTGCGTAAATATCCGCCGGAACACCGGCGAACCCGCACAGATGACAGCCTTAGAGACCTTAAAGATAACGCGAGAAATCCGGGGAAAAATGAAGAGAAGCAGACCTTGAACATCTCCCCCTGTACACGAACCTCAACGTCCGCAAACTTGCCGGAATTGAAATCTGCGGAGAGTTTTGCAAGGAATTTCAAGGGCGCCGTTTCGTCCGCTCGCAAAATGAGATCCAATGGGACCACTTTAAAGAACAAAACCAACGGACCGTTTCCCGCAAATTCGATGAGTTGTGTTTGGGTGACCACGCGAAAGAAACCCAAGTCGTTGCTCGTTGGTGAATATTCTGTGGCGGCGCCTAAAAAAGAATTTTTAGTTGCTATCGGTTAAGCCGGCCAACTCACTTTTTCCTCGTTTGAGTTGGGTTTTCCCCCCATTTTCAAACCACACCTCCAGTACGAAACAAATCGACGAATGCACGCCGAAATTCTGGACGTGCAAATGCAGTGCACAATGGTCCCGGTATGTGTCTCTTTGACCTTTCGGGTAGAACCAAAGACAGAACGTGGCTTTGGGCTCGCCGTGAACTTTGAAGCGATCGCTTTCCCATTTCTCCCCGAAAGCCGCCCATTTAAAGCGGTTCTCAAAGTCCTCGAGCGGCCAGCGGAAAATTGTCGGCGTGGCCGTGCTTCGTAGAACAGATCTGAAATAATCATAGTTATATCACATACGTTTACTCCTTTTTTCGACAGTCAACACCTGTCAGTTTCTTTTGTTCCACCGACGTAAGTTGAAAGAGAATTACCCATGATGAGCGAGTAGAATGGATGTGGCGGGGGTAAGAAAAAGGCGACCTGTTTGCCGACCTCCACTGCAGATCGAGTGAGTGAGTGGGTGAGCGACGAGGCGGGGGACGCGGTGGGGCACGGGGACGCCGCGTTGTTTCGATTGCGCCATCGCTCGTATTCCAATGGTCGTTTGGCGGGTTGATTGCCTGCGGCGTGGGCGAGCTTGTGGGTCAAACGGGTGGGCACAAAGCGGACGGCTGTTTGGACGGGCTTGAAGATCGTCTGCCGCCGCGTCTCGGACTGACTGGCGGCGCCTAGTCAAAACAAATCGGGCTTTTGTTTCGTCGATCGAAAGAAGCAGTCGGTAGAGACGACACGCGGAAGAAGGCGCCTCGAACTGAAATCGAAACAAGGAACAGCGGGGCGACCTGCTCGCGAGTCTTTTTCCGAAGCGAGACGCCGTCGTCCTCAAACTGAACACGCGTCGTTTAATCAAAGCATTAACGCAAGACCAATTGCAACGTTCATTCGAGCGGCTACAAGCGGACGAACGAGTGGGGCGGCGGGAACGAGCGTTCCGTTGGGTCGTCGGCGTCTCGCGAGTGGGCGTGCGGCGGCAACGTGCAGGCTTGCGAGTGGGAAGGCCGTGGGGGAAAGAATTCGATCAAAGGCGGCGAACCAATGGGCTCTTCGATTCGTCCGCCGTCCCGACCGCTCAGCCCACTCGCTCGGCCCCCGAAGCAGCCCGTTGTTTGCGCCCCACACAGCCGGCGAGGGCGAGGACGGAGAGAAGCGCCCTAAAATCTCCGCGGAATCACCGCGACTGAGCGAATGACGAGGCGAAACTCACAGAAAGTGGCGCTCGTTCCAACTCGCGCAACAGTCGAGAACGCAGCAGCGGACGGCCGTCGAGCGGGCGGGCGGGAAGCGTTCGGGAAGCGCAGCTGTAAGGGGGCGACGGGACGCACCTGAGCGAGCAGTCGGGCGGGAGTTTGCGGCGACGAGCAGCCGCCAGCCAACTCGGAACTCCGCCGGCCTTCGCGGCCTCAAAGAAGAAAAAGAGGCGGCCTTTGTAAACGAGCGGACGCCGCCGCCCCGTCCGGCAGCGGCGACTCGCAGCGAGCAGCAGGCGGAAGCCGCAGGTGATCGAAGCGACGAGGCGGTGAGTCCACTGGCGACTAAACGAAGCCATTTGATCGTCGCGTACAAGAGCGAGCGGAACGGAAAGGACGAGCTCGTGATCCACTGTTCAATCCAACGGCTTCAAAAGAAACTTGCCGCCGGCGGAGTACGAGAAAAAAGCAACAGCCGCTCGACTTCGATCGGTTCGTCTACTTTCAACCCGCACGCTCGTTTGCTTTCGAAATCGATTCGAGTGACGGCTTTCCGGGCGATCGAAAGCACTGGGCGGTACTCACAGAGGGAAGAGGACGTCGTTGTGTCCCGCTGGAGAATGAGAGGGCGAGCAAGAGCACAAGCGCGTTCGAGTGGGCAATAAAAAGCGGGCGCTCACTTTCTGCGCATCGCCGCCTGTGCAGCTCGCAGATTTCTTCGGGCGGTTGGCGAGTCTCCCGCTTTTGTGCTTCCAACCCACAACTCCGTCCTATTGACGTCTCTGTGACGAGAGCACGAGCCGAGCAAATGGTTGGCTCCGCAATGAAATGTGCGACGGTTTCTTTACGCTTGTTTATCCCCCACACGAAGAAGAGAGTAATGGAGCTCTACCCAGTTATCTCCTCGACATTCTCCGCATGCTCGGCCACGAATTCGGCCGTCCAGCCGGCTTGTTGCCGCCGGTGCCCGAGTTTCTTTGCGGTGAACTCGAGGAACTTCCGCTCGAAGGCGCCCGAATGATCGTGGGCATCGACCAGCAGGAGACTTCGGAGAACATTCTCGACAGAAGATGATCAAGAAGCGACTCCAGACACAGCACCTGCAAAACAGAAGGAGAGGGGACTCACGGCAAGCTCCAGCACCTCGTAGCAGTCGGCAAGCGGCAAGAGACGAGCGGCAAAGTCCGGCAGTCCCTCCACCTTGCCGGAGGAAGAAGCAGAGCAACGATTCGACCACGTCGGCGTCCACGCCCCTGATCTCGACGACTCCCCTTCGTTTCTCTTTCGTGTCGTGAGTGAACAGTCGACGGAACACCGGAGACCCCAAGCAGATGATCGCTTTTGAGATCTGAAGCGAAGCGGAAGGAAGGAGTGGAGAGCACTGAGAGGAGCGAATCTTGAAGACCTTTTTCAGGACGTGCACTTCCACGTCCGCAAACTCGTCCGAATCGAAGTCGGCGGCGACTTCCCCCGGACACTCGACGAAGCCGTCCACTGTGCCCACTCGACCGCACCGATCGGCTGCAGCGGGCGAATCGCCAAACAAGCGAAGAGCGCGTGGTTGGCAGCGAGTGCGGCAAGTCGCTCCTGATCGACGAATGCCGATGAATGGCGTCCAGCCCCAGCAGTCGCTCGTCGATTCGAATTCGTGCTCGTCTTCCGAACAAAGGGGATTGATTAACGAGAACGGAGTGAAGGGACCGCGTTGGAAGAAGCGGCACGCAAACTGAAGACTAGGGATGGCAAATGCCCGGGCAGCTGAAATTTGTGGGCAGGATGCCCGGGCAGCTGCCCGGACAGCTGCCCAAATGCCCAAAAATTTTGGGCACGCGGAAAAATCGCTTGACAACTCTATTTAAACACTTATTGTCACTTAAAATTGATTTTTTGAGTATTTATAGCTTTAACAACACGTTAACTAACATTTGGCAAGAATATAATCAAAGAAACAACCATTGCATGACCATCAGGGTTTATGACCGCATGGACATAAGGGGGTACCCTGATGAAATTTTTTTGCCCATTTTAGTGCGAAAACAACTTACCTACATGTCTACGAAATCTTTACTAAAGCGATTCTTTTTGCCGCCCAACTTAAAAACAAATAGGTTTTGTTTCAATTCCTCGAAAATACCCCTTCAAATTGGTGATCCAAGCAAAATCTTGTTCGAAACACGATGTTTAACGCGTAAATTGCATTAAACATCCTAGAAAATTTGCTAAAATTACTTATTCGTGCAATAGAAATGCCAAAACTGTCGGTAAAACGTTTTTTCCACGTGCCCACTTTTTCGCTGCTGCCCGGCTGATTTTACCTGCCCGGGCACGTGCCCGGGCAGCTGCCCACTCCAAATGCCCGGGCAGCTGCCCGGCTGCCAACCCTACTGAAGACGGATGGACGAATGGCCGCCAAAGTCACGAACGCAGAGGAAGAGACCGCAGCCGTCCTTCCGCTTCTCGTCGCATCCCTTCGAAAAGAAGCAAGTGGGCGTTCGGGACGCCCTTCACAGCAAACGCGCCGTTTTCCCACGCGTCCGCAAAGGCCGCCGCTTCGAAGCGACGCTCGACGTTCACAAGCGGCCAACGGGGCAACGTCTGCGTGGCGCGTTCGTGCGGGATCGAGCTGCAATTCGCAAGAGGGCGCACAGGAATCGACGAGGAATTTCGGCCGCGACGTCCACTTCGAGGCGAACGGCGTCGTCCCGGATGTAGCCGGCGGCTTCGTCCAGCAGGACTTCGCACAAGGCGAACTACTTGTTCCCAATCGGACTCCTTCGAATGGAAGGTATGTGCAAGATGGCCCGCTGAAGAGGCTCGACGCCCGGTCGTTGGGCGACCGCTCGCAGTTGAGCAGCGGCTTGGCACGACCACCGGTCCTCCCCGTCGTTCCTCGCGAGCCCGTGGTTGCATTCGAGCCAGAAACCAAACGCTTTCGGCGCTTCCCGGCCTTCGGCGAGCACTCGGTTGGCCGCGCGAAGAATCGCGGCATCGCGCGAATGTCGGCGCGTTTTGTCGTCGAGCGGTCCGGCGGCGAACTCGCCGAAGCGCTCGACGTCCAGTCGGAGCGTTCCGGTCGGGCAGAAGCGATCGGTAGTGTATTTTCATGAGCCCCCTCCTCCGGCGGCCCGCAACGACGTTCTTGCGGGTCGTAAACAGCGTACAACATTCTTTCTTGCAGGAAGGAGCGAACTGAACGCTCGCGCGTTCGTTCATGCATGCAGCACTAATGTTTCGTTCCAAAAATAGAAAGAAGAGAGCACCGAGCAAGCAGTAGCAGAAGAGGAAGTGGTCTGACATCAGCCCGAAGAGGAAGCAGAAGCAAGTGGAGAACAGCAGCGACTGCTCGGAACGAGCGACACGAGCGAAATGCGGAGCAACGGAAAGAAAGACCCCAAGCATTTCATCAATCAACGCAGTCTTTCGAGCGCAACTTGCACGGAGCTTCGGGACGTTTCTTTCATGCAAACTTTCGGTCGCTTTCGGGCGCCCGATCGTCCGCCGGCGCCACTCGCTCGAGCTGCCATCCACTCGTGCGGACGTCTCCTCCTCTTCGCTCTCTCTTCCGCCCATTCCTCTCCGCTTCGATGCCTACCGAACCGACCGGCCGCCCCGCGATCCGCCCGCCGATCCTCCTGCTCGCGGCGGCCGCCGCCTTCCTCGCCGTCCCGCTCGTCTCATCGACCGCCCCGCTGCTCCTCGCCGACGACGGCTGCTTCGCGGAGACCAAAAGCAAAGTGTGAGTTCTTACCCGTCTTCTCGTTCCTCACTCATCCGTCGGTGGTTGCAGGACGTACAAGGGAACCCCGGCGTGCAAGACGGCCAACACGACGCTCTACTTCGACGGCGACACGCTCAAGTTCAAATTCAACTTCGAAAAGACCGGATTGCAGGACTCGCAAACGTAAGTAGTTGGAACGCCCAATGAGTTTACTGTTTTTGTTTCAGCATCAAGTTTGCGGTGAACCAGTGCGGCCTGGAAGGCACGCTGCAATACACGGATGCGGTCCAAGTTGCTACATTTGGGCCTGTAGGGCAAAGTAGGTTGCGGGGAAAGTCTCTGCTCCAACAAGATTTCAGAGTCGACCGAAATCCCCCTCGAATTCGAAGCCACGTCCAATGGAATCTCCACTCCGGACTTCAACCCATCTTGCTCGCTGACGTTCGAAAAGACGGCGGGCAAAAAGTACTCGATTGTCGTCTTCTCCATTCAACTCTCTAAAGGGGAGCCACGCTTTTCGATCGAATTTGTGAGCTACCGCCCACTCATCCACTCCTCACTTTTTTCTTGCAGGAGGCCACTCTCAAGAACGACGACACGGCGGCGGATGGGGCGGGCGCCGGCTTCCCGTGGTGGGCGTGGCTGATCGTTGTGCCCGTGTGAGTTCCCTCCACTTCTCAATCACTCATTCATCTTCCTCCCTTCAGCGTGCTCCTGCTCGTGGGCGGCGGCATCGCCGGCGGCGTCGTCTTCTTCGTGGTCCAAAAGAAGAAGAAGGAGGCGAAGAAGCAGGCCGCGATGCTCCGCCGCACCCAACGGTCGAAAAGCGCCGCCCAGAAGAAGCCCATTGTGCCCATCACGCCCAAAGGCCAACCGCCGCCGTTTGGTACAGCCGCCGGAGTCACGCAAGCGCCCACCGCCAACGCGCAGGAGAAGACGGGCGGCGAAAAGACGGCGGACGAGGGCAAGACGCCCAAGTCGACTCCGGCGGCTCCCGCGCCTCCCGCTCCGTCCGCGTCCGCGCCCGCCGCTCCGCCCGCCCCGCCCGCGCCCACCGTGCAGCCGGCGAGCCAGTCGCCCGGCGGCCCCCAGCCGATCCCCGTGATCGCCAACAATCCGGTGCTCGGGCCGCTCAACCCCAACCCGGCCGCCGGCGTCCCGGTCGTCATGCCCCGCCCCGAAGCCAATCCGCAGTACGAGCAGCTGGGCCCGTTGCAGCAGCAGTGAGCCGAACGAGCGGCCACGGCGAGGAGTGCCGCCACGTCCTTTTTTCTGTCTTCTCTGTGTGCAATTAGGAACCGAATAAACCTTGAAATGTGAGCTTCTCGGAGCGACGCCTTCAAACTGCAGCGACTCTTTGGGGCACGCTTGCGACTCGTTTTCTTGGCCATGGATCGCCGCAACGAGACGTACAGTAGCGTCCACTTGATGTGCGTGCAGCTCGATCACCTCGCGGACGTTCGGCTTTGTTTCTAGGCGCGAGTGGCCGCAAGGAACACGAATTCGGCTTATCTAGACGGGCAGAAGGCATCAATCAGTGCAGTTTGGAACACTCCGAGTTCTCCACGAGCAGGAAAGAACACGAGTGCCGCTCCACAAGTTCGACATCAAAGCGGCCATTCAGCAAGCCTCCGGCTGCTCACCGCGCACCAAAAGGCGGCGCTCTTTGTGATCGTGATCGGGGGCACGTCCCTCATGGAAGTGCAGCCGGCCGCACCGCCTCGACCGCCGTCGGCGTCCTGCACTAAATCCGCGAGAACTCCGGCCGCCCCTCCAGGCGGTCCTGTTGGTTCGACGGTCGAGGCCGCCGAACACGCGTGTTCCCCCTTTCATTGCATCCTTCTAAGGTGCTGAAGACGCTGCAGATGGCGGGCGAGTACGCGGGCATTTGCTTCCGTTCGTGTGTGAGCGGCGCGCTCTCGGTGGAAGACGAGCGGCGGCTGTTGGCCGACGAGGAGCTGCACGTGATCGTCGGGACGCCCGGCCGCGTGGAGGAGCTGCTCGTGGGCGACGCTTTTGTTTGATCGACGAGAATCCCGGCTCTTCTTTCCGCCTGCTCGCTCGTTTGCAGGCATCCGGCACGTCCGCTCGCTGGTGTTGCACGAGGCGTACGAGAAGGCGTAGGAGCCGCTCGAAGAGTCGCTTCCCGCCCGGCCGCTTCTCCGCTGGTCGCCCGCCGGTCGTGGACGGCGGCAGGATCACGAGCGTCTGCTCTCCGCTCGTCGAGGACCGCCTGCTCGTTCAAGATGCTCGTGAAAGACCTGCACGGGCGCTACGATCTGGCCGAATTTCACGAGAACCCGCGGCATGCCGGCCGGCCGAGCGAAGGGAAAGTGAGTGCGGGACGAGTCCTTCCTTCTTCTTCACTTGCAGGTTTGCAGCGATCCTCCTGCCGGAGCGACTCGCCTCCATCTTCCTGCCGCTCACCGCATCGGGCGCCACTTCCGACGAGAAGTTGCGTAAGACGCGCGACAAGCTCTGGGAGCGCGTCAAGGCTTCGCGCCTCGCCTACGAGGACGGAAAGCCCGCGGGCGGCGAGCAGCCCGGCACCAGCAGAAAGTGAAGGTAGCCGCTTCTCCCATCTCTTTCATTCTTCGCGGACTCCTTTCTGAATGAACCAACCGGCGATCAAAACAGCAAGTCGGTGAAAGCAAACGGCTTGTCCGCGAGCTCGTCAATGCAACAGCAGACGATTTCCGGTTGCTGTGTTCAAAGCAACCAATCCTTCGGCGGCTACAACCCAGTTTCGAACCTCCAAGAGCAAAAAATGTTTGTGACCCAGGCAGGGATCGAACCTGCAATCTTCCGCTCCGTAGGCGGACGCCTTTCCATTGGGCCACTGGGCCCCGCTGCATTCGGGCACGAGCGGAGAGCAGTGGCGGGCCCTCGACACTCGTTTCGGTCGCGTTCCTCGCGGGCATCTCAAGGTTGCGGCGGTCGGTCCGCTCAAAAGTAATGCCGAACACAAACTACAAAAACTCTCATGCGTCAATCAGCGCGGAGTTGCGGAAAAAGACAGCGCCGCGCGCGAGTGATCTTATCGGCGGCGGCGGGGCGGTCAGAGAGGAAGATAAGTGGATTGATCGCAGCCTTGTCATTCCTTCCATCTTTGGCTGTTCCTCCGTTGGCTTCGTTGCCTAGGGGCATAATTATCGCTTACAATGAGGGTGCGAGAGGTCTCGCGTTCGACTCGCAGCGGAGCCCCTAACGTTTTGTTCGTAGATTGCAGACTGTCTTTTTAGAGCTTTTTTACGACCAGGCAGTTCATTTTGCCTGACCGTGGGCTTCCTTTCCAGAATTTCTTGATCTTCTTTCGCCGAATGCCCGTCAATCAATTGGTCTTATCGGAACGAAAAAGGCCGTCAAAAAATGCGATTTTTGTCGCCCGTCAGTGTGCCCGGTTAGCTCAGTCGGTAGAGCACCAGACTCTTAATCTGGCTGTCGTGGGTTCGAGCCCCACATCGGGCTATCCACTTTTTGCAGTTGTCGATCAGAAACGACCATCGGAAAGCTTCTTCTACCGTTCATTTTACTCACACAAACTGTCGATTGTTTTGAATGGTTTACGACAACGACTTTTCGCTACTTTCGGAAAACGGCGACGTCGAACCGCCCGCCTCTTGCGCGTTCTCCGTGTTGCATTTTGACCGGACGGACGCGCTCGCTCCCGCCACCCTCAACGCCGAAGCGCAGCGCGTGTTGCTCGATTGAGTCCTCTTTTTGATTGCTTCTCCCGTCTCACCGCTTCACGGATTGCAGCTGGATGTCGCGGGGCGCCAAGCAGCCGGAATGCGCGGGCGGCGGCCATCCAGCGCGTCGTCGCGTTTGGAGCGGCGGACGAGATCACGTGGAGCGAGGAGTCCGCAGCCGCTCACTCGTCCGCTCGGCCGCTTGCAGAAGACCCCGGCGGGATCCTCCATCCGCTGCACCCGCTGCTCGTCCGCCTCGTGCGCAACGAGCCGCGGCAGTTCGCCTTCGACTACGAAGAGCTCGCGGACGTGCTGGAGCGGGCCGCCGGCGTGTTCGCGGCCGAAAGCTCGCTGCTCGAAGCGCTCGTGCCGGGCGTCGTGTACGGCGACCTCCACCGCTGAACGCCCGTCTTCCTCGGCAATTTCGTGGATCGGCGGGACGCCCTCCTGAAGCTGCAGTTCGCCGAGCGCGTTCACGTCGTGCGGGGGAACCACGAGGAATCAATTGACAGCGTTCATTTCTTGTACGACGAGGCGGCTCGTGCACCTGCCGCTCGCCGTGTTGATGGGCGGCCGTGTGCCGGCGGGCGGTCGCCGAAGCGGCCCTCGCTGGTCGCCGTCCGCGCTATCCGCCGCCACAGCGACGACTTCGACGTGGGCACGCTGGAGTGCGACCTCGTGAGGTCCGCCGGACACACGCGCGCCCCTCGAGCGGCATCGGGCGGCGTCCCCCACTCGTTCGGAGCCCTCAGGTGAGCTCAGCGTTGAGTGCTTCCTCTCATCGATTGCTCTCGTGCGGGCCCCGGTGCACGGCTACGCGCTGTTCGCGCCCCCCGGCTACAAGGGCAGCAGCTCGAAGAACGTGAAAAGGGCGCTCGTTTGGAGATGGCCGCCGACATGCGCGTCTCCGTCGAGCGGCTGCAGGAGAGCGTCGCCTAACGCCGTTGGTGCGCCAAGTGGAGCCGCGAGCACACGCCGCGTTTCGGCGAGAAGACGACCGTCCAGTTGTGATCGTCCGGGAATAAACTCCATGGCGAGGGCAGGTTTCCGATTGTTCGTTCACTTTCTGTTGCGAACAACAAGAGAACGCTTGAGAGGGAAGAGATGACTCGTCTGAGCGGAACACTCGACGTCCGAACGAACGCCGGCCGCTCGCCGCCGCGTCCCGCTGCCGCCCGCTTTCTTCGGGCGTTGTTTTTCGATGAATTCCGCGAATTTTTGATGATTTTTCGGTCGAATTTCCGTCAAATTTCTCGTTCTGCCCTCTCGCCCTCTAATTCTTTTCTTTCCAGGTCGGATCATGGCCGAACGGCCACCGATCGCCCAGTTCCCGTCCGCGGAGGTCTGCGGATGCGGAAACTGCTGGAAGAAGAAGGATTGCACGCTTCCTTGCCCCAACCACTCGGCCAGCAATGCATTCATCTACGAGGCTCGCGAGGTCCGTTGTTTCTAGATGGTTCCTTCATTTATTGCACATCTTTCCAGTTCTTGTACGAGATTCGTTGCTCGCCTAACGGCCGCTACATGTACGCCTTCAACGGCCAGAACGAGCTGCTGATTGTGGACCTGCGGCGGAACACGTACAAGTGAGTTTTTGTTTTTCTTATTTATTTGATTCTTTTCGTCGTTTTCAGGGTGTTGCAACCTTCCTCGCAACGGAATCTTGCTGGACGGATCGAGGACTTCTTCGTCGTGAACGCCAACACGATCGTTCTTCTGGCGGAAACTGAGGACCTGCAACATGACCTGTACTTGATCCGCCTGACTCGCGACACCGTCGAGTACGAGCCTCGCCTTCTTCATCGCTTCGACGACGAGACGAACGTTGCGCTCCGCACGAACAACAACGGTCAGGAAGAGCGAAAGGTGCTTCACGCATGGTCGAACACGATCACGTTCGTGCTGTTGAACGTCACCGAAGCCGCTGTGGACGTGGGGGACACGACCGAGCTCCCAATCCGCGGCAGTGCTTTCTTCCAGTGGAGCAAAGACGGACGGCAGATGTACGCGATAGAGGACGAGCGCCCGGAGGAGCTTCACGTGTACTCGTTGGATCAGAAGCAGTGGTCGAAAGTGGCGTTGTCGAAAGGAGGGCCCTCCATGCAGGCAAGTTCTTCTTTCTCCTCTGATTATTTCTTCTTGACGTTCAGCTCGTTTGGCCTCCTACTTCCACCCAGACGTTCTACGCGCGTGTGTCCCTGCCGGACGACGTGACGCCCGCGAACTCGCCCCTCTTTCGCTTCGATTTGCAAGAGCGCAGGTGGGAAGAAGTAGTGGCACATGTGGAGCGCCGCGGGTCCGTCTTCCCGATCGTCAACCCGACAGATGGCGAAGAGGACGGATTCGTCCTCTTCGAAGAGTGCGGAAGTCGCTCCAGAATCCAACGCATCATGTTCCGGCAAGTTCATTCCGCCCTCCCACCCGCACGTTCCTTCTGCTTCCAGAAACCCCGACTCGCTCCAAGGACTCGCGCTGATCGCCGCCCGAAAGCTCCGGGAGGGCGTGCAGGTGGAGGAGGTCTTCCGCCTGGTGACGGGCAAGGCTCCACAGTGCACCTTCCTTCCCAGCGCCTACAACGGAATGCAGTCGATCCCAATCCGTCAGCTCCAGTGAGCACCCTCCATTCGTTCGGTTGTTTTCTGCGGTTGTTCGTTCTGTTGTATTGCTAACCGATTCCTCTTCTGCGTTCTGGACGAATAAACAAGTGACTGACGAGTAACGAATCATCTCTTCTGCTGATTTGCACTCCTGTGGAGCTCCAAGACAATCCCGAGCATGAGTGATAGGAGATCACCTTGAGCGTCTACTTGTTCTGCCGGGAGCTTCGACAGCATTTCGTCTTTGCGTGAAGTTGTGGATCGAGCCGTTTGATGAGAATCTTACGTAGAGGAACGAGCATTCCGATCCTCCGGAGACTCCGAAGCCCGACGGTCGGTTTTCTCTCGCCGTACGACCTAAATCGATCGAGTGCATTCCAGAGACGACGGAGGAATTCCGCCCGGACCAACAGCACGGCTGGGGCGCGTGGAACGACCGGGAATTCCTGTCGTTCCTCTCGAAGGAAGATGGGCCCGTGTTCCTCTGCCGCAAAGTCGAATTGCTTGACGCGACGAGCAGTCGGCAAGAGCGGGCGGATGTTCGGCGACGAGCGCTTTGCGGACTTCGAAGTGCACGTTGGGGAGGCGGTTTTCAAGGTGTGTCCTTCCTTCCATCACTTGCTGCAAGTCCACAAAGTCATTCTGGCGCCCCAATCCGACTACTTCCTGCAGATTTCCGGCGGACAGGAGTGGTCGAAGTGAAGAACCACACGGCCGAGTCCTCCGCATCGTCTTCACGGGAGAAGTGCAGGTGGAGCCGAATGCGGCAACCTCCTTCCCCGCCGCGGACTTATGTCGTCTAGAAGTGAGTCCACTCCTCGCTCCTGTTTCACTTGCTTCCAGGCGACGTGCGTGGACTCGATTGTCCGTAGTCCTTCCCTTGCGATGATCTTCAGCGACGCCCGCCTCGCGTTCGCCCACAAACACCTGGGGACCGCGTGCTGGACTTCGCGAAGAGGGACGCAAAGGAGTAGTGATGTTCCAAAACCAAAACCAAAACGTTTTGGTTTTGGTCTCGTTTTGGTCGTTTGCGAAAATCGAGTTTTGATCTTGGTTTTGGTTTTGGTCATCTTCAAAAGTTTTGATTTTGGACCAAAACTGCCCCGCCGGACCAAGACCAAAACAAAACTGCTAAAGACCCCCTAAAATGAGGCTCGAAGTGCGTGCAAGCAGCAAAAAGTTCCCACTCGCTGCCGTTTGTGGCCTCGTTAGGTGATCATTTTGCTTGTATTTCTCGTTCTGCCACCTTACGGAAGGTTTAACGATCCGGTGTTGATCACAAAGAAGTGTGGCTAACAAACAGTCAGTCGATCGAAACGAATTTCTTTTGGAGTTGTGGGCGACGACCTCCGACACTTGGCCGCATCCAAAGCGAACACTAACTTTAATTTCGGCGGTAAAGCAGCCATAGTGCGGCATTTGAAAACAGGCCTAAAATACATACCCACTTGTTTGTTGCTAAGGCGATTGTAAGCTTTAAACGCATTGTATCGAAAAAGACATCACACATACGACGTCAAATAATCGTTCTTACGCAGAGACCTTCTTATCAACCACTCTTAAACACATACAAGCACAAAAAGACGTTTAAAATTTACACCTTTCCAGGTTTCCAAAAAATTTGAGAAGTTTTGGTTTTGGTTTTGGTTTTGGTCCAAAACTGAGGCAACCGAAAAGTTTTGGTTTTGGTTTTGAACCAAAACTGAAAGTCCAGTTTTGTTTTGGTTTTGGTTTTGGTCGAAAATCGAGTTTTGGAACATCACTACAAAGGAGTTCGTCGAGCTGCCCGAGTGGAAGGCCGCGTACACGCACGAAAATTCGGCGATTGTGGCCGAGTTCTTCGCGCTGGTCGCCTCGTCTTTCGTGTGATCGCCTCTGCTTATTTGTTGATCGAATAAAATTAGATTCTTTCTCATGGCTTTCGAACAAACAACAGCCCGATCGCTCTCTCTAGCGTCCAACTGATGAGAGGTGGAAGAGTCGTTGACCTCCGATGACTGCGAGAGGGCGGGCGTTGCGCAGAAAAGCAAAGGAATGCTGCCGATCCGCCCGCCTTCCGCCAGGTGTCCGCGTTCGTCTTCTTCAGACTCCAGCAAAAGGAAACGGTGAGCAGCTCCACGAACTCAAGCATCGGGGTGAAGACGGAGCATGTGTGCGTTGCGACCAACCGCCGGCGGTGACAAGAGCGAGTACTCCATTCTGAAGCGGTAGAATTGGGCGTGGATAACGCCGACAGAACGTTCTCGTACGATGCGCATCGGTTTGATGGTCGCTCTCTTTCCCCAGAGTATGAGTGAATAGATCAAGTGTGGTCGCCACCATTCTGCTTTGCTCACTTCAGTGCTCGAGTGGAATGGTCGGCAACGCGCCGCCTTCTCATCGCCGAAAAGTTCCGGTTGGTGAGACCACTCGCCTTCGTTCCCAACGAACTCGTGTCAAGTAGAACATGAAGTAATGGCTGCTTCTCGTGTGCGTCCACGCGGTTCTCCTGCCCTCGAAGCGGCCTCTCCGTTCCCTTCTACTCGACGGACGCTCGTCTTCTACCTGTCCATCGGAAATCCTGGTCGTTCTCTTCATGCACTTCCGATTGCATCCGATTTCGTTCGCTTGCAGTCCAGAACGTGGCCGTCAAGATCACGAACGATGCCGCCTCGTGAGCGCCAAGGAGCACTCGGCGGTCTTCGACCCGACGAAAATGGCCGCCAGTTAACGGATCAAACAAGAAACCATGTGCGTGTCTTCAGTTCCTCTTCACCTTCCATCAAGCGTTGGTTTGACGGGCCCCGACGGCTTCGTGGTTCGTTTCGCCGCTGGCCGCCCACTCCTCCGTTCGTTCAAGGGGGCGGCCTGCCCTTCACGCCGCGAAATTCCCGCAGTTCGTGCAGAAGGCCGGCGAAGTGGGCGGTGGGCGTTCGGACGACTCGTCCCTCTTCTTCGAGACGATCCTGAAGGAGGTGGAGGAGCGGATTTTCGTGTTCTCTTTCGATTCCTGTGCTCCACTCTTCTGCTCGCTCTTCATTCTGCTCTTCATTCGTCCCTTGTTTGGAGCCGACTGATCGACCCACTGGGCGCTGGACGAGACGGGCGTCTTGACGTTGGGCGGCCGCCGATTGGCACGTGCCGCCCGACTCGCAATGGAAGGAGTCGACGAGTGAGCACGCGGTCGATTGGAGCGATCATTCCAACCTTCTTCGACGATCGACCAGGCGGCGGCAAATCTTCTTCCAACTCGACGCCCTCGACTTCGTGCTTTCGAACGCGACCTTCCGCAAACTGTGGCCCCTCTTGCACGGGAACAGCTCGGCGACTCGCAGCTGGAAGTCGTGCTGACGATCGGCGGCCGCGAGTTCCGCGCTGGACCGCACCGAAGAGCAATCGGACGGCTCCAAGGCGCGTTTCGGCAGCGACGGCGGAGGATCCACCCCGAGGTTCACGTTCCCGGTCGCCCTCTACAAGCGGGCGTGTCTTCTGTACGACTACCAACTGCACTCGATTGGATTGAGCTGCAGGGACTTCGATAGCAAAAACTGCTCGCAAGCAGCCGTTTGATTCAAATGCAGACCGAAGAGCAAGACACAAATGACCTCTACGGTTTATTTTCGGTTTTACGGAACACCGACAAAAGGAAAAAGGGGACTGCTTGACGACTCCTTTCGAACACTCGGATCAGGGCAATTTGGCGGCCGTCTGATGCGTGGACGCCTCCGGAACGGTCTCCTGCTGGGTCTCTTGCTCGCGGGCCTTCTCGCGTGCCTCCATCTTCGCCCAGGTGCGATGGATTTGGCCGAGCTGCTGGTAGAGCGTCAACCACCGCTCATCGCGCTTCTCCGGCTGAAAGCGGATGCAAATGAACGAGAAGTCGGGAGAGACGAACGGGATCCTGCAGGTAGCGGTGGTACGCCCAGTCGGAGGTCCGCCGAACGATTTCGCCGGTCGCGAAGTCCAGCGGGTAGACGCGAAGGAAGGAGCGGTAGACGGCGTTCGCCCAGAAGTTGCAGCCGGCCGGGAAGACGGCAAAGAACGCCATTCGCTGCAATCCCGCCTCGCCGGAATTCGCCGCCTCCAACTCCTTGTGCCAATCGAAATGAAGCTCTTTGGCCTTCGCGAGCTGCAGAAAGACGGCAATGAGAAGGTGGAAGGAGCTGACTCACCGCACGCCGCTTGTCCTCCACCGCCTGTCGCTGGGCGGCCGCCTTGTGAGCGGCGAGGCGGTCGCTGATGGTCGTCTGCGTGACGTCGTCGCTCAGCGCGTCCACCGCCGTCTTCACGGGCTTCTCGTTGAGCAGAGCGGGCGGCTTCTTCGCGTCGACTGCTTCGGACGGGCGGACGGGTTCGTTGGAGACCTTCGGCGTCTCTTTGAAAGGACCGGGCGTCTCCTTCGATTGGGCGGGCGTCGGCTCCTTGGACGGAACAGGAGTGTTCTCTGTCGTCCCTTCTTTTGTCGCTCCGATGAACGTCGCCGGAGGCTGAGGCGTTTTGGTGGCCGAAGTCAGGCGGGACTTGCGGCTCGTCGTCGTCTTCTTCTTCGACTTGCGCGCCTCCGTCTTGGCCGCGTGCTTCAGGGACTTGCGGGACAGCTTCTTGGCCGCCTTCTGCCTGCGGCGGCGGCAGCAGCAGCAGATCACGACGGCAGCGGCGATGGCGGCGAGCAGCAGCCTGGAAGGTGATGGATGAAGAGCGGGGAAAAAGCGCAAGAACTCACAGCAATCCACCGATGCCGCCGCCCACCGTCGCCCAGAGCTTCCAACCGCTGGAGCCCGCTTCAGACGCGCCGGTCGCTTCCGGTTGTTCCAAAGTGGCCGTCTGAAACGAAGAAGGTGAGAGCGGAAGAGGAATGGAACACTGACGAAAGTGAACGTGAAGCCGGGCGCCGGCGTGTCCATCTTGAAGCCGGCCGTCGTCTTCTTCTTGCTGTCGCCCGCATCGTCGAACTTCGGCGGGATCGGGCAGCTGGACGACTTGTCGTTGATCATCACTCGACCTGTCGTGGCCGTGCCCGTCCAGGAAGAAGTCAGGGCCTGGGCTGAAGTGAGATCATAAACAAAATATGAAAAGAAATCATTACCATTGTACCAAATTACCGGGTCCACACCGGAGTATTTCTGCAGCATCAAACCTTGCCTACAACCGCCGACTTCGAACGTTCCGCTAAATCAGAAGAAGGATAACGAGAAACCAACAGCAAACTAACTTCGTCCCCGCCTGGTCGCCCGAAGATGCAATGTCAAACTTCAGCGTGTCGCCCGAGAAGACCAGCGTCGCATTCGCGTTCGTGCAGCCGTCCACCAGCTCGAAGGTCCTGAAAGCCGTCCAACCAATTAGTCAACGGAAGGGCGGAGAGGTGAAACTCACACAGTGTCGCCCGTCTCCTTGAAGCACTCCGGCTTGTCGGCGAACAGGCGGACGGGTGGGGCGGCGACGACGGCGGCCGCCGCAAAGGCGAGGAGCAGCGCGGCGGCGGGCGGCGAGCGACCGCTCCACCGCAAGGCCGGCGGCACGCGCATGAGGAGCGAAAAGAAGCGGGAAGATGGAGGAAGAGAGCGGCTGGTCGGAGGGGCGCCGATTGAGCGAACTGGCAGCCGACGGCGGACTTTCTTCGTTCTCCGAATCGTTCGATGCAAATTCGATGCAAATTCGATGCAAAAAGCGCAGAATAAGCGGTTGCTTCGCGCGCACTTGCGAGTGGTGAGAGCGATCGAGAGCCCGCAAGTGGTCCAAGTGCTCGTGAAAACGCCGCGTAAGCCGTCCGCTCGTCCCACTCACTTATTCCCCTGCTTGCAGCCAGAAACTGAAGCTCGCCGTCGTTTACGGCCTCATCGACGCAACCATCGAGCACGCGCTCATTTTGTTCAAAAAGAACTTCGCGGCGGACGGGTGACGAACGGACGGCCGCACGCGCCCCTCTACGATTTTCTTTGGGTCGCCGCCCACGTGTTCGCAGGGCGTCCGACTCGTTCGAGCGGCTGCCGGAGGGCGTCGATCGCCTTTGGCCGCTCCACCGCGAGCAGATCGCCGTGAGTTTGCGCGCAAGAAAAAGGCGAGGAACGTGCTGAAGTTGTTGACCGCCGTTTCATTGCTGCTCGAAAGATGGTAGTGTTTGTAAAGCAGCGCTTGCCGACTCCTTCACATATTTAAATCCTTTGCTTTCTTACGAGTACCACGACAATCGATCGCTCCAACGCTCGCTTGCAGTTGCAGCTGAGCGCCGATCCCGCCGGCATGCGGTCGCTGGACTTCTTCCTCCTCGACCGCGTGGACGTGGAGCTAAGTGCAAAGCGGAGAACGCGGACGTCCTGCCGATGAGCGCCGCCCGGGCGAGTCGCCGGCCGGTGGTTCTCGCTGCTCGCCCTCGGTCGTTGGGGACTCGTGCGTTCACTCCAGCCTTCCACTCAGTCTGCTCGAAGCAAGCCAACAGTCGAGGGCGAGCTCGTGATCGGCGGGGCGGAACGATCGGCGGTGCGGGCGGGAGCGGAAGTTCCACGGCGTTTCGCCGCTCAACTGGTCGCTCCGAACGCGCAAGTGGGCGCCTCGAGCGCTCCGCTTTGACGCCCGCTCGGTCGCTCGATCGCTCGCGGCAAACTCCACGCGAAACTCGGCGACGAGCGGGCGGCCTTCTTCGACGTCCACCTGCCGACCGGCCGAATGGGCGTCTGTCAGGAGACGCTGGACGAGATCGCGCGGAAGTGAAGCCTCGTCGTCGTCCGTCCTCAACCTCCTGGTCGCGCGACTTAATCGGACGTTCGTCTTGTGGCTGCAGAGGTGCGCTCCTTTCCGACTTTCTCGCCCATTTTTTCGCAATTTGCAGCGGAGCGACCGGTGGACGAACGCGCGGCTGGGCTTTGCGGCCGTCTTGGAGTGAAGCCGGGAGTTCTCGAGAAAGCATTCGAAAAACGAGCAGTGGGGAGCGAGCGGCGAGCGGGCGGGAGAAGACCGGCAGACGGCCGGAGCGAAAGCAAGAACGTGTGTGCGTGAACGAGGAATCATGTGGAATGGCGATTGGAAGCATGGGCAGACCCAGTCGTTCCTCTGAAGTCTTGCAGAAGGCCCATCCATGCAATCAGTCGGCCGATCGCCTCTCCGTCCACTCACGGGCTCGCGACGAGCACGAAGGCCGGCAACTCGGTGAGCAAAGCGAGGTGACGGTAGAAGAGCAACATACAATGGAAACAGTTCGTTACGATCGTGGCGTGCGCGTTTGCGCTTCCTCGCTTTCCGATGACTAACTTCTTTCAACCTCTTCGTCCTCTGAACTCGAGCGGCAGAACAAACAACCTCCTTGCCGCTTGATTTCTTTTTAAGACGAACTGAGTGGGCAACACGGATCGCTTTATTTCCGCTTTACACACACACACGCGACACTTGTTCTCATGGCCGCCGACCACCGGAAGGGAGACTGAAAAGGAAGGAGAATTGTTTGAAGACAAGAATCTCGACAAACCTAGCCAAAACAATTGGAAAACGCGCAGGTGTTCTCGGCACAACATGCCCACAACTTACAATCCCAATCGCCCTTGCAAAAGTCGTCCGCTGCGACATGAATCGCGAGCAGGGCCACGAGAAGAACGAAAAGACGGAAGAAGGTGGTGAATTGACAAGGCATTTTATTGGATGGTGTGAAGTGATGAGGAATGTTCTTGCCGCTTTTATAACAACGTGTCCGCTTGCCTGTTTCGAGCGGGATGATTTCACTTGTTGCAGGAATGTGGCAAAAGATGAGCAACCGCTCCATGACTGTTCTCGTACGCGGCGTGTGTTCCTGGAATTCCGAACAAAACAATCGAACGGCCCAATGAAACGTGGTTGTATTCACGCGAATGACATCAATCCGAGAATGCAGCGTCCAAGATGTATGCTTAGGGTTGAATAATTGAAAACATTACCGCGTGTGCAATCAAACGATTCCATCCACTCTTCATTCGATGACCTTGTTGACGATGCCCGCGTGCTCGTTCATAAACTGCTTCCTTCTCCGAACGGATGAGCCGACGGACTCGAGAGATCTCTGCTCGTCGTCGGTCTCGAATTCGGTGTCGAGCGCGAAGGCGAGCGGCAGGAGCTCGAGGATCGTTTCAGGAAAGAAGTTGCCGCTCATGCTCGCGAGGCACAGCTCCTGCAAGAAAGAGCTGCAAGTGCAGCTCGCCTGCAACCGGGCGAGTCGGTGGCGGTCGGGAGGACGAAGAACGCCACGTTCACTTTCCTCACGCACTCCGTGCGACCCGTGTGCAGTCGACCTCTTCTTTCCGCCGGTTGGGCTCTTGCTTGACAGCAGAACGTCTCCTTCTTTGGGCACAGACTGGCGCATTCCTGGATTGCACGCGATGAGAATTGGGCGAGCAGCACACGACTTGTGCCGATTGGAGACGATCACTCACTCCCGTCCACCTTCCACTAGTGCAGTCGACTCTTCGTCCTGCTCATTCTCCTTGCACAAGGGATGCCCGCGGTCACCTCGCTCCTTTGGGAGCTCGCCGACTTCATCGAGCGCTCGACGGCCGCGGCTTTCAGAGAGGAGTGGAAGAGCGGCCGCTTTTTGTTGATCGGAGCGCCGGGAACGCGCTTCCAGCTCGTGTTCGTGCCGAAGGACAGCCACACGCAGTGGAGCAGCCGGGATCTTTTTGGCGTGCCGTCGCTCGTTCAGCTCCGCTTCAAGGCGTGAGTGCTTCGATCAGGGCAACGGCCGAGTGGTCGGTGATCGTGTCTTGCATTGATCGTGGGCAGACAACCGGTGGGCATCGCAGCGCAGTTCTCCACGAATCAACGACACGGACAGCGCGAATCGAACAATCCGGTCGGTCTTCGCTACGGGGTCGCTCGGGGGCCATTGGCGCTGGGCTGCCGGATCGAGTGGCTCGATTCGATCTCGAGGAAGTTTTTGAAAGCCGGCCGCGATGTTCGGCGACGAGCAGCCGGCGGACGTCGAGCTGCACGTTTGCGGAAGGATTTTTGGGGCAATTACGAGAGTTCTCTTCATTCAACATTCATTCTTCTTGCAGCTTTGTGCGCAGTCGAACGGCTTCAAGGCGACACAAAGGAGAAGCAGATGGGAGTAGTCGATGTGAAGAACTTCCATCCCGCTGTGTTCGAACGAATTCGCTGCTTCATGTACACGAGCGAGGTGGACGCGTGTGTCCGCCAGTTGTTTCTTGCCGCTGACTTCTACGACCTCGAAGCTTCTCGGCCGTCCGTGAGCGCAACTCTTCGTTCCTCTCAAGAAACGTGCATCGCCCCGCTCTCCATCGGCAGCGCTCTTGCCGACCTCAAGCTGGCGTTCGCAGGCTTCAAACAGAGCGCGTTGGAGTCGGCAAAGCGGGAGGCGAAGCCGATCGCCGCGTTCGCCCGAGTGGAACGACGAATTCGGGCGGGAGAATCCGGAGATTGCCGCCGACTCTTATTTGGTCGTTGCATGTTCAGTTTTAAGTAAATTCGTAGCGCGTTTGCTTCGTTGATTTCGGCTCGAGCAAATCGTTCGTTCTGGAATGATCGTGAAGGAGTCGGTGTGTTCAACCGTTGCGTATGCGCCGCCTTCTTACCAGTCGGCCGCTCGGTGTGCTCGGAAGAGGCGAGAAGACCGCCGTTCGTTGCACATTGCCTTCGATCTCCCAAATTCTCCTTGGATGGACGTAAAAAGTGGTTGAGTAGGGACTTTCGGCCGCTCACCTCTTCCCGCTTTTCTTCAGCTCCGCCTTGATCGACGCCGCCAAGCAGCGAACAGCCGAGAATTCTCTTCGTCCTACGGCCCATTCCTTCGCCGCCCGTGCACGACTCAATTCACGCGTCGAGTCGAAAGAAGAGACGTGGGAGAGCGGGAAGCGTATTTATGTTTTGAATGAAAATTTAGAACTGAGAACAACTGAGTACAGGAGTGTGTTTGAGCACGTTCACTTGATGAGCTCCAGCAGGATGCGGACACCGTTGTGGGTGTGGGAGCACGCGTGGGTGGTCCACTCCCGAGTCGTCAGCGGTGAGTATCTCGCGCTCCCATCCGAGGTGCTCGATTAGCTGGTGGCCGGACACAACGTGCCATTTCTTCTAAAGCAAACGAGTAAAAAAGCGCAGGAAAATAAAATACGAACCTTGTCCTCGACGCGGATTTGTAAGACGTCGTCCATCGCTTGGAATCCCGCGTCACCCATGGCCGTGGCAAATTCCATCGCTTTGATTTTGGTGTCGTCCACGTGCTTCAAAGCGGAAGGTCCCTGTAAAGTCGGTAATGAGATCAGTCCGCACTTGAAAGCGAATTTGCTTACCTGAAGCGTGAGTTTGAAGCGATGGCTCCAGCAGAAGTTGAAGTGCGCGTTGAGCGCCCGCAAACTGCGGAGAGTTTGCGGAAGGCCGCCGTCCGCAGCAATCGCGCCGGGGATGCGAAGCTCCTGCAGGTGCTCGTTGCGGCCGAGGGATCCGCAGTCGTGGAGTTGGTGGGGAGCACCAGTCGTTAGGCGACCCAACAGCAGCATCATGCGAGTCGCCTTGACACGGAAGACGTCCGCGAAGTCTGCAAAAAGAAGTGGGCGATTGCTGTCCGCGTTTCCATTTACACGCATGATCTTTGTAGTCCGCTTCGAGAACGCGGAAGTGGACGACTTTGAGCGGAGTCTGCCGCTTTCGAAGCAGCGTCGCAATGCGGAGGTCATTTGTGGTCAGGGCGGTCAGCTTGTCGGGCATCGAGTCGAAGAAGATGTCCGCGTACGGGTACTCGAGCAACACGAGGTTCATTTGGAACGACTTCTGCCAGAATGCAACCACTTCGATCGTCTTCAACGAGGGCTGGCCTGAAACAAAAACGAAGTGGTGAAGTCGAACAAACGACCAAACTGGAACTCACCGTGCAGCTTCGCGGCGACCTTCATCCACTCGCGCATCAAGCGGAAGTTCACGTTGTCCGGAAAGACTGCCCACTTGATCTCGAGCTCGCGCACCTCTCGGCAGTTATCGAGCGCGGCCGCCACGTCCTCAAAGCTTTGCGCGGACGGTCCGTTCGGCGGAGTGAACTTGATCGCACCGTCCAAGTCAATTTCGATCCGCGCCCGTTGAACGGGCTTCCAAACTTCGGACATTTCGCCCGAAAAAAAAGGAAAATTCGGTAAAATTTGGAAAATGCGGGATTTTTGACGAATTTTGCAGAAACGAACGGATTTTCCGGGCAGAATTGAGCAATGACAATCGAGGGTGTCGTAAAGGCAGCAAGAAACAGGAAACTCACCTCAAAGAACGAAGCGGGACAAAACCGGAGGAAAACTCGCGAATCAACAAGCGGCGGCAGCAACCGGCCGAGCGCACGCACGGCGAGGGGCAACGGAATGCGCGGGCACCGCGTCCCGCGAGTCTGAATCGATCGCCGCGGCCTTCCGCCCACTCGCTCGCCCTCGCCGCCGCCGCGTCCAGTCGGCACCAGAAGCGAAGCGGGACTCCGCGAGGAGATCGGTGCGCAGCCGGTCGGAACTTCAAGCCATCGACGCGATCGGTCCTTCCGTCTCCACCGACAACCCGACCAGACGTCCAATTCCACCAATCCACCCATCTTCTCCGTTTATTCCTTCGATTCATCTACCTGTCAACGGCGAACACACTCCGCCCGCGACCGGGACGCCAAATGCTCGCTTTTGTTCGTACTTTTGCGACGAGAAATCGAGCGAGGCGTCTCGTCCGTCCACTTCATTCCGCTTGCTCGATGACGGCGGCGGATTGCTGGACGGCGTGCACGAGTGAGTGCGTCGGTCGCGTTGAACCCTGCAGCTGATAAATCGCAACCGGCCGCTTTCTGCTGCCAGCCGCCGTCTTCTACTCTCACCGTGAACACAACGCTCGCCGCCACTCTTTGCGGCCGTCCACTGGGTGTGCTCCAGCAATTGAATTATTCCCGAACAAGCGCCTTTCTGGACAGGAGGGTGCGTGGAAGACGGCGAGTGGTCAGCGAGGAGCAGCTGTCGACAAACCAGGGGACCAGCGGAGAGCACTGCGAAGTGAGCGGCGAGCAACCGATTGGCTTCGCTGATTGCAGAAGGAAGAAGAAAGCGGTTGGTAGGGCCAACGTAAAAAAGAAACCAGCAGGGAACACACGCGGCCGCGTGCCCGCCTCGAATGGAGGGCGGGCCGAGTGGCCGGCGGAATGCGCGGGGATCCGGCCGCCCTACCTCTCCGGCACGAGCGGGCGGGAGAGACGGCGGTTGTGCGGGGCTTCCCAACGGCGGCCGCCCTCCCGCCGCCCCGTCCACTCGTCTTCCTCGCTCGCCGCTGGTGACTCGGCGGGCGGAGTGGCGGTCCACCAGCCGGCTTCCGCGAGGTCGTTGGTGGAGCTTCGTTTAGAGGCGGTAGTTGATTCGTGGTGGTCACATGATCGAATCGAAGCGCACTGCCGGCAAGAAAAGAACGGAGTTCACGACCGTTGCCCCTCTCACGCGTTCAGCCGCCTGCTAGTCGAAGAGCCGCCGCCAATCCCACTCCCTCACGCGAATGGTCGGCGGCTCCTTCTGCGGCTCGTCCGCCCCGATCGCCTTATCGCCCACCAGTTCGCGTCCACTCGCTCGTTCTTCCGCGCCGCCCGCCGCGTCGATCGCCGGCTTTCGGCGAGGTTGTTGGACGATCCATTCGATGAGCTCGCTGTTCTCAAGGCAGACGGGGGACGACTGCCGAAGCGATCGGGACGATCGGCTCCTCCCCACGCGGCGTCCTCTTCTGCACGCAGCTGCTCGTCCACTTGCGTGCAGCTGGAGGTGGTGGATGAAACGACTGATGCCCCGCTCGCTAAGCAGAGTCTACGGCACGTTTGTTCAACAAAATGATGGGCAGCGATCAACAGTCGTCAATCACTCGAGCTTGACGGCCGCTTTCTCCTTTGTGTCTTCCACTCGCCGTCCCCCGACTTCTTCTCGCTCCTTTCCGACTGCTCGTTACGCTCATCCCCGCATGTCAGTCGCCTTGTCGCTCTCCCACTCCCCGTGCCCCCAAGAACATTCGAGCGATCAAAGTGGACGAGCAGCGAGTGAACTGAACGGCGAAGAAGTGAGTTCTGCCCCGCTTTCTGCCCACCTGCCCGTCCATCCGTCTTCCTTCCAGCTCCCCACTTCTCGCCGCTTCCTCAGGCAGATTCCGCTACGTTTCAGATCGTGCGGGCGAGGCCCCCGTTCGCCCGACTCCAACTACTCGCCCTGATTGAGTTGTGATTCGAAATGGACGTGCGAGAGCGAGCGGCTGGAGTTCACGAGTCTAATTCTCCGCTTCTCAGGGCTGACAGCGGCCGCCGTCCTCTGATGGACGAGCTGTGAGTGGACGGCGTCACCTCGGGGCAAGACCGGGCGTTCGTTTGTGCGATGGCCGTTGATTTCTGTCGTCTTGCTGGAGTTGTTGCTTAATTGAATAAACGAGTGGGCCGTTTGAGCTGCGAGTTGGACGAGAACGTGCAAGAAACCGGAAGGGCGGTTGTTGTCGGCGACTCGACCTCCAAACGGCTTTCGAAGTGGGCGTTCGTTTCGTCGATTGCTCGTTGCACGACAAACGCTTGAGAAGCAGCCGAAGAAGAGGGCGCTCGTTCACTTCGAGCAGATGGTGCCAATCGCCGTCCGACAGCTCCAGTGATCAGCCGCTTGTTTCTCGCCGCCGAGTGATCACCATTCCAGTCGTTGTTCGATGAATACGTGTTGAGCACCAAGAGCCGCTTGTTGCTTTTTGCCGCTCACGGAACACGTCCGCTTGGCCCGAATTCTCGACGATTTCGTGACGAAAAGCCGCGTGTTCTTCGCCCTGTCTTTCTTATGAGCGGCGTGCAATCGGTCGCTTTCTGCTCGTCCGACGGCTCAAATTCGCAGCCGCTTGCAACCCGCGTGCTTTTTCGAACGTGCGGAACAGATGGAGAGTGAAGGCGGCAGTCTGTTGCTAGAAGAGAACGGAACAAAGCGGAATGTTCGGTCGCCGCTCGTTTCACTTTAGTTTCTCCCCACAGGTAATGTCCAACCGATTCATCTGCTCCCCACTCCCTTGACTTTTCCACCGCTCGATCATTGGAAACGGGGCGGAGCTCTCATGACCCCGGTGATTGCGTGCGGCGTCGGTCGGGCGGCGTGGGTTGGAAGGAGTGAATAAAAGCGGGCTACTCCGACAATGTGACGTTTGCTCCTCGAACGGGTCTTCCCGCTGTTTCCAGCGAGTCACGGCTCGGGCGTCCGAAGCGGAGAAACTCAATTCACTCCTCGATTCCTCTGATCGGGAGGCGGAACAAACAACTGGACTCGATTCAAGACTTCTCGTTTACCGTTGGGTGGGCCCAAGTCCAACAAACGAGCAAACAATTGGATCGCTTGGATGCAATGGAAGCTCTCGACCGTTCACTCGGGATTACGGTCTCGCACACGCGACAGCTGGAGAACTTCGAAGAAGTCACGGGCGGCGGTCTGCTTTTGTACTCGGCGGCGTCTTCCTGCAAGCGGGACTAATTCGGGCCGCTCGCGGGCGTGACCTTTCACAGTCCCGGCGGCCGCTAAGTGGCCTCCGGCCGCTTCCTTTCGCAATCGGTCGCCCGGCGGCCATCTTGCAAGTGGTCGTTTCGGTCTCACTCAATTCGCTTCTTTGTTTTCTCCGCCGGCCGGAATCTGCGGCCATCTACGGGCGGGCGAGTCGCTCGGTCATGACATTTGGCCGCCGCTTCCCTTTGCGCGCCGCTCGCGGGCGGCGCGCACTTTGGACTCTTGGAATCGCCCTTCCCTTCGGCTTTCCGCACGGCCTCGCGGATTACGGTGCGTGAGTGTTCGCGGCTTTGTTTGTGGCCGCCATTCTCTAGTTCTACCGATCGATTTGTCTTCTGCCGGACTTCGGGGCGAGTGCGCTTCAGTGATCACTCCCGTGACTTCCGTTTCATTGTGCCGGAAGGTTCGGGCGTGGTTTCCGAACCAGTGCCCGCCGATCGTTTGCTCCGATCGATTGTGAACTTTGTTGCTGTTACGTCCTCCTGCTTTCGTGCCTTTCACTCGATTGGCACTCGGACGTGCTCGTTTCGCTCGCTCGTCGTGCGCGGGCAGCGGGGATTCGGGTCCTGATCTTTGGGCACTTCCCGCCGATCGGTCGGGAGTGGGGTAAGCGCGCGGAGAAGGGCGAGATCTTGTCAGTCATTCGTTTTGTCTTTCTTTCATTTGTGTTGCTTTCAGCTCCATGTTTGGATGATCCGTTTGTTTGCTTGTGGATTTCTCGAGACTGTCGGCTTGTGCTTGCGGCTTTGGTTGAATACGATGGCCTCTTCGGCCATCACACGACTGCCGACCACCCACTTTCTCTTCGACCTCCGCCCGCTTGTGCCAGCCGACCTGTTGTATGCAAAAGGTGGCTACTTCGTCCTTTAACTCATTTTTGCAAATCGTTTTAACCCGTCACTTCAATCGCAATGGCAAAGACCACTACGCATTGGGTGAACTTGAAAAGTCACTCCAAATGCGGTGATGCCGCGAGCAAGTGGAACAGTGACACGTTCCATTTGAACGGCGTCGATGGAGCGCACTTCCAGCTCGTGTTCGCGCCAAGAACTTTGGAATATTCCGTCTATTACGACGTCTACATGGCGTGTCGTCAACTCGAAAACCACACGTCCGTGCGCCTTTGTTTAAAAACTTGGGTCGAACGCGGTGCTTCATCGTCAAAAGTTGGCAAAGCAGGTATGCAACAAACGTTGTAGCCACTGTTTATGAACTCGCCTGTTTCAAAACACACGGAGCAATTCGCGTCGAAGCAAGAACACCGCTGTAGCACCGGATGGGCGTTATCAACTCTTCAAACGTGGGCGCGCGCTGACTATCTGGTGTTTTTTTGCTGTGAAATCGAACTCCTGGACGCCGTGGTGAAATCAGCCGCTCCGAAGTACGAAGACGTGATGGCTAGTCTTGTCGGCAAAACGTCGGCGATGTTCGGAAACGAGGCTCTCGCTGACGCTCAAGTAGAGGTGAATGGACAGATCTTCAAGGTAATGTTTCTCGTTCTATGATAACCATTACAAGTATCTACTGTTTAGGTCCACAAGTTCATGCTTGCTTCTCAATCCGAGTACTTCATGAAGATGTTTACGACCGACACAAAAGAGAAACGTACGGGCGTGATGGAAGTCAAAAACTTCACGGCGCAAATCGTCGAAAAGGTCCTGCGCTTCATCTACTCGGGCAAAGTAGAGGGTTTAGACGAGTGTGCTCGTGAACTTCTGTTGGCCCAGATTACTATCACTTGAAAATGCTGCAGGCAAGTTGTCTTTATCCTTCTACCCGCTCATTTCTTTCTTCTTTCAGGAAATGTGCATTGCATCAATCTTCAAGACGTTGACGGTGGAGAACGCGCTGGAGGCTCTTAAACTCGCGTACGCGCACAAGCACCTGGGCGACTTTAAGGACCGCGTTCTGAAGTTCGCCAAAGAAAACGCGAAGGCGATCTCGGCTCTTCCCGAACTAGATGAAAAATATGCGGAAAAGAATTCAGAGATCGTGCTCGCCCTCTACAAACAAGCCCTGAACTAATCCACTCGCCTGCTTATCGTTATGTTGTCCATTTTTGTTGTTGAATAAATGCTAAACAAAAGTCAGCTGTAAAGTTTTTGTGCGCCCTGCGTCAACCACCCGCTCTCCATTGAGTAAACAAAACGGAGGCCTTTTGTCTGTTCGTTCACCCACTCTCGGATTAAAAGATGAGTGGGTGGTGTCCGGGAATGCGAACAGACGAACGAGCGTCGGCAACGCGGAGCACTCGCCCTGTGATCGTCCACTGCTCCGATCGGCCTCCATTCGCTCGGAGTCGCCGCTGCCCGCATTCATCAAGCGCGTGTTCTCCCACTCTGCAATCCTCTGTCTGAATCGCAATGTCTTCAACGACCGTGAATCATCGGGAGCTCGTCCATTGTGAAGCTATCCCCCGTCCAATGGAAAACGGCCGAGCTGGACGAGTGCACCCGTTTCGTTGAGCGGACTTTGTAATGCCTGCTTCCGACACTTCAGCGAGTACGCAGGATCGTTTGCTCTCGACTGACGTTCGGCTGCGCTACGCGGTGTGTTTCGAGATGGTGGAGCGAAACGCGGAGAATTCGGTGCATTGAGCTACGAGAAAGAACCCCTTGACCAATCGAACGGCGGAGACGTTCGGAGTGGTCGACTAACGCGGCTGGGAACGACGCCATTGGCCCGCGCTTCAGCTTGACGCCGACCGATCGCCGCCGTTTCTCCGCGGCGAAATCGAGTGTTTGGAGCTGGACAAAAGCGAGCTCGTCTTCGCCAAGAGCGACGCTGTCCAGAGGCGTGTTCTGCGGAATTTCGGCGCATTGCTGGGCGACGAGACGTTCGGCGGACGTCGAGCTGCACGCGGATGGGCGTGTCTTCAAAGTGCGCCCTCTTCTGCTCGCAGTCCGCCCGTCTTTGGGCGCTCAAGCTCAAAGGGCCCACTTCCAGCGGATGTTCACGCACGACACGCGGGAGAAGCGGGCGGGCGTCGTCGGAGCGGTGATCGTCGAAAAGGTCCTCCGCTTCGTCTACTTGGGCAAAGTAGAGGGCTTGGAGGCGTGTGCTCGTGAACTGCTGCCCACCGCCGACTTCTGCCAGCTGATAACTCTGCAGGTGAGTCCATTAGTCCAGCTTCTCCTTCCACCAGACTTCGGCGAGCGATGCGTAGAAGCACTCCGACCGAATCCAAGTGCGCTATTTTCCGTCTTCTCCGCTCTGCTGTTGAGTTCGAGGGATCAGGTGGACGGCCAGCCTCCTTGTTGGGATTCAAGTGAGTTCTCCCGTTTTCCACTGCAGCTTCATCCCGTTCGGAGAAGAAGTGAGCACGTTCTCGTCGTTCTGCCGGGTGTTTCGCACCGATCGGATCGCAATGCTGCTCTCTTGCCACAATCACGTCAACTGGCGTCTTCTTCGCGCGGATCGTGCCATGCGGTTGTCAGTTGTTGGTGAGCGCCGCTCCCATCCTCCACTTTGTGCGAACTACCGAAACGATCGTCCTCAAGGGCCGCTCTCTTCACGGGAGTCTCCCTTCCGTTGGTCGATCGCCTCGGGATTGGTGAGTTCTCGCTGGAATTCGGCTTGTTCGATTGATCGTTGCAGGTGTTGTGCCGGGCAGATTTGCTCGCCCAGTCGGCTCTCCGCTCTGCTTGCAGCTTCCGCCGGCTACTCGATGCTCTGCTCCGTGCTGGGCATCGGCGAGCGGCACAAGCCGCCCTTCACACGGTCCGCCCTCCCACTCACTCTCGCCGCTTGCAGGTGGGCGACGGGGACGCGTGCAAGAAGCTCAACCGCGTCATTCAGTCGAGCAGCAGCGCCCGGATCCCCGTCTTCTTCGCCTTTGTCCACGCCGTCAGGCAGTTGCTCAGCGAATGTATTCTGTTTGTGTTCTATTTGATTCGTGTACCGGACAAACGGGAGGTCGGTAGTTGGAGGCGGGAAGTGAGTGGATCGCTTGCTGTGAACCTTCTTCGCTTGACTGGATGATCGGCCGGTTGAAGACGTCAGTGGGTTCACTCAGATTATAATCAGTTAAAGCCCGACAGCCCACACAAAAACCCCCAAGAAAGCCGCTAGACCGCCGGCATGCCGAGGCCGATCGAGTTGTTCGCGTAGTCGACGGCCACGCAAAGGACGTCGAAGAAGCGGATGGTCGGCTCGCCCGCTTGCCGTTCGTGGGGAGCGGTTGGAGCAGCGAGGTGCAGTTCTCCGTCGCTTGCGGGTCGTCCAACTGGGGCACCCGAAATTCGCGCCCGTCTGCTTCGAACCGCAGCTCGAGCGGCCGGCCGCACGCGATCTCGTACGCGATCTCGTCGTTGGCCTGAAGCGAGGTTGGATCGAAGAACAAATCGAATGGGGGACCTCGGATTGGACGAAAAGAAGGTCGAAAGCCCCGAGTTCGTCCAGCACGCCCACGGGCACGAAATAGCGGTTGTTGACGCCGAATCCAAGTTGGATCTGAGCGGATGCGAGCGTTCAGCTGGAGCGAGTGAATGCGAACCGGTTGATCGACCAGCCGGACGCCGGCGAGCTCCACCGTTCGGGCGCGTGGGGCGGGCAGCCGGCCGAACCGCAGCGCGTTGCGGGGATCGAAGGCGAGGAGCGGGGCGGGGATCGCGTTCTCCAGCTCGAACAGCGGATTCTCCGTTCTCAAGCTGCGGACACAACGGAACAACGGGCGGATCGATCGACCACTCACTGCCACGCGTCGACGAATAGCGCGCTCTCGAGCCGAACCGGACCGTCCGAGGCTGCAAGTGAATGAAACAAATCGAGGGAAGAGAAGCACAAGCGGACTGTCGAATTGAAAAGAGTCCCGAATCCACCGTCCCCGCCCCTCCACTCGCCGCCGGTCGGCTGGGCGGTCGAACCGGAGGACGTCGAACTCGCGAACGTCTCGCACGCCTGCGTCCACACGCGCGCCTTCACGCCGAACGGGCAGAACGCGCAGCCGCCCGCACTCCGCGTCCACGAGCAGCGTGGCCGAGTGGACGGTCGAGACGGACAGCACGTGAGCTTCCGGCGGGCTTCCGATCGTCACGGAGATGCCTGCAAATCTCTTTCGTTCACGCGCTCCAGCGATTGCCGGCCTTGCGCGTTCGTGTTGTGTAGAAGGAGGAAAGCTATCGAAATATGGTTGAAAACGAGCATTCCGAAGATTTCAATGCGAATCGATGGAAATGAAGCTACAGGTCGGGCGGGTGTCGTCTTGTTCCGTCGACCGTCCGCTCGTTGCCGGCTGACGAAGCGGTTTCGAATTCCGCGAGGGCGTCACGAGGCGGAGGTTCGTTCGAAAACGAACACACACGGAGGCTAAAGAAAGCCACGTGGTGGCACGAACAATCGCTTTCTGTGTTTTGATTCGTTTTGCAGCGGTTTGCGCACGACCACGAGGAGTGGGCAAATTTCATCCGTGCGCTGCGAGGATTCCGATCAGCGTTTCCGTGGGCTCCGTGCTTGACGACCTCCGCCTCGCCTTCAGTCTCGGCCATCTCGAGGAACTCAAATGCGGGCTGTTGAAGGCGGCAAAGCAACACGCGGACGAGCTGCCCGAATGGGAGGGGTTCGAGCGCGAGAAACCGGACATCGTCGATGAGATCATGAACACTCGTTTGTTGTCGAGAGCGTGCGTAAACCAATGCAGTGGAACGATTCGATCAATAAGCTGGTTTAGCCGCTCCGCTCTGACGGCCGTTCATTGGAATCACTCATCCCGATGCTGCGACCCGCACAAGAAGCTCGGGATTCGTTGAAGAGGGCCGAATTTGACGAGCGAAACGGCGAGCAAACCGGCCGCACGCCGCGCCATTCTGGACATCGAGCTCCGCTGCGGAAGCGAAATTTCCGACGATTGATTTCCGTGGTCGCGCGTTGCCAAACATTGATTTTGCTTCGCATTAGAGGTGATTACGGTTTCTTAGGTGGTTTTATCGCTTTAAGTGCTCATTGAAAGCAAGCAAGAGCCGGAAGTCACAAGGCACAATCCGAAAATTAAAAGAAATCGACGAACGAGGGCGCGGAACGCCTAAAAACGTGGCAGAAAACGACGCGAGGTGAAAGAAAGCACGCAATACGATCGAGAAGTTCCCCAGTTATCACTGGGCACTCATCACTTGCCGCCGAAAATGACGTGGTCCATCGAGTAATCGGTAGCGTCACACGCCGTTGAAGCCCAGACGTCAACGTTCAATTTGCTTCTAAAAGTTGCTCTCCAGTGCTACGCCTTTGAAGTTTAGTTCATTGGCAAGCAGACGGGACGAGGAACAAAGTTACACCAGCCGAAATCGTAAATTCCACCACTTATGGCCGATATACGCCGTTCAAAACTACCTTCTGAGCAGGCTTTCCTTACTGTCCGCCGGTCGGCGAGAACCCCAGAGATTCATGAATCGGAACTCGGCCGCGTGTCCAAACGGGCAAGGGGACACGAGCGAGCGGAACACAAACGAAAGCAGAACACACGCGTCGATCGCCCGTGGGGATGGCGGAAGCAAAAGGAAGCATAACCACCTAGCTTCACGATCAATCGGAGCGAGTCACGGAAGTCGGACAGTTTGGAAACCTCGGGCAGACGCTCTAGAATGGAAAAGCGGATGTAGCCGAAGCGATTCTTCGTTACATTAGTCGTGGAGTCAAAGAAAAAACGAGTCGAAAAGTGGCTCTCTAAAATCCGCAGGAAGCTCGAGTGAAACAGAAGTTACGATTGCTTTCGGATGAATCAAAACCCTGTGGCTGTTCGTACCGTTCATTTAATCCAAATTCAAAACGGTGAGCGGCGACTCGGGTTCTGAAACGAGGGGCAAGTGAATGGAAGCACGAAAAGGCCAACGCTTACCTCTCACTCCTCCTCGTCACGCCCGTCCGCGTCGTACTCCTCGTCCTCCGTCGCCTCTTCCACTTCTTCACCTGGCGCGCGGGAAGAAGAGGCGAGTGCGGGAGTCGAACGGGCGGGGGCGAGCTTGGTGAAGTCCGCGAAGGCCAACATCAAATGGCTCTTCAGCAGGAACTTCAGCGAACCGTCCTTGTTCGCACCGACACACCGTGCGACGGCCATGTTGCCCACGTGGTGCATCGACTCGAGGCCTGAAAAAGGATGGTGGAGGCGTTGTAGAAGTCGGTCACCCACTCTGCTCGCTAAAACACCCCCACGACCCGTGCCGGCGGTAGAACTCGGGCACGTGCTGCTCCAGGATGTGGAGCTTGTTGATCGCACTCAACTCGGCGTACCGCCAGTCCGCCGAGAAGTAGTCGATCGCCTCCTCAAGTTGGGCTAGGGAGTCCAGGCCGTCGTCGTCGACCGGCACTTGTGGATCGACCGCCGCCCACGTGCTCACGTGCTTCAAGCTCAGCAACGTGTTGCGGAACATGACGGCGGCGTCCTCGTGGCCTTCCACCCATTCCAAGAACTTCTGGGCCCCTCGGCCGGTGCAGAGCGACTTCGTTTGGTGCGACTTCGGCACTCTGGCCTGATCGAGGTTGTACGAACACCTGCAATCGAAAGAACAAGCGTAAGCTTCGATTGGAACTCACAATGTGGGGAACTGCGTGTTGGTTTCGTGAAGCACCTTGTTCACGAGTCCCTGCAGAATGTGCAGTGAGGGCGGGACGACGTTCTCCGGGCTGATCAGCAGGAGCGGCGCGTCGTACGTGCGGTCGGCGCCTCGAGTTGGAGCCTCGTTGTGCTGGGACTTGGTCGCCAGGCACCACGGGCAGAAGTTGGTCGTGTTGAAGTGGCCCTCGCCCAGGACTTCGGGGACGAGTTTGAGATCGCCGACCAGCAGCACTTCGGCAGAAAGCAGACGGCCGTCGACTTCGAGTCCGCCCGCCCGCGTCACGTTGTCGAGGGCGGTGAAGAGCGCCGCGCAGCCGTAGGTGATGTTCTCGCGCCCTTCGCCGCCCTCCCAGAGCGCCATCAACACGAAAGCGGACGGCGTCTGGGGCTTGGCAACGGCCGTCGGGATGAAGACGCCGAACTTCGTGATGTTTCCGCCTGGAACGAGAAGAAGGTAAGAGGAATCGTTTTTCACTGACCGCAATCTCCGGCGACCACGATCTTGATGGCGCCGGGCAGCTGGCCGCCCCATTCGGTCGTCTTCAGGTGCTCCACGTGCTGGCGAAGGACGAGCGCAGGATCGGCCATCCACGCAAACCGAATGCCGTCCTCATTCGTCTGCGTGATGATGCCGCCCAGGTCGTCGATCAGCCGCTCTTCCGCCGACCGCACTTGACGAAGAGTCGCCCATTGACGACCGGAGAGCGGCGAGAGGAACGCGTACTTCCGGTCGGTCAGATGGGCGATCGCGCGGATGGAGCGGCAGTCGGCGGTGTCGAGGACGGGCGTCGTGTTGGCGGGAACGAGCTCGAAAGAGTCGCCGGCGGCTTCCTGAAGCTCGGCCAGCCGCCGCTTCTGCTGGCGCGGGCCGCACTCGTCGATGGCCTTCCGCGGGCCTCGAAGAGCGACACCGAGCGAGTGCTGGAGGTCGGCGTTCCTCTTGGCCAGCGCGTCGATCCGAACGGAAGCGGGCTCCCGCTCCGCGTCGAACTGGCGACGCTCTTCGTCCAGCGCTCGCCGTTCTTCCGCGAGTTCGCGCTCCTTCTCGTCCAACCCTCGCGCCCGCTCGACCAACGCGTCGATCCGCTCGGCCAGCGCCCGCTGCTCCTCGACGAAAAGCAGGCGCTCGTCGGCCAGCGCTTGCCGATCCGCGTCCAACGCTCGCCGTTCGTCGTCCACTCGCGCCCGCTCGGCCAGCAGCGCGTCCCGAACCGAGGAGATGGGCGGCAGGCGAGCGGTGGGCGGCGTCGCGATCGAAACCGCCGCCATCTCGACGTCCGGAGTCGCAAGCGACTGGACGGAGAGCGGCGGTTGGACGGCGGAGAGGGACGACGAGTCGGTGGCCTGAAAGCAGAAGGTAAAGCAAAGAAACGCCAATCAACCTCGATGGAGTCGTTGCCGGCGTTCCGACGGGCGTGCGCAGCGGCCAGGTTTGCCATCGCCACTTCTTTGCGCGTTCGCTTCTTCTCGACTCCAATCTGCGCCGCCTCTTGTTGTTGATTCATGATCTGCAAGGAGAAGAAGGAACAACAAAAGAGGGCAGCAAAACTAGTCGGCTCCAATTGAAAACCGACCGATCGCCGAGCAAAAACGCTCGGAAACAAGAATGCACATTCTATCCTTTGATTTCATTCCTTTGCAGTTCGTTGACGTTTATGTTCAAGGGTTTGATGCTGAACACCGTTCACACGAGCAGCGATATCACTTCTTTTTCTATGTCGAATGCGAATTGGTGGACTTTCGTTCGGAGTCGCCGTACGTCTAGTGTTCAAAAGCGAGTTCCAGACTTCCAACATCAGCTCGACTGAGAGTTCCCGAAGAAAAATCGACGCACAATTTCTGCAAGCGAGAGGCATCAGTGGATGTCTAGAAATCAGTCACTTGCAAACGAAGGATCTCAAAGTGGACGACGAGCGCCAGAAGGGCGGCGGCCATTCGCTCCCACTCCTTCACTTTGCCCGTGTACAGAAAGCGGAGCGTCCGCTCGACCATGTGTTCCTTGAAGCCGCCGATCGCCACCCGGCTACCCGCCGTGCTGGGCTGCAAGTAGACGTCGAAGTTGGCGGAATGCGTGAACGCGGTGTCCTCCAAAACCTGAAAATAAAGCGGTGAGCAAAAGCAGTTAGCACTCATTAGAAGATCGGCTCATTGCCGCTATCTTTCATTGCGTGAGTGATTGTTTCACATCTACAAATGCTTTCAATCGTTAGAATTCGCTGTTTGCTTCTTTCTTTCTTTATTATGTGGATGGACAATCAATAAGCAAGCAACGTTCTCGAGATACCCGACTCAAATTGTACAGGAAACACAAGGCATAACTCAAGCCTCGATTCTGACACTCGGCGTGTAAATAAGCCAGTCAAACGGAAATAGTAGTAGAATATAGACCGAAGGATCGTGCAGGTAAACCGACCGGACGAGCGCAATCAACAAAACGGCCAAAAGGTACCATCGAAGAATAAACACCGCATCGTTATGCGTTTGAGCGCTCCAGCTGGGCCATTGGCCCATTATTATTATCAAAACGGTGTTTCGACTACTCTCCGTAACTGTGCAGACATAACTGGTGCTACAGGTTCTCCGAATCAACGTAATTTTGTCAGCAACGGTCGACAAAAATCGGGTACCACCGAGAAATTCGCCGTTTGATGTCTTCGGCGCGCTCGTAACTGTTCGAAATGGGACGAAATCAATTCGTTTCGCACTGTCAGTATTCTCCGTAAAGCGGCGAACAAAACTGGTGCTGTGCATTTCCTTAAGACCCTCGCGTTCACGAGCGAGCGTTGTCAGAAGTTCGGCAACAGCGAGAACGCGCGAGCAAGGTGCATTCGCCGCGCTGAAACTCGAAGGAAAAAAGTCGGTTAGCTTTGAAAGTCGGTTGTTATTGTTGCCAACAAAACGGCGAACAAAAATGGTGTCACCGATTTTCGAACTAGGCCCCCGTTCACGAGCACCGATTGGTGAAAGGCGAAAACAAGCGGAAAATCTCGGCATGCGGTGCATTCGGCGCGCTCAAAAAAGCACACCAGCGACCGAGGTCAAGCGACTTTGTGGTCTACGGAATCTCCACAAAACGGCGAGTAGAAATGGTGCCGCAGAATTTGCGAGGAGAGCTTAATCTTCGAGCAACGGTCGATCAAGGTGGATCAACAAGCCCAAAAGCGGGAGACGCTCGTATCTTCAAATCGAAGCCGAACTGGCGGAAGTCTCCAACTTAACTTGACAAGGACGTCATGCTCGCATGTTTATTCGCTCATTACATTTCCAGACAACCGGGACAGAACGCCGCAAACGGCGGTCGTCCCGCAGTGGAACGAAAATTGGCGTTTGAATTCGCGCCAAAACACAATGCCACTCAATGTCCACCACCAAGTGGAGCGAGGCGCGGCGTGCGGCCGGCAGTGGAGTTTCTTCTTTTCCGCGGCGAACACATGTCCCGCTCGCGGGGACGCCGCGTGCTTCTGCCTGCCGCTTTCGCTGGTGGATTTCGCTGCTCGCCGTAGATGTTTACGGCTGATTACAGGTTGGATCTCGTGAATTTCCGACGAATTTTCGGGCTCAAAACTTTCGACGAAACCTTGCGGTAGATTTCTAGCAAAAAAAAACGGAGCTGGCGGCGATTTTGCTAGTTTTTAATGAAATTTCGTGCATTTTCCTCTGAATTATTTGTCTTTCGATTTCGCCAATTGATTTCTCTTGTTCCAGGAAGACAATGGCCGAGTCCACTCGGCAGTCGTCCAGCCGGAAGCGGAAGAAGCCCGAAGAGCAGGAGTCGCCGATCGTTCAGTTGTGTTCGGCCGAACTCTGCGGCTGCCCGGAATGCTGGAAAAAAGCCGTTCTCCGGCCGCTCTTCCGTCGGTCCGCTCGTTTGGCTGGGAAAGAGCCGATCCAGCAGAAGACGATACCGAGGGATCACGAGCGAGTGGAGGGCAAGAAAGTTTTCGTTTACGAAAGTCACGAGGTTTGCTCACACTTCAGTTCTTTAATTTCAACTTTATTTTTTAGCTCCCTCATCACACTAATTTGTCCGCGGACGGCCGCTACATGTTCGCCTTTACGAAAAACGCGGATCTGCTCGTCGTGGACCTCTCGCGGAACGTCTACAAGTGAGTTCTTTTGCTTTTTTTGCTCTTTCAATGATCAATGTGTTCAGGCTGTGGAAAACTCCAACGAATCGGCTCCAAGTATATCAGATCGATGGCGTCCTGATCGCCGGGCTTCACACGATCCTCGTCGCCTCGTGCGGCAGCCACGCTCAGCTGCACGTGATCCGCCTTCCGGTCGATGTCGAGGGCGAATTCTACGAGCGAACTCTCCTGCATTCGACTCCCGGTCGCCGGTCGACGTTCGTCCTCACCGAGATCACCGGCGCCGAAGTCAACGTGAAACGAGCGGTCCTCGGCTCCTGCAGACAGCTCGTCTTCCTCCGCCTGGACCTCGACGAGCCGCGCGTCACCGTCCAGCAGACCATAAACCATCCAAAGTTCATCATGCTTGGGGCGCAAATGAGCAAAGACGGGAAGCGTTTGTACACGCTCTCCTACGGAAATCCCAAGGAGCTGCACGTGTACGCGCTGGACGAGCAGAAGTGGACCAAAGAGACGTTGAACGGCATGGAAGCGAATTCGCATGTACGTTTTTTCTTTGCTTTGTCCAATTTTCTGCTCCATTTCAGTACTTCCTCGAGATGGCCTCGGCCGAGCGCGCTGTGTTCGCGACAGCGAAAAAATGGGTCAACGGGGTTGAGCGCATGTTCCTCGCTCGTTGCAGCTTTGAAGCACGGAAGTGGGAAACAATTCCGCTCCTCCTACTGCCTTTCAGTAGCACTTCTTCGATCGTGAATCCGACGGACGGCAAAGACGACGGAATCGTCTGCCTTGTACGGCCGGATGCTCATTGCGATAACCGTTGGAGGATCGAACGTCGCGTGCTCCGGTGAGTTCACGTTCATCCTCTCACTCTTTCATTTCTTCCTTCTCTTTCCAGAAATCCCGACTCCCTCAAGCTGCTCAGCCTGTTCGCCTTCCGGAAGAGCCGCGAGCTGGTCGACGGAAGAGAGAGCTTCCACCACAAGATCGACGAGCCCCCGCTGAAGGCACAGCTGCAGAAGTGGGCGCCCATCCACTTCGAGGGCATGAAACCGATTCCCGTCCGCCGTCTCGAGTAAACTTCCGCTCGTTCTGAACACGTACTCGTCGTTTTTACTGCGTTCATTTCTCTGTCGATGTTGTTCGAATAAATGAGTGCTGACTAGCCGTGCCTCCCCGTTGAGTATTCGGTGTTCGAAAGCAGCTTGATTTGGCAGAGTTTCTGTTGAGGTCACGACAACCCGCGTTCTTGAGCTTTCGATTGCCAACGTTTTATCGCTGAACGGGTGCGTCGGTCGAAGGGCGCCCGACTTCTCGCTGGCCGCCGAGTGCGACGCGTGGCGGGAGTGGACGAACAAGACGGCCGCCGAGTGCAAACGTGAGATACAGGGGAGGAATCAAGACTCCTCTCTTTGCTTTCCACTCGTTCAGAAGCCGTTTGCGTTCTCCGGAGCGGTCGCTCGAACGGACGGCCGCTTTTCTGCCCGGTCGCCGAGTTGGATGGACGCTGTTGCGTGTGGGAGTGAGGAACAACTGCTGGACGGGCGAGCGGACGAGAAGACCGCTCTCGTTCCTCGGCAGCCGACGTTCAATTCGAGTTTCTCATGCTCCCATTACGAAGCAACGGACAGCCGGACGGCCCGCATCCGACTGGAGGGCACGGCCTCTTCAACGCCTTCCGCCACGCGCCCTCGGTCTTTGTGTGCGTTCGGCTGCCGTTCGACGTCACGCGGATCGGCAGCGTGCGCCCACCGCTGGGAGCTCGTCGACTTTGCGCTCCGCTTCGACGCGTCCGTCTTCACGGCCGTATGGCGGGGCGGACGGGCTGATCGGCGCCAACTGGCGGCTGTTCTTCGCGCCGCGCGGCGAAGAAGAAGCCCGCCGGAAGCACGCCGGTCTCCACCTGCACCTCCGTTTGTTCGCTCACGCATAGTCCGCTCTGTGACTGGAGACGCGAGCAGCAAGCGGACGCCGAATCGCGGTCTATTCTTCCGTCGCTCGCTTCCAACAGCTCGCTTCAGTCTTCCTCTTCAAATTCAAGAAGCCGCGCGGCTACGGACGTCCCGATTTCGTCCACCAAGCCGCCCACCACTCGCTGGTCGCCGGCTGCTGCGAAATCCGCCCGTTCGGTCCGCCCGTTGAGCTTTCCGCGCTGGAGATCGCCGAAATGCTCGCCGGCCGCAACTTCAACGACGCCGAGAGCTCCGACTTCAAGATCCACGTGTCCGATCGCTCGTTCCACGTACGCCTACCACTTCTCATCGCTTCAGTCCTCTTGGAGGTCCACCGCTCGCTGCTTTCCGCCCACTCGCCCGTCCTGCCCGCCAACCTCGCGTCCGGCCTGCGCGAGGCGACAGACGGTGAGCTCACGGTCGACCACGAGCTGTTCGATGCGGAGGTCGTCGAGCGGATGCTCCGCTTTGTGTACACGGGCGAGGTGGAGCAGCTCGACACGGTGGCCGCCCGCCTGCTGCCGATCGCCGACTTCTGCCGGCTCCCGCGTGTGCAGGCGACTTATCCCCTCTTCCTTCTTTCTGCCGACCGTGTGCGTCAATTCGATCCTCGCCCACCTCTCGGTCGACCGCGCCCTGGAGCACTTGGAACTAATCGTTCAGCCGCCCTCGCTCGAAGGGCTTCCGGCAGCGCGTGTTAGAATTCGCGTTCGAGAAGGGGCACGCGACCATGCGGCTTCCGGAGTGGGAGCAGTTCGGCCTCCACCACCCGCAAGTCCCGATGGCGATGCTCAAGTTGCCGGGAAGCGGCGGAAAGACTCTTCCGCTTATTGCCCTTCCTGTTGTCCACCGCGTCGTTGTCGTTAGACTCACCGATTGAACGCTGCGCTAATCGATTGGTTGAGTCGTTGGATTGAACGATCGTCTTGCAATTGTCGTCGAGCGTTCTCTTCGATTGCTGGTTCGAATCAGTAAAGAAGGAGACGGGAGCTGGAACAACTGAAGGATCAGCGGAACCCGAATTGAAGATCGGAAGGCCGCTGGCCGCACGAAATAGCAGCCAACACTCGCCTCGAACAAGCTGCCGCGGGGCCGCTCGAGGAGGTGAAAACTCGTGAATGTCTCGAAGAAAATACTGACGAGTTTCGAGTGAGCAGCAGCCAGAGAGTAGCGAGTGGTCGAGCAGTGGAGAGCGTTCCAATACGGCTGCATTCGGATTGCTCCTCGTTTCCCGTCGCAAAGAAAGGAATCTCGGGCAGGTTGTGGCATGTTGCCCCAATCGCTCTCCCTTTGCCCAACACACGTCCATCACTCGAGTTTATTCCCGCTCTCACAACAAACGAAACAAGCAACTTGAAGTCGGCTCCTTTCTTTGCTCGCATCCACCAACAAGGATCGTAGACCAAAGGCTCGTCGTCCTCCCGCCATCAACGACCTTGCTTCGCGTTTTTGGGTTCCTTCTCAAAGTATTCTGGAAACGGGAACAGATTGAGAAGTGCGAGCGAGAAGAACTCACTTGAAACAAGTTGCTTGCCATGATCTCCTTCATCTGTTTCCATCGCCCTTTCAGCAAACGGACGCCTTCTTGCTGGTGGATCGACTCGTGGTGCACAGGTGACGCCGCAATCCATTTGCACTGAAAGCAAGCGGAAGTGAAAGAAAAGCGGGTGAGGAGCTCACGTCTGCACGAGCAGTTGGCTGCAGTGGAGGTCTTGGTGATGGGCGCATGGAGCGTTCGCATCTCCATCCACTAGATGTTCGCTCGAACAAGCGATCTCGAAGGCACGCGTGGTTGTAGACGAACGCCCAGCGCACGCATGGAGCGAAGGGGGTGGTCTGGAAGATGCCGCCAATGAACCGCTTCATCTTCGACCGAAGAGCGAACTTACCGAATGGATGACCGTGCCGAGCATCCGAAGAAATGGAAGACGCGGAAGAACGCCAAGAAGCGGAAGGCTTGTCCGGAACATTCGGCAGAATTCTCAGTCGATCGAAGGACTGCAAGCAGCGAGCAGTGGACTGAAATGAGGAAGAAGGTGAATGGAAAGAGGAGGCAGCAACTCACTTCAGACAACAGACACAGCGAGCGAATGTCCTTGATTGCCGTCGTTCTCGACGATCGCAGCTTCAGCTCGACGACCTCCACAACGTCCTCCAGTCGAGCGGCTAAAGGGAATAGTCACTGCAGAACCCATCAATTGGGACAAGCGGGAACTCACTCGAAAGCAGCCGCCCTCCAGCTCGATCGCTTCCGCACGGAAGAGCGACTTGTTTCGCGAAAGAGCCGCGTGTCGCAAGTGACTCCGCAATCCATTCACACGCGCTGCAAACAGACGAGCGGGTGAGCGGAGGGAAGAAGAGCAATCACTCACCATCTTCTTCGTTCTGCCCTTGAATGGCGTTGATCGCGTGGTTCGCAGTTGTCCGCAGATCGAGCCGCGGCGAGCAGATGAGGAGGTCGCCGGAAAACAAGGAACGCGAGAAAAGTGGCCTGGAACGAAGAGGGGAATGAAGACGCGTCAAGGTCGATTCGAGGGAGGACTCACCACTCACACGGCCGGTGGGACGAACGGCGCGGGCAACGGCGATCGGAACAAAAGAGAGAAGGAGCTTGAACGTGCTCGTGGTGGTCGTCCGCAGTGGCAAGTGGAGGGAACAGCCGACCACTCGTCCTCTCGCCGCAGGAAGAAAAATGAAGGCGGGAGAGCGGAGGAGCGGAGCGCAGCGGCCGAAGGAAGCGAGGAGGAATGAGCGGCCCGCTGCTCCCGCCGCTCTTTTAAAGGCGGCTGAAATGCGCAACGATTCGAAGTCCAGAACAAACCGCTCGACTAATCGGAGTTGAAGTTCAAACGACTGCGCAATTGCCGTCGTTTGTGGACCTTGCAAGCGGTGGACTTCGGCGAAACGGAAGGCTGATGGCGGTGTCGTTGTGGATTCTCATTCCGACTTAGTTAGTTCGTTGAGATGCGCGAACCAAGTCGTTCTTTTGATGTTTGTTTTAACGAGTCGCAGTGGTGAAGGTCGTTTGCGGTAGCGAGTACGGAGACAATTCTCTCTTGTTCTCTTCTTCTGTTGTTCGTTTCGTTTTCGTCGATTTATTCCAAGCACGCGGCGCTGATCGAATTGTGCAGCAAGGAGATCGCTGGTTGAAAAGAAAATTTTGTTTGTGTCGCTGCCTTGATGGCATCGAAAAGTAGCTTGTGCACTTGTCGTCCGACGACCGGCTCGAATGATTGTTAGAGCGACCTCACACAGGGATGTGGGTGACAGTTGCTGTCCAGCGAATTCTGCAACCCATGCAACCGTGAGGCTGGTTGGTAGCCAATGGCTGGGGCAGTCGGTCGGTCGATAGGTGCAGGAGAATGGTGGATGAAGGGAGTGGAGAAACGTCCCGATTGTCCAGCGAGCTTTATTCCGCAAAGCAGCCTATGTTACCGTCGTCGTTCTAATGCTGGACAGCCAATTTGCACTTGTTGGGACTCGAACGGTCAAATTATTCGCGCAGACCGCAAAGGTTTTTCGATCGACGCCTTTTCAAACGACCTCTTGCTCAAGAAACTGAGCTCGACCTGTCAGTTTATTTCGAGAGCGAACTGCAGGATCTGTTGCTTCTGATAGCTTGCGTTTGTCACCCTTCTCAACTGCTGATCCGTCTGCTACATACCGGGCGGGCCGATGTTCAACGCCGACAATTAGAAACGCAATTCCGTCATTTGATCACTGCGTGCCTTTGCGTTTGCCGGGAAACGCGAGTAGAATTCAAAAAAACGCCTTCCGCTTTGGCGACTGCATTTGCGGGGCGTGCACAGCGCGTCTGAAGCGATCGCGCTGCAGATCTCTTTGCCCAGTGCACCGCCTTTCGTTTTCGTTCAGGGGGGTCGTGCATCACAGTCGCGGGTTCCGCGTCTTCACTCAGTTTCTTTATTCTCAACCAGCCGACAAAAGAGAACACCGGAGTATAAGCCAGGCGGGCCGCATTTTCTCGTCCCCGTCAAGGGCGAGCGAGAGTAAACGGAACGCTTCTCTCGTGCGACTTCCTTCAATTTCTGTGGTTAATGAAGACGAGCAACAATCTATTCCGTTGCATGTTCGATTTCATCTTTTAATTCGCCTGCTCTATTCTGTTTGTTTGTAGTTGTTGTTTCAAATCAGCACAAAATTCCGTCCAGTAGTATAAATCGCCAGCGTCTTTGACTGGTTGCTGCTTCGAAATGGAAAAGCATTTTTCGTTCGGTTGAAGAGTTCACCGCACTTGGGATTTCGCGGTGGACGTTTTCGAGGTCTTCGAGGCTTTTAATGCGTTCATGCTGGTAGTCGAGCGTGTAAATTCCGCTCGTGTTTCGGTGATTGAATAGGACTCGGTCAGTCGGTTTGACGTCAAATAAAACGATTAGTTGTCTTGATTCGTTCCGTAGTTCGATTTCATTCGTTTTTCTTTTAAATTGCATGATTTAACGTTTCTTTCAAACGTTCATTTTCCGTGCTACCTTTGAAACAACCTGTTCGCCCTTCTTTGGCGATCCAATCGAAACGGAGTGAGAGAATGAAAGCCACGCCACCGAAACCCACCAAACGCATTACCTTTGCATTAAGTTCTCCTTTCATCAATTGGTGAAACAATTAGTTGTCCTTCGACACAACCTGAAAAAAGCGTTTAATCAAGCGGAAACACGCGGCTCTCGCCCACAACCATTCGGCGACCGCAAGGAGCCGGAGTGCCGGCAGACGGAAACCGCCGACTGCCCGGCGCTCCGATCGACCGGTCGCCTTTCCGTCGTTCGTGATTCGTCTTTGTGATTCGACTGGCGACCTTTCCGTGCGCTCGTCTGCCCGGCCACTTTCCGCCTGCCTGCCGACCGGCCTGCTCGTCCGTCTGGCGGCGGCGGCGTGATTCACGCCTTCTTTACGAAGAGAAGAAGTTGATTAAGAGTGGGGAGCGGAAAGCAAGCAAATGGATTCGTTTCGTGCGACCATCAACCCTTGTTTCCACGCACAAGATCAGAAACGGGCGTTCTGTCCGAACGGCGCCATCGGAAAGTGTGGAGGCCGCTGGAATTCGTCGTGTGCAGCCGTTCGCTTCCCTTCGATCAGCTGGGAGTTGGATTCGAGGAGGCGAGTGGACGATCGATCCAGCGCGAGGCGTCGATTCGCCGACGAGCACAGAGACGGTCGGTCGATTAAAGGGCGCGGAAGGAACACCCATTCGAGCTGGACGGACGGCGAGAATCGACGGTCTCCGCAGTTTGAGTGGAGCAAAGAGCGGTTGATTCATTCGAACAAAGAGGAGAGGTGGGCTGGTCGAACAGTCGATCGCAGTGGGACGAGCACGCCGGCAAGTGAATTCTCTCGATAGTCCTGCAGTTTATCCTCGCTCTCCACGACCCGCTTTTCTGCCTTGCCGCGTTGAGTGAAAGAAGAACGGCTCCGTTTTCCACACACGACTCCCCCATTCCCGTTCAACCAAATAACCACATGATTCCTTTTGCTCTTTCTACTCGAGCCACGTGAATCCCACAAGCCAACAGGCAGCAATGGCCACTCACTGCCCGAGTCGCTGCTCGCATGAAGCGGCCCAAGCGGCAAACTCACCAATTTGCGGCGAAATCGACGCGGGAGCCCTTCGCCCGCCCGCTTTCAGCCGCTCGCTTCCACGCGCCGTCCGCCGCCTCCGCCGTCCTTTGCGCACTCCGCACTCGGCGATGGCCGAAGCGGAGCCGTTCGATTCGGGCGACGAGGAGACGCCCGAAGAGGCGAAGCGGACGCCCGAGGAGCGCAAGCAGATCTTCCGCCGCGAGCTGGCCGCCATGCTGTTCGGCTTCGGCGACGCAAAAATGACTTCCCTTCCACCAATCGATTGAATGAATGCTCCGATCGATTGCAGGAACCTCGGGCGGACACACTGGAGCAGCTGGAGGACGTCGTGCTCGCGTACGTGCAGCAGCCCTGCCGGCCGGCCGGCTGGGGCTCGAGAACGTCTACTACTTCATCCGCCGCGACCTCAAGAAGTACGCCCGCGTCCGCGAGCTGCTCTCCCTCTCCGAGGAGCTGAAGCGCGCCCGCAAGCCCTTCGAGCAGATGAAGGAGCTCTCCGATTGATCCCTGTGTACATTCCTTTGATTCTTTTGCTGTTGTTTGCAGGCTGTGTGCTGGATAAACGTGCGCTTTCTGCTGTTGGTTGTTGTCAGAAGATACCGCTCAATTAAGGGGAGAAGGAGTGGGGCGAAAAGAATTCCCGACATGAGGACCCACTTTCTGCCCGGATGGTCGACGAGGAAGTTAGAAACGGAATTTGCTGGAATTTCTTCACGTTCCGGAGACCCAGCGCTATGGGGAGTGCGGGAGGAGGAAGAAGGTCGTTGTGGTCAACAAAATACAGCCCATTCTAGAATGAATGCGGTCGTCGTGCACGAAATCCGCGAATTTTGAGTCCGCTGGTCGTCCGTTTGCTTGCTTCGATTTGTATGTGCTTGTTGATTGCTGCTTGCTGTGTGGGGGATAAACGAGTGCGTTTTGATCGTCTTGCTGTTGCTCGTTCGGCGGTCTGCAAGGAAGAGTGCAGGAGGGAGAATTTCTAACAAAAAGACTCGATTTTTGCCCGAGTAATTGACGAGGAAGGAGAGCGGAATTTCTTGATTCTTTCACTTTTCAAAGATGTCCGTCCACCGGCAGGCCGAGGAGTGCCGGACCATCGAGAAGTGTTGATTATCGACCCATTCAACCATGGGGAATTACACTCTCGCGCGTGAAGAAGGCGCTCGTCCAAATAATCCGCGAATTTTGAGTCAGCCGACCGCCCGACTGTTAAATTCGATTTTTTTCCGCTGTGCTTTGCTCTGCTGTTGGTTTGCTTGCTGTGTGGGGATTGAAGAGTGCTTTGTGATCGCTCTGCCGTTGCTGATGATCGAAAGGATCTGCTCATGGGCGAACTCCAGAGCGTCGGGAGAAATCGGAAGAAAATTACGAGAATTTCCCTCGTTTCTTCCACTTTCATGGAGAAATGCGGCAATTGATCGATGATGCACACGCTCTGAAACATCGACGAGCAAGAATAGAACACAATTAACAAACAAATCGAAGAAGTAACTCACTTGCTGCCCGCTGGCTCCAATAAATTGGAGCAAGAGGAAATTCACCGATTTCTCCGCTTTCCACGGCGAACCGTCCAACGGTACTCTATGAGGAGTGCACAATCAACAAAAGCACGTTATTACCACCGTGTTCAACCAACAAATCGCTCCTTTATGAGTGAACAAAGCATTCCTCAAGAAAAACCGCGAATTTCGAGTCCGCCGGCCGCTCACGCCTGAACGCGTCGCCGTTCCGCTCCGTCCTCGTTCCACAACGTCCAGCGAGCTCTAGCGAGTTGATTACAATCGATTACAACAATTGCAAAGCGAGCTCCAACGGAAATCCGCCCGAATTCCGCATTTTCGGCCGCCGACGCCGCCGCCCGTCCGCCGCCCGGCTGTGTGTCCCTCCCGCCGCGTGGGCGCTCTCTCGCGTGCGCCGACCGCCATTTCGAGCCCCCCTCGCCCAGGGGGGGCGCCCATCACCGGCCGGACGGCGGGAAGGGGGTATTAGGGGCCGCACGGGACGGCAAAGGCATCGCTTCTCGGCCTATTGGCTAAGATCAAAGTGTAGTAACTGTTCTTATCAGCTTAATCTCTGGTACGAGTGCAAATGCACTCATCGAGATTATCCAATTTTTGGGACCTGTTGGGCTGGCGGGCTTGCTCGCCTCCCGACGCGGGTCGGCCCGGTATTGCACCTACCTCCGGGAGCGGCCCACAATAATCGGCGAGGGGAGCGGCGAGCTCGTGGAGGGCTCTCGTGGAACGCGGCGACCCGTCGATGCGAAGAACGAGGCCGGGCGGCGTGGTGGCCGTGTGTTCGGCGGGTGATGGGCGGCGAGCAGCAGGCGCAGGGACGAGAGCGATACGAGGAGTGGAGGCGGAACAGCGAGTGGAAGGACGAAAAGGATGCGAGGAGAAGGTTGTCCCCGAGCCGCCGTTCACTCCCGTCCGATTGCCCGCCCTCCGACGAGTGAAGTGACCGACGGTCGACGGAAACATGCTTTCTGCTCCTGCGTCCAGCCCGTGCGGTTCGTGTCGTGAAATGCGGTGCCGTTGAATTGCTGGAGCGCGAGTGGATGGCGAGTAGCAGTCGAAAAGAAGCGTGGAAGGTGGAGTCCTTTTGGGAGTTGACCTCCCTATTCACCGCGTCCGCCTACAGGAAGTTCCTTCGCATCGCTCGCCTGTCTCCGTGCTACTGGTCGAGCAGATGAAAGTGGAAGAAAGAGGGGTGTTCGGGAGTTCGACTTGGCCGTCCACCCCGCATGCCCGCTCGCCTTCGCTCCACTCGTCGATTCGTGAGTGCTGCTCGCCCGGCCTGCCCGTTTGGTGGAGGACGTTGCCGTGCACTCGCGGATGTTCGAAGCGGCGAGCGGGCGAAGTGAATGGAGGTCGACACCCGAACAGCATTCACACGAATTCGGAAGAAGACTCTTCGCCCGTCTGCGAACTGTTGGTCGAGCAGCGGAAGGATCACTAAAAGGCAGCCTTCCCGTCCATTCCGCACGGGTCCTCGCCCTCCGCCTCCCTTGATCGTTGAGTGCCGACCGCTTCTCCCCGAATCAGCCGGTCGTTCGTTCGACGAACAGTGACGAGCGGGCGGGAGCTCGGGCGTCGACCTCCGCAGGGACGCTGCCGGTGAGTCTTCTTCGATGCCGCCCCCTTCGCCGAGCGGAATGTTCCGCAAAATCCGCACGAGAACCAGTTTCTTCTTTTCCCGCCAACTCCCCGACGATCAAAAGCGTTTATTCAGCCAAACCGGCTTTCAGTTGCCATTGACGATTAGTCGCAACGAAGATCAATGCGAGTGCAGTCCAGTGGTTTTCGTTGCTCGTCCCGGTGAAGAACAGACCCGGTTGAACGCAGTCGCTTCTCCACACCTAATTTCGAGACGAGTCTTGAACGCTCGACCACTCGACGGTCGCAAGGGACTCCGCAATCCATTTTCTTTGCAAACGGGCGACCGGATGAGCAGAGAGGAAGGCGGGCCCTCACCATCAAGCATTCCGCTTCGTCCGCCGTTTGTCGTCGTCCTTGGAAGTCTTTCATGCCCGTAGACACACGGGTCACGCCTCGCAACTGGATGTGGGCAGACCGCCGATCGTTTGTTCGCTCATCGTTCTCACTTCCGAACTGCCGACGGTTCGTCGGACACTCGCTCGACGAGCAGGGATGCCGGAAAGTGAGGAATGCTCGAAACAACTCGAAACTCCCGCCCGTTGGAGGCCACACGCAGCGGCAAGTCACGGCATCAAAATGTTTGTCATTTTGAGCGCCGCGTGTGGTCTCCTGCGGTGAAGTTCGAGACGGCCGGTAAATTCGAGCGATAGCATTTGACGAACTTACAGCACATTGCTTTGTTGCCTATAAAGAAGAGAGCGAGTGGACATCCTTTCGATTCTAATCGGCGATCGCTTCGAATTTCTGGCTGCTCGTCGGCGGGCCGCACGCAGCGCTCTGTCTCGACGAGACATGACCGGGCACAAACGAACGATGCGGGTGGTCCAAAAAAGACCGGAGAAAGCAAGACTGGAGATTGAAGCAGATGAGCAAAGATTTCCCTTGTTCGTCAGCACTGAAACGCCGTCTTCAAAGGCCCCAAACGGACAGCTGCAGCCAAACGTGTCCCTCGCTTTCGTCATCGCAAATCCAATGCGTTTGTTACGACTAACAAAGAATGCGCTCGCATTCAACGCGCCGCAAATTCAGAGCAGTTCCGGATAAGTCACTCTAAGCAAACAATCGAACTGATCAAAACGCCCAACTCAAAGTGAAGCAGCAGCGTTTCGTTGGAGAGGCGGCAGTTGTGCAAACCGCTCCTCGTTCTTTGCGGCATTTCAAGTGCGTCCCTATTCGAACGCACGGGTGCGACCGGACCGAAAGCACAAACAATGAAGCGTTGGTGACGACAATGGAATGTGAATAGCGGGTATAAATCCTCAGTTTTGACTCGATTCGTATCATTTCTGCCGTCAACCCGTGCGGTGATGCCTGCTTTCGGTGTCCGCTCTCTTCTTCTGCTGGCCGTCTTCGTCTCGTTGCGAGCGGATGCCCGTTTGCTTTCGCGTGGATTAACGGCCACACGTTCGACCGTCGGCAAGCATCCTCGTTTGTTCGGCGGCGACATGCGTGAGTTTTCTTTCTCGTCCGGCTCGTTGTAGAGTCCCTCGCACACTCTCCGATTGACCGCCACTCGTTCTATTACAGTGCTGACGAAAGAGCAGCAAGAACACGTCGCCGCCATGCGTGAACTCGCGAACGACCCGCTCAAAGCTCGGGACATCGCAAAAGAGAGCGAGCTGGTCAAACGCTGGCCAAACAACCGCGTCGTCTACGAACTGGCGGCCGGCGCGTACACCGCCAAGCAGTGAGATAAACGTTCTTTTTTCCTGCCACATCGGCTGCTTTCAGACGGGCGATCATTCGACGCGCACTGGACGGCCTGGAGCGGTACTCGTGCTTCCGCTTCGTCGAACGAAAGAACGCGCCCGACGCCGCCGACTACGTGGAAGTGGCGCAACGGGGCGCCGCGGACTCGTGCTACTCACACCTTGGACGAATCGGTATGTTCGATCAACCAGAGAAGACAATCAAGTAGCCTCGCTTTCAGGCGGCAAACAGAACATGTCGCTGGACGGGGCCTGTCTGTCCGACGGCACCATCGAGCACGAGTTCATGGTTTGTTTCTTGCAGCAAGAGTGGAGAATCGTTTGATTGCAGCACGCGATCGGTGAGTCCTTTTATAGTCAACAATCGACGCGTGATCCAAGGCTTCGACCACGAACACCAGCGTTACGATCGGGACAAGTACGTGAAGATTCTGTGGAAGAACGTGGCCGACGAAGACAAAGGTTTGGTGCACTTCATTACAGAAAGCGAACGTTCTCGGTAGAAAACTTTGAGCTGCACTCGTTCGCCGACTACGAGACGGCCGGCCCGTACGACTTCAAGAGCATCATGCACTACAGCGGTCCGTTCATTAAGCATCGATCGCACACTTTCGTTGCAGAAGACGCGTTCAGCAAAAACGGGTGGCCAACGATGATGCCGCGAGTGAGCGAGATCCGACCGCTGACCGTTGAATTATTTGGACTTGCAGGGCAACATCGACATCGGCCCGAACAACCGCCTCTCGCGGCAGGACTACGAAAAGTTGGCGCTCGTGGGCGGCTGTCCGGAGTTCAAAGACGGCGGACCGCAGCGGCGCAAGGACGAAACCGCCGCAAAGAAAGCGAAGCGAGGGCGCGGCAAGAAGACCGCTGGAACTCGCCAGAAGAAGAGAGGCACGAAAAGGCGGCGCGGAAAGGTGGTGGGCAGATCGAAGTCGAAGGCCAACCGAGGGAAGGCGCGCGGGCACAAGCGAGAAACGAACGGCCGTTCGCGTGGACGAAAACAAGGATAGAAGCGGGGATTTGCGGGAATAAAATGATGCATCAATGTTTTCTTTGCTTTAGCCAATTAATAGAAAGCGGTTTTATAAATCACGTGCAGGATGCGTGAAGCGATGCAAACGCGCACCGAATGTTTGACTCGCCGTCAAGCGCATCACGAAAAGAAAAGCAGTTGGCGGCCGATAAGACGGACATTAATTTTTGTCAAACGTCTTTCGTTCAAGCAATCGACCCCTCAATCGTTCGCCTCTTGAAACTCGACAACTCTTCCGTTGTTTCGGAGATGCCTGTTCCGTTGCCACACGCTTCCATCTAGTGACGGATGCCCTCGCCGGACGCCCTCGCCGGACGTCGGAGCGGAAACGACGAGAAAGCGAAAGAGAGCGCGTGAAATCGAACGACTCGTCCTTCCGCTTTCGAGTTGCTCTCTTGCTCGCCGCCCGCAATCAATTCCGGGACCCACTCGGAACTTTTCGTCCTCCTCGGCGGGAAACAAGCGATCAATCAAAAGGATTAACAACAAAACGAATGAGTGAAGCGGATCTTTTCCGCCTTATCGCTCGTCCGCTCGCTTGTTCGTCGGTGGACTTTCGGTCCAAAAGAAGCGCCGCAAAGTTTGCGGTTGAGCTTTCGATTCGTGGGGGCACTTGCCGCCAATCAAACAATCGATCGCGGAGGAGGTTGTTGCTTGCGGAATGCTTCCATTGATCCTCTTCCTGTTGCTCTTTGCCGCTCATTCTTTTTCGGTAGCTGAAACGGAAGGTACACGTGATCCCTCTCCTTTCCTTTTATCTCTTGTGTTTAGAACTGAAATGCGACTCGTTGATCGCCGTCTACACGGGCACCTTCCAGGGAAGCGGCCCTGCTGATACTCCGTACTCGGCAGAATTCCAATTCGAAATCCACTCGGACACCGCCGCCCGTCAAGTGACCGCGAAGTTCGACGACATCAACCGCGCGAAGACCCCCGATGAGATCTTCGTGCACATTGCGGGCGGCTCCGTTGTGTTTGTCGTCTTTTTCCTTCCATTCTCATTCGTTCGTTCAGCTGCGAGCTGGGAGGTCCCGACTGTCACGAGGACTTTAGCGAGCTCCCGCAACCCTTCGCTTTCCACATTCATCACAACGAGTGTACGTCCACTGGCAATAAGAGAATTCTATCGAATTGTTTGCAGCAATCCTCGACCTGATCGACACGGAGTTCACGGACGACGGGCAGTTCGTGGTACGGAACGTGTACGGGCAGTGCACCAATTTCGGAATGATCGCCGAGAGCGCGTCCATCGACCAGACGACGATCGCGTATTGCGTTTGCTGCGGCGACGTGTACGCGCCTGACGATTTCCTCAATTGTCCGAGCATCAATTGGTCGACGAGGAGTAAGTGGAAAGAAAAGAAGGAGGGATGCGATCCGGCCGCGTTTGGGTGTTGCGAGAACAGAGAAAAGCAGACGGGGCCATGTCGGGAGCAAAGCGAAAAGGAAAGCAAAACAATAATCGATTGCTCGCATCTCTTGCCTCAATCGTTTGCCCTTTAAGCATTCTTTTGTGTTCAGCCACACACTCCGCCAATTCTTCAACAACAACAGCGAGTGCCTCGACATCAACCGGTAGCTCCACGCTGTCCTCAACTACGAACACCGGAAGCACCACTATGTCCACCGCTTACCCTCCTTCTGGATCGCCGAGCACCAGCGGTCCCTCGACATCAACTGCTGCTTTCAAAGGTTCATTGCCCGCACTGTCCTCACCACTCGCTCTTAGTTCGTAGATCCGTTCGAAATCGACTGCGCCGACGCGATCACTCCTTTGGACGTTATTTACTGCGACAAGACCTGGGCACGTCCTTCCTTCTTTTTGTTCCTTTCAATTCTTGCTTTCCGTTTAGTTCCGACCGGAACAAGTGCACGACATCGTTCAAGCAACGATCGACGCATTTGAGAGCGACCAGGCGACCAAAGCAGACGTCTACGAGTTGTCCCACATTTTCTTCCGTATCGGGCACATTTGGGGCATCTTTTACGAAGTTGGCCGTCGTTTTTTGGCTTTGTTTAGTTCCCTAACTTTACAGGACTTCCCGCTCATCTACGACCTCTACGACAAGGTAGCCACTAAATTCTTCTCGCTAATAACTCCGCTCGTTGCAGACGGTGAACATCAGCGAGAACACAATGTGGGCGGCCAACGACGAAGATGCGACTTCAACCACAAGGTAACCGCTTGAAAAGAAAGAATTACATGAGTTTGTTGCAGATTGCTCGAAGGCCTCGACTCTCTGATGGCACTCACTGATTACGACCTCGAGTATTCTCTATAGTTCACTTTACTTCATTTATCCCCTTGTTTGCAGTCTGGTGCACGGGCAGAACGTCGGGTTGACACGAAAGCAGCAGCCGGACTGCGACAAGCCGGTCGGCTTCGCGGATTTCGGCGACTCGTTCGGCCCGCCGGACGGCCGCGACTTCCTCGCTTCGATCGAAATCCCGATCGAAAGTTTGTGCGACGACGAGAACTCGACTGCTGGTTTGTCCATTTATGCACGCATTTTAATGGTGGTTGCAGCTCCCATCTACTACGCGATCTACCGAAATGTGAATGTGTTCGTTCCGAATTCCACCGCTGAGTCGACCAAGCAACACCACTTGGTTTCCGGTAGGTAACTTTTGAAACAAACAAGACCAAGAAGCAGAAAGCGCGGGTTGTGAGTAAACGGTAAAATAGGTGTATGACTGTAAATGAGTGAAACTTCTAGCCAAGAATAAGACTTGCTTAATAGCTTTGAGTCGCCTCAGATCTCACTCATAAATCTTCTGCTTCAGGCTTCTCCATCAATCACGCAGCCGAAACGGACGGACAAAAGTTCGACCCGGAACACGAACCACCGGAATTCGAACGCTGTGCCGTCGGCTTCCATCAGAACCGAAATCGCGTCCTCTCCGCAACGGTCATTAACCAAACGTTCTTCGACGACACGGAGAAGACGATGGCCGTTTAGCAGTACAAAAAGGAAGACGTGCGGGCGAGTTTGCACGGCAAATTCAAAGTCACGTGGTGTTCGTTCTAATCAGTAGTTCTGTTAAGTACCTGGCGTTCGTTTAGGGACCGGCAATCAGTGGTCGGCTGAACGCTTCTGTAGTGTGCATGAAGAAGGCGACTACTACATCGCTCAGTAATCAGATTTACTCGAAAACCTACTTTTTAATGTCTTGTAGATGCGACCATCTCACCGATTTTACCCTTCTCGTGGACGGCGCCGAAACTGACCCGATTTTGTGCGACAAAACGCTCTCGACTTTCGGCTACGCGGTCAACTCGGGCTCCATCGCTTCGTTGCTGCTGCTGAACGTCGGTAACGCTGTGAACTTGTCAGCAACATTTTTAAGCACATGCAATCACTTGCCTTATTGCAGCTTCGATCCCCTCCGCTCGCTGCTCTTCGGCGTGTGCCTGGCCGCTTCGTGGGCCCGCTTCAAAGTAGACGCGCTAACGGCGGCCTACAACGTTGCTTTGATGTTCTTCTACATCCTCTTCACTGTGTTCAACGATCAAGAGCGAGCCGGCGGAGTAGTCGGCTGTCAAGTGATCGCTGGCGCCTCTTACTGTCTGCTGCTTTGGTTCGTTCCCCACTGTTTGCATTAACGAGAGAGCTTTGCAGCTGCATCTGCTTGACGCTGTTCCAATCGTGGTCGGTCCTGAGAAGTTTCATGTGGGCCTCGCGCATCGAACTGCTAATCCTGTGGGCGACGAAGCCGCTCGTGATTCTTCTTGCGTCCATCGGTACGTTCACTTGTGTCAGGGGCGATTACTGGGCGTCCAGGTGCACCGTAGAAACGCCAATAATTGGGAGGCAAAACCAACCGATTAGCGGGCAGTTAATTGCAAAAACCACTGGACAATATGCGCCTTTACGGGTGCATTTGGACGTCCAGCCTTAACGACCATCTTTTTTTACTCTTGTGTTCAGCAATCCCGCTGGCCGTCTGCGGAGTCGCCTTCTGGCTGGTGCGGGACTTCTTCTACCGTGACGATCAATTCTGTTGGATCAAACCGACGTACGTGGAGCTCGGCGTCGTTGTGCCGATCACGTTGCTCGTGCTCAACGGTTGCGTCTGCTACTCGGTGATCCTCTTCCGGATGTTTCCCGGAGCGAAGGTCTTCCGACCGCTCCGCCGAATGACGTCGATCCAAACGTTCGTGATGTCGTCGGGCCGGCGGCGGAATGTTCGCGACAAGGTGCGCCTTTTGGTTAGATGTTCGAGTGTTTAGCGATCGCTATGTAATTGTTAAAAATCATGGAAGAAGTAGGAATTCATAACCAGTTACTGCAATTTTTGACAGCTTTACTCATGCTTTCGACCTCTTTAAGGACGATCTTTACTGATTCACGCTCTTCAGGTGATCGCCGTCTTCATCATGCAGTTCTCGCTCGGCATTCCGTAAGCCTTCAATCATTGATTAAAGCCGCAGGAATTGTTGCAGGTGGGGCGTCCAGTACCTCACGCTCTTCGCCCCAAAGGCGACCGTTTGGCACTACGCGTTCTCGTTGATCATCGGCTCTCAGGGGATCGTCCTGCTGCTCGTCTTCGTCTACAAACGAGTCAAATCGCGCGAAAAGACCAGCAGTCCGCAAGAAGTCTGGACGTTGCCGTTTGAGGAGGAAGTAACTGCGCTTTGAGCCCACTGGAAGGGAATTGCTGCCATCGTGTTGTCATCGTCGATCTCCTCATTCCAACCCTGCCAACGAGAGAATGTTGTGGTCACCAGTTTACTTTTGTTTAATCAAATAAATGAATCGTGTGATTCGTTTGAATAGCTCTGCGTTAAACGAATCTGTAAAAGTTTGAAGTCAACCACCAGGAGCAGGAACACTCGACCGGATGTTCTCTGACTCTTTAACTACTCGACCTTTCCCTTGTGCAAAGAACATCCTGCCAAAATGGACAGCACGTGAATTTCACTCGTCCAGACGTTTGCCCCCGTTTCTTATCGAACTGCCGACTGACCGCTCCCCGTCTGCTCGCCCCGCTCGTCGCCCCGTCCGCCCCGCTTGTTTGCTCGCCCCAGTCGGAAAAGAAACCATTCGGTTTGTTTCGTGCAATTCGATTAGGCCGCTGGAGTTTTGCAACCAAATTGACCTCAATTTCCACGGCCCCTTAACGACTGTGTTTATTTGTGGTCTTTCCACACTTCCTTCCTCGTTTTCCTTATTTGTGCACTCCAATTCGTGTGTTCTCCGCACACTTGGTAATAGAAGAGTGCGCAGTTCGTTTCGCTTTTTGCAATCCGCACGTCGGCGATTCGTGTTCGCCGGCTTCGATGTCGCAATCTTATCGCTGGCGAACGGAAGCGAGCGAAGCGGTGGGGGCAGCGAACGGCGACAAACACGCGCGAAATGATCGCGGGGCGGGGCGCGGGGCGGAGTGTGCGGAAATTCGCGCTCTTTTCGCGCCGCCCACTACGATTCGCGTTGCACCGCCTTCGTTTCGGGCGGGTATAAAAGCGATGGCACTCGCGGAGACGAATCAGTGCGCGCTTTTGTTTGTGTCCTGCTTCTGGCGATCGGAGCGTTTGCGAGTGGTCATTCGAGACGCACTGTTTTTTTCGTACACTCACCGTTATCCCAGTCGATCCACTTGTCCACTAGTTTCTGTATATTTCTATCGTGTTTCTCCGCCTAATATCTTCGCTTCCAGCCCCCTCGACCATGTACGTGGACGCGCAGAAGACGAACGGCGAGGCGACGCGACAGCGCAAACCCGTCACCGTCCCACGCTTACTCGAGATGAAGCAGAAGGGCGAGAAGATTACGATGCTTACGGCTTACGACTCGTCGTTCGCCTTCCAAATGGAGGAGGCGGGCGTGGACCTGATCCTTGTGGGCGACTCGCTCGGGATGGTCGTTCAAGGCAAGTGAGGGGTTTGGGGAGGGGGGAATGCGCGAGATGCTTGTTTCTGGCCGAAGGAAGCTACCGGGACATCCCTCGTAGAGAATTCGAGTCAATTCTTCTATCTCTTAAGCAATGGCTCTTTTCGCTCGTCCTCTTTTCCTTTTTTCAATCTTTCGACCACCCAATCCTTCGTTCTTTTCATTCGCCATTCACCTCCCGTCGACTCGTAGGCCACTCGAGCACGCTGCCGGTAACCGCCGACCACATCGTCTACCACTCGGCGGCCGTCGCGCGTTCGCTGCAGAACACGCTGCTGATCGCCGACCTGCCGTTCCGCTCGTCTCTTTCGGTCGACGCGGCAGTCGAAGCGGCCGGCCGCTTCCTGTCCGAAGGAAACGCCGCGATGGTGAAGCTGGAGGGCGCCACGCCGTTGGTCTTGGCCACAATCGGGGCGCTCGTCGAGCGTTCGATCCCCGTGTGCGCACACTTGGGCCTCACGCCCCAGTCGGTCCACATGCTGGGCGGCTACCGCGTGCAGGGCAAGAGCGACGAGATGGCCGAACGGATTCTCCAGGCGGCCAAAGCTGTAAGTTCTTTGGGCTTCGCGATATTCGGGCTGTTTTTTGACTCCTTTCCAATGCGTGAATGAAGGAAAGGCCCCATTAGATTGTCTTTCTGTTCCTTGCAATTCACTTACTAAACTGTCTCCTAATCTCAACTCCACCGCCCACTCAATTCATCGCTCATCGTTTTGGTTGCAGGTGGAAGAAGCGGGTGCCAGCCTGCTCGTGTTGGAGTGCATGCCCGAAGGATTGGCCAAGCAGATCACCCAGTCGGTGCGCATCGCGACCATCGGCATCGGGGCGGGCGTCGGTTGCGACGGCCAAGTGTTGGTCGTGAGTTCCTTTCTTTTACGATGGGATTCTTTTGATCCACCGCTTCCCAACAGTTCCGCTCAATCAATAGCCTGATCGCCCTACTGCCCGCTGCTTGCAGATCCACGACATTCTGGGCGTGACGCCCGGTAAGCGGCCGAAATTCGTGAAGAACTTCCTCGAGGGCCATGACTCCGTGCGCGCGGCCATCGACGCGTTCGTGCGCGACGTCCGCTCGGGCGCCTTCCCCGACCACGACCACACGTTCCACTGATCGCCGCTTGTTGGTTGCGTGCTCCACCCATCTACCCTACATTTGAACGTTTTATTTGTTTCTCCTCGCATTTCAATAAACTATTAAAGTCGGGATAAAAAGCAACTTGAAAGCTATAGGAATTACATCATCTCACGGACTTCTTTACAGTATACTCTTTCGTTACGGGGCTCAGAACCATACGAAAAGCGTCGACCTCAAGCCATTCGCCCATCTCATCGCTCTCAATCGAATCCCTTTCGTTTCTTCGGGCCCAACCGAATCGAATTGTGGGCGTAGTCGAACGAAACGCAGTGCGTGATGAAAAACCAGTAGCCTTAAACGAATTGCGCGTCGTCCGTGTACCTCGTGGGCCAGTAGTCGCCCATTCGGTTCAGGTCCAGCATGCAGCCGTCGTCGCAGGTCATCAGAAAGTCGGCGTCCAGTTGGTACTCGTAGTCGTCCAGCCAGAAAGTGATGTTCACTTCGGCTGAAGCGTTGATCGCGTAGAAATCGCCGTCCAGATTGTGTGTGATCAGGCCGCTCGCTATCCACCAGTCGATCACTCGATCCGGCACGTACATAAATGGATCGTTCGTAAGGAATTGGACCTGCAAGCAGTGGATGGAAGGGCGAGTGTGGTGGGAATTTGAGTGCAGTTAGCAGGATTTAAGCAGTTGCATTCATTCAATGGCAACCCAAGTTTAAGCAGGTAAAGAACTGTGCGTAACCAATTGGAAGAACGAACCAACGGCTTCTCGAAACTAAATCGAGTGACTTCTTGATCGTTTGCTGCGCGCGACGAGATTTCGATCGCGTCCATCCGCACGCCCCACGCGTCCCGCTCGGCCGTCTGTCGAACGCCCGCTCCGCAACGTTCCGCGGGGTACTCGCCGAGGATCAACGACCCGATCAGCTGGTTCGACTGCACGATCGTGGCCACCGGAGCGGGAATGAGACCGAGATTGAAGGCCTGAACGACAAAATTGCGGCGGTTGGGTGCCAGTCCCACAATTCCGTCCATTGCGGCGAGCAGCCTGCAACAACGACGAATGTTGAGCAAGTGTTGAATGGAGCAACAGTTCAGTTGTTTACAAGAGCACCCACTGGGTTAAAGACAACTGGTAAAAGAAGTCATAAATGCGCTTTCGAGCAAGCAGCAAGCACCTCCTTCACTTCCGTTGTCCAATCGACGACCGCGAAAATCCTCCCCTGCTCACCGCTGATCCATCTGCCAACCGAGAACGATGTCTGCTGTTTCGAAGCGCAAGCCGCCGTTTCCGCCGAAACGCCCACCGTCCGTGACCACAAGCTCGTCGGCGATCCACTGGCCTTGAAGCGGGATGTGGCCGTTCACTTCTCCCTTCCACTCCTCGCGACTCGTGACGGCCGTTGAGGAGTTCGCGAGGACGTAGTACGTGGACAACGGGTTCTGTCCTTCGGCTTCCACCCGCAAGCATCGCCCCCGCCAATACCGAGCGGATGGGGAGAATTGGCAGTCGAATGGGCAGAAGACGGACTCGAAGCTCGCCGTCGTGCACAGCGGCGCGCAGTCGGCGCGTGGCCGCCCGCAATTCGCGTCCACGAGCACCACGTCGGAGAGGACCGTCGAGAACTGAACGGCAATCGTTTGCGGTGGGCGGCCGACTTCGAGAGCGGCGTCTGGAACGACGAAAAGGAGGTGAATGTAAAGAAGCGGTTTTCTGTTGGATTTTTTGTAATCAGTATGTTTTGAGCTGGGATAAGTGCTTTAGCGGCTGATGGAGCGGTTACAACACAGCTAAAGCTTAGAATAGTCAGCTGAGCAAAGACATCGTTACGGCGACCGCTCGAGAGAGTTCAGTCACCATTTCGGCCAAGAATAAGCCGCTACCGCTCCAACAAGCAGAAGTGATCAAAAGAAACTTACAGCCTTCAGTGATCGTAATGGTGTACACTTGCGGTTGAGCCAACCAAAACGGAATTCGCAGAAGCAAGCAGAACGCGACCAGTTGAAACGACTGCATTTCGACAAAACCGAGTGAGTTATCAGCCGAAGTGTGAAGAAATTTTGCATGACTGGGCAGAATTTCTTGTGGAAACGCGTGCAAAGGCGATTAGCCGTGGACTTAACACGCCTGTCGACGTTTGACGATTAAAATAGGTGTGGGTCGCAAAGCACAGATGAACACTTGCTCTTTATCGCGTTTCTGTTGTGTTTCTTAGCTAGCGGTCGGCCTTTGAAGCGAGGTGGTCTCTGTGCAAGCTTGCATTGTTTGGATCTTGTTTCAAGCAATCCTTCCGGGCATAACGATACAACACTTCGAAATCAACTCTTTATTGGAGTGTGCAAAGAACACACACGCGCGAATCGCCGCCTTCTCCCGCGTGCTCCCGATCATTCGCCGGGCGCTACAAACTCCAAAGTCCAGTGCGACGCGTCCGCCGAACCACGAGGTCGCGACCGGGGCGGCGATCGGCTGGCGAGCGAACAAACGAGGGGAGGGCGAGCGGCAAAGTAGAAGACGCGAGACGGCGGCGGTGCACTTCGATCGAACCCACCGGCCGGTCGGTCGGCGAGCGAACAGCTGGACGCGGGCTTTCGGTTTGATCCGCTTTGTTTGATTTCGCTTGTTTGATTCCCGAGTGTGATCCTCGTGCTCAACTGAATCCGGAAAAGGGTGATCTCGGGAGCAGTGGGCAAATTGAGTGATCGTTGGCTTCAATTGACGATCAAACGGTTTGTGATCAAACGTTTGATCGTGCCGGTTGTACCCAGCCATCCAACGAATTTCTCAACCAACCAAACATTCGCTTGTTACTTCACAACGCCCGCCCGTTCGGTCTGCCCCGCGTGTGGAAATCGATTGGACGGCGGTGCGGAAATTTCGTCCGCTTTCCGCTCGAGCGTCGTCTGCCGCTGTCTGCGTCGGAAATTCCGAGTTTCGGTTTCACAAGACGAAAGCGAGTCAAATGCTTTGTTGTTTTATTGCGACGATGACTGAACAACGGCCAAAATTTTCCGCTTACTATTCCACGCAAAAACGTAAATTCCATCCCAAATGTTGTCGCTCGACCCAAAGCTTTCCAAAATTAATTTCTTTGTGATTTTCCGGTGGTTAAAGCCGCGATTTTACCGCGTGTAGTGAACAGACAATTGCGAACGATCGTCTCCATTTCAGGCGCCCCAGTTTCGCTCGCCGAGTTGCCGGAAGGTCGCCGCCGTTCGCGCTCGCCCGACTTCATTTTCGCTCTCCGCTTCCAAGTCGGCTGTTCGCTCGTTCTCGCGTGAATCCCGCAGGAACTTCCACGTGCTCATCCCACGAAGATGCCCGGCAAAGGTTCGTTCTTTTTTTCAAGAATTATTCAACGGCTATGGTTGGATTTTTCGGCGAATTTTTGAGTTGTTTTCTGTCGATTATGACCGAATCTTGCACCAACAATCCTTTCAAAACTCGCTTAAAATTCGCTCCAAATTCACGTCGAACTTTCGCCGCATTCCCTTTAAATTCCACTCGAATTCTCCCCGAATTTCTCCTCAAATCCTCGTTGCTTGCAGAGTTGTTCATCGTAAGCGCCAAACGGACGGCGTTCGGGACGTTCGGCGGCTCGCTGAAGCCGAAGACGGCCACCGATTTGGCCGAACACGCCGCTCGTGCGGCGATCGCCGCCGCTTCGATCAAGCCGGAGAAAATCGACCACGTGCTCTTCGGTTTGTCCCTCTCATTCGATTGTTTCAATCACTCGGTGATGTTCAGGAAACGTGATCCAATCCTCGAAGGACGCCGCCTACTTGGCCCGAACCGTGGGGTTGCGCGTGGAGGTGCCGATCGACAAGCCGGCGGTCACCGTTCGTTCCCCACTTTCTCCCAACTCTCGTGCACTCCGTCGGCTTTCAGGTGAACCGCCTGTGCGGCAGCGGCTTCGAAGCGATCATCGAGGGAGCGCGCGTGAGTCCCCTCTCTTTCGATGTGATTGATTCGTGCCCGATTTGCAGCAAATCCTCGTCGGCGACTCAAAGGTGATCCTCGCCGGCGGCACCGAGTCGATGAGCCAGTCGCCGTTCGGCGTCCCCTTGGGCACGAGCGTTGAGGTCAGTTTGGGGGATTCGCTGGTGTGTGGGGCTTGAATCCAACCGGTTGGAGGTCGAATTCCAAGATTGTTTCGTTCTCAATGGCACACACTAATTCCTGTTTCAGTTCGAGGACGCCCTCTGGCAGGGCCTGACCGACCAGCACATCAAGACGCCGATGGGCATCACGGCCGAGAACCTCGGCGAGAAGTACGGGATCACGCGGAACGAGGTCGACGACTACGCGCTCAAGTCGCAGAAGCGGTGGAGCCTTGGTTTGTCCTTTCATTCAATCGAGGGGATTTGTGGGAGGTTGTGGAAGATTTGCGGTATCAAGAAGGAGTCAATCCTTCTACCGCTCTTCCTCGAGCGATTCCTTCCGCCTTCCTATTGTTTTTATCGCCCATGCCTATCTCCATCTTCTTCTGGTTGCAGCGAACAACGGCGGCTACTTCACGAACGAAATCGCGGCGCTGAAGCTGAAGACGCGCAAGGGCGAGGTGGACTTCGCGGTGGACGAACACCCGCGCGAGACGACGATTGATTCGCTGAAGAAACTGCCGCCCGTCTTCAAGAAGAACGGGCTCGTCACGGCCGGCACAGCGAGCGTTCGTTTCCTCTTTGCTTTCCATTGAATATCGTTCGATTGCAGGGCGTTTCGGACGGAGCGGCCGCCGTGGTGCTGGCGAGCGGCGAGTCGGTGAACGAACTCAAGCTGGACCCGCTCGTTCGTCTCGTGAGTTCCGCCTTTTGATAGATTGTTTGATTCGTTTTTTCGTGCGTTCAGGTGGGCTGGAAGACGGTCGGATGCGCGCCGGAGATCATGGGTGAGTTCCACCGCTCCTTCGGAGCAACCTCCATCGATTCGCGTGGTTGTTTTGGCGTCAATCGTTCGATCTGATGCTCCGATCACCAAACTCTTGCTCCCCACAGTTTGACCACCACCTTTTTCCAGGAATCGGCCCGGTGACCGCCATCCAGGGCCTCCTTAAGCAGCACAAGTTGACGTTCGACGACATCGACCTGGTCGAGGCACGTGATTGAATCCTCCCGTTCCGCTCATCCCCGCTCTTCAGGTGAACGAGGCGTTCGCCGCCCAGGTGCTGGCCGTGCAGAAGGAGCTCAAGGTGGACGGCGACAAGCTGAACGTGAACGGCGGCGCCATCGCGTTGGGCCATCCGCTCGCTGCTTCCGTAAGCCGTTTGGTTTGATTTGGGAGAATGGGAATGAATGGGAGGGAGTTGGGGACGTCGTTGCCTTTTCAATCGTATCTTTCCGTTCTATCCGCTCCTCTTGCCCCTGACTGCGATTCCCACCGCTCCAACTCACCATTCCGCTTGCAGGGCGCGCGCATCACGGGCCACTTGGCGCACGAGCTGGTCCGCCGCAAGGGCAAATACGCGATCGGCTCGGCGTGCATCGGCGGCGGCCAGGGGATCGCCGTCCTGCTGGAGCGCGTCTGAACGGACGGGATTCGTGTACCATTGGTTTCATTTACGAGATGACATTTCTATTCGATTCGATTGGGTTATGGCGTGTTCTGTTCGTGCGAATAAACGGATATTGCTGGTTGTTGGCTCGAAAGAGACTGCTTGGTTGTTGCTGACTGGGCAGGTAGTTTTTCGGTGTGAGCAACGATTGGAGTCGAGCCTTCGTCGGAGACTTACAATCGCTTCTCATCGTAGGGTGAAGATTATCGTTGGGATTTGTCGGCAAGGAAGGTGAAGACGCATGGCCGCAGCTAATGGATTGGCAGCAAGCAGCCTCGAATCCAACGACCACTCTCTCACCCTCTCATCGCTTTCGTTCGATCCATTCACCAGCGATTTCCGCGCACAACTGAAGGAGTTTATTGGTCGCACGAGACGGACGGAAAGGCGAATACTATTATTAGAAAAGACGTTGGAGAGGGTGGAGAACGGAGAGGAAATGCGAGAGAGGAGCGAGTGGGACGGGCGTTTTGAACGAGAAGATGGCGGGCGGGCGGGTGAGTGGCAAGAACGTTCGTTTCTGCAAAAAAAGAAGGAAGGAAGGTGGGGGAGAAAGAATGATCAAAGGCGGCAGTTTCGGGTGGGTGGGCAGAAAGCATTTGTTGATTGGTGGGTGGATTGGTGGGTTGAACGGAGAGAATCGGCAGTTCGATTTGGAGTTGGCGGGTGCATTTGGCTTTGCCTTGGATTCGCGAGCTTTCGGACTTCAAAACGAGTCGGTTTGAAGCTAAAGCCGGGTAGATGGTGGGTAGAAGGCGAAGCACGAAAGAAAGTTGAACTACGGGATGTGATCAATAGAAAGAAGAAGTAAATAACTGATTGTTCGTGTGTTCGGAGCGATCGGCCGTCCGTTTAGCGGTTCTTGATGCAAACTTGGCAGCGGGAGACGCGCGATCGCGAGTTGCCCGCCTTCACCGTCTGGCTCTCGGGGATCTGCAATGAGCAAACGAATAGAAGGGAAAGAGGGATGAAAGGACGCACGGAGAATTGCTGCCCCTCCTCGATGGTCGTCAGCCAGAAGCTGAACTTGTTGGCGAAGAAGTGGCACGTGCCGCGCGCGCCGTTGCACTCGATGAACGGCGTCGTGCGGAAGTCCTCCAGACAGGAGCCGGGCGAGCTGCAAGGTGTGGATTCAATTGAGTGGTGGGGTAGTTGAGTGGATTCGGGAGAGGAATGCGACGAATGCGAGCAGAAGATGGGCGAGAAACCACTATTCAACAACAGATCCAAGGACGAACCTCAACGACTGCCCGCCGCCCTCAGCGCCCGCTCCGGTGTGCATGGCGAACGAGTAGCCGATCCACAGCGACGACCAGCCGGTCGGGCAGTTCGGGATTTGGATCGACTGCGAGTGGACCTGCAAGACGAACGATAAATGCGGCCCTCTTCTCGTTCGATCGCCGCCAGCACGTGTCGTCCAGCGATGCACATGAACTCACCGCAATGACGTTGGCGGGCGCCTCGCAGACGGAGCAGCGCGAGATGAAGGGCTCGATTTCGCCCTCGGAGACGGGCATCATCGGGAGGGCGGCGCCGGTCGCGAGCCAGTAGGACTTGTCGTTGCGGGACGCGTAGTTGCAGACGTCGTTGAAGTCGCAGAAAAGGAACGGCATCGTGCAGAAGCGCGGCAGGCAGGAGCCGGCCTGGCCGAGGTCCTGATTGTGCGCCTTCTCGTTGCCCTCCATGTAGAGCAGCGAGTAGCCGTCCCACAGCTTCTGGGTGCCCTGCGGACACTGCGGAATGCTCGGAGTCTGCGAGTGGGTGACGACGACGAAACCGTCGCGGTACGCGGGCCCCGCTGGTCCTGGAGCGCCCAACGCGCCGGGCGGGCCGGCTGAAAGCAGCGGATTGAAGTAGGTGGTGCCAATCGACGGGGAGATCGACGGAGGGGGTCCATAGAGATGAAAGAAGTCACTTACGCAAGCCGGGAGTGCCTTCGAGGCCGGGGAAACCAGGCAGGCCTAAATCGAACGTGGTGAGTGGTGTGCAGAGTCAATAGAAGATGCAAGGTGTCTGTGGGACTCTACCACGTCCTTTTCCTCCGTCTAATCGATTCGAAAGCACTCACCGGGTTGTCCTTGGTCTCCCTTAGCGCCGGGACCGCCGGGATAGCTTAAAACAATTGATGGTCAACGGTAATGATCAAGAGAGTAAAAAATGGTTTATTTAATAGAAAGAAGGACTCATCTGGCTCGCCTTTTGCGCCGGGTATGCCGGGAACGCCTGCAAGCACGTAGATAAGTGAACGAATAAAACAATAAGATGGTGAATGAGAGGAGAACGAAAGGAACTCGTTTCCTCTTCTTTAAACACAAGCACGCAGTCGTGCGCTCACCTGGCAAGCCGGGCGGCCCGTCGAGACCGGGCAGCCCTTTCTCGCCTCGCAATCCGGGCACTCCTGCAATGCACGAGAATTAGCGAGTGGTGGAGAACAATAGAGCGAATATGAGTGGATTATGGCGAACGATAGCGGTTCTTTCGCTCATTTCACTTCCAGTCACTCCGCCAACGTCTTACTCGCTTTACAACGGTTAAGCACGCACCTGGCGGTCCTTGGAAGCCTTTCTGGCCGGGTTGGGTGATCGCTTGCGGTCCGGGTGGTCCTGAAGACGTTTCGACGTGAACCTCGTGGCTGCGGCGGCTGACTGCAACTAACCTTGCGGGCCCTCGGGTCCGACCGGTCCGGGCAATCCCTCGGGTCTAAACACGCGAGTAGATGTGTGGACGAAGCAGTGAGGAGCAATAGGGAAAGTTCTCTGCCATTAATGAAGGAAACGAACCCTGGAAGGCCGGGCAGTCCGCTGTCGCTTAAAACGAGTGGTTGATGGCTGTAAGCATTAAGAACACTTATCTTTTGGTCCGGGCAGTCCAGGCGCTCCTTAATACGCGTAAATTAGCCATGAGAATATGAGTTTTGAGTTAAAATTAAAAAAAGAGCGTTTGTTTCCAGTTGATCGCGCTCAAATCGATTTTTTGACTTGTGACTAGCAGCCATCGTTTGCTAACGACTCGCTACGCTCTACTACTAGCGCAGCAACCTACCCGGAAGTCCCGCAGGCCCGTCCAGACCGCGTTCGCCAGGGAAACCGGGGAGTCCGATCTCGCCTTCAAACAAAGTGGTCAAGAAGTTGGCGGCAGTCGAGTGTACTCACCCTTTAGGCCGGGTAGTCCGCTCAGACCTGGAGCACCCACAGGGCCCGGAAGACATTGATCGCCCTTAGCTCCAGGTATTCCTGCAATTTGGAGCGTGAGCAAGTGAGTGGAAGTCGCGATCGAAAGTTTTGGTCGACTCGATCACGGAGACGCACTCACCGGGCAATCCGGCCGGACCGGGAAGCCCATCGTTTCCTCTCTGGCCGGGGAGACCTACAAGAAGGTGCGTAAAGTAGAAAACAATCGTTATTTGAGTGGTAGAGTGGGTATTCAATCGATAATTGTTCTAACGGCCAGATATCAACGGAATTCGTTCTTTTCTTCGTCTGACGTGTGTCTTACGCTTCTACTCGATTCGAATATTACCAGTAAACTGTTCTCACTCCCCTAGACACTCTTCAACGGCTAGAACTCACCCGGGAGTCCGCTCTCGCCCTTCAGACCCGGAAATCCTGCGGGGCCCACCTCGCCCTTCGCGCCCGCCGCTCCGGGGTATCCTGCAAGATGCAGCCGGTTAGGGGACTCGTAATGAAGTCGTGAACGCACCAGGTTGTCCCGCCTCGCCCTTCGGGCCTGCGATGCCCGGCAGTCCGTCTAAATCATCGAAAAAGTGAATCTGAAGCGTTTGTTTCGAACACCGACCTTGTCCGGGCAGACCGGGCAGCCCAACCTCGCCCTTCGCGCCAGGGTAGCCGTTGCCTGAACACGAGAGATGAGTAGAGCGCAGTGGATGTGGGTGGAAGCAATTGCGAGCGAATATTCGCTTTAAACCGCAGTAAACAACAGTAAACGACGAGGAGAACACGCGAGTGCACGCCCAACCCTTCCACAAGTTTCTCCCATCGCCAACGATCGCTTACCGGGCACACCAGGCGGCCCATTGAGGCCGGCGTCGCCTTTGATTCCGGGCAGGCCAGGGAGACCGTCGAGACCTTGCTGGCCCTTCAAACAAGAAGGAGGAATGAGTGGACGAGAGCGAGAGAACTCACGGGGTAGCCGCGATCGCCTTTTTCGCCGTTCGCTCCGGAGATGCCAGGAGCTCCTAAACACATAGATAAGAGTTCAAAGCCGAGTTTGAACGAAGATTTATGTTGCGATGTCGGTTCTTGTGAGTCAACAAACCAAACGACTTTAACCTGTGCAGCTTGAGGTGTTTTCTTGACCACATGATTTGTCTCGTTGCTTTTTGAATCGAGATTCTAGTGTGCAGATCGTCGCCAGTCACTTCCGTTTAGTTCTTCCTTGCGATTCCCTTTTGCAGACGGCCGGCCGCCTGTGAGAACTTCGCCGCTTTCCGCCGATGAGTCACTCGGACCGCGTGCAGAGCGCGGCGAACGAACGCCGCTTTCAGCAGACGCGGTGGTCTGCAGGCCGGCCGGCCGCACGCACTTCGTCGTTCGCCTCGCCGCTGCCCGTCCGCTTCCTTCCCTCGCCTCCCTGCCGGCCGCCCGTTTCGCGTCCGCCGGCTTTCCGTTCGCCGGTTTTCCGCTTCCTTCCGAACCCGCAACGCCCGTTCGTTTCGGCATTTCGACAGAAAATCCATCGATTCTCTTCAAACATTTCTGCTCTCTTTGTTCGGCGGATTTATTGAATCTTTCCGACTTGTAAAAGTCGTCAACTTGTCGCACGTCGCGGTTGATGCGCGCATGAAAGCGGCGATCATTCCGCGCACGTGTTCGGCCATCGGCGGCCGCAATCTTTTGTTCTTTTGCCCATTAGCCGTCCATTCAGCTTATTTCGATCGTGAGTTGTTGCACACGTTCATCGATTTCTCAACACTCGTCTCGTCTCCGACCGCTTTGTTGTTTCGCTCAAATTTCCGCTCATTTCTCGGCCTTCTGCCGCTCGTTTCGTCGAGAAGTTCGACCTGCGCGCAGCGATCAGCAGACGGGAGGGGCGCTGGCCGTCCGCTCGCTGCACGGCGCGTCTTTTTCGCTCTCCGCGTTCCGCTCGCCGCCTTTCGGCCGCCCGTCTCCCCGCTTCCTCCTGCCTGCCGACTGCCCGCACTTCCCGCTTTGGTTGGAAATTTCCCAACGAATTGAACGATCGCTTTTGATCCCCACCGTCAGACGAGAAGTCGGTGAAACCGCCCGTTCGGCCGCAGACTCTCGTCGTCAACGTTTGATCACACGCCCGTCCGCGCCCTTTCGCGAGATCCTTTCGCACATTTTTCGTCCTGCTCGCAAGTTGCATGCGGAAATGAACGGATCGTTGCTGCACACCACGTTTGCATCGCTTTGCTCGTTTGCTTTTGGCGACCCGCTTGCAGTTAGTGCTGCTGCTCAACAGTTCGATCAACTAGCTTGCTGCTCGCAACGAATGCCCGCGCTGCGAACTAACTGCCCACTTTTGTCCGCTTTCTTTCGGCACATGCGTTGCGAATGGCTGCGAGATTCGAGGCAGAGATGACAAATAGCGGATAACTACTGGTTTTCCGTTCGTTCATTCCCTTTCGATTGTTGGCGTTTGCCACCGTTCTTCGCTCAAGTCCTTTTGGACCATCGCAAACAAACTAATCGCGAATGAGACGTCTTTGTTGAACGATCATTTCAATCGAATCTTTGACTTGCTGCTTTCTTGATCATGGATTGCATTTGCCGAATGCCAACCGAAGATTTAAACGCGTTGTTGTCAGCATAAAGTCGCACTCTTCCTAGTCACCGTCCTTTCGTTCAGGTTCGCTCTTTCTCTCGGTTTGTGCGCATCATGCCGCACGTGACGACCGTCATGTTCGAGGAGAACGAAGTCCTCAAACTCCTGCAACTCGTCCGAGCGCGGCCCTGCTTGTACGCGCCGGTCATCGACCAGCAAGCCCACAGCGATGCGTGGGACCAAATCTACGACGAGATGTTGGTCTTTACCGACGAGCACGGTTTGCCCAAATTTTCTCGTGCGTCATGCTACCCCTTCAGTCTGTTTTTAGCGCTTCTTTTCAGGTGATCGCTGCAGAGCCAAATGGAAGAAGACGGCCGACTACTTCCGCAACAGCCGCGAGTGCGTGCCCGAGTGGCTCTTCTACGCGTTTTGCTCGAAGTTCATGAAGCGCAAGTACGTTTTTTGCTCGGAGAGATTGAACCCTTTTACCGTCTTTCAGATCGGGAATCCCCAAGCGAACACGAAAGAAGGCGGTCACCAAACGGAAACCGGCAAAGCCGCCCCGTCGTTCCCTTCCGAATCCGGCCCGTATTTCGAAGCCGCCCGACGTCCTGCCCGCTTCGCCCCGTCCCGCCGCTTCCACTCCCCGCTCGTTGAAGCCGCCCACTCCGTCGCTGCTCAAAGCGACCACTTCGACTCGCGCCGAAGGGCCGACAACGCGCTCGATGGCGGCCGGAACATCGACGGGAAGAACGGCTCGTCCCGACCGCTGCATTCCGCCTCCGCTTGCGACTTCGCCGCGCGTCTCGTCCGCTCGTCCGAAAGCTCCTCCAACTGCCGACGACTCGAGCGCCTCGATGATCTCCGCGAACGCAAATGCCGGCGGTGGAGATCGGGCCGACCTCTTGCAAACGGACGACCTGGCGGACTGTGAGCCCGCTTCTTCTGCCGCCGATCCGATCGAGGAGTGCGTTCGAAAGCTGGAGAGCTTGAAGGCGAACGCGCCGCCCGCTGTCTTCGATTCACTCGTCCTGCACATCGGCGCGCTCCACAACGCCTTCTCGAAGCCCGTCCGTCGGCACGTGGTCTACGGCTACTTTTCTCTCGCCTGGTTCGCGTTCTACGTTGGCAAGACAGCGCTCGGCCCGCTCCCTCGTCCGTTGATCGAGCTGCGACAAATTCGCGACGGCAAGTCCGACGGGCCGCACGGCGATCTTCGACGAGAGCTTCACGAGATGCTGCAGGAGGGCGGCTTCCTCTTCGTGATCTACGGCGACTTCGGCTCGAACCTCGAAGCTCGACAACTGGAAGAACAACTCATCCGCCACTTTCGCCCTCAGTACAACGAGCTCGGCGTCAAGATCCCGCTTTTTTCCACAGACGTCGCCGCGCTGAAGTTCCACCTGCCGCTCTTCAAACACGCCGCCAAATCGGTCACGATCGAGACGCTAACAAGGGATGCGTCTCAGTTGTCCCCGCCGGATTTTGACGGGATATAGCTCATTCGACGCGCCTTGGCGAGCTGATCCCGGACGTACTAATTTCAGAACCTATAACGGCCGTTTGGCCGAGATATCGGCCGCCAAACTTTGCACTGTTCCAGTGGTTTTCCGTTGTTTTTGGGGCGCAGGTTTGCATGAAAACAAAGCTCTCGTTTCTTCCCCTCTCTGCTGTGTCGAACTGGCGCAGTGGCGAAAGCGGTTGCCTTGCACTGCTGATCGATTTTTTGCGTTTTGCGATACGATACGATTATCTCGCCAATAGTCTTGTTTCGATCGTTGTTTTTGGCGTCAAACATTGCAGTTTGATGAGAGGAATCGATTGGTACCAAAACCTCGCCCTCGAAATTTCCGATCAAAGTCGATGACCAACCCCCTTTGGTCTCGAATTTGGAAGGTTTGTTGGGACAGTTTGGAGATGTAGACAGACTCCAATTAGGCGGGTTTTTTTTGGCACGGATCTTGTTTTTGGTGGTAGAAACTCGATTTCGAAAGGAGCGCACAAACAGAATCGCCAGCAGGTGGATTATCGACGGTCCAATGCGACGACTCCAGCTTCGGGTCTCCAAAAGGTGGATGCCGACAAACAACTCTTTTGCAACCTTGTGTGTTTTTTTGCGAACGGGTGAATACAAGCTCCAGACACACAATGTCGTCCAAAATTTGCCAGAAATCCCAAACACATTTCCTTCGACCAAAGGGGGGACCCTGTGGCCGCAGGACAGGCAACTTTGGCGGCCGATATTTCGGCCAAACGGCCGTCATAGGTTCTGAAGTAGGTATATTCGGGATCAGCTCGACGAGACGCGTCGAATGAGCTATATCTCGTCAAAATCCGGCGGGGACAACTGAGACGCATCCCTTGTAAGTGAAGTGATCGAATCGATTCCTCGTGGTGAAGAGAACGCGCGGGCTGGAGAGTGCGTTCGGTGCCGAGAAGAAGCCGTCGATCTCCACGGAAATTTTTGTGGGTATGTTCTTTTCACGTCTTTTCATGAATAATCGTTTTCGTCGTAGGAGTTGTCGGTCGGCACGTGCCAGTCTGCGCAAACGTCTTCGTGCGGCGGAAACGGCCAAAGGTAAGCTCTTTCTACCGTTTGCTGAATAAGTTTCATTTCGAATTCTTTTCTGCTCAACGGATCGACTTGGCCAAGCGCGACAAGAAGGTGGCCGCCTTCGTGCAGGAGTTGGACGACGAGATCTCGCACGTGAAGCAAGAGCTCAAGAAGTTCGAGACGGGCCTCACGGTGGAGTGGTCGAGCGAGGACGAGGAGTGAGCGGAGCGGAGCGAACGAGGGGAGACGATCGACGAGAAGCGGCAGTCCGCAGTTGGTCGGCCACGAGGAGAATCGGCGGACGAAGCGGAAGTGCGACGAGAAGGCGGGCGACGGGCGATCGAACGCCAACCGCTGCGTGCGGTCGAGAATCCGAACGAGTGGTGAGTTCCTTCTTTGTGTTCGGGACATCCTTTGAGTGGAAAGATCAGAGAGTAGTTCCCGTCTTCTTCTCTCCGGCAACTCTTTTCATCCGCCTTTGTTGCAGAACACGCGCCCAACTCCAACGCCCGACCATCCGCCGCAACTCCGCCGATCGCGGGCCCTCGCCGCGTCTCGTCCACGCGCCCGCCGGCAGTCCGCCCGCCTCGACGGTCGTGGACGCGCCGTCGTCCGTGGGCAAACGGCGAAAGCCGAAGCGCAGTCCGCAGTCGGCCGACGGCGCGGTCGGCAACGAGGAGAACCGGCGGACGAAGCGAAAGAGCGACGAGCTGAAGGCGACCAACGGAGCGGCGGCGGTCGAACGCCAACCGCTGCGTGCGGTCGAGAATTCGAAGCGGATGGTGAGTTCCCGTTGATTCGAGTGGGAATTGAGGTCAAAAGAGGAGGAAACTCCCCGCTCTCTTCTCCCGACCACTCGCTCTAATTCCGCTCGTTGCAGAAACTTGCCCCCACATCGCTGCCGAACGGGACGCCCAAACGGGCGACTCCGACCGGCAAGAAGGTGCCGCTTTGCCTCGTCCGCTCGCCGCCCGTCGACCTCAGCCGCTGCCGCTCCAGTGGGCGTTCCAGTTCACGATCGCGGCCACGCCGCCGCTCTCGCCGTTCCTCCAGCTGCAGCGCCAAGTTGAGCGGCCGCACCTGAGCGCCGAGTTCTTCGCGCGCCCCTCGTGGATGAGCGCCGCCTTCGCCTCGGACGTGCCCGTCTACACGAATCTCTGAGCTCTCAATCGTCCCGCTTCCTCTTCTGCACACAATTCCCTGTCCACTCTCGCTCTCCTCATTTCGTCTCCCGTTTGTTCGCTCCTCTCCGGCTTGTTCGCTCGATTCAATTGTTGGTTTTATTTGTTTGCTGGTTGTTTATTGTGTGGAAGTAAAATTTTTGTTGTTTGGACTGCTGGCTGTGGGAGTCAAAGACAAAAAAGAGGAAAGCTCGATGATTTCGAGCGGATTAGTGGTAATCAGATTCGCTGATCATCCAAAAGCAAGGGACTTTTGCGCGAGTTATTCAAACCCATTTGCGTTGAATGAATTGTTCCCTTCATCGTTTGATCGCTTGTGAAAACTGAAAGCTCAGGATTGAAAGAAATGCGCCCGCTTGGTCCTTGAATGTATGGGTAGCGTGTGCATTTAGTGGCTTAAGAGTCACGGCATCCCGTTTGAAAAAAACCGTTTGAATGTTTTGCGTGAGGTTTTAATCAGTTTGCGAACGTGAGTCGAATCTTCAAGTACACAAAACGACCTTAAGGTAGCTGCTTATTCCATTCGTCGTTCGTGGCCAGTGCACTTTGATTAATTTGACCAGCGAACAAAAAAGAAGCTTAGAAAATCGCTTGTAAAACGTCGGTCTGGTCATTTTGTTCAAATAATCAAATAAACGTACCATCGAGCCCCGGAGGCCCAGGAATCTGCAACAAAAGACGTGAAGAGAGAACGCTCAATAAGCTCACTCCAGGCTGGCCGTCTTTGCCCGGGATCCCAGCGATGCCTTTTTCTCCTTGAAATCCGTCCGATCCGCGCTCGCCCGGAAGGCCAGGCAGTCCCGCCTGCCCCTTCTCTCCTACAATTAAATCGGTGAGTGAATTGTGTTGGTGGTGTGCGAGGAACGAGTGGAGGCAACAAAAGAGCAGAGGAGCAAGTGAGCGAGGAGGAAGTGAGTGAAATGCGCTCCATTCTTCTTCCAGCAGCATCTACTCGGCTCCAGCTGCTTCCCTCGCATCTCCCAACCTCTTTATTCACAGGCACTCACCTGGATAGCCGTTAGGGCCCGGCAAACCGTCCAATCCGGCAGGACCGACTGGTCCGGGCGTTCCGGGCAGTCCGCTCGCTAAACGAAGCGTAAGGGCGGTCAGCAACGTCCAACCAACCTCCTTTAGGTCCGGGCAGGCCGGGCAGCCCGTCCACGCCGCGCTGACCTTCGAATCCGGGCGGTCCCTGAAGATTCAGGTGAGCGGCAGTGATTTGAGGTGTGGGTGGTCGTTCCTTTGTTTTGACGGCGAAAAGACTAGAGTACTCGGTAAGCAAAGCGTTTGTGAATTAAATTCGTTTGCACGAGTTTCTTCCGCTTGATTTCATGCGGCATATGAACGAAATGAGTCAATTCTTGAAGGAGAACACGCGAGACGTTCAACTCTCCTCTCTTAACCTCAGAACTCTCTTTTCTACCGATCGTCTACACTCACTTGATCGCCCTTGAGTCCGGGGAAGCCAGGGGCTTAAATCGTTCAATTAGACACGTCTACAGAGACGAGAGCATACCGCCGTCCAAGCCGGGCACGCCGGGCACTCCTTCGCGACCTACGGAATGGTTTGATTGAGGGACGAGTGTTCGAAACAAGAGCACGTACCAGGCTGAAAATTTAGATGAATAGAGGAGAATATAATGAAGAACGAACCTTTCCGGGGATGCCGGGCAGACTGCAAAGGAAAAAGAAAGCGGTTAGTGGGTAAGCGACGAGTGAACGTCACCCTTTCTCGCCGGGATATCCCGCCTGGCCGAAGCCCGGTTCTCCGCTCTCGCCCTTGATTCCAGGGAAGCCCTAAAAAGGTGAGTGAAGAGGAGAACGCGTGGGAGCGATCCGATGGCGTCTGTTGGGCGGGGGACTGGAGTGAAGCACTTACGGGGGGTCCTGCAACGAGTTGGCTGTCAGAACGTGAACGGAGAGGTCAAGACTGATTAAATAACGATTCGGATAGCAAGTGCCCATCCCCAACAATCGGCTATTATCGAGTGAGCGTCCGTTTTCGCCAAGATTCACTCAAAGTGATCGCTCAAGCCTTCAGTTCGACTTTACACCTCATCCGTCTCTCAACATCGCCCCAGTGAACAGCCCGCAGCACAAACCTTGAGGTCCGTTGAGGCCGGGGGCGCCGGGCAAACCGCTGTTGCCCTTGGGGCCCTCGCGGCCGGGATATCCTTGGTCGCCCTTTAGGCCGGGAACTCCGTCCAGTCCGCGTTCTCCTTGCGGTCCAGGCACTCCTGCAACGAGGGTGAGTGGGCAAGAATGAGAATAACAAACCGGGAAGGCCGTCCTGACCGGGCACGCCGTCCAGACCGCGCTCGCCGCTCAGGCCTGTCTGGCCGGGCAATCCCGCGTCTCCTGCAGCAGAAGGTCGTTAAATTCATTGAGTGGTGGTGTTTACCTTTCGCGCCGGGCAATCCGGGGAATCCTGAACGCGGTGGATGGATGAGAGTACAGGAGAAAAGTTGGAGATGCGTTCAAGTAAAAGAAAAGGCGTCCGCCCTCTTGGCAGCCCTTGGGTCAACATTTAGCAATAGCCGTTAACCAAAGTGCTCGCCGCCGTCAACGAGCGACCTTTCTGTTCATTTTGCTCACTCACCGGCGTTTCCTTTCGAGCCTTCCGCGCCGGGCAGTCCGGGCAGGCCTTCGGCGCCGTCACGTCTGAAAGCGGGGACGTGTGAGCACGATCGACGGCGAGAGTAAGATTTTCTCGTTGGTACACGTCTTTAACGAACCAGCGCAGTCTTAGCGACTCGCGAGCGTGTTTATTCGACCACAGACAAAAAACCGCCCATCAAACCGCTTCCGCGTCCCAACCCCCAAATACTCCACGCGCTCGCCAACCACAAACCGAAAACGTTTCTTCTAACCGCTTCTCACTCCCCCAACGAGCTCCCGCTCATCCCGCGCGCTCACCCGGGGAATCCAGCCTCGCCCTTTTGACCCTCGACGCCGGGCACGCCGGGCAGTCCGTCGAGGCCTCGCTCGCCCTGCAACGAGTGTGTTCAGGTGGAACCTTCTACGAAACGCACAGGAAGGCCGGGAACGCCGGGTGGCCCGCTCGGGCCGGGGATGCCCTCTTGTCCTGCAAACGGGCGGAGGAGTGATCGGAAAATGAATGAGAGAAGTGAAAGTAAGAGTGGCCGCTCGTCCGCCGTCGATTTGTCGATTTCCTCTCTCCACTTCTGCTCGCACTCACCGGGGATGCCGGGGAGTCCAGCCTGCAAATGAACGAGTCAATAACTGTTCAACAACTCGCTGCTCACTTCGCCCTTCAGTCCGGGGAAGCCAACGCCGCCGGGCGCGCCTTAACAAAGGAATTAAGTGGTGAACGAGTGGTGAAGGAGCATGAGGGCGCAAAACATTAACGCAACGATAATCGAACTCCAACAATGTCTCAATCTATGCGCTTACCAGGGTAGCCGGCTTCTCCTGCAAGAAACACGCGATTAGACGTCCAATAATCGAGTGGAATCAAACCTTTTTGTCCGGGCAGACCGGGCGACCCGCGGATGCCCTCGGGGCCGCTCAAGCCGGGCACACCGTCCAGTCCGCGGTCGCCTTTCAGGCCGGGGAAACCAGTGGGCCCATTCTGACCTACAAGACGGAGATTAGCGAAGTTGGACGAGAGAGGACGCACCAGGAATCCCGACGCCCTGTTCTCCTTTCGGTCCGGGCAGGCCATCGCGGCCGGGAAATCCGCTGTCGCCCTTCGCGCCGTTGAGGCCAGGCAGGCCGGGCGTGCCTACAAGCAGCGATTGAAGGAAGTAGGCAGCAGTGAGGAGTAAATGAGCGCGTTAGCGTCCCGTCAATAGTCTACAAGCCCCCAATCCTCTCCGCTTACCGGGGTAGCCTTTCTAAACAGCGAGAACTCATTAGGTGCATTCAATTGAAACCACGAACCTCGCCGGGGTAGCCGGGGGCGCCCTCTTGTCTGCAATCGAGAGGTGAGCGTTAAAACAGGTGGTCGAAATAAAAAGCGAGTATAACTAAGGTTTCTTCTCGAGTAGACGTCTGTCTTTATTCATATTCAGTAGATACTCGTGTCTGATCAATTCATACAGCAACCACGAAGGATAAAGCGCCTTATGATCACTCCTTTCACTTCATTTCCTTCCAACAGCTTCCTTTCGACTCCCGCCGCTTCCCGTTCACTTCCAATCAATGCCCGTTCCCTCAAAACATACCCCGGGATGCCGGGCAGGCCGGGCTGTAAACGATGCATTAAAAGAGTATATTCTGAGCTCTCACCTCGCCCTTCGGGCCGGGGAAGCCGACGGGACCTTGCGGCCCGTTTTCGCCCGGGAGTCCGTTGAATCCAGCCTCCTATTCAATCAAATTAGTTCATTTCAACAACCGTAGACGACTTACTCCCTTCTGTCCGGGCAATCCGTCTTGGCCGGCCGGTCCGGGCTTCAACACACAATTATAAGCGATCATAAGAGAGAACGCACCTCTCCGGGCTGCAGCAGGTGCTCGGGCGGCGGTGGACCCATTGGGCCTGGTTCGCCGGGGAATCCTGCAAGCAGAGAGCGTTTAGAGACGAGAGAAGTGTGCGGAACACTCACCTGGGGCTCCGGGCAATCCCGCGTCACCTAAAGCGTGTGTTTGATGGGTTCATCGTCGGCTTTCGTCTACCTTTTGGGCCAGGCAGTCCGGGCAGGCCTAAACGCGTGGAATTAGTGCGTAGAAGTGAGTAGAGATGTGCTTTAAGTGAGTGGCTATCTATTTGAGTACGTTGCAAGTGTTTTTGGACGGGATGGGACAAAAGCCGCCCTTTGAACCCATTTTTCATCCGCTTTCGTTCGGGTGACTTCTCTTGACTAATAATAGCAACCAGATCCATGGTAAGCAAGTACTACACTTGATTCGACGTCTGCACCGTCAAAAATCGAGCGTCGTTTCCCAAATGCTGCTCGAAATTAGCTCCGAACGTCCAACGACGACCCAACTCTTTTAACAACTTCTCTCATCAACGACAACCCACCTGGGAGTCCGTAGCCGGCATCGCCTTTCATACCGGGCAAACCGGGCAATCCGTCCTGCCCGCTGATGCCGGGCTGTCCGTTCAGGCCAGGTTCGCCCTTAAATTCAAGCGATTAGTGGGTGGAACACGCAAGGTGTGGTTGGCGGCTGTCTAGCGGCTGCTCTCGCTCATCCCCGTTCGTCTCCTCGTTTCCACAGCTCACCTTCGCTCCCACAGGTCCAGGCAATCCGGGGGCACCTACAACGAGCTCGTCAACAATCCAAATAGTGCGCGAAGCTACCGGGAAGTCCGTCTTTGCCGGGGAGGCCGCTGCAATCAACACGATTTATTGTCATCGATAGAGTGAGAGAACGAACGGGGCGCCGTTCTGGCCGGGGAATCCGGGCTACAACACAAGAAAGTACGCGTGAATCACTAAAGTGGACTGCTCGAACCTCTCCCTTCACTCCGGGGTAGCCTAAACAAGCGAGTATGTAATGGAGTGACTCATTTGATATAAATGAATGCTCTTTCAGCGATTTCAGCCGCAAATCACCCGCTTCCAGCCCCCAACCATCCCCCGCACTCACCAGGCGGTCCGGGCCGCAGCACCAAGTTCGTGGGCTCGCCTTTCTGGCCGGTCAGACCGGGCAATCCGTCCTGAACACTCGCGGTCATTCCCATGTGTTCTCCGCTCCAATCCACTCACTTTTCCTGGCAAACCGGGGCTTCCAGTCGCTCCAGCCGGGCCGGGCAACCCGTCGTCGCCCGCGTCGCCTGGGGCGCCGGGAATGCCTACAGCGACAGTGGTTAGACGTGTGTGGGTGGGCGGAGTGGTGGGCGGATGGAAGGATGATTTCTGCTTGCTCTCTTGCTCATTGGAAAGCGAAAGGAAGTGCTGCGTGTTCAACACCACTCATCTCTTCCTGCTCATCTCTTTTTATTTATCGTATGAATTCCGCTCATTCAAAAGCAAGAGCAGAGCAGCAGGTTCACTACCGCTCATCTCTGCTCTTCTTTGTCTCTTACAAATCGACCAGCAGTCGATACCATGAACCTACCGGGCAGTCCGCGCTCGCCCTGCAATCACACACTCGATTACTCGTATTCAACCCCAAACAAAACGTACTTGAGGGCCGGGCAATCCGGGATAGCCGGCGACGCCCTTCTCGCCCTTGGCGCCGGGCGCGCACGCCGAACACGTGCCGCCGAGGTCGCCCTTTTGTCCGGGGTAGCCTACGAGAAGAGAAAGTGAGTGAAAGTCGCTTCCGTTCGCCTACCGGGCGATCCGGGCGCGCCATCTCGTCCATCGTAGCCTAAACGAGTGGATTGAAGCGAGGAGTCGTCGGAATGCCGCTGCCTTTCGGTCCCTGCGGCCCTCGCTCGCCGGGCGGGCCGGGCAATCCGTTCAGCGAGTCGCCGGGCGGTCCTAAAGCGATGAGTGAGTGCGTGAATGTCAGGGAAACTGTGGGGAGAAGCTATTGGAGCAAGAGCCGCGTTATTACGCCCACTCCTCGCTCCGCCCGCTCCGCTCCACTTCCATCTCTCCCCCACGCCATCTTAAGCACGTACCTCGCAGACCCGGAAGGCCCATCTCGCCCTTTCGTCCGGGCAATCCATCGAGGCCGGGGCGGCCATCCTGAAGTCGTCCGATCACTTCTGTTCGCTCTCCTTCGAACGCACCTTGCCGGGCACTCCGGGGATCGAAATGCCGGGATTTCCGCGCAGGCCGGGCTCTCCCTTCGGCCCCAACGGTCCGGGCAAGCCCTACGAGCGAGCGTTCAGTGATGTGAAATTGATTGAAAAAGAAATTCTTGACTACGACTTCTTTGAAGTGTGCACCGGACCTACCACCATTTTTTCGCTTGCAGCACCCCCTGCTCTCATCCACAACTCCTCTCCCCACTCACTTGACTGCCGGGAACGCCCGGGGCGCCGGGGATCCCACTGTCGCCTTTCTCGCCCTTCGGTCCGGGCAATCCTTCTGCAAGCACACGAGTTCACTTCCACACTTCTTCAGTCGATCACGTACCGAGTCCGGGCAAGCCGGGCAATCCAGCGCCACCGGGGAGGCCTAAACGAACGTGGATTAGTGGGTTGGAGTCGATGATAAGCGATAAAAAGCGACGGTGTTCAGTTGGTGACAAATTTCGAGTCAAAGTCGTCGCAATCAACTTCTTTCCATCTTCTTTCCTTTTCTACTTCGACAATAATTGACAAAAGCGACAAACAGCAAAGGAAACCGAAGAAAATCGGGAAATGTTCCATTCGAGTCGAACCTTCGAGTCAACCTCTTTACAAACGACTTCCACCCTTCTTCTATTCTCTTCTACCCCACCTTGCGGGCCCGGCGGACCCATGGCCCCGGGATATCCGTCGTTTCCGACCGGCCCCGGTTGTCCTTGACGTCCCTAAACACGCAGAGGTCGTTGGGCGATCGATCAGATGTGTTGAAAGCAAAGTGATGGTTTCTCGCCCATCCACTCGTTCAAAAGAGCAACGAGCCACAAGGCGCGTGTCTCCCGTCTATTCCCACAGCTGCTTGCTTACCGGAAGGCCGGGCGGACCTAAACGAACGACGTGATTACTCGTTGCCGTGCAAATCGAAAACAAACCGGGCGGTCCGTCGGAGAAGTCGCCGCCGCCGGGCGGGCCTTGCGGACCACGCTCTCCCTTCGTGCCGTCACGTCTGCAACAAATGGACGGTGAGCAGCGAGTAGAGTGGTGAGCGAAGAAATGAGCGGGATGATCGAATCAATGGAATATTCGTTGCTTTCCGCCAACCAGCCATTAACTGCTGACATCAACCCCTATCGCGCCTCCGCACGCTCCAAACAGCCGAGCACTCCCGAACGGTGAGAAGCGAGTGGATAGACACGGCGGACTGCTCGCATCATTCGAATACTCTCGGCTTCCCCCATACAGCTCCCTAACCGCTCATTTCGAGCCCCCGCACACTCCAAACAGCGGAGCACTCTCGAACGATGAGAAGCGAGTGGATGGAGACGGCGGAGTGCTCGAATCGATGGAAAACACACGTCTTTGCATCAACCGCCCGTTGACCGCTCATTTCGACCCTCCTCTCCTTCAAACAACCCCTCGCTCACCCGGGGAATCCTTGCTCGCCCTTCTGACCCAAAGGACCGGGCAGCCCGGGAATGCCGTCCACTCCACGGTCGCCCTTGAATCCCGGCGGGCCAGGCGCTCCGAAGCGACCCTCTTTGCCCTGAACGAACGAGTGAGTGGTGGATGAAAGCGAAGGGAACGTACTCGAGGTCCCGCCGGTCCGGGCAATCCTTTTTCGCCCCGGATTCCGGGCATTCCTAAAGAGGGGATGTGTAAAGTGTGCGGTGAGTGGTCTGTGAGGTTCTTCTCGTCTCCTATTTTACTCCAAAGCCTCTAATCACACCCTACCGCCTCGAATACTCGCCTGGTTGGCCGGGCAGGCCAGGTTGTCCATCAAAGCCACGAGTTCCCGCTTCTCCGGGTTCGCCCTGCAATTCGTAGATGCGCTCTGTTCGATTCGAGGCTTTTGGTTAGAAGAATGCGTTGCTGCATGCAACGATCGACGGCAACGACGGCGACGGCAGCGGCGGGCGGCAGACGACTGGTAAACGACTCGTAGACTTTCCATTCGATTCAGAAAGGGTGTTTTTCCAAAAGAATCGAGTAAAAGCAAAAAGTCGCCGAAAACTGATAGATTTTTGGTTTTTTCGTCAAAACAACGTCTCCATAACCGCTCGCTACAATCTGGCGCCCTTCACAACTGTTCGCTAACTGCCGCCCGCCGCCTGCCGTCCGCCGGTGAGTCGGCCGCTCGCCGAGCGCCCTCAGCCGACCTTCTCGCCCTTGGCGCCCGGATAGCCCTCGGGCCCGACGATGGAGCCCTTGGCACCGGTGGAGGGGATCGGGCCCGGCGGTCCGGGCAGGCCGGGCATTCCGACGTCTCCCTAAACGAACAAAAGCGGTGAACGAACCTTGGCGCCCTTCATTCCGTCCTGCCCCGGCGGCCCGACCACGGAGCCCCCGTTCGGGCCTTGGAATTCGCGCGGCCCCGCCGCCCCCGGCGGTCCCGGCAACCCGACGTCTCCCTACAAGCGCCCGAGTGGAATTTGATGAAATTTGGACGAAATTTGAGCCAAAAGACGAATCCTCTCGTTTCCGCCGAAAGTGTGCGTGTGGGTGGCTCTCAGAAATGCGTGCGGGTGCTCGAAAAACGTGGTGGCTGATTGAAACGACAGCTAGTGGTTCGAAAGTGTGCTATTCTTCACGATTGTGCGTTCAGTTGGCAATCGAGCGACTTTCGGTGCCGTGCGAGTGCTTATTGCGCTTCTCACACCTTTCTTTTGTGCGCATCCCTCTCCTTGTGCTCTACGCAACGTTCAACCTCACCAGTGCCCACCAATCTTTTGCTAATCCCGCGCCAATCCCTCTTCGGCCACTACCAACCACCAATGATCCCGCACAGAACCCAACAGAAGAAAGTGAGTGAAAGACGGAATCCAATGCCGAACTTCAAGTGGGTGCTCCGTGCTCGTGGGTGCAGAGTGCAGTCGACGGAATCGAACAGTTTTCGTTGAATTTCGACGAATACAAGAGAAATCCGAAAGAAGTGAGCTTTGAGTCGGTCGGCAAACTCACGGGGTCGCCCTTCGGTCCGATCGAGCCGATGCCCGGGTTTCCGGGCTGTCCGACTTCGCCCGGCGGTCCGCGCGGGCCCTGCAACGAAACGATTGGTGGGGTTGAAGCAGAAGACGAGGATGAAATAATAAACGAAAGACAGGAGGTAAAGACCCTCCAAACAGCTTCCAAATCTCCTCTAAGTCAAATGAAAACGCGTACCGGCTGGCCGGCCTCTCCGCGATCGCCCTTCTCGCCGGGAAATCCGTCGCGGCCCTAGGAAACGAGTGGATGAGCAACGAAAAGAAGCGAGTCGGTCTTCTGATCGACTCGACTCACAGGGGATCCGGGCACTGAAATACGGGCGTTATTTACGTGTTCCACGCTTCATTCACTTACGTCCAGGCAGTCCGGGCACGCCGCTGTCTCCCTGCAACGACACGAAGCGAATGAACGCGCAGTCTTGTCGCTCAACGCACCTTCTCGCCGGGCGCTCCGCCGTAGCCGATCGCCGGCTCTCCTTTCGCGCCGGGAATGCCGCTCGCGCCGGGGAAACCGGGGAGACCCTGTAGAACATCGAGAGTGTGAAGAGAAGCAAGTGGGAATGACTCACAGGTTGTCCCGCCGGCCCGGGCAGGCCGGGGAATCCGTTGGTTCCGTTGCAGCCGTCCCAGCCTGGCGCGCCCTACAAACGAGTAGCGGATAAACAATGAGTAGTTAGAATGATAGCTAGTGGTTGCTAGAAGACGGCAGAAAAAATAGAAGACACAATCGACTGTTCCCCTGCGCTCCCGCTCTCTCGTCGGTCTCGCTCGCTCAACTCACCTGAGGTCCGGGCTCGCCGGGTCTGCAAACGCTCTAGTTAGTTCCGCCTACTCAATTGGGACGCTGCTTACCGTCCGGGAGATCCGTCATTGCCGGGGAAACCGGGCACGCCTTAAATTCGATCATTAGAAGCGGGTTCTATCGCTGAAGTGCACCCACCGACTGGTCCGCGGTCGCCCTTCAGTCCGATCGGGCCCGGCGGTCCTTGGGCGCCCTTCTGGCCTTTGGGACCTTGCAGACCTTAAGAAAAAGGCGTGAGTGGGTTGTGCAGGGTGTTGAGAAGTGAGAAGAATCAAAAGAGAGTCGACTGCTCACCTTCGGGGCCCGGAAATCCGCGAATTCCGGCGCTTCCCGGCGGCCCTTGCGGTCCCGGCGATCCCTTAACGAGTGCATTAGTGTTGTTTGTTTGTTGCGATTAGATTGCTTCTTTTGTTAGGTAGCTTTTAATCTCTTGCTTGGTTTGAGTGAGCATCGAGCCATTACTCATCGCTCCGCATTCATTCCGCTAATCTTTGTGCTTTCTGCTCGAGCACATCTTCTACCTTGCAAAAGGGATGACTCATCCGACTTCGACCTGCTTCCTCCCGTCAAGACGGCCGAAAACACCCGAGTTTTCCGCAAATTCCGCCGCCCGCCCGCCGGAGGGCACGAAGCCGGCGGCCCGACCGGCCGAACAGTTGGCCGCGGGGACGGCGGCCGCTGGGCGCTGGCATCGAAAGGCTGCCGCCGCCGGCTGCCGACTTTCGAAGATCCCCGCCGGCAGATCGGCGGCAAGAAGAATTGATGACGACGGCGAATTTGCGGAACGAAACGAATTTGATGAATATTCCCACCAGTTGGATCCAACGGTGCTGCCTGCAGCCAATGCCCCTAACAGAAAGAAATGATCGATCGATCGGCGAGTGGCCGGCGAGTGGGTGATTCACCCCGCCGGTCGCCCGGCCGGTTTGCTCGCGGCTCCCGCTTTTCAGCCCGCCGACCGCTTCGTTTGTCATCGGCCGAGTCGAGCGGAAACGCTCGGCTTGACCGCTCGAAATGATCGACGGGAGATGATCGATCGATTGGAGTTTGTTTCGGCGAGATCACTCGTTTTCGTCTGCACGTTGACGAGCGACGACCAAAAGTCGCTCGGAAGTGAAAGGTGGACGAAATGACGTGGCTTGATTTGAACATGAATGGGAGCAATCGTTAGTCACTCCACTGCTCCCAACACTCGAACAACCCGCTTCTTCCCCAAACTTACCATCGATCCCTTTTCCCCGACGCAGAAGCATCCTCGTGCCGTGCAGTCGCGGCAGGTGGCTTGCTGAAATCAGGCGGGTTCATTGCGGTGGAGGTGCGAGGCAGAGAAAGAATAAGCGAGATAATGAAGAGCAGAAGACGAGAAGAATTGTGCGCTGTCACTTTCGATCCTTTTGTGCAATTGCATTCAGTTTGTTGTTTTACTTCATCAAAGTGCACTTTATTCTCTCGCTGTTGTTCCTCAATATCTCCTCCTCTTCTTTCTTGTTTTCCACTCAATCCAGCGGCATTCGAACGGCCGGGCGCAGGCGGTGGATCCAAAAGAACAGCGGCGGCGGAATGAAAAATGAACGCCGATCGGGGCGACGGCAGCTGCGGCCGGACGACGGCCGCGAAGTTCCGCATGGATCCCGGTTGTTTGTTTTGGTTGCTCCATTCACTTGCCGTTAGACGCAAAGGAGTGCATGATTACACGAGACGACTCTCACAATTACAGCAGCCTTACTCCCACCCATCAATGCTCGCGCAGACAGACAGCGAGCAGCCCACACCCAATCCCCATCCGAAGTGATCGAAACAACCAACAGATCTGCGGCGAGCTCGTGGAATCCAGCCGTTTTTTGCGGCGCCCCGAACTCATTAAACGGCGACGAAACGAGGAGATGAACGGGCGCCATTCGAAGCGGAGCCGCCGCCCGGCCGCTTGCCCACATCTCCGCTCCGGTCGGCCCGCTCAAATGGCAAAAAACATTCGGGACGATCATGAGTTGTGAGTCAGCCTGCAGACGAGCGCTGGTGGCTTTGGACTAATGAGCACACACGAATGTGCTTGCAATTGGTTGCATTGACTTTAAACTTGTAGCTGCATGTTGGATTGACCTTTGTTCCAGCGAACGGTTCTCGTCGTTGCCAACAGAAGTTCATCGTCAATCAAATGGAAGAACGGCGGGAAAATGGGCAGAAAGTGGACGCGTCCAAAACATTGCCGCCGCCCGCTTGTTTTGATCCACTTTGCACCACTCTGCTGCCGCTTTTGTGCATTTGGAGCGTCTCCGCACGTTTCGTTTTGCTCCCGTTTGGCTACCGGCCGGCCGACTTGCCGGCGACAACGACGCCGAGCGGCCGGTCGGGCGCGGCGTGAATCAACGGTCAGCGGCGGTGGCGACGACGGCGAGACGCGGCCCGTTTGTTTGGCGCCCGCCGCTGACCAACCGAATTGTTTCTTTTGTGGCCGCCGGACGGGCGCTTCCATTTCAGCGGCTACTCCCGTATGCGGGGTTTGACCAAAACATCGAGCGAAACATGGAAGTAGAATAAAAAACAGTAATGGACGAATGCGAGAAGACAAGAGGAAAGAGATGAGTGCGGGAATTTGCGGGCGAACTCACCGATTGCACGTGCTCAACGACGAAGAACAGGCAGAGCGCTGCGGCGATTGAAAACCTGCAAGAAGCCATTGTGTTGAATCGAAAGGGAAATCTCCCGTCTCCAACGGCCCACATTCCCCTGCTTCCGCTCACAACTCACCATAACGCCCGCTTGGCGGCTGTGGAGCCGAGCCGGGCCCGCTCCTTCATGGCGGCCGGCCTCAACGCTCACGCGAGTCGCCCACACGCGCCGTTCGACTGCCGTTGGGTGGGCGCGTCGAGGAGGTCCGTCCGTCACGCGTGCCGCTCGATTCCAAACACGTTCGCACTCCCGAACGCTGGAGATCGACGGTCGGGAGTGTTAAGAGGAAACCCTCAACGAAACGAGGTGAGCAGGGAGTGGTGGATTGCGGTGAGAAGATCGGAGAGCGGCACGGGTTGGAAGACGCGGTAAAGAAGCGAATCGATCGTTGGTACAAACAGAGGGGTACGGCCAAGTCGTTCGTGACACGCTGGGAACCCCAAAACGACTTCCGGCTTCAACCTTCGTCCCGCTTCCGCCGCCGAGTGGCCCCAAACCGCCCGCTCGCTCGACCGTTCGACCTTTGAGCGTGGCGGTGTGCAAATCGCGCGTGACCGTTCGGCCCCGACCGGAATTTGCATTTCTTTCGATTCGAATCGAATGTGCGCGACGCGGCCGGCCGGTTTATTCACTCCGCTCGTCCGTCCGTTCGTCCGTCGGGCGCATCCTTGTGCCGCCCGCGTGCACTCGCGCGCATTCCGTTGCCCTTCTTCACGCGTCGTGTCCTCAGATGTTCGCTACGACGAGAAATCTCCGGTCTGTTCAGCCGACCGGCCGGTCGATGCGCACCGATGAGGGCGGTGGGGTCACGTATGAAACGGCCGTTGTGGACTGAAGCGCGACCGATGAACAGCAAAAAGAGAGAAACCGGAACCTCTACTTTATTTTTTTTTGCGGCAACTCGAGGGTACGAAGCGGCGACAAAGGAACAAGCAGTATCCACGAAACGATCAGCGGAATTCGTGCTCAAGGCCCAAAACAATCAGCAAATGCACGAGGCGAGCAAGCAACGCCGTGAATTCGAAGAGCAGCAACTCTTCGCATGCGCTCGAGTCAAAGCGGCGAGTCCAACGAATGTAGGAGCGAAAGGATCCGCGAGTGACTCACTCACAACCGACCCGTCCGCTCCGCTCCGTTCGGCACTTGCTTCTTCGCGTCCATGAGCCAAGCGGCCGGCCGAACGGAACGGGGGATCAAGCAGGCGCCCGAACAAGCGGACGGGCGGTGCGGAAAGTGAGAAAATTGGATCAACATCCCGCCCTCCCTCCCGCCTTTGAGTTCCGAACGGACGAAAGGCGGCCGATTGGGGCGGCCGTTGGGGAGTGCCGCCTTTCGGCCGGCCGCTCGGTGCGTCCGCCCGCTAATCACCCGCCGGCAAGAGAGCAGGTGGGAGATGCACGAAGATAACGAGAGGGATCGGGAGAGTCGAGCAGGAGGGATGCATCAGGAACAAGAGGAAAAGAGCGGAGAGTTCGCCCTCTCCCCGTTCTTCCCACTACCTCAAATATCAAAAAGACCTGCGGACATCCGCCTCGCCTCTCTTGTGTTTCGCCCTGCCCTTCACCACCGGCCGCCGTTTCGTACGGGGCGTTTCGGCGGCCACTGACTCTCCGCTCCGCCCCTGGACGCTCGCCGGCATGCACGGGCGGCCGGCTTCCTTCCCTCCATTGTCTGGCCTCCGCTCTTTTCTTCCGTCGGCTTTCGATTCGATTCATGCCCCGGCCGGCCAGTCGGGCGCCCAGCGGCCCGATCGAATCGAAACGGAGTGCCCGGCGGGTCGAAATGAATGGCCGCCGGCCGTCGTAAAAAGAAGCCCGCCGGACGGGAAGGTGGCCGATCGGCGCGTCCACAAACCGAAACACCCGCTCGGTCGGCCGCCTTCCGCTGCCGCTTTTTCCGCCCGCTTCCCCGACCGTCCGAATGGCGAAATCACCCACCCGCAATCACAATCAAATTCCAACCACCGGCCATTCCCGTCCGTCCTTCCGCTCGCTTATTGTTGGCAATAAGCGGCAAAGAGCACGCGGGGCGGTCATTCGTAATCAGGCCAAACTGCGATGCAAACCACTGGGAAGCGAAGAAATCAGAATGATTGAAGGCGAGTCGTCAGGAGTTGCAATCAGAATGTTGTTCGTTGATGGGAGGCTTGTTAACAGTGAGCCGAAGATCATCAAGGATGTGGGAATGAAACGGTGCAATTCCAAGCTGGCCCTGCAAGTTTACCGCAACCGAATGCCCTTCTATTGCTTTCGACGCACACGCAATGAACACATCGTTTCAGCCAAAATGCTGAAAGACGTTGACCGCAAATAAAGGTCGATTGCACCCGTGAGCGTCCAAAAAACGGTAAGAACCCGAAAGGTTGCAATCAAACAGTAAACAGCGTCACAAGCAGAGCGATCGAAGAAGCGAAACATTCACTATCAAGCCCTAACCGGAAGACCAAAGGTTTGAAAAGCTGCGCTGAAGTTCGTTTTGAGCGCTCTTGAACTCAAAAGTCAAAACCGCAGAAAACGAGATGCGTTCGTCCGAAGCGGCAAACTCCTGACCTCCCCAGCTAGCAAAATCGAATCACGATCAACAAGAGGATAGTTGCACGCTCACCAGAAATAATAATATTCAAAGCAAGCATTCAAAAGACTCTCGACTCAACAAATGTGACGCTCACCGATCGCTCGACTGCTGGCTACCAAATCGAGTGCGCGAAGAAAAAGCCGAACGAAAGCCGCAAATCGCAACAAAACGGGTCGAATGGCGCGAGCGAAACGATCCGAGCGGTCGGCCGGACGACTGGCGGGCGGGCGGGCGGGCGGATTCGCGGGGATCCCGGCGGCCTGCCGCTCCCGATCGGCACTGCGGGCGGCGGCCGTCTGGTGCCCTCCGCCTCGCTGCCGACCGACTGACCACTCCGACGGCGAGGCGGAGCGGCCAGCCGGGAGTGTCGGCAGTTCGCCCTCCACCGGCCGGCCGCCCCGTCCACTCGGTCGGACATCAAAATGCCGCCGGTTTGCCATCTCCGCCCCGCTTTTTGGCCTCCCGACCGGCCGACCGGAGAAACGCGCGGCTGTTCGCTCGCCCTTGCGGCCTCGCCCGCATTAGCCGATCGGCGGTCAATCGGCGTCATTCCAATGGTTTCTTTCAATCGACACCTCGAATCGGTAGACGGGGAGGAACCGATAAGCAGAAAACAAACAGGGACATTGTTTGAAGCCTTTAACAACCAGCAACGCTGGGAGCATGAAAACGTAAGGAAAGCTCTTCCTGTTTCATGATTTGCACTTTGCTTTCGCGCAGAACACAGCAGCAGCATCGTATATCCTTTCATTCCCGAGAATCTCCTCGTTTCAATGCAGTTTTGAAACTCCGGCAACCGCCTGGTCAACGGTCGAGATCGCGCCGTCCAGTCGAGGCGGCCGGTCGGGCGGTTCGGCCGAAAGGCGGCGGGCGTCTGGCGGCGGCCAAATCTCCGCCTAATGCCGCCGGTCGGTTGCGGGCACAACTGACGGCCGCTTGGCCGCTTGCCCCACTGCCCTCCTTTCCGTGCGGCCGGGCGATCGCCTCGCCTCGCTCAAAACTTTCGTTCCCGAAAGCCGTCCGGCGGAATCGGCCGCCCGAATAAACCGAGCGGCCGGCCGGCCGACTGGAAGACGCGAGAAGATCCCCGAGAGCAAAGGGAAGAGCGGAGAGCTGCCAACCAAAACTATTGGCAACATTAACAACCGGCCCGCCCGTCCGACTGGTGGCCGGCCGAGTGGATCCGTCCGGCGATCGATCGTTTCGCTTTTTGGTCCCTCAAAAGCGATGCCGCCCGCCAGCCCGCCGGTCATCATTTTTCCCGCTTCGACGCGACGCGACTCGACGGTTCGGCTGGATTCGCCGAATGAATTCGGCTCAAAGGAACTCAGTGCAAAGCGATCGGTTGAAAGCTTCTCGCAGTTTTAAAACGATGAGTAAAAGCAAGTAGAACTCTGCACAGCGATGCGTAGTCGTTTCGACAGCATCTTCCAGTCATCCGTTGACACTTCCTCTATTTGAGCCTCTACAAACAAACAAGAAGACTTCGTGCTTCCATCGATCGCCAGCACTTCCGTCTGGCGCCCAATCCCACTCAAATCCATGAACCAATCGGGAATGTTGCAATTTGCCCCCGGGCGGGTCAATCGGCCGCGGCCATCCGCCGGGCGCCAAGCGGATCGATCGATCGGCCGGCCGGACGGGCCTCAAAATTAACAACCGGCCCGTCTCCGTCGCCGTTGACAAGCGGCGGGAAATTTATGATTGGAGGGCACCCGGCAGACTGAAAGAACGACGAAAATGATCGCCTCGTCTCTGGGAAAGCCGAACGAACGAAACAAATCGACCAGATCGGCCGCCTCGAATCGAATCGATTTGATCCAAAGAAAGTTGCCAACGGCGAAGCCGGCCGGCCGTGATGAAAGACGGGCGCCGATCCCGCCGGCCGCAGTTTGCCGCGGAAAGCGGCGGCCATAATTTTGGTTTTTGTACGTGAATTCCACCTGCCGCCCCCCGCCGCTCGTCTGTCGGCCGACCAACCGACCGATCGATCGACTGAACGATTGGCACGAGCAGCAGTCGAGTAAAGTACACACGAATGAGTCATCCGATCGAACGGAACGACTTACGGTAGAGAGCGAAAGTGCAGCGGAAACAAACGAGCTCAGTGGAAATCCGAAACGCACGAATCAGATGGTCAGCAAAGAGAAACAAGTGCATTTAATTCGACCGCAACAAATGCCTTCCTCTTTTGCTGCCTGAACTCACGAGAAGTCGGCAAGCACAGGAATCTCACTCGATCTGTGCGGCACCCGTTTTGAAGAACAACGAGGCTTCGATTTCCACTTGGTCGTCTGTGTGGTTCACGACTTCCCGCGCTGCAAAAACCGAGCAGGCGACGACTTTTGTTCTTAACCACCGTTTCTTGTTTCGGTTTGTTTATTTCGTCGACTTCCCAAATTCGCGGCAGTTGCGAGCTTCGACTTTAATGGCGCTCGTTTGCACGTCCTCTTGCGGCAACGTCTCCAACTTTTGAAGCGACGATGGGAATAAACAAACGAAGAAGGCGTTTAACGGATTCTTCGAAGGAAAATGGACGTTGTGAGGGATTGAACTCAATGAACTGCACGTGGCTCATACATAAGAATGAAAAGTAGACGTTTTGACTGTTTGATTACGTTCATTCGTGCCAAGAAAGCAAAGGTTAGCGACGGCAAGCAACGGCTGTCGATTTGCGATCAACGCGGGATTGGTTCGGTCTGCCGCCAACGAACGCCGAGCAGTCTCAAAGAAAGCGATTCGAATTCGAGTGGGTTGAAAGTGCAGCCGATCGGAGCAGCACATCAGCTAACTGATTGTCACCCATAAACTATCGGTCGTGGTCTTGCAAGGTGCAATGCAAAGATGTTTGAGCATACGGTCTTGTGGGGAGCGCATTCGCCTTCATTCGTCCGTTTTTACTCTTCGTCTGTGTGTTCCCCGTTCTCTCTGCCCCTTGCCAACATCCGCATTCTTTCAACGAGCGACGAGACCCGCAACGGACGATTCGAACGAAAAAAAACACGCGTTTTTCGCTCGCTCGTGACGCGTTGGATGTCGCTTTACACTTCACAAACGATCGGCGACCGGGCAATCTTCCTGTTAGATCTGTTGGCCTTTCCCATAGCCGCCGGTCCCCGCTTAGTGGGTGGCCGGCAGAATCGAATCAAAACACATCGTTCGGTGCGTTTGACGCGCTCTAAAGCAAAGCAAAATGCTCAAAATGCAAGTTGCAAGTGGGTTGTAGAAATAAAGGAGAGGCTCCTCGTTCTGCGGGTCGATTCCGGTGGAACACCCGAGTCTTCCGTTCACTCGCTGAATCATTCGAGCGTTCTTTGCGGCAAAGGATAAGCGAGGTCAGCAGGAAGCGGTAACAGAAGTGACGAGGGATAGCTGGTACTACATTCGTGTGCTTTTCGTTCTTTCCTTTGGTGCACCAACGTTTCGTTTATGTTGTTTCAAGAAATTCCTCGAATTTAATTAAACTTTCTTAATCCACTGGTCTGCCATCTTCGTCGGCTTTCCCCGAAAGAAAGCGGACTGTCCGGCAGGAAGCGGAGCGCCGAGAGGCGGCCGAGCGGCCCGTTGAGTCGTGGCGTTGCCTCGCGGGCAAGCGCCTCCGGCTCCTCCCCGCTGCCGGCCGTGTGTGTCCGCTTGCCTTCGCCTCCCGCCGCGGCGCACACACGCCGCCCATCTGCCCGGTCGGGGCCTCCGCCGCCGCCAGTCGCTCGTCCCCTCCGTTCGACTCGCCGCCGCCGCCGCCATGCGGTCGAGCGGCCCAACCGAAACACGCGAGCGGGCCGGTCGGGGCGGAGGCGCCTTTCGTCCCGCTGCTCCTCGCCGCCGCCGCCTGCCGCTTTTTCCCGCCGCCCGTCCTCCCGCTTTGCTCCCGCACCTCCTCCGCCCGTTTGCGGGTGTTTGATTTCGGCTCGGGAGTTCGCGGCCTCCTCCGCTCGCAGTTCGTCCAGAAATCGCCGGCTTTTTGCTATCGTTTCTCATTATTTTATTGTGTCTACGATTAGTGGATTACCGCTGGTCGATGCAAACTCTAGCGTTGAACTCCCGTTTGATTGCCTCGGAACTGGAATCCCTGCGAAGACTCCTTATTTAGTTGTGTTGCATCAACCGTTTGCTTTTCCTCCCATCGCCAAGAGCAAATTGTCGTGATTCGTACCACTTCTTTTCCTCCCACACGCATTGAATTCTCGTTCATTCCAGCTCTCTCGTTCCAACCGTTCGGAATGAGCGGCCGCTACTCGGAGGTGTGGAAGTACGTGCGGGACGAGAAGTGTCTGCTGTGCACGAACATGAAGATCGTCTCAAAGAAGTCCTCCAATGTCCTCCGCCACCTGCAGCGCGCCCACCCGGCCGTCTACGCGCAGATCGTCGCCAAACGCAACGTCATCATGGGCGTGGGCGCGCCCAAACGGGAGGAGCGCGAGACGAGCGGCTCGTTGGACGACTCGTCGCTCGGCTTCCCATCGGACGAGCTGATCGTCCACTACCCCACGAGGGGCGAGCTCTTTGCCGACGGCATCAAAGCCGAGCACAAACCACTGGACCATGAGGAGCACGACGACGCGGACGACCGGATGGACGCCGACGAGCAGACGCCCGAGAACCCACTCGCCGCCATCCTTGAGCCCGCCGCCATCGCCGCGCTCTTCGGCGCGCCCGCCCTCCAGCCGAACGGGACGAGCGAGACCGAGCGGCCGAAAATTGTGGTGAGGTCTTTTTTTTGATTCAACCGGGAAAGTGGGAAGAAAAGGGAGGGCAAAGGGCAGAGTCGATTATTCTTTTGCTAAAAGTCGACCGCTGAAAAAATGAAGCGGTTTATAGCACTCTGAAATGTTCTGGCGGTTTCTTCCGCACTAAACCCTCGCAAAAGAACGCCTATTTGCTTGCTCCTCGCTGTAATCAGGCGACGAACTTCCGATAAAAACGGAACGAATCGAGCGAACCTGCGTTTTGATCACTCGTTTCTCTTTTAATAGCGCAAACCAGCGTTTATATTTCCTTCCTCGAATCCTACTCGATGGCTGAAACGCTGGATCATGAGACGTTGAGCTTGAAGGTGAGTCTTCTTGTCCTTGTGTACTGTTTTAATTGAACTCCTGACGATTACCGCGCGCTGCTCAACAGCTTGACAGCAAGCGGTTTCATTCAACACCAGATGATTTGGACCTGCGCAAACAAAAGGACTCGAATCTTTTGGTTATCTTGCTCGCGTTTCCATTAGCCACTAACGAATTTCCTCTCAGTTGCTGCTGCTTGCAATCTTCAACGAGAGGTTCGAACGGGAAAACCCGCAGTCTTTCTGCTCGTCCCCGGCAGAAAGCCGCAAGAAATTGGCGCCGAGCGGAGCGGCCCGAGCGGAAAGCGCGACGCGCCCGGCCGGTCGGCCGAACGAGCGAGCAAAAGCGGCGAGGCGGCGAGCGGGAGAAAGCGGACGAAAGACGAGCGGTCGGGCGAGCGGCGTGTGGAGTGGCGAGCGAGCGGGGCGAGTGGTGAGTTGGAGGGCGCCCGAAAATCCAATCGGCGGGACACTTTGCCGACTCGTGACTGCGGCGACTCGCGAATCGATCGGCTTTTGCGTGCTCGGAGCTTGCGGGAGTGGTTATTCGCTTTCTTCTGCGATTCGCTCGACTTCTTTTGGATTTCCATTGATTCGAGTCGAATTTCCGTCTTGTTTTGCGTTCCGATTCGCGGATTTCCGCTCGATTTCGTTGAATTCCTTGGATTTCCATTGGACTTGCAGCAGTCGACCCTCCAAGTCCAAAAGCAAACCACTTGCCGCCGGAAATGTCGGGAGTGGTGAAGAAGAAGAAAAAGCGGTCAATTTGTCTGTCCGCACCGGCCGACTCGCGGTCGATCTTCAAGCGGCAGTTCGGCGAGGGCAAATGTCCGCACTGCGACTACAATCCGCGGAACATCACGGTGAGTCCTCATTTTCTTATGTTTCGTTGCATTCCCTCGACTTTCAGGCGTGCAACGCAAAGCGGCACCTCCAAATGGTCCACCCCGAGGTCTTCCGGCGGCTGTCCGCCATTGAGGCGGCAGAAGCCGCGCGGCCGAAGTCGAAACGACCGGCCGCTCCGCCGCCGCTAAAAGTCGAAGCAAAACCCGAAAAATCCGCCCGGTTGGACGCGAAATCCGCTCGATTGGACGCGAAATCCGAGTCTCCGTTGGACGACGAGCCAAACGATCGGGAGGACGACGAAGAGGCGGCCGAAGACGAGCAGGAGGACGAGGAAGACGCCGCCGAACCGTTCGCCCTTGAAGCCGAAGAGGACGAGCGGGAGGACGACGAGGAGAAGCCGTCCGCATCGAAGGAAGTGCCCGCGGATCCTCCGGCCGTGTCCTCGACTTCAGCGAGCTCGTTGCCGCAACTGAGCGCCGGTGACTCCGTCCTTCTGCTCAACTACCTGAACGCCCTCCCGTCGATGTCCAACGGCACGCCGCCGGCCGTCAAGAGTCGTCGCAATGCGGCGGACGAGAGGCCGAACGGTTTTGCGAGCGCGAAGGTTTGTCGTCCTTTCTTTGTGTTGGTTGAGTCGGCGCGGAGTTGAACGAGGTTGGACAACGTGGGAGTTGAAAGAGGGAATCGAGTGCAGAGAAGAGTGGATTGTGAGTTGCATGTGAGATTGAGTGGTTTCCGTTGATTGACTGACGACGAGTTCCTTGAATCTACGATCAACTCGCGAGCGTGGACCTTTTTACACATTTTTTCGTCTGTGATTCCTTGTTTCTACTCGCATTTTTTGCTTTCCGACTGGCGTCGTCCGCACGCGCATGCTTCCGTCCACTCACTCACTCACCCGCCTGCCTGCAAGCCGCTCGTTGCCCGGCTTTCGGGCCGCCGCTCGGGCAAAAGCCGCCGACGAGCGAGCGGCGCGGGCACTTGCGAGGGCGCAAGGAAAAAGCGAGCGGCCGAATGAGTCCGACGGATCCGCCCGGCCGCTTCTTTCGCGGCAGAATGCCCGCTTTCTCTCCGTTGCGCAGAGAGAAGCAAGTGGATTACAAGCAGAAGACGGAGAAGCGACTTGCAACAACGCGCCGCACACACACTACGTTCGCTCTACTCGACACAAGACGTCGACCAAACACACTTGCTGGATTCGAGTAAGCACTTCGTAATCAACGGACTGCTTTCGGTTGACGGCTCGGATTCGAAAACGCCTTTGTCAACGTAAACAAGTCACGTTTTCTTGGACAAGCGACTCGTTTCCGGAAAACTAACCGAAACTCGGATGTTTTCCCTTCGCGAATCGAATCGAAGTGGCCGCCGCCCTCGGCTCGCCGCTGTGCGAAAGGCTCCGGAAATGGCGGCCGGGCGCGGCGGAAGCGCGTCCGGCCGGCGGATTTTGGAGCGAGTCCGCCGGCGGCCGTTGAGTCCGCGCGCTTTCCACTTTCCACTTTTTGGAGCGCTTTTTGCGGACCCACTCGCTCCGCCGTCGGCGCACTCGCTTCTGTTTGGGAACGCCGCCGGCCTGTTTTTGGAAGCGTTGGCCGAGTTTCCTTTTGGTTGGATCCAATGGAACGAAAAGTCCCGTCAAGCCTTCTTCTTTTGCCGAAAAGTTCGGCGTCGACGAGTCCACTCGACGGAACAAAAAAACGGAGCGAAGAAGACGGCGGCGAGTTCGCGGCGGACTGCCCGAGCGTGCGGCACGGCCGAATCCACTCGCTTCGTTGTCGCCGTCTAGCGTCCAAAAAAGCGGCCCGCAAAAACATATTGCTCGCCGCCATCCTGCGGATCCGTTGGCCCGCGCCGCCGTTGGAGTCGTCGACTTGCTTGCCGTCGCTTATTTTTGGTCGCGAGTTTGCGTCGCGCTCTCTGCGCAGTTTGCGATTAACGTCAAAAACAAACGCAAAAATCGCGCAAAACGAACGTTGATGAGCGCTTTCCAACGCGCAGTGGATCTCCGCTTTTGCCCCACGGGCCTTCCAAACAATGATCGGAAGGCTTGCAATCTATCGCCGGCCTTCTTCTATCGGCGGACCGACTGCAATTGCAACTTTTGCCCCACGCAGTCAAAGAACATTTGGATTGTTGTCACCAAACGAGGCTCCAAAATAATTGCGAGGTCGGGCGCGTCCAAATGCCGACGCTCTCGCGGGTCGACTCCAAAACACACGTCGAGCGGGTGGTGCCGAGGCCTCACGCGCCAAAAATCGTCGTCTTGCTCCAAGATCTCGTGGATTCTTTCGTTTTGTTGCAACCGGACCTCTTTTTTGGACTCCGTCTTTGTTTTGCTTTGTCGTCCAATCGAAGGGACAAACGCTTTTTTCAACGTCCCGCACGTTCATTCTTCTTCTTGCTTGCTTATGTTCGCTCATCACTCGAAACCCCTTCCTCGCTCATCAAACGGCCCCGCCTTCGGTTGCGAGTGGATCCCGCCCGCAACGAACGATCAACGCGAGCGGGCGGCCGCACGGCGAGGCGATGCGGCGACGTCCAAAGGTCGGCGCGGACGGTCGGCCGAGCGATAAGATCGCGCTTGACGCGTCATCCGGCCGCTTTCCCGCGGCTTCGGGCGCGTCGCGGACGCAACGGAGCGATCGAGGCGGCCGGCGGCGCTCGTGGCCACTCGTTCGTTCGAGCGTCCGCGTTCTCGTTTGCATTTCGATCGGCGGTTGGCCGGTTGGCAAATGGATTTTGCTCGCGATCTCTGGGTTGATCAAGTGACCGATCAGACGAGAGCAAGTGGGTGCGGACAGTACTAGCGGCATCTGTGGGCGGATCAAGTCGGCTTCTTTCTACATTTGACGACGATCGAATTGCGGACTTGAACGACGTTACCGATTGCCGGTTACCATCGGTGTCTTTCGCGCGCTTTAGCCTCGTTCATCGCGCGCTCGTTTGCACTCGCTTCCGACTGCTTTACCCGAGTCTTTAGCCCTTCGATCCTTCGACTCACCGTTTCTCTCCTCCTTCAAGCGATGTCGAGTCGCCGCTCGCTGTTCTGGAACTTCGTGCTGAACAAACGGTGCGCGCTGTGCGGCGACCGGCTGGAGTCGAGCCACGCGTCGAACATTCGGAAGCACTTCTTCCGCAAACACCGCGCCGACTACGAGCGGCTCGTCGCCGAGAAGGCGGCCCACGCGTCTCTCCTGCTCGCCGCTGCGAAACGCGCGAGTGCGGCGGCCGCTGCTCCAGCGATCACCGCTGAGAAGCCGCCGAACGGCGCCCAATTCAACGCGCTTCCGCTGAACGAACTCAACAGACGGCCGGAGGTCGGCGACCTCGAGCTGCACGGCGAGGAGCGGCCGCCCTTCCCCGCCTTCCCGCTCCTCCGAATGCAAAACTCAACGGAATTTCCGCCGCTTTACGAGCTCGACGCGACGAACACGACGACCGCCGGCGAGGAGGCAAACGAGGAGGAAGCTGACGGAACCGCCGAGAGTCCCCCGGCTGCAGCTGTGAACGATCCCGTTGCGGATTTCGCTTTCTTGCTTTCGAGCTTCCGACCGGAGGTGGTGGTGAGTTCGCAGCGGAGCAGACTGACGAGCGACTTTGAATGCTGGACTCGGGGGTTAATGCTTGCGGCAAAGATTTAACGAGGAGCTTAATGAGGGCATCAGAAGTGACAGGTATTTGTCAATTCAAACGTTGCTGTCAACCTTTTTTAAACTGCTCAGAAGTCTCGAAAACAACATCTTCTTTGCATTCTGTTCACTTCTAATCGCCCGCCGCTTTCAGAACGAGAACGCGCAGCTGGTGGCCGACCTGATGCGGCAGTTCTACCGCCTCGGCTGGGTCTTCGGCAGCGGCGGCGCGATGTGCGTGCGGACGGACGAGGGCTCGGTGTTCGTGACGCCGTCCGCCGTCCAGAAGGATCGATTGAAGGCGTACGTCCTCCGTCTATAGATTCCATTGATTCGTTTCGTTTAGAGAGGACATCGGCGTCTACGACCGCCACCACCAGCTGGTGATCGCGCCGTCGAAGCCGCACGTCGTTTCGTCCTGTGTGAACCTGTTCTGGACGATCTTCCGCACCAATGGTTCGTCTTCTTTCGCCCTCATTTATCTCCTTGGATTGCAGACAAACAAATCCCCAATCGTCCGCTCAACTCGGTCATTCACACGCACTCCATCGAGGCGAACCTCATGGCGTCGTTCCCCCTCGCTTCCGGGCTGAAGTACGACCACGTGCGGCTGAGCAACGAGGAGATGCTCAAGGGGATCGTCGACCGCGCGTGCGGCTCGATGCTCACGAACACGCAGACGTGCATCATTCCGGTGATTGAGAACTCGCCGAGCGAGGGCTGTCCGGAGGTTCGTCCACTCTTCTTCCTTCCTTTCTTCAAATAACCTGCTTGCAGTTCAAAGAACGCATCGAACGCGCCATGCTGGAGCATCCCGGCTGCTCGGCCATCCTCGTCCGCAACCACGGCGCCTTCTACTTCGGCTACTCGTGGCAGGACACGAAGATCATGTGCGTTTTCCTCTCCATTCATTCATTCCATTGATTCGCGTGTTTGCAGGGCCGAAATCTTCGAGTATCTCTTCAAGTTGACGCTCGAGAAGATCAAATTCGCGCCGCAGTTGGCCGAGCGCGTGTTCCGCTCCAGCGAGGCGTCCAAGTGATCCCCTTCCGCCGGTGAATCGCTCCCTCTATGAATTCTGTCTTCTATCTATTCGTTGCTCTCGAACTCTCGTCCTTCCCCTACCTTATGATCAATCGTGCTCGTTCTATTCAATCGTTTGTTCTCGCTCTAATCAATTGCTCTCCACTCGACGCTGCCATTTGTGTTCGTCCATCCGCCGGCCTTCTTCGAAGTGATCACTTCTTTGACCTCAATCTTCCATTTCCTCTGTCTTCCTGCTCGCTCCCCACTTGGTGCCATTGGATTCGAAAGCGGCGCGGGTCTCCAGCACGCGAATCTCCGCCATCGTTCGCTCGTTGTTTGTTTCTGTTCGTTTCGCACAGCTCGCCAATCTCTCGTATGTTTGCACTTTAAATTGTTGCTTTGTTCTTGAACTACTGCAATCGATGGTTGCAGTCTATAAAACGTTATTGATTGTTCGATGCGTTGCGTTGTGTGATTTGGAACACGAGAGCAGCAAGTGCAAAAAAGCAAATGTAAGACATTCGCTTGTGAACAAATGAAGTTTCAAGTGACTTCCATCTTAAAAGAACATCCACTATTCTCCAGACAAATCGATCCGTCCGCATCCACTGACCCCCCAATCCGCAAGCTATCTGTCAGTGCACAAAGAACTAATTTGTTCGCCAATCCGTGTGTGTCCATCGCAAGATCCCCGAGCAACCCACGAATCTGTTCGATTCCGCTCCGATTCGTCTTCATCGCAAACGACGTCCATTCCGCTGTCTAATTGCGCAACATTCGAAGGCGCATAAAAACCGTCGAATTGGGCGCGCCGCGACGGCCGAATTTCCGGTCGGCGCGACGCGAACGGCCGCCAATCGCCGCCGAAATGACGACCGCGAAACGACGCGCGCGGCACTCGGGAGCTTCAAGGTCCCGTGTCGATGGGCGGAACGAAGCGAAAGAGGGGTAGGCGGGACCGCATCGACTCTAACGTCGCGTCGAGTACTGTACTCGTTCGTGTCGAGGCTTGAAACAGTTGAGTGCTTTGCGAAGGAAAAGAGCAACAGCGAACGTGAAAGTGTAGCCAATTGCGGCGAGATCTCTTCTGTTTGCTTCCGTCTGTCACCCTTCCCCATTGTCGTCAAATTCTGCACTTGAACTTGTGTAGGGGACTGATCCTAGATTCCATGCACGCCGTGCATCCCTCTTCAAACGTCTGCATTTGTACCCCAATTCGGAGCAGGAACAAGACGAATTCCCGTTTGCAGCTGATTGATGCGGCCGCCGACCACCTACTTCGTTGCGAGGAAATGGGCAGCGGTCGACCGTCTTCCTTCACCACTCGCTGGGATCCTTTGGCAATTGATGAATGAGGTGTAAATTCCCGGTTTCCTCTCGCTCATCGTTCACATCGATTGCTCGTTTGCTCATTCCTTTGACTCCCCGCTCTCGTCGTCGTGCTCGCGGGATGGCCCGACCGCCCACGACGACGCTCGACGCCCGGTGGTCGGCGGAGAACGCGGATGTTCGGAAGAGTCGCCCGAGCGGCCACTCCGCCGGGCCGTCCGTCCACGTCGACCGGTCGCTCGGACGATCCGATGAGTCGGGCGGGGGATTACGAGGAAAACCGGAGGGCCAACAGAAATCGGCGGGAAGCGGACGCGCGTGGCGATTATGAGCCGCTCGGCCGCTCCGTTTGCTCACCGGCTTCCCCGCGCGCAATGGCCACCGGAAGGATCAACGGAAGGCAGTCGCTCGACTGCTCGCTCGCTTGGTGCTGCGTGTTGCTCCTTCTTCGATTCACGTGCTCCGTCCGTTCTTTGTGGTTGTTTCTGTGCGGTTCGCTCGTTTCCGTTTGACGCGCCTGTCCAAACATCCGCCCCCATTCACCTGCCCGCTTCCTTCCGTCTTGCTATCCGTTGTTGCGCTTGATCGCGAGCAGCCCAGGGCGACGACGAGCGGCAGGCAGCGGCCGGTCGGCGAAGGCGGATTTGCAGGAGCCCAGCGGCCATCCACGACCGACTTTACACTCCGCTCGGCGGTCTGCCCGCCGGCCGCAAAGTTTCGACTTTTTGCCGCCGATCGATCACTTGCGGCCGGCCGGCCGGTTGATTGGCCGCCGGCAAGTGATTTGTGGCTAAGAAACAACTGCGGCTTCCGACTTGTAGTTTGGAGGGCTTCGAATCCGGAAGAGCAGGAGTGAACGAGCGAGTGAACAAGCGGTTGTGGCGATAGATTGAAGGTGTGGAGCCATCGAACTCGGGGCAAAAAGAGGGTCTTACTTCATTTGAGTGATCAAGCGGCATCTTTGTTCAAATGCTCCAAGTTTTCCCGAAGGTCACGCACCAACCAGAGCGGCGACGATCAAGCGAACGGAACGGAAGTCTCGATCGAGCGCGCGTCAAATGCGCGTGAAACGACCGCAAACGAGCAGAACTGAGAGGGCGGGACGGGAGACGTCGAACTCATTCGAAACGCCCGCCTCCGCCCATTTGTTTCCGCTCGCTTCCGATCGTCCTCGTCGTCGATTGCGCGTCGCCCGCGTCCCGTGGACCACCCAGACGGCCGGCGGCGACGAGCGGCAGGCGACACGAGTCGAATCGAATGGATCGTTTGACAACGAGGGCAACACGGGCACGGGCGGCGAGCGGAGGAGTGGCTAGAGGGTGGTCATCAATTCGTTCCGATTCTTGCGTTCGGGTGCCGTCCGTCGAAATTCGCTGCCGCTCTCGTTCGACCGCCCGGCTGGCGATTGCGATCAGCCGAGCGACCGAACGGGCGGCCACGAGGTTTTTTCGGCCGCTCGCTCGTTGCCCGCAGATTTCCCGCATTCCGCTCGCTCGTTCGGCCGGCGACTTTCGACCGCCGCCCGCGGCCGATCTCTACTGCTTCGCGCCGCCGGACAGGTGAATTTTGTTTACGCGTGAACGGACTTCCGCCTTTCTTTTCGTACGGTAAACGAGAAGAAAGTGAAAGCGGTTGACGGAACACCTGCTTTCGTTCGTCGGATCGTGTTTGTGGACTGTGTTTTGGGTTGAATTCACAGCTGGGGTCACGCGCCTCTCTTAAAGTTCGTAGCCGACAGTCACTAATGGCTTTAGACATTCAGTCATGAGACGGCGGTCAAAACAACCGTCTAGTGAAAGTTCGCGACAAAGAAGTGAGTAAGCTCGCGGCTACGGTCAATCCCCGCGCTCTTCTCGTGATTTCGAATTCACAGCGGCTGGTTTCCATGTCCTCCCAACAGCCGCGCTTTCCTGCTCGCGCCCGCTTGTCCACTCGGCCGTCCATCCGCGTTAATATTCGATGCGACTCGTGGAATGCGGCCGTTTAAGAAACTTCCGGCCTTTCATGTCGAGGAGAGCTTGTGGGTGTTTTAAGGTATTTACTCTGGGTCATGAAGTGGTTTGGGTGGTGGTGTTGACTGCTTGTTGATCGACAGGAAAGTTGAGTTCGTTGTTCTAGAAGAAAATTTTCTTCACTTCGCTTCTTTTCCGACGCAACGGTCAAAACCAGCTGTTTTGCTTCCAGCGGTGATCGCTTTCACTCGCTTTTTGAGTTCTCGACTCCAAACGGCCCGCCGGCTTTCTGATTTACGAGCTTCACGCCGCGCGCACGTCCGGCAGATCAACGCGGCGAAAGAAAAAAGTGGACAAAGCTCCTGATCAGCTCGTTACCAAAAGCTCTTTCCTTGTCGTTAGTTGTTGCAAACTTCTACTTTTAAATGAAATCTGAACTCTGGATCAAAGTTGTTCTTTGAAAGCGATGCCCCGTTCGAGTGGATCGGCCGGAGAACGCGACCGATTTGGAGCGTCTCCGCCGGCCGAACCGCCCGGAGGTCGAGTGGTCGGCGGTCAATCCGGACGGCCGGCCGCTCGCTCGGTCTGGCGTGTGGATCCCTGTGAAAGAACTCCGGAGCGCTCCCGAAAGGAGCGGCCACTCCAATCCATTCGTTCGTTCGCTTCTTGCTTTTTGGCGTCCTTTTTGCGAACTTCGCGCGTAAATCACTCACTCCCTCGATCACTCCCTTCCGTTCAATAATTGACGTAAAGACGGCCCACTGCTTATCTCTAACCGGCCGGGTCATGCGAAGAGCGACGACCTCCGGGCTGCTTATCGGCCGGACTGCCCGCTCGTTAATTAACGAAATGCAAACGTTCATCGATTTACGACTATCCGCTTTCTTCCCGTTTGGTTTGATGGACTGGCGGCTTGTTGCAACGTCGTCTTTCGTTTTTCTTGGAAGAGCGGTGAAAGTTCACTTGCTTCATCCTGGTTGTTGTCGCCCTGTCGTCCACCTCTGCTCGGTTCAATTGCTCATTCCGCTGCACTTTCGCTCACGCTCCAGCGACTGCAGGGCTCTGATTTCTCCCAGCGGAAGGGCAGATGTTCACATTTGCGTCAAGAATCCAGTAAAATAAATTACAGCCGAACAGTACGCCTTACTGCAATCTCTGGTTCTTGCAGCTGATTTCCGCGGATCGAAAGGTGCAAAAAAGCGATTGGATTATTGGTGAGGAGCTTCCGGCGAGCCATCACCCCATTCCCCCTGCTCTTCGTTGTGTTGCGAGTTCGCTTTCGTTCTTTCAGCCGCTCCGTTCGTGCACCTGCAACTTGGTCAGCCGGAAGGAAGGAATCGGCAGTGAACTGGAGCAGAAGAATCGAAGACCAAAAACCGCGAGCTCCTCGGTTCAACACCCGAAATTCGGTCAAAATCCACTCGAAATCCACGCAATTCCCGCCGCGTTCTGGTGGGTTTGTTCCGGGCTGCGGGCTGATTTCTTCCGAGTTTGCACACCCGCCTCTCCCTTCCTCCCTTCCTTCCGCTCTTCCGCGGCCATCACTCACCCGTTTTCGGATTTGGGTGTCGCCCAAAAGCGGCGTCTATTTTGGGGCACAAAGGCGGAGATGTTCTTTGTGGCGGTCGGCCGGCCAGGACCTCGTGAATCGAATCGAATGATCGTGGATGTTGTCGTTGATCGCGTGTGATTCCCAGACGATCACTTTCATTTCTTCCGCTCTTCTCTTTGGTCGCTTGAGCAAACAACCGGCCGACCGAGTGGTCAAGAACGGGCCGGCGGGCGTGAAAGAGGCGTCGATTGATCGGAGACGACCGTAGGAATTTCTCAATCTTCAGCGACCTCCTTTCCTCACTCACTACTCTCGTTTCTCAATCCTTGCGTTCTCCCTCCCGTCCGTCTGGAAGTCGGCCGATTGAAATCACCACCCGAATGCACGCCCCTCCCTCTTCCGTCCGCCCATACGCCCGCTTCCACGTGCACGTGGCGGCCGGCCGGCGGGTTGCTCAGCTGATCGCCCGCCCGCTTCTCCGCGTTTCCGTCGGCTTGGCCGCCGGGCGGGCGATTCACTCGACGCGCAGCTTGACGGACGTCTCGTTCAGAAGCTTCCGCTCGCTTCCGAATCGCCGCCTTCTTTCCGCCTCGCTTTCTGTCCTTCACTTCGCCACTGATCGTCGACAAACAACCTCCCGCTTTTCTTTGTTCCACTCCGTTTCGGTCAACACGCGACTATTTTTGGCAACGATTTTTAATGACGAACACGGCGATCCACTCGCTTCGTTTCGGTTTGGTTCGGTTCGGACAAAGGCGGCCGTTTTAATCAGCTGGCCGGTCGGTCGGTTGGGCGGCCGAGTTGGCGGAAGAGCGGGCGGGCGAGCGGGAGACAAAAGAATCGTCTTTCCTCCAGCTGACGGCCGCCCGCCGCTTTTTTCTTATCAGCCGGCCGGTCGGCCGCTTTCTTCGTCTCGTTCGGCCGTCCGCCCGTTCGCCGAATGGAATGGGGCTGACTTGAAACGAGGCGCGACGCGGGAGTGATCAGCGAGGGACTGGCTGGCCGAGGGCCAACTCCACTTCAATCATTAATTGGTTCATTGAAAGAGAGCAATACTTTCCTTCGTTTTCTCACTTTCTACTCGATCATGGAATGGCTGCTTGTACACGAGCAATCAATGTTGGTTCCTTCACAAGCACAACTCCACTTCGATCAAACGTTTCTCTCACCATTCACGTTCAAGCGCCTTCACGTGTCAATGGAATGAATGGCGGGAGTGTCCATTCGCCTCTCGTTCTTCCTTTCGTGTTCCTCCCTCGCCCGCTTTCGTGTTATTACGTTTCTGTGCGCCCGCCGGCCGGCCGCTCCGCGTTTCCGTTTTGTTTGTTTGCGTTCCGCTGCGAGCGGGCGGACGGGCGGGCGGCGCGTCGATGGACGGACAGACGAACGAAAGAAAGTGAGTGGGTCGACGATGAGGAGCGTCTTCTGTTCGTCGTCGTCGTGTTGCGCGATGACCGACACGCACGTGCATGAGCGCTCCAGTGGACGTTCTTTCTTGCTGCAGGTGCTCGCAGAAGACGTCAATCCTCAGTCGATGCCCGGTCAATCTCCGTCGACCTTTGCACCGACCGGTGGAATCGACGGAAGGCGGGTGTTCGCTTGAAATACACCCGTTCGAGGCACTCGTTTATGCAGCGCTTGACGCAAACGGGAGGGCGGAAGTGGGCGGGCATTCCGGCGGAGTCGGAGGGATCGTTTGAGCGACGTTGTGTGTCATTCGATTGGGGTGTTCTTTCGGGTGTTCTCAAAGGAGTTGGAGGGACTGGGAAGTGAATTTAGTTCAAATTTGTAGCCAACCGATCCACCCACACCGCTTTTGACCTACGAATAATCGAACGATCAGTTCTCTTCCGTCGCTCAACAGATCGCTCCGTAGCCCACCGCCTGGCCGCTCGTTTGTCACTCGAAACGAAAACCAATGAGTGCGGGCGGGCGGCCAACTGCTCGCTTTCGGCCGCTCCGCCCGCCCGCCGGTCGTGTGCCGCTAGCCGTCCTTTCGGTCTCCTTTGAGAGTCCAATGCGGCCTCGTGGCCAATCACCCGCCGGCCGGCGTAATTCTGGGGTTCGCGGTTCAAGCGGCCGTTTTTCGACTTTCCGCTCACTTCTTCTCGACTTGGAACTTTCATTGTCTTGAGACATCTTTCCGCTTGCTGCGCTGGTCGGTAGATTGTGGTTAGACCTCTTTAGTTCTTTTTTTAAAAACTCCCACTCATCTTCACGGAATTCCCGCCTGTCCGCCTCCCGTCGCTTGTTCCGCTCGCTCCTCGGCGCCACGTCGCGGATTTCTTTCGCTCGAGTGCGTGGATTGATTCGCGCGCTTCTTCTTGCGCTCCTTGCGCAATCCGATCGGAACAAAACAAAACAAAGCGGGAAGTCCGCAAGCCGGAGCGGTTTACCTTCAAGTGTCTTGAAAGAAGATGTGGGTGAAGTGAAAGCGATTCTCTTCTCGAGTTCGAACTCGACTGTCGATCGTCCATCGACCGGGCGGCCTTCAAACTCCCCGGATCGCCCCCGGAATTCGCTCGTTTTTTACGGTAGCGCGCGGTGCGGGCCGGTCGGGGCGGCTTTCGGCTTTTTATGTGCGCCGCCGATCCCGCAGCGCGTCGAGCCGAGGCGGGCGACTGGTGACAAATTGGGGGCGGCCGAAAGGAATGCGCAGACATCTGTTTTGGTTGATTCCGATCTCCCTAATTGGACGAACTTCCCGCCGCTCGTCGGGGATCCGCGCTTTCCTCCGCGTTCCTCGATGCAACGACAATTAAATCAACTCGCCTGCTTCCACTCCCTCCTTTCCTCTTCCTCGCTTGCTCATGCACATGTTCCACCTTCCGCAGCAGGCCGGCCGGCTGCTCGTCGAATCGCCCGGGGGCGTCGATTTGCGGGTTAAGAGGTCGCGCTCCTCGTCGGGGCTTCGAGGCATCTTGAGTCACGCGCTGGGTGGGTCGCTTCAAGTCGATCGAGGGTCGAGTGGTGATCCCGCTGGGTCGAAGAGCGGAGGGAGTTTGGGGAAAGCAAGTGGGGAATGATCAACGGAAGGACCACCTGCAGATCAGCGGATGAATCAACGGACAGAAGTCGACGGCCGTCCGCAACAAACAGCCGGCGGCCGGCCGAATCGCGCAGACGTTCGCCCGCCGCCCCGTCTCGTCGCATTGCGTCATCCCGCACCTTCCCGTCCGCCCGCTGCTTCGTGCATCCGCCCGACCGAACGACGACGCGGCGAAGACGAGCGGAACCGTCGGGGCGCGCGCGCGGATCGACCGGCCGCCGTCCAAATTGCGCGCGTTCCGCCCGCCAGCCGCCGGCGATCGGGCGGACGGGCGAGAGGCGAAAACACGCGCGCCGATTTGGAGATTCCCGCCCGACCGCGAAGGAACTCGTGTACCCGCAGGTCGGTGGAACAGCGGACATTGGAGATTGCGGGAGTGCGGTAGTGCGAGGGCAATGGTCGGCTTCACCGAGAAGCGAGTGAACGTTTCAAAGGCAAGAGAGGAAGGCGGAGATACCTGTGCTTGTTCTTGCCGCTTGCTTTCTTCATCTCCAGCTGCGAGAATCCGCCCGCAAAGGTCGCCGGAAAGCCTCCAGAAGGCGGGAATCTCCGCAATCCCCAGGCGTGTTTTCGATTCAAACCGGTGGCTTGCGCGTCGATTGTGATGGCGCGTGTCCGTGCTCGCGCAACGAGGGCAACGAGCGAGTGGACGAGCGAGGGCAACGGCGAGCGGCCGAATGCCTTCGGGTGTTTGCAGCGGCCGGCCGCGCTGGGGGTCATCCATCTGCCCGCTGTTGTGTCGGAGGTCAACGCCCCGCTGATCCGTTCGGCCGGTCCGCTCGATCGACCGGCCGGCCGCTCCGGAGGGATCGGGTGTCAAAAGAGGCGCGTGTTTATGATCTCCGCTTGGCCGTAAATGGCCGCTCACTTCCCTTTCTTTTGCAAGTGTCCATCTCGCCTGCAAGTGACGATCTCGACCTTTCTCGACTTGCAGGATCTCGAGCGGACAAACGAACGAGGTGATCGGGTGTTTCTTTCTTCTTCCCGCCCCATTCGGATCATTCACGTCAAGCGACCGATCGAGCGGTCGTGTGAGATTGCGGGTTTTCTCGTTCGTGTGTTGAACGATCGGGCGGCCCGAAATTCCGCTCGAAGCGTTGTCAGAAAGCCCGTGCTGTCGTCCGGCCGTCGGGCCGCTTTGTTCCGCCGACTGTTGATCGAAAACTCGGGATCTCGACGAGCGGCAGTCGGGCGGCCCAAAATCCACTTTTCTCGTCGACATTTAAGCGAATTACTCCGTACGGCGGCCGAATTTCCGCGAATCTCCACTAACTCGTGGCTTTTTGTCGTCCTCCGCTTTTAATTCAATCCGGCGCTCTCCTTTCCGTCTACCGTACGCTCCTTCTTGCGGTTTGTTGTCGTCTACTCGTAGCTGTCCTTCCGGTCGCTCAATCGTTCAATTGTTGCCGCTTCCCCCGCACTCCATTCGAACGGTTGGTTTGACCGGAAGCTCGACCGCTTGCCCTACGGTCGGGCGTTTGGGCAGCCGGCGGACTTCGGCCGGCCGCTCGGTTGCGCCCCCGTTCGCTCCGGTCGACCGGCCGGCTGCCCAAACGAAGGGACCGCACCGGAAGTCGCCACAATCAACCGAATTCCGCGGTGGAGTTCCGCCGAATTCCCGCAAACAAACCGCTCGGCCACGAAGTGCACCGCCGGCCGACTGTTGCCTTTCGATCGTTTCGTTTCGTGGAGTTCCACCAAGCTGCGGGGCAAGACCCTACTAATTGCGTCGTTCACTCGTCGTTGCCTCGAGTTTCCGTTGGATCGCCTGCAGTCCGCCGACCCAATCAACGGCATTCGATTTGGGTTTTCCGGCGGTCAATCGGGGCACGAGCGGGCAGGTGGACGGGCGATCAGCCGGAAGGTGGGCGAGCGAATGCCCGCGAGCAAGACGACGCTTCGAAGCGGGCGGGTGTCGACTGCGTACTTCCGATCACCCGCGCTCCGCTCCGTCTTTCGCCCGCTCGCTCACCTGTCGGCCTCCCGCTTCTTCCCGCCTGCTTGCACACGTGTTTTCGAATCGAATTCGACGCGCGCGTCGCGAAGATCCCGTTTGGTTGCGCCCCGCAATGCGCTCATCGTCGAGCGGCGACGAGTGTGACCGAATCGGCGGGCGGGGCGCGCGGGGTCGTCGGCAGAAGACGAGCGGGCGGAAGGGAGGGCGGACCGAAGGAATCCCGTTTCACCCGCCGATCCACCCGCCTGCGGGCATCTCGACGAGAGGCGGCCGGCCCGATCGCGATCGCGGGTTAGCGGGACCACTCGGCGCTCGCTTGGAGGTCACGAGGGCGCGCGGAACCGCCCGGAGCTCCTTTGTGTCGAGCGGAAGGAAGTCGGAGGAACGGTGGGATCTTCTTTGGAATGCTTTTGGGAGTCTCGTCCTCCTGCCCTCCAATCCCACGTGTTCCCCCGTCCAGCCACTTATTCCAATGAGTCTCGCCTGCCAACGAGTCGTCATGATCCCCGCCAACCGACCGCTAATCTCCGCGTTCTGCTTATTGATCGTCGTGATGTTTTGCGCTCATTTCATTCGTCCTAATTGTCGCCCGGCCGTCTGTAAGCCGATTGCCTCGACGGTCGGGCGGCCGAGTGCGTCAAGCGGCACGCGCTCACCGAGATTCCAATTGGATTGATTAGTCGCAAGTGATGCTGACGCGGAACAGCTGGAGATGATGCGGAAGAAGCGTTGGGTGATGCGGAGAGGTGAACGTTTCGCGATGATTGATTCAAAAGGGAATGAGGAAGCTGTCATTGCATCGAGTCTTTCGCACGTGTACTGAACGGCTTCCAACACAAAGCTCTTCCATCCTTTGCACCGCTTTTCGCGCGTCGACTGTTGCAAATCCCGAATCCGGCGGCCAACTTGAAGACGCAAGCAGCCGGCCAGATTATCCGCCCGGCTCGAACGCTCGCGTGCGGGAACGAACGGGCGTCATCGCGGCCGGTCGGCGGCACGTGCGGGAGCCCGACCGGTCGGCCGTCATCGTTACGCAAATTCGGAGCGGATTAGTGGCCGAAGGTGCCCCTAATCCCAGCAGATAATTGCGATTTAATCTGCGGAACGGTCATCCGCGCCGACTTTGACGCCATTCACGGCCGCTCGCCTAATCTCGACGTCTTTCGGCGGCTGCCGTGATGCTCGTGGATTAGCGGCGGGAGTTGCTGCAAGTGCACGGCCGTTGTTCGAGCTCTGGTCGGGGAGTGAACGGTGAGAACGGAAGGAATAGGTCGATGGTGTGTGAGCTGACGAGCGTGTAGCCATGGGTGTGCGAAAATCGATAGACAAGAGGGAGGAGTTGTTTTGAGCAAGCTTTTGACAGTTAGCAGTGGTTTTTATGAAGCCCTACTTGAATGTTTGAAACTCCAACAACTTGCGTCGTTCCACACAACCTCTTACTGTAGAGTTCACTTCGACCGCCTTCAATCTCGAATGAATTGTAGCCACAAACTGCGACCGGGAACAAATTTCGACGGCGAGTCACAAGAAGTGAGCGGAAGGTGGCGGTTACTCACTTCTTTCTGGGAATGCTGCGGAATACCGTTCGTATTCTCCGCTTGTTTGTGCTGCTGATCGTTGAGCACGTGGATAGAAAGAAGTGTGGTGATTGAATGGCTGTCTGGAAGGTTCTTTCGCCCTTCTGCTGCTGTTTTGGGGCGTTGATTGCCGCCTAATCTGCGGGTCCATCCAAATCCCGCATTTCCGACGGTCGCCATTTATTCGCTCGTGAGGTTCGGGTTGAAGTAGCCCACATCACTTCGACTTGAGCAAATGGACTCGTGTGTCTGAAGAGGTCCAAGAAGTTGATGTCATTCGAACCGAATTTAATGAGTAAAAGATTGGTAGAACTCTTCTCGTCACTTCACGCGTATCACGAATCCTCTGCTCTCTTCTTCGAACAATCCAATGACCAGAACACACTCCTTTCTTCCGGACGAGCTGCAAAGCGGACGGCCGGCGGACGTCAATCGGCGACCGGCGCGTTCCGTTCGGCGTCACTCGAAACGTCGACCGGCCGGCCCGTCGTCCGAAGCGGGGAGAATTTGCGCCATCAGCGCCATCGGGATTGACCGCCGATTAGCCGCCGCAAAGTCTCCGCTCTTTTCCAGTTGAGCGGAGGCTTTGGACAGGCAGCTCTTGCGGCTTCTGGGGCCGACGAAAGGAAGGAAGTAGACGCTGGAAGGAAGAATGTTGGGTTCAAACCTCCCGTCTTCTCCGCAGTTCAATCCACTGATCACTCCAACCCTCTACTCACGTGTCCGTCGAGCAGACGACTTCTGGAGTCTTCGGAACGAACGACGTCGTTGGGGCGGGCCAGCGGATTAATCAAGCGGCTAATCCGGCCGCCGCAAATCCCCGTGCGAGCGGGCGGCCGACCGACCCGCGGGGCGGAGTCTGCGGCCGGTCGATCGACTCCAGCGGCGGCATTCAAAAGTTGGGAGCTTTCAGAGTTTGGACATTCCTTTGCCGACTTGCCGCTGTTCGCTCTCTTGCTCGTCCGGTTGAGGACGTGTTTCAAGTTGTGTTGCTCACATGTTCACTCGTGCTTTTCCGCTGTCACTCGCGATGACTTGTGCCTCTTAACTCCCCCGTTCATCCCTTTGCTTTCAGCCGGTGAACTCGTCTCAACTCGTGCGGATGGACGCGTTCTTGGCGGACGACCGAGCGGGCGGAATGGCGGCCGGCAACTTCGGCGCCGCCTTCGCCAACGACGCGCTCTCGCCGCACTTCTGGGCGCCGGAGGGGCTGCCGGAGGACTTCCTTTCGGCCTTCCCGCTCCAGCAGCTGCCGCTCGAAGCTGGTGGAGGCAAAGCGGAGTGCGCACTTCTCAATACCGCAATGGTAAGTGCCTCCAATCGATCACTTCGTTCAATTCCCGCGCTTGCAGCTGCACTCGAAGCCGTCGGCCACGCCGTACACGGACGCCACCAACTGCAAGAAGTCGGCCACACACATCAAGCGGCCGATGAACGCGTTCATGGTGTGGTCGCAGCAGGAGCGCCGGAAGATCTGCGAGAATCAGCCGGACATGCACAACGCCGAAATCTCGAAGAAGCTGGGCGCCGAGTGGCGTCAGTTGAGCGACGAGCAGAAGCGCCCCTTCCTCGAGGAGGCCGAGCGGCTGCGGCAGCTGCACATGCAGGAGTACCCCGACTACAAGTACCGACCGCGCAAGAAGCCGAAGAAGCTGGACGGCGGCCTCCCGTCGCTCGCCCAACAACAAGCCGCCGCCAAGCAGCAGAAGAAGTGAGTGGACTGAATTGCGGCCTTCTCACCCGTTACTTTCGTATTCAGGTCGCCGGTGAAAGCGGAACCGTTCGCTCTTCCGCTCGTGAACCTCCAAGCGCCGCTCCTGGCGCACGGCTTCCGCGACGAGGATTTCTTTAACTTCGTCAAGTCGGAGCAAATGAGCCCGCTGGAGCGGCAGCACGAGGAGGAGCAGGAGTCGCCGGCGCGTCGTCGCAAGTCGCCTCCGGAGGCGCTCCAGTTGGACATCGGCGGGCAGGAGTTCCCCATGGCGAACCACTCGGCGCTCCACTTCGACTACGCCCATCACTCGCTGGGCCCGCATTCGATGCCCTTGTCCGCGTCGTCGACCGCCTCCAGCGACTCCATGCCGCCTCCGAGCGGAGCGATCGACTCCGCTGGACACCAGCCGCACGCGATGCGCTCCGCCGGCTTCCCCGCTTCGCCGCCGCTCTCCGGCGATCCGCGTTCGCCCGAAAGCGGCGTCTACTGCGCCTCGAACGGCGACCACGAGTCGTTCGCCCACCCGCCGCATCCGCAAATGCCCCACCGCGCCCTCGTGCACCCGCCGTACGGCAACTCGCCGCCCGTCATGAGCAACACCAACAATCAGCAATGGGTGAGTTCAAGAGCACACGGAGATTGGCGGGCAACGGAGCACGTTTTAATAAAACAACGGGGATTTGTGGAGCAAACATCGCAGATTTTGGGCAAAGGGGACATCTTTCAAAGAAGCAGGGGTGATTACAAGGCGAACAGAGATGATTTGGGGCGAACAGGGCTAATTTGTGTTGACTGGATAGTTTTTTGAATGAAATTAGAGGATTTTGGACAACGTTCCAGCGAGCAAAACTCTCGAAAACACTCGGCGTCATGCAAAAAGAATGCGGAAGACCTCGACGAACGTCGGAAAACATCGAAAGAGATCTCTGAATTCGTCCTCATCGCTTCATTGCTTGCAGGACGACGTGCACTCCACGACGAACGGCTACTCGGACGCCGCCTTCAACGGCATTTCGTCGGCCTTCTACGAGCCGCCGCAGCCGACCCACCTGCAAATGTACGGGCAGTACGGGAACGTCTACGCCGGCCATCAACTTCCGCACCAACAGTTGAGTCCGATCGAATTGGACCCCAAGGCGATGCCGTCGGCGCACGGTTGGATGCCCTACCCCGCCCAAATGGCCGCCCAGCACGCGAATCACCCGCAAACGCCCCAAATGAACCCGAACGGCCACCACGCGCACCCGCCGCTCCGCTCGACCAACTCGTGGCCGGCGGCTGCGGATGTCGCTTGATTCCCCCAAAGATTGTTGAATTCTTGCTTCTGATTAGTCGCCTCTTTGTACGCTGCTGAGTTTTTTGGGTTAAAATCTATCCGGTCGTTCGTTTTCGAAATTTCTTTACTGTTAGGTCTATGCTTCGCTCTTCTACGTCTCGCTTACTTGTTTTTTTAATCCTTTTTGTGCTCCTATAAGCCAAGCTATTCAATAATCGCCTTTCTCTCGTCCACTAATCATTCCTTTTTAACAAATTTCACCACTCCCTTCTCGCCGATCACTCCCGACTCCCCCGAAATCTCTTCCTTCGAAACAAACCCAATGAATTCTTTCAACGCCAACCCATCGATCAATCCACGAAGATTCTTCTCATCGAGAAAAGAAGCTTTCTTTGTTCCTGCTGTCGTCTCGTGATCCTCTCAAACATTAGCCGCTCTTTCAATCCAACCCAACACAATACTCTTGCTCGCCTTCTTTCTAATACAATCGCTCTAATTATTCGCTTTCTCGTCTATCCTATTCATTGCTTTATTTTCAACAACAAACTATCGTGTCATTCAATCCAATAAATCGAAGTAAACAATGGAATGCGAGGAAAATCAAACGAAAAACAGACCGAGAGCTTGAACTAATCGCAAGAAAGAAGAATGGACCACCTCTGGTGTCAACTCTTGCAAACAATCGATTGCGATCCTCTAGAGAATCAGTCAACAAGCAGCAGCCTTAACGCACGGTCAAACAATCGGAAACGCCCGAGGCAACGAGCTCGTGTTCTCGCCCGTTCTTCCCTTCCGGCCACTTGCTTGCGCCGTCCAGCCGCCACTTGCCCACGTTCAAGTGGAAGGTCAGCGAATAAATTAACGAGAAATAAGAGAAGCGTGTTCACGAGCGAGCAACCGTGTCGTCCTCTGCGGGCACGAACCATTGCCGGCTTGCGCAATCGGCTCAAACGACCGTTGGGTTAAACGACGACACGAATCTCCGCTTCCAATCGTTGCGCAATTCTCGCGAGTACAAAAGAGCGGCGGGAACAGCGGGGCGCTCATTCCCGCTCGCTTCCGCTCTCCCGTCCGCTCCTCCGCTCTCCGCTCTCCGTCTTCATTCCTCCCTCCTGCGTTTCGTCCAGCCGGTCGGCCGCTCTGCTCGTCGAGTGGTTCGACTTTTGGGGCGAGTGTGCGCGAGTTCAACCACGTCCTCCGCTCTCTTCGGCTTTCTGCCGTCCCGTTCGTCTCTTCGGATTCTGCCGGCGGTCGGTCGATCGGCCGTCCAGCGGAGCGTCCAAAGGGTGAGTTCTCCCGCTCGGCCCCATAAGGAGGAATGATCCTAAAGGCCGCTTCGTTTTAGATCGCCCGTTTGATGTCTTCTGTGATGCGTACCACACCTTCTTCGACATTCACGACTGAATCGAAGATATGAGGGTCTTCTTGTGTGCGGGACCCGAATGATCGAGTGTTCTCGTCCTCCTTCCTTCTGACTGCGAAGATGAAGAAGGCGATCGAGCAAGTGAGTTCTTCCACTTCTGCGGATCTTTGCTAATCACTCACCGCTCCTTTTCATGCCCCGCCCGCTTGTCGACGAGCCGCGCCGTCCGTCTCCTCGGATTCCCCCGCCCTCCATTCGCTCTTGGATGAAAAGTAGTTGGTTTCTGCTCGCATCTCACTAACATCTCGCTCTTGATTTCAGGGTGTGTGCCAGGGCGATGATCTCAACCGCAAGCCCCACGAACCGCCCACTCGGGAAGGCGTTCGCTCTGCTGACGGCGCCTGGCTGGACGACGAGGAGAAGCGAGCCGAGTGCCCCCTCCACGCTCACCGCCGAGGGGCCAAATCGAAGGGATCACCGGACGGCGAGAAGAAGGTGGACAATTCCAACCTGTCCGACCCGCGCGAATTGGCGATCAACTGCGAGGTGTGGGACATCAAGACGCTGCTGCTTCCCAAAAGAAGAGGTGAGCGAGAACACTGTGGTGAATCGACGGCAAAGCAGTCGGTTCTCCTTTTCTTGTTTGTCTCGGTTGCTCATCTGCTTTCCTTCTAGGCGCCTACAAACGGTGACCGGCCGCGAGTGTGCAGAAAATCGAGAAGGAGCTCCGAAGCGATCTCCGAGCCGTCTTCAAGAACACAACGACATAAGCAGAGCTGAAGTGGCGCTCTTTCTTCCGTCTGTCTGTGAGTCGTCCCTTCCTCTCCCCGTTTATCCCCGCTTCTTTGCGTGCGAATGAATTGCGCCGTCGCTTGCGAAGACCGTGGAGGAGTACTTGCAAGAAGCTCTTCGGTTGGGCGATCAACCGAGGAAGGAATGAGCTGCAGCAGAAGGCGTGCAAGCAAGCGCTTTTCTCGGTGAGTTCTCCGACTTTCTCCCAACCAATCCACTCGTAGCGGACGAATCGAAAGGTTGTGGACAAACCGACTGCTCGTCCTCGTTGGTGAGTTCTCTTTCGTGCTCTCCGTCATCTTCGATTGCAGGTAGCGTGGACTCATGAGCGAATTGTTGCGCCTCTCGATTCACCGCCTCCTCACGGCCGCTGTTTCCGTTTGATCGTGAGTTCTCATCTCTTCCTCGCTCCGATTCCTCCCCACTTTCAACGATCGAGTGCGCTTCGACATCACCCAGATGGTCAAGACGTTTTTCTCTCGTTGAACCCGACTGCTCTTGAGAGATCGTCGCAGAAGGGCGAACGTTGTGACCGTGGTGAAGCACGCTCTCTACGAGCGGGTTGGTGCTCTCCTCCGCCTTCCCTCCTCTCACTTCTTCTCGTTGCAGTCTTGAGCGTTCGGCGAAATGCGGGATCGAGCACACTCTTGTGAGTCGCGTCCTGACGGAGCCCTCAAGTTTGTGGTCGGCAATAGGTTCGCTGTCGTGTGATCGACCGTCTTGCTTTCAGGAATCTTCTGTTCGTCGTTGCGCGAACAACAAAATGCGCCGCTCTTCTCGTGAACTCGGGCATGTGCATGGTCGATCCGCGGGTTCACATGCACCGTTGAAGTCGGAAGATCGTGAGTGTTCCGGCTTGTGCCAATCGATCGCCTCTCGCTTTTCATTGCAGGAAGCGCCATACTTAGTCGAGTTCAACGAGGAGCCAAGCAGCCGCCCACTGGTCGAGTCGATCGGCGGAGTGGTCGGTGAGTTCAATCCAACCCCACCTTCGCTTCTCATCGCTCGATTTCAGGGCAAATGCGAGCGGATGCCGATTGCGAGTGGCTGGAGACGGGTGAACTCGACGGAATCCGAACGAAGTGCGCTCTTCTTCTGCTGCCGCCTGCAACAACATCTTCTTTTCGTCTTCTTGGTTGTTGCTGGGAATAAACTGCCGATTGGAGTGCGGACGGGAGCGCGGAAAGAAGAACGGAAGAGTGAACGGTGACTAGGCGAACAACATCGAGAAAGAACAAGAGGGCAGTGTCGCGGGGCAGACGGGGCTGCTCGGCGAGTGTCCAAAGAGATCGGGTGAGGAAGATTCCTCTCGGGGGCCGACGGCCGAATCGATGGAAGTCGGAGGTTTATTGGAGGGGCGAAAGTCGCTTCGTACAAAAGAGGGGACTGTGCCCCTCTTTGCTGGAACAAAGAGGGTCAGTGAGGGCGGTGGGGAACACGAACGCGAAGGAAAAACAAGTGGGGAGAACGGGTGGGAGCGGAAGGCGGGAGCGGAAGAAAGTCGGCCGCCGATCGGGGGCGTCCGTCGGGCTCGAATGGCGGCGGGGCGGCGGCGGACGGCGGCGGTGGGCGATCGCGGGGCTCCTCCTTCGCGGTGTCGACTGTTCTCTTGGGTGGCAACTCTTCCCGCTCGGTGCGGCCGCTTTCATCGCGGGAATCCGCGACACTCCCGGCCTGCCCTTTGTTCGCCGACAAATGGGTGAATTGATGGGAAACAACAACACTCCTTTGCAGGATAATGAACTGGCCGTTAAGCGGCTTAAACACTTCAATTAAACAGGTCGATTCATCGACGTTTTCCTTCGCTTCAACAAATTGACTCATCAACGATTCACTCCCTAACACACGCGCTCAATGGCGACCGATGTGCGAGTAATCGCTCTCTTCGGCCGGCTTCACTTCGGTGGCCGAGCAGTCGCGATTCATGCGCCCGTCGGGCGGCTTTTGGTGGAACGAACGGCGGGCGCTCCACTCTTTCCAGTGGATGCCTCGACCGTATACTTGGACGGTCGACTCGACTGTGCGCATCCTGTCGGTAGTCACAACGACTCCGTTGCGTTGGCCACGACCCTTTGCACGTTTGGCTTGCGTAGCCCGAGCACTCTGCTTCGTGTCCGTCTTCATCTTGGCCGCTGGAGGCGGCTCTCGGGCCGTCCATCGACCCACTCGCTCACGAGTTCCGTCCGGGCTCTTCGACCCAGTCGGCTTGATCGCCTTCCGTTGGCGCCGTTTCACGATGCTCATCAAAGTGATCACGTTCACGAATTGCGGCTGTCCGCTCTGCCCCGGCGCTTTCGACTGCTTCGGATCGGGCGGCTTCGCATTGTGCGGCTCATTTTTTCGATCGAGTGGGGTCCGCTGTTTGCCCTCCGTTTGGGGCTCTTTCCGCCAATCGCGCACTCCGTCGGCCGTTTGCCACGACTCGAATGCGCCGTTCGTTCGGCTTTTCGCTCGACGGAGTCGCTCCTCCCGGCCGCGACTCGTGCTGTTGTCCGGAGGGCGAGTCAATCGGTCCTCTCCGATGACCACGTCGCCGATCGCGGTGCTCACGATCGTGAATCCCTCCTCGTTCTTTCGAGTGGGAATGCGCAGCAGATTCCACACGTGCTGCGTGCCGATGATCATCTGCGGCTCCAGCCTCAGCGTCTTGCAGCCGTTCACTTTCACTTCGGTCACTGGCAGTCGGTGCATCAATTGCGGCATCGCCGTTGCCTCCAGCGGCATGACTTCTCCGCTCTGTAGGCGGATTCCAAGGCGGACACTCGTGGTCACGGCCTTCTTTGACCGTCCTCCGAATCCAATCAGTTGGACGCCGTGCTCCGGCTTGCTCGGCAGGCCAAGCTGCTTCTGAACGCTCGTGGTTACGAAGTTGGCGTTGGCGCCCGTGTCGAGAAGTGCGGCCAATCGGATGGACTTCTTCGACTTCTCGTTGATCACGTCGACCATGACGAGTGGCAGGCGGTCGATCCGTTCGGACGGGATTTCCGGTTCGAGGACACTCGACTCCTCGTCCACTTCGTAAACAACTGGAGCGCCATTCACTTTGCTGCTCTTCAGGATTCCCTTCGGATGCAATTCACGTGCGCGCGGCTCAAAGGTGGGCGTCGGAGCGGGCTGGTATTCCACTTGCTCCGCGTTCTGCGCTTCGTTCGCCGACGTGGAGCGCTCTCTGGCGTCTCCCGATTGCTGCGCGCTCATTCGCTTCGGTTTCCGCTCGTTGGCGGGCTTCGCCGACCAGCACATTGCGACTCGGTGGCCGTGCTCTCCGCACCGAAAACATTTGATGCGACGCTTGTCGACGGCATAGGACGTCCGCTTGTCGTCTAATCCGAAGTCTACGCGCCGGATGGTTCTCCACGGCTCCCGGCGATAGTCATCCTCGTCTGCTCGGCGTCCTCGGCTCGCGTCATCTCGCGAATCTCGCCGGCGGTCGAGTCGCTCAGGTTCTTTGCGGTAGAAGTGATTCATTCCGCCTCCCGTCACGTGCGTGGACCGTCGGCTCAGCTGGATGTCCTGCATTCGCTCGGTTTCCTCCCGCACTTCCAGCGTGCTGGACATGTACTTGCAAAGCAATTCCAGATTCCACTCATCGCGTCCCAATCGAATTTTGTTGAGCTCGCTGTTGATGCTGGGCGGGAGTTTCGTTTGAATCGCGTGCGTCGCCAACGCGGAGTCCAAATGGCATCCCTGGTTCTCTAGTTGGCGCGAAATCCGCTGGACCGCCTCCAGGAACGAACGCAAGTCGGCAACTCGATCCTTCGGATCTTTCAGGCTCATCAGGTCCTCGATCAATCGCGATTGGATCACGTCTTTGCGGCCGTACTTGTGGATCAAAACCCGCTTGACCTCGTCGTAATTCTCGGCAAGCAACGGGTACGAATCGACCGCGCGCTTCGCATCTCCTTTCAGCAAGGAAAGAAGATGTGCGAGTTTCTGCACGTTCGAGAGCGGCTGCGAATCGATGACGGCCTCAAAGATCTGCAGGAACTGCGGGAACTCGCCCACGTCGCCGCCGAAGTGGGGCGGTTTAATCGTGGGGATGGGCGGACGCGTCGGGATGGACGGGTACCCGAAAGCGGGAGCCATCGGAGCGGCCGGAGGGACGGACGAGAATCCCGATCCTCCTCCTCCTCCGCCCGACAGATTGAAGGTCTCGTCCTTCAACTCGTCGCTCAGTCGCGAGTGCAGGACGGTCGCCACGCCGATTAGCCCCTTCACGTGGTCAAATGCTTCTTCGGCGTCGGAGAGAAGTTCAGGAACGTTGTGTCCCTCTTCTGCCTTCCAGGTCTCCCTGTACAGGGTCTCGTCGTCGTTGCCGAAGCACAGCGTGTCCCATTTGGCCCAGTTCTCTTTGGCTTTCAGCATTGCTCGTTCTAACGATCGAAGCGTCGTGTTCATTCGGATGAGTTGACATTCGATGCGCGAGGCGTTCGCGCGTTTGCTGCGCCCCGCCCCGTCATCCTCGAGCACCTCCTGGTAGGCGTCGGCCGTGGCCGTGTGTTCGCGCAATCGCTTGAGGCCCATGCCGTAGAACTGACGGATGGCGCCCGACTTCGACGCGAATGTGGTCGGCGGCGGCATCTCGGAACGGATCCTTGACGAACGCTCTCGCTCCTCGATCAAACGCGGAGCTCGCGGCGTTCACTCTGCCGCGCTTCGGACGGGCGGCGGGCACCTTTTTCCCGCTCGTCGGTCGCTCGCTTGCCGCACGGCGGTCGGGCGCACGCACGCACAAACTACAAAGCCGGTCGGTCCGCTCGGCGTTGTTTTTCCCGACGGCCGCCGCTTGTTTACGAGTCGGCGGGCGGGATTGCGTCACCCGCTTCGCTCGGCGGCCGTCTGCGAACGGGCCGCTTGCACGCGGAGACCGAAGGTCGCGGACTTGAGTTCGGCGTGTTTTCGCCTACAAGCCTCCCCACGCACTCGAAAACAAGTCGAAATGGCCGCTCTGTTGGCCCAAGCACCCGAAAACAACAAGTGACTCGACTCAGTGGCTCGAATTGGCCGAAAGTACTCAATTTGGACTCGCTGTCCTTCGTTCCCGCTTGTCGGGAGTCGTTGATTCACTTCCGTTCGGACGGAACTGAACTCAACTCGAATGTCCGCTCGTGGGATTCGTTTCGGGTTGATTCCCCTCCGGTCGGCGCTCTTCTCGAGGCCACGAAACTCCGTTCGATCCGATTCAAATGACCGCTCTCGGTCGGCACGTGGCCCCGCAGGGGTCTCACGGAATCCACTCCTTGGGGTCACCCGTAGGTCTCTTCCCTCGTTCTCCACACTCCCGTTCGGTTCGTCGAAGGTCGGCTTCGGCTTGGAAGTCCGAAGACTCAAGCGGGTACTTGGTGGAAGGCGGGCGAAAGGTCGTTGGCGCTTCTGGGGTCACCACTTGTCGCGGGGCAGACGGGGCTGCTCGGCGAGTGTCCAAAGAGATCGGGTGAGGAAGATTCCTCCTCGGGGGCCGACGGCCGAATCGATGGAAGTCGGAGGTTTATTGGAGGGGCGAAAGTCGCTTCGTACAAAAGAGGGGACTGTGCCCCTCTTTGCTGGAACAAAGAGGGTCAGTGAGGGCGGTGGGGAACACGAACGCGAAGGAAAAACAAGTGGGGAGAACGGGTGGGAGCGGAAGGCGGGAGCGGAAGAAAGTCGGCCGCCGATCGGGGGCGTCCGTCGGGCTCGAATGGCGGCGGGGCGGCGGCGGACGGCGGCGGTGGGCGATCGCGGGGCTCCTCCTTCGCGGTGTCGACTGTTCTCTTGGGTGGCAACTCTTCCCGCTCGGTGCGGCCGCTTTCATCGCGGGAATCCGCGACAGCAGGAAGAAAAGGCAGTCGGGAGCTCTCTTGCTGCTCCTGCCTGTTTTTTGCTGCTTTTATGGGATTGCTTCGTCGAGCACATCACTTGCTGCATGTCGCAGACAAAGTGGCGGATTCAAAGCACGCGGCAACGCGCTCAATTTTCTCGTGAGTTTCCGTTCGAGCAGAACGGCCAGACGTTTGATAGAAGGTGCGCGTTTCCTTTCTCGATTGCCGAGTGAGAAAGACAACCGATGGCCACTCGAAAAAATCCACTTGCTATCTAGAATCTCGCTTTTTCTTGTGTACTAATCGACTTTTGCCTTTCGTCCACCGCCCGCTTTTCGCCGAGAAAAGGAGTGAATCACGCCGCCCGCCGGACGGACGAGGAGGCGGGGGAAGAATCGGAAGGGTCACCCGGTGAAATCACGGCGGCAACACACGAAGAAAAGATAACAGCCGGCCCATCGGGGCGGCTGCTTCCGAGCGAAAAGCGACGAGAAACGCGGCCACTTCCGTTTGTTGCCGTCGGCGGGTGGTCATTATTGCGGGCCGTGTGTTTCATCTCGGTCAATCGCTTCTCTTTTCAGCACTGACGGGTGGAATTGGAGGACAGGTGGACAAACGCAGATCGATCGATTGGGACCATCGCATATAATGCGGATGGAAGCCTCCGATCCTGCCCGTTTCGACGCGTTGAGACCACGGACTGCACGTAAGTTGGTTTGATCGTTTGTTGAAGTTCGTGTGGTACAGAAACTGCCGCTTGATGTTACCGAACCGCGGAATTGGAAGCAATTGAAACGAGTCGAAACAATGAATCCTCTTTGTGGTTGATCATTCAGTTTGTTGCTGAACGTGCGTCGGAAAGTGATCAAGCAATAGCTTGTTAAATGTTCTACTAGACAATGAAGCAAAGAACCTAACGTAGCGAGCGAAATCCGCCCCGCGGAACAGTTTGTGCTCTTTCATTAACAATTTTATCGAATCCGTGAGAAACAGTTGCTAAAAAAGAATCTTTCACCACAAAGCGAAGGGAGCGGAATAACCCGTCAAACGACCAGCCACGAAACAAATGACCACAATCAATTTTCTTTGAACGATCGAACGAAAACCAGTGAAGCTCTGTAGCAGCCGGAATAAACTCGGCATCTTCGAACAAGCGTCGACGCAGATTTTTCGGCCGAACGCCAACGAGAAGGCGCTAAGAACTTGAAACAAAACCATAGGCCTTTACAAAGTAATCAAAATTACTTTCCGTATCTTCGTCCATTGCAACACGTGGCGGAATAACACTCGATCTCTGGGAATTCCTCACAAAGAAGAAGACGGCAGTGCTCGCCGACCTGCAAGAAATAACCGTCACAATCTCGCTTCTAGCCGGTGAGGAGCCCGCGGAATAACCCAACCTTACCGTTCTCCGTGATCGGCAGAAAAAACGAGTACCACATCCAATTGACGACTGTTCTGCGGTTCCACCACTTTCTCGCTCATCAACAAAGTCATGCAAAAGCCCGGAATACAAACATCGAAATCCCGCTGCGGTCAATCAAAAGAACCAGACATGCCACCTACTTTCTCGAGTCCCGGACGGGATCCGGACGCACAGAACGATCGACAAGCCCGAAAACGACTAACGTACGGCCATGCAGCACTTTTTAACGGAATTTGAAACTACGGAACATAAAGAGCTCTCGATTTGTTCTTGCACCTAATCAATAACCGAACGATCATAACCCCAGCGTTGCAGGAGCAAACCACCAAAGAAAAGACATCTTTGCGAACTCATCGGTGCGTACGAACCGGAATCCTTCCATCAAATAGCATGATTTCCCAACGAAATGGAGAGCGGAGGAGTAAAGCAAAAATCGCAAATGGAAAGAGATGATCATTTTTGTTCTCTAGCTCCAACAAAACAATTTGTCGTCCAGCAAAGAAGGGAAAAGCGACCGCACAGCGGAACAACCAGTCGGTAAGCAGATCCCGTCGCAATAGAGAGCCGTTCTCTCGTCAAACATTCCCGAGCAAAGAGGAAAGAACTCCTGCTGGGCCCATTGTTTCGCCGGGCATTCAAAGTGATGTCTCGATTTTGTTGCTTACGCACTACATCGAAGATGCAGTATTCACAGAATTAGATTGTCGTTCTGCAAAACCGTCCTGGTCGGAATCGCGACAAACGCGGTCCTTCGAGCTCCGCAAAGACAACAGAAGAGATTGCTAATGAACGGTGCAGGTTCACAGCGAAATAAAATACCCTTATCGCCAATGCTTCCCGGTTTCCGTCACTTCTACGTAAACAATTTCGGAATTTGGTCGTTGTGCGCAGGTAGCCAGAAAAGAAAGTGGCAAATCCCAGCCGTTCACTCCAGCCATTGAAAACGAAACGATGGAAAGGTAGTTGCCCCGTTCTCAGCTCTCTGTTCAGACGGAATCGGAAACGACTCTACGGAGCAAATGCAATTCTCGCGCTGTGGCTACGACCAAAAATGCTTACACAAAACATGCGCGATTGCGGAATAATAAATAGGGTTGCAACGTCTGTTCTGTGACAAGACCTTCCGGTTGAAGGAAAATGTGTGGCGTGTGCATCGCGACCGGCTCTCACGCTCCGGACCGCCGAACTCACCACTCCGCACGGAATCCGCGTGCGCATTCTCAGTCGACGAGGAAACCCGCCCACAAACCGAAGAAGGCGCCGCGCCGCAAGCCGAAAGCCGGCGACAAAGGACCGAAAGACCACTTCATGCCCGGCTTCTGCGTTGATCATCCCAAGTACGAATTGCGGGAATCTCCCTCATCAATCGCTTCTCATCGTTCAGATGCGCCGAATGGAACAAAACGACTGATGCACAAAGGCGAATCCGGTCGAGAAGTTCATGTACTGCCCGAAAAGACCTGCAATTTCTGTGGGTTTCCGATGCCGAAAATGCCGATCTCGGGCGGTCAACCGCCGGTTCCGGGCGGGAAGCCGCCAATTTCGCCGACTGTACCGAGCAAACCTTGATTCATCGAACGAATAAACCCGTGTTAACAAATCTTTCTAGTGTACTGAAGAAAAAAGAAGAACAGGCTAGTCGACGGCATCGTTTCTTCGTATTCTGTTGACGCGAAGTTATTTGGAAATACAATTTGAGATCACCGGACTACAACCACAAAATTGAAAGAAAAGGCGATTGTTGCGAAAGGCAGAAGTAAAAAGCGGCCTGTACTTTGCTTCATTTTTTTCTTCCGTCCAAATGAGTTCCTTGTCGTTCGTCAAGAACCCGCATTTCTTCGCGAATTTGACGGTCGGCAGCTTCGAATCGACGACCTCCGGCCTCGTTTACCGTGTGAACCACGCAGTTGCCCTCCTGTTAGGCGGCGTTTCTACCTCTTTGCTGTTGTTCGTGGTTCTCTTCCGCACTCCAACATCATTATGGCCCTATCGAACCATTCTGCGGATGGTCGTCCTGTTGAACGTGTGGATTTGGATCGCGTTCCTTGGAGGACCGGTGAGTGCGTCCAGCAACGAACGGTCGACAGAAGCGTTCAGCGAGCGAAAATCGTCGGTAAGACGACCATCTACGCGTTCACAGACTTGGGTGCGTCTATTGGAGTGTTTGGCCAGCTACTGTTTTTGTCGGCGTACACGAGCGCTGTCAGCCTTTCCTGCTTGCTGTTGCCCGTTCACTTTTGGCATCTTTTGTGGACGGTTCGCGGGAATCCGCCGACCAGCGGTCGTTTGTGGCTGAATTTGGGAATCGTATTCATCTTCTTGGCGGTCGACACGATTCTCTTCTTTGTTCAACTGATCTACGCACCGAGAGACATTCCGTACGAAAGCTTGTGGTTTGAGGAAGATCCTGTGCCTGAACTGTGGGTCGCCGATCTCAAGGTTTCCGTTCACTTGATTCCTTAAATCGTTTGCCTTTAGAACAATCCGTACGCCCCAATCGGGAGTGTTTATCGACGAGCAGAAATCTTTGGAGGGTTTTTGCTCTCCATTTGGTTTGCCTGGAAATCGGCACGAGCACTGAAGGCTCAAATGTCGGAATGGAACGAGCGCACAAAAAAGATGCACCGTCAATTTACTCTAGTCCTCTTTGTACAGGTAACTCTCTTCTATTAGTTGCTTGACCCCTCGCTCTTTTTTCGGCCGCCGTCCCGTTCTGCATTCTAATTGCTCCAAATGTGGTGGCGAGTTTTCTCCTTTACTTTGTGGATCAAGGCGCCACGTCGCATTTGCCTCCGCTTTTGCCACTGGTTTTCGTATACGCGCCGTTTGCCAACTCTTTTGCTTTGCTCCTGATTGTTGTAGGTCGAAAATAGGTGAAGCGGCTTCTATTGTTTCGTTTAGGCACCTTACCGGCGACAATTGGCGGTATACTTGAGCGTGTTCTTTCCTTGCTGCTTCAAAGATTCGCTTCCGGCTTCCGTCACGCCGTTTCGAGCCAGCAACGATCTAAGCTGACTTTGACGTCGCCGGCTATCCTTCAAAGCCTCTTCATTAGGGTCTACTGGATTATGCTTTGCAATAATTTATTCCACGCAGTAATGAGATCGGCAAGAAGACAAAAAATAAAGCAATCTACTTTTTCTCCTCGAACTCGTCCACTTCTCTGGAAAGTCGGCGATCGTGCGGTAGGAGGGCGGGAGGGTGAGCGGCTTCGTCAAGTCCACGACTTCCAACGGGACCATTCGTTTATAAAGAGGTATCCAAAAACCGATGACCGCTCCCAGGATGCCCATTTCGAGAATTCACGCCAGCCGATGCACGCCCGAACGGCGGACGGACTCACCGACTGCTCTCCTTTCGATTGCCCATCCGATCGTCCGCTTTCGGCGCTTTCGGAATGTGCGAAGGGATTGCGGAGTCACTTGAAACACGGACGAAAAAAAGAAGCAAGCTAGCGGCCGTTTGAACGACGAAGAGGAGCCGATCGGGGCGGAACGGGAGCCTATTCCCAGTTCGAGTGAGTTTCTTTCGTCCTTCCACTTCCGCCCAATCCACGCGTTCTGCAGACGACTCGTCTTTGTGGTCGCCGCCGCAGACGCTGGGATGATCGCCGGCTGGAAGCTGCGGTCGTTCCCAACGAGGACTCCCGGCTGGTGGTTTGGAGTGAGTTTCCTTCGCTTTTGGCCTCCAATTCTTCTTCTTTCTTTCAGCGTGAATGCCTTTCTCTCTTGCGAATGGATAGCGACGTCACTTGCGGAGGACGTGCCCTCGATCCAGCAAGAAGCTCCCGGCTTGGTGGAGGGAAGATTGAGGGCGAGCGCTGTGAACAGAAGATTGCTCGGCCCCGCTACTTCCTTTCACCAAACAATGTTGGGTGGGCGAGTTGTGCCCAAGCAGACGGCCAGTGAACACGACTTCCTCTTTTTGTTCGTCTGTGAGTTCTTCTCGCTCTTGCTGATGGCCCTTTCGTCTTACAGCACGCTCATTTGAGGACGCACACCCGAGCACCTCGCAAAGACAAGCCCGTCTTCTGTTGATTCGTGAGTTCCGCTCTTTCCCGCTCCTAACCGTCTTGTTCGTAGCGAACAATCGCTGCAATCAAAAGCAAGCCGACTGGTGGCCGTCGAGACGAATGTGCCGAACCTCCGCACTGCACCCGCATTGATCTTCCGCCGCCCTCTCGCTTCATTGTCCCCGCTAAAGGCAGGATCGATCAGCCGTCAAGCCACCTGTTTGGAGAGCGGAATAAACTCGTGAGCAATGCACGGGATGTCGAGCAGAAGCAAGAACTAATGGGCGGCTCTTCACTAAACGGTTGCTGCAGCTTCTCCTCCCCTCAACTCGTCTTCTCCACGCCTTGCCGCCACCCTTCCCTTCAGAAGGTAGCATGAAGTGGAACGAGCCCGCAACGATCTCCCGACGATCCCACAGCAATCATTTGAAGTACGACAATAATTCTCGCCGCTTCGTCACGAACAAGCGCCCGTTCCCACCGAATAATCGACCCCACTTCTCGCCGATTCGATCAACATTCCTCGCTGTCTTGTGAGTGAGCGGGACAAAATGGAAAGTCGGTCGCCCGATCTCTTTGCGGACGGAGCTTCACAGCAGACGGAGCTTCTTTCCCACCGCATCGATTAGCCGCTTGATCGAATCAGAGAATCGATTACAGGCGGGGGAGGGGCGTTTCGACTTGCGTTAATCGTGGGAGCTGCGAGGACGCATTTAAGCAGCCGCATTGGTCTCTTAGCTTCAGTTCTTGCTTCAGTTGGGGGCGAGTCAAAGGGTTCTTCTTCGATCGGCTCGGCTTCGAGAGCGGAAAGGCAAGAGTAAGTGGATATTTCCTCTTCGTGCCCACTCAATCGATTCTTTCTTGTAGCCGGTAGTCCACTCCGAACGATCGCCGGTTTCCACCGACCGGCTCCTCGTTGCGGCTACTTCAAGATCGAACAGCTTGCGTTCGGATGAGCCGTGTGCATCTTGTGCGGTTGACCAGTTAAGCCGACAGACTGTCAATCAATCGGATGTCGTCTTTTTGAGGTGAGTGTGTCTTCTGCAAGATCTGTTCGATAAACGGCGTGTTCTTGCAGTTCGCTTTGAATCAATCCATAGCCAACAACACCGTCGTCTCTTCGTGCCACCGACGCCCAGTTGAGTTCTGCTTCGTAATCTTTCGATCAAGTTGATTGACATGAAATCCTTCTCACTTTTCCTCTTCCTCCTCCCGCTTTCTTCTCAAAATGAACTCATCGCTTCCTCCGACGATTGCGCCCAAAAACTGCCGCCGTTTATTTCGTTTCTTACGACGTACACGGATTTCTTGCCCGGGGATTCTCCAGTCGAGTGGGCGAAAGACGTGGCGAACCTCAGCCAAACGGTCGTTTCGGAAGTCGAGCAACTGATCGAAGGGGAGAGTTTTCTTCAAACGCTGTACGGACCGGCGGCGAACAAAACGGCCGACGATTGGGCATGCATCGAAAAGTTGCGACTGAAATCGACGGCGATCCTCGGCAGCTTGAGCGAGTCAATTGAGAAGTTCGTGCAGGAACTCGGGATCGGGGACCAAACGTATTGGGCAGAAGAGCTTGAGAAAGGGTTGAAAAGCGTGGAACAAAGGTGGGAGAGATTGCTGCGTGCGAGGGAGTACGCCGACTATGAAGTGAGCTCGTTTAAAATGACCTGCGACGATAATCCTCCGGCTTTTCGGCTCGATTTCGACAGTGCTTTTTTGTTGTTCTGCAAGACGAAGCATCCAATTCCGCGCGATCCGAAAATCGACGAAATCGTGAACGGATTGCTCAAATGCGTCTTTTCGTTGGCTGCCGACGAGAAGCTTTCGGATGAAGCAAACCGATTGGAACGCGAAATTCATGGCTGCTTCCAATTTCTCAGTCTCGAAAGAACAAAACGAGAAGCCAACGACATGTGCCTCTCGTATTTGAACGACCCCGCCAATTCGAAGTCGAACAAGACGACTATTCTGAAGCAACTGCGGAAGGCCGTCGGTCCAAGCACTTACTTGACGAGCGCTTGTTTGGGTCAGGCCGTCATTGCCATGAATCCCGAGTCCGAAGAGGCAAAAGCAAACTTCCTCCGCCTGATTTGGAACTACGTCGCGAGAATCCGTTGGTATCGTCTCAATTGCGTTGCGGCGCTTTCTTTTGGGGGCAATTCGACGGCGATCATCGACTCCCATTTTGTGAAAGGCGAAAGCGATTTCGTTCGGACGCTCGAGTTCTTTTACAAGTTCTTTTTCGAGCCACCCCAGCTGTCTTGATTGTTGGCAGTCTTCTTTTGTGTCGTGATTCAACCACCTCTTTTCATAAGTTGCTTATGACTGTCTTTGCTTTAATGACCCGAAATTGAACTGTACCCCACACATCGTCCGTCTGTATCGATGCTATTACCTTTTGTAGTTGAAGTCCACCTGATAAAGGCATGCAATCCAGTTTATTCCAACTGCGGGCGAACGGCAGTGCGTGATTCCGCGGAAGACAGTCGAACGGAGCAAACGGTTTGCTAGCCAGCCGAAACACGACAGCGCGCGAGTTCAGCAACGAACCACAACTTCATCAACCACTTATAGGGCCTGAGTGAACACGGTCCTCACAATCGAGTGAGGCGCCCCGTGCTCCACGCAAGCGGTCAGTAGATCGAGTTTTGAACGAAGAAAACGAGCGCCGAGAAGACCATTAGCTGCTCCAATCACTTCACGATCAACGGCATCTCGCGGGGTCGTCTCCCAACTTGCTCCACCTCCTTCCATTTGCGTGTTCCCTAAAGCGTCGTCTGTCGCTCATCTCAACGATTCGCGCGCAAAGAATCGCCGGCAAATGAAATCACGAGGTTTATTTCAGCTCACCAAACGAGAAACAAACAAAACAAGAGAGACTTGTCGTGGGATCACCTGCTCTCCACCGCCACACTCGCGAGCACGCCGACCGCCGACAGCTCTCGCTTCTTCGGGAGGCAGGAGCACACGACGCTGGCGACCAGAAAGAAGCAGACGGTCACGAGCAGACTGCAAGAACGGACGAGTGGAAAGAAAAAGAGGAGCGACTCACATGCCCGCCGCGAAGAGGAGTTGCGTCCGCCAGTAGGTCCCCAGCGACGGGTCCGCACTCTGGGCGGTCGTCGACGTTCCGTTCGTCGGGTTGCCGCTCGTTTCGAAGGAGAGCGGAACGGCAGCGAGGAGCACAAAGAAGAGCATCCGCGCGGCAGCAGAACGACCGTCCATTTGGCTCGTCGGAGAGTGAGCGAGAGAAACAAGGAGGCCGCGAGTTGTTTGATGAGAACGAGTGAGCTTGTCGGTCCTTTCGTCTGGCTTTTCCACCCGCCGGAGGGCCGCTTCATGCAATTTTTGTCGTGGTTTCTTCCGACCTGGCGAGAGGCGCGAAGAACGGCCGTTCCGCTCCGCTTTGTGTTGAGCGGCTGACGGCTTGTCTGCAACGCCAAGAGCGCCGTTTGATGGCCACGAACGTCGTTCGAATGCGCCTTCTGTCCACCGATAAGCGCGCGCTGTTGACCGCCGAGTGGAACAAGCGGACCGACTTGCTGCACGCAGCACGTCCTTTGGAACGCTCCCTTGTTGTGCACGTGAACACCTACACGCTTGCTCGTTTTTAACACTTGTTTATCAAACAACGACAACAATGAACGAATCAAATCACGCTTATTCAAGGCCCATCGCACGGGCCAGATTGAAAAACATCACAACACAGCTGTTGGGTGGCTGGAGCTGGCGAACGGGAATCGGCTTCATCTTCTTGAAGCTGGTGGGGACAGTCGCCGACAACTGCGCCTTGAGCGGCGGCTTGTCGATCTGCTCGTGGAAGCTCTCCTTTCCTTGAACTCCTTCGCGACTCTTGCGGAAAGCCATCAGTGCGATGTGCGTGAGCGAGTCCGGGCGTCTGTAGAACATTGAATAAACAGCGAAACGAGTGAGAACTGACCGAAACATGAGACGCTGGACTTTGACGCGATCGACACGTTCCTTGCCGTCTTCTTGCCAGAATTTGGCCATTTTGATCGCCATGATCCCATTCTCCTGGCCGTCCGCCGGACCGAGGATCGGGTGGACGTAGGAGACCAAGCCCGCAGCGACCGGAACTTCCTCCCACCGCTTGGCGTCCAGATTGCAGCAAAAGAGGAAACGCCTGTCTTTTCCATCGACCTCTTTGATCCCTTGAAGGTAGATCTGCTGCGTCGAGCGCACATGACCGATTGAGCACACCCGAAATGCGAACAGCCATGAGAAGAGCACACGAAATAAAAGACTCACCCCGTCCAGGACCTCGTCATCGAGCGTTTGCTTCGTCCACTGCTTCTGTTCCAGCGAGTACACGTGAAGGACCTTCGGATCGTCTTTGTCCACCGCGAGCAGCTCTCGTCCGTCGTCGCTCAGCTGCGCCGAAGGGTGGAAGTTTTCGTCGTAAGTGGTTGTGTGCTCCAGGACCGCTTGTTTCTTGTCGATGTCCACACGAAGGAAAACGAAACGCAAGCAGTCGTCGCCGAGAACGGCGCGGTTCACGTCCACGTTGCGGCCGCTGATCTCCGTGATGGCGTACGTCGCAGTGCTGAGGGCTTCCGGGCGATACAAAAGAATGCACTTGTAGCTGTAGCTGCCCAAAAGGAACAGGTACACTTCGACCTTGTGTTTCAACCAGTCGAACATGCACGCAAGAATCGTAGTGGGATTCACGGACACGAACTTGTGCACGTACGTGTCGCGAGGCCAATTCTTCTGAGATTTGAGAAGCCTAGAGAACGTAATGAAAAAGAAAGCGGATGGGATGAGCACATACTTGCGGGTGTTCAGTTCGAGATCCACGACGAACAAATCCTTGCCGTAATTTTGGAAGACGTACATGTACCGCCCGGCTGCAGAACAACAAACGTCGTGCGTAAGCTGAAATTACGCGAATGAGATCGACTGGTCGTAGAGAGAAACAACGTTGTATCCCTCGTAGACGAACTGGTTCTCAGCCTTCACTTGTTCGTGATCCAACGGGCTGCTCGCTTCTTCCTCTGGCGGCGGATTTTTGTTGGAGATCCACTGGACGAAGCGTTTCTGCATCGAAAGCGGCTGCGGGCGCAATTCCTGCGTCATCCAGCATTGCGCGCATCCGCACAACTGCGAGGAGGAGAGTTGGACGATGTCCGCAGTTTCCATCGTGGCTGCAGAAATTGAACGAGTTGGCGACGAAAAGCGAAAAAGAAGACATACGTGAGGAGATCCCCGGCGAGCGGGAAAGCGATGCGAAGCCGCAGAAGGGCGAGAGTACGAGACTCGTGCGGTGCCGAGGCGCGAAGCGACCGCTCGGCCCGACGCGGAACGCGAAAGATGGAAAGCAGACCGAATGAGCGGAGTAGAGCTCGGGGAGGAAACAACGCCCGACCGGAACGGAAAATTCGAACGGCGGTGCGTTGATTTCTGCGCGCGAACGAAAGTAACAAAACGGTGGGCACGGCATCCGGGCGAACACGACCCAACGATTCGGTAAGCAGAACACCAGCAGTAGACGATTAAAGCATTGCTTCAGTAGTCGTAAATGAAATCGCCATCCCTACTCGGTGTGCCTGACGATGCCCGACGGTGTCTTGGGCACGAGTTAGATCATGCAAAAAGTGCTTTCAATTCACTCTCTCCGTTGTGGAGGGACCCGGCCGATGCGGCAAATCCGAACGAGAACTCGTCGGCGACCGTCAACTTCTTTCGAGAATTCGGCGACACCGACCGCTTCTACTGCGATTGGCTCAAAGTGTTCAGCAATCCGTGTTTGTTTCTTCCACTCGCTCTGATGCCTTCGTTTAGAGGGGGCTACACTGCGTGAATGCGTTTCGTTTCGCTCGTTCCAGCTTCGGCCTCTGTTTGGATGGGTTGTGCAGCGGCGACTCTCGAAAATACGCACCTGTTGACGTGGCTGGCGTGGCGGAGACGCGCTCTCTCGCCTTCCGTGTCGATTCGTTTGCGTACCGCCGGCTACGCGAAAGTGGACACCGGAGCGCCGAACATCCTTCTCCCGTTCGATCCGTTCCTTGCGATCCTCGCCGATGTGCAGCCCACCTACGACTACGCGCACTTCTTCCCCACCGATCTGAAGAACTCGTTGTCCGACTGGACGTTCACGATCAGCGGCCACCCCTCCTCGTCGTACGTGATCGATCTTCTGCTTTCCGGCTGCCAGTGGGCGTTGAACGCCTTCGATTCGGACGGCTACGTTTTTGTTCTCCACAATTTCTGGTGAGTTGAACGAACAAAACGGCTACCAATGAGAATCTTCCTGTTGTGTGCAAGTGCACCAAAATGGACGTCGACAACCAAGCGATCAGCCTGCTGGACGTGATCCCGCCGCCCAGCGGGGAGCCCGCCGTGAACTGATCGGCTGTGTTTGGTTGGCACATGATTCTGTGTGCAATAAAACGACCAATTGTTTGTGGGCGGTAGAGAACACAAACCTCGTCGTTTGGCTTATTCGGCAGAACAAGACACAAAAAGACACAATAAACACCCCTTTCGTCGCCTGATGCACGCGGATCAACACAAAAGAAGGCAGCGTACGAACGGCGGCAAGCGGCGGCACTCCTCGGCGGTCGTCGAACGGGCGGCCGTGGCGAGAGACTCCACGGCCAGCTGGTGCAGGCGGAGCGGCTTCCTGCAAGCGGGAAGGTGAGCGTGGAAGAAAAGCGCGTGGATATTACACGTCGATAAACTGTTTCGTTCTATCGTTTTTCCATGTTTGTCTTTGGTGTAAAAAAGTAAGCGCCCTTTCTTCGTGGCGGCCAGACTGGAAAAGTTTAACAACAGTCCGTGCGGCGCTACGACGCCCATCACAACTTCGGACCACGTACGGCAAACCAAATCAAAGCGACAAATGAACCGCTCAAAACGGTCTAATGAGAACAAGAGCGGGGGATTTGCTGAAACGACATGTGAATCTCAAAATTCACTCCGGCACGCCATCCGGCGCCCGTGGAAAATCTGCTCATTTCACCGCTCAACGCGTCCCCCTGCAAAAAGCGAAAATGAGCGGCGAAAGGCGGTGCGGTCAAGTAGTCCCCTGGTCCCAACGCCTTGGCCTTCCAGCACGCGCAGCGGCCTAGGATCACGTCGGCGCGAGCTGCAACCGGCCGAAATCGAAAGAGCGAAGTCGATTCTACCAGACGACTCGCGTGTGACGTCTAAATCGGCCGTTTTACCCGCTTTCTCTTGTTCGAAAGACCAAATGTCGGATTTTCCGCGACCGTTTTGGAGCTTCTACGAAGCGCTATGCGATTAGGGGTGAGTTTCGGAAGCCGAAAAGGAGTAACGTTGATTCCTCATTCTTTTCTCTACCTTTTGAGCTAAAATTCGGAAAGTTTCGATCATTTGGCGTTGAGTTGATACGAGTCGAATCGGGCATCTTCCGGCTGTTTTCCGTTGATCGTAGTTTTCTCGTTTTGCCGTGCGTTTGCTTTTAATATTGACAATCTCAAAAGGAGTAACCTTTGTTGCTCGCAGTTTCCGCTTTCTTTTGAGCTACAAACCATTTAGTTTGATGGACTTCCTGCGAACTTAATTGACTCCAAAGCCGTCAAACCCCTCCTGATCTTCAGCGGCGCCTTACTCCGCTGTACTGCATCAATTTGAAGCGGAAGCGACAGATTTCTAATCAAATCGACCGCGCAGAATCCGAATCCGCCAATAGTTTCGCAAAAGAAAGCACTGCTGTCGCGCGGGATTTGATCCGCCAACCTCCTCGTGGGTGAACGAAGAGCCACCGCGCCCAAACCGCCTCTCATTTTTAGTTTCGTCGCAAATCTGCCGAGCGGGGAAATGGGCGGTTTCCGGATGGCGTGCCTCCGACCGCGTTGTCGCCGCCCAGCACGCGCGGAAGGTCGCAAAATCCAGGGAGTGTGCAGTTGGAAGAGGCGGGAGCGAAGCGAGAACGTGAGAACCCAATAGCGGTCTCTTTATCGATCACCTGCTCTCACCGCTGTACGACCTCCGCGCGACCGCCCATTTCTTCGGTTCATCGGCCCAAGTTTGGGGTTCGCTCTGCTTTCTGCACACACTCCGGAGTGTGGCTTGAACACCACGAAATTTTGGGATGTTCGATCCCTGCGGTTGATCACAAATCGACACATTGCGAAAGAGTGAGCCGAACGAAAACCATTCAAAGAACGACAAGAATTCGTTCCCTTCCGCTGTAAACGACCGCCCGTTCCCATCGAATAATCGACCCCACTTCTCGCCGATCTGCTTGAATTTCTCGCTGTTTTGTGAGCGGGCGGAACGAATGGAAGTGCGGTCACTCGACGTCTTTCTCACAGAACAGACGGGGCGTCGTTCCCCACCGCATCGATTAGCCGCTTGATCAAAACAACGAATTCATTGCAGAACGGGTGGAGCGGCTGGAAACGGGAGAGATTGCAGTGCTTGTCGGGCGCATTTAAACGGGCTGTCAACTTCGTCTCTTTTGCGCGTTGGCTTCTTCGAACAACAAGCCGCTCCTTCCTTGATCGACCACGTTAAAGAGCCGACAGCCACCAGTAAGTGGACGTTTCTTCTTTGTGCTCGCTCAAGAGTTGCAGCCAGCGGTTCGCTCCGATCGATCGCCGCTTTCCAGCCGGCGGCTTCTTGCGGCAATTCGAAGAAGCAAAACGGTCCGCTTTCTGACATGTTGGTTCAAAAATCAGGGAGTTTCTTGCAGACATCACGAATCGCCGTTGAAAGACCGCCGATCGACTGCTTCCTCTTCCAGCAGTTCCTCTGCCTGTCGTCGGTTGCCTTCCGTGGGACGAACTTGCATCCTCGACTTTCAGTTCGCATCGCATCCATTCACCCGCCACAGCTTCGCCATCAACGTCCAGTTGAGTTCTACGTTGCTCTGCATTGCTCGTTCTCTTCCGCAATGACTCGTAGAATCAGCCTTGTTGTCTTCGTCTTGCTCTGCTCCCAAGCCCAGCCCGCAAGTGCCTCCGTTGATTGCGAGAAACAGATCGAACCTCTCGTTTCATTCCTCGAAAAGTACACCGACTTGAAGCCGGGCAGCGCTCCGGTCGAGTGGGCGAGAGACGCCGCGAACATCAGCGCCGAACTCGTTGCGGAAGTCCCGCAATTGGCCGAAGAGGAGGGCTTTTTGCGCGCCGTGTTCAAGCCGGCGGCCGAAAAGAGGGCCGAAGAACTCGAGTGCATCGGCCGCTTGGGGCAAATCATGGGGAGGGACGTCCAAAATCTGCGGACGTCGATCGCGCAGCTGAGGCGAACGCTCAAGATTGTCGACTTTACGTGGGAATTGCAGCAGCGGGTCGTGTCTCCGTTGAACAGGGCGCAGCGGCAGTTGCAGCCCATTTTGACGAGCGATCGCAATTCTGATGCTTTCATCAAGAAATTCAAGGAAGGCTGCAAGGAGCGCGGGACTGCTCCGAAACGGTCGTTTCGCGAGTTGATCGAAAGCCCCTGCAAAGGCTGTGCGTCGTTGAACGACTCGAAAGTGGACGAACTCGTGCAGGGATTGTTCGAGTGCGTCTTCTCATTCGACGCCGCCGACGAAGAGCTCTCGGACGAAGCGGAGGCGCTGGAGCGAGAAATTCGGCTTCGTTTTCAACTTGCAGAACTCCGCGAAACGAGCCGATTCGCCAACGAGCTGTGCCTCTCGTACCTGAACGCTCCAACCGATGCGAAACCGAAAAAAGTGGAGATTTTGGAGCAGGTGCTGCAAGAAGTACGTGCGAACCTCTCGCCCGCGAACGTTTGCTTTCCGCGAGCGGTCGCCTTCTTGCACCCGCAATCCGCCAAAGCCAAGGCTCAATTCCTGAAGTTCGTTCTGAACTACGTCGCGTGGAGCCGCTGGATTCGACTCGGTTGCGCTGCTGCTCTCTCGCCGGCCAGCAACGTGACGGGCACTTCCCGAAGTTACTTTGAGGCGTCCGAGAAGGAAACGGTTTGGGCGATTGAGTTCGTCTACCACTTATTTTTGAGCAATAAAACCATTTTTGGTAAAACAAAGACGACCGCACATCTAACACCAGGGCGTTCTCGTTGCTATTTCTCATTCCGTTAACTATCGTTGACCGCTTTCTCGCTTGATTTGTCTGAAGTTGACCTGATTGTAGACCACACATTCCCCTTGTGAACATTTTTTGTTGGGTCCACCTAATAAATGCATGCCATTAATACCGTTCGAACGCAAGACAACCACGTCAAATTCATTCATTGTCACCAGAATTTACTCCTTTTTGAAGGGATGCCGGCCTGAGGGATCTCAGACGGCTCGTCGTGAGTAGAGAGTTGGGTTTATTCACGTTCGGGCTCAGTACAAGTCGGAGGGGACGAAGGGCGACCGGCAGGGAGGAGGCGAGTAGGCCAGACTGCGGGATGACGCGGCGGGCGGCAGGACGCCGGGGAGTGGGTGGACGGAGTGCCTACCGATAGAACCGAGCGGGGCGAACGGAGTTATTGGGGAGGAGGACGGGGAGGAGAGGGGGCGGAATACCAAGGCGAGGACCGTACACTTTTCACAATGATCAACAGGCTTTTCACAACAAAACGGGAGAGAAACTCGTGGATTGGAGGCAGCGCGGGAAAAGAAACAACCGAAATGCAACAACAAACGAACGAAAGAATCAAAACGGGAGTCAGTTGGACGAAAGAACGTCCACCGGCTGGCCGTGAGGGAGGCCGAGCTTGTCCTCCAGCGCGTAGATTCGGAGCTCCTTCAGCCGGTTCTCCAGCAGCTGGCCGCGCAGTTGGGCGGCGGCCAGACGGGAGGCGATCGTCGTGGTGGGCGCCGCCTGCTCGTCGTTGAGCTCGTCCGCTCCGATCGTTCTGAAAGCAGAAAGGAGTGAGTGAGCAGAAGGCTCGAAAGTAGTGAGAAAAAACCACTCACCTCTCTTCCTCTTCGTCCTCGCTATACGCCGGGATCGTTCTCTCCTCCGGCTCCTCGCCGTCCTCTTCGGTCTCCACTCGGGCGGTCGTTCGACGCGAATCGATCTCCACGAGAGTCCGCTCGGAAGACGAAGACGTGCTCGACGAGGTGAACTCGTCGCTCGACTTCTTCTTCGAGTTCAAGAGTCCATTCTTCGGCTCTTCCTTCGGAGTCCGCAGTCGACCGTTGGACGGAGCTTTCGGCTCGCCCTCCTTCTTCCGATCGTGGGACTTCGCCTCGTCCGTGCCGACGACGCGGAGGGGATCGGCGACGAACTTACGGACAGTTTCGTCGACCCACGGCGACTCCTCCCGCTGCACGAAGACGAGCTGGACGGTCGCGGGGAGGCGGCGGAGGACCGCGTGCACCGTTTCGCGCCCCGTCCGCAGCTGCTCGTCCAGCTCGTCGAACACGACGAAGCGGAGGGATTGGGCGTCTGGAAGCGGCATGGCGCAGTGGTTAAAGCGATTGATTGCGGAGGGCAACGAACCGAACTGCGCGGACTCGACGATCGCCCGCACGCGTTGCGCCACGCCCACCACCACGTGGACGCCCGCGGCGACCGCCTGCAGCTGCTCGGCGATGCGCTCGCCGCCCAGGCAGACGCGCGTCTTGAAGCGGAGGCACTGCCCGTAGCCGTTCAGCAGGGCGTCTTCGATCTGAAGCAAGAAGTCAGCGGAGAGAAGGGAAGGAAACGAACCTCCGCAGCGGACGACCGCTTTTGACACACGACAATCGCCTGCACGCGCTCCACGGCGTGGTCCAACCGTTGGAGCAGCGGCAGGAGGTAGACGCCCAGCGTTTCCAAGCCGGCCGGCGCCCGGATCACCGCGTTGCGGCCGCCGAGCAGCGCGGGGATCGCGTGCCGTTGGACCGACAGCGTCGTGCGGAATCCCATGCGTTTGACGGCGGCGTGAAGCTCCGGCCGCAAGTTGAATTCGAGGAAGGAGTAGCGCGGGATCGGAGTGCAACGACCGCTGTCAAGAGTCGAGCAGGCGGCCGAGGCGATCGGAACACTCGGAGCGGCGACGGGAGCGGCGGGCGGAGCACTGGGCGGTTCGATCGAGAGTGCCAGTCGGGGCTCTTCGACGACCGGGGCAGTGGGCGGAAGCTCCGAACGGACGAAGTCGACGACCAGAACATCGCTGCCCTCCTGTTGGTTCTCCTCGGTCTGCTGGCCGTCTTCTTTCGATCCCGAGCGGCTGCAACGATCGGATTTGAGCGGTGAGGACAGAGGAGAACTGGGGCTAGTTGAAACGACGGCTTGGAGAAAAACAGAGTGTTTTTGCGGCAATTTCCGGTATTGGTGAAGCGAACGAATCGTTCGTCTGCTCTCATCTCCTCTTGCGCTCACCTCTCACTCGGCTCCTCTCCGGCTCCTTCCTCTGCTTCGACGGTGGAGATGAGCGAGAAGTCGACCTCCAGCCGGTTGCACAAGTCGAGCACCTCGTCGGTGACCCGCTCGGCGACGAGGACCGTCTGCAACGTGAGGGCCATTCGGAGGCAGCAGTGGAAGGTGGGGATTTCCCACAGGAAGGCGGCCGTCGTGTTCGCGGCGCCCAGCTCGAAGACGACGAAGTGGCGGACGGACGGGAGGCCTGCAAGAGAAGATGGCTGCCTGTCTGCTGGTCGAACTCACTGGAGATCAACAGCGCCCGCTGGAGAAGGGCGTGGAGTTGCTCGCCCGTTCCGATCAACACGTGAAGCGTCGAGTCGAAGAGGGCGCGCGCTTGAGCGGTCGACTGATCGGCGGGGCATGCGCGAATCACGAGTTGCAATTGGGCCGCCATTTCCTCCATTTGATCTCGGAGCTGCAATCCACAAATGAGTTGAGAGTTCGCTCCAAAGCTGAGAGCTCACCCGCAGGACCTCCTCGCCGTTTTGGACCATGCAGATGGCCTGCAGCTTGTCGTTCTCGGCATCCAGTTGGTTCAGAAGGGCGATCATCACGGCGGTCGTCTTACCCGCACCGTTCGGCGCCTCGATCACGAGATTCCCGCCGGTCAGCAGTGCGGGAAGGGCGCGTTGCTGGAGCTGTCGGGGCAGCGAGAGGCCCGTCTGGAAGAGGGCGAGCACGAGCGGGATCTTGAGACCAAAGTCCGCAAAGCTGGCGTGCAGTCGATCCCACTCCTCCTGGCTCCGCTCCTCGGGCACCGACAAGAGGGACTCCACGAGCGAGCGGTCGGCTCGCGGCGGTCGTTCGCGGGCGGGCGGCGGCGGGAAGGCGGACCGCTCGGCGCGCAACGCCTCGTCGACCACTTGGGACAACAGCGGGGAGCCACGAGAGTGTGCGGCGAGCTCGGCGAGAGAAGAGGCGCTGAAAGTGGAAGAGGAGTGAGTGGGCGGTCAACCGGAGAACCGACCTCGTCGACTGCTGGAGTTCGTCGTCCAGGCGTGTAGTCGCTTCGACTCCGTTCTTCTCCACGGGCTTCTTCAACGGCTTCTCTTTGGGCTCCTTGGGGTTCTCGTCGGCCTTCGACTCCGTCGTCTTGGAGTTCGCTTCGGGCGCCGGCTCGCTCTCAACCTTCGCCTCCTCGTCCTCTTCCTTTAGCGTTTCCTCGTACGGCTTCTGCTTGTCGTTCTTCGCTTCGGAGCGCTCGGGACCGGGCGGCTTCTCGTTGTCGACCGGGGCTTTATCTTCTTCGGGCGGATCCGGCAGACGACCGTTCGACTTGTCGCCCTTTTCGTCCTTCGCGCCGCTCCGCTTCGCCGTCTTTCCGCTCGCCTCCGCCTTCCGCGGCTTCTTCGCCGGTCGCTCGCCACTCGCCGATTGGTCGGCGTTCTTCGGTTGGGCGGCGCGAAATTCGGGCAGCCGCTCCACGACGTCGAGCAGCACGCGGTGGGCGGCGGCGGAGAAGGCGGCGCCCAGGCGGACGTTGGCGACGGGCGCCTGCGTCGCGTGCAGCCGGTCGCGTTTCAATTGGCAGTCGCCGTTGAAGAACGCGTCGATTTCGCGCACCACGGCCGCATCACCCGAGTTGCTCGTCGCCAGCACTTGAACGAAGACGGGCAGCGCGCGGAGCACCCCGCGCGGATCCTCGCGGTAGGCGGCGCCGAGCATTTTGTGCACCTGCGCGAACACGACCACCTTCAGCTCGTCGGCGCCTGAAAGCAGCGGAGGATGAGTGGGCAGACGGTCGGAAGAATGGTGTGCGAGCGAAAGAAGTTGATGAACGATGAGTAAGGCGTGTCTTCTACACGCCGATTGATGGTTTTCAACTTGCAAATCGAAAGAGGAAAGAAGCCAAGCTTTTGGTGCACTCCCCCAACCACCCACCCCTCCCTGTTCCATGAGGAATTGAACCCCGCCCCCTATTGAGAAGAACTCACGAATCAATCCGCGAGCGATGAGTTCCCGCACCTGCCGTGGCTTTCCGATCACGATGGCGGGCGGCGGGAAGTCGGCGGCGATCTTCGGGTGCTCTTCGCAGACGTAGATCGAGGGCTTGAGCGTCGTGCCCAGGCGTTCGAGCAGCGATTGGAACTGAAAACGGTCGAATGAGAGAAGTAATGGATTGGAGGCAAGTTGGAAGTGGGCGATGTTCGCACAAACACAAGAAAGAGAAGGCGGAACGGCCAAGAAAACCACTCCTCCTTTATGTTACCCTTCCTTCCCCCATAATCACTCCCGCTTCCTCCAGCTCACCTTCTGCGTTCGCTCAACGCTGGGGACGAGAATGACGGCGTGGACGCACTGAACGGTGTGGACCGCCTTCAGGACGACGATGACCGCCGTCGTGCTCTTGCCCGTCTCCGGCGGATCGCGAATCAGTAGGTTGTGGCGCTCGCCGAGGCACGCGTACAGCCACGCCTTCTGCTGGGGCTTCAACAGTTGATTGCCGGGGTCGCTTGTGTTCTGGACGTTCGTCGAAGTCACAGAGCGCTGGAGTTCATCGGCCGACTCGGCGAGCAGTTCGGGCACTTCCGTTCGCACCCGCAGCAGCTCGACGACGTGCCGCGTGTTCGCTTCGCCCACGCTGAAGCAAAGAGCGCCGTTCAAGCTCCAAATGACCGCAAACTCACATCTGATCGAAGCGGTGGGCGTCCACGTGCACCTTCGTCTTCAACTTGCCGCCCACCAGCGAATGCGTGACGATTTGGAGGTCCTCTTTCGTGACGGAGAGGAGGACGGGGCTCGGCTCTCCGTTCACCAAGCGGGGCGGCATGAAGTCGCGGGCGATGCGCAGAACGTCGGCCGTCATCTCGGCGGCGGTGACCACGAGCTGGACGCGCGGCGGCTTGGCGCGGAGGATCGCGAAGATTTTCGGCCGGTCGGCGACGAGCAGCTCGTCCACGCGATGCACGACGACCATCCGCAGGGCGTCACTCTCTGCAATCCAAGAGAGGAGTGAGTGGAAGAGATTGGACGAACCCATGCACCGCTCGGCAATCGTCGTCCGGCAGCTCGCGGCGGGCGAGTGGACGAGCACCTGCTGGTGGCCGTGCGGATGGTCGCACTCGTCGTCCGTGGCGCACGCGCAGCCGCCGATCTGCACGCCGTTCAGCTCGCAGATGCACGCCGTGTAGTTCTCGATCTGCAACGGAGTTGTTACGAGAAAGCAGCGGATTAAAGGGAACGCTCAAGCATTTCCTCCACCTCCTCCCTCCTCTCTGCCGTCCCTCTCATCTCTTTAGTGCACTCTCCCTCTCCCTACACCCCAATCCCTTCCCTTCCTCCCCCGCACCGGCCCGCCGCTCACCTCGACGTCCTTGCGGGGCTTGGGCTTGAGGACGAACACCTGCAGGCCGGGCACAAAGCGGTCGACCCGCTCGTTCACGAGCAGCGAGACGGCGAGCGACGTGCCGCGGCCGGGCGGCGAGATGCCCACGACGTCTTTCCCGTCGATGGCGGGCTGCAGCAGGCGCTCCTGCAGCGAGTGGGGTTTCGCCATCTCGTAGCGTTTGCCCATGAGGATGCCGACCGTCACCTCGGACATCTGCGGGTGCAGCAACGTCGCCGAGTAGTGGCCCCAGTTGGAGACCAGCGAGAAGTCGGGGTCTTCTTGTTGCGGAGCTGAAGCGGAAGAAGCGGGGCTGCAATCAATTAATAGAAGACAATACAACTAACTCTCAGCCGCTCACCCCGTCGCATCGCTCTTCTGCTCCTTCTCTTCGACGAAGCTGCCCAGCGCGTAGACGCCGGCCGAGTTTTTGGCGACGATTCGGCGCGGCGCGGGCAACCGGTCGGCGATCCAATCGAAGCAGAAATTCCGGCGCCGGCCGCCGTCCGAAACGATCTGCAGGGCGGCGGGCAGACGGCGGAGAATTTCGGCCGTCTGCTGCTGGAGCGTCTGCCACGCCGCCTCGCCGCAGCGGTGGAACACGAGCGCCCGGACGTGATTCACGACTAAGAGGAAGGAGGGATGGAAGAGAGCCGGAGAAACGAACCGAGAGCCCCGCGAGCGAGCAGAACGTTCACGCGGCCGGGCAGCCCGACGACCACGTGGACGCGGCCGTCCGTCAGCAGCCGCCGCTCGTCGTCCACCGACAGCGCGCCGCCGACACACGAGTGGACGCGGACGGCGGAGCGGGCGCCCACTTTCGCAAGGACGTCCGTCATCTGAACTCCAGCGATCAATCGATCGATTGAATTCAAGGAAGAACGCACGTGTTTGGCGGACTGCCGGCTGGGCGTGAGGATCAACGCTTGAACGCGATCGGCGGCCTCGTCCACTCGCTGCAGGATTCCGACGGCGATCGCGAGCGTCCGACCGGCCGGTTCGTCGTCCGCTGCCTCCTTTTCGATGAGGAACGACTCGCCGCTGCCGATCGCCTGGACGACGGCCTCCTGCAGCGGAGTGGGCGGCCCGTAGCCGGCTTCTATCACCGAGAGCAGAATGCGCGCCTTGTGGTGGAGTTCGGGCGTCACTTCGATCATCAAATTGGCGTTCTTGCCGTCGCTCGTTTGCCTAAAATCGAGCGAAACAAGTGGACAAACACAAAGAGCAGCGGAGACAAAAGAATCTTGAAAGACACTCACTTTTTCATGCTGCTTCGGATCTTCTTCCGTTGATGTTCGATGGACCGTCGGGCCGCGATCTTGCGGGTGGGAACGAGCGGGCGCACCGAATCAAATCATCGGTCTTGTAAGCGTGGAACGGTTGAGAGCACGTTCATGAACGGCGGTAAGAACGCGGCGAATCAGCGCGCAAGAAGGCGATAAAATCGGGCGAGTGCTCGTCTAAGCGCAAGAACAAATAACGCCGCGAAAGAGGCAGAAACCCCAGAAATTTATCGTACTTTGCTTGAAAACGGTAATTCACGATTGCTTCTACGGGTTGTAACGAGAAACGGGTCCGTATTCCGCAATATTTTTCGATTTCGAAATTGTGGCGATTCGCGATGGTTTCTCACGAATTTACAGCACAAATCGAACAGAAACAAGAACAAAAAACGGACGGAAACCCCCTTGTAGCGTCGGGAACAATCGGGGGCGATCGGAACGGCGAGAATTCACGACTTTGTTTCGATTTCATCAACGTTTCGGGCGGATGAACGCGAAATCCGCCCAATCGACCGCTCGCCGAGCGTTGGGTGGCGCGTCTCCCGTTCGGCCGGCCGTGTGTTCCTTTTGATCCGCTTGTGTGTTCCCGTTCGGGTCGATGAGTCATCGGGCTTGCAAAGAAAAGGACGAACGAAAGAAAATTGCTTGGAAGGTGTGAACGAACGGCGGCTTGAGCTCATTGACGAGTATATTGTGTTTCTTTAATTCCAGTAGACGCAATCGAGTCGTTTGATGAAACCGATGACGTCTGGCCACTTTCGTTTCTGCTTCGCCGCACTTGCAATCACTCAACACAAACAGACCTGGTTGTTCAACCGCCCGCTCAACACAACGAATTTGCATGAGTCGAGTCAAAGCGGCAGGGCGGAAATGCGGCGGTTGGCGATCGACCGCCAGTTCGTTCAATCGGAGGCCGCTCGAGTCGCCCGCTCTCTCCACTCCGCTCTCCCGACCGCTCTCGCTCATGCGCGTTCCGTCGGCCTCGTGGTGGGGCGGTCGCTCCTTGCCGCTCGTCCTATTCGTCGCCCTATGCTCCACCGCCGTCTTCGCCGCGCCGACCAGCCGCCTTCTCGCCGACAATTCCGGCTGCTTCGTGCAGCAGGGCAGCGAAGTGTGAGTCCTCTCTTCTTCCTCTCCCACTCGACTGATCGATCGGATTTCAGAATCTTCGACCTCACGAACGACTGCACGAAGGCCAGCGCCACGTTGTCCTTTCCGGGCGAGAAGCTGACGTTCGGCATCACGTACAGCGGCGGCGACGTGGACACGATGTTTGTCGGACCGTCGAATTCCTCCTCACATCTTCCTTGTGTTTCAGCGGAACCTTCGAAGTTGGCGGCTGTGCGAGAAGCCTCGCGGCTTTCCAAGACGTCACGTCGAAGCCGACACGACCCCTTCAATTTTCGCTTTTCTACAACAATGAGTCTATTTCTTTTTGCTCATGGGTCTCTCGTCCAGGCGTCCAGCAAGGACGTTCTCCTGCGGGCGAGGTCACTGCGCAGAAGGTCGTCATCGGAACCGCCCCGTCCAACTGCACGACGCCGCCGAAGCTCGAAGACGCCGGCGATGGGAAGAAGAAGACGATCGTCAGCTTCGACATGAAGGCTGCGGCGCCCGGCCTGGTCTTCAAATTTGTGAGTGCACCCCCGTTCTCTTGCTCATTCTTTTGCAGACGGCCACGCTGGAGAACGACGAGTCGGAAGGCGCGGGCTGGTCGGTGGACGGCTGGAAGTTGTGGGCGGCGGTCGGCGGCGGCGCTGCGGTGTGAGTTCCTTTCCTATTTCTCTCTCCATCTACCCACAGCTCCTTTTTCCTCCATCCACTCACTTTTCCTCTACTTCTCTCCATCCGCTCGCTCCCTCCTTCCATCCCACTCACTTCTCCGATTGCAGACTCCTCATCGCCCTCCTCGCCGCGGGAATCGTGGCCGTCTGCTGCCGCCTGCGGAAGCGGAAGGCCGCCCAAAAGAAGCCCTCGGCGAAGTCCCGCCGGCACGCGTCCAAGAAGGCCGCCCGCTCGTCGCTGAAGTCGCTCGGCGGCACCCGCTCGACGCGCAAGACGCAGCCCAAGGAGGGAACCAGCGACCCGACGCCCGTCCCCTCCCGAAAGAACTCGAAGAACACAGTGGTGATCAACGGGCAGACGACGGCGGTCACGCGGGCGCTCACGGACGAGCCGCGCGGCGAGCGGACCGCTCGCGAACTCACCGCCGCCGAACAGGAGGCCCTCGACGCAAAGCAGGACATCGTTCGTTCCTCCGCCGCCATCTTCTCTTCTCATTTCTCTCGGTTGCAGGTCATTCGAGCCAAAAAGACGGGCTTCAGTTGGCGCGAGGACCTCGCGCTCCTCCGTAAGGGCGTGAAGGGAACGGACGAGATGAAGCTGCCGCGGATCTTCCGCGCGCTCTACCGCAAGGAAGACTTTTCGCCCGAGAGCACGGGCGCCTTCCTTCGCCGTTACCCGCTCGACGGACGGCTGCACGCCGAAGTGAAGGCGGCGCGCGAGGAATGCGATCGGCGGGGGCGGGCGAAGCATTCGGTTTGTTGCGCTCGCCTCGGCTTCCCCGCACTCCTGCTCCTTTGCAGTCGCGAGACAATCGACTGTGGTGGCGCTGGATCTCCGAAATCCTCACGAACCTGCTCGACCGCTGGCAGGCCATGGAGGACGCGCGCAACGGCGTCTGCCGACCGATCCCGAAGCCCGTGCTCGACACTCATTGTCAGGAGCAGAAGGACGCGAAGCTGCTGGCTGTGAGTTCGCCGCACCGTTCTGCTCCTCCAACCACTGCCGCTCTTTAGGTGCGTTACGCTCGGATTCTCAACTTCGATTGGCGAGAGGACCTCGCGGCGTTGGAGAGCGGCACGCGCGGCATGCAGGGCATGCGCTTGCACTCGATCTTCCAGTTCCTGGGCGAAGATCGAAAGAAAGACGACGAGAACACGGACGCCTTTCTTCGATCCTACCCGCTGGATGCCGAAACGCTCGAGGCCGCGAAGCAGGCGGCCGTCAAGGCGAAGAAGCGGCACTCCGAAATGAACGTTCGTCCGCTTCCTTCGTTTTTCATTCGCTCTAATCGGCTGGTTACAGGAGGGCGAGGCGAAAGAGGACTGGAAGTTCATTCGCAAGGTCCTTCTCAAGCTCATCGGCCGCTGGGAGAAGATGGAGACCGTCCAGCAGGGCGTGAAGTCGGACGCCTGATGGGCCGCCCGGAGGAGTGCCCGGAGTGTCCACGTGTTTCCTTTGTCCGTTGCCGTTAGTCGTGTCGTGTTCCTCAAGTAGAATAAACATTACGGATTTGCGGGTGGCCTGTTGACCGAAAACGGGGGAAGACTGAAAAGAACGTGATCGGAGGCTTGGCTTGAGAAAGGGAACAAAAAGAGAGGAGTCCGAAGCGAGGCTTTGCGTCGACAACCGACCGATGCTTGAACTTCTTCGTGAGCTTTGAAGCGCGAATTTACAGCAGTCGAGTCGGTTCACGAATGCGAGCAGCATCTAGAAGGCTGCCGGCAGTCCGTTCAGTCGGTGGCCGCTTGTTTCTTTCCGTTCTTTCCTGTCCTCGCTTCTCATGCGCGTACCGCCGAGCGCTCACTTTGATGCTCAAAGGGGCGGCAAAAGATCGTTACGGCAGCACGGAGTCGCCACCCACCGCTTTTGGCTTCGAGTGGAAGACAAAGGCGACTCGCCAACTTGTCTTTTCCCGCGGTCATTTCAGCGGCTCGGCCAACAGTTCGCAGGCGAACGTGCGCGGCGAAGAGTCTTCTCCGGAATTCGCGTGAGGGCTGTTCGAGTGTCGACCTCCATTCACGTGGCCGACTCGCCGCTTCGAACATCAGCGAGTGCACGGCAACGCTCTCCACCAAACGAGCAGGCCGGACGAGCAGCACTCACGAATCGACGAGCGCAGCGAAGAGCGAGCGGGGTGGACGGGCAGCTCGAACTCCCCGAACAGCCCTCTTTCTTTCACTTTCTACTGCTCGACCAGCAGCACGGAGACAGGCGAGGCGGCAGTGGATCCCCCTGCAGGCGGACGGGGTGAACGGGGAGGTCGACTTCCAAATTCACTCCACCTTCCACCCTCCTCCCCGCCTGCTTCTCGCCCGTCCAGTCGTGCTCCAACGAGTCGACGGCAACGTCTTCCACAAAACAAACCGGCGAGAGCAGCAGCACTCACGTGCGCCACGAGCGGTCGGGAGAGTGAACGGGGAGGTCGACTCACGAACAGCTCTCCTCTTCGCTTGGCCGTCCCCGAACTCCAACGAGTGCATGGCAGCGCCTTCCACGAAACAAACCTGTCGGAGCCAAACTCCCGAGCAGAAGCTCCCGTCGATCGTGAGTCCCTCTGGCCGACGGAGAGTGGGCAGTCGGAAGGGAGTGAACAGGGAGCGGCCAAATTCTTCTCGCATCCTCCTTGTCTTTTCACTCCCGCTCTCCGTCCAGTCCCCGCATCGCCTCGTCCCTGCGCCTACTGCTCGCCGTCCCCCACTCGCCGAACACACGACCAGCAGCCCGTTCGACCACCGCCGTCTTCCACGAGAGCCCTCCACGAACTCGCCGCCCCCCTCGCCGATTATTGTGGGCCGCTCCCGGAGGTAGGTGCAATACCGGGCCGACCCGCGTCGGGAGGCGAGCAAGCCCGCCAGCCCAACAGGTCCCAAAAATTGGATAATCTCGATGAGTGCATTTGCACTCGTACCAGAGATTAAGCTGATAAGAACAGTTACTACACTTTGATCTTAGCCAATAGGCCGAGAAGCGATGCCTTTGCCGTCCCGTGCGGCCCCTAATACCCCCTTCCCGCCGTCCGGCCGGTGATGGGCGCCCCCCCTGGGCGAGGGGGGCTCGAAATGGCGGTCGGCGCACGCGAGAGAGCGCCCACGCGGCGGGAGGGACACACAGCCGGGCGGCGGGGCGGCGGGCAGCGCACCGCGAAAAGAGCGGGCGGCCGCACGCGGCGGCGGCGAGACGGCGGACGGGCGGCGGCGTCGGCGGCCGAAAATGCGGAATTCGGGCGGATTTCCGTTGGAGCTCGCTTTGCAATTGTTGTAATCGATTGTAATCAACTCGCTAGAGCTCGCTGGACGTTGTGGAACGAGGACGGAGCGGAACGGCGACGCGTTCAGGCGTGAGCGGCCGGCGGACTCGAAATTCGCGGTTTTTCTTGAGGAATGCTTTGTTCACTCATAAAGGAGCGATTTGTTGGTTGAACACGGTGGTAATAACGTGCTTTTGTTGATTGTGCACTCCTCATAGAGTACCGTTGGACGGTTCGCCGTGGAAAGCGGAGAAATCGGTGAATTTCCTCTTGCTCCAATTTATTGGAGCCAGCGGGCAGCAAGTGAGTTACTTCTTCGATTTGTTTGTTAATTGTGTTCTATTCTTGCTCGTCGATGTTTCAGAGCGTGTGCATCATCGATCAATTGCCGCATTTCTCCATGAAAGTGGAAGAAACGAGGGAAATTCTCGTAATTTTCTTCCGATTTCTCCCGACGCTCTGGAGTTCGCCCATGAGCAGATCCTTTCGATCATCAGCAACGGCAGAGCGATCACAAAGCACTCTTCAATCCCCACACAGCAAGCAAACCAACAGCAGAGCAAAGCACAGCGGAAAAAAATCGAATTTAACAGTCGGGCGGTCGGCTGACTCAAAATTCGCGGATTATTTGGACGAGCGCCTTCTTCACGCGCGAGAGTGTAATTCCCCATGGTTGAATGGGTCGATAATCAACACTTCTCGATGGTCCGGCACTCCTCGGCCTGCCGGTGGACGGACATCTTTGAAAAGTGAAAGAATCAAGAAATTCCGCTCTCCTTCCTCGTCAATTACTCGGGCAAAAATCGAGTCTTTTTGTTAGAAATTCTCCCTCCTGCACTCTTCCTTGCAGACCGCCGAACGAGCAACAGCAAGACGATCAAAACGCACTCGTTTATCCCCCACACAGCAAGCAGCAATCAACAAGCACATACAAATCGAAGCAAGCAAACGGACGACCAGCGGACTCAAAATTCGCGGATTTCGTGCACGACGACCGCATTCATTCTAGAATGGGCTGTATTTTGTTGACCACAACGACCTTCTTCCTCCTCCCGCACTCCCCATAGCGCTGGGTCTCCGGAACGTGAAGAAATTCCAGCAAATTCCGTTTCTAACTTCCTCGTCGACCATCCGGGCAGAAAGTGGGTCCTCATGTCGGGAATTCTTTTCGCCCCACTCCTTCTCCCCTTAATTGAGCGGTATCTTCTGACAACAACCAACAGCAGAAAGCGCACGTTTATCCAGCACACAGCCTGCAAACAACAGCAAAAGAATCAAAGGAATGTACACAGGGATCAATCGGAGAGCTCCTTCATCTGCTCGAAGGGCTTGCGGGCGCGCTTCAGCTCCTCGGAGAGGGAGAGCAGCTCGCGGACGCGGGCGTACTTCTTGAGGTCGCGGCGGATGAAGTAGTAGACGTTCTCGAGCCCCAGCCGGCCGGCCGGCAGGGCTGCTGCACGTACGCGAGCACGACGTCCTCCAGCTGCTCCAGTGTGTCCGCCCGAGGTTCCTGCAATCGATCGGAGCATTCATTCAATCGATTGGTGGAAGGGAAGTCATTTTTGCGTCGCCGAAGCCGAACAGCATGGCGGCCAGCTCGCGGCGGAAGATCTGCTTGCGCTCCTCGGGCGTCCGCTTCGCCTCTTCGGGCGTCTCCTCGTCGCCCGAATCGAACGGCTCCGCTTCGGCCATCGCCGAGTGCGGAGTGCGCAAAGGACGGCGGAGGCGGCGGACGGCGCGTGGAAGCGAGCGGCTGAAAGCGGGCGGGCGAAGGGCTCCCGCGTCGATTTCGCCGCAAATTGGTGAGTTTGCCGCTTGGGCCGCTTCATGCGAGCAGCGACTCGGGCAGTGAGTGGCCATTGCTGCCTGTTGGCTTGTGGGATTCACGTGGCTCGAGTAGAAAGAGCAAAAGGAATCATGTGATTATTTGGTTGAACGGGAATGGGGGAGTCTTGCGGAAAAAGGAGCCGTTCTTCTTTCACTCAACCGGCAAAACGGAAGAGGGGGTCGGGAGTCGTGGAACACGAGGATAAACTGCAACTGTATCGAATGACTTCACTTGACAGCGTGCTCGTCCCATCGCAATCGACTCGTCAGCCTGGCCCACCTCTCCCCTTTGTTGGAGGAAATCAACCGCTATTTGTTCCACTCAAACTGCGGATACCGTCGATTCTCCCCGTCCGTCCAGCTCGAATGGGTGTTCCTTCCGCTCCCCAGTCGAGCAACCGTCCGGTGTGCTCGCCGGCAAATCGAATTCTTCCGCACGACCAGCTGGATCCGTCGGTTACGCTTCCTCGAATTCAACTCCCAACTAATCGGAGGGAAGCGAACGGCCACACACGACGAATTCCAGCGGCCTCCACACTTTCCGATGGCGCCGTTCGGACAGAACGCCCGTTTCTGATCTTGTGCGTGGAAACAAGGGTTGATGGTCGCACGAAACGAATCCATTTGCTTGCTTTCCGCTCCCCACTCTTAATCAACTTCTTCTCTTCGTAAAGAAGGCGTGAATCACGCCGCCGCCGCCAGACGGACGAGCAGGCCGGTCGGCAGGCAGGCGGAAAGTGGCCGGGCAGACGAGCGCACGGAAAGGTCGCCAGTCGAATCACAAAGACGAATCACGAACGACGGAAAGGCGACCGGTCGATCGGAGCGCCGGGCAGTCGGCGGTTTCCGTCTGCCGGCACTCCGGCTCCTTGCGGTCGCCGAATGGTTGTGGGCGAGAGCCGCGTGTTTCCGCTTGATTAAACGCTTTTTTCAGGTTGTGTCGAAGGACAACTAATTGTTTCACCAATTGATGAAAGGAGAACTTAATGCAAAGGTAATGCGTTTGGTGGGTTTCGGTGGCGTGGCTTTCATTCTCTCACTCCGTTTCGATTGGATCGCCAAAGAAGGGCGAACAGGTTGTTTCAAAGGTAGCACGGAAAATGAACGTTTGAAAGAAACGTTAAATCATGCAATTTAAAAGAAAAACGAATGAAATCGAACTACGGAACGAATCAAGACAACTAATCGTTTTATTTGACGTCAAACCGACTGACCGAGTCCTATTCAATCACCGAAACACGAGCGGAATTTACACGCTCGACTACCAGCATGAACGCATTAAAAGCCTCGAAGACCTCGAAAACGTCCACCGCGAAATCCCAAGTGCGGTGAACTCTTCAACCGAACGAAAAATGCTTTTCCATTTCGAAGCAGCAACCAGTCAAAGACGCTGGCGATTTATACTACTGGACGGAATTTTGTGCTGATTTGAAACAACAACTACAAACAAACAGAATAGAGCAGGCGAATTAAAAGATGAAATCGAACATGCAACGGAATAGATTGTTGCTCGTCTTCATTAACCACAGAAATTGAAGGAAGTCGCACGAGAGAAGCGTTCCGTTTACTCTCGCTCGCCCTTGACGGGGACGAGAAAATGCGGCCCGCCTGGCTTATACTCCGGTGTTCTCTTTTGTCGGCTGGTTGAGAATAAAGAAACTGAGTGAAGACGCGGAACCCGCGACTGTGATGCACGACCCCCCTGAACGAAAACGAAAGGCGGTGCACTGGGCAAAGAGATCTGCAGCGCGATCGCTTCAGACGCGCTGTGCACGCCCCGCAAATGCAGTCGCCAAAGCGGAAGGCGTTTTTTTGAATTCTACTCGCGTTTCCCGGCAAACGCAAAGGCACGCAGTGATCAAATGACGGAATTGCGTTTCTAATTGTCGGCGTTGAACATCGGCCCGCCCGGTATGTAGCAGACGGATCAGCAGTTGAGAAGGGTGCAAACGCAAGCTATTAGAAACAACAGATCCTGCAGTTCGCTCTCGAAATAAACTGACAGGTCGAGCTCAGTTTCTTGAGCAAGAGGTCGTTTGAAAAGGCCGTCGATCGAGAGAATCTTTGAAGCCTGCGCAAATAATTTGACCGTTCGAGTCCCAACAAGTGCAAATTGGCTGCCCGCATTAGAACGACGGCGGTAACACTGGCTGCTTTGCGGAATAAAGCTTGCTGGACAACCGGGACGTTTCTCCGCTGCTCCAATCCACCATCCGCCTGCGCTCTTCGATCGATCAACCGCTCCAAGCACGGGTTGTCGAGCGGGCTGCCCTTCAACACACGTTCAATCGAGTGCTTGAGCAACGACCACCTGCCGTCAACAGAAGACTGGAGTCAGACATTTCGATCGGAGGCGACTACGTTGTGTAAAGTACATCCTACGGTGAGAAACAGCCGTCTTTTTGCGCAACGACACAAAACATGAGAGACGCGGAATGAACTTGAACAACAACAGCGCCACCCACAAATACCCAAAAGTCGCCCAGCAATCATTCGAGCGGGTTGACGAACAAGAGATGCAGAAGCTGTTCGAGGTGGCCTTCAAAGCTACATGCACGCCCAAAATTTTTCCGCTAACCAGTGACCTGCTCGGAATACATCACGACACGCGGACAACATGCGCGGAATAAGTCAACGGAAATACGAACAACCATAATCAGAGAGAAATATCTCCATCAGGGGACACGAAAAGCGTGCGGAATAAACTCCAGAACCACCTCATCATTCACCTCCTGTTTCAACAAAGTCCACCGCCCTGAAAGCTCCACGAACGACGGCAATTGTGCCAGCGTTTGAACTCCCGCTCCGATTAGTCGACCGGTCTGTCCTCCACTTCGAATCGTTGCGCAATTCGGCCGCGTACAAAAGAGCGGCGGGAGCAGCGGGCCGCTCATTCCCGCTCGCTACCTTCGGCCGCTGCGCTCCGCTCCTCTGCTCTCCCGCCTTCATTCTTCTTTCTTCGGCAAGGGGACATGCGGTCGGCTGTCCCCTCCACTCGCCACTGCGAACGTCCACTCCGACGAGACTCAAGCTCCTTCCATCTTATGTTTCGGTCGCCGTTCCCCGCGCCGTTCGTCTCTTCGAATTCTACGCCGACCGTCTGAGTGGTGAGTCCTTGCTCGAATCGAAATCGACGAGTGGTCATCCTCCCGTCTTGTTTCAGGCCTCTTGCGTTCTTTGTGGTTTCTCGGCGACCTCCTTGTCGGCTCAATCAGCAGACGACTGCGAACCACGTCATCGATGAGCGTCACGACCAAAACGAAGAAGATGGTGAGTGATCGCTCTTCATTCTTTTCTGCTCATCCGCTCGTCAGTTTGAAGCGCGTGTGAATGGATTGCGGAGTCACTTGCGAAACGCGGCTCTTCCGCGAGACAAGACGCTCTTTCGTGCGAAAGCGATTGGACTGGAAGGGAGCTTCGTTCGTGTGAGTTCCCGCTTGTCCAATCGGCGAGTTCTTCAGGGACTTCTCCGCCTTGCCGCTCGACTGGAAGACGTTGTGGAGGTTGTCGAGCGGAAGCTGCGTTCAAGAAGACCAACGAAACTCAAGAACATCTGCATACGGTGGCTGTTGTTTGAGGTGTTGCTTCCCTCTCCCTCCATTCAACTCTTTGCTTTCAGCTTGCGGCCGTTCACCTGATTCACCTGCGAGTTCTGCCGCACGCTCCAAACAAGCTCCCGCCTTCTGCACCCTCTTCGGATTCTCTCCCGGTCGTCCACTCGATGAGTCCGCTTTCCGGTCGACGACTAAGCGGTTCATGAGTGGCTTCTTGCAGACATCCAAATTCGTTCCGCCTGTGCGCTTCGTGCGTTCGATTGCAAGTACGCTCGCCCTCGGGATCGCTTGCTGACATCGGCACCACGCCGTTGACTGGAAGACTGCGAGCGCTCCCTGTCTTCACCACCAAGAACTCCACTGCAGCCGACTGCTCGTGCAGGTGTGAGTACCTCCGCCGATCTTCTCTCACTTCCGCTCGCTTGCAGTGCAAATGGATTGCTGCGTCACTTGCGAACGGCCAGAGCACGCTGCAACAAGAAGTCGAGCGTTCGCTGAAAGGACGTTGGGAGTACGTGAAGCAGCCCCAGGCAAGCAACTTGTTTCAAGTGAGTTCTTCTCGCTCGCACTTCTCAATCTGTTCCCGTTTCCAGAATACTTTGAGAAGGAACCCAAAAACGCGAAGCAAGGTCGTTGATGGCGGGAGGACGACGAGCCTTTGGTCTACGATCCTTGTTGGTGGATGCGAGCAAAGAAAGGAGCCGACTTCAAGTTGCTTGTTTCGTTTGTTGTGAGAGCGGGAATAAACTCGAGTGATGGACGTGTGTTGGGCAAAGGGAGAGCGATTGGGGCAACATGCCACAACCTGCCCGAGATTCCTTTCTTTGCGACGGGAAACGAGGAGCAATCCGAATGCAGCCGTATTGGAACGCTCTCCACTGCTCGACCACTCGCTACTCTCTGGCTGCTGCTCACTCGAAACTCGTCAGTATTTTCTTCGAGACATTCACGAGTTTTCACCTCCTCGAGCGGCCCCGCGGCAGCTTGTTCGAGGCGAGTGTTGGCTGCTATTTCGTGCGGCCAGCGGCCTTCCGATCTTCAATTCGGGTTCCGCTGATCCTTCAGTTGTTCCAGCTCCCGTCTCCTTCTTTACTGATTCGAACCAGCAATCGAAGAGAACGCTCGACGACAATTGCAAGACGATCGTTCAATCCAACGACTCAACCAATCGATTAGCGCAGCGTTCAATCGGTGAGTCTAACGACAACGACGCGGTGGACAACAGGAAGGGCAATAAGCGGAAGAGTCTTTCCGCCGCTTCCCGGCAACTTGAGCATCGCCATCGGGACTTGCGGGTGGTGGAGGCCGAACTGCTCCCACTCCGGAAGCCGCATGGTCGCGTGCCCCTTCTCGAACGCGAATTCTAACACGCGCTGCCGGAAGCCCTTCGAGCGAGGGCGGCTGAACGATTAGTTCCAAGTGCTCCAGGGCGCGGTCGACCGAGAGGTGGGCGAGGATCGAATTGACGCACACGGTCGGCAGAAAGAAGGAAGAGGGGATAAGTCGCCTGCACACGCGGGAGCCGGCAGAAGTCGGCGATCGGCAGCAGGCGGGCGGCCACCGTGTCGAGCTGCTCCACCTCGCCCGTGTACACAAAGCGGAGCATCCGCTCGACGACCTCCGCATCGAACAGCTCGTGGTCGACCGTGAGCTCACCGTCTGTCGCCTCGCGCAGGCCGGACGCGAGGTTGGCGGGCAGGACGGGCGAGTGGGCGGAAAGCAGCGAGCGGTGGACCTCCAAGAGGACTGAAGCGATGAGAAGTGGTAGGCGTACGTGGAACGAGCGATCGGACACGTGGATCTTGAAGTCGGAGCTCTCGGCGTCGTTGAAGTTGCGGCCGGCGAGCATTTCGGCGATCTCCAGCGCGGAAAGCTCAACGGGCGGACCGAACGGGCGGATTTCGCAGCAGCCGGCGACCAGCGAGTGGTGGGCGGCTTGGTGGACGAAATCGGGACGTCCGTAGCCGCGCGGCTTCTTGAATTTGAAGAGGAAGACTGAAGCGAGCTGTTGGAAGCGAGCGACGGAAGAATAGACCGCGATTCGGCGTCCGCTTGCTGCTCGCGTCTCCAGTCACAGAGCGGACTATGCGTGAGCGAACAAACGGAGGTGCAGGTGGAGACCGGCGTGCTTCCGGCGGGCTTCTTCTTCGCCGCGCGGCGCGAAGAACAGCCGCCAGTTGGCGCCGATCAGCCCGTCCGCCCCGCCATACGGCCGTGAAGACGGACGCGTCGAAGCGGAGCGCAAAGTCGACGAGCTCCCAGCGGTGGGCGCACGCTGCCGATCCGCGTGACGTCGAACGGCAGCCGAACGCACACAAAGACCGAGGGCGCGTGGCGGAAGGCGTTGAAGAGGCCGTGCCCTCCAGTCGGATGCGGGCCGTCCGGCTGTCCGTTGCTTCGTAATGGGAGCATGAGAAACTCGAATTGAACGTCGGCTGCCGAGGAACGAGAGCGGTCTTCTCGTCCGCTCGCCCGTCCAGCAGTTGTTCCTCACTCCCACACGCAACAGCGTCCATCCAACTCGGCGACCGGGCAGAAAAGCGGCCGTCCGTTCGAGCGACCGCTCCGGAGAACGCAAACGGCTTCTGAACGAGTGGAAAGCAAAGAGAGGAGTCTTGATTCCTCCCCTGTATCTCACGTTTGCACTCGGCGGCCGTCTTGTTCGTCCACTCCCGCCACGCGTCGCACTCGGCGGCCAGCGAGAAGTCGGGCGCCCTTCGACCGACGCACCCGTTCAGCGATAAAACGTTGGCAATCGAAAGCTCAAGAACGCGGGTTGTCGTGACCTCAACAGAAACTCTGCCAAATCAAGCTGCTTTCGAACACCGAATACTCAACGGGGAGGCACGGCTAGTCAGCACTCATTTATTCGAACAACATCGACAGAGAAATGAACGCAGTAAAAACGACGAGTACGTGTTCAGAACGAGCGGAAGTTTACTCGAGACGGCGGACGGGAATCGGTTTCATGCCCTCGAAGTGGATGGGCGCCCACTTCTGCAGCTGTGCCTTCAGCGGGGGCTCGTCGATCTTGTGGTGGAAGCTCTCTCTTCCGTCGACCAGCTCGCGGCTCTTCCGGAAGGCGAACAGGCTGAGCAGCTTGAGGGAGTCGGGATTTCTGGAAAGAGAAGGAAGAAATGAAAGAGTGAGAGGATGAACGTGAACTCACCGGAGCACGCGACGTTCGATCCTCCAACGGTTATCGCAATGAGCATCCGGCCGTACAAGGCAGACGATTCCGTCGTCTTTGCCGTCCGTCGGATTCACGATCGAAGAAGTGCTACTGAAAGGCAGTAGGAGGAGCGGAATTGTTTCCCACTTCCGTGCTTCAAAGCTGCAACGAGCGAGGAACATGCGCTCAACCCCGTTGACCCATTTTTTCGCTGTCGCGAACACAGCGCGCTCGGCCGAGGCCATCTCGAGGAAGTACTGAAATGGAGCAGAAAATTGGACAAAGCAAAGAAAAAACGTACATGCGAATTCGCTTCCATGCCGTTCAACGTCTCTTTGGTCCACTTCTGCTCGTCCAGCGCGTACACGTGCAGCTCCTTGGGATTTCCGTAGGAGAGCGTGTACAAACGCTTCCCGTCTTTGCTCATTTGCGCCCCAAGCATGATGAACTTTGGATGGTTTATGGTCTGCTGGACGGTGACGCGCGGCTCGTCGAGGTCCAGGCGGAGGAAGACGAGCTGTCTGCAGGAGCCGAGGACCGCTCGTTTCACGTTGACTTCGGCGCCGGTGATCTCGGTGAGGACGAACGTCGACCGGCGACCGGGAGTCGAATGCAGGAGAGTTCGCTCGTAGAATTCGCCCTCGACATCGACCGGAAGGCGGATCACGTGCAGCTGAGCGTGGCTGCCGCACGAGGCGACGAGGATCGTGTGAAGCCCGGCGATCAGGACGCCATCGATCTGATATACTTGGAGCCGATTCGTTGGAGTTTTCCACAGCCTGAACACATTGATCATTGAAAGAGCAAAAAAAGCAAAAGAACTCACTTGTAGACGTTCCGCGAGAGGTCCACGACGAGCAGATCCGCGTTTTTCGTAAAGGCGAACATGTAGCGGCCGTCCGCGGACAAATTAGTGTGATGAGGGAGCTAAAAAATAAAGTTGAAATTAAAGAACTGAAGTGTGAGCAAACCTCGTGACTTTCGTAAACGAAAACTTTCTTGCCCTCCACTCGCTCGTGATCCCTCGGTATCGTCTTCTGCTGGATCGGCTCTTTCCCAGCCAAACGAGCGGACCGACGGAAGAGCGGCCGGAGAACGGCTTTTTTCCAGCATTCCGGGCAGCCGCAGAGTTCGGCCGAACACAACTGAACGATCGGCGACTCCTGCTCTTCGGGCTTCTTCCGCTTCCGGCTGGACGACTGCCGAGTGGACTCGGCCATTGTCTTCCTGGAACAAGAGAAATCAATTGGCGAAATCGAAAGACAAATAATTCAGAGGAAAATGCACGAAATTTCATTAAAAACTAGCAAAATCGCCGCCAGCTCCGTTTTTTTTGCTAGAAATCTACCGCAAGGTTTCGTCGAAAGTTTTGAGCCCGAAAATTCGTCGGAAATTCACGAGATCCACCTGTAATCAGCCGTAAACATCTACGGCGAGCAGCGAAATCCACCAGCGAAAGCGGCAGGCAGAAGCACGCGGCGTCCCCGCGAGCGGGACATGTGTTCGCCGCGGAAAAGAAGACACTGCACTGCCGGCCGGTTTGCTCGCCGTCCCGCTCCTTGAATTGACTCTCTTCAACGAATCCTGGCCCTCTTGTGCGGGCGGCAGCATCGGGACGGGTGTTTCCAATGAACGGCCGTGAGAGCGGAGCGTGGCAAACCAGCTTACTGATCGAATCGTTCCACTGCATTGGTTTACGCACACTCTCGACAACAAACGAGTGTTCATGATCTCATCGACGATGTCCGGTTTCTCGCGCTCGAATGCCTCCCATTCGCGCAGCTCGTCCACGTGCCGCTTCGCCGCTTTCAACAGCTCGCCCTTGAGTTTTTTGAGATGCTCAAAGCTAAGGGCGAGGCGGTGGTCGTCGAGCACGGAGTTCACGGAAACGGTGCTCAGAATCGTCGCAACGCACAATTCCTGGAAGCGAATGAAATTTCCCCACTCCTCGTGGTCGTGCGCACACGCTTGCGAAGCGAATTGAAACACAAAAAGCGATTGTTCGTGCCACCACGTGGCTTTCGAACGAACCTCCGCACTTGTGTGACGCCATGAGGGAATTCGAAACCGCTTCATCAGCCGGCAACGAGCGAAACGACACGCGGCCGACCTGTAGCTTCATTTCCATCGATTCGCATTGAAATCTTTGGAATGCTCGTTTTCAACCATATTTTGATGCGTGCTACTTTTTTCCTCATAGAAATCGACTTTTTTTCTCATAGAAAAAAGAAGTTCATAGAAATCGACTTCTTTTTTCATAGAAATAAAAAGTCATAGAAATCGACTTCTTTTTTCATAGAAATCGACTTTTTTTGTCATAGAAAAAAATCCCAAATTTGAAGTTTGGAGTTCATAACTAACTAATTACAAAGAATTACGCGAGGAAAATAGTCTCAAATGATAGCGGAGACCTTCAACTACCTGTACGAAAAGAGAAAAAAGCCCGTGTGTGTGTTATATTATTATTGGAGCCCGTTGTATCCAAATTTCCATGTTTTCGTTTCTATGACAAAAAAAGTCGATTTCTATGACTTTTTTTTTCTATGACAAAAGAAGTCGATTTCTATGAGAAAAGAAGTTTTTGCGTATTTTGATCGCTTTCCTCCTTTCCACACAACACGAACGCGCAAGGCCGGCAATCGCTGGAGCGCGTGAACGAAAGAGATTTGCAGGCATCTCCGTGACGATCGGAAGTCCACCGGAAGCTCACGTGCTGTCCGCCTCGACCGTCCACTCGGCCACGCTGCTCGTGGACGCGGAGTGCGGGCGGCTGCGCGTTCTGCCCGTTCGGCGTGGAGGCGAGCGTGTGGACGCAGGCGTGCGGGACGTTCGCGAAGTTCGACGTCCTCCGGTTCGACCGCCCGCCGACTCGTCGACCGCGCAGCTGACCGGCGGCGAGTGGCGCGGCGTGGGCGGTGGATTCGGGACTCTTTTCGTTTCGACAGTCCGCTTGGGTTCTTTTATCTCGATTGTTTCATTGGCTTGCAGCCACGGGAGGTCCGGTTCGGCTTGAGAGCGCGCTGTTCGTCGACGCGTGGCAGTTGGAAGAGGAGTGACTGGGCGGTCGATCCTCCTCGTTGTTCCGTTGTGTCCGCAGCTTGAGGACGGAGGATCCGCTGTTCGAGCTGGAGAACGCGATCCCCGCCCCGCTCGTCGCCGGCGTCCGACTGGTCGATCAACCGGTTCGCTGTGAATCCTTCAGCTAAACACTCGGCTCCGCTTAGATCCAACTCGGATTCGGTTTGGATGCCCGCTACCTCGTCCCCGTGGGCTCGTGGCTTCCGGCCTTCTTTTCGTCCAATCCGAGGTCCTCCGTTCGATTTGTTCTTCGACCCCCGCCTCGCTTCAGACCAACGACGAGATTACGTGCGGAATCACGTGCGGCCGGCCGCTCGAGCTGCGGTTCGAAGCGGGCGGTAGCGAATTTTGTGTGCCCCTCTTGGACGACCCGAAAGCGACGGCGAACTGCACCACGCTGCTCCAACCGCTGCCCACGAGGCGACGGTACGCGGACGAGCCGACCGTCCGCTTCTTCAACGTCCTTTGCGTGGCCGTCGACTACGCGAACAACTCGATCGGCCTCGGGGTGTCCGCGATCTAGCGGCCATCTTGGAGTCCTTTTTAGCGGTTGTGCGGCTTGAACTGGCGATAATCTGAGCGAACCCACCGACGTCTTCAACCACCCGGTCATCCAGTTAAGCAAAAAGTTTTACAGCAAGCGATCCACTCACTTCCCGCCTCCAACCACCCGTTTATTCTGTAACCGAACCGAATAGAACACAAACATTATTCAGTAGCTGATCAACTGTCTGACGCCGCAGAAGACGTCCGGGCATCTTGGCGCTGATGCTCGACCGGATGACGCGGTTGAGCGCCTTGCACGCGTCCTCGTCGCCCAGCTGCAAGCGGCGAGAGTGAGTCGGAGGGCGGACCGTGTGAATGGCGCCTTGTGCCGGTCGCCGATGCCCAGCACGGAGCAGATCATCGGGTAGCCGGAAGCGGGGTGGTGAGCCGACTGGACGAGCAAATCTACCCGGTCGAACACCTGCAACGAGCAACCGAATGAAAGCTGGAACAAGCCGACCGCGAGAGAGAACTCACCGATCCCAAGGCGATCGACCAACGCGGGGGAGACTCCCATGAAGAGAGCAGTCCTTGAGGATGATCCGCTCGGTAGTTCGCACAAAGTGGAGGATAGAAGCGGCACTTACCCACAACTAACAACCGAATGGCACGATCCGAGTGAAGAAGACGCCCGTTGACGTGGTTGTGGCAAGAGAGCAGCATTGCGATCCGATCGGTGCGGAACACCCGGCAAAACGACGAGAACGTGCTCACTTCTTCTCCGAATGGGAAGAGCGGGAGAACCCACTCGAACCACAACAAGGAGAGTTGTGATCGACGAGATCCCTCGAACTCAACAGCAGAGCGGAGAAGACGGAGAAGAACGGACTTGGATTCGGTCGGAGGGCTTCTCCGCATCGCTCGTCGGAGACTGGTGAGGAGAACTGGATCAATGGACTCCCCTGCAGCTGGTAGAAGTCGGCGGCGGGCAGCAGTTGGCGAGCATACGTTTCTAGCGGTCGACTTTGTCCGAGAAGACGAAGCGGAGGATCTTCTCGACGACCGCCGCTGCGAAGTTTTCCCCCTCGACGACGCTCGTTTGCTTCCCCCGCGTGTCGTGCGCGAACGTCCGCTGTAACTACTTCCGCCTGATTGTGAGCGACAAGAGCGAGCATGACGGAAGGTTTTAACGGACTGCAAGCTGAAGACATGGCTCTCTTTGAACACACGCCCGTCTGCGTGCAGCTCGACGTCCGCCGACCGTCTCGTCGCCCAGCAATGCGCCGAAATTCCGCAGCACTCGCCTTTGGGAAGCGTCGCTCTTGGCGAAGACGAGCTCGCTTTTGTCCCGCTCCAACCGCTCGATTTCGCGGCAGAAAAGCAGCGGCGAGCGGTCGGCGTCGTTTTGAAGGGCGGGCCAATGGCGTCGGTTCCAACCGCGTTGATCGACCGCTCCGAACGTTTCCCCTATTCGATTGGTCAGGGGGTTCTTTCTCGTGGTTGAACGCACCGAATACTCCGCGTTTCGCACCGCCATCGAGTTCGAACCACAGGCGGTAGCGCAGCCGAACGTCCGCTGAGAGCAAACGATCCCCCGTGGTCGCAGAGGAGTCGGAAGCGGGTGCCACGAAGTCCGCTCAACGAAAAGCACTCGTCCAGCTCGGCCATTTTTCAGCGGACGGCGGATAGCTCCACAGTAAACAAGCTCTCAATGCTGCACGGTCGTCAAGGAAATCGCGATTGAAGGCGCTGAAAGCGAAAGAATTGCAGAGTGGAAAAAAGGTGCGATCGACGAAGGGGGGCGGCGCCGTTTTTGAGCCAAGGCTGAATGGAGGCCGCTTAGAGCAGGGCACGAACGGGAGTGCTCCCCGCGCTGCCGACTGCTCGTCAGTCCGCTCGCTCTGTCGGTAACTCACTCACCCACTCACTCACTAATGTTCTTCTTTGGCTTTTGATTTGAGGTGGTTTGGCGAACTGGCAAGATGTCACCGCTCTGTTCATTCAAAGCAGAGTGTGTAATCAATGAGTGCGCGCTTGAAGGACAAACCACCAGCGAGGTTTTGCTTAGTTTTTATTCACATTTCCACGAATAAACACAATGGTAAGTTTTGAGTGGGATTAAATGCCGGTCTGTTTTAAGAGCTCAAAGACAATCTCTACGTTCTCCTGCGCGTACTCCATGCTGAGTTCGGGCAAACGCGAAATAGCTTTCCAGTTGTCCTTTGCGAACTTCAGCACGCGGTCTTTGAAGTCGCCGAGATGTTTGTGGGCGTAGGCAAGCTGCAGAGCCTCCAGAACGTTTTCGACCGTCAAGGTCTTGAAGATCGATGCAATGCACATGTCCTGGAATCACAACGAGTAAATAAACGAATGGAATGGATTGAACTTACCTGAAGCATCTCCAAATTGTAGAAGTCCGCGGCGAGCAGCAGTTCACGAGCGCATTCGTCCAGATTTTTGACCTTGCCCGAGTAGATGAAACGGAGGACCGTATCGACCACTTCTGCCGAGTAGTTCTTGATCTCCACGATGCCCGTTTGTTTCTCCTTTGTGTCGTTCGTGAACATGCGACGGAAGTAAGACGATTGAGCAACAAGAAATTGCTTGTGAACCTGAAAGAAAAAGGCAAGGATGATTGCAAGCTAGAGGAGATTCACCTTAAAGACCTGACCGTCTACCTCAACGTTGATGTCAGCAAACTGCTCATCGCCAAACATTTCCGCCGTTTTGCCGACGAGGCTGGCCATCACATCTTCGCTCTTCGGCCCCATGGACTTCTCCACAGAGTCCAAGAGTTCGAGTTCGCAGCAGAGAAACAACAAATGTTGAGCAGATCCCCAGCCGTAAAGAGTGTTCACGGGAATTCCAGTGCTCCATCCGTACTCGTGGCCCGCGGAAAATTCCTGCGTTTTTTCTGAAATTGTGGAGCAAATGCGAATGGCCGGATTTAAATTGCTTACCGGGGTTGTCATATCTCGACCCGCCAGGACTTCGGACCCACGTTTTGAAACGGAGCCGAACAGACGTATGATTGACGAGTTGGCAGCAAGCCAGGTAGACGCCGCACATACTGGGATTGACTGTGCTCTTTGGCTCGTACACGAGCTGAAACTGCGCTCCGCCGATCCCAACCAAAAAAAACATCTCGCCGTTCCACTTGTCTCCGACAGCGGCGGACTTTGAGCGGCTCCAAAAGTCGTTAATCCCCCACTCATGAGATGTGACTTTCGACATTCCGGCTGGAAGGACAGCGAGTAAAGCGAGTGCACCAATGGACGCCAAAACACTCACCTTTTGTATACAACAGGTCGGCAGGCACAAGCGGGTGGAGGTCGGAAAGAAAGTGGGTGGTTGGCAGTGGGAGCAGGCCGCTTTTATTCACCACCACCCAACCCACGCCGCCCTCCCACGCCGCACGCAATCAGCGGGGTCATGAGAGCCTCGACCAGTTCTCACCGATCGCGCGATGAGAAGATCGAAAGAGTAGGCAGCAGATCGATTGATTGGGCATTGCGTTTTTGTTGTGGGAAACTCGGAGTAAAACGAAGAACTGCTGAACGCTTTTGCCTTCGTTCTTTGTCCGTTCCGAACGTTCGTGCACCCAACGAGACTGCAAGCGGCTGCTCGCCCTCGGTCCAAAACTCGAAGATCCAATGGACGAAGCGAAGATGCGGGCGTTTGGCGAAGCGGAAGAGGACGGCGGCCGGGCGGAGAGCAACGAAAAGGAGGAGGACGCGGACAACGGCGAGTGGGAGAGCGGCAAAAGAAAAAGCCGCCTTCAATGTTGACTACTGCTCACTATTTTGTTGAATAAACGGCCGGTAGACTAGTCGTCTTAAAAGATCACTCGATCCATCCCCAACCTCACGCAAGTGGACGAGCGCCTGTGTGCGGGCGGAGAGGAGCCGACCGTTTCGACCGTCCCGCTCGCTTCGGCCGCCTACCTTGAGGACGGCGAGCTCATCGAATGGATCGTCCAACAATTTCGATGCGGTGGGCGGACGAGCGAGTGGACGCGAAGCGGAGGGCGAGCGGCCGATCGGGGCGGACGAGCCGCAGAAGAAGCGGTCGACCGCGTCCGAGGGCAAACGACTGTGAGTTCCCTCCTTTTCTTGCCGACAGGACGCTTCGATTCGATCAAACGGTCCCCACGAATCGATTGCCCACTGCTCCAGCGACGACCTCGAGGAAGCCGAGCAGCGGGCGGCCACTCCGACTGCCGTGTCACGAGCAGCGAGAAGGACGAGTGGACGGGGCGGCGGGAAGGCGGCCGCCTTCGCGAAGCCCCGCACAACCGCCGCCTCTCCCGCTCGCTCGTGCCGAAAAGGTGGGGCGGCCGGATCTCCGCGCACTCCGCTGGCCATTCGGCACTCACCAGCCGGCGCCTCCTGCCGCTTTCTGCTCTTTGGAAAGCGGGAGCATCCACTCGCCGATTGCACGCAACCGGCTCACTCGTGCCCGCCGCGTTCGTCGAGCAAGCGGAAGGCGGACGGGCGGACGAGACGCCCACTCGCTTTCTCGACGCAGACGACGAACACATTTCTCCGGCAGCAACGAGACGAAAGAACGGCAGAGCTGGAAGTCGCCCCACACGAAGAGCCGTAAAGAGGCGAGGTCCTTCTGTTGAATGACGAGAGATGAGCGCAAGCAAAAGAAGTGGCCGAAACAAAAGATTCCTCTCGTTCCGTCGACGACGAGCTTTCGGTCAGCTTCTTCTCGTCGCCGTTTCGAGTCGACCGCAGCTTCTGCTTCGAGCTGCGCGTTGGGAGCGGCGAGAGCGGAAAGGAAGAAGCCGCTCGAACACGGCGATCCTCCAGTCGGCTGTTCGTCGGCTCGGTGGTTGCAACACGAGAGACCCAAAGGTCAATTGGTTCTTGGCTCGACTGCAAGCGAAAGAGAGCCGCCTTTCATTCGCTCGCCCGTCCAGCAGCTCGAACACGGCGATTCTAGTCGCTCCTTGTGGTCGTGAATTCGAGGGCTTTCGATGAGCGAAGAAGTGGCCGCGGATTTGCGCGGAACTTTCGAACGAGTCGCCCGATCTTCCCACTGCTCGGCGGCGGCGGCGGCAACGAGGACCCCCAGAAGGTTCGTTTCATTTCGGTGATCGAACGTGGACGCCCGACCGAGTTCGAGCATCTTGCCGGCGGCTGGAGCCACTTTGCACGAGAAAAGTAGGACGTCGGCTGCAAGCTGCAGTCAGTTTTGGAAGACGGCTGCGGTTGCGGCCTTTAGCTGCAATCAGCCAGTCGCAGCGAACTGCCGCCGCATTCCGAACTTCTTCCCCGAGGGAACGAGAGGAAACGAACCGGCGAGCGCGCGCACCTGCGGCTCAAAAGGCCGCGCTTCCGCCCCGCTCCCAACAAGTTCTCGAAGCCGAGTGGTTGCGGGCGCGGATTGCGGTGCGGTCGGGTCGCGGGTTCGGAGCCGGTTAGTGGGTTTGATGTGCTTTGTTGATCAAGTGAAGTCGGGTCGTGTTTGGGTTCACGGCGCCGTACAGCGATTGATCGTTGGACGGTACGTCCCCCTTCAACATAGCATAAGACGACTAAACTTGCTGCGGACTTGGTTGACTCGTTCGTATCTCGACGCGCCTTGTCGGCTGAACACCCGAAACAGCGGAGACTTCGTGGGCTCCTCTGGCGCCAAGAGGCTGAATGGGTGCAAGCACGCTAGGGTTTGCACTTTTTGGTTTTGATTTCGTTCCAACTCGTCGAAAGGAGGCGAACGGCCGCCTTTTTGGGTCGTCGGTCGTCCATTGCGGTTCGTTCGGTCGGTTGGGTCGATTGGTGGACGGCGAACGGTTGTGTTCGGTCGCCTCTCGTCCGACCTTTCCTTTTATGTATTTCTATGTATTCGCCCTTTGTGTGTTCGTCTGGTTTCGAGTAACAAACTTGGGATAGGAAGAGCGGATAGCAGTGTAGTCGTCCTGATCCCCTCGGAAAGGGAGAGAAATTGTGCGTCTGTCCGTCAAACCCACCCCCTCAACTTTTAACGCTTTGCTCCAATCGAGCTGAATTTTTTTTGGCTAGAGGAAGTCGCATGCGCGAAGTCCGAAAATGTGCATTTTGACCGGCGGCGGGCACGTTCAACGTTCCGTGCCGACGTTCCGCGCCGTACCGTTCTCCGCTGACAGCGAAAATCACCCGCCCTGTGGACGAAATGATGCGCCTTGAAACGAGGAACATCTTATCAGTTGACGCCGTCATCGGAAAACGCCGTTGAAAAAAGTTATGATCGCCCAAAGGCGAAAGGTCGGGGCGGAACATCAAAGAGGCCCACACTCGGAGGCGCCGTTCTCGACTCTCCGAACTTTATTTCAAAAACAAAAAAGATCCTCTCTAGAAAAGGGTCTGGCGCATCCATTAAAATTAAATTTGGGTTTAAAGGAGTTGCCAGGATCTCAGGCTCATGGACCGAAAATTTTGTGTCGGTTTGAAAATTTCGACGATTTTCAATATCGCCGTTCTCGTCGGCTGTTGGGCGTGACGATACGAGTGAGGGCTCATCCGAAAGCGCTGAATACGGGCCTTCCCACAGTGTGCGGTGTTTGGTTGGTCTTGGCCCCACTTGGCCACCGGGGCTTCCGCGAACCGACTCCCTTAAAATGCCTAAAAAGCGGGCGGGATTGGGCATGAGTGGACGGATTCTTCTGAAACTTGGCAGAAATGTCGAGCACGTAGTTGCGCTTCTTGCCACCGTTTCAGATTTTTTAAATGCTTGGTTGCCACCGAGTAAGGGATCGTTCCGTGGTCCGGTCCTGCACCCCAGCTTTGCGGTCGGCTTCCTTGGGAGCCGCAACTAGCACTCACTTTTTCCGCTTGCTGGGATCAAAACAGTCTGTTTGGCACCGTTTGCAAACGTTTAACAACGTTCTGCGCAGTCATGCCCAAAGCTCGCGTTTGCAAGCAATTTCAACTGTTCGCCTTCGTTCTTTTTGGGCTCTTACGAGCAGACTGGAATAAGTAGGCAATTTTTGTCCAGAAATGCCAATTCGCCGAGTTTCAATCGAATCCAAACGTGAGTGAAGCGCGACTAAGCGTTCTACCGTTCCAGTGAGCACTCGGTTATCGAACAAAATCGACGAATGCACTCGATACGCACCAGTCTAACGACACCCCCAGCTGGGGACGGCGCGAAGCGCCGTCACACGCTGGTCAACATAATAGAGAAGAAGGCGCAGCGGTCGCCTTTCGTCGATGCGGCTGTCGATTGGCCACGAAAAACGTTCGGAAGAAGGCGGCCGAACAGGCGAGCATCCCGCGACGGCCGGCGAGAGCTGCGAGCCGCTCGAAGGCGGCGGACGACGCCCGCCGGTTTGTTTCTTCGGCGAGGCCGCGCGGCGAGCGCCGACACGTCGGAGAGGGCGGATCGGCCGTTGGGGAGGCGATTAGAAGATGACGAGAGAACGAGCGAGTGGGCGAGCGCGTCGGTAGAAGAGCGGACAGTTGGTGGGAAGACCGCCTTCCGGCGCCCTCCATTCCTGTCGGGGACTCGTGTGTTTCATGCTGGTTTCTCATTCCACGGTCGCCTTCTTGACCGGCTTTCTTCACTGTCTGCAATCATCCCAACCAATTGGTCGCTCGGTTGCCTTGTCGCTCACTTGCGGCGCCCTTCTGCTGCGTCCTTCTGCCCGCCCGCGATCGCTACTAGCTGTTCACTACTCGCCGCCTTCTACGCATCGTCCTGCCCAGAAAGCAGCTTGTTCGCAAAGAACTCGATGCTAGAGCACACCCAGTGGACAGCTGCAAAGAGTGGCGGCGAGCGTTGTGTTTGCGAAGGAGGAAATAAGAGGACGGTGGCTGGCAGCGGAAAGCGGGGGATTCCGATTGATCTGCCGCTTGTTTGACCGCAATCCATTCGCTCACTCGTGCACGCCGTCTACCAATTCGCCGCCTTCATCGACCGAGCGGAAGAAAGCGAACGGACGAGACGCTTGCTCGATTTCCCGCCGCGGAAGTACGAACGGACGCGGGCGTTTGGCGTTCTTGTCGTGGGAGGAGTGTGTTCGCCGTTGACAGGTGGATGAATCGAAGGAATAAACGGACAGAACAGGTGGATCGGTGGGATTTGACGTCTGGTTGGGTGGTCGGTGGAGACGGAGGGGCCGATCGCCGTTGGTGGCTCGAGGTTCCGACCGGCTGCGCACCGCTCTCCTCTCGGAGTCCCGCTTCGCTTCTGGTGCTGACGGCTGCCGACTGGACGCGGCGGGGGCGAGGGCGAGAGAATGGACGGGTCGCCCGGCGATCGATTCGGACTCGCGGGACGCAGTGCCCTCGCATTCCGCCGCCTCTCGTCGTGCGTCCGCTCGGCCGTTTGCTGCCGCCGCTCCTTGGTTCGCGGGTTTCCGACGATTTTGCCCCGCTTTTCGTCCATCGAGGTGAGTTTCCTGTTCATTACCGCTTTTACGACATTTTCGGCTGCTTTTCCCGCAAATCTGCCCGGAAAATCCGTTCGCTTCGCCGAAATTCGTTCAAAGCCACGCTTTTCCGAAAATTCACCGAATTTCCGTTTTTCAGGCGAAATGGCCGAATTTGCGGGAATTCGGGAAGCGAAGATCGAAATCAAGGGCGACGGCTCGATCGAATTCACTCCGCCAAACAGCCCGTCCGTGCGGACGTTCGAGGACGTGGCGGTCGCTCTCGAGTGCTCTCAAGCCCTGAGCGAGATCAAGGTCATCTGGGAAGTTCATCCGGACAACGTCAACTTCCGCCTGATGCTGCAGTGGATTAAAGTGGCCTCGAAGCTGCGGGGTAAACGCTGGGCTTGGTCGTGTGTTCTACTCCACTACTTCGCTTTTGTTTTAGCCCTGCCCTCGCTGAAGTCGATCGAAGTTCTCGCGTTCTGGATGTATCCGATTCAAGGAGACGCCTTCTTGCTCAAATATCCGTTCATGGACATGTTCTTCGACTCGATGCCCGACAAAGTGGCCAAACTGGACACCGACGACCTGCGACCCGCGACGTTGCTCGGCAAGCGGAAGTGCCCACTCGAATGCGGCATTTTCGCCGACTTCTGCGTTCGTGACGAGGAGCGTGCGTGTAAGTGGAAACCCAGACAACAGGTCTCCGCTTCTCCTTGCAGACTTTGCGGACGTCCTCCGCTTCAACTCGAAGCGCATCGAGCTCACGTTGACTCGCGCCCACCAGTTTTACAACTGGGGACCGCTCGGTCGCAACGACTTCTTGCAGCAGCTCCAAATCTGGGACGCGAACGTCGCGGACAGCGGGATCCCGCGAGCTCTCCACTTCTTGCGTTCCATCAACGACCACTTCAACCTCGAATGGCAGCATGACAGCTCCTGCTGGTTACAAGTCGGTGCATTCCATTGCACGTTTCGACTATCTCGATTCCATGCTGTTTCCAGGAACCTGCCGATTTGGAGCAAATGGAGGACGTCAAGACCGAAGCGATGGAAATCGCCACGGCGATGGGAAACGCGGGATTCCGAACGAAGGACGACATTCTGCTGATCTCCGTTGGCGACTGCGTTTGTTCTTTCTCTCCCTTCCACCGTCTTCACTCGTTTGTTTTAGAAGGGCTGGCAGGACGTGTCCCGTGACCAAGTGATCGAGCATCTCGGATGGGATCGCGAGGGACCCACCGGCAACGCGATGACCAGCCGCGCTCACAAGTGCTCCCATGTCCACAACGGCGCCTGTATCGTGGTGAACCTCATGTAGTGAATCTGCTCAAACACTCCAGTACTCAATTGTTTTCTGTTCTAAATGTTCGTTCGAAGCATAAATACGCGTCCTGTTCTCTCACGTCTCTTCTTCTGACTCAAGCCGTCACTCGAGTCCTGCACGCGCGGCAAATGAGTGGGCCGAAGGGCGAGAAAAACACACGGCTGTTCGCTGCTTGGCGGTGTCGATCACAACGGAGAACTGGAAGAAGGCGGAAGGCGCTGATCGGCCGAAAATCCACACTCCTCTGTTTTTCCCCGACGATCCGAAGCGTGACAGAAGTAGGTGGATCAAGGTCATTTTCCAGTGAGTGGGCCTCTTCTCGCCTCCGATCACACCGAGCTGCCGGCTGGAAAGACGGCGGCCAATACGCAACGGTTGAACACGCCCACCCCTTCACGACTGTTTGGCGACCGCTTTGCTCAAGCCGACATCTGCGAAAGGAAGCAAAATACGCGTTTATTCGACGATCAAATGAGAGTTTGGAGAACTCGCCGTTAATCTCCGGAATTCGTCGTTCCACTCGAGCACCGCGGCAATCGCTTTCGCGTTCTACTTTGCAAACTCCAACACGCCCGCTTTGAAGCGGGGGACGCCAGCTTGAGGTCTTCGAGAGCGCTGGTGATGGAAAGCGAGGGCGATGCCCGTTTGCTGAAAGAAACGAAGAGTTGCGCTCACTGACGGCGAGAAGCTTCAAGTTGGTAGAAGTGAGCGGAAGGAAGCAACTGGCGGGCACACGCCGTCCACCTCGCCCGTGTACACGAAGCGGAAGACTCGTTCGAGCACAACCGGCTGGAAGTCCCGACTTCGACGACTCCCGTCCGCTTCTTTTTTGTGTCGTCTTGAAGTCGTTCGACTGCGCACAAAGCTGCAAGAGGAATGAGGGCTGATGGAAGAGAAACCCTCGTGCTTGTCTTGAAAATCCGTCCGCAAACGTGCAGCTCGACATCCGCCGGCTGCTCGTCGCCGAACATCGCGGCCGTCTTCCCGAACCCTCCTCGAGATCGAATCGAGCCGCTCGATCCGGCAGCACAACGCCGATGGCCCCCGAGCGGCCCAGTCGCGAAGGCCGACCGGATCGTGCCGTTGATTCGTGAACAACTGCGCTGCAATGACCACCGGTTGTCTGCTCAATCAATGCAAGGCACACTCCCCGATCACATGGCCGTTGCCCTGATCGAAGCACCTACGGGTTGAAGCGGAGCCGAACGGACGACTTTAGACACGCCAAAAAGATGCTGGCTGCTCCACTGCATGTGGCCGTCTGTCGGCACAAACACGAGTTGAAAGCGCGTTCCCGGCGCTCCGATCAACCGGAAACCGCTCGCTCTTCCACTCCTCGCCGAACACCGCGGCCGCCGAGCGCTCGACGAAATCGGCGAGCTCCCAACGATGCGACGTGGCCACGGGCATCCCTTTTGCAAGAAGAATGAGCAGGCCGAAGAGCCGACTGCACTAGCGGAAGGTGGACGGGGAGTGAGTGACCGGCCCCAATCAACACTCGTGTGCTCCCCGCCCAATTCTCATCGCGCGCAGTCCGGGAATGCGGCAGTCGTGTGCTTGAAGTGGAGATGCTGCGGTCAAGCAAGAGCCCTGCCGGCTGGTCGACACGCAAAAGCGGCGACTCGGCGGTAAGTGAAGGTCGACTGCGAGGTGGAGGACCTGCGGAAAGTGGGCGCCGCGCTCTTTGACCTCACCGAGCGCCGCCGACTAGTCCGCTTGCAGACGGGCGCGAGGCGTCCGTTAGAGCTCTTCTTGCAGGATTTTTGTCTGGCGAGAATGAGCTGAAATTTCTCTCTTGAGGCGAGCCTCGACCTCCTGCCGCTCGCCTTTGCGTCAACTCCAAATTCGAACCGACGACGAGCAGCGCGCTCACGAGTCCGCCGCTCTCATCGGCACCGGGAGTGGTCGGAAGGCCGCTTTTTCTCCGCCGCTTGATTTTCTTTGGGAACTCGCGGTTGTCAAGCGCTGCTTTTAAAGTCCTCTTTATTTTTTCACTCAACAGAACACCAATAAACCAATCAGTCAGGTAAAAGAAACAAAGAATAAACAGACGTTTAAAACAAAAAAGTGACCACTACTCCGTTTTCACGTGTTTTCTCTTGCGCTCACAACAGTCTGCGAAGGAAAAGCGGCAGACGGAGTAGTTGCTCGAGCGGGCGAAAATCGGCGTCCACTTGGCGTTTCGCCAATCGCTGCAGTTTGGAAGGACGTCCACTGCAAGAAAAAGGATGTGGTTAAAGGTTACGAAGAACTTACGAGAGGCTGAAGCGGGAGATTCGACGCACTGTGTGTGATCCCCCTCCTAGAGCCACTTGTGTGTAGGACGTTCGGTCAGCCCACAGAAGCATCTCATCGTCTTCAACGAAACAAGGCTGACTGCCCAATTGGACGGCAAGGCGGGGTTCGTGCGGCAAACGCAGCACCACTTCGGACCATTGCCGAGCGACAAGATCGAAGCGACAGACGAACATTCCGGCAAGCATTCGCATGCCGAACCACGCGCGTTCGAGCGCTACGCAAGAAACGAAATTGATTTAAGGAAACATAGCTGCGAGAGACTCACTGTTATAATCGTGCATGCTAACGAACGAGACAACGGCGAAGAAGTGGGTCTTGTGCCAACAGCCACTCAATTCCTTGAAAGTTTGCCAGTCGTCCGTCTCGGCCATCTCATTGAATGCCGCAGGGATCTCAGCGGTGCGGTGTTCTTCGTAGCGCCCTGTAGTGACGTCCACACTGTAGAAATCGCGCATCAATCCCAGCAAGTGGCCCTTGCATCGACCGGAACTCCCGTACCAATGGGCGAAGAACCACAATCGCCCGTCGAACAGGTGGAATTCGAAATCTTGAAAGAAGCCTCCAAACATGTGCACTTCCCGCTTGCTTTCCAACTGAAACTCGGCATCGAAGCGAAGAATCTCGAGGTACAGAAGGCCGCTTCTGTTGCCCGAAATCAAGACCGTGCGTCCATCGCCGGTCAACCGCTGCAGTTGTTCGGGCTCCGCAGGCACGTCCACGTCCGTTGAAGTAAATCGAAAAGACCACTCGCCCCGCTCCACGTCCATTGAGGCCAACCAAAAAGGACTTCGTTGATTGCTGTACTTGACCGTGAAGAACCCGACGGCCTCGGTCAGTGGCAGGAAAGAAACGAGGCCGGCCAGCCAGTCATACGATTGATTGATCCGTTGCTGAGTGTCGGCGCACGGCTTCATCACGCTAAAACAGCAAAAATCAATTAAGCGACTGCATGGACGTACCGGTATGTCTGGGAATAGAAATCGAAGACGCAGATGTTTGCCCGACGATAAAAGAAGCCCAAACGTCCGGACAGAACATTTGCTTGCTTGAGCCAAGGAAACGTCTCTTGGCCGGTGCTTTCGATCTCGTGAACGACGGGGTTGATATCGAAAAGAAGCATTCTGAACGGAGAGCGGAGCGGCGATTGTCGATCGGGCGAGCAAACGTTCAAGTAAGGGGAATCGAAGCGAACTCCGAGCCTTTAACCCGTCGTTTACTCTGTATTTTGTTTGCTTTCACATCAAACGCAAAAATCGAAGTGGACGCAGAGCGGATTGCGCACGAGAAATCTCTCGAGGCATTCTTGCTGCTCGTTCACAGGTTGCGCGTTTAATTGGGAGTGACGCCAAAGTGCAAAGGTCGCTGCTGCTTGAACGAAACGGGCGAACGGAGCGGGCGAGCGTTGGCTACAAACCCGGCGAAAATCAACTTCGTGCACGCGTTCTGCAAATGACTAAGCGGAGGTGAGTGGACGGAGCTCGGCTGCGGGCGCACCAGTACGAAGTAGTCGACGAGCGGCAGCACGTGTATGGCCCACGCGTCTAATCGGTTCCCTTCGCCACCGCCCCAAAGCGCTCGATCGTGAGTGCGCTCGCGCGCCTCCCAAAGTCCCGACTGGGGACGGCTGCAAGGACGGGAGACTCAGCGGCCAACAACCACCGATGCACGGCTGCAGGCGACTGCTGAATGTTGAGTTAAGTGACCGGGAAGAGCAGGCGGACGCACGAGAAGATGGTGAGCGGTTGGCGTAGAGGTCGATTTTTTCGTCGAAATAAGAGACGGACCGTGCGACCATTCGGAGCTGTTGAGCGCGGTCTGGAAGCAGAAAAATGCAATAATTGCTTTTTCCTTCCGTTCGTTCCGGCTCACTCTTACGCTCGCCGCTCGTCCCATCCGTCTTCTCTAACTACACCTCGATCGGTGCAACATACGTTTATTTCCGTCGTCCATTCGTTAATCCGCTTCGAAGGCCAACTCGTGCAGCGGCTTCACTTGTTGCCACAAACTCCCGTCCTTCTCGTGGAAGCGGAGGTGGACGCAGTGGGAGGGCGAGGAGGTCGCCGCCGATCTTCTCCACTCGCCGAACAAGCGGGAGTTCAATGAAGCGACGGATCGACCGGCAGCGGGATCTCCAGCCGCTCCCCTTCCACTTCGGCCGCCGAGCGTCTACCGGCTGCCGCACGGCGCTCGAGTCGCCCTCCCGCGCGATCTCGTCCAGCGTTCGGCCGGTCGGCAGGTGGACGTCGAAGAAGGCCGCCCGCTCGTCGCCGAGTTTCGCGTGGAGTTTGCCGCGAGCGATCGAGCGATCGAAGGGACGTCAAAGCGGAGTGTTCGGGGCGCTCACTTGAACGTCCGAAGCGACCAGTCGGCCGGCGGAACGCCGTGGAACTTCCGCTCGTCCCGCCCGCCGAACACGAGCTCGCCCTCGACTGTTGGCTTGCTTCGAGCAGACTGAGTGGAAGGCTGGAGTGAACGCACGAGTCCCCAACGACCGCCGGCGAGCAGCGAGAACCGCAGGCGACTCGCCCGGGCGCCGCTGATCGACAGGACGCCCGCGATCTCCGCCTCGCACTTCCGCTCCACGTCCACGCGGTCCACGAGTTCGGCGGCCGCATGGCGGCGGGAGCGGCGCCCAGCTGCAAGCGAGCGTTGGAGTGACCGATCGTTGTGATGCTCGTGAGAAAAAAAAAAAAAGTTGAACGTGTGAACGAGTCGGCAAACACTCTGTTCACCGCCATGGTTCGCCCATTTTTGCGATGAGAAGGCGGTCAACAACTTCGGCACGTCCAACCACTTGTCGTTCAACGGGAACTCAGGGCAATCTGCTCCCGATAGAGCGGCCGGAAGCGATCGGCGCCCTCCGGCAGCCGCTCGAACGAGTCGGACGCCCTGCAAGACATGAGCGGCGACTCACAGGAGACCGTAGAGGGGCGCGTGCTTTCTGTTCGTCCGGCAACCGCACCCCGCGAAGTTCTTGTCGAACAAAATGAGCGTGTGCTCGATGGCCGCGCCCATGAAGCCGTAGACGACGGCGAGCTTCAACTTCTGGGGTGCAAGCGAGAGGAGTGAGGGGGACGAGCGGACGGCTTACGCGGCGTTTTCACGAGCATTTTGACCACTTGCGGGCTCTCGAACGCCCTCTTCACTCGCAATTGCGCACGAAGCAACCGCTTATTCTGCGCTGTTTGTATCGAATTTGCATCGAACGATTTGGGGGAACGAACAAAGTCGGCCTTCGGTCGTCAGTTCGTTCAATCGGCGCCCCTCCAAACAGCCGCTCCTTCGCTTCGCTCTCCCGCCCGCTCATGCGCTTGCCGGCGGCCTCCTGGTGGGGCGGTCGCTCGCCGCCCGTCGCCGTGCTGTTCTTCGTTCTTTCGGCCGCCGTCGTCCTCGCCGCCCCGCCCGTCCGCCTGCTCGCCGACAAGCCGGAGTGCTTCAACGAGATCGGCAACGAAGTGTGAGTCTTCTCTCTTCGCTCTACCGTCGGCCAATCGAACGGACGGATTCCAGGACCTTCGAACTGCTGGACGGGTGCACGAACGCAAATGCGACGCTGGTCTTCTCGGGCGAAACGCTCAAGTTCGACATCGACTACGCGGGTGGCGTTGTGGATACGAAGTTTACAGTTCCTTCTTTCCACTCACCCTTCTCTCGTTTCAGCGGCACCCTGGAGGTCGGCGGTTGTGTGCAACGATTTCGGTTGAAAAAAGAGGCGGGAGAAGACGCGGCGATCGTTTACAACGGTACGTCCGCTCCACTTTCCTCAACGCCGACTTTCCCAGGCGAGCAAGGTGGTGTTCGGTGCACGGCTGCTGGTACTGTGCGGAAAATCGTGATTGTCACCAGACAGTCTGAGTGTCCGACCTTGTCGAAATTCGACGATGCGAGCGAGGGCAAGAAGAAGACCACGGTCAGCTTCAAGATGGACAAGGCGGCGCCTGGCTTCAAGCTCACTTTCGTGAGTGCTCCGTCATCTTCCGCTCCTTACCGTTTTCGTTTCAGACGGCCACTTTGGAACGACCGGAAGCGACCGGCGCGTCTGAAGCGGGCTTCAGCGGCTGGCGGCTCTGGGCGCTGATCGGTGGCGGGATCTGCGGATTGCTGTGAGTTTTCGCTCTTCGTCCGTTCGCTCTTCATTCATTCACTTACAGGCTGCTGCTCGCCGCCATCGCCGCCGCCGTCGTGATCTGCTGCTGCTGCCGCCGCCGCAGGCAGAAGGCGGCCAAGAAGCCGTCCCGCAAGTCACAGAAGCACGCGGCCAAGACGGAGGCACGCAAGTCGAAGAAGACGAGCCGCAAGTCCCGCCCGACTTCGGCGACCAAGACGCCCCAGACGACGTCCAAGCCGACGCCCAAGCCGACGGCGACTCCCGGACAGGCAGCCAACGAGGCGGCCAAGGAGAACACGCCTGTGAAGCCCAAGGGCGCTCCGGAGGCCGCCAAGACGCCCCAGACGACGCCCAAGCCCTCGGCGACTCCCGGCCAGGCGGCCAACAAGAAGACGCCCGTGCCGCCCAAGGACGCTCCGAAGGTCGCCAAGCAGGACGTGCAGCCGTCCAAGGAGCCCAACAAGAAGGAGGACGCGGCCGCCGTCGCCAACGGGGCACTGCAGTGGAGCGAAAGAAGCCACACGCCGCGGAGTGACCGCATGGCGATCTACGTGGAGCGCGGCGAAGATCCCAAGGAGCGCCACTTCCAGCAGGCGATGGCGGACGCGAAGCGCGCTGTGAGTCTCCTCGTCACTCCAACACTCCCCTTTTTTCAGATCGCGAAGGCCAAGGAGCTCGGCTTCGACTGGACCACCGAGATCGGGCTGGCGTCGCAGGGCCAACTGCAGGACATGCACCTCTTTAAGATCTTCCCGAACAAATGGTCGTTGTGGGCGAGCGCGACCTACCGCGCCTTCCTTCGTGCCTACCCGCTGAACGTGGACACCGCCGCCCAGCTCGTGGAGGTGCGCAAAGAGGCGCTCAAGAAAGAGAAGACGGCGGTTTGTTTTGCTGGTCGCTTTCCGTTCATCGGCGTGTCTTTCAGACGGAAGAGCGAGCCGAGCAGTGGTTGACGCTACACAAGCACCTCCGCCGCATTGTGAACAACTGGAAGAAGATGGAAAGCCACGAGAAGGAGAAGGCCCGCCTGCAAGAGACCCAGCAGGAGACCCTCCCGGAGGCGCTCACTCAAGCGAGCGTCCAGGAAGCGTCCACGCAGCAGACGGCCGCCAAGTCGCCGTGATCCGAGTGTTCGAGAGGAGACGTCAAGCAGCCCCTTTTTCCTTTTGTCTTTGTGCCGTAGAAGTGAAAATAAACCGTAGAGATAATTTGCGTCTCGTCCTTCGGTCTGCAGTTGAATCAAACAGCAGTAATTATTTCCGCTTCAATCTTCTTGCTGCTCAAATCAAACGAGTGGCCAACCCGACGCCCGGCAGTTGGTAGCCGTACAGAAGACACGCCCGCTCGTAGAGGGCGACCGGGAACGTGAACCTCGGGGTGGATCCTCCGCCGTCGCCGCCGAAACGCGCCTTGCAGCCGTCCGGTTGCTCTTCGCTGCGGTCCAGCGCGGAACTCGCGGCCGTCGATCGTCAGCACGACTTCCGGCTGCAGGTCGCACGGCTGTCCCCGTGCAAAACGAGCCACAGTTTGCGGAAGATCGCATTCGGGAGCACGAAGTCGAGGGCGTCGAGTTGGAAGAAGACTTGCCCCGGTTGGTCGATCGTCGAAGACGATTGGAATGATCGCTCCAATCGTCCTCGTGCTCACTGGTCGACTGCTGCCGTTGCGGAACGATGGGCGGCTGCTCGGGCAGCACGATCCAATCGGCGGCCGCCCAACGTCAAGACGCTCGCCTCGTTCAGCGCTTTGTGAGGCAGGCGGTCGGCTCTAAACAAGAGACGAATGAATGGCAGGATGAGGAGCGAGCAGAAGAGTGGAGCGCACGGATCGAAGAGAAAAGGTACTCACCTTAGCTAACGGTTGGACACGTTTTCATTCCACTCCTCCTCCCACTCGGACCCGCTTCCCATTCTCTCCCGTCCAGCCCACAAGCCGACGTCCAACGTTCCGTTCTTCCAGCTTGTTCATTTCTTCTTCGCGTCGTCTTAAATACGAACGGACAAAGTGGCTTGCGAGGAGAAGGCGGGGCTTTGCGGGCGGCTTTCAATCGGCGATCCCGCACAGAAGGAAGACACGAGAATCCGCTCGTCGACCTCCGCGAGGACCGTCTCGAAGAAGAGGGACGAGTCGTCCGAACGCCCACTCCGTCGACCGTCGGCACGAACTGCGGGCATTTTCGGGCGTGAAGGACAGGCCGACCACTTGAACGAGCGGAGGAGTGGGCGGCCGGAGGCGAAACGAATCGCGAAGTCGGCGGTGCCGGTCATTCCGATAGTTTTGTTCCGCTTTTTGATGGAAGGTGGAGGAGGCACTCGAGACACGCACACCGCTTCTTGTTTGACCTCCTTGCTGGCGGCCACTTTCGTTGGGTCGAAGACCGCCGAGTGCTCGTCGGCGCTCACAAGGCGGCATCGTTCGTGATCTTGACCGCCACGTTCTGTGCTGAAAGCAAAAGAAATCGGGGGCAATTGAGGTGCGTGGAGAGAATTGCGGGGATTTCCGATGGACAGGTCGAAGACGAGTGATAAGTAGAAGGGAACGCGGATGACGCCGTCGGTCTTGAAGGCACGAGAACCGCGTGGACACCAAGAGAAAAAGCCACCACTTCGTGTTCTCCTTGACACGAGTTCTCTTCTTTCATACGTCGGAAAACGAAAGGTCGTAATCCTTTCAAGCGGAACCTGTCATCGATGAGAAAGCGGCGAGTTGCCGACCATTCCCCTTGAGCACTGTAGGGAGCAAAGCAGAATGGTGGCGACCGCACTTGATCGATTCATTCATACTCTGGGGAAAGAAGCGACCATCAAACGATGCCCATCGGACGAGAACGTTCTGTCTGCGTCATCCACGTCCAGTTCTACCGCTTCGGAAAAGAGTGATTGCTTGTGCCACCACCGCTGGTTGGTCGCAACGAAAACGTGCTCCGGCTTCAGCCCGATGGTTGAGTTCGTGGAGCTGCCCACGGGTTCGTCCGGCTGGAGCCTGAAACGCAGACACCTGGTGGAAGGTGGGCTGGTCGGCAGCGTTCCTTTGCTTTTGCGCAACGCCGACCACCACGCAGTGATCGGTGGTCGACGGCTCTTCCACCAGTTGGACGCTAGAGAAAGCGATCAAGCTGTTGTTTGCTCGAAAAGACGTGAGAAACACCCAATTCATGCGATCAACAAACAAGCAGAGGCGATCACACGAAAGACGAGGTGACCAGCGTGAAGAACTCGCTCACAATCCCCGAATTCTCGTGCGTGTACGCGGCGTTCCATTCGGCCAACACGACGATCTCCTTGGCGTTCCTCTTCGCGAACTCCAGCACGCGGTCCTTAAGTGTTTATGAGCGAACGCGAGGCGGAGGTCGCTGAGGATGGTCGCAAGGGAAAGACTGCGGACAACCGAGTCCACACACTTCTCCTGGAAGCGAGTGAAACGAGAGCGATGAGTGGACTCACTTCCAGGCGATAGAAGTCGGCGGTGGGGAAGGAGGTTGCCGTATTCGGCTCCACCTGCACTTCTCCCGTGTAGACGAAGCGGACGACTCGGCGGTGTGATTCTTCACTTCGATCACGTTCTTCCGTCGTGAACGTCTTCAGGAAGTAGTCGGATTGGGACGCCAGAATGCCCTTGTGGACTAGAACGACAGAAGAAAGGGAACAGAAAAGGAAATAGAGGACTCGCCTTGAGAACCTCCTCTCCAACGTGCACTTCGAAATGCGCGAGTCGCTCGTTGCCGAACATCCGTTCGCTTTTGCCGACCGCTCGTCGCATCGAGCAGTTCGACCTCGCAGTAGAGGAACACGGGCCCGTCCTTCAAGAGAAATTCCCGGTCGCTCCACGCGTCCCAGCCGTGCTGTTGGCCCGCTGGGAAGTCCTCCGTTGTCTCTGGAATGCAGTCGATCGATTGAGGTCGTTCGGCGAGAGAAAACCGACCGACGGGCTTCGGAGTCTCCGGGGGGTCGGAATGCTCGTTCCCCCGCGGAGGATCCTCATCAAGCGATTCGATCCACAACTTCACGCAAAGACAAACGGACGAATGCTGGCGGAGTTCCCGGCAGGACAAGCGGACGCTCGGGGTGACCTCCGCCCACTCATCCGGGATTGTCTTGGAGCCCCAAGAGAGCACGAATCAGCAGAAGAGGTGACTCGTTGCTCGTCAGTCACTTGTTTATTCGAACGGAACTACGAAGAGAACTCGATTAGCAACACAACAGAACAAATGACTGCAAAAAACAACCGAACGAATGGAGGACGATCACTGGAGCTGGCGGACGGGAATCGGCAGCATTCCATCGTAGGCGCTGGGAAGGAAGGTGCACTGTGGAGCCTTGCCCGTCACCAGGCGGAAGACCTCCTCCACCTGCACGCCCTCCCGGAGCTTTCGGGCGGCGATCAGCGCGAGTCCTTGGAGCGAGTCGGGGTTTCTGGAAGCAGAAGGAACGTGCGGGTGGGAGGGCGGAATGAACTTGCCGGAACATGATGCGTTGGATTCTGGAGCGACTTCCGCACTCTTCGAAGAGGACGAATCCGTCCTCTTCGCCATCTGTCGGGTTGACGATCGGGAAGACGGACCCGCGGCGCTCCACATGTGCCACTACTTCTTCCCACCTGCGCTCTTGCAAATCGAAGCGAAAGAGGGGCGAGTTCGCGGGCGTCACGTCGTCCGGCAGGGACACACGCGCGTAGAACGTCTGGGTGGAAGTAGGAGGCCAAACGAGCTGAACGTCAAGAAGAAATAATCAGAGGAGAAAGAAGAACTTGCCTGCATGGAGGGCCCTCCTTTCGACAACGCCACTTTCGACCACTGCTTCTGATCCAACGAGTACACGTGAAGCTCCTCCGGGCGCTCGTCCTCTATCGCGTACATCTGCCGTCCGTCTTTGCTCCACTGGAAGAAAGCACTGCCGCGGATTGGGAGCTCGGTCGTGTCCCCCACGTCCACAGCGGCTTCGGTGACGTTCAACAGCACGAACGTGATCGTGTTCGACCATGCGTGAAGCACCTTTCGCTCTTCCTGACCGTTGTTGTTCGTGCGGAGCGCAACGTTCGTCTCGTCGTCGAAGCGATGAAGAAGGCGAGGCTCGTACTCGACGGTGTCGCGAGTCAGGCGGATCAAGTACAGGTCATGTTGCAGGTCCTCAGTTTCCGCCAGAAGAACGATCGTGTTGGCGTTCACGACGAAGAAGTCCTCGATCCGTCCAGCAAGATTCCGTTGCGAGGAAGGTTGCAACACCCTGAAAACGACGAAAAGAATCAAATAAATAAGAAAAACAAAAACTCACTTGTACGTGTTCCGCCGCAGGTCCACAATCAGCAGCTCGTTCTGGCCGTTGAAGGCGTACATGTAGCGGCCGTTAGGCGAGCAACGAATCTCGTACAAGAACTGGAAAGATGTGCAATAAATGAAGGAACCATCTAGAAACAACGGACCTCGCGAGCCTCGTAGATGAATGCATTGCTGGCCGAGTGGTTGAGGCAAGGAAGCGTGCAATCCTTCTTCTTCCAGCAGTTTCCGCATCCGCAGACCTCCGCGGACGGGAACCGGGCGATCGGCGGCCGTTTGACCATGATCTGACCTGGAAAGAGGAAGAATTAGAGGGCGAGAGGGCAGAACGAGAAATTTGACGGAAATTCGACCGAAAAATCATCAAAAATTCGCGGAATTCATCGAAAAACAACGCCCGAAGAAAGCGGGCGGCAGCGGGACGCGGCGGCGAGCGGCCGGCGTGCGTTCGGACGTCGAGTGTTCCGCTCAGACGAGAGTCATCACTTCCAGTCTCAGGCGTTCCCCCGTCTGTTCGCGGCATAAAGCGAACGAACGATCGGGAACTGCCATTCAGTGATTTCCCGATACCGATACCGATACCGATACTTATGTGATACCGATACCGATACCCGGTATTGGTATCGGTATCGTATCGCATCATTTTTGAGGTATTGGTATCGGTATTGGTATCGAATGAAGCGATACTCAACCGATACCTCTTACACTAGGTAAAATGGAAAAATTCACCAGAATCAAGCAAAAAAGACCAAATTATCATTGCAAAAGACGCAGAAATTGGTTTCAAGACGAAAGATCTTTGCTAAAACGAGACACCAGCAGCTTTTATAGGTCTTTACCAGGTTACCTACACTTTTATCGCTTGAGAAATTGCGCGCGCAGTCGACAGTAGATCCACATGAGGCACGAAGCACCGAGCAAGCGAAAAAGCAATAATCAACTTGCACTTTACTTTTCTATCTATTTCTTTCGGCCCTTTGCGATGAAGTTGTACGACTTGCCCCGTACGGCCGTGGATGCACTTCGTTTTCTCAAGCAACACGGATTTTGCACAGCCATTGCAGGTGCGAGAAAAGCGACAGGTGGAGTTCAAGTCGACTCGCACAACGTGGTGCTCCAATCGAAGGCGCCTTGAAAGGATCCCGGAATTCGTATGAGATCGTGACTCGATTACTCGCGAGGTCCCTTCGATTGGTTGCCCGACACTTGCGCCCGACAGATGCGCCCCGACTTTTGCGCCCGACACTTGCGCCCCAAGTTATCCAAGGACCAAAACGACGTAAAACATCTTTAAACGTTTATACCTCTCCATAGAGCTGTTTTCGAATCGTAGGTATGGTATGTAAAAGAGAAAAGGGGTGTGGGTTGTTATAAACTTCTTATTTGTGACGTTTACAGCTTTTCTGTGCATGACAATCTGGGGCGCAAATGTCGGGCGCAAGTGTCGGGGCGCAAGTGTCGGGGCGCAAATGTCGGGCGCAAGTGTCGGGGCGCAAGTGTAAAAGCGCAAATGTCGCATCACCCTTCGATTCGGTCATTCATTTTTTAAAAAGTCGTTTAACTCAAAGTACACAATTAAACTTTCATGAAACAGGGCAAAAACAACGTGCGCAGCGATCGAGTGACTTTGTCATTGACCGCAATGCCTTTTAGTCCTTAAAAATCCGATAAAATTTTAGCTTTTGAATGACCGCCCGTTTGTTTACTGCAACCTAAGGGACTTTTAAAAGTCCTTTTGAGTGCTTGAAGCAAGGTGTATGATCTATCGAAACTTCCTCTGTTAAACATATTGGATTTTTGACGGTTTAAAGAGGAAATCCCAATTTTGAGGTATCGAATGGAGGTATTGGTATCGGTATCGGTATCGAATCAAATTTGGACGCCAAAAAGTATCGGGTATCGGTATCGGAACGAAATCAGGTATCGGGAAATCACTGCTGCCATTCTTCTGTCTCCATCGACCACCTCCTCCCACCCACAGACGAAAGGGAGAGTTTATTCTCGGACGATCACAACTGGACGGTCTTCTTGTCGACGAAACGCGGCGTGTGTTTGCGGCTCCGCTTGGCGCGCAGCCGGCGGTGGGCAACGCTCACGTGCAGCTTCTCAACGGTGACGCGCATGTCGGCGGCGATCTCCAGACAGACGCCCATGTTCACGACCTTCGAGCTGCTGCCCTTGTAGCCGGGCACCGGCGAAGAGCGCGTAGCCGTGCAGCGGGGCCTGGACGAGAGCAATCGATGAGAGGAAGCACTCAACGGAGGGCTCACCTGATGGCCCCGAACGAGGAGGTGGACGCCGACCGAGGCCGCTCGAGGTTCGGCCGGAAACCGCCGTCGTCGGGCGCGCGCGTGTCCGGTTTGGACCACACGAGGTCGCACTCCAGCGAGCGTCCGCCGAAGTCGTCGATGGGCGCTGCATGGCGCGGACGGCGGCCAACGAGCGCCGCTTCGGCGAGCGCCCGCTGGCACGCGGCCGCACACCGGACCGCCGCCCGTGGAAAAAGTCCGTTAGCGGGCGGAAGGGGCCGCCGCGAAAGATTGCGCAACGCTCTCCGCCTTGCGCTGTTCACTTCTTCACTGTCGAGAACCGCCTGCCTTACAGAGCGCGCGTAGTCTAGCGGATTTTCGTTTTGCTTTATGAGTGGAAACGCGGCGGTTCGTTTTTTGTACCGCATGTCTACTTGCCTGCATCATGAAGATGTTCGTTGAAGTGTTTTGAACACTCGGACATAACGTTTTAGATCAAATATCCGTCGACTCAGCGGACGCGCGGACGGGCGGGAAGGCGGCGAAAGACGAAGCGCAGGCACGGCCGGAAGGCTTACGTTCATCAGTTCTTCAGTCTTTCATCGTTGCTGCATCTTTCACATCGCGACGCGTTGCCTCGACTTTGCAGCTAGCAGGACCCTCCTTTTCCAGGTGTGTCTGTGCCCTTTTTCGCAAATATCGTCTGTGCTCATCTGAAATCCGAAGGGGTAACTCAAAAACGGCTGGACGAATCAGAATGAGATCACGACAAAGCAAACACAAAAACTTTGTCTACAAGTGCTGAAAGTTTCACGGAAAACGGATCAGGGAAAGGGGATTTGCGATGTCTCAAAATTCGAGATCGTTCTTGTCTCAAATGAAATCGACCGAAAAACGCAACGTTGGCGCTCGCAATCGTTCACACCACACGTGCGCACCGCCTGCCCTTCCTTCAGACTGAAATTGCGCAACTTTCCGTCTCCTTTTCGTCGCTGGACTCGCGAAGGCCGTGCCGAACGTTCCAAGTGATTGTAAGAAAATGGCTGGACTGTTCGTACTGAAATTTGCACAGGAAGTGCATGAACTACCTGTCTGTCAATGCTGGAGGTTACAGCTTAAAAGAATCAGTCAGTTTTGACATACGATGTCGCAAAGTTACATCCACTTCCGAGGTCGAAATCTTCCTTTCTTTTTGTTTTCCACTGTTGAAAGGGTGTTTATCTGATGCTCTGTACTTCCTGCTTCATGATCCAATACAATCCTCACACGAGACCGTCACCATTAAGCTCATTTATCGCTCCAAAGTGATCCTCTTTCTCCCGTTGAAACACAATGCCACGTGACGGCCGAAACGGACTGAGCGGTCCGGTGTGCGGCCGCCCACCAACACGGCGAGCGGCAGGTGCACAAAGGAAGACTTGAAATTCCCGTGCGGGCGCACACCTCGTCGTAGAACGAGTGGACGCTGTTGATCGACTCCTCGTGGTTGCCTCGAACGACGTGCACGCGCTCGGTGAACTGCGGCTTCAGGAGGGCGACCTCCACGCCGTGCGTCTCGTCGATCCACGAAGTCGTCGAGGAAGACGGGCGTTTAGCGATGAAGGTCGCCGTACACGACGCACGGCGCGGGCACTTCGAGCGGCGAGCTTTCGGCCGCGAACACGCCGGCCGCGCGCTCCAGCACGTCCGCCAGCTGCTCGCAGTCGAAGGCGAACTGCCGCCGGCCGTTGCGCACGAGTCGGACGAGCAGCGGGGCAGCGAGTGGAGGATCCCGAGCGGCTCTTCTGCAAGCGGCCGAATGGGCGGCTGCGGACTCCTCGCTCCACGGGATCTCGTCCGCCACTCCGAACTCGACGACGCGCTAAAAGGCCGCCGCCCGCGTCTTCCGGCTGCTTGGCGCCCCGCGACATCGACCGGCAATCCGAAAGAGCGGGGGGGGGAAGCAATCAAAAGGAGGATTGACTCGAGCAACACGCGCTGCTCGTCAGCGCTGAGGGCGGCGGGAACGATCGTGTCCGTCCGGTCGAAGTGCAGCACAAAGAGCGTGGAGGAGCCGATCGCCTCGCTGCCGGCCGGCCACTCCGACCGGCCGCTCCGACGGCGGCAGTGAGCGGCCGGCGCCTGTGAGGCGCGGCCGGACGGTCGTCTCGCTCGGAGAGGAGAGCAGAGGGCGAGCGGCTTTTCGTCGGCCGCCGCCTTCCGCCGTGCCGCACACGCCGCTGCCACCGCCGCCAATGCGATCAACTGCTCGCAGCGTTCCCCGTTCCACGCACGCCGCCGCCGAGAGCGTGGCGCTCTCTCTTGTGTTCTCCTGCATGTTCGAAATTGCTGTTCGAGCGGACCGGCAGCCGGTGCCCCGAGATGACCGCGAGGAGTGCGCACGAAACGAGTGTCGAGGTCGCCCGTCACTGCCCTCCGCTCGTGCCCGAACGCAGCGAGGCCCAGTGGCCCAATGGAAAGGCGTCCGCCTACGGAGCGGAAGATTGCAGGTTCGATCCCTGCCTGGGTCACATCACTTTTTGCCGTTGAAGGTTCGAATCAGTGTTGTGGCCATCGGAAAGTCCACGAATGGGTTGATATGGAGGGCGCAGTCGGGAATCTTCTGTTGTTGCTGTGACGAACTCGCGGACAGGCCGTTCGCTTCCACCGACTTGCTGTTTTGATGGCCGCTTGGTTCATTCAGAAGAGAGTCCGCAAAGAATGAACAAGCACGAGAGAAGCGGCTGCCTCCACTTCTTGCTGGTGCCCGGCTGCTTGCCGTCCGCCGGCTTTCCGCCTCGTAGACGATGCGCGAAACCTTGACGCGCTTCCAGGGCTCGTCGCGCGTCTCCCGCAAACGCCTCTTCGGAAGAGGCGCCCGAAGTGGTGAACTGCAGGAAGACGGAGGCGAGGTGCTCCAGCAAGGGGATTGCCGCGAAATTACAAGCGAGAAGAAGTGAGGAATCGCTGGACACTCACTTTCCTTTCGCTTGTGCCTCTCGCCGGCATGCCGGGGGTTCTTGCGGAACTCCGCCAGGTCGTAGCGCCCGTGCACGTCCTTCACGAGCATCCCGAACGAGCAGGCGCGCCTCGGCGGTCGGGAAGCGGACGCTCGTGATCATGCCGCCGTCCACGACCAGCTGGCGGCCGGCGAAGAAGCGGGCGGGCGGAGAAGCGGCCGAAGAGGGCGGCGAGCGACTCATCAAGCGACTATCTCGCCGTCTCGTACGCCACGTGCTGCACCAGCGAGCGGACGTGCTGGACGCCTGCAAACGAGCGAGCGGGTGGAAAAAAGAGCCCGAATTCCCGCCGATCAAACGAAGGCGTCGCCCTCGAGCAGCTCCTCCACGCGGCCGGGCGTCCCGACGGTCACGTGCGGCTTCTTTTTGGCCAACAGCCGCCGCTCGTCCTCCCTCGAGTGCGCGCCGCTCACACACGAACGGAAGCAAATGCCCGTGTACCTGCCGGCCATCTGCAGCGTTTCACCACCTTAAAAGGGTGTAATGGACGGGAGGACCCAAGTGTTCGGCGACCTCGACCGTCGGACTCGAGAGGAGCGCCAAGGCGGTCGGAGTTCTTGCGGATTTGGTGCCGGACGCCGATAGCGATCGAGGTCGACCGGCTGCTCCTCCATAAGGAACGTGCCGCCGTCCACGATCACAAATAGCGCCGCCTTTTGGTGAGCGGTGACCAGCCGCAGGCCCGCTGGATGGGCGCTTTGCTGTCGAACTTGTGGAACGGCAGAGACGTGAGCGCCGTTCTTCTTTGCGGTCTTGAAAGACAGAAAAACCGAGTCAAGTAGACTGCAAGAACGGAAGGATGAGCTCAGCGCACTGCATTCCACGGAACACACAGCGCGATTCCGTTGAGAGGCGTTAAAGGCCAGATGCTCGTCTACAATGCGTCTTCTTCTTTCTTGTTTCACAACCTCAACGGGCGTTGCATTACGCTGAAGAAGCAGATGAGACTCGAGAGACGCAAAACGCACGAAATGGAAATTGTCGCCGTAATCCGAGCAGTTTGCCTGCATTTGAATGTCCATTGACGAGTTGCCGTTCGCGACGCACATCCCAAGACTTCTTGCAGAGCAAGCAACTACCCGTTAAAGTTTATTCACTTCAAACATAAGAAAGAAACAATGTTTAGGACAGGGCGAGCTGGACGAACTTGTCGACGATCTCCGGGTGAGTGGCGATGAACTCAGGGCTCCACGCGCTGCTCCTCACGATCGCCCGTCCGTTCTTCTTTGCGAACTCCAGCACTCCCGCCTTCAATCCGTCGAGGTGATCGTGGGCAAAGGCGAGGACGAGATCGTCAAGAGCGTTCTCCACGGACAGGCTGGCGAGGATCGATTGGACGCACTCCTCCTGTAATCCGTGGGGTTGATGAAAAGAGCGGACGCACGTGCCTGCAGCTTCGCAAGAACGTAAAAGTCGGCGGCAGGCAGCAGGCGTCGCGCCCACGTGTCCAAGTCGTCCAGTCGGCTCGCGTACATGAAGCGGAGCACTCGTTCGACCACTCCCGCTTCGAAGTTATTGACTTTGACGACGCCCGTCCGCTTCTCCTTTGTGTCGTGCGTGAACATCCGTCGGAAGTAGTCGGAACGGGAGACCAGCACGAACTTGTGGACCTGAGGTAAGCGAGAAGAATCGAAGGATTGAAAGTGAACTCGCCTTGAAGACACGCCCGCCCACGTGTAGTTCGACGTCCGCGAACTGCTCTTCGCCGAACATGGCGGCGATTTCGTCGTTCGTCTTCGTGATTGCCGTCTGTCGGTTGCAGCCGCGAGAAAACGGCTGTTGCGGAACTTCAATCTCGCAGCAGAAGAAAAGAGAACGGCGAAGTGGGACGTCTTGGAGGAGATTCTCCGTGTCCTTGTTGCAGTAGCCCCACTCTTTTCCTTCGGCGAAGTCGAATTCTCCTTCTGCAACACAACGCTCGATTGGAGCAGTTTAAAGTTCTCCGCCTACCATTTTCTAGCATCTTAGCACCAGCCTCGTCCTCGAACCACACCTTGAAGCGAAACGGACAGGGCGAAGAGTCGTTCGAATGGCAACATGCCAAGTAGTAGACGCAGGAAAACTGGTGGAGCGAGTGCCGCGGGTAGAAGACGAGTTGGAAGTGAGCTTTCGAGACTCCTTCCACGTGATAGATCGGACTCTTCCACTTTTCTCCTTCGGACGCGAGAAGCCGCCGAATAGTGAAGTCGGAGAGTTCCCATCGTTTCGAAGTGATTGTGGACATGACTGCGGGGAGGAGTGCGGAGAGAGGAAACAAGAATGAAGAAAAGGTGAAAGGTTGGTTGCTTTTATCCTGCCGACTTGACCCGCGCACTAGACGCAACCCGAAAATGGGGTGAGAAAGTTATGTTTTCCCACAAAGCGGTGGGAATCGCGCCTAACTGCGCTGCTGTTGGCCCGGTCACCGGTTGCGTCTTTTCGCTGAGTAGAGGCCGGATAGCGCATGTGAGAGCAGGCAGAAGCAGCGGCGATGAACACCGCTGTCGCACATTCGGATGTTCTGATTCCAAAGCGAGCATTCCGTGCAGGAAAGACCGCAGCGGCCACCAACTGGACGTCACGGTGGGCGGAGAGAAACGACGAGAACGGCCCCCGAAGGATCCCATTCGCTGCCTTCCGCGCTGCCCGCCTTTCCTCCACCACGCGGCGATGAACGGGAACGGAAAGTTTATTCCAGCTTCCAGCAACGCGGAACAAACGAAAGTGAGACGAAAAGAAGAAGTGAGTTTTGTCCAGGGATCACGCGCTCTCCGTCTTGCCGCCAACCCCCCTGCTTCAACCAATCACTCAATCTTTTGAGAGCTTCGAACACGTTCGAAAAGCTGCCCGGGCGGGACGGCATCGAGCAACCTGACTATCGAGAGCAGTTCGCCGTGAGTTCGCCGTTCCTCCCTCTTCACTCACTTGCTCGCAGTTGGACGGAGGTCGTGCCCGTATGCGCCCCGTGAAATTCTTCCACAGGACCGCGGCGGTCGACGAGTTCCTCTGCATGAAGGGCATCGCCGGAGTGCTCCCGTTGCACGCGTATTTCGGCCGCCCCAACGCCTTGTGGGCCTCGCTGCTGGCCGGAAAGCCGGCGCCGATCGTCACCGTTGTCGCAGACCGGTGAGTTCCCTTCCTTCGTTCCACTCAAACCGGCGGCTTGGAGGGCGCCGCGCATCAACGGCGCCTTCCAAACGGGCGAGCTCGTGATCGGCGGAATGGAGAAGGCAAAGTGCGGCAAGAATCCAAAGTTCATGGAGGCTTCTACCCACATGTACATGGGCACGTCGAAGTGAGTGAACGCAAGAAGCTCCCCATCACTCGTTTCTTTCAGTCACACGTTCAACGGTCGCCAAGTAACGCTGAAAGAGGAGGAGTGGTCGGGAGCGTTAGTGGTCGTGGACCTTTCGCTCAACCAGACGACCTTCGAAGAGAAGCACTGGAAGACGCTCATTAAAAAAGGAATCTTCAAAAAAGACCCCCAAGACGGTCGCATCTACGCGCCCTGCAACAGCAAGCAGACCTTCGGCTTCACGGTGGAGGGCGGCCAGCGGCTGGACGTCCCGCTGCCCGTCGATCAAGTGAGCGTCCACTTCCTCGTTCAAGCAAGCAATTCCGCTGCAGACGCGTCGAAATGCCGGCGGGCTCTGCCTGCTCCGCGTGGGGGAAAACAAGTACTGGACGTCGCTTTCCGGCACCCTCCTTGAAGACCACTGCGTTCACCTCGCTTTCCGCGAGAAGTTCGACGAGAACGACGACGAAGACGACCGCGTGCCCTCGGGAACGCATCAGTTCGCCATCACCCAGCGCCTGTGAGCGTGAAAGTCGCTTGTCGCGTGAATAAACGCGTGTTGCATCAGTCGGAAGCATTTCTTGCATCGTTTGTCTTGTGCCCGTCCAAGAGTCGTCGTCTGTTGAGCGTTGAAGGTAGTTTTGGGGGAAGAACGGCCACTCAAAACGGGAACTCCTGAACAGGGAGCTACATCAAAGCCGACCGCAATCGCGTTTCTGCGCCTTCGATCTCTGCCCTCCGCATGTAGTAGAACAGTACGGCAAGCAGTCGTTTTTTCGAAGTCGGCTTGAAGCTGGTCCAGGCATTCAGCGCTTATGGTCAGATTTCCCCTTGTGCGCAGGTCATCACCTCTTCAACAAACGGGGAGAAATTCGCCCAAAACAACGCGGAAAGCGGCGGCTGCCGCGGTGAGCGGGCGATTCGGACGGACGGCGCGTCGGTTTCTTCCCGCCAAGCCGCCCGCTGTCCCTCCGCCGCCCGCCAAACTGCCCGGCCGCTCTTGTCGTCGTCTGCCTGCCCGCTCGCTTGCCGTTCGCTGACTTATGCACGCGAGAGAGAAAGCAGGCCCGCGTGGTGGGAAAGCCGCCCGCTTTCGAAATCGAAACATCGGTGCGTCCGCCAGACGTTCTCCCGCAAGCGGTCGAAATGCTCACGCATCTCACTCATCTCACGTTTACTCAATCATAGCCCAACAACGACAAACATTCAGACGAGACAAGCATGGAGCGGTTCGAACATCATGCCGACGAACTCCGCGTTCTCCTCCGCGTACTCGCCGTCTATCCGGGCAGCAAAAGGATCGAGTGCGCTCTCCTCGAAGCCGTTTTGACGGGGAGAGAAGTGGGAAGTTGCTTTCGACGACTGGAGGTCGTAGAAGCCGGCGGCCAGCAGCAGTTCGCAGTCCCACCCATCCAACTCCGCCATTTCGCACGTGTTCACGAAGTGGACGACTCGCTCCATACCGTCGACCGTGCGTTCCTTCACTTTGGCGAATCCCGACAGCTTCCTTTTGTGTCAGCTTGAAGTACGGGGATTGCGAGACGAGCTCGACTTGTGGACCTGCAACGAGGGACGTGAGTGTGGAGTGAACGAAGAAACGCGCCTTCCAAACCTGCTCAACCACGCGCACTTCCACGTCCGCAAACTGCTCGTCGCCGTACATCTGCCCGCTGTCGTCGTCCAGGCCCGACTTCAGAGCCTGCTTCTCGAAGGCGGGAGTCTTGGATGAGTCAAGCAGTCCGATCTCGCAGCACAGACGGATGTACGTATCACCACTTCGTTTGTAGCGCTCGTAACACGCGGCGAACACCTTTGGACCGCTCCACCCGTGCTCGGTGCCCGTCGAGAACTCCGCCGTCTTTTCTGAATGGTTTGAACGTCGAATGAAGCAGCGATCGAGACTGGAGCTTACCCGCTTGCCAGATCACGTCATCCGGTGGGTAGTGTCCCTCTTCGAACCACACTTTGAAGCAAAGACGAGCGACCACTTGATTCTGGAGTTGGCGGCAGGCCAGGTGCACGCCGAGAGTCCGATCGAGGTGGGCGTGAATCGGCTCGAACACGAGACAGAAGCGCGCTTCGGGGAGGCCGTTCAACCCAAAAAGCGGGCCCATCCATCGTTCTTCGACCATGACAGTGCGCATGCGCTTCCACGGGCGAACGATTGTCCAACGGTGCGAGGTGCGCGTAGACATGGCGGGAGGGCCTGAACGAAACGAGTTAATTCGCGTCAACGAGCGACAGAGCGAAAAGGACGAAACACGAAGAGAAAACCGGAGATCTCACCAATGCAAGAACGATAGCAAAAATCCCTTCCATTGAAGGAAAAGCGGCCGTCAAGACGGAAAAAGCGGGCGGCAGGCGCCGTTTGCCCCAAACCGGGCGATTCCTGCGCCCGCCCGTCTGCTCGACCGCCTTGGCTCGTGAGGGAGGGACGGGCAGAAACGGTTGCGTCACGTCTGCCGGCCCACAAAAAGCAGAGAAGATTGTTCGCTAGGGAACGAAAAAGAGGTTGGCGGATTGAACGGGCAGTCGTAAAAACGCCCCGCTCTTCTCGCATCGCAGTTCCTTCGGATCCAAGGAGAACGCACGAGAGTGAGCGACAACTCGAGCACGGCTTTTCGACAGCAAGCGGGTTGTCCGTGATGACGGTCTGGTCCCTCTTGGAAGCTCTTGTCGACTAATTGGCAGGCCACCGACAAAAGCCAATAGAGAGCAATTGCTCCTACTTGACCGCGATAACTGCAGGAAGTCGTTCCTCTCTCTGGGCGCATCCAAGACATCTGTTCGTTTCTCACTGCTTGCTGCTCGTCTCGTTCATACCATTTGCTCCTTGCCGTCGGGCACGTACACGTTCAGCGAGCGGCCGTGTGTTCCACGGTCCAATTTGTGGATCCCTCGACACCCACCTGTCTTTTCCGTTCGCAATCCCTCACCAAACGACGGCATCGATTGCGCCTACCAGAGAGAAGCCCGACCGGTTATCCGCTGCCTCGTTCCCACTCGCTTCTTTCCGTTGCGCAATCCGGGCGGGTATAAAAGAGCGGCGGGAGCAGCGGGCGGCTCATTCGCGCTCTCCGCAGCCTTCCGATTCGCCCGCTCTCATTCTCCTCCTGTCGCCCGCTCGCCGACGAGTCGGCTGCTCGTTTGTTGCTCCCTGATGATGCGGTCAACGGCAACGACCTTCTGCAAGTTTCTTCCTCTTCTCTCCGGTCGTTCGTCTCTTCGGATTTTCCACCGGCCGTCCGATTGGTGAGTCCTCTTTCGAATTGACGGGCGTTCATCCATTCGTTCGTTTCAGGGCGGTCCTTTGCCCCACCTTGCTGAAGTCCTCAAGCTGCCCTGTTGGCGACATCGACCGTTTGGAAATGACTAGTGCGGTCAACCGAAAGTTTCACCAACGAGAACCGACCATCTGTTGCTGCCTTCTGTCCACTGGGGAACGCGAACTGGTCGACTTCTCAAGTGAGTGCTCCCGCTTTCTGCTTATAACTCGCTGGAGCTTCTTTCAGGTCCACATCGGCTCCTGTGTTCAAGCTAAATGGCCAGCGCCCTTCCGTTCACGGCTCCTTGCATTCAAACGACATTCGAAGGATTGTTGCGGCCATCAAGTGCCTCCACTCTCACGAAAGTTCGGCAAAGAACCCTTTCAGCGGCCGTGAGTCCGCTCTTCTCTCCTGTTTGACGACTTCTGCTTGCAGCTTCAATGGATTGCGGAGTCACTTGCGACAACGGACCCAGAGTTCGAGCAAGAAGCTCCTCGTTTGCTGGACGGACGATTTGGGACGAGCGATGCAACGGACGCCTTCGACTTCTTTCAAGAACCTCGTGTCAAGTGAGTTTGCCGCTTCCGTTTGTTCCCCCGATTAACCCTCTCGTTTTGCAGGTGCAACGAGCCGAAATTGCCAACTGCTGATCGACCACTGCGAGCCGACAGACGAGAAGTCGACAAGACTCTCCAAATTGATCCCGTCGTCCCTCTTCTTCCACAACACAATAAACGACTTCAACCTCTTATTTTGCCTCAAGCTCCTCTTCCTCCACTCGATTCTTCCCAATGGAAATCCGGTTGTTCGCGTAGTCGAAATCAAAAGAAACCCTTGGGCGGCAGTCCGCCCGAAGGTCCACTCGACGTCCGGCAAGTAGCGAGCGACCGGCGACGTTCGGAGAGCCGCCCAGCTCCTCTTGCTCGTTGCAGTCGCCTCCAATCTGTCGGGAGGTGCCGATGTGGACGGCAAATGTCCAGTTGGTCGCTGCGTTCACTTCGAAGGCGACCGGGCGGGCGTTGAGCGCCCGCAATCCCCCGAATGAACGGCCGCTTTGAACGATCGTGGAGTTTGAAAGCGATCTGCTCGTTCGGCAGGGCTAGCCGCCTTTTTCGCTGCGTCCACTCACTTTCTTCCCGCTCGTCGCGAACACGCCGCTCTCGTCGATTCGGTCGGCCGACGGGCGGCTCGTCCACTCGGCGAGGCAGAAGTCCGCGAGGAGGCCGTCCACTCGCAGCATCGCTTCTTTCGTTTACCTGACATTCGCTCGCTCTCGTGCAGCTGCGTGACGACTCACCACCCATCGTTGTGGAGAAGCCGAGAGCTCGACTGAAAGAACGGACTGCCGCTCGTGATCAAACCGAAAGCTCACCAGCGGTTCGCGTTACCCGACAAAACGACGCCGAATTCCAGCTGCGGGATGTCCAACATGCCTCCGGTCGGCCGGAAGACGGACGAGTCGACGGCGAAGCGTCCGCAGAGCTCGCGGGCCACTCGTTCGACTGCGAAATCGCCGCGACTCGACGACTCTCCACTTAGCGGGCGACCGCCGGCGAAACGGCGAGAATATTATGCGCCCAAAAGCGTCCAGTTCGAGCTGCTCGGCGCGGAGTGGTGGGCGGAGAGCAAACAGCACGGTCGCGTCTTCGGACACCACAAAGTCGGCGAGTTCCTTCGCCGCCCGCAAGAGTTCCCCGTCGAACGAGAGCGCCTTGCAGGCGGTCGGGAGGAAGTCGTCGATCAATCAAAAAGATGTCCTGCATCCCTTCACTGCGTTCTCTGCGCCCGGCTTCTGCGATCGGTCAGCGCTTGAACACGCGGTCGTGCAAAGAGGCGAAGATTTCGTCCACGCGCGCCCCCGAACACCAAGCCAATTCGTTTAGCACGTAAAGAGCTTATTGCACACCCTAACAACAAATAGACGACTGCTTGGCCGTTCGCTACGACTTCAACATTGCCATCGGGATGTGCGGGTGCTCGAGCCCGAATTTGCGCCATCCGTCCATGCGAAACAAACGCTTCCGGTTGTCGAACGCGAACCGAACGACCAGCTTCTTGAAGTCGCCGTCGTGGTCGTGGCGGAAGGCGAGCAGCAGGTGCTCCATCGTGTGCTCCACCGAACGATTCACGATCATCGAATTGATGCAGGCGACCTGAAGAAAAAAGAGAACGAGGAGTACGGAGAACTGCCCGCAACAAACGCACGTGCAGACGATCCACTTGATAGTAGTCGGCGATCGGGAGCAGGCGGGTGGCCCACGCGTCCAGCTCCTCCACTTCGCCCGTGTACACGAAACGAAGCATCCGTTCGACGACGTCCGCGTGGAACAGCTCGTGATTGATGGTGAGCTCTCCGTCCGTTGCCTCCTTTAGTCCGGACGTTAGATTGGTGGTCAGAACTGAAGAGTGAGCACAGAGAATGGAGCGGTGTACCTGCGGAAAGAAGACGGAGTGGAAGAGGCGCCGAACCGAAAGCTCACGTGGAACGTGCGATCGCCGACGAGGACCTTAAAGTCGGAGCGCTGGGGATCGTCGAAGCTGCGAGCCGCAAGGATTCCAGCGATTTCCAGCGCGGAAATCTCCATTGGCGACCCGAACGGGCGCACTTCGCAGCAGAGGGCGAGGGCGGAGCCGTTTGAAAATGCGCGATGTTCTTCGTGCCCGATCATCCGCGCCTCTCCCCACGATTCCTCACCGCTGTAGTCGTAGTTGAAGGCTGCAAATGAGCACATCGTTTCTCTTCTCCGTTTCACGCTCTCACCCAACTTCCGCGTTCGCTTCCCGTTCGGATGTTCGAACCACAAGTCGAACTGGACGCGAACGCAAGAACGACGGCACTGTTCCAGAAACACCGCCGCATGCTCGCGCGCGTCTTCGTGCTCGTATTTCGGGTGAAAAACGAGGCAGAAGCTCGTTTCGTCCACGCCCGTCACCGCGAAGTCGACGCCTCTCCACTCGTCGCCGAAGGCGGCCGAGTCGAAACTCTCCGCAAAGTCGCGAATCGACCACCGGTGAACAGTCGGGAGGGGAAGCGGCGTCCCGATGTTGGTCGCGTGGAACGGAAGGCGGAGGCACACAAAAACGGTGGGCGTGTGGCGGAAGGCGCGCATCTCCGTTTCGGTGCACAAGGTGAGCACACTGTCGAGATCCCTCTTGAGGACGCAATCGATGGCTGAAAGCAGACGATACGTGAGTGAACTTGAACGGATCGTCCAATCACTCTTGTGTTCGCTCGCCGTTCCATCGATCTTCTCCAGCCACGCCTCGCACTTGGCGGCGACCGAGAGCTCCGCAGCGCCGTTTTCGGCGCCCACGTACAGCGAACAGGCACCCTGCTCGTCTTTCGGCACCAGCCGAAAAAGCAAGAGGAAACGTTCGTTGTCTGAAGTCCAGCACTCGTAGAGGTCGCCCGCCCATTGGTCGCCGGGCGTTGTCGCCGCGAGTCGCCGATCGAAGTCGGGAATCCGCCAGGCGACCACCCGCCGGTCGTTGAAGTGCGCGACCGACGACATCGATAGCGTGCCGAGAGCACAGTCAAAATAAAAGCGGTAGGACCTCCGCAAAAATCAGAAGCAACAAGTAGGCGCAAAAGTCGATAAAAGCGGCAGGAAGGGGGCATTTCTCCGTTGCAAACACGATGAGGAAAGCGGCGAGGGCGGCGGACGGGCGCACGAGCGGCCGCTCTTTCGGCAAAAACGAGCGGGCGCGCCCTTCGAACGCTCGTCGCGTGTAATGATAAGCGGCTACTTCGGAAAGAAGATGGCTTTTGGGTCTGCAAGGAATCCGCGCGCTGCCCGAAGGTGATTTGGCCAGAAGTCTGTTTTCTTTTAACTGCAACTCGGCTGCTCGGAAGCGCCGTCGATTCAAACCCGTGGCTTCCTTTGACCGCTCGTTTATTCGCACCATCCTAACAGAAAGAACGAAAATGCGAGTGCACAACCAAGGAGAGATTATTGGAGGCGGCGGACGGGGATTGGCTTCATTCCTTCGAACGCACTGGGCAGGACGGACTTCAGCGGCAGCTTGTTCATCTCGTGCTGGAAGCCGCCTTTGCCGTCGATCAACTCGATGCTCTTGTGGGCGGCCGTCACGGCGAAGTAGCGGAGCGAGTCGGGATTGCTGAAAGCGGAAGAGATGGAAACGAAAGCCGATGAAAGACGTACCGGAACATGCGACGTTCGATCATCAAGCGGCTGATGCGATGTCCGTTCTTCCGTTCATTCCATTCTTGGACGATCACGAGCCCGTCGTCTCCGCCGTCCGTCGGATTGACGATAGGGAAGAGCCAGGCGTAAAGCGGCGGGCAGAGCGGAGCCGCTTCCCATTCTCGCGTTTCGAAGTTGCAGCGAGCGAGGAAAGAAGTCGAAATCCCGTCGATTTCTCGCTCGTCTCTCGCGAAAAGAGATTGCGTGTTCGGGGACATCCAGCGGACATGCTGAAGTTCAATTAAAGAGTTTAACGACAGCAAGAACAATAATAACGTACGTGCGCATTCAACTCGACGCCACCCAACGCCTCCTTAGTCCACTTCCGCTCGTCCAGCGAGTAGACGTGCAGGTCCTTCGGCGTTCGGCAGCAGTCGACCGTGTACAGCCGCCTCCCGTCCTTGCTCATTTGTGCCGAAAAAGCGTAGAGTTTGGGGTGAGTGGTCGTGTGCAGGACGGTGGCACGCGCCTCTTCGAGGTTCAGCTGGAGGAAAACGAGCTCTCCGTAAGAGCCGATGACCGGCCGCTTCCGGTCCACCACCTGGCCGGTGATGTCCGTCAGAACGAACGTCGTGTTTGGGCCGGGATTCGAATGCAGCAGTGTTCGTCCGTAGACTTCGGCCTCGGCGTCGGCCGGAATGCGAATCAAATGCAACTCGGTGGTGCCGCGAATCGTATAGTTCTTCGTCGCGACGAGGATGGTGCCGAGGCTCACGAGCACGACTCGGTCGAGCAAAAATCCATCGCGCCATTTGTTCGGAGATTTCCACGATCTAAACCTCAGAAGAACAATGAAAGAATGAAGAAAACACTTACTTGTAAGCATTGCGCTGAAGGTCCACAACGAGCACATTCTTTTGCTCCGTGAAGACGTACATGTAGCGTCCGTCTGGAGAAAACCCATGGAAATCAGCGAACTGAAAGGAAGTGGAATAATGGAAGGAGAACAGAACGGAAAACGAACGTTGTAAATTTCGTAGACGAAGAAGTTTTTCAGCGCTTCTCGCTCGTGATCCAATGCCGCCGGACCTTTCAGTTGCTCCAGCTTCTTCGCCTGCAGACGAGCGAAATGACAGAAAACCGGGCGGATGCCCGTCTTCTTCCAACACTCGTCGCATCCGCAGAGCTGATTGTGCGACAGCTGGACGATAGGCGAGGATTCCGTTGGGTTGTCCGGTTCGGCAGTCCGCTTTCGGCTCGACGACTGCCGACTGAACTCGGCCATCGTTCCGCTGAAAACACGCGAATCAATCGGTGGAAACTCGTGACAAATCACGCGCGATTCCCCAACTAAAAACTCGAAAACCCTTCGAAAATTCCTGTATCGAAGTTGGAGAATTTTTGTGAGTATTTCTAGCACAAAATCATTCGAAAACACCTGAATTTCAACGGGCAATCGGTCAGCGAAATTAGCGGGCATCAGCGAAAACGGCGGAAGAAGAGCGGCGGGCGGCTGGACGCGGCGTCCCCCGAGCGGCACACCTGACCGCCGTGAAAGAGAAGACACTCCACTGCCGGCCGGTCGGCTCGCCTTTCGCTCGTCGAATTCGAGCGGTTTTCGGTGCACAAACGTAGAACAATCAACGGTCATCACACAACAAATGGGAACACGAAAGACATCGACCTCGAACATCCGCTGGTAACTTTTTGTGCGGCTTTCAGCAAACGGCGACGTCTATTCGGTTCGCTTCCTCTCGGAACACGCCACTCGCTTCCGCTTCTTCTGCAGAGCCGCTCCTCGAGCGGCATCTCGGAAAGCAGCAAGCTGGTCGACGGTTGGAGTCGTCGGAAGAGCGGCGAGCCCAAACCCGAACGCTCGAAGAGGAAATGCGAAGCGTACGCCCGATCGAAATCGATCGTTTGAAGTTTGCAGAAGAGCGCATCGTTCGGTGCCTTCTTCGCCCTCACTTCATTTCGTTCGACGGAGCCCCGCAAATCGACCGTTCTCCCGCTCGTCCCGCCGTTTGAGCACACGGACGAGTCGAAAGCGACGGCCGGGAACTCGGTCGAACTCGAAGAGGCGACTGACTCGTCCGCTTCTTTCCCGCTCGTCCAAACATGGAAGGTGCTGAGGTCTCAACCGAATCCAGGAAAGAAGGGGGTTGTTCTCGCCGGTTGATCGGCCCGTTCGACTCGTTTGTTTCTCCGGACCGCGCCGCTTGTCGGCCGGCGGATCGAATTTCTCGGCGCCCCGATCGCGTCGATCGGCCGCGCAATCGGGAGCGCGATCGGCGAGGAGATTAGCGGCGTGGATGGCCGGCGCGGCCGGTCGGCGTAAACAAATCGCCGATCTTCCGCCTTCCGTTGGGCCGACCGAACGAGCGGCGCGCGAGTGGACGGACGGGCGGGCGGGTCGAATGGTCGTCGTTTCACTCGCGCCCTCCCATTCCACCAGTCGATCCTCTCCGACCGGCACGAGCGGTCAGTTGTTCGGCCGGTCGGGAGTTGCGGGCGGGTGTTCGGCAGTTGGGCGTGCAGTTCTTCTAGTTGTTTCTGCTTTCTTATTGATCCCTTGGCCCACTCGCTCACTTCTTTCGTTTCAGGCCGCCCTGTAATGGACGAGCACAATGGTGGAGCGAGTGGACGGAAGTAGCAGTGCTCGTGGCCGAGAGGAGTGGCGATTGAACGAGCGCGAGGAATGCCTGTGCATGGCCGGGGAACTGACGTGATCAGCAAGCTCTAATAGAACTCTGGATGGCGGTGAGTTCAGTTGGGGCAACTAGCGGGCAGAAAGAAGGAGCGGTTGAGCTGCGGAACCGAGAGGAAGACCATGAAACCAACGATTGAACGAAATAAAGCGTATGGATGCGACCAACGAGTCGAGACGGAATTATTGCTGCACGACGGAACCAACATCCCGAACGAACGGAATTTTGAGCACCCGTGTCCATTAAGTACGCAAAGAATCATCTTTCCGTCTTACAACCACGAGAAACGTATTTCGACTTGGAAACAAACGCCGCGCGGGGCAACCAAAACACTACGATTTGGCCGTGGAATGCAAACGGAATAAAAGAATCCTCTGTTCACGAATTGACTTCAATGGAAAAAATGCACCCGTCTTTCCGCTCTGTCGCCGGTCGATCTCACGTGCATTGGGCCGAGACAATAGCGGAATTAAACCATTTGCTGTTCTCCCACATTCACAGTTCAGCAACGAGAGCTTCTTGGATCGACAAGGAGTGGACTTTGTGATGAGACAAACAAGAACTGTACGCCTGCGAACACTCGATATAATTCGACAACGAACGAGCAGACAGTACACCAGCCGTTAGTCCCCTCCGGAATAAAATGCCACGAACTCAGCACAAAAATCACCGTTTCTTTACTCGCCTGCTAGCATCGACCCGCAGAAGAAACAAAGCAACGGAATTGTCCCGTCGCCTTTATCCCGACTAACAAGCACAACCACCCAACTCGCCGCCTTTGTCAACGAACGGAACCTTACCCGATAGCAGGGGGCATTCTCAAAGCCCAACGGTACACGATCGAAGCCACTGAAAGAAGCAAAACGAACAAAGCAGAAACACGATTGATGAGGCTGACCGATAAACGAATGGATCGAACACAAGCTTCTTCTGCTGACGGTCAACGAACAAAGAAGTCGCACATGCAAGTGACGGACGCGGACGGAATAACAGAACGGTGGCAAGTCGCAGGCTTACGAAAAAAGATCTCCGTTTTGACTTGATTTGTCGACGAGTTTCAAGTCAGAGCACGTGCACGACCTCTCGATGGGCGAGGTGCTTTTCAACCGACGGAATTCAAACAACTAATCCGTGCTCGTTGCAGTTGAAAGCGTTGGCGCGTCTGCCGCTTCAAACGTCACCCTGCTCATCTACTTTTATTAACCCGCACAAGATTCTTTAACGGAATAAACGACAAGCAACAGCCAGCGATCATGTCAAGGAAGAATGCCGACATGCGTGCAACGGTCGTACTCTCGTCTGTTCATTGCAGGCACTAGTCTCTTCGCGATTCCAGCCATTTATTCGGCACGGAATAATCCTCCTAGCACGCGTTTCTGTTGCGCATAACCAATCAAAACGAAAAGCCAGTCAACGGAATAATCCGTCTTGCTCCAAATGAATCACGACGGGAAAAAGAACAATCAGCAAACACCTCATGAATATCGACGAAAGGAAGCAGTCGACCGACGTGATGTCAGCAGACTGCTCGATTACTTCATAAGAAGCGTTGTACTTCACCGAATCGCGGAATTAAACAAGCACGAAGCGTTACGTACTTCATTAGACCATTCACATTTGTAGGAGAGCTCGCGGAATTCCATTTGCTAAACGAACGCAAACAACGAAAAAGAACCCAACGACATCTCGGCGACCACGTGTCAAAAGGGTCTGGTTAGCAATGAGCTGCGGATTACCCCTTACCAACGCGTGCAAACAGCTACAGAAAAAGCTTTTCCAGGCTACCGAATAGTACGGAATTAAAGCTCTGAACCCCTGCCTTCAAAAGCAGAATTGTTGATCGTAAAGATGAGAGCTAACGGAATAACCACTCAATCTATCGTCTACATCTTTTGTTCACGAAGAAAGGCGACCACTCGCCGGAATAAACGAGGTCACATCAGCCACGCACAACCTCGGCTACGCAAGCCTGCAAGTAGCCGTCCCTCTCCTCCTTTCGTGCTCCACCCTCGACGTTAGAAAGAAGTGCCTGTCTGCTCATGAGTCGTGTGCAACGGCTCCGATCCAAAGTGGCTCTCGAGTTGTTGGCCGCCGACTGCGAGCCGTCCGTGCTCGTTGAGTATCCAGCGCACATCCTTTCATTTACACTCGCCTTAAACGCCTTCTTTTGCTCGTTCGAATTGCCGATGAACGAGCAGTTCCGACGTTCGGCAATGAAAAGAATCACACGCGTTGGATTGCGACCATTCGTGAATTCTCTGTTCGCCCAGCAATGCGTTTCGTTCTTCTCCTGTTGGTCGTCTTTTCTCTGGTCTTCACCGCTGCGAGTGAGGAGTGCGTTGGGCGCTGCAAGACGTGGAGGGATTGCGGACGCGGTGGGTGCAAGCGGACAGCCGGATGATCGCCGTTGCTCTTCTTCAGGTTGCGCTTGCACGGGCTTCTTCTGCTATCGGATCCCGCCGCCGCCCATAACGAATCCGTTGGCTTCGAATGGCGGACAGGACGGAGCTTCGTAGTTGGCAAGAGAAGCGACTGATGAACCTTGGTGCTGCTCTAATCGATTCCGGACTACTACGTTCTTAAATCAACTTTGGTGTTTGAATGCGAGGTTGTGGAAAAGGAGGGATCGAGCGTCCGAGCGAGCGGACACGTGGAAGCGCTTTGGGACGAGCTGCGGTGCTTCCGTCTACTCGTAAACAGCGCCCACCAAACATCGTTCCATTCGATCACCATTCGTTTGAATTGCTGATGAACGAGCAGCTTTTCGAACGTGCGAATGGTTGAAAGGACCAACGAACAGAGGCCCGCTGCCGTTTGTTGTCCAGCAATGCGCTTCGTTCTTCTCCTGTTGGTCGTCCTTTCGCTCGTTGTCGCCGCTTCGAGCACGGGTGTTGAGTGCAAAGAATTCTGCAGACATGACGAGGACTGCGGAGGCGGTGAGTTGCAATCACAGAAACCAAGTGATCCCCGGTGTTCTTTTTAGGTTGCATTTGTCTCTTGATTCGCTGCTGGAATTTGCCGCCCGTGCCGAGAGCGTTTTCTTTGGAGGACGGACGAGACCGAGTTTCATAGAGATCAAGAGAAATAAACGTATTGTTGCAAGAAAAAATAGTTGTTTACACGGAAAAGCAAGGCGAGGGCCGGAAAGCAAACTACCCGAGCAAGCTCCAATCAGCCCGTTTCCTTCGCAGATCGTTTGATTTGCACACGGCTTCCAAACAGCTTCCGCCTGCTCGAATGCGAATGAACGAGCAGCCCGCAATTGCAATGTCAGCAGTCATTCGTGAATTCTCTGCTCGTCTAGCAATGCGGTTCGTTCTTCTGCTCCTGCTTCTCTCGTCCGCTCTGGCAGCTAGAGAAACGTGCAGTGGCTTCTCATGACTGGAGTCGACTGCCACGCCACTGGTTTGCTGGAGGCGTGTTGAAGACGTGATCACAACAACGGCTTTGCTTCAGATTGCTACTGCCACTTCTTCCTCTTCTGCACGGGTTCGTCCAGACTGCACACCCCCGTCGTGCTGCTCTTGGACGACGCGGAAGAATGACCATGCGGAGTGTGGACGAGTGAAATAAACGGAGTGTTTCTTTTGTTGGAAACACGCGTTTGCGGTTATATTTTAATCGTGTGCGCTCTCCAATCATAAACGAAAGCAAACGCAAAGCACGGCCGCGGCCGACGGTCGAGGTCGGGGCTCCGCAGGAAGACGGAACAGTGGTCCACGTACTCCGCTCCGCAGCTTTCAGAATACGAGCCAAAACAAACGGGATGCTGTCCACTTCGTCCACCAAAAAACGTCGCCTTTGAGATCCGACCGTTCAGAGTCACGGCGAGGCGCTCCGCAAGTCAGCCATCTTCCAGCGATGCATCATCTCGTCCGCCCTGTGGCGGTCTTTGGTCAAGAGAGTGACCGAAGACTCGCGTAAAACGAGACCGAAATGGGGCAGAAGAAGGAGTCGAAGGGAGTGCCCACTCGCAGTTTGTGATCCGAAAGCGGTGCGAGATCCGCGTTGACCTCTCGCCAGACAACAAACGGTTGTGTAGATAGAGCGTACGGCGATCATTGGACATGCGCATCTTGTTCTCTTCGAAGCAGATTGCAACGCGGAAACGAACGGAGTTTCGAGTGAGGACTGCAGTTGGACGAACAAGAAGATCACACGTCCGTTCGGCTGTTTCGACTTTCTTCCGGTTGTCGGTCTGCCTATTGATTTGAAGTCCTTTGCGGTTCACTCCGCTTTGACCACCTTTGGAATCGTTCCTCTTCTGTTCGTGCAGCCGGTGATCGAGTTGGGCGGCCAGTGGTTTGCGGACACTCCGCTCCTTTCCGCCCCGTCGATCGGTGGGCACTCGGCGGACGAAGAGAGAAGAGCCGACTTTCCGCCCCGCTTGCTGGAGATTTCTGGTCGGATATCAAAAGTGAGTCGATAAAAGACTGTTTATTGACCGACCGTCCGGTCCGTCTCAATGAAAACAGACTGACGAGAGGAATGCGCCGAGCGGGATGGCGGCGATCGGAAGGTGGGCGGAGAGGACGGAGCGGCCATGCCGGGCGGGGAAAAGGGCAGCCGCAAAAGGCGGGAGGGTCGGGGCGACAGTGTAAACAGTGGAGAAGAACGGATCCGCTCGGCGGAGAGGACGGAGCGTCCGCGAACGGCGGAGAGGAGAGAGCCGATCGGCGGTAGAGGTAGAGTAGGAAAACGTAGATCAGCCGATTCAAACCGTTTGGATCACCCCTAAATCAAGAGGAAATCAACTGGAAATTGGAGAGACATCGCGATGAGCCGCGCGAGTCGCGACACGGCGATCCCTGTTTCCGTTTTTATGCCGCTGTTTTGTTCTTTTGGTGCAAGCAAGAAGAGAGCGGGATTGACGCACTTGCAGACATTTTTCGCCTGTCATTAGAAGCGAATCTACGTTCTATAGTTTTTTTCTTCTCCTTCGGCGAGGTTCTCCAGTCGTTTGGACGACGAGGAGGAGAAGTGCGTCTATTTTGCTGCCGACTCCTTTCGTTTGACAGATCGACGACGTGCTTTACGAACGGTTTCGAAAAAACGCCCTTGATTGCTCGCCGGTTTGCATAAGAGGCGCCCGGGTGGCGTCTTTCGGTCGCTCTCTCCGCCGTCTGCGGCCGGACGAGCGGCGACCGCGTCGAACGGCGGCCGCCTGCCTGCCTGCCCCTCCGCTTGCCGCTCGGCCGGCGTTTGTTTGCGTCTTTTTGCTCCGCGTTCCTCTCGCTTTTTGCTTGCAATCACGCGCTTTCAGGTCGACGCCGACGATCATGGCCGTCACTAAAGAGACGATCTTCCGCTGGCCGCTCGACGACTTCAAGGATCGCTTTGCGAAGACGACCTTCGATGAGAAGTGGGAGAGCGACGACTTCAGCGTCAAGGGCATCCCGGACGCCAAGTTCTACCTGCGATTCTACCCGAAGGGCAATCTCGCGGAACACAAGGATTCCTGCGCCGCCTACCTCGGCGTGCGTGACTTCGGCGAGCTCCCGTCCATTCGTCTCAAGTTCGACTTGTGGTTCGAGAACCGCAACGGCGAGCAGCTGGAGAAGTTCGGTGAGTGTACGACGCGTTGCTGGAGGTCACTGACGCCTGAACGTTCTTTCAGCATACGAAAAGGAGTTCCGTCGAACGGTCGTCCGTTGGGGCTGGTCGAAAACGTGTACTCAAACGCAGCTCCGTGCCTTGGCCAAAAGCGGTCGCTTGTTCGTCGTCTGCAAGGTCCTTCCGTTGGATCCGATCGGTCCTACCAAGCGGGCGATTGAGGCGGCGCCGCTGGACGTGCTGGAGAAGATCGCGGCCTCCTTCGGCTCGGAGAAGTTCGCGGACGTCGAAGTGCGCGTTGAGGGAAAGGTCTTCAAGGTTTGTTTCATTCTTCCAATTGCTCCACGTTTCCACTCCGTCGTTCAGGTCTCAAAGGCCATCATTTGTGCGGGCTCTCCCGTCTTCCGCCAAATGTTCTCTCACGACACGAAGGAGAAAAAGACGTGCATCGTGGAGATCAAGAAGGAGGATCCCGACATGATCGAACTCCTGCTTCGCTACCTCTACTCCGGACGAGTCGAGGGACTGCCGGACGTCGCCGCTCGCTTGCTGCCGGTCGCTGACTGTTACGAGGTGCTCCACCTGTCTGTAAGTAACTCTTCTTCGTCTTCTCATTTGATTTCGGCCATTTAGGCGATGTGCCTGGAGTCGCTGTACAACCGCATGAGCGTCGAGACCGTCCTCCGAGATCTGCAGTTGGCGTTCGACCACGACCACAAGGGCGACTACGAGCGGAAATTCCTTCGCTTTGCTCAAGAGAACTTCCAGCAGGTGAAACTGCAGGCCGACTGGACGCCCGAGTTCGTTCGCGAGAATCCGGAGATCGTGATGAAGATCATGGACGCGGCCTTTCACTGATTTGAGCACTGTTCGTCATTATCTCTTTTTATTCCAATTCACACTCACCAGTTGTTCCTAAGCTTTACTCAATAAACACCCCTTCGCTCCAGAATCAACGACGGAATCACAGTTCGTTCTTCTGATAGTCAACACAAAAGCGACTTTTGTTCGCATGCTGGGCGATGCGGGCGGACCGCTTGCTGCTCGTCCTCCACGACCGTATTCTGTCGAGTTGGTGGAGCGGCGAGCTGAGAACGAAAGTCTTCTACCGCTTCCCGCCATCCGCCGTCTTCTGCCGCTGATCGCCGCCGCCAAGGATCCCGACCGTTTCGTTTTAGCGGCTCTCCACAGCGACCGTCGCGCCAATTTCCACGCGATCCGCTCGAGCGGGCGTCTCTTCCGGCCGCTCGGCTCGTTGGACGTTGCCGAGGGCGCGTTTGCCGCCTCTTGTTGGTTCGCCGAGTGGGCGGGTCGTCTGCACACGGTCGTTCACGCGGAAGGGCGCCTCTCGTCGGTCCACTCGATCGACAAGGGCGGCGACCAACGGCGACTGAACGTGGAACGCCTGGCCGCGGTGGATTCCCCTTCGCCCACTCTGCATCCGTCTTCGTCTGTGACTTCTCCTGCCGTGCAGATGCCCACTCTCGGTCTCCACGGACTACAGTACGCGAGGGCGGAGTCGCAAGTGTGTGGCGGTCGCTTCCCGTTGCGCCTCCACGGCGTGTTCACGAGCGGCCGGCTGCTCGTCGAGTTCCACAACTGCGCGCGTAGACGAACGGGAAGAAGTCCGCTCACTCCCTGCTTGTAGGCGGTTCTCGTGCCCGTTCAGCTTCCAGCTCCTCCACGAAGTGCTCGACCGGGCGGCGGTGCGGGCGGACCGCCTGCTGGTCGCCACTCGCGAGCGGCCGCCTGCAAATCGCGCTGGAATGGGCGGCCGGCCGCCTGCTGCCGCCCAACCGCTTCGTCTTTGCGGCCGCTCGTCTCGAATTCCCGGGCGTCGATTTGAACACGCGAGTCGTCGAGTTTGTGGGCTCGCTGGCGGTCGACGTAAGCGCCGTCGGCAGCGTTCACTTCTGCGCGGGCCGCCTGCATGCGATCGTCCACGACAACACGCGCATCACTTCGATCTGTTTGCAGGACGGGAGCACGAGTCGAGTGGACGTGCGAAAAGAAGAAGCCGTAAGTTCCGTCCGCTTCGTTCACTCGCTCCTCCTTCTTTCTGCAGGCCGGCCCCATGACTCGCGGATTCTTCTCGTCGTCCGTTGGCTTCCACAGCCACTTCCAATTCGTGTCGGAGCAGACGATCGAGGAGAAGAACCGATTGGAGCCCCGCCTCCGCCGTTTGGACTTCACGAGCGGCGAGTGCGCCCTGCTCAAGGGAATTGCCGCCTCGTGCTGGCACGCCGAGTGGAAAGCGGGCGACTGGAATCCGAAAGTGCCGACCGACTTGCTGCACGTGGACGTCGACGGCGAGCTCACGCTCCACGTCCGCCGCTCCCACTCGGCCGCCACGCGGAAGGACGTGGCCGAACGGAACGCCCACCTTCCGCTGGAATTCCCACCGCCTGAGCGTTCGGTGCGTTCGAGCGAGTAGTCGGCGACCAAACAATCGTTCGTTTCTTCCAACACGCCCGCCTCGCTTCTCCGGCTCATGCTCGCCGCCCGCCATCCGGCCGATCCGCGCCCGCTTCTCAAACATCTTTCGATCGAGAATGTCTTCTATTGATCTGCTTGTTGTTGTCGTAGAAGATGGGAATAAACTAGTTGAATCAATCGTTCCGCTTTGAAACGAAGTGTACGGATGGACCCGAATTTAACGAGAAGTGTTTATGCGTGAAAAGAATTCGACACGTGGGTTATATTGGGGCGTCAACTAATTTCTGACGCACGGAATGCCAAGACGCTGTGGTTGGCATTCGGCGACCGGATTCGAGCGAGTCCACAAATGAGAGCGCTGTGCGCACTTTTGCACGCGTTATGCCGCACAAACACGCGCAACAGCTCGAGTTCGGACGCGACCGATCGGCCGAAAACGCCCCATTTTGGCATTCCGTGCGTCAGAAATTAGTTGACGCCTCAATACATGCACAGATCAACTGAAAAACAGTAAAAAGAATGACGAACGATTGTCCGCCTAGTAATCGTCGGCATCGTTTATTTCGTCCTTGAGATCGCCTTGGTCCATCGCCTGATTGTCGTCTTCGTCCTCGTCGTCCATGTGATCGCCGGGCGGGGCCTGAAAACCAATAGGATTTGGAGTGAGAAAACCACCGCCTCACCGCATTTCCCTCCTCGTTCTCTTGTCCCCAGCACTCGAAGGCACCTTTGATTAGAATGAAGGTGGGCTTCGGACCTCGCGGCTCGTTGTGTTTCAGGAACATCCGCACGCCTTTCTTGGAGCGATCGATCGTGAAGGTGGCCTTGGCGAACGGCTCCAATTGCTTCACCGCCTGGAACCACTCGGTCTTTGTCTGAAAGCAATATAAATGAAATATATTCATCGGAAGCTGCAACGAACGCCAACGAAAATGCAGTTGTGTTTGACCGTCAAAAAGAGGCGTTTCAGGCCGGCAACGTGCAGCCAGTCGCGCATGTCGCTGCACTTCGCCCACAGCTTCGTGAAGTAGGCGCTCAAATCCTGCACCTCTTCCTGCAATTTGACAGTAAAAAACGAAAAAAACCAGCCAAACACGTACAAAGTAGTTGCAGACAATGTGGAGGTCCTCGAGCCCTGAGAAACGTCGACAAAAGGCTTCGATAGAATCGTAAGAAAAATTCGCCCAATCGTCGATGTTCAGGATGCCCAGCGACTTAATTGACGAGGAGATCACTTGATTGCTGAACATCGGTTCGTTATTCCAACATTACAAAACAAAGAAAACCTTTTGATTTGAGAATAATCCTCGAGGTCGAGCACTTCCAGCCGGCGAATCTTGTGCCGATTCAACTCGCTGAAGTCATCGGCTGAAATGTTAACACTACGTAAAAAATCAATTATGAAAAGAACCATACGCGGGTTGGTTAAGCGGGCTCTCTCCAGTTTCAACGGTGGGAGTTGAGCCAGGGTGGACCAATTCGAATTGAACACTTTCAGACGAGCCGCCACGCTGCGGATGAAGGCGGAGCAATCGGAAGAATCACACTCATAGTAGACAGTCAGACCGTGTACCACTGAAAGGACGGAAGGAATTCAGAAGAGAGAAGGAAACACTCACATTTTTCAATTTGTTGCAACCCTTCCCAATTGACTTTTCCGTAGTAGCCGCCGAACTTCAAATGGACGGGCACACCAAGCAGTTTAATGATCGCGCTCATCTCCGTTTGGTCAACCGGGAAGGCGATTTTCGGTGCTCCAAGGCCCACTTTCAATCTCAGCAGCCATTCTTGGTGCGTCCGCTCGAATTTGATCATCCCGGGAACGGTGCGGCGAACGGACGCCAAGTGGGCGCGCGAAACCAACTAAACAAAGTTTCAAAAATAAAGAGGAAACTCACCGCCAAGCGAATGAATTCAGTTGTTTCTTCGTGCTTGTCGTCCGCCGTTTCCATCGCATCGATCAGCATGAAGCGGTTGAGTTTGTCGCGCACGTCCGACGCTCCCGCCCGAATTCGCGGTTTCGGCTTGACGATCGCCGCCTCCATCGTCGACGAATTGGAGCAATCGAGCGAGTGGAAGGACGACGGAAAGCGGCAGAAATTCGGCGGCCAGCAGGAAGCTCTGGCGTTCCGCAGCACGCGCGGAAATGATCGCGGCGGAACTCGCCGCTCGTCTCTCCAGTGGGCAGCAATCTTTTCTGATCAGGCGGTGACTACGAACTTTCGTTTCGACTGTAAAAGAGATCGCAGTGGACCGAACGGAAGGAGAAGACGTTGCTTCTAACCACAATCTTGCTCTTCTGCTTTTCATCCTTCAAGTGGAGCTTCTGCCGACTCCGCGTCCACGGATACGTTCAAACCACTCCAATTAACTCGACAGCGTTGATCGTCATCAACGGAACTTGCAAAAGAGGAAGAAAAGGCATCCGATCGGAACGAGTCGCTCATTTCGTCCACGCGCCCGAATTTCCGCTCGTTCCGTTGCGGGCGATCGGCTGTGGCTGTTCGTCCTCCCATCCGTCTCTCGTCGATCAACCGGCCGGTTGCTGCAATACCGTTCGCGTTCCAATCACACGGCCGTCTCACGCCGCCGCTGCCCAGCTCGATTCGTGTGCAACTTCCAAGAGCACGACGTCAAGTCCGCTCTCTGCGTTCCCGCCGGCGTTCGTCTCTTCGGATTCTCCAGCCGGGTTCGTTCTCCAGCCGACCTCGCACTCACGCCTCGTCTCGGGCTTTCAAGCGCCTGCCGCTTACTTGCTGACTCATCAAAGATCGATGGAGCGAGTGGATGTGTTCGCCGTCAAGTCCCCTCTCCTTCGCCTCCGCACTGCTGCACTTGCGCGTGTTCGTTTGCCGTACCTCCAAGTCAACTTCCATCCCACCTTGTGATTTCGCCTTTTTTTACGCTGTTCATGAGTCTCCTCCTGCTTCTACACAACCAGCAACCTGACCTGGAGTGCGAGCAAGCAGTTCGCAAAGCCGCAAGCCCCCACTGCTCGAGTGAGCGTTCTCTCCTTGCCAGCAACTAATCTTCCGTTGCAGCTGAAGTCGACGTGCTCTATGGTTCGAAATGGATGTGCGACGAGCCGGTCGCCGAAGTGCCAAGCGCCCTTTTTTGCTTCGAGAAGCTCCTCTCTAATTGCTTTCTGCGGAGCGCGAAGGGAAGAGGGGCGGTGATTCTCTGAATGCCGTGAGATGATCGTGGAGAGCGTGTAACACGTCCCTTTCGTTCAATAAAGCTGTGGATCGAACGAGTGTCTTCGGCGAGCAATGGAAGGCGGAGTGAACGAAAAGAAAAGCCGCCGAAGTTCCTCGACGAAAAGGAGTGAAGGCAGCCGACGAGCTCCTCGAGCAGAAACGAGCGTCCATTGACGTGAGCGTCACATTGATTTGTTTCATCCCAAGCCGTCACTTGACCGAAATAAACCTCTTGACTTGAACACGCCGTTCGATCTTCTCGTCAATGCTGCGAGGCGTCCTGCAGAACGCTGGAGAACGAAGAAGAGCGGTGGGAGGGGATTCACAGAGACGATCGAGCATCCCGACGCTCCTGACTCGCGCCGAACGGCAAGTCGGCGAGTGAAAAGCCGCACCAATGAGCTGCGGGAGTAAGAGCGAGCGGAACGAACAAACGAGCGGAAGAGTGCGGAAAAGAGCGGAGAATTAGATGACGGATTTCTCGAAAAGACCCAATCGGTAGAGAAAGACCCACTTTCTCAGAAAGAACCCCTTCGGTGAAGAAAAGAACCCACTCTCTTGAATGGTCCGTCCGCCGCAATCACTGGCAACAAACAGCGATTCGAATTGGTTGCGGCCGTCGCGTTCAATGCAGATGCGGAAGAACCAAAAGGCCATTCGACTCGCATTCGTTAGAGCAAAGGAGTTAACGAGAGGGCAGTCACGGAACAATGCACGCGTTTATTCCAGCAATCCATTCGAATTCCCCCGCTCATCGCCGTCCGTTCCCTCACCATATTTTAGCAGGCGCCACACGTCTTTCGGCACGCGTTGCCCTTCGCCTTTCGGAAGTGCTGCAAACCGAAAGGAATCGTGAGCAGAAGAACCGAACGAACCTTCGAGTGGCACCGCCTCTCGTGCTCCTTGCAGCCCTGCGGGACGTCGTCACGACAAACGGCCATCGAAAGAATCAACGAGGAGCTGGGAGGGGTGATGGACGCCTTTGGATCGCCGCTGGTGTTGTCGCCCTTCTCAGCCATCGTCCCGATGAAATAACGTTGGATAAGACCTGGCGATGGTTGAGGTGCAGAAATCATTTGAATGCGCAGTCGTCATCGAATCGGAGCACGAACGGCGCGTAACGAGCTCATCTGTCTGAACCCCACGACATTTCTTTGCTCACGTCCAACGGGAATTCCAGAACGAACAGCCACGACACGTTGATTGCGCAATCGTCGAAACGGACCTTCGGGCTAATCGACGGACGAATTTCCACTCAAACCATTGCGCAACGCCCTCCGCTGCGGGACACGAAGACGAGGCGGGTACAAAAGAGCGGCGGGGGCAGCGGGCCGCTCATTCCCGCTTCCCGCCGCCCTCCCGTCCGCTCGCTCCTTTCCGCTCTCCGCCTTCATTCCTTTTCGCTCGCACTCGGCTGCGTTGATCGGTCGTCCTGCTCGTGTGGATCCGATTCGACCTCACGTTCAAGCTTGCTCTGCTCCTTCGTCCGCCGACTGCTGCTCCGACCGTCCGTCTCTCCGGATTCGCCGGATCGCGCGGTAAGTGGCGGCCGTCTCTTCCGTTCGCTTCTCATTAACCACGCCGTTGATTTCAGGACTCGTTCGAGAGGATTGAGGCCGTCTCCGCAAGTCTCCAAACCTTTCGGCTCGACGGACAAAATGAGGCCTGCTGAGCGCGATCGTTGCTGCAGTCGTCAAGGTTCCCTCGCGGAACGACAGCCCAGAGGTCCGTTCCTCTCCATTCATCTCATTCATCCACTCGTTTCGTTTCAGAATCTTTCGGCTGATGACCGTCGGGGTGTGAGCGCGCTCCACGATGATGATCAAGACGGTGTGTGGGGCGTGTACAAGATCATGGCGACGCAAGGAGCGAAGAGACTGCTCGAGGTCGTTCTTCCGTCTGCCTGTAAGTCACCAGTCCACTCCGCTCTGGCCTCATCATTCGCTCCTTTGCAGTGGGAATGGATTGAGGCGTCACTTGCGAACGAGGACTCGTGCGTGCAGCAAGGCGTTCTTTGGCTGGGCGGACGAACTGGAGGACCGACTGCGACGCGTTACGCGCCGCAAGCACAAGACTCGTCGTTGCGTGGGTTGTCCGCCACTTCTCGCCGTTAATCCGCTTGCAGGGCCGCTTAATGGACGAAATATGAGGATGCGGACGAAGCGACTGTTCGTCCCCTCTTCCCACTTCTGTTCTGTTCGTGAGTGAGTTCTCCCTAGCTGACTGCTGATCTCTACTGCTTGCAAGTGTGTGAATACTCGCACCAAGAGCCTGCGTGACGCTGATCATCCAGACCGCAAGCCCAATGTTTCTATCGATTGGTGAGTTCTTGCTGCTCTTCCTTCGTCCGATTTCTGTTCGTTTCCAGAAGTTGGTGCGCAGGCTGCGTGATGAAGGGCACAAGTACGCACTGTTCAGACAGCAGACAGAAGAGCGGACCTCCGGAATGCATCCCTATTGATCTTTCGTCTGCCCTTTCCGAGCGGCTGGTGAGCTGCTCTCTTTGCTGTTAAACAATCCACTCGCTTATTCTGCTTTCAGCGTTGCTTCGGCGTCTTCGTGTGCGAGCGAATGAGTACCCCACCATCAAGATCTCCTGCTGCCGCCGCTAGAGGCATTCTCTCCTGTCTGTCGATCATTGGACCGCCGCCGTGCGAACGTTGTGACCGTGGTGAAGCACGCCCTCGTCAAAGGATTGGTGATTTCGCCCGCCTTTTGCTCATTTTACCTCCGCTCGTTCCCGTGCCGACTGCTCAGGTCGAATGAAAAAGGCGGAAAAGATCGTGTGAAGATCGGCTGATCGAGTACGCACGTTCTGGACAGCAGCCGGTTTGTCCACTGTGCACTCGATCAATTGACCGCTGCTCGTTTTAAGGTGTCTTCTGTTCGTTGCTGCGATGAAAACGAGCCGAACGCGCCAAGGTCGCCGCTCTTTCGGCGTCACATCGAAGTTGGCCCAGTGCGACGATGATTTGCCGCCGCTCTCAAGTGCGAACGAAGTCGAGTGAGTTCCGCCTTCCGAAGCACTCAACTGACTTCTCTTTGCAATCTTTCAGCATCCGAGTGCTGCGGCCGCAAAGAAGCCGAAAGGCCAAGTCCCCACCCATCGCCGGTCTTCGGGATGAACGGGCGAGTCGTCGGTGAGTCCACGCCGCCCACTCCCACTTCTCATCACTCGATTCCAGTGATAACTCACAGAAATGGAAGCTGCGAATGCGAGCAGATGCCGATTGCAAGCGAGGAGTCGAAGGCGTCGATCCGAGGACGTTCGTGCGGAGTGCGCCTCGAAGTCAAGATGACCTACATGGTCGTTTGTTTCGCTGTTGTTGTTGCTGGAATAAACTGTTGATTGGAGTGTGCACGAGGCATTCGGCGGTCTTCGAGAACAAGCAAATGAGGAGAAGAAAATGAAGACGTGCCACCTCGTTTCTCGTTCCGTTTGTCGAGAAAACGAGCGGCTTCGAAGGGGCGGTTTGGAAATTCGTAAAGTCGGCTCGTTCAACTCTCGAACGATCGAGATCCGTCCTTCGTTCACGGCTTTCACTTCGCTTTTCGCCCGCCGCAAAGTGAATCACGGCTTCGATCACACGGACGAGCGAGCGGGCGGGCATGGTCGCGGAAAGTGGCCGCGTGGACCGAAAGGCCACCAGTCGATCGGCGACGCGAATCACACGGCCGCGAGCGAAGAAAATGGCGGCCGATCGGTCGGGGCGGTCCTTTGGAGCGGCGAGCAGTCGGCCGGCCGCTTCCGCTCGTTGCGGTCGGCGGGTGGTCGCGATCGAATTCGCGTGTATCCTCCCGATTCATAGCTTCTCTTTCAGCAGTTGCGAGTGGACGAACAGCGGATGTCGCACGTGGTCGGTTGGCTGATCGATGCCGGCGAATAGAATGCTGATAGAGAAGAGTGCCGAATTCTCGCATCCCGTCCGTGTCGTCTGTTCGGCCTCGTTTGAGTTGGAGCAGGTTGGTTCAAGGGTGGATGGGGAACGGCATTAGGAGCATGGCGACGCGGGTCGGAATTGGACGCGCGAGTTGCTGCCGACCACCAGCACCGTTGGCGGAATCGAAAGAAGCTTCTAGTAATAAAACAACGGCATGTCTTTCGATCGACCACCAAGCAAGTGAGGTTGGTTTAACGACCAAAACGAAGCATGAAAGTTCTCGACGACTAATCTTGAGAACAATGCGTAAAAAACATGTAGAAGCCGCAAGACGTTCGAAACAACTCGTAGCTTTTCGTTCGAAAGGAATTGAAAGACGAAGTGGGAGAAACGAACAAATGAACAAAACGCTCACTGCAGAATCGACGCTCGAACCAACATTCCACACGCCTTCAGACTGCTTTGACTAGCGGACGAATCCGGGGTGCCGCACGAGAAAAATTCGATATCGACGGAATTTCCAACCAGAAACATTCTCTTCGTTCATTAACTCCGGCGGAAGCAATCGGAAACAAACGCCGAGAAAGCGACCCGTGAGTCGAACAATCGATGCCGAATCGAAACTTCACTGCTGAAAGCCACGACTTACCAAACCCATCCGTGGGAACGAAAAGGTCCGTGCCTGAACGGAATAAACCTTGTCGTGAATTCAACGGCCTAACAAAGTTTACAACGATCGTTCCACCGCAGCAGAACTTGGGAGGGCACTCAACATGCACGCGGAAGCGGACCACTCGAATGAACGGCATGCCGTGATGGAGGAGTTCAAAGAAATCAACGTGTTCGTCACGGGACTCGAAACACGCGACCAGGCCTAACGATAGAGCGTGGATGGTGGCATGACTCTTCACTGGTCACGCAATCTACACGGAGTAGTAGGCTAGTAGGCAAGTCGATGACAGGCGAAAGAGCAGGAAGAACGAGGCTGCTCCACGTGCTGCAATAACCGCACGGCAGGCATCCGCTCCTCGCCGGCATTTGCAGTGCTCGACGGAATAAACTCCCTTCAATGCTCGTCCCGGTTCAATAAAGTGCGAGTTGGGGAGTGGTTTGACAATTCTCCGGTTTGTACTGATTCGAACCCATCAACAACCTACGAGCGCGTACAAAACGGAATCTAAACGCCACAATTCTCTTCAGCACGAACAAAGCTGTCGTTGCCTTTCATGATAGTAGAAAGAAACGTAGATTTTTTTCTATTACGAAACGTAATAAAAACCAGCTCAGGGTAACGTCAAACAAGAAAGATGCCGTTCTCTTGGTGCCACCGCTTTCGTGGGTCGAACCTCAAAGCGATCGCGGATGCGCTCAACAGAATTTGTTTTTTTACCTCGTAAAGCAGCAAGTAATGAACGACAATATCCGTCGATTGAGCTTTAGCAAACGGGCCAGAGATGACCGAAAAAAATAAAGAAAGAAACGACTTGTGACCGCTGGTTTGTTTGGCGAAACCTTGATTCATTTCGGTCTGGAGTCAAGCCGGACGGAATAAAGATGCTCGCCTATCACTTTGCAAACGCGCCACGGAACAAACACTGAGGACTCAAACAGCAACCTGCGGAAAGGAAACCTGCAACTAACAGAAATTCCGGTTTCAAAGCGCTCGCCATCACTTGGGGCGTCTTTTTGTTTCTCGATTGACTGGCAGCGGTCCAACAAATGGTAGATCGGCTGGTGCGGAATTTGATTATTGCGACAATCGACTTTCAACAGTAGTTTGTCTGGCACTCGAAGATCAAGAATGACAACCTCAAACGGTCGGAATTTACTGCTCTTTGCGATTCAGTTGGGCCGGTCATTGACGTCCTCTAGCAGGCCTTCAACTGGGTAATAACACGGAATTTGGCGGATGGCAGAACGCGTCCAAACAAATGAAAACCGGAACAACTCCAAGCAATCAAACAGCTGACAAGCAGATGTCAATACGACCACTGTACGTGTCCGGAATTGAGTTCGACAAAGCCGGAGACATTCCACGACGAACACAAATCACCTCTTCCCTCTGAATGCCCCGATTCTCGAACATCGAGCCATCCACCCAGCAAGAAGCCTTCACGCAGTAGCTGGGCGGCAACCGTTTATCGAGCGATCAGCAGAAGAAAAGGAACAGCTTCTTCTATAAACAAACACCTGCAGTGCGTCGGAATGGCCGAAACAAATGCATTTCCTGCAATCAATGCTACAAATTGCTTCCATTAAACCGGCCGTTCGTTTCATCTCTTTCTCCAACAACAAAACATTAACGACCGCGTTGCCACAATTCACTCGGCTGAAACGCAGTTCACCAAACAACTTCTGTTGCATTTGAAGCGTTCCAGTCGCACCAAACAATTGGCCGTTGACGGTCGGTCGGAATAAAACCTGGAGCACAAAGAACAAGCTCAGAAATAAACGATGTGCGGAAAACCGCTCAAGAAACGTAAAAATTCAACATCCCACTAACAAAACGGCAACGAAGTTCCCGCCGACCACTCGTCGATAATCCACTTGTTCATGCACGGGCCACACAATCACGAAACGTCTATCGTCTTCAACCGGAATAAGAACAATCCGCAACCCTCTTTCCATCTCACCGCTTTATCGACGTCCAGCTCATCTTGCTGTTCGTCTACAAACCACCCGTGTCAAATGGCCTTCGGATTAGTCGACGCCACAGATTCATTTCGAACTGCTGCGCGCTGCACACGAAAAACGGAGGAAGCAGCGAGTCGTTGGTTTTCTCGCCGCCGCCTCCTCGCTCTCACCTGGCCGCTCTGCTCTGCTCGAGAATGCCCCGTTCGCGGCTTCTCGTCGCCTTATTGACACCCTGTTCAGGGTCCACCCGGCCGGCATTTCGTGTCACTTCAAGCTCTAAAGGCAAAGCGATGGACGATTGGCGACTGGTGGACTGCGAACTGCAGCGTCGTCAAGAACCGCAAGGGAAGGACCGTCCTTCTGTGCAAGCTTTGATTTAATGCTTGCTACCCGACCTCCAAATCCAACCAAGGATGCGATCCAGCAAGCGCTGCAAGCGGAGGGCATCGCGGTGATGACAGAGCTGCAGACACACGCGATTCCCGCAATCTTCGACCCCGACTTCGTTTTCATGGAGCTGAAGGCGGGCGCCGAGCGGCTCGGCCGCACCACGGCCATCGCCGTCGGCATCCTCGAGCAAATCGACGAGAACTCCAATCGACGTCAAGCGTTGATCCTCAGCCCGACCGTCGAGGTTGTTGAACACGTGGGTCCTCCCTTTCATTCAATCGTTCTACTGCCCGCTTTAGATGCTGGAGACCTTGCGGAAGCTGGGCGAGTACACTGCCGTCCGCGTCCACTCGTCCGTTGACGATTCCCGCTCGGTGGACGCGGAGCGGCGGCTGCTCGTCGACGAGGAGCCGCACGTGATCGTCAGCTGCCCGGCCGCGTGCTGCAGTTGCTCCAGGGCGGGGCTTTCGGTTCGTTTCGCCCGCACTCTTGCCCGCTCACTTCTCGCCGTTTGCAGGAGTCGATGACGTCCGCTCGCTGGTGTTCCACCGCTCGTACGACGCCGCGTGGGAGGCGTTCGAGGACGAGGCGGCCGCCCTTCTCCGCCGCTCGCCGGCCGGCCGGCAGCTGGTGGCGGACAGCGGGAGCTCCACGGGCGTCTGCTTCCACGTGCTCGAGCCGCACCTGCCCAAGCCCTTCCTCATGGTAACGTGCGGCACGCGAGCGGCGCCTACGAGCTGGAGGAGATGAAGAAGAATCCCCTGCACACGGACACGCCCTTCACCAAGGAGGTGCTGTGAGCCCGAGTGCAGTGGATTTCCGTTGACCGTTCGCCTTCGACTTCAGGTCGATGTCCATGGACGAGAACTCGGAGCTCGGCCAAATCGTGCGCGAGGTCATGAACGCGAAGGACGCGGCCGAGGCGAAGAAAATGCTCGAGGAGTTGTAGCCGTCGGAGTTCCGAGCAGCAATCGTGTGCTCGTCGCCGCTTCTCGGACCCCAACGATCAAGCGGGCCCGTCCCAACGTTCACCCCACTTTCTTTACAACTCCTGCTTTATTGTTCTCAACGCGGTCTCCCTCCAATCTCTGCAGTCTTCTGCTCGCTCTCGCAATAAACTACGCGGTCTCCCAAACACCCGAGATGGGACAGCTGCCCGCTCGTGACATTCGGAGTTTATTTAGACGGAACAGAATTTGGATTCAAACAAGTTGGAAGAAGGCAAGAAGCGGGCGGAAGTGACGAGCAGTTGTGTGTTTTCGGACAGGAACGATCAACCACGAAGCAGGAGAGTGCAGAAGGCAGAGCGGTCGTCTAATCGCCGGCCGCAACGCCCATCTCGTCTCCGCTGGAGGCGTCGGACGAATCGGACAAGACCTGAAGCCGAAGGGAATTCAGATTCAGTGAAGACCGTCGTATCACCTCCACTGGATCCCCGTTCTCTTGCAGCTGCCAGTGGAAGTCGCCCTTGATGCAGACGAACGTCGGCTTGGGTCCGCGCGGCTCGTTGTGCTTTAGGAACATTCGGACACACTTGTTGGGGCGATCGATCGTTGAGCTGGCCTCGTGGAAGGGCTCCACCAGCTTGAGCTTCTCGAACCAGTCGGTCGGCCTCTGAAAGCCGTGTAAATAAGAAAGAATCCATTCAAAGCAACAACGAACGCCGTGGAAACGGCAGTTGTGTTTGATCGTGAGGAACAGGCGTTTCACGGGCATGACGTGCAGCCGGTCGCGCATTTCGAGGCACTTCGCCCACAGCTTCGTGAAGTAGGCGCTCAAATCAGGTATGTCCTTCTGGAATTCAACCATAGAAAACGGGTATAGGCGGCTCTGTACCCACCACGTATTTGCAGGTGATGTGGAGGTCTTCGAGCGCTGGGAAACGACGAGCGAAGGCTTCAATAGAGTCGCAGGGGAAAGTCGCCCAATCAAACACCAACGGCACGAGGATGCCCAGCGACTTGATCTTCGAAGAGACCACTCGATCACTGAACACCGAAGAGTCATTAGATTTTACTGAACAAACCGACCTTTGGACGCTGTACGAAGTGAGATCACCAATGGACACGTCCAGCCGGTGGATCTTGTGCAAATGCAGGTCGTTGAACTCGTCGACTAAAATCCGAAGAATAATTCAAAAGAACAAGCGAAAAAGGACGATACACCGGCCGTAGATGCGCGCCCTCTCCAGCTCCAACGGCGGGAGTCGCTCCAAGTGGGACCACCCGGGATGGAGCACCCGGAGGTGGGGCGCCACGGTGTTGACGAAGGCGGAGAAGGCGGGAGAAACGTGCAGGACACTCAGCTCGTTCACGTCTGAAAGAATGGCGGAAATTCCATAGAAAGAAGCGGCCACTCACATCTCCCAACCGACTCCAGCGCTTTCCAGTCGACGTCCACATAAAACCTCAAGCAGACGGGCACACCGAGCAGTCGGATGATGGCGATCATCTCCGCTTCGTCGACCGTGAACGCGGGCTTCGGCGCTCCAACGCCCAAATTCAATCGGAGCAGCAGTTCGTAGCCGCTTGTGTGTTTGAATTTGACCCTCACGATAGAACGGCGCACAGAAGCCAATTGAGCGCGGGAAATCGACTGAAAGCGAACTAGACGAGTAGAAGCAAACGAGAAGGAGGAAACTCGCCGCCAAACGCGCCAATCGAGCGAATTTCTTGTTCTCGTGGTCGCTCGTTTCCATCGTGTCGACCAAATAGAAGCGATTCAGGCCGTCGCGAACGGCCGCCCGAATTTGCGGTTTCCGTTTGGCCACGGCCGCCTCCATCGTCGACGAATTCGGAGCAGTCGATCGAGTGGAAGCGGCAGAAATTCGGCGGCCGGCAGCAAGCTCTGGCGTTCCGCAGCACGCGCCGAAATCATCGCGGCGGAACGCGCCGCTCGCATCTCCGGCGGACAGCCGCAGGTCTTTTGTCTTTTGGTTCGATCAGGACTCGATTGCGAGATGAAGACGGTCGGAACGAGTCAAACAGGACGAGCGGGAGTATCGTTCGCCTTTGTCCACACCGCAGTCCTCGATCGCTTCTTCCCGTGTCAACGACGGAGAAGGAAATCGCTAGTGGAGCAAGGATCTTCAACTCCTACAACAGAAAGCAGCCCTCCGTCTTGCCGCATCAACCGAAGACGCAGTCCGAAAAGCGAGAAAAGGTAGCCGACCGGAACGAGTCGCCCGTTTCGTTCGCTCGCCCGAATTTCCGCTCATTCCGCTCGGCTCTTTCGGTTGCGGGCAGTTGGCCGCCTTTCTTCTCCGCTCTCCCGCTCGTCCACGTGCCGCTCCGTCTGATCGCTTCGACTTCTTGCGGATCCGAAGGATGATCCCCTTCACGCTCCCTGCCGCGCCGTCCGTCTTTTCGAATTCTCCAACGGCCGCGCGGTCGGTGAGTTCTCCTCGCTCTCCTCCACCCACTGCTCACTCGCTTTGCTTTCAGCTTCTTTTTGGCGACCGGAAGTGCGCTTTGAGGGCGAATTCCAGTCCAAGACTCTTTCTGTTCGGACGGTGGAGAAGCGCCCACCGCCCGTGGGACAGCCGCCGGGTCGCGTGCCTCAAGAAGATCGGATGGTGAGTTCCCCTCCTTCTTCCACTCGTCTCAACTTCTGCTTATTTCAGCCTCGGCTGTTCGTCGCGTTGTGACCGAGCCCAGCGACGTCTACCGTCCCTTCGCAGACCTCTCGCACAAGCACCGGGCAGCGGTTGGTTCGTTCTCTCATTGGATCTCCCCTCATTGGATCTCCCCTTATTGACCGCTCCGTTTCGCTTTCAGAAACTTCCGCTGCTCGCCGGCTAGACGGAAGCGACAGAGACCTTCGTGTTCCTATCGGAACGCACGAGAAGTTGGAGTCCATTCGGCAAGGTCGCCCATCCTCCCCAACGATTCGTGAGCGCATCATCCCGCCACGATCAACCGACTTCGATGGCGTGGAAGGGCGGCCTCAAGCGGTGGGTTCTCCGTCCCCCGCAGCCATCGCTTTCGTTTCGTGCAGGAAACGGTCGGATGTTGTGGCGGAGGACGAAGAGTCGCGCACTGCTTCGTCCACATCAACATTCTCAAGAACTCCCCCGACCGTTCGCAGAATTCAATGATCGTCGCGATCTCGAACGTGATGAAGAACTCGTTGAATGCGCTGATCCGCGAAGCTTCCGGTGGGCCCGTGCCGTTCCGCAAAAAAGCAGGGCGCCCATTGGTTTGCTGAACGGTTGCTGGAGTCAGCTGTGAGTTCAACCCACCCGCTTTTCACTTCACATCACTCGATTGCAGGGTGCCGCTTGTCCATCGAGTATCGAATGCGAGCGGACGCCGATTGTGAGCGGGGCGATCGAACGGATAAAGGAGTGGGCTTTGCGATGAAAACATCGGCCAAGAACGTCCACTTATCGCTGTCAATTGTTGTTGTGAAATAAAAAAGAAAGAAGGCGGTAACTTGGTCACTTTTGTCTGCAACCCAACGACCAACTTCTAAACCAACCCGTGGTCTTCTTCTGGGCAAAGTTCACCTCCGCTGTCTTAATGGCCGACCGCCTCACGTTCTGCCCACTCCACATCCTCAGAAGGGCCTCACGAACAAGAAGAGTGTCCCTGTGGCCTGTGCTCCTCTTGCGCATGCTTCGTTTGTCATCCGGCCGGCGGGTTCGGAGCGACCAGGGGTTGAAAGCATCGGTTGCAACCGACGAGGCGGTGAAGTGTTTGAGCAGCTGTCATTCCGATGGACCGAAAAGAGGAACAATGGCGACCGCCCACCTCCTGCTTGACCGGAAAATCAGCGGGAAGCCGCAAAATCGGTGCTTTTGCTCCGTTTTCCACGCAATCGTGGTCTGGCTGCTCAAACAAGCGTTTGGATTGAATGCAGGCATTCAGTACAAAAGCAGGCGTTGAATGCAGCGAAAGTGAACAATGAAACCCTTCGTTCGGTTCATCTTCCTCGTCCTCGTTCTCATGGTCGTCGAGGCTGAGGCCGCCGGGCCTCGTCGTGCAAGCCCTCGCAGTCGTCCTCACTCGGAACGCGCCTGTCACCCGAAGGCGCAACGGAAGACGTCCTTAAAGGCAGACCCACACGTCGTCCAACACGTGCCGTTTGTGCGGCAAAACGACGGCAAGCAAGACACCAGTGAGAGAAGAATGATCGGAGTTTGCAGGCAGCCCGCAAGTGGTCGAAGCGCTCGTCGGAACACCGCGTACGCCCCACACTGCCCCTATTCACTCCTGTTCTCTCGATTGCAGCCCGTAAGCTGAAGCTCGCCATCGTCTACGACTACGCCGGCCGTCAAGCAGCCGCCTTCTACGTGTTCAGCAAGAAATTTCGGAACGCCTGCTGCCCCACGTTCACGGGCGGCTACGATCCGCGGTGAGCCTCGGGTTTCCTTTCGCTTATTCGATTCGTTTCGTTCAGAACGTCCGCAACGTTGGAAAAACGCCGCGGGTACGACGAGTACAAGACGCCGCTCCTCTACGATCGATTCGCCGTGAGTTCTTCGCGTTTCTTCTCCGTCGAGCGCTTGCAGTTGGGCACCGATCCCGCCCGCATGCAACGAGTCGACTCCGCTACGGCGATTTCTTCCACGTGGGCTGCTCGGAGGGCGTGGCGGGCGTGTTGCCCTTCCAGCACTGGTACGCGTACAGCACGTGGTGGCCGCTGCTCGCCGGAAAGCCCGCGGCGATCGTCACCTTCGTTGTCGATCCGTAGGCTCCAGCGAGAGCTCTCCTCTTCATCCTCCCTTTAGGAAGCCGAAAGTGCGGGGCGCCTTGCCAACGGGCGAACTCGTGATCGGCGGCGTGGACGAGCGGCGCTGCGGCGGCGGTCAAACGTTCCACCGGGACGGCAGTGGGTTCACTTTGGAGGGCACGAAGTGAGTGACCGCAGGACATCGACCGTGATCGTTTCGTTCAGCACGAGCGGGAGAACAACGGGCGCTCCAAAGCGAGACTCGCGCTCGAAGGCTGTTCGTGAGCACGAACCTTTCGAACAACCGAGCGCGCTTCAATTCCGACGACCTTGAAGCGCTCATGCAAGCGGGCAAGCTGCAAAAGAACTCCACCGACAACGAGGTTTACGTCCCGTGCAACAGTCGGTGGAGTCTCGGCTTCGATTGGGCGGGCGGTAAGCGGCTGGAGTTCCCGCTGCCCGTCGATCAGGTGCGTTGAATTCTCTCCTCCGCTCACTCTGTTGTTCAGACGAGCAGAAGTCGGAAACCACAGCAAATAGGAAACCGAACGTTTTACTCTGCTTCCGAAAAAGAATCCGATCGAACTAATGGAAGGCAGAACTCACCGCCCCGTCGTCGAGCATTCCGTTGGAGAGCCGCCGCCTTCTCCGCAAACAAACAATGAGAAATGAGCAGTTGATTGCACCCGTTCGATCTCAAGTGTCGGAAGCGGCCGTCGTTATCGTCTGCGTTGAGAAGAGCGGCAGTCTTCTGGACTGAGCTTCTTGCACGCACAGGAGCATGTGTGTTCATCAGGCGGATGGAGGCGTCAATGAAAGAATGCCTTGCACCTTGAAGACCTTTTGCAACAAACACGCACTTCGATGCGGTAGTGGGATACGATCACACGTTTCGAGTCGATTCGCGGCGTGCGGCCGGCGAAGCGGTTGCTGGAGGTTGCCGTCGCGAACACGTGATTCCACTCGTCGCTGGCGTAGGGGGCGGAGGAGTCCAGGCCAGAGTTTGCTCGGGAGTTAAACGCCACTTCTCGCCTATCCCAACTTCTCGAAGAATCGAATTTATTCGTTACACAGGGAGAGAAAGAAGCACCTCCACGCGGTGCACACAAAAGAGACAGAACCGAAGGACAGTTGCGCGTTCATGGACGGCCCAGCTTCTTGTTGGCCACCGGCCGGTAGCCGCTCTTCTGCAAACAAAGAAGGGGAAGGGAAAAGGGGCGTGCTCACGGTGGTTTGCGCCTGATCGCCGAGGATGACGGCCGGTCCGTAGAGCGTGTTGCCGCCGCCCTCGCCGCCTTGCGTCTGGTCGGCTTGAGTTTGAGTGCCGCCGTACGCGCTCTTCGTTTGGTCCACCTGGGTCTTCGGACCGAAGCCGACGGTCTTGTCAGCGGACGGGCGCACTTTCGACTTTCCCTTGACCTCCTTTCCTTTGGCCTTGCCCTTAGCCTTCGCCTTCTTCGTCTTGACGACCAGGAAGTAGATCAGGCAGGCCACGATGCTCAGCAGCACGAGGAGCAGCAGGAGACAGCCGCTGAACGTCGCGGATGAAAGAGGAGAGGCGAAGGGAACTCACGAGATCAAGCCGATCATCCAGCCGGCCATCGCGTCCTTTTCGCCGCCTGAACCACTCGCTGCGGTCGCTCCTCCGTTCGCTCCAGAAGCCGTCGAGCGGAGCAGGCCGCCAGCCAGCGCATCGGTCGTCGAGGACGAGGCGGTGCTCGTGGACGTGCTCGACGGCGTCGAAGTGGACACCGAGGTCGTGGACTGAGTGGTCTAAAGGAAAAGTTGTTGAACAGGTGCCCAGAAAGAGGCGATGTACCGAGCTCGTCGAAGTGGTCGTGGGCGCAAGAGTCGTCGTCGACGTGCTGGACGTGGTTGTCGGCTCCGGCGTGGTGGTTGACGTTGTCTGCAGAAAGTACGAGTAGGCTGCAAAAATGCGGGCAACTTGCGGTAGTCGTTGACGTAGAGGTGGACGTGGTCGACGTCGACGTGGACGTCGAGGTGCTCGTGCTGGTCTAAAGCAAACACGGTGAAGGATGGCGAACGGACGGACGCTCACGGAGGTACTCGTGGTCGAGGGCGTCGTGCTGGTGGTCGGTTCGGGAGTCGTCGTGGTGGTCTGAAAGAAAATGAATGAAAGACGGGCAAAAGGCGGCTTGCCGAGGTCGTCGAGGTGGTGCTCGTGGTCTAAAGAAAGAAGAAATCATACAAGAGAACAAGAAGGTTTCCTACAGTGCTCGTGGTGGTGGGGAGCGTCGTTGTGGTGGTTGTCGTTGTAGTTGATGTGGTCGTTGTGGTCTAAAACGGTCTATTGGAAGCGAGAACACATGTGCGCCTCACGGTAGTCGTAGTCGTCGTTGTGGTGGTCGGCACATGGAACGGCCACTCGCCCAGATCCCCTTTTTCGACCTGCAAAGCGCCGATTCGAAGAGATCGTGTGTGAACGAACCACGATGCCCTTCCCGGCCACGTGTCCGACCTTTTGGTTGTACTCCACCGTGGCCCGATAGTGATCCTGATCGGCTTCTTCGCGCATGTTCACTCCTCGGCAGAACGTGCGGTCAGCCTGTTTGTCGTACGTGAGCCGCCCGTCGGGATCCAACACCAATGAGCGCGTGTTGACCAGGATCTTGCCCTCTGCATTCAAACCTCCGGTCAGTTGAAAAAGTGTAAGGAACTTGCCAGCCAAGAGCTGCTCGTTGCCGCGCTCCCACTTGCCCTCGAAGTGGACCGTGCACGCATCGTTGATCGTGATTTCGAATCTGAAACGAGAAGGTAAAGGGGAAACTCACAAGACGACTCGCTTGGTCTCTTCGTGGACCTCAACATCGATCAGCAGCGCCTCGTTTTTGCTCCATTGAACGGAGACCTTCACGTCTTTCTCGCACGTGTCCATGTCGCTGCAAGGAGGAGTGAGGAGGGTGGGAGGATGGACGACTTGCAAGTCTTTGCGGGTCCGCGAGTCGAGATTGTACGGGCGCACACACGCGGGCAGAGCGGTGTTTTGCGGATCGTAGAGCCACACGCCGTCGTCCGCACCGACTCCCGCGCACAGAACGCCGAAGAGCACGAAGCCGACGAAGAGGAGCGTCAAGCGCATCCTCGCCTTCAACAGACCGACCGACCGGAGATGAGAGCGAACGAAATGGAGCCGCCGCACGAGAACCCGCCGAAAAGAACAAATGCAGGCGTCCGCGTCTTTCCCGCTCGCCCTCGCGTCCGATTCTCTGGCGAGTTGCATGAACGCGAAGCGAGCGTCGAGCTGGACGCTATTGGTCGAAATTCAACACCTGCCCACGAATCGGTTTATTCGGTCGAGAATGAAGCGAGTGGTCACACCTCCCAACTTTTGGCGTCTTTCGATTGCTCGCTCTCGTCGACGCCCACAATCACGCGTCCCTGAACGGTCGGCCCGTCCTCTTGGTTCTGTCCGTGTCTGCATGGGAAGGATGAAGCGAGGGAGAGAATGAATGACCCACTTGACCAGAATGATGATCCCAACGGACGCCAAGCTGCTCAACGGCGAGCAGAAGAGGCAAAAGCCCGTTAAGATCCACAGAACGAAGAACTCGTTGTAGTAGCCGCTGCCAACAGGAAGTAAAAATTGGTGGAATGAAGAGAACACACAAATTGTACGTCTCGTAGTAGGCGGCCACCGGCTGTTCGTCGCGTTGCGTTCTCTACGGACCTCTCGCACAAGTGTTCGGGCAGCCGTTGGTCCGTTCCCGCTTGATCTCACTGGATTGACCGCTTCGTCTGCAGGAGTCTTTGCTGGTCGCCGACGAGTTGGAAGCGGCGGAGAGCTTCCTGTTCCGTTCGGAACGCACGAGAAGTTGGAGTTCATTCGGCAAGGTCGCCCACTTCCTTTCCATGGTTCGTGAGTGCCTTCCACGGCAATCAACCGACTTCGATGGCGTGGAAGAGCGGCCTCAAGCGGTGGATTCCCCCGTTTGCCGCATGTGATCAGCCATCTAGGGAGCGGTCGGATGTTGTGGCGGAGGACGAGCAGCCGCACAGCTTCGTCCACATCAACACGCTCGAGCTCTTCCTCCACCACTCGCAGAACCAAACGATCGTCGCGCTCTCGAACGCAACAAAAGACTCGGCGAATGCGCTGATCCGCCCGCGAAGCTTCCGGTGGGCCGAAGCCGGTGGCAAAAAAGCAAGGGAACGATCATTGGTTTGCTGGACGGTCGTTGGAGTCTGCGGTGGTGAGTTCAATCCATCCAATCCTCACTTCCTCTTGCAGTGGGCCATTGAGTTTCGAACGCGAGCGGATGCCGATTGCGAGCAGCGAGTCGAGCGGATCGATCGAACGGGACACGAGACGACGCTTCAAAATGAGAACCGCGGTCAATGATACTCATTTCCTACGTCACTTTGTTTGCTGAACGGATACCATTGAATGCGTAGAACAGTTTAAGCCGACCAGCAGTCTTCTGTCATTGAGGTTTTCCACCTCCGGCAAGTGCTCTCCCTCCTAGCGGTCCTTTTTATGCAGACTACAACCCCACAATCCAATGTTCTCGTTGTGCCCGTCGACAGCTGCTTCCGGAGTTCAAAGGGCGAATCGGGCGTCAGCAATCCGCATAGAGAACTGCACGAGCTGTTTGAACAGCCAACGATTCCAGCACGGGCACAAAATTACGACACCAATCCGCTTTCTGCTTCAGCGGAAGGCCGCAGAGCAGCCGGGAGCGTTCGCTCTGTTTTGGACCTTGCGGCCTTCCAGCTGCTCATACACAAACTCAAATCGAGCGACTATAAAACGGAGGGTCGCATGCTTTTGGGCAATTCCTTGCGAGCGATGAAGTTCTCCGTCCTCCTTTTTTTCGTCTTCTTCGTTCTGTCGGCCAACGAGGCGGGGGGGCCGCCGCTCGTCGTCGTCCCCGCCAGAAGGTGCACGTTCAAGCGAACGCCGTTCAACGCGTGTCGTTCGTGCGCCAAACCGAAGGTGAGGAGTGGAAGAGAAAGAAGACTAGAGCACACGCAGACCTTCAGAGAGCCCGCAAGTCGTCGAAGTCCTCGTTGGAACGCCGCGTAGGCCCCACACTTTCCTTATTCATTCATTTTTCTTCGTTGCAGCCCGCAAGATGAAGCTCGCCCTCGTCTACGACTACGACGGCCGCAAAGGCGCCGGCTTCCTTCTGTTCAGTCAACGCTTTCTCACGTCCAACTCCGCTGGCGGCGCCCCGCCCGCATACGATCCGCGGTAACTCCTCATTGTTCGGGTTTTCCATTTCTGCGTTCAGGACGTCCAAATCGCTCGAAAAACACCCGATGAAAGGCCGCTCCACAAAGCCGCTCCTACGCGACCGCTTTGCCGTGAGTTCGTTATTTGAGTCGCTTCTCACGGCCTACTGCGTTCAGTTGGGCATCGACCCCACTCGAATGCAGCCAATGGTCTTCGATTTCTTCCCCGACGGCGACCACCTCGACTTCCGCTGCCCGGACGGCGTGGTGGGCGTCTTGCCGATGGGCGTCGAACGGTCGAGCGCCGCGTGGTCGCCGCTGCTCGCCGGAAAGCCCGCGCCCGTCGTCACGATCGTCGCCGATCCGTAGGCTCCACCACGAGTTCTCTTCAGTTCCGCTTTAGGACGCCGAAGATCCAAGGCGCCTTCCAAACGGGCGAGCTCGTGATCGGCGGCGTGGACGAGCAGCGTTGCCGCGGCGGCGCCGTACGCTTCAACAAAGACATGAGCGAATTTGACCTGGCGGCTTTGAAGTGAACGCGCATTGGTCATCCGCCCTAATTCTCCAGTTTAGCGTCTTCTTCGCGCACTCGAGCAGCGACGGGAACGTCAAAAGTACGACCGTTTGTCGCTTGAAACGCCAAATGTACACGATCGTGAATCTGTCGGCGAATCGCGCGCGCTTCAATTCCGAAGATCTCGCCGACCTCATGCGAGCGGGACGCTTGCAGAAAGACCCCGCGGACGGCCGCGTCTACGTCCAGTGCGACAGTCAGTGGTCGTTCGGCCTAGACTGGACGGAAGGCCAGGGGCTGAAGTTCGCGCTGCCGGTCGACCAGGTGCGTCGAATTCTCCTCTATTCTCCACCTTCTGCAGACGCGTCGCAACGCTCGCGGTGAGTGCGAGCTGCAAGTAAAGGAAACCAAGTCGAATACGAGCCTCGGCGCCGACCTCCTCGACACGCGGTGCGTCCACTTCAAATTCGATCAGAAGGAGCACGCGTATTACTTGGGCTTCTCAACGCGCATTTGAGGCGCTTGTTACTCGAGCAGGTCCATGAATAAACGAGTGGTGCATCCATAGACGAGCTAATGTATTAAAGTCTTTCTTTGACAACATCGTAGATATTCATTGAATCTTCTCGCCGAGAATCCATTGAACAAGGAGGGCAAAAGAGACGATAAAGATGGTCGCCGTGCTCAGTTGACCGGCCGCTCCCTTGCTCGTCGTTCCGTCGCAGTACTGAACGAATTGGGGCCTACTGAAGATTCTTCTGCTGTCTAACTACCTTGACAAAGTCGCTGTCCGTGAAGTTCTTGCTGCGCGCCACGAACTGATCCAGCGTGCAGCCCTGCTCGCAGCCGGTGACCGCCGACGTCAAGTCCACTTCGCCCTGCAGTGCGTCTTCGTAGCCGGGCCAATAGACAAGCTAAAGAAGCGTTAGACAAATTAATGGCTGGCCGTTCGCTTGCCCGAATGTTGTACACGTTCTTGTTGTCCGCTCCTTTCGCTCGAAGCAACTCGACGGCCGCAGCCGCCGCGTAGTGCGGGAGGCCCGTCTCGTTGTAGTCGGTGGTTTTGAAGCCGAACGTCGAGAACAGCGCGCCGATCGTCGTGTCGTGCTGAACGAAAATTAAGAAGAAGAAACGGGATGACTCACAGCGCTGTAAGCGTAATACTTTAGACGATCGAAGAACGCGCACATCGCCTGTTCATCTTTTGCTGAAAGAGACTGGAGGAAGTGTTGTGTAGGCCATTGAAAGATTGCGTTAGTGCTTTAACGGTCGTTGGTCAACTTTACTTGAGGTTGATAGCTAATTGCCCACCTTCACAATTCAAATTTGTTTCGCAAGACACCTCAGAAGTAGCAAAAACAACGCCCTTCCTTCCCGACTCGCCCACTCACAGCGTTCGCCCTTGGTCTCCAAGCAGCGCACTTTGTACTGCATGTGGTCGATGATGTCTGTGAGCAGAGAGCCGCCGTTGATCTTCGCCATCTCGACGGAGAAATCGATGCCCTCCTGGTCGGCCACTCCGATCCCATCTTCGAGGTCGTCCACGAAGCCGGCCAGCTCGCGCGTCTTGTTGAACAGCGCCTCGTCCACGCCGTCCGGCCATTGCAGACGTTTGATCTACAAAGGATGAATTGGTGAGTGACTGGAATAAGCAGGTGAGTAAGTTGCTGTGAAACACGCTCAAAATGCAAACTATTTCGTTTCAAGACGGGCAAGACAGACTGTTGCGCATGCACCAACCTTCTGGATGAAGAAGGTGTCGTAGACGGCGGTGATGAACGAAAGCTGGAGCGTCTTGTAGCCGATCAGCCCCGCCAGTTTGTCCAACAGATCTTTGTTCGCCGCCTCGGCGTCCGTGTACTCCTTCGTCGAGTGCAGCTTGTCGTAGACGTCGTCCGCGTGCTTCGTGTGGTCTGGACAGCCGAGCTGAACGCAACGAACTCAATGAGAAGGGGCTGAGTGGAAGGCTGACCACGTAGTCGGTTTCCAGAGCGGAGGAGTGGATGGGAACCGGAACGAAGGCGCCCGGCCAGCCCGACAGACCACTCGGATAGTCCTCGCCGGCCACGCCGGCCGAGTAGAAGCCGATCATGTTGCTGATCGCGCTGATGATCGTTCGGTTGATGTCCGTCGAGTGCACGTAGATCTGAACTGGGGAGAATAAGTGGACTGATAAACGAATAGTAAGGAGAGCAATTCACTCGTGTTAATAAGACAATTTACCTCTCCGTTCTTGTACCGCTTGTCCACAAACGTGTCGTAGCGAGCGCGGAGTTTCTGGCCCAGCTCCACGTGCTGCCTCATCCCGTCCTTCAACCGACATGAGTGATTGATCAAGTGAACGGAGCTCACAGTCGTCAGTTGGCCCAACCCGCCGCCGCCTTGCGTCCAGTGCGAAACGGGCACCTTGTCCTTGGGGAAGTGGTGGATCGGACTGCGATCTCCGTGCCGCCACACCTCCAATCAATCGATGAACGTTGAAAATCTATTAAAAAGCTTACCAGTTGCGTGAAAACAAGCTGGCCGTCGTCGGCGTTGGAAATCGGCGGCGCTCTTCGCATTTCCGCCGTCCCAACTTCCTTCAAGTGACCGCCGTGATTCAACGGCAGAATCGAAGCAATGATGAGGAGGAGAATCGAACGGGCCAAGCGTTGAGTCCGCATTTTGTTCGATGTGGACTGAAAGCAAAGGAATTGGCAGGCAGGTGTTGAATCAGCGGTAGGAGTCACGAGCGTCACAAATTCCGTCCGCAAAAACACGCGGAATAAAAGCTAGCTGACAACTTTAAGCAAGTGTATTCGGTTTGATTGCAGAAGATCAAACGTGCAAGGTGAAACGAACCAATTGCGTGTTGCCCTCTTGCAACCAAAAAAGACAAACCGGGAGCAAGAACAAGCGAGTGACTGCCTCCGTTTGCCCGAGTCCAGGCGCAATCGAACGCAAACAAAAGGACGAGCATTCCGCCTGTCCGTGTTCTTTCTCGATTTATCGCCGCTTTTTTGTTTCCGATCGATGACTTCGGGCTCCCGCTTGTTGATTATAAAGAAAAGAATTGAACGAGACGGAGAACTCGACAAATCGGAGGCATTCGTCGGCAACAGAGCGTACATTCCTTGTTTTGTACGAGAACGGGGAATGTTTTGTGTAGTTTCTTGCGTAATCCATGGTTGCTCAAGACCGACTATTTGTAAGGATCAAGAATTTGAAGCTACGGCGAGTTTAATCCGTCAGTCGCTTATGCCTAAAGGAAACCCGCTTGCTCATTCGTTTCAACTTCCTTTACTTTCAACAAATAAGAGACGCTTTGTTTCTTTTCATTTATCGACGCCCGTCTTCACTCGCCGCTTGTGGTCGTGCGTGGGTGATTGATCGGCGAACGAAAGCCGAAAATCGATCGATCGATCGAATCCGCCCGCCCACACGTTTGACGGCTTTCGATCACGAAGCGGACGGCGGGTGCGAAGAAGCCCGAAAAAGGGCGTCAACCAACAAGAGGATTTCGTAATCTTTGATCAATCCAACCACTTCCGCTGCACCGAACCGGAAATAACTCGGAGTCTATTAGAAAGGATGAGTGAACTCCCGAACAACACTGTTCAATCAACGGAGTCTCGTGGATCAAGGGAATGTTTTCGCTTTCGATCCGCCGCCCCGCCGCGCTCATCCGAAAGCGAAACGAACGAACGAGTGAATGAAAGGAAGGAAGCGGGCGATGAAGGGCGTGTAATCACCACTCGCCCCCGCCTTTATCCTCTTGGCGGAGAGACGTTTGTTTTGACGACGTAAGAGTGAAATCAGCCGGCGGGCGACGCGCGCGGACGTCTTATTGATTTTGACTCAACGATTGTTTACGGGCTGATGTTGTCTTGAGGATGAGTTGCTTGCACGAGGAGTTTCCCTGTAGTTATGCTTTGTGCTCGAGTCACGCTTATCACTCTTTATCATTCCAATGAATTAGCGGATCTTCTCGAACCTTCCGACCGGGTGCGACTTCCCTTACTTTCTTCCTTTTGTTTTGCTCCCCTTTTTATTTTGCGAGAAGGACTCGTTCGAGTGTTCGAGCCCGCGTGCTGTTCCGCTAACCCTTTGTTCTCGCGAGGTGATTGAGAGATTTCGTTCGCGTCGAAACCCGTCGTCGAGTTCACTTTGCTCCATTTAGATCTCAACACAAAGCAGCCGGTCGGCCGCTTGCTCTCGGCTCGGCTTTCCTTTTTAGCCCAACAATTTGTTCACTCGTTGTTTCTGTTGCGTACCGGAAGGAATGCGGTTGCTGCGACGAATCGTCCGTAAGCAGCGCATTACTTTTATTTTTTCAACTGACTTATTTCCAGTCGCCTCCTGTTTGCTCGTTTTGCCGCTCGTGTACACAAAGATCCTGCCGCCTTGCGAGAACAAGGACATGAACTGCTACACGTGGGTGGCTGAAAAGCCGGAGCGGTGCACCGAAGACGAGATCGTGCACAAGGACTGCAAGCGAGCGTGCGGCATCTGCGAGGGCATGCCCGAAGTTGATTCGAGTAAGTCGGGGCTAGCGGAAAGGGGTTGTGATTTGTTCGACATATTGATTTGAGTAGAATGAGTTGCCAGCACCACTATCCTTTCATTACTCATCAGTCACTTATTTACCGAGTTTAGAGTACGACATCAAGAGCCTGCCGCGGCACCTGCACAAAGTCGCCTTTCTGTTGGGCAAATGGCGGTCGGAGTTTGGGGGAAGGCGCGATTCCCGACGGTAACCACCGAAATCAACAACAAGCTTTTAATCTCCTGCTGCAGATGCCGAAATTCACGTACGGCGAGCAGCTGGACATCAGCTACGCGCCCAGCACGAATGTTCCAATGCTCAACTACACGTAAGTCTATTCTAAGCATTTCTAAGTGAACTGTTCGTATGCAGGGCGTTCGCGTGGGACAACAGCGACCTCACGGAGCTGCACTCGGAGTCCGGCTTCATTGCGGGCGACAAGAACTCGACGTTGGTTTCGATGACCACCGTGATGAGCAACGGTTCGTTTCTCACTATTTGAATACGATGGTTAAGCCTCAAGCTGTAGGCTTCGTCACGGTCGAGTCGGGCAACTCCACCAGCCACAGCATTCGATTTTGGCTGCGAAACATCGGCCGACTGAGTTTCTCGCGAGACCTTCCCGTGCGACGGGTTCGTTCCTCCCAGTCCTAAGGTTTTACCTCGCTTTTGTTTGTAGATGCTCCGAGAGTGGATCCTGCTGAACGAAACGTTCCTCGAGTCCCGGGTCGTGATGGCCACGTCCACCCATCCGATGCTCCTGCATACGAGCATCATCTACAAGAAGATCTACCCGTGAACTGGAGGATGTTGGAGGATGGACGACTGGGTGCTGTCTGTACAAATTGGCTTCCTTTGATTGTTCTGTACATGCGTGTTTAATAAACGAGATTACAACGGTGGGGTGGTTGTTGCACAATCTAATCCCCTTGGATGCAATCCAACCGGCTGGCGAGCCAATTCCTTCTGCTCATCTTAGTCGCTCATCCCCCGGCGGAGCGCACCGGACGGAAATCAAGCGGAAGAATTGCGTCGTCGAGCGGCAAGAAACGCGGAGGAAGGAACACGCCCAACGCGACCGAATCGAACGCATCCAATCGAATCCGTCGCGAGCTAAACGCTTAAGCGGGCAGTCGGCCGTCTAATTGCCCGCCCCGCCGACCGGTTCGCGGCGCCGGACGACCGCCGGATTGCGTCGAGCCGGTAATCCTAATCCGCTGGTATTTGTTTTGTAGTCGATGCGGAGGTTGTCGTATCGCCTGGATTTTGAAGACGAAACGCCCTCAAGGTTGCAACAAGAAGAGGTTCTTGATCGGAAAGAGAGCGGTGTTTTTGTCAAGGGAAGCATCGTTGCTCTTCAACTTCTACTGTTCTTTCCTTTCCACGAATCCCACTGAACAATGGATTGCTTGCTTGCATTTTATTGATGCTTTGACGGAGAACAAGAGAATCTCGCGGCTCAACGGCCAGGCGCTCACGTGCGTTGGATGAAGACACTCGAACGAGCGGGGCACGGGCAGCTGAAAAAAGAGCGAATTAACGAAGGAGTCATAAGAAAGACTGACTATTGAGCGTCCGCTCCCGGCAAGCCAACGCCTCCCGCAGCTCCCGGCTGAAATCAAAGGAGTGAAGGGGGAAGAAGGAGGAGCGGTACCTGTCCATCGGCTCCCCGTTCACCCGCACTGCCAGGCGCACCCTAAAGAATGGAGGATGAGATCAATGTCAAAAGAATTGTAGAGTAGAAACGAACCGGAGGCCCTTGAGGTCCTGAAATAAAAAGAAATGAGTCAAGGCGTCAAAAACGCGTATGGGAGAGAAGTCAACGCATTGACCGACTTCCTCCTACCTCCTTCAAAGCAGAATCAAAGAAGAACTCACCAGGAACGCCCGGCTTTCCATCGGCGCCCTTCTGACCGGCACTTCCCGCCGGCCCTGGCGCGCCGACCGCTCCCTTCGGCCCGGGCACGCTCGTGTACTTCTCGCCGTCCTTGCCGGGCGCTCCCGCCGCTCCATCCGCGCCGCTCTCGCCCGGTTTGCCCGCGTCGCCCGCCGGCCCGGGAGCTCCCTTCAAGCAGCCAGAAGTGAAGGAATTCGGAGGTTGGAAAGAAAGAAAACAACAATGGGATGAATTAAACACTCGAGGAAGCGCCTATGTTGCTTTGAACACGCTCGAATACTCACAAATATCCCCCAATCAACCCTCAGTTACTCACAGGCGGCCCCTGCTTGCCGGCCGGTCCATTTTCGCCCGGCTTTCCGTCGTTGCCGGCGGGACCTTGCGGACCTGAAAAGAAGACGCTTGAACACGCAACATCCACGCGTTAAACTCACCATCAGGACCCGGCGCCCCGGGCGGACCTTCAAACAACATCGATGAGTCATCTGAATCTTATTCTAGCGAGTCTTACCGGCCGGACACTTCTGGCAGCTCATGTCGGCGGGCGGGCACTCGGGCGCCGCTTCGGTCGTCTTGTTGTCCTCGCCGGCCGGTCCCTCGTCGCCGGGCGTTCCGTCTTCGCCCTTCGGACCTAAAGGAACAAGATTGAAGTGAACATGTGCTTATGAGAAGCGAGTAGAAGCCGGTTTGTTCTCAAACGCGTTTCGAAACGACTCCAAGCAATTATTGATTGATTGCTGAGTCCCGTTTGGCACAATCTCTTCTGCTTCGCTTACCCGGTGGCCCCGGCGGTCCCTGCAACAATCCAGCGTGATCACACACATCTTTCGAACGAAACGAACCGGCGGGCAGTTAGGTTTGATCGGTTCGCACTGGCAGTAGGCGGGCAGTCCCTTGAAGTCCTGGCGCTTGGCGCGGAAGATCGAATCGAACGGGTTCTCGCGAGGCTTCGACGGAGGCGTGACGCTCAGCTGGATGTCCATCAGTTCGCTCCAAGCAGAGTCCGTCTCCACGCGGAACACCTGCACACCGTCCTGCACCTCGTCGTGGATCTCGTTGATCGTGAAGTACAACGACGGGAGGACGGCCAGACAGGCGATCAGGGCAACGGTCGAGCATGCGGTCGCCACACCGACGATCAGCTTCGCTTCGTGCATTGCTGGCTGCAAACGGCTTGTGAGTAAAGAGGGGCGAATTCAGGAATGAAGGGAAGAAATGCACGTGTTTTCAACGAACCGAGCGACTGCTAGCTGGAGACGCGTAAAGAAACCCGCTAAACGGAATCCTCACGCCAATTTATACGCCCGCTAGCCACTCGCCCCCGAACAGCGGGATTCTCCGTTCGCCCCGCCCCCACTCGCTTCCCTTCGATGCAAATGAATCCCCCGCCTTCCGCAGAGAAGCGAGGGGATGCCCGTGAAACGCGGAGGGCGAATTGCGCCGACCGGACGGGCGGGCGGACGGCGTAAATGAGGCGTCAGATTCGGGGCGAATTGGAAGGACGTGTAATGGATCAACGCGCGTTGTTTTGAACGAATGCGAGTTCATGGTCCACATGTAAAACGAAAAGGGCTTGCAATGTGAACTTCATGGCAGACAATCTCCACCTCCATTGCAGTCGAGCCCCTCCAATTGAATTGAGCGGCAATTAACGCGCTCTTACGCGAATTATGCTCCGCTCATCCCTCTCTTCGTCATCTTCTAAATATTTACGCGTTTTCTTACCTTCGCTCACACACGCCTTCTGCGGCGATTCAATCCGTGAAGATGCCGCTCGTTTGTGCTTAATGACAGTTTCGGAGCAGCAGTCAACATATTGCTTTTGTTTTAAGCATGCTTCACACTTCCTTCGACCAGTGAGTAATACTCATTGCTTTAATTTTGCCAAAGACGGCGGACATCATCCCACCGTTCACTCGCTTCCCGCCGCCGCTGGAAACCCGTTCGGATCATAAGCGATTGTCTTTCGCATTCATTAATGTGCGCAGAAGGAACCGGTCGCTCGATCTAACGGACGGTGGACGAGCCCAACGGATTGTTTCGTGCGGCCGACCGGCTGTCGCAGCGGCGAGTGAAACCGATTGGATGGCGGCGATCATAATCCGTCCGTTCGATTAATTGGATACGTGTTTCGAATCGAGCAAAAGGTGGATTGCTTCTTGACGAACGGTTGGTTGGACACAGATGAGCTGTAAAGCCACAAGGCTTGGCTTTATGCCGCCTGCAACATCTCCTTCTCTCCGAATTCCTCCGCACTCGCCGCTTTCACCTCGAGTCCTCCAATTCGCCGCTTTCGCTCCGCAACTCCCGAAAATTTCGAGTGTAATGAAGGTCAACGAGGGGGCGATCGAGCGTGAACACTCCAGCCGGGGGACCCTCGAGGTCGGCGTCAATTGGACTTTAAGAGTGACTTTCAAGCCTCCAGAAATGCATTCAATTTAACGAATCCGCTCGTTGCCCTTGACCTCCGTCGAAAACACCCGATTTATTCCCGAAGAACACGGCGAATGTACACGATCGTTTGAGAAGCGAACGAGAATTCGGGACGGAAACAAGTGAAATGCATCGAATCGAAAGGATTGGGAGGCGAGTGAACGAGAGATCCAACAGACGAGTGAGAGGAACAACGAGGATGGGCACAAGAAACAGTCGAACAATGAAGAAGAAGGGATCTTCTAGTCGGTCCGGTCCTCCATGCTCACGTCCGCCGGCTGCTCGGTGGTGTCGTCCAAGTGCTCTATCGGATGGGCGGCGGGCCGCTCGAATTCCGACCGCTCGCTCGGGGCTGAACGGAGGCGATCGTCACGGGAATGAACGAAAAGAATTGAACTCACGCTCGACATCGCCGGTCGTCTCGTCCGCGACCGCCGTCTCGTCGTGGAGCTCCGCCGTCGTTGCGTCCGCATCGATCGTTTCGTTCGCCGTCGTGTTCGCCGCCGACCGTTGGGTTTTGGCCGCCGCCTTCTCCGCGGCCGCCGCCTGCTTGAAGTTTTGGACCTGCAAGAGCGAAAGGAATGAGCGGAGAGGATTGGAGCGGGTTCGTGTGCAAGAAGCCTCCGATTTGGTGCAGTTTAACGGCAAGGTCACTCGAATTCACCCGGAACTCACCAGAGAGCGGATCTCGGGCAACTCCAGCTGCATTTTGGCGACCGCTTGGGAGACGTCTTTGAGCACAATTCCCTTCCGTTTGGCCTGCTGGGTGCACTCCTGCGCGGACGTCCCGAGGCACACGATGAAGACGGAGAGGGCGCGAGCGAACGCCACCCGCACCTCCTGCAAATCGACGAGGAAATCACGAGCAAAACAACGAAGAACTCACTTTCTGCGCGTGGAAGCCGGCGGGCAGCACTTCCTTCACGATCCGATCGACCGGCGCCTGCGGCAGCTTCATCGCGTCCAGTGCGGCCCGCTGCTCCTCGACGAAGTTCTCGTCCGGCGACGTCGATTCGGCGTCCATTTGGCTGAAATTCGGCGAGGATTCGGTTGAGATCCGGTCGGGAAACGTTGCGGAAGGTGGAGCAAACTCGCGACCACAAACTGACGAGAAATTAGAGCAAAAATCTTAGTAATCCGGTGGAAACCGGTGACTAAAACAGAAATTGGATGAATTTCCGCAAAATGCGGGTGAACGATTCAAATATGGCCGCAAATCCCGCACTTTCGTCTGAATTCATTGGTGTGTACTCGACTGACCCCGCAGTAACTCAAAAGAAAAAGTGAGTCGATTGTTGATCGCAAAAATCAGCGAATCGGCGAATTTGCGACGACGCCCGCCGAAATATTCGAACGCCCCACTCTTCCCGCCTTCCGCCCGCTCGCCAGCCCGTCCGTCCGATCGACCGCTTCGATTCCCGCAGCGAGCGGCCGGCGGGTGTCGCCGGGCGTCCACTTCGATGCGAACGGTATTTCGAATCGATTCTTCCATGTGATCGATGAGGCTTTGTGTTCGTGAACTGTTCGTCGATAAATCGAATTGTTGACCAAGGTGCGTCGACCAGTAGACGATCAGACCTTCGATGAAAGGCATTCGTCTTGCAAGCGACTTCCGACTGACCACTCTGGGATTCCGGAAATCGTTGGGGAGATGCGCGAACTCGTTCTCGCCCCCCTCAATCCATCGGCCCCGTTTCTTATCGCCGCTGCGGATCGCCGACGTGATTTCGGCGGGTGTTCGTTTGAGGATTGAAGGCGAGTTGTGTTTGCGGGTGTGCAGGGACTAGTTGGAGGTTTGTTTCAAGATTGAGGAGGGTTAAAAGCGATTGAGAGGTGATGCATAGGTGCTTTGGAAACGATTAGACAAATAGAGAAACACAACAATCGTAAATTTCACCAAAAGGCAATCCTAACGCCAAGTACTCGAACCTTCAAGCCGTCGGCCTTGACAACATCACTACACATCTTCGATTGTCTGCCTTCAACTAAAACAATGAAAAGTTTTGCTTACAATTAGCAGCGCACTACAAGTCGAGTGCATCGATCAATTTTTCGACCTTTATTCGATTTTTCAACCCCCGAAACTTTCCATCAGCAGCTTGATTGCTTCCGATCGGTTGAGCAATCGATGCGGGAGTTCGTTGAGCGATAAGAAACGGAGGGGGCGGAGCCAACGGTCCGGGCGGTCGAACAGTCGGGTCACTGCCGCCCGTGCACTTGCCGCTTTCCGTTCAGTTCGCCCCGTTTCCGTGACGGCGGCCGGTTGATCGGAGAGCGGAACGGAAAGGAGAGGAATGTCTTTTTCTGTTGCTTTCTGTTCTTTTTGTTCCGCCGGTCGTTGCCGCCGGTTTCTAGACGTTCGTTTTGACTTGGAAGTGGACGGAAACACTTCGCTTTTGGTGCATTCTACTTTTACGAATGATCTGCTCAACTTTCTTCGATTTTTTCCTTTAGCCTTGCCGCCTTCCATCCACCGACTACCTCGCACATTCATCTGTTGTTTTCGACCGCGCGCACTCGATCGTTTATTCGATTTGATGCCACACTTTCTTTTTTCTTAGGGCCCCCTCCCGAAAAAGCCACTCCGTTCACACGACGTTCATCCGTTCGCTTGCGTTAGACCGCGTTTATTCAATTAAATAACGTGAGCGCGTGTGAGCACCGATAGCAACAAGAAACACGCCCGCTATTTGTACACTCAAACAACCGAAACAAATCAACGACAACGAAACGTTAACAACACCGAAATCAACGGGTGGATTCTCGACTTTCAGGCGTCCGTCTTGTTCGCGACGACGGGGACGGCCGTCTTGAACGCGACGGCGGGGGCAGGCGGCTTGCGGTCCACCACTTCGGGCTTTTTGGGCAGCAGGTCGGCGAACGACTCGAAGTCGAATTCCTGCAAAATGTGGGCGGGGATCAAATAAAGAAGAAAAGGGAACGTACGGGAGTGTTGGCCTTGGACTCGGGATTGCGGAACTCGTGGCGCATTTTGTTCAACGCCTTCAGGAAGTAGAGGTGCTCTAAATCGATGGGATCATTGGGATGAACAACGGGAGGAGAAGAACTTACTCAACGATCGCACTCCGGAGGTCAGGTTGTGGCTGAAAGCGAGGGAAAATTCATTCAAAATTCCAAGGACTTCGCGCTCACCTCAACTCGAACGGGTCCTCGACCGCCACGGCCGAGCGCGCCCAATCCTTGTCCACTTTCATCAGACGGTGGCCGGGATGGCGCACTTGCACCACTTCGTCCGTCCATTTGAAGCGCTCGAAGTATTCGAAGAATTCGATGAAGAGCTCCCCGATGGACGCCTCGTTCTTGCCGACGGGCGGCTGCAGGCGCGGGGCGTCCGGCTGGGCGAAACGAACGTCCCACCCGTCCACCTCCGTCGGGGGCGGCAGCTCGAAGTGCGTCTCGTCCTAAACGCGAATATCCCAAGGGAAATCAACGGTCACTCACCTGCAAGCTGTGAAGGACGGGCGGCGTCGTTTGTTGCAGGAAGTGCAGGGCGCAGATGGTGATCGCGTACGACGAGAAGCTTCCGGCCGACGCGTCGTTCAACTCGGCCACCTTCACCCACTTCTTCACCGCCAGGACGAAGGGCGCCACTCGGTCGTCCATGCGGCTGTACGCGTTCAGCAGCCGGGTGTTGTGCAGGGCGAGGTGATTCGAACAGGAGATCTGAAAACGGAACGGATGAATGGAAGAGGGTCGAGGGGATTGGGCAATGATTTGACCACAATTCTGCCCACTTTATCCTCAGATTCGCCCGTTTTTCCTCCTGCTATCCCCAATCTTCTCTCTTCCTTTCCCGCCCGTCCACTCACGTCTCCGTGAAAGTCGACGTCGCCCGACTGGTAGCGGAAGTTGATGATCGGGACGCGCGCCTTCGAAACCGACCGGACGTCCACGAAGCTCTCGTCGCGCACGCAGAACTCGTAGATCTGCTCGAGGATGTCCGTTTGGCGGGCCAACGCTTGAGTGGTGGCCTCCACAAGGTCCTCGTCCTTCACCCGCTGCATCTCGGCGGTGTGCTCGTCCCCGAAGTCGATGCACAGGTCGATGTCGCAGCCCTTGGCGCCGAAGCCGCTCATCAGCGAGCCGAACGCGAGGAAGGCGATCGGAAGCTCTTTCTCACCGTTGAAACGGCGGGCGAAGTCGTCGATGAAGCGCTGGGCGGCGGCCACCTCTTCGGCTTTGAGGCCCTGCAGTCGGAACCACTGGAGGCACAAATCTTCGAGGTTCTCGGCCAGGCCGCGCACCACCGGGCCGTGCGGCTCCTCCAGCTGCAGGTGCGGGCATTTGCGCCACGGGTGGGTCGGCAGGCGGCAGTACGCGCAGCGCAGGGGGGTTCGTTTCTAAACTCGAGGATGCAAAAGAAGAATCAAGAGGATGAACTCACGATCAGGTGCGTGTTGAACGCGTTGATGCCGTGCGCGAACGCCACCTTGATGAGGTGCGTCTCCTCGCCGGGACGCGGCCGACGAAACTGCCGGCTGTCGTAGTGCACGAACGCCAACCCCATGCCCCACTGGTGCCGCGGAAGGCGCGCTTGTTGCTGCGTGAGGTACGTCGAGAAGCTGCAACAAAGCGCGGTAATGTGAGGGTCAATTGTACGAGTTATTCAATGCTTTCCGTGCCCGCAGACAACCCTAACTCTCGTCCCATTCAACCAAAGACGTACCGCAACCTCTCCAGCCCGTCGTCCGTGCTCCTCATCATCAGGAAGTCGGCGACGGCGAGGAAGAAGCAGTTCTCCAGGTGGTGCGCGTTCTCGGCCCGCACCTGGAAGATGTTCACGCCGAGCAGGGGTTCTGCAAGCACGCGATCATCAAGTGAATTCATTCGATTCACGAACCGATGATTCGGAAGTGGCGTCTTCCGCGCGTCTCCTTGAAGACGGCCGCTCGGCTCGTGATCTGCACGACCTCCTGCCGATTGAATGCGCATCCGTAGAAGAACATTAGGCACTGGAAGAGCCTCTCGATGCCGGGCATCGGCTCGGCGTCGTAGATGGCGGCGAAGAGCGGCCGCACGTGCTCGAGCTGCTCCTCGTCCGTCCGCGAAAGGAACTCCTCCATCGGGCAGCCGAACGCTTCCTGAACTCGACGGAATAAACGAGAGGAAGGAGAAGGAGGGTACCTCGTTCAGGACCGGCACCAAATCGGTTTGAATCATGAAGTAGAGCAGCAAGTAGTCGAAGATCGCACCAGAGACGCCGTCCTCATCGAACGACTTCGCCAATCCCATGCGCTAAACGACGAAGAGGAGTGAGCGGAATGAATGGACGGGACTCACGTGTGCCCAATAGCGAAAGATCTGCGCCAGCTCGAGGTACTTGGGGCAGCAGCGAGTGTACAGGGAGAACAGCTGAGTGGTGAGGGCCAAACGGGCGGCTTTCGGGTCGATCGTGATGAAGAGGACGATCGACTCGTTGGGGCTCACATCGACCTTAAAGACATTCCCGTTGAGATGCTCCTCGCGCTCCACGGGCTCCTTGTTCGGCATCAGCTCGTCGAACACGTCCGCCCGCTGCGCATTCGTGAGCTCCGTGCCGTCGCGCGCGTCGATGCGAACGTAGAAGTCGGCGACCGTTTGCGTACGCACGTCCGTTGAGTCGCGCACGATGAGACCGTTGATGAAGCCGCCGATGGGGATGAAATCCACCGAGTAGTCTGCAAAATGAGCTCAAATCAAATGGATTGGTCGGAGAGGACTCACTTTCGTTCATCTCGCCCCACGTCTGCATCGTTTGCGGCAGGGCCGCGACCTCGGGGATTGTGTAGAAGCGGCGCAACTCGTCGGCCACCCGCTTGCGGATTTTGTCCATGTAGGCCTGGTAGTTGAGCCAAATCTTCGGCTTCCGCTTGATCCACTCCTCGATCATGCGTCCGCGTTGGTGGAGGCGCTGAAGCGAGGGGATTCAAGCGATGAGCAGCGGAAGACGCTCACCTGATGGTGCAGCTCGTGCTCGGAGCATCGTTTGTGTTCGAGCACCGCGAAGATGCCCTTGACGTGCACCTCGCACAGCTCGCAGTACAACGCGTAGTGCTCGAAGCGGCGGCTCAGGTTTGTGTTCTCGCTGATGTAGTTGCGGCGCAGGTATTCGCGCGACAACTCGCTCAACGGCGGCCGTTCGACGGCTGGAAACGAGCGAGAAATCAACAGGACATGCAAAGAAGACTCACGCGGGAGGACCTGGTCGGGCAACAGGCGGACGCACTCGCGGAACGCCGCCTCGAGCTTCTCCGGCGTGATCTCCACCAGCAGGACGACGCCCGTGTACCACATGGGGCGCGTTTCGTCCGCCCAACGCGCCTGAATGCGCACCACGCAGCCGCCGTCGAACAGGACGCTCAGATTGTACTGAACGCAGGAGATTTGCGAGAAGAAATCGAGCGGGACTCACCACAAAGAGCAGCCGCTCGTCCAGGTTCGTGATCTCGACCTTGAACGTGGCCGCTTCGCCGAACAGCGCCGCGTCCAACGTCCCCAGCCACTCGACGGCCGACGCCTCGATTTGCGGCGACTTCTCCGCGATCAACGCGCGCAACTGCATACGAACATCAAATCGACCGAATCGAATCGAAAGAACTCACTTCTTCGCGCGTCTTCATCGCGGAATCGGCGACGTGATCGACGGCAATCGGAGAGGAGGCGATGAGATCAAGCGGACGGGAGCGAAAGCCGAGCGGCCGGGTGGATCGGCGGACGGCGTGCGGCGGAATGCCAGCCGATCGATCGCGACGAAAATTCCGCTGCTGGTCGCGATCGAGCGATTGATGGGCGGCTGCTTGCACGCGGGAGGGCGAGGAAAGATAAAATGGAAGCTGATAATCAACAGAAAGCATCACAATGCCTAAAACAATGCTTGTTCTTGCTATTCCTTTCAAAGGTTCCTGTTTTCGAGCGTGCCCAAGTTCCATTGACCGAAACTTGTTGGAAAGCGAGACTAAAACGATGAAATAACTGACGAATTCATCCAAACAAGTCGCCTTTATAATCGCTGCTCCGTTGATGGTTTCTCCCTACACCTAAACAGTTCCCCATCGGTTTTAAAGACGAAAACAACACGTGCGAACAGGCGTTGAATCCTCTCCGTTCTCGCGATTATTCACACCAGCTCGTCATCCTTCTTTCGTTTTTCCGTTGGCTCCGTAGCATCAATTCACTGCTTTCTTTCTTCCCGAAAGAACATCCTTCTTCTTCTGGTTATTCGCCAGTTTCATCCGTCTACTGCAATCTTTCCATCCCTCTTCCACTACTCCCATTCACTCCCGCTCCTACCGGCGACCCTTCCGAAAAGAACATTCCTCATCTTACTTCTTTTGGTTGTTCGCCGCCTGTCGGACGTTCACTGGTCAAATCTCCCCCACCATCCACTCGCTTCTATCGACTACTCTCATCCGCTCTCGCTTCCACCGCCGACCATGTGGCTGATGAAATCGGTGACTTCAGGCGGCAAACCGCGACGCAAGTGGCCGTTCGGGATGTCGAGCAAGACGGACGACTCGCCGCTCCGCTGGGGCATTTTGGGCTGCGGGAACATCAGCGGCGACTTTGTGCGCGCGATGACCGTCTGCCAGCACAAGAACGAGGTTCATCGATGGGATTCGAGCAACCCGCAAGGCTTCTTTCGTTCAGATCCACGGACTGGCGGCCGCCTCGTCGCTGGAGCGCGCCGAAGTGTTCCGCAACGAGCACTTCGGTGCGGACGACTCGTGTGTTGCGATCCAACGCGCCAAGTGCCACGGCTCGTACGCCGAGCTGCTCGAGCGGAAGGACATCGGTTCGTCCTTTCAATCGAATCCTTTTACTCCTCGTTTGAAGACGTCGTCTACGTCGGCGTGGCGAACCACCTGCACAAGCCCGTAGTTCTCCAGGCGATCGAAGCGGGCAAACACGTGAGTTCCCTGCACAAGCAGACAGTCAACTCGTCTTTGCAGGTGGTCTGCGAGAAGCCGCTGGCGTTGAATCGAGCGGAAGTGGCCGAAATGTTCGAACGGGCCAAGGCGAAGGGCGTTTTCCTCATGGAAGTTCGTTTCATCGATTTATTCCTTTGATTCGCTTTGTTTCCGGCCTACTGGAGTCGCTTCTTCCCCGTGTGGCGCCAACTGAAAGCGGGCGCGATCGCCGAGGTGGGCGGCCCGAACGTCGTGCTCGTGGACTTTGGAATCAACGTTGAGGTTCGTCTTCCTTCCTCCTTCTCCGCTGCAATCCTTCGAGTTCAGCGAGTGAAGAACACGCCGCGCGAGCACGGCGGCGGCTACTTGATGGCCAGCGGCTGCTACGCCGTCATGTTCGCGCAGTTCGTGTTCGACGAGGAGAAGCCCGAGGTGATCGTCGCGAACGGGCAGTTGGACGAGAAACGTGCGTGAATTGAGCGACTGGTCAAGGGGCACTGCTTTCAACTCACTACTTTCCATCACTCCTAATCTCCTTCATCTTGAGGGATCGATCTGTGGGCGTCGATCACGCTGAAGTACTCGGGCGGCCGCGTGGCCAATTTGTTTTACCACGGCCTCCAGGAGACTCCCTGCCAAGCGTCGGTCAACGGACCCAAGGGACAGCTGCGGGTACATACAAATAAAGCTCTTTTATCCCTTGATTCGTGTGTTTGCAGCTGCCCGAAGCGTTCTGGAGTCCCTCGAAGTTGATCGTCCAGAGCGGCGGGCAGGAGCCGAAAACCCACGACCATCCGCTCCCCGCCACCGACCTGAAGTTCTTCTTCCCCAATTCGGTGCGTCCTTCCCTCCGCTTCTTTTAATTCGGATTGAAGGTCGGGCTGTGCTACGAAGCGGATCACGTGTACGAGTGCTTGAAACAAGGCGAGTCCCACGGCTTCTGCGTTCATTTCTCTTGTGTTTGAAGGCAAACTGGAGTCGCCGATCATGCCGCCGGCGACGTCGCTTCGTTTGGTCGAAATCCTCGACGAAATCCGCAAGCAGTTGGGCGTTCAGTTTCCGCAAGACTTGAAGGCCGCCAACTTGAAGTGAGGGCGTTGAATTCAAAGGAAATTAGTGACTGCTAGAAACATTTGTGTTGTTTACATCCAGAAATAAACTATTCTACGCATCTGTTGGGTCGGTTAAGCGAGACGAGTTGGACAACTCGGCGGAGATACTTCCATTTGATTTCGTTTGTATTCAAATCCTGCCCTTTTCAGGATGGTGAAACTGGTGGAAACGATTGCCGAGCTGCGGGCGCTCGTTGCCGCCGCACGTCTGGAGTTTGCTCGAGAACAAAGCGGTGAGTCCGCGATGATTGGAGGTTGCTAGGCCCTCCATTCGTTCCACTAATCCTCCAAATCCCACTCACATCCTTCCCTCAATCATATTCGTTTGCAGTCCCAACTGTTGATGCAAAAACGATCACTTTCGTTCCGACGATGGGCGCGCTGCACGACGGCCATCTGGAGCTGGTGCGGGAATGTCGGCGACGTCACCCGCGCTCGCTGCTCGTCGTCTCGATTTTCGTCAATCCGCTCCAGTTCGCCGCCGACGGTCGCGATCTCCAGCGATATCCGCGCACGCTGGACGCCGACTCGAAACTGCTGGACGGCCAAGCGGACGTCGTCTTCGCTCCGCGAGTGGAGAAGTCTACCCGGAAGGGAGCGGGCGGGAGATTCGCGTGCGGGCGGACGTCGACTCCGCCGCTCAGTTCGAGGGCAAACACCGGCCCGGGCACTTTGACGGCGTACTCACGGTCGTAAGTTGGGCGACGAAGTGGGCAGTGAGGGTGTTGGGTCGGAGGACGAAGTGAGCAGCTGAATCGCTCACATTAAACGCCAACTTCCGTCCAGTCCCTTCTTCATTGCGCCTCCTTGCAGGTCGCCAAACTCTTCAACATGGTGCAGCCGGACGTCGCGGCTTTTGGCCAAAAGGATGCCGAACAAGTGGGTTCTTCTCGTATCCAATCAACCGCTCCCTCGTGCTGCAGGTCTTCTTGATCTCGCGGATGGTCGACCAGCTGAACTTCCCCGTGCAAATCCTCGTCGTGCCAACCGTTCGGGAGCCGGACGGCCTCGCGATGTCCAGTCGGAATCGACTGTTGACGGCGGACGAGCGGAAAACGGCCGCCGCCCCTTCCCGCCGCCCTCTTTGCCGCTCGGGACCTCGCGAATCGCGGCCATCCGTTGAGCAAAATCCTCGGCGAAACCCGAGAACTTCTAGCCCAAACGAAAGGAATTCGAGTGGACTACGTGGTGGCCGTCGACCCGAAGACGATGCGGGAAGTCGCCGACGAGCATTCCGGCCCCGCTCTGCTGATGGCCGCCGTTTGGGTGGGCGAGACGCGGTTGATCGACAACCTCGAGATCCCCGTCCCGTTTCTCAAGCCCAATTAGTGCCTGTTGCTCATCTGGCGAAGCACATCAATGCTGCCCCGTCTTGCCTTGTTGAACGCATACATAAACGAAAAAGAAGTGTACGCAACGGTCGATCACAAAGAAGGAACTCACGAGCATCCGCTCTCATCGAACAACCCAACCGGCTAGTAAACAACCGCGTTTATTCATCCGACACACGAATCGCAGAACATTCGAATGAGAACGGAAGGTGAATAATTTACACGACTCTGCCCCCCGATCGCTCAGTTGTGGGTCAGGTAGCGCGGCGTGGCGGAGAACTTGGCGTAGCCCTTGATGACCTTCTGAATGGCGTCGAGGAAGTCCTTTTCGGTGGCCATCTTCCGGCGGGCGCGAATGGCGAACATTCCCGCTTCGGTGCACACGGAGCGGATTTCGGCGCCCGTGCAGTTGGGACACAAGCGCGCGAGAAGGTCGTAGCGGATGTCGCGCTCGACGCTCATCGATTTGGTGTGAATCTTGAAGATGTGCGCGCGGCCCTCCAGGTCGGGCAACGCGAACTCCACCTTGCGGTCGAGGCGGCCGGGCCGCACCAGCGCCGGATCGAGCGTGTCCGGCCGATTGGTCGCCATCAGGACCTGTAAGCGAGCACCAAGAGGTAACGGGATGAAAGGCAGGACTCACCTTGATGTTTCCTCGAGGATCGAAACCGTCCAACTGGTTGATGAGCTCGAGCATCGTGCGCTGCACCTCGTTGTCACCGCCGGCGCCGTCGTCGAAGCGCGCGCCGCCGATGGCGTCGATTTCGTCGAAGAAAATCAGGCACGCCTTCTTGGTGCGCGCCATTTCGAACAGCTCGCGCACCATGCGCGCGCCCTCGCCCACGTACTTTTGGACCAGCTCGCTGCCGATGACGCGGATGAAGCACGCGTCCGTGCGGTTGGCGACGGCGCGCGCGCACAGCGTTTTGCCCGTCCTAAACACGAGCGGAAATCAACGAAAAGGAAGCGATGGAACGAACCCGGGCGGTCCGTAGAGCAGGACGCCCTTCGGCGGCTCGATGCCGAGGTTCACGTAGCGTTCGGGCTGAAAGCAACGAAGAAGAATGGAGGAGACTGAGTGCGGGGAACTCACGTGCAACAGCGGCGTCTCGACGACCTCGCGCAGCTTCTCGATTTGCTCCTTGCAGCCGCCGACGTCCGCGTACGTAACGTCCGGCTTCTCCTCCACTTGCATCATCGTCACCGTGGGGTCGATCTTGATGGGCAGCGGCAGGTGGATCTGAACGAACGATTGGATAAGAGCAAAGGAGAGAAGGGAACTCACCTGGTACTTGTTGCGGTCCACACCCACTCGCATTCCCTCCTCGATGTCCGTCGGGGCGACGGTGTCCGCGAGGTCCACGACGAACTTGGCGAACTGCTTCACGTTGATCAGGTAGCGCGGATCGTGCTGATCCGACGTGATGATCTTCGTGCAACGGGCGACCTGAACGGGAACTCATAAGAAGGATTGGAGCAAGGGAGGACTCCACTTGAAGCGGCTTCTCCTGCTGCATCGCCTGCTTGTCGGCGGCGATGTCCCAGAGGGCGGGCGGCGCCAGTCCGGTGTCGCTCTCCTTGACGCCGCACAGCTCGTTGACGCGCTTCAGGCACGACTCGATGTCCGTCTCCAGCTGCTTGATTTGCTCCGAGTAGGGGCCCTGGCCGTACTTCTTCAGCACTTGAATGTCGGCCTCGTCCAGCGCTTAAAGCGGACGGTCGGATGGAAGAAGTGGACAAGAGGAAACGAACCCTCGAACGGCTTGTCCTCCTTCTCGCCGTCGATCTTCGTCTTCCGCTGGTCGTCGCCCAGGTAATCCTTCATCGTGCGCGGGACGAGTGGATGCGGAAGCTGAACGGAAGGAAGGGTGAGTGGAAGGCGAGGAGAAGTCGCGAGTGAATTCGGGCGAGCGGAATTCGCGCGTTAAACGGAAGAAGATTGGGTGATCAAACCCGTGACGATCGCCGTCTACTGACAGTCCTCCTGAACTCAATTGAAAGACCTGCAGGCCTAAATCACGGCCGAAAGCCGGAAAGAATTCATTTTCACCGCCGAAATCATCCATTTTCACCGCATTTTTGGCTTCCAAATCGTTCGGAATTGGAGCTCTGAAACTTCAATTTGAACCCAACGGAGCCTTCCGGCGGACTCGAAGCAAGAAACGAACAGAAATCATCAAACTTTTCTCGAGATTCACGGACAGAACGCGATGCAAACGACGAGGCGAGATTTTGATGACAAACCCGAGCCGCTGACCGCCGGCTGGCCGCCCGCTGCGGTCCCGCCGCGAATCGATTGCGGCGTCTGGCGTTCTGCCCGGCAGATGCCATTCGCTGGAATTCTTTCGACTGTCATCGCAATCGATGTGTGATGAAAGTCGAAAAGAATTGAAGTGTGGACGATCGCAGTTTGAAGAAGCAGACAAATAGCTGAAAATCGATGCCAAAGTTCAAATGAAACAGACAAACTCGCTCGAATGCAAGCCGGATTCCTGTCTTTTCTTGATGACAGTCGACTCATCGCGTCAAGTTGAGGTTTGGTTCTGCTTTTTCCCGTTGTTTCTCCCGCCGATCTTTAGATGCGCAGGGTAAGTGCACAAATTCGCTTTCTTCCTCGTTGCTGAATACGATTCTTTGTTGAATTCTCGGTCGGGAACGTCCCTCCGCCCGCTGTTTGTCGATTTCTCTTGTGCGAACATCAAAAGCGTCCCTTCGCCGTGCCCACCTAAGAGAACGATCTTTCTGGTCTACTCGGACGTTCCGCTTATGATCGAGGAGCACCGTTTTCGGTCGATCGATCATAAGAAGCGGCAGACTGTTTGGCAGAGGCGGAAGTTTTTCTGCGTGTTTGGTCCTTCTGAAGTTTCGAAGCCGTTAGGGAATGCGGGAGCAACAAGTGTAAACCGAAGTGAAAGGAAAAAAGCAGCAGAATGCGTGCAACAAGCAACGAGAAGGAATCTCACAGACAGAAGGATAATGTTTCCAACGATGGACACGAGTACAGAGCCCCTTCATCTTCCGCAATCCTTTAATCCTCCCGCAGGGGCGACCAACGATGTTTCGTCGTTGTTTTTGTTGTTCTCGCCGTTCGGTGGTGCCCATCCCGTCGATTCATCACGATCATCGCCGTTGAGGGTGGTGTTTGGTGCCGCAAACGGCTTCCATTTTGAGCACGAACACCTTTGATTTTCCTGGTTGTTTTGCCGATCAACCAAACGGGCCACGCATGGGAGAAAGGACGGAAGAAGAACACCTAAGGATGGCAAATCGGAGTGCTCCTGAATCGCTGCATCACCCACTTCTACCTTCCGCTTCGGCACGTCCCTTTCCCGAGCTCGACGACTTCCATCAGAAGTCGCCCACTTGCTCGTCGTGTGTGGCCACCGTTCTCGTCGTCAATTACGCCCCGTCTCGCCCAAAACAGCCGACTTTTTGCACTCCGAACGCCCGGCGGCCGTCTCGACGCCCACGGCGGAATCACGCGCCTCGGCGTTCGTCTCCCGCTGGAGGCACTTCGGTCGGCGCCCAATTATTTCCGAGTTTTTCTGACGGTCGCCCGTCTTCTCCAATCGTTCGTTACTTTCGGGCGTTCGTCCGGACGTTCGTCTTCTTCCTGTTTGTTCCTCGTTCTCTTCTCAATTGCTTTGTGTTCGGCTTTGCTTCAAGCAGTGAGTGGGCTTGTGAAATCGAACGCGCTGCGAACTTCACAATCAACCCACCAAGCATTCAAACGAGCCATTGGTCGATCGAACAAGCGAGCGACTCGCCGGAATTCGAAGGCAAAAAGTCAAGAGCTCCCCGACAGACGAATGAAAGCAGTCAATCGATTGCCCAATTCGTCTTCCTTCATTCGGAAAGCAATTGAAGTCAATTAAAATTCGATCGCGAGACTCGAAAGTCACGTTCCACTCCACGGAATTCTTCGAGAAGCCGCTGAGTACTTGAACTTTCAAGAACGCGACAGAAAGAGGAGGAACTTTCGATCGACAGCACGAATCGATTGAAGGAAATCGGGGGAATTGCGCCACTTTCGCCCACCGACTGATCACGTGCTTCCCGATCGTTCAAGTGTTTACCGTACCGCAGGTAAACGAATCAAAAGGTTGAGGTCTCCCATCTCGATTGCAATATCAAGAGTGCAGTAAACGGTACTAAAGCTATTCTAGGCCCTCATCATTCCTCTGTTTAACCTTCTCACTTCACCCAAAGCCAACATCGAACGGTAAACAACGTGAATGTTCGTTTATTCAACTTCTTTTTGACTCACTTTTTTGTTTTTCACAAAAACGGTGGTGTTCGATCGAACGGGGGTGGGATTTACACACGAGGATCTACAGAGACGTTGGGGCGGGAAAATTAAGTTAAGGACGATGGAGATGAGGAGGAGATGAGGCCAATGTTCTTGTTTGTTCTTTGCAAGGGGATCACTCGTCCAAATGCACGGGCTGTTGAGTTCGCTTGTCGACGTCGCGGATGAGATCGTAGTCGAAGTCGGCGGCCATCTGCTGCCAGAACGTGAGCCGGTCGAGCATCAGGTTGTCGCGCAGGACGGCCTCCGGGCGCATGTCGAAGAAGCCGAGCGGGTGCTCGTCGTTCACCGGCGGCCAGATGCCGAACGGCGTCGACGGGTTGCTGCAAGCAGGCGAGTTAAGCGACGAAGTCGAGTGAAAGAGGTTCAAATCAGTGGATACCTCCCAGGATCTCCTAGACGACCCACTAGATCACCCAAACGTACCCAGTGTGGAACGAAGTTGGCAAACGACATGACCATCATCGTCTGCAGCTTCCGGTCGGCCTGGTCGAACTCGAACGGTCCCACCACGGACAAGCCGAACAAGTAGGGGAACTCGTAGGTGGAGTAGGTGCCCAGCACGGGCAGTTTGATCTTCGGGTTCATGTAGTTGGCTGCAAGCGGTGGATTGAGCGACGGAGTGAATGCGAGAGGACGTACACAAGTACAAGTGAACGGGCCATCCCTCCTCGGCCTTCTGCCGCACCTCCATGAGCGACGGAACGGCGAACTGCGTGTCGGAAAGCAGCTGCGTGTAGCGAGTCAAATAGAAAGAAGGGATCGGCGCTCATCGCCGCCGACGCGTTCCGATCGGCGTAGAAGTGGACGATGCGGGCGCGCGCCTCGTCCGTCCGCTCGCCGAACACCTCCGGTCGGGCGATTTGGTCGTGGACGAAGCGGACGAGGTCCTCGCGGCCGAACGATTGGAAACGCTCGGGCGGGATGACGAAACGCGACTGGCGCGGCGCACCGGGAAACGGAAGGGCTGAAAGCCGGAGGGATGAGTGACAGGGAACAAGAAAAGAAGATAGGTGCATTAGAGATTCCAACCACCCGCGTCTAATCGAAAGAAAAGAACTCACTCTGAGTCATCGCCTCCTGACTGGTGAATCCTGCAGCACAAAGGACGAAATGAATGAAAGACCGCTCAACCGAATGCCCACCTTGGATGGTCGGCTTCTTGGGCGCCTCGGCGAGCATCATGGCGAAGTCCTTGTCGAAGAACTCGCCGTCGGGGCGCATTTGGAAGCGGGCGAAGTTGACGGCGTCGCGGCGCCAGCCGGTGGCGGCTGCGGCCTCCACGAGCTGATCGGCCGTCTTCCCCTTCATGCACTCCTTGACGAGAGGCGGGCGTCTTCTGCGGGAAGCAGCCGGCCGCTCGCGCCAACTTCGCCGACTCGGCCACCGTCCGATCGGAGAACGCCCAGCCCGAGAGCATCGAGCCGCTCATTTCGATCGATTGGGCGAACAAGTCGCGAGTTTGCGGCGACACCGAGAGCGCGCCCACGGCGGCGGCACCCGAGTTTTGTCCCCACAGGGTGATCCTGAACGATTCCAATTGATTCGAAGGAAGAAAGCGGACGGAACGCACTTTTTCGGGTTGCCGCCGAACGCCCGAATGTTCTCGTGGATCCACAGCAACGCTTGGCGTTGATCCCACAGTCCCAAGTTGCCCGGAGCGGTCGAGTCGCCGGTGGAAAAGAAGCCGAACATCCCCAAACGAAACTGGATGGTCACCATCACGACGCCCTGGCCGGCGAATTCATGGGCGAGTTCTGAAGCGAAAGAAATCAATGGACGACCTCTTCTTCCTTGCTAACGAACCCTTGAAACCGTACATCTCGCTGGAGCCGCCGGCGAAGCCTCCGCCGTGAATCCAGACGAGCACCGGGAAGCCGTCGGGGAAGCTGCAAGAAGCGAATGGATGGTGGAATTGATGGGAAGGAAGCGTACGGGCTCTTCTCCGACGGGGCCATGATGTTGAGCGTGAGACAGTCCTCGCTGAGGACCGGCGGCCGGACGTGCTCCACCGTGATGTTCGCATTGCCAACGGTGGGCGGCGGGGTGGGCGGCGGCGCGGGGTGTTGGAACGATTGGCAGCCGGCGCCGAAACGCGTCGCGTCCACCACTCCGTTCGGGTTCTCGTCCACGGGTTCGGGCTTTTCGAAACGACGCACTCCAACCGGCGGTTTGGCGTACGGCAGGCCAAGGAAGACGTTCGCCGAGCGGCCGCTACCGTCCGGGTACTTGAAGGCGAAGCCCTCCACGCGTCCCTGCTTCAGTTGGGCTTGCGGTTCGAGTTGGATGCTGCCCGCCTCCACGCGGGCCACCACCAACACGAGCGCGCAACAAGCCGCCAGCCGAAGGCACGTCCCGAACATTGCCTGCAACAAGTGGGTGGTTGAATGACCGTTGGCTTCTGCTCGAAACACGATCATCGCGAAGTCATGGATTTCAACACACAACGGCTGCAAAAGAAAGATGGGGCGACTTTTGATGCCCGTCCGATCGGTCGGAATTTGCGAAACCGAACGGCACCGCGGCGGAGTGCAAAAATCCAACGACGTCACGCGTTCGCTCGAAGCGGAAAGAAGACGCCCCAGACGCCCACCAGTCGGCAGATCGATCGACCGTTCGCTTGAGCGAGCGAGTGAGTGGGCGACGCAACCCCAAAGTGCAACCGGCAGACGTTTTCTGCTCGAACGAACCGGACGGCAATCAATTTCGATGTTCCGTTCCGCCCTTCTTCTTCGAATTTGAAGCGGAGTTTGAAGCGGGCGGGAAAAAACGTCTCGTTTTCGATGCGGCACGTTCGATCGCTCGTGTCATGCGCCCGCCCATCCCACCCGTCTGCTTCCTTTTACTGCCGGCTGCCTGCGCAGTGTAAAGTCGAGAGTACACACTGCCGGAGAGGAGGAAGCCGGGAAGAGGTGGAAGGCACGTGCACGTGGCCCTTTTTATGGCGGACGGAAGGCGGAAGCTCCTTCTTCTAATTTACGACTCTTCCGATCGTTTTACGGCCAGCGCTACTGTTTAGATAGGCAAGAGTCGATAAAAACGGTAAGTGCACCTTCAAGAAAGGTGAACTCGAGTTCAGGAGTTCAAAAGAAGCACAGCGATCGAATCTGCGAAAGATAGAAAAAATCGAAAGAGTTTGCGGCCAGCGTGCAATCCCAGCCAGAGCCGAGCCGCAAGCGGTGGACAATCCGAATACAGATCTGAGAAAGGACTTCAAAACCCAACATGGACCATTGAACTCACGAAGAATCAAAAAACACAGACGAGGTTGGACACAAAACATCGAGATCACATAGCCGGACCGTTCTTCTACGCCTCGCAGTCGAACGACCACCGTTCCCCGGCTAGCGCGAGCCGTCGGCTGCCGTTCGTGGCGGACGGAACGGCCGTCTTTTATACAAAACTCCCGTTCGGCGCGAAGCGACCGCCCACTTCGCCGTCTGCCCTCCCGACTATGCTCCCGATCGGCAAAGCGAAAGAGGCGGGGCGGAGGTCGCCGCCCACCTTCGGCGCGCGACTCAATCGGAGCGGAAAGAACGGCGCGCTCTCGAAGGTTCCGTTCGAGTGGGCGCGAGACGTGAATTAGCCACCTGTTTTCTCGTTGGGCTTCTAACGGGCAACGACACGGAGATCAATGGAAATGCACGACACCCGCCCGGCGATCACGTTCAAAGGCGTCTGGATGACCGCTGCGAACTCGTTTGATGCGTGTACCCAACACGTGCACTCGACAATCACCTGTCTTTAAACAATTTCTTGTTGCTCCATTCCAGCGAGTGAAGTTGACGTCAAAGGTCACTTGATAGTCACGTGCCCTCTGCTTCAATTAACCAATTTGTTTAGATGGAACAAAGTCGAGAGCATTACCGTACTTTCTTTGAAGTGAAGGTGACTGCGGACTGCCCGATTGGCTCCAATCCAATCAGTTCCGAGTGGAGAGAGAACAAATTTCACCAATCCACTCAAAGAATCAATTGAAGTGGACCACCTAGAAGGGAAACCCGGGAACACGAGAATGCTCGGGGATTTCCACAGACAACAAAAGACGATCAAATGCTGCCAGACTCCGAAACCTTTCGAAAGCTCCAGCGAACCTCCCAAATGGCCTCGAAAGTTCCAGACGACTCACGACCGTAACAGAGACCACGGCAACGGCAAGAAAGAAAGATCACGAGATGAACGAGGCCCAACGAAAGCAAAAGGAAAGAAGTGAAGTGTTCACTCCAAAGTCACACGTCCCATCGTTCGCGTGCGAACGGGCCGATCGCCTCGAAATTCGCAAATCGCGTTCGCTTTCGGTCGGCCGCTCGCTCGCTCGCTCGGCGGCACGTGCTCGTCGTCGCAATTAACTTCGAGACGAGCGAACGAACGAGAACGCCCGTCTTCCGCCGCTCTCGGCGGTCGTTCCGCTCGCGAATCGAACGAAAGAACGCCCGACTGAACGGCGCGCGACTCGAACGAAGAAGACCTCCGATTTCTCAATCGTTCTTGTTGATTTCGACGCAAATTTGCAGCCCGAAATAGCCGCTCGCTGATTGAAGTGATTTCTGGTGCAACGAAGATCAGCGAAGTCTGTGGTTCGTGGTTCCCTCTGCTGGCTTTCAACAACATTGAACGTTTGGACGGAGTGTGCACATGGGATGGGATGAAACTGTAGTATTAGGGTGCGATAGAAGGACCTGATCCCGTTCAGAAGCGTTCGTTGTTCGCCTTGAAACCGTGAAGAATAACCGTTGTGGTTTGCAGGGTCATCCTTCGTTCAAACAACATCGTGCAACTTACCGCTTCTTTCTTGGCTAGTTCGTTGCCCAGGGCAATCGCTACTTCTTCGTTTACCGCATTTCCAAACAAGAAGTGTATTGCTTAGAATGTTCTGTTTTGTGTTCAAGACGGCGAGCGGCAACAACTGTGACCATCCTCGTCGATCGAATCGAGCGGACGGACGGTCGGATTCATTTGTCTTCCGCCGCGAGTTTCATTCCGTACGGTCCGTGGGAGGGGGCGGGCGGAGGCGACGAGGCAATCAGACGGCAAGAGGTGCGGAGAAGTCGCGAGGGATGTCGTCCGCCTTCCGCCGTCTTGTTTCACGTTCGGCTTCCGCCCCCCGCGATGATGAAAATTGCGTCCGCCGGATCGCTCGCGCCGTCGCCTCCGGTCGGCCGCCTCCGCCCGTCGTTCGGATGTTCACGGGCGCGGGCGGCGAGCAATTGGAATCCGTGGAGACGCCCGACCGGAGGGAAGCAAAAAGCCAATTGGATTCGGCGGCGACGGACACAAGTGGGCGGAATGAATGAAGGAAGACGGCGCAAGGAGGGATGCGCGGAATGATGATGTAACCAATTTGGGCTGCGACGTGTACATTCGACGGGCGGCGTGGATGTGTGATTGACTTCGCCTTCCGCGCCGGCCGTCCGGTTGCCTGTGCACCGCCCGCCTTCCTTCCGCCCGCTCGTCTCGCCGACATCCAATCGAAGGAATCCGGAGGGGCGTAATCGAAGCCAACTTCCTTCCGCGTCCTTCCGTTGATCTCCGCCCCCGCCCGCTCGTCTTTGTTCCTCGCCCGGATGGATCGAAGCAGTCGGTTGGCTTCAATTAGATGAAAGGCGCCTCTCCACTCAATTGCCTCTCTTCCCCCTTCGACGGGACGTTCCCGCATTGTTTGCGAAGTGAAACGAACAGAAGACGGCCGATCTTCGAGCTTCCATTTGAGTGAAGTCGCTTTCTTTCGATTTGATAGGAGCGTTTGAACGGTTGACTGTTATTCGTGTGGCCAAGAACTAGTGGTGGCTTGTGCTCGTCGCTGTTTCTGTTTCCTTTCGTTGGTGCGAAGTGTCTTGTAGACCTACAGAACCCGGTGTGTCCTGGCTATCGTGGCCCGTCCGTTCAATTCTAGGCGGGTCGGACAGGTTGATTTGGGCTTTCAAGCCAAACGAACTAGCCCGGACCGTCCGTTCTTTCCTTTTCACCAATCCCAGTGCCTTTCACTCACTTCCTTCCTTCTTTCATTCCACCGCTGCCCGCACTGATCCCCGCAAATCCGCCCGTTTAACCCCGGCAATTTGACCCACTCGATCGTCTGCGAAAAGCAAACGAACATTCCGGAGCGGGCGAAAAAGGCGGCGGCGATTGTTCTTGATCGTCTTCCTCACAAGACGGCGAGCGAGCGAGTGGACAGTGCGGGGGCGTGCGCGTATGAATCCTCAGCATTGTGCAGACAACGAGGAGGGAGCGGGCAATCGATCGATCGACCGGCAGGCGGGCGGGCGGGCGCGGGGATCACGAACGAACGACGGAATGAACGAGCCGGCGAGCGGACGAACAACGAAAAGAATGCCCACGCGCGCGCCCTCATTTGTTGTACGACGACGGACGAGTCGTTTGTGTTGCTCCACACGGATTGCGACAATGAGGCGACGACGACGAACGAAGAAGGAAGAACGAGGCGCCCGCGCGAGTGGACGCCGGACGGCCCGCCGCCGTTTCGCGCGTTCCACTGCTCCTGTCCGTTCGCTGCGCTGGGCGCACCGGAGGCACGACGCGCGATTGTTTGTGTTGGTCCGTCGATCGTGTTGCACCAACCGCGCGTGTGTTGTTGTTTGCCAGCGGAACATTCGGTTCATCGTGACTTCTGGGCTTCCGGCTGGCGTCTGGGGCGGTCGGGACGCGGCTTCTAAATTGAAGCGAGCAAGTGGATTTGAACGCAAGACGCGACTCCTTTCATTTGTTGGTTCCTGTTTTGGTCACTGTTGCTTACAGCCTTGATGATCCCCTACTAATTAGAGAGCCGAGCGATTGAAAGGGCGATGGGGGGCGAACACGACGGGGGGGGGGGGACAACCGCCACGCTACAGGCCGCGGTTGTTGCGATTTGGCCGCCGAGTTCTTTCGTGGTTGACTTGGCAACGGACCGCAGTTACACGACGTCCGACCGACCGACCGATCGTGTAACGCAATGGCACTAGCACAAGAATGCCGCCTTAGAAACTATAAAGCGCCAGGTGAGGAACAAGAGGACCGGCAACCAACAGCCCGAGGAGACCACGCCACGGGGCCCGGAGGCACCGGGCGGGGGGGCGCGGGGGGCGGGGGGGGGGGACGCACCGCAGGCGGCTTCCAGTGGCTCGTTTCATGCGTTAAACGTGTTGTCTACCTCGTTTAATCGCGTTTACCGATTAACACCACAAAATCCACTTCAGTCGCGATTTAGGCGCCACTCACCACCCGCCTCGTCGTTCCGTTTCGATCCGCCGGCAACAACGCGGAACGAAACGGGCGAGAATCTTCCCGCGTCTTGCTCCGAAATGTCCGCCTCGTCCTCGGATTTGCGGCGGAGTCCGTCGGTCTCGTCCGTCGGGCACGCGTTGAGTCGAAAGAAGTCCTTCAACGGTTCGATCGACTCGCAGACGACGCTGCTGGAATGCGCGCGTGAGCGGGCCTTCAAGCTGGTCGCCTTCACGGCCGTCGGCTTCTCGCTGCTCGCCGTCCTCGCCGTCTGCGTTACGATGCCGATCGTCTACAACTTCGTCACGCACATCCAGCAGCAAACCAAACACGAGCTGTATTTGTGCAAGGTGCGTGGGTAAACGCAGGGACTGACTGCAGCTTCCATTAATCGCTTTCCAACCTTTTCCCTCCAATCCACCCGTTCGTTGCAGGCCTCCGCTCGAGACATCATGAGCGAAGTGAGTCGGAAACGAGCGAACGGCCGCAACGGGCCCGCCTTCGACTCGCTGGTGGTCGCCGGTGGTGCGAAGAACAGCAACCGCTCGCGACGTTACGCGGAAGAGGACAAGAGCAGCGGCTACTCGAACGGCTACGGGAACACCGCCAACGTCGAGCGAAACAGCGGCCCCTGCGATTGTGAGTGCGGGCAAGGGATGGAGAGGTTTGAGGGGGTTCTGTTGGGTTGCTGCCGTTGTTTACTCATGAAGCAACCCCATCTAACCCGTTTATTGCAGCCTGTTGCATCCCCGGACATCCCGGCCGGTGAGCTCCCTCCCCCTGTTCCCGTGTTCTTATCCCCTCCCAAATGCTTTAGGCCCGGACCGCAAGGTCAGAACGGAAAGGTAATTTCTGGACGTGAATTCGAGTTCTAACCCATGCGAATCGTTTAGCCGGGAACGCCCGGAGCGGCTGGCAGGCCGGGGGTGAGCTCATTGCATTGGAGCAAAGGAATGAATCAATCCAATTGATTTGAGGCACCTGGACGACCGCCGATCATCTGCGAGGAGATCGAAATCCCGCCTTGCAATCCCTGTCCGCCCGGTGAGTGCGCAGAAGTTTGGCAGTAGAAATCTTCGAGTAGCCCGACAACTACTAGTCGTTTTTCACATTTTTCACTTGACCTATTGACTGATCTCTGCTGTGTTTAGGGCCACCGGGACCGCCAGGCAAGTTGAGAGGCTGCAGCGGCAATCGGGTAGCAATTATGTCTCTTATTTATCGGCTGGAACAAGCCCGCTCGATTACCGCGCTTCCATCTGACGACTAATTCTTGTTTAGGCCCGACTGGGGTGCCCGGCTCGCCCCGGCAGGTTTGTTTAGCGACTTCTGAGATCGCTACAAACATCATTTTGTTTAGAAATGGACCACCTGGGCGGCCTGGCAGCAGCGGAAATCCGGGGCCAGCAGGTCCGACAGGTGAGTGATCGCTCGAGTCGATTATTTGCTTCAATTTGAAGCTCACTGTCATTTCAAACTGATTGCAACGTCGTTTAGGTCCGCCGGGGCTGGCGGGAACGCCCGGGAACGACGGCGAGAAAGGGAGAACCCGGCCGGCCGGCTGCTTCGACGCCGCCGATCCCCGGAGAGGTACGTGCACGATCCGCGAGATTTTGAGTGATTCCCGAATGATTTCAGACGGGCGCTCCTGGAGATCAAGTGAGTGAGGGCTTGAAGCAATGAGAGGACGCTGCAGCGACCCTCCTATTTGTTTTCCCTTGCCTAAATGAACCGCGTTGCAGGGCCCCGAAGGCGAGATTGGACCCGATGGGCCGCCGGGCCGCGACGGTGCGTTCATTCCATCGAATTGAACTCCAATGCTGTTTGTAGGCCAGCCGGGAAGTGTGGGGCCCGACGGGCCGCCGGGCGCGAACGGACCGCAGGGGTGAGTCGACGACGAAGCGGCGGAGGCGTTGAAACCATTTATTCGACTTATTTTCTCTTCCTTCCTTCCATTTTTAACTTCTTCGATGCTTGCAGGCCGCCCGGTCAACCAGGACCAATCGGGCGTAAGTTTCAATCCAATCCCCTCGTATTTTTTACCCAATCTATCGCGTTGCAGAGCCCGGCGCCCCGGGGCCTCAAGGCGAGAGAGGCGTGTGTCCGAAGTATGTCTTTTCCGCCACTCATTTCCTCCATTCATTCGAATCTTCAGGTACTGCGCGCTGGACGGCGGCATCTTCTTCGAGGACGGCACGCGGCGTTGAGCGCGGCGAGCGGGCGAAAGCGAGGGGAACGCGCGAGTTGGGCGGCCGAATTTCGACGTTTGAGCTCCCGAACATCCTTCCCGTCATCTTTCTCCTTCGAACTGCGAGAAGTCCTCCTCCGATTAGGTGCCCCTTTAGTCCCCCCATCCGTCTTCTTCCTCTTGTTGCTCACACCCGGCATTCTCCCGCTCCTTCTCGCCCGCCACCACTCCGCTCGCTCCTCACGACTTCCGTCCCTCTCGCCCTCGAATGTTTGTATATTGCGTTGTTTCGAAGCGTTGATCCACACACGAGTTTCTACGATTAAAACGAGCTATCACGCGCGGACGGAAAGGTTGGGTTGGAAGAAGAGTTAAGAAAGCAAGGGCTAGAAGTGAGCGCAGTCAGGTGACTCCTCCGCTCGAGTCGAAGCGAACGCGTGCAGCTGCAGAGAACACCTGCCCGTTCAATCGAATTAAGCGAACGTAAACAATCAACAACCTCCTTTCGACCGCTTTTGCACGCTCGACCTCCGAATTTCACTTCCGCTTTCGTCCGCCGTCGTCGTCGCCGGAGATCAACGACCGAGCGAGCGGCACTCTTCTCGGAATTTGCGCAACGAACGTAAACTCGGAAGTTCCCGTGAGTAATTCGCCGCCTTTACGAGCGACGAGGAAGCGGTGCGCGAAAGGAAGCAGGAAGTGGGTGCCGTCGGCTGCTCACCCCCTTCTTTCTTCTTTTGTTCAGAGTTCACTCGAATTTACGCCTCTGTCAAAGAAGACGGCGGATGACTCGCGACCGTAAAACGCTTGGAACGACGCGCGGGAAGTTCTTGGAACCGTGTTTCGAAACGAGCGAGCAATGTAAGGTGGACTCTAAGGGAACAAGAACGCGGTAAAATACGAAAAAACGGTTAGATATTCTGTTCAGTAAACGACCGGTATGCCAGCACAAACCCCCAACCGACGCAAACCACAAAGCTGCCCGTATTTTGTGTTTCCCGTCCAACGCAATCGAAAGGAATCAAAGTGACGTGTGGGCGCCGAATTCCCTCAATCGGCCACTCGCCTCTCTTCACGTCGAGTCGAAATCGACGCCCAACTTGCGATCAAGCACAGTGTTTCCACCGCTTTTGTCATCGCGCCGGTACGCGTGGATCGGAATCGATTACTCCCACTTTGTTCCGTTCAATCGACTGCGTTCTTTAAAGTCGCTCGTCGTCGATTGTTCCCGCCCGTCTGGCTGGAGTTCGCCGAGTGCGGGAAGCGAACGGGCGACTGTCAAGTGAAATCAAGGTGAAGCGGACGTGGAGTGAACGCGGTGAAACAAGACGTGTGGCATCATTCCTCTTCGTTCTCAAGCACTAAACGATTCTGTCGGTCAGTCGTTTGTTTTGCCGCCCAATTCGGCCCCCAATTAGCGCGGGAATGCGATTAGGCGCGCGACCGACCGAACGGCGGGGTCGTCTGGCTCCAACGAGTCGCGCAAAACAAGCGAGAGAAACAAATAAGTAAAGACGACGTCGAATCGAGTGATTGAAGTGAAAAATGAGGACAATTAACTAATTTAGGAAAACACGCGGCAAACAAGTGCGTGTCATCGAAACCTGGATTGAAAGAAGAACTCGGCTCCCGACCGGCAGCGGATGTTGATGGATGAAGCACAACACAAATCGGCCAGGCATTCGCAAACCCGCTCAAAAGCGATTGTCTCACGCATCTTCAAGCCACACAGCAATACAGCGTTTACAGATCCAGAACACCCAGGAACGTTCAACTTTCAACACTTCCACTTGTTCTCTGCTTTTTCCTTTGACTTCTTCGAATCTTCGCGATTGCTCCGAATTGTGCTCTTGGTCGCGCGGCTTCTCGGAAAGTCGTGACTTTGTCGTGTTCGTCAAAATCCTCTAATTCCATCATTTTTGTCCGCTTCTTCGAATTTAAACACCGCGGCGTTCGTAGGGCGCCGTCGGGGGTTGCGCAACGATTTCGAAGGAATTCGAGCGAGAGGACGCGATTTTCCGCTTCGTCGAGGCGCGGAGGCGAACGGCGGCGGCAGTGGTCAGGCGAATTCGACTGAAGCGATCGATACGTGCGCTTGACTTACGAAAATCGTTGGGAGGGAATGGAGAGCCGAGTGAATGCAGAGCTTCAGGTAACTCAAAAAGGATGAGCGAGCACGTGAATGAGTAGAGTCGATTACAGCGCACATGTTTCGATCGTTTGATTGCCGACTTCATTAAAGAGCACTCTGCGGTTGATCGTGGTTGTAGTCCTTCCTTGCTCGTCCTTTTCCGAGAATCCCCGCAAACGTTTCCCGATTTACGCGCGCTGATCGTTGATCGTTTCTTTCTGCCCTTGTTTACTTCCTGGAAACGCCGACGATGACAAACCGACCGTCTTCCCCGCACTCTCCGAACTTCTCGGAATCGACGTTCGAACAGACCAAACAAACAAAAAAGCGATGACATCAAAATGGGCAGTTGATCTTCGAAGTCTAGCGACTGCACGGACAAGCACAACCACAGCACAAAGTGTTCCCCAAAAGCCTGTGATTAAAACCACAACTCATACACTCGACGAAGAGCAGCTGATCGCCGTCTTGCACTTACAGTCGAGAGAAGCAATCAATTCTGACCGTTCTCTTCAGAAATCACCGTCTTTTTGGCTTCAAAGGCAGTTGCCGCCACTTTGCACGCGAGAAATTGATGATCGGTCGTCGCGAACTCACCTTTTGCACTTAAAATCACAGTGTTTACCGTAGGAAAGTGTAGAAAGTGATCCCCGGTCGGCTTCGCTACGGACACAAAAGAATCGTTAGGCTTATTGTCTGACTTAAAAGTAGATCACTTTGGCGTTCTGAAGGCATCGTTCGGTCGTGCTTTATAGCCGGTCATACAACTCGTATCGATTGTGTCCGTCGAGTGAACGACGTGTAGCACTTGAACTTAGATGATCGCTGCCCTCAAGTTTGTCTTCTTTCAAGAGCAATTATGATTTCTGGTCCGAGTGAACAACAACTCAATTTAAATCGTGAGTTGCCTCTCAAAGAAGCCAGGCCAAAACAAAGCAAACTCGCGGTTCGTCTTCACATCGCATCGCTTTTCATTACAGGCCGTCTATTGACCTCCGACTCCGCCAGATTCCCGGAAAACGGAAAGACGGTCGACCGGCGACGAATTTCATCAAAACAAATCGATTTGTCGCGAAATTTCTCGTCGCTCGTGGTCGCCAACGCGATTTCACGCCAATTAGCCGCGATTTTCGCCGAACGCCGTCACGAGTGGTCGGTCCTTAAAATTCCCGGCGTGTTGCGCGTTTGACGACGAGCTTCGAGATTCGGGGGTTGTAAACCAGTGAACCTTTTGAAGCAACCGAGCTCTAACTGCGTCCAATGCCCTCCATCCTCCCTCTTCCCTTTTCCCTATGTTGAGAATACTCGATTTATTCTTGTACATGGATGGCCAAAGGGTACACGTAAGGCGGGAGTCGACGAGAAGCAACACAAACAATTGATTGAGCGAAAAGAGAGGATTACGCACTGTGTCGTGAATACCATACGGTCGATCGGGAGTAAATGCGGGTGGTGGGTGGGAGAAAGCGGAGTGAAAGCAGAACGGAGAGGATTATGAGCGAACAATTGGACTCAACGGTAAGAAGCGACTAGAAACGATAGAGAAATGAGTAGAAAGAAACATGCGTTCAACATATTTGAAGCAAATCGCAAGAGAATCGTTCGATCTGCTCAAGGACCTCAGAACTTGACGATCTCGTCCTTAGGGAAGTTCGAGAACAGCGCCGTCCGGGGCACCGACGGCGTGAAGGTGGGGAACGGCGCGGGAGTGTTCGCTGGAGGCGGCGAGTGAGCGAAGGCGTTGGATCGGGTCAGGTTCTGCCTGCAACCACCGACGATCAATCCTCCACTCTTCCATCACGAACTCACCTCGCTTTCGGCTTGGGCGGGATTTGAGGCGGCGGCTCGTTGGCGCCTCCACCCGCGGAGTTCTCGTAGCGAATCGGGGCCGCTTGGCGTCGTTGGTCGTCCACTTGGCAGCGCTCCATTTCGTCGCCTCCACCACCCATGAGGATGTTCGTGTACTCGATGGGCGCGCGCGGCTTCTGCGGCAGAGGAGGGGGCGGTGGCGAGTCGGCGCTTGTGCGGATGACCGTCGCGTCGGTGTCCGTGGACGACGAGACGCCGCCCGCCGCGCTCACCTGCGCGTTCAGCGAGCGCGGCGACGCCGACGACTGGGCGGAGGTCGGCCGGTGCGGGTCGACCGCGCGGGGCTCCACCGGCGACGTTCGCCGCAACGAGTCGCCGCACTGGACGAGCAGCTTGTAGGCGGCCTGCGCCTCGTCGCTCCACGCCTGCGGGTTCGTCGGCGTTGCGGAGGAGGAGTCGGAGGCGCCTCCGTTCTCGCCGCTCGTCGCGCACGTGATCTTCGCGGTGTAGGCGCCGCACTCGGGCTCCGCGTTGTCGACCGACGAGAAGCGCTTGAATTGGGCGAACTCTTTGGCCAACGAGCGGGCCGCCTTTTTGTGCTCGTCGTTCATTCGCTTGTACAGCCGCTCGGACTCGTGGGCGGTCAGCGGCCGCACGTCGCTGCTCGTCGTCCCGTTCGTCCCGGCGGGTGGCGGCGAACGGGGCGGCAGCAGCGGCCGGGTGTCCGAGTAGTCGCCGATGGTCGAAATCGAGAAGTCGGTGATGTCCCGCTGCAGCGTCGAGAGCACTTCGTCCAGCAGTTGCGAGGAGTCGTGCAACGAGCGGTGCATCTGGTCGGCGGGTCTGCAAGCGGCGAAATTAGTGGATTGCTTGATGGTTTGGAGGTTGCAACGAAGCACTCGTCATTTTCTTCCTCTTGCAATCAATCACAGTCACTACCTTCATCCCACTACCCGCTTCAACCCTATCCTCCACTTACTCGGTGGGTGCCCGACTGTCCCACGAGTCGAAGCGGCCGCTCTCTCCACTGCCGCCGCTGAAGACGCCGCTCGTTCCGGACGAAGAGTGAGTGGTGGCGTTCGGGGCACACGGGGCGGCAAAATCGGCGCTCGTGGGGAAGTCGGCGGTCGTCTTCGGCAGGCTTTGCGTTCGATGGGCGGCCAGCGGGAACGGCCGGGAGCCGGCGGGCGTCGGATTCACGACGTTCGTCTTCGGCTTCCGCTCCAGCTTCTGCTCCGCCTCGTGCGTCAACGATCGCTGGGGTTTGATGCGAGCGGCGGGTTTCGGCGGCAGCGCGGGCGGCTGGGCGGCCGACTGCGAGTTGCGCGGAAGGCGCTGGGGTTGCGGAGGCGCCGGAGCCGCCGGGTCGACGAATCGCGGTGACAGCGTGGAGGCGGTGGAGGCGCTCGTCGGCGAGTGGGACGGCGGAGCGGCTCGTTGCGGCACGTCGTAGCCGTTCGCCCGCAACTCCATGGCGGCGGCGGCGTCGGCGCCCGTGCGGCCGCCGTTCGTCAAGGCGGCGCCCCGGACGGACGCCAACGTGGGCGGCGGGAGCGGCGGCGTCGCGACTCCCGAGTTGGTCGAGCGCGTCGGCGAGATCGCCAGCGAGTCGTTCGAGGAGCGGGTCGGCCGGAGCGGGACGATCGAGCGGCCTGCGAGTGCGGCGGGCTGCAGCGTGGCGGGATCCGAGAGGCCGATCAACGGTTGCAGGTCGCCCTTGCCTACCTGCAACGAGAGATGAATTGTAAGAATTGGGATGATTGTTGGTGTTGACACGAGTCCACTCTTGTACAATGCCCGCCTTAAATAGCCCTCCCGTTTCAGCTCCCGCCTACTCTTCCGTCTAGACAAACCGCCCGAACTGTTTGCACTCCCAAAGGTCAAACGGCGCGACGCGATTATCGGCTCATCAAACACCAAAACAAGACGTCCGAAACCCCCCACTCGGTTCGCTTGCTCTCCGCGTGCGACTCGCTCGGCTCGTGAACAAACACGCGGAGCACGTGCTGGAGAAGCGGCGGGAAGCGGAGGCGAGCGGCGAATCCCGAGAACGCTCGCCGCCGCCGCCGATGACGCGCCGGAAGTCGGCGGTCGGCGAGCCAAAAGGCGGCGAGGAAAAAGAGGCGATCAAAACACACGAGACGTTCGTTTGGATTCAAGTGCACGTGCTCGCATCAGGAGACGGTAAGATATGAAGAGTGGGTGAACAGAAAGCTGGATAGAGTTCTTGGAGTTGAAGCACACATGTGCAAGCGAGAACGACACATTCGTCATTCACTTCGGTACACAAACGGCTCCAAGAAACTGAAAGCGGAACAAACACGAGCATTCGTGAACGTCCGGTTCGTTCAGTTGATACTCGCAGCGAGAATCCCGCTTTCCGTCGACTTCCGCCCAGTTCAAACGGCGTTCTCCTTCGCGCTTTCGGCTTGAACAAACAATCCGCAGGATGGCCGAAAGGAACGATTGAGCAGACGAATAAACGAGAAGTTTTACGATTCCCGCCCGTCCGAACGACCGGCCGGACAAACGATCGCCGGCGATCACGAGGCGGAGGTCGTTTTGCTACGGAGTTTCGAAGATCGCCGGGGATCAACCGATCCATTATTGAGTTTAGAATACTGATCGGACTCAACGAGAGGGGAAGTAAAAGGTAGTAATGCGGCCACAAAGAGTTAAGAAAAGCTAATACATCACGGTAAAGCGAGAAACGAGCATGTCAATCGACGAAACATCTCAAACGCCAATTTTCATCAAAACTGCTCGCACTCAAGCGATCGAGTCCACTCCATTTCGCGACCAATCCCCCGCTTTGCGCTTCGAATTTAAATCCGAATCAAACGGCACGCGTCGCCCGCCCTCCGCTTTCTTATCGCCCGACCGGCTGAGCGACGAGGCGGAGCGGCCGTTCGCGGCTTGCGGAAATCAACACACGAGCAAGCGGATTACGCGCGACGGTCGTTTGGCGTGGCATTTCCGCCGCTCGGCCATCCGCTCGTCGGGTTCTGCTCGCGAAGAATCGATGGATTGGTTGGTAAGGAGTTGTCGACGTTACGGAGATTAGACGAAAGTGGAATGGAAAAACAACAAGTGCAAGCGGAGATGAAAACAACCTCTTCTAATAGGCGGTTAACGAAAATTGATGACCGGCAATAAGCCGCTTTTCGACACACCCGCCCGCCTCCTCGAACGGAACGGGCCCAACCCACGACCCACACCCACTTCCGCGAAACACGGAGATGACGAACGGAACACGGCGGCGGTCATCGCCAAGGTGTGGGCGTTCGCCCACGCCATGTCGAGTGAGCCGAAGCAAAGCGGAAAGCTCCGGTTTGGGCGGCGTAGCCAAAAAACGACAAAACAAACAAGGATGAGGGTAGTTGGGCGCGGCCTACGGAAAAGAATCGACTCAGAGGCTACGCTACGTAGAGCGTGAACAGTTGAGGAACGAGAAGAACACAAGAGACACGCAACGATCGATTGCAATCACAACTCCACCACTTCCTCTCCGCTACCGCTCACTCGCCTCCTCAAAGACCCGAGTGGCCGGTTGCTCGGTTGGAATTTCGACAAACGCGCCGCTTGTGTTTCCCAACGCAAACTTTTCGCTCGTTATCTTTCGGACCGCAAAGAACCTCAGCAGAAACGAAATCACGAGTTCGCAAAGATCAACGGCGCGTTCCGAAATTCGAGCGAGCGATGGCGAAAGAACTGCGTTCACTCCGCCCTCTTCTTTTCATTCGACTTACGTGAATCAAACCGAAGACTTTGCCGTCGACTCCAACGTGACACGTGTGCCGCAGATCGCCCTGGGGCTCGCTGATGAGCAGCTTCCGCTTCTCCTTGTCCTTCTCGCCCTTCGACTTCTTCTCCTTCGAGGCGGACGTCGGTTTGATGGCGGCGGTCGGCGGACTCGCGGCGGGCGGCTTCTGCGAGGCGGCGGTCGGATTTTCGGCGCCCAAGTGGGCGACCGTCTCGGCCGGCCGGAACAAACCCGTGCGGCCATTCCGTAGCGCTCCGTGCCAGAAACTCCCGCCTGCTTCGGTGTTTCGACTGAAAGGGGAGAGGAATGAGTGGATGCAAGTTGAACGACGAGGTCAAGAGTGAAATGAGCGTCAGAGCTCTCTCCAGCACCTCTTTCAATCCCCTAAGTCAACCCCGAACTCACCACTTGTCCAGGAGGATGATGATCTCGCCTCGATCGAACTGCAACTGATCGGGCTCGTCGTTGTGGCACTCGCTGACCGTCACCAGCAATTGGGGCATGATTTCGGGGATGAGCTGCGAGATCTCCTCGAATTTCGGCCGCTGATCGGCCTCGTGCCGCCAGCATCGTTGCATCAGCTGGTAGAATTCCGTGGGGCAAGCGGGCGGACAGTCGAGCGTCTTCCGTTGAGTGTCGATCGAGTGCAGAATCTAAAAGAACGATTGAGGATCGAAAGAAGAAGGAAGAACCCACCTGGGCGCCCGTGCAGTTCTCCCACGGAATGCGGCCGTACGAGAAGCACTCCCACAGCAACACGCCGAAAGCGTACACGTCCGACGCCTCCGTGAAGCGAAGCAGGTTGATGCACTCCGGCGCGCACCACGCGATCGGCAGCCGCATCGTCGGGCTGAAGTCGCTGCGGTAGTAGTCCTCGCCCACGCCCAGGCTTCGACTCAGCCCAAAGTCCGAGATCTTCACCTGAAACAAGCGGGCGGTCAGTGGATTTGCAGGAACATTAAACGGTTTAAGCCAATGGTTTTTCGAGCCATTAGCCACAAATAGAAGCCCGAAACAATGTGAACGGCATCAGAAGACACAAAGAAAGGCAACCACGTAAAAATTACTGCGCGGTCTCTGATCCAAATTCAAACAAAGAGACTCACTTTAGTCAACGTCGCGACGAGAACGTTCCGTGCGGCCAGGTCGCGATGAATCAGCCGTTGATTCGTCAGGTACTCCATTCCACACGCGATCTGCCGCGCGAACTCGCAAAGCGTGTCCACGGCGAACGGCTCGTCCCACGCGGGCCGCTTGAGGCACTCCAGCAGCGAGCCGTAGGGCGCCAACTCGCTGACGAGCATCACGCTTTTCGTGTCCAACACGACGCCGAACATTCGCACGACATGCTCGTGCCGCATTCGCGTCATGACGGCGGCCTCTTGGAGGAAACAGGCGGGATTCGTCCGCAGTTTCTCCGGCGGCACGCGTTTGATCGCCACCTGGAAACAAACATCGAGGGAATGAACGGAAAATTGAGCTCACTTGAAGCGAATCGCCGTGCGGCAGGTTCCACGTGCCCTGGAAGCAGACGCCGAACTCGCCGCGCCCCAGCTCGCGGTACAATTCGACCGCATCGGCCGGAATGATGTGTTGGCCGTCCGCCTCGTCGGGCAGCGCGGAAGTCGAGGCGGTCGGGTCGCCGCTCTGCCGGCCGTCCGCTCGCCCGAAAACCTTCCGCAACCGAACGAAAACCGACGATTGGGGGAAGAGGCGGGCGTATTCGCGGCGCAGTCGCTTCTGCTCCGGCCGACTCATCCCGATTTCGCTCAGGTCCTTCTCCTCCGCGTACGCCAAGTCGCCGGCATGCCGCAGTTTGAGCACCGTCCGCAGCTTCTCCGAGTATCTGCAAGGACGAGCATTGAGAAAAAGGCGAGCACAATTGATGTCTAGACTGCGCATTCAACCCACTAACCCAAGGACAATCCCAAAAGTTCAACCCCAAAGTCCAAACGATCTCCCACGCGCCCGGCGTCCGAGTGCTCGTTGATCGGCGGCGGGCGTTCGGAATCCCGCCGGCTTTTTGTAAAACGAACGCCGCCGGTCGACCGAAACCCCCGCATTTTGCACCCGCCGCCGCCTTCGCTTCCGCGGCCAACGAACACGCGAACTGCCGGCGATGGGGAAACGGGCATTCCGTAGAGCGGAGTGAGATCCTCCGCACAGCCCTTTCGCGCTTGATCAAACAGAACTCCACTTACTCCAACAATTCCGCATTCTTGAGCAGTTGGTACAAAGAGGGCGGTTGCTGGGGCGCCGCGGCGGTCGAAGCGGAGGCGTCCGGCGCGCCCGAAGTGGACGGCGGAGGCGGCGAGTGGAGTGCGGCGGTGGGCGTGGGCGCGTCTGCTCGCGGCTTCTTCATTCCGCTGCTTCCGACCGAACGCGGCGATCGGGAGCGCCGCCGCTTCGGCTGTTGCGGGGCAAAATCGTGACGATGGCGGCGGGCGGGCGGGCGGCAGACGAACGGGGGAACGCCGACGCGAACTTCCGCTTTCTTCTTCCGTTCGAAAAATACACGCGGATTGGGCCGAAGGTTTGAGCGGAAAGAGCTGAAACGAAGAGAAGAATGAGTGTTGGAATTGAAAGGGAAACTCGCAAACGACGGCACGAATCGAACACGGAGTTCATGGGCAAAGAAGAACGAAACAAGGTGGAAGGAATGGCAAGAAGAAGAGCGCAAAGCCCTGTACCAATTGCTTTTACATGACTACTTCAACCATCAAAGCGATGCACTCAACGTGGTTCACTCAAAAAAGCGGAAAGAACTCCTGTATCGCGCGCGAATTCCCGCCGACCGCCACCGTTCCGCCGGTTTGTTTGCGATCCGCCGGCCGCCGCTCGTCGATAGCCGCACAAATTTCGAAAAGCGCGGCGGCGTTCCGCAAATCCCCGCTCGGAAGTCAACGGCGAGCGGCAGACGGGGAGCGGACGGCGAAAAGAACGAGCGATTCATCGGTTTGTTCGCGAGCTTCACGTGCACGTGCTTTGTGTTGATCGCTACGTTATTCAACTCTTGGACTTTCTGGAATACTCGTGGCTTTAGCGACTAAAAGTCGTGCCGTTGCTTCAATCGTGACATCACTCACGTCCTAATGACTCATCTTTCCTATTTCTCCCGCCCACTCAGTCACTCGTTACAAAATACGCGTTGCCTCAAAGTTCCGCAGGAACTCCCCCGCTCGCTCGCTTCTTCGCAGCCCCGTCCACGAATTCGTTCGCCGCTCGCTCCGTTCGGTTCGGCTCGTTTCTGCGAGCGATAAGCGAAGAACACGTGGACTTCACGAACCGACGCAACGTTCGCTTTTTGTGTTGGAATTCGACGAGCGAAAAGCAGAACGACGGGCAAACGGGACACGCGAAACTCCTCGCTCATTTCTGCACGCCGATCGAACAAACGTGATCGCAACGAGAGGACGAAAATTTCTGATCGGAATCACGTCCCGCCGACCGACCAGCGTGCTTCAAACCATTCACTTTTTGTTCTTCTCGCAACTCCCGACCGTCCGCTGTCAACCGCAAAGGATTAGAATCGAGTTATGATACGCGCCTTCCGTGCGGCTTCCCGTCGACCGGCCGCTGTGATTCGAGTAGCCGTCCGGTAATCCCCGTCAGAATCAACGAAAAGAAGCGCGTGATTCATGACTACTGAACAATGCAGAGCAGAAAGTGAGTATTGCAATACGAAGAAGCAGAAGTAGCGGGTAAAAGAGCCGAGTCGTGCGAAATGACGGTAGTTTGCTGTAAACGACTAGGTAAACGGTAAACAAGCACGAGTGACTTTAAGCATTCAGTAATTGCAACAAAAATTCGTAGAAATTGACCGAAATTCGAACAGAAACGAGAAAAATACACGCGCTTCGCGAACGGCGGCGGACGAAAACGAGAACCGGAAGGAAGCGCGGGCAATTGAAGCGCAATAAGAAAAGAGCCGTCGGCGGAGAAGAACGACTGGCAGAGAGAAAGTGCGCAGGGCGGCGGGAAGAACGGCGAAAAGCGGGCGAAAGGAATGAAGAGCGTCCTTGACTTCCATCCCGCCATTCATTCACTCGTTTGAGTGTTGTTGTGGTGGCTGAATCATAGCAAAAGACTCAAGAGCGGCTTCAACAATAGATTTGTCTAGAATCACCGTAAAGAACGTAACGATCGCCCGAATTTCACTGGAATGTCGAAATTTCAACCACCTCACGTCCACTCACCCACCAACAAGATCGAATTTCATTCGAAGAAGGCGAATTGAACGAACCTTTGATCTAAACATTCGCCCCGGAACGAACACTCATTGTCGGCGGTGATTAGCGGCGGAAAGCGATGATTCACGCCGCCCGGAATCGAACGGACGGGCGAATTCGGGCGGGCATTTGAGCGTCAAAAGAGCGGATTATCACACCTGGACGGGGCGAACATCTGCCGATGATGTGTCCACGTGAACGGAAAGAAATCAAGCTTGGGAATTGGAAAGAACTCGAATCAAGGCCGTTTAAGAGCTGTCAGGTGGTAATAAAGCGTTCAGGGGCAGTACAAAGGCAGTCCGAAGGAAATAAAGCAGACAATAAACAACCCAAGTTAAAAACAAGTGCTCAATCGAACACGAACGATGTGAGCGCCGAAAGGACGTTAAATTTCGACCGCAAAAGTCGAAAGAATTCGCCGCGCGCCGTCCATTCCGCCCGGATTCGGCCGGCGAGCAGCTGATTCCTTCGCTCCCGTCCGCCGTGAACAAAAGAGCAAAACAAAACACTAAAGCGAGCAGCAGACAAAGGAATTGAAACACTTGCCGTTGATTTCAATTCGCAGTCGGACGAATTGTGGACAGAACGTAGGAGCGGGGCTGGAGAACGTGAAGCGATTGCAAGCAAGAATTCGTTTTGATTGAATAAGGTGGAAGTGCAAAGTGAGCTTTGAAAGCAACCTCTTTTACAGATAGAAGTAGATTAATTAGCATAAGCGAAAGCTGCGCAAGTAAACGGAATTGTCGAACTGATCGATTCCGAGTGACCAAAACGGAGGTTTGCAGTGTCCACTTGCCAACGACAACTAAGTCTCGCAAACATCCGCACACGGTTGCGGACTCGAGAAAGGAGACAGAGCTTCCGGAAAGCCAGTACAAATCTTTTTTGTCGTCTGCCGGCCGCTCGCATTTCGTAACGCCGAGTGGACAGCGAGCGGAAAAATGCGGATTTCAGCGAATGGACCGGGCCGAGCAGCAGAATTGGACGTTGATGTCCACAACAAAGGAGCAACCAGAGAAAGGAATGTTTGACTCAACAAAGAAGCAAAGAAAAGGAATGAACACCGTTCGAATCAAAGTCTGCGAGCATTGGCCGTCGTCACCGCTCAGAAAGCACTCGATTTGCAACCCGGCGATCAACAATCGGCCATCCGAACCGAACGCAAACAAGTGGGGCGAGCAGCCAAACGGGCGGCGAACCTGCCGCTCGTTTGCGAACTTCTTATCGGCGAGCATTCCAGCCGGTCGGTCGCCTCGAAAACAAAAGGAGGGGGTCATGAAGGCGGCGGCCGGAAGTTCGCGTCGACTAATCGAGAGCAATCGCTTCGGCAAGAATGCTCCGCAAACAACCCACCCGCTTTTTTGAGAGAAACAATTCGATTGCGAGTGGGGGCCAAATGGGCAGTGAGCGGACGGACGAAGTGTGAGTCAGTGGACGGAAGACGGCCCCAGCGATCATCCAATTAGCGCAATTACGCGCGCCCATCTCCCGCGAATCTCTGGCTCTCGTTGCGGCCTTTTCGAGACAAAATGGGCGTTGACTGACAGCGTAGAGTTCACGACCCAAAGAAGCGACCGATTTGAGACGAAGAGTGTTGAGCAAAACAGGCGGAAAGGAATGGTCTTGCAATCAAGAGCTTACGATTGGTTTCGCTGCTTACGACGCAATAAACGACCTTCCTTCCCGCCTAATCCACCCGCTCAAAACAACAAAAGAATGCGACGGAGACAATGAGCGGCGGATAATCGCCGATCGATCATTCGGGCGGGCGAGCGACGAGGACAACGAGCAGGCGGGAGGCCAAAAGCAGGGCCAGGGATGACCAATCGGTTGGGCCCCGTCCGCTCTCTCCTGCTTATAAACAAGCGGCCGGCCTAAGCTGCCGACCGGGGCGCCGCCATCGAAGTGGACATCCGAGTCGAGAGCGGGGCGGAAATGAGCGCCCTTCCCGCCCGCCCGTCGCTCTCGCCGCTGACCTTCCGCCTCGCCCTGCCGCCAACCGCCCGAACGGAGGGCAGCAAGTGCAAAAAGCGGCCGGCCGGGCGGCAAACCGAGCGGAAGTCGACCCGAAGAAGTGGATTAATCTCCGCTCTGCGCCGTCGCTTCCCCCCGCTCGTTTTCTTCGTCCAACCGAAAGGAGTCCATCGCCGTAATTGCGGGGGGAACGTGAAGCAACAAGCGAGATTCAGGATGACAAGGGTGGACTAAACGGATCGAAGCAAAGGAAGTGCCAAGAGCGAATGGTGGACCGAATGCAAAGCAAATAAGCGGCAGACAAATGACCGGCGGCTCAATTAAGAAATCCGGAAGCTCCCGCGAGAGGACCGGCGCGGCCAAATAAGATGCGAAATGCGGGCACTTCCTCCGTTGGGTTAGAAATGAGCCTTGCAACTGCTGGTTACGAAATAGAAAGCAGTGGTAGCGAGAGAACAAGAGGAAGAACGGGATGTAAGCCACTTGTTCTTTTGTTCCACTTACTCACTGCCTCGCTCAACTGCTCATTTGAAGCCGAAAACAAACCCGCTCGTTCATCCGCTCGGCGATCCGAAATCCAAACAAAACTGAAGTGTTTGGCGATTCGCCCGCCCGCTCGTTCGTTTGACCGGTTCGCTGCCGTCCGCCGAAATCTGTCGTGAGCGGAAACACGCCCGATCAACTTACGAATTTGAGCGATCCACTCATTCTCATTCGTCACTTGCGGGTCGAGATGAAGCGAAGATTCTGACCGGCCAAGGGCAGGAGCAAAAGGGAGTGGAAAGTAGGTGCTTTCGTCCAATACGCGCTCCAATTACCCGTCCTTTTCTGCCTTTGCAGTCTCTTCGCTTTGTCTCGAGAAATGGACATTCCGACTGAAGTCGTGAGCACGACGGACATTTGGAGACGTTCGAAGAAGAATGGAGATCGTTCCCAGAGGAGGCGACCCGACGGAAGGAAGATGGAAATCGAAAGGACTCGAGAGGTCGTTGGAATTCGCGGAAGAAGCAAGAAGAAGAAAGAAAGCTTGCAAGCAATGAACTTCCATTAAATTCAGCCCAAAAAGGACGAAATACAATCAAGAAATCGACCGTTCGCCGTCGGCGGCAGCTGTGCGCGAAAAAGCGGCGCCGATCGCAGCGGGCGGTCGCCCGAAGATTCGCGCAAACATTCCGATCGCCTCGCCGCCCGCCCGCTCGCTCGTGGTGATCGACGGAGAGGATTGATAGACGGCGCGCCATTCCAGCGGGCTGCTCGTCGAAGTGAGTAGTTGACCTTAAAGAAAGAAGGCGGACGAGAAGGGCAGATGCGCAAAGCTTTGGATATTTGATTGACAAAGAGGGATGCTTTCACCACGTATGAGTCGAAATCTCATTAAAAAAGGCTGGAAATTCACTGATTCGAACAAAGAGAATCACAACTGATGACAGCCAACGTGTTCCCGACCGCGCCGCCCACTCTCGCGCATTCCAACCGGCCACGCGGTCGCCACCGCCTTCCGCTCGTCCATCTTCTTCTCGCGCGCCGTTAGACGCACGCAATCGTTCTTCTTTCGATTTGGCGGGCGTAAGGACGAGCATCCGCTCCGTCTTGTTGTTGTTTCTGCCGCGTGTGGTTAATCGAGCGAAAGCAAACGGAAGCCGCGCGCGCGCGATAAGATAAACGGCGAGCTTCACAGAAGGACGATGAGGCGGTACGAACGCCCTAATTAACCGCAAGGTAGGCGAGATTTAAAGAAACGAGATGACGCGCTCGTAGATTCATGGCGCGCAAAGCAAATCAGGGCCTAAACAGAACGCTAGCGAGTTTTCCCTGTTATACTCGGCATCCAACGTCTCATTTTCAAAAGCCACTTATCATCTCGTCGCCTCGTCGCCTTGCCCGCTCGTAATTGAAACCGTTCGAACTTTGAGGCTCGAAAGGCGAAACGATCACGAGCCGCCGGCCGGCAGATGGACGAGCGGGCGGCCGAGCGAGGTGGCGATTGGGAGGACGACGGCGGGCGGCGGCACGTGGGTCCCCCGCCGACCGGTCGGCCGGCCGCTCGTTTCGCCCCGAATTGACACCTGTTCGTCGAATCTCCTTGTCTTGTCCGTCGTCGTCGTGTGTACGCGGGCGACAATTAGCGGAAGCGGATGACAAACGAGCCGCCCGACCTCTCGGTTCGTCTTATCGCCCGGTTTTTGTCCGCCGATCGGCCATCTCTTTTCGCGAAGTGGTGAGTGTCCAGCAGGTCGAATGGCTGTCGTTTGAAACAATCCTGTCCTTTGGGTTATTTCTTTTATGTTCACAAGCTCGACGGCAATAAAATTCTTTCAAACACTCGCTTCCGTAGAAGGAAAGTGAATCCTCACCCAACCTTCTGTAATTGATGAGAGCCTGCGGGTTTATTCGAAAGCAACAACTAATCTAAGAAGCGAGGAAACAAATCGGGCATTACGAGGGCACGCGCAACTCCAGCCGTTGGCAGAACGAGTTGCAGTGGTGCGTCTTGAAGAACTCCTTCATTCCCTCCACGCCGCAGTTGGTCGAGCCGAAGCGCAGCAAATCGACCGAGTGGATGGCGGGATCCGTCAGCAGGATGGTCGTCTTGCGGTCGGGACTGCGGTCGGCCGGTTGCAACACGCCCTGCAGGTCGGTGATCATCAGCTCGCCTTTGGTGATCTAAACAAAAGAATATAGAAGAAGAATGCTCTCGATTACGTGGAAGGTCCAGTGGGTGAAGGCGGTTAGGAGCTCGAGTTGTTTGGGCGCCACGCCGAACGCCTTCGCTCGATTGGCGCACATTTCGTAGTCGGCGTTGTTCGTGAAGCGGACGAAGTGCTGATCGGCGGGCAGTCGGGGCTCGCACGAGAAGTAGCGCGGCGTTCGGCTGTGCGGCGCCAAAAAGAAGACGGTTTTCGAGCGCACAACCCGGATGATCGCCGGAAGTTTCGATCGCTGGAGCTTCTCTTCGATCGTCTTCATGAACTCGGCGGCCATGAAGGCGGCGGTGTCCTGCAGCAGGTTCGCCATTTCGTAGCGTTCTCGTGGGTTGGCGCTCGCAAAGCGGTACTGCTTGAACACGACGTCCACGCGTTTGTCCAAATCGCGCCCGAAGTACACCACTCGCTCGGCGCCCTGAACAATCGAGAATTTGACTACGAAGTGAAGAATTGAAACGAACCGAAGCGAACGGGTGCGGGGCGATCAGAAAGCGCATCTCCGTCTCCTTCTCTACCTTCTGCCGCTTTGCATCGTCGATGATCCACTGGAACCAACCGGATTGAAAGGAGTGAGTGGACGCAAACCTTGATGCTCGACGGCAGCTGGAACTTTTCCACCTTGCCCACGTGTTCCGTGCACGCGGCCCAATCGCGCGGCTCCTCGACAATCGTGTGCTGCAGTTCGGTCAGCCGCGAACTCAACGAGCCCACCGAAGAGCAGCGAGAGCTTAACGAGACGGACTCTCGCACCGCCGTGATCACCGAGTCGAGGATGTGCGCCGTGTTCGTGATCGGGAACTGCAAGCAAGCGAAGAGTTCAACGAAGAACAGGGAGCACTCACCTCAACGATCGGCTGACGGCGAATCAACCCGAACTGCTCGATCATCTTGTCCGTTGTGTGATTGATTCTGCCGAAATAATAGTCGATGCCCTTGCGGCGGAGCTTGCGGAAGATCTCCTTCGGCCTCCGGCCGTTCGGGTCGCCCTTCGGGTACTCGTCGTCCGCAAGAAGGTGGAAGTGGTCGCCGTGTGCGGGCGCGTCCGCAACGTGGAAGAGGACGCGGATGGTCGCCGGCTCGCGGCTCCAATCCAACTTCCACGCACGATGGAGGCCGCCCATCACGTCTTCCGGCGTGTCCCCGCCGCCGAACGCTTTCAATCCGCCGCAGAATTGCCGAAATTCGCCCACGGATTCGTTGAACGCGAACTGCTGGAATTGCGGACGGTCGCCGTAGTCGCGATAGGCGACGAAAGCCAGCCGAACGGTGGGGATCTTTGCGAGAATGCCGTCCTCCTTGCCGGCCCGCTCCTTCTGCCGCTTGAACATCAGGAGGATGCCGGAGACGATCGCGTTGATCGCGTCCTTTACGCCCGTGATGTGCGGCCCCATCGACTCGGTGGCGTCCACGTAGAAGCAGAGGTCCACATCGCGGCCGTTCTTCATCTCCGCCAGAGCCTTAGCAAGAGCGAATGCAAGAAGGAAGCGGAAGAACTCACTTCTTTGACCTCCTTCTGCCGCACCTTCCGCAACGCTTCGTTCAGTTCGCGGCGTTGTTGGCGCTCCAGCCGCTGTTGCTTCTTCGACGCGCGATAGTCGTGCTCCTCGCGGATGCTCGCCAGTCGCTTTGTGATCCCCTTCGATTTGGCCGCCACTCCGGTCGGGAATTCTGAACACCCGAAATCGAAGCAAAATGGAAGAAATCAACCCACCGTTCTTGTCCCGGACGGTCGTCGGCGGTGGCCACTCCACCTTGTGCTTCGACAAGCGGTCCCGTTCGGCGACCCGCTCCAGGAAGTCGGCCGCATCGCTCCGCAAATCCGGCCCGTGACGAGCGATCAAATCCGAGGGGTCGGGATCCCACGGCATTTTCTTTCCCTAGCTAGTACCTGCAGCCGCTGTAGAAGCGACTGTTTCACGTCCACCCAAGCAAAGTACGCCTATAATCGTCGTAAATCAGAGTACACGTTTAAAGGCAGAAAATAACGACGCGTTTTGCAAGAATCACGAACAAAAGTAGATACTTGGTTTGTAAGAACTCGATATCAGATGGTAACCGCCGCTAATGTCGCTCTTGAATGGCGGAGCAATTTATTTCAGCCTTTTCAATCAGATTCATTCGTTTTCCGGCACTTTCTGCTTTTTTTCGACGGCTTCCAGTGATAAATGGCCGAAGTACGCGTGATCGTGAGTTTAAGCGGAACTCATGGCTCGTCGTTGGCAGGCCAAGGGAACAGTCGACATGGCAAAGCCGATCCGAATCCCTGACGTTTTTCGATTAAAAATTCACGATTTGTTGCATCCCAAACGTAAATCGAATCAAGCGGACATTGCACCCGTTTAAAACAATGATCTAATCCTCGAGCAAGTCATCAAGCGGCGGAAAGGACGTTGGACAGCAGAGAGAGAGCGGTCAGTGAGTTCGAATCCTCTTACTTTCATTTCCTTTGCTTTGGCTTGTTATGCGTTGTTTACAGGGCACTTGGGGGAGCTGTCGAATCAAACTAAAGTCTACTCACGTTTGCAAAGCGCTAAACGCTTGATGAGCAAAAACCGTCAATGTGGCCGCAGATTCGGTGAATGTCGACCAAAATTGAAGCTCCCCTTAATCCTTTGCGTTCACGAACCAAAGCGACCGTAAATCCGAACGGATTTGATGGGTTTGCATTCGGAATGCGCCAACTGCCGCTTGCAAGCTTGCCGGACCGCTTCGAATCAAAAAGGATCAAGCGAATGCTCCAAGTCTTGGGATTGACCGGAATGACCTGCAAATTTGTTTGAAGTGCATTTGCTCTCCAAAAAAATCTCGCCGGTTGTTGCTTTCGAATCAACTTTGTACTTTTGCCGGTCCAACCTGTGATGTGCTACCTAACAAACTAATTCCGCGTTCGCCAAGATTTGTTGTTTTGCCTTTGTCTTTCGCTCGTCAACCCGCCGTCCGTTCGCCGCTCTTATCCTCCGCTTATCCTAGCAGCTCATCCTCAACTCGCGTCATTGAATTCTCCAGCCGGGGATCTACGCACCGTCCACCTTCAAATTCGCCACCTTTTCTTCCTGTGTGCCGTTCGAATCCAAACGACTGCCCATTGCCAATGCACTTTTGTCGCTAATTAGCACCGAAGATCCTACTGTTCTATTAGCGCCTTCCTCTACTCGGCCGGCTCTCGCTGCGCGTCATCCGGCCGGCCGCTTCGTTCCGCCGGCGGCTAATTGACTTTCGGCGCCGTTTTGACGCCCGGCCGGGCCCTCCTCAAATTCCACCCATCCGTTGGCATTGTTCTTTCGAATTTATTTGTGAGTAAACGGTCGGCGGACCGTAAGCTTGCGTCTTGAATTGATTCCTTCAATTTGCGGAACGTTCCGCTTTGCTGCCCTTCCATCTTCTGTGTTCGAGGGGCATCTCCACGTGGAATTCGATTTGAACCTGCAAGGGCATCTTCCGTCTATTGCTTTGCAGTCACTCGGAACAATGAGATCTTGCCGATTGGAACAGAGTGGACGACTAATGGACTCAAATCACTTGGGGAATGCCGAGTGGAGTTCCTCAACTTCATTAGTTCCATTTGCGCACTTCCTTCCCGCATCGAATCCGAAGGGAAGTGCGGGTATTTAAGGAAACGAGATGGACATTTGGCTCTTGCGAATTCAAAGAGATCCGCGTTGGTTTGCTCGGGGTTTGAACTTGATGCCTCGCTCCTTCTGCTTATTCAATCGATTCAAACCGCACGTCCTCTTCGCTCTTTTCGAATTGCATCGGTCGGCAGAGCGAAGAAAGCCCCAAAAACTTTCGCTTCGAATTTGCATGGATTTCTTTCCTTTAATGTTTGTGGCATTAAAAGAACTGAATCGAGGGCAAACATGTGAGTTTGATGGTCAACACTTGTGCTGAAACAAAGACAGATCTTCGCTTCATTCGTGTGCTTCAAGTTCACAAACACAGCCACTTCTCTCCATTCTCCGCATAACACTCCCGCTCGTCTGATGAACTCCGCACCGCCGCCCTTCCGCCTCGCTTTTGCAGCGAAATCCCGGCGGAAAGTTTCCGAAATCCGCCCGCCGGCCGGCCGTCCGCCCGCTCCGCAAAGGATCCGATTTCATTTCGCTCGTCGTCGTTTTGGTCGTCGAGCGGAACGAACGAAGCGGGAGCTTCGCACTTGACGCCGCCGTTTCATCCGCCGTTGTTCCGCCTTTGTTCTTCCGGCGCTCACTTTTTGTTGAAATGGCAAGGATTTGTGGGCTGCTTTGTCGATTCGGTGCTTAAAGAACGGCCATTGCATCCACTAATTGAGGTGGCTTTGAGTTGTGACCGGTGGAGTCGATTGTCCGTCGAGTTATAAGTTCATTCACAACCTCCTTTCTACCCCTTCAAAACTCCCGTTAATCAGGTCTAGCTCACTCATCTAATGAACCCTTACATAAAGAACGAGGGGTTTGGTTTGCCCCAGGCCAAAATCCGAATGTTCTTCGCGTGCCGTCCGCCCGCCGCCTCCCCCGCTTCCTTCCGCTCGGGGCGGGCGGCCGGAAAGCCGGCGGGCGGATTGGCCGGCGGAATTCATGACTTTTTGCTCCGCGCCTCGTTCCCTCGGCCGTCCGCCTTCTGCTTTGTTTTCCCCACCGCCGAGGGCGGGCGACGTTTCTTCGTTTCCGGCCGGCGGTCAACGAGGAAGTCGGCGGGCGGGGAGCTCCGAAGAGCCAAAGGCGGCGGGAAGGCGGCGGATTTCATCCCGAAAAGCGAAAACAATTGACTCCGCCGACCGGACGGCCGAATTGGCGCGATTTCGAGTTCTTTTGGGGTCAATTTTTCATTCTTTCCTCGACCGTCTTGTTTACGTCGTTCCGCTTTGTCGCTTCCTTCGCGCCGCCTTCGTCCTGCCGTCTGCTCGTCGTTTCCCAATTGCATTTCGCGTCGTCGTCGTCCTTCCGCTTCGGCGTTTGTTTTGCGAATGCGGAAGATGTTTGCGAAATTCCAAACCGAATTTGGGCGCTTCCCGTACGGCTTGCAAAACGTTTTGTTTAAAGACGGTTGTAGTTGCTGCTGTCTTTGCATCTCACAGATTCTTTGGAGCAGAACTTCGAGCTGTCTGCAAAAGCGATCAATGGCTGCTTTCCACCGACTTACGCCTTGCTCCGACTCTTTACCAGCGAATTCCTTTCATGTTTCCTACGAACCGGAACTTTGAAGCGCGATCACCCACCCACCGGCGATTACTCACTTCTTTCCTTCTTTTCCGTAGCCCGCCGCGTTATCTCCGGCGTTGCTCCACCGAACGAGCCGGCCGTCCACTTGGCGCTTCGAATTCGAAACGAGGCGGCGAAGCGGAGCGACCGAAGGGCGTCGAAAAGTCATTAAAATCCGCTCCACTCGGCCCGCCGACCGACTCGTTTCCATTCGGAATTTCGGTCGTCTTCCCTCCGCGTTGGATTTCGTTTGCTCGGCTTCGAATCCACCGACGAGTGACGTTCGTCGGCCATTAGGACGAACGAAACGAACGGGGCATCCAATTGATTACGCCCGGCTTTTATTCGATTGAGTTCGGAGCGTTCGGTTCCTCTTGTTGTTGCGAGTACGATCGTTCGGAGTTGTTCGTGCATTCGCGAATGTCTAACGCGTGCTCACCAATCGTTTAGCAGTTGCTTCAACCCCCTAACGTCCTCCGTTGCTTCAGCCTAACCGCCACTTCAACGGATTGGTCGTGCCGCGAGTCACGACCGTCGCTCGTCAAGATTATCTTCTCGTATGTGGAACGCAACAATCAGTTCGCTGCGGCGGCCTCCGCCCACCTGAAAGACGGCCGGCATGGCGGCGGGACGGCCGACGGCAACAAGCGGCCCTACTTGTTCAGCAGGCGCCTGCGAGATGTGAGTTGCCGCCTGTTGTTCGATTGGAAAAGGGAGTGTTTGTACTACTACCTTTTTACTGCAACATCGGAACAACTCGTTAGAACTCCCGTACAAACGGAAGTAAACGGGGAAAAAGAACAAAGCGGTAAGCGGCCGGATTGCTCATCTCGCCGCTGCCGCCCGCCCGCTAATCTCCGCTCCGCGACGCGGCCGGTAATCCGCGGGACTTCTGGCGGCCGAATGGTCGATTGGATTCGAAAGAGCGGCCACAAGCGGCGAGAAGCCACATAGCGGCGTCTTCCGCTCATTTCTATCTGTTGGGGTCAATTGCCGTTGGCATTGGGCTCGTGGGCAAGAATCGGGCTTTCTGTTCCCCGTGTTAGTAGCGGGGTTCTCTTGCGATCAATTCAACATCACTTTCGATTCTCTTACTCATTTGCTCGACCCGTCCCATGTAACCGCTGGATTGCAGGACGACCTGTCGTTGTGCGACGCGCTGCTGGACGAGGACTCGGCGGCGGCGAGTCGGCGGCCGTGCACCTCGAAGCGCTCGCTGCCCAACCGCGGCGACTTCTTTGCAGCGCCGTCCGGCGGGCGCGAGAAGGCGGCTGACGGAGGCGCGCGGTACAAACTCCTCTCGCAGAAGTCGGCGGGCAATCTGTTGGCTGGAGCCGGCGGGAGTGGACGCGAAGAGTGAGTTTTCCTTTGGGTTGATTGAAGGGTGAGAAGGGCGGTAGTTACCAGCAGCTACGTGGTGGTTAGAGCGCAATAGAGCTTGTTCTCTTACAAAAAGCACCCCAATGCTCACCCACCGCTTGCAGGCAATCCGAGCCGCTCCTGACGCACCCGCGGCCTCCGAAGTCGCCGCGCGATCAGAGCCGCCGGCCGCGCAGCTCGTCGCGCCCGCCGCACTTCCACCCCGACCGGCGGCCCCCAACCGCCGCTTCCGCAGCCGCCGCCTTCCAGCCGGCGCCCGTCCGACGCGCGGATTCTGGTGAGTTCGATGGGGAATCTTGCGGGTTTTGCTGTAGAATATTTCGGATCTGGATAGAGAGTGGTAAGGAGCGTAACTTCGAGTAATCAGGGAACATGCTTCACAGAAGAGAGCGGTGTCTTCTTTAAGGCAGTCTTCCTCACGCCTAATCGAATGAACGGGCGCTTTGTTTGTTTGTCTCGCCCATTCCCAAAAGAGTCGCTCATTAACGAAGCTTCTCGTTAATCATGCGCTCTTGCCCCAAAAGTCGAACGGAAGCTTCTTCGTACTCATTTCTTATTCCTCGTCTAATCGGGGGCGTCCGCGCTGTTCAGCAGCGAACTCTATGGTCCCAATAGTCTCCACTAAACTCGCGTTTGACATCGAACGCCACCTGACTGACGCGCGATCAAGTGACCATCGGGGCCGAAGGTCAAACGTGCGACGAGGCGGCGCGGCGGCGACAAGGCCGCGCAAGAAGCGTGTTTTTCGACGAACGGACGAGCAAATTGGCGCCGGAGTGAGTAAACGAAAAAGAACGTCGACGGCGGGCTCGTCTTTCCGCTGGCTTTCCGCTGGCTTTCTTCCGCGCCGGCCGAGACAAGCGGCCGAATAAATTGGACGAAAATTGAACACCCGAACCACCCGCCGCCGACGGCGGCCGGACGTCGTGAAGCCGACGAGAAAGCGCGGATGAACGTCGGCCGAGGGCGGATGTCCGATGCGGTCGTCGATCATTTTCGTCGCCGCCGATGTTCGCTTTCTGCAGAACGGAACGCAAATTTCGGTTCGTTTTGCTCACTTCCACTCGATTCTTGCGGGGGATTTGAGGCGCCGGGTGATGAACGAGCGATCAAATCGATCATTTTTCTCGAACCCGTTGGACTTCGACGGTTGGGGCCCCGTGGGCGTCGACTTTATTCCTCGCGTTTCCCACTCGACAGCTTGCGCGGCGGTCCACTTTCACCTGTGCACTTGACGGCGCCGTGAATCACGCACTTCCCGGTTTCACGCCCGCGCCTCGTTTTTGTTCCGCGATTCAGCCACAAGCGAATCAAACAACGCGCCGAATCGCGCGCTCGCTCGTTTGATCTTCGGGCGAGCGGCGGCGGCGGTGAGCGCGGGGGCACTTCAAAGCGCGAGAGGCGAATTCGATCGGAGCGCGACGGGCGGGCGGCGGAACGCGCGGAAAGAATGGCGGGACGAAAGCGAGGGATGAGCGCGCGGAAGACGCGCTGGCAGCGCGGCGAGGGCGAGCAGTTCTAAAAGTCTTCCTGCGTGACGCCATTCGCTCGCTAATTTCTGTCCGATGCGCGCTCTTCTGGTACCGCGTGTTCCAAAATTTCCCTCCCTCGTTCGAACGCGCGGGCGGTGTCGGGCGCGAGCCGCGCCTGTCTGGCGCAAACGAGCGAGCTGGTTTTGGTCTTTTCTGACCGTTTAGACGCTCGTGAGACGCCCAAATCGCACGAACTTGGTCGAACAACAGCCTGCATTGAATCCGCAATTTTTGATTGACCGACTCGGTAAAATTTCGATCAATTCGAACAGTTTTAACGGCTGCACGTGTGAAATTCCGGGTTTCCGCAGAAAATCGCGCTTTCGGAGCGTTTCTGCACCTACGCGACTGTTCCAGTTGTTGCTGGCTGATGATTGACCCACGGCCGGTGAGAAAGGCGGTGAATCTCTTAAATTCAACGAGTTTTTGACCAAAACCCAGCCGAAAAGCGAGAAAATCCGCTCGCACATTCCGCCAGCTAGGCGCGAGTCGCGCCCGACACCGACCGCGCGTTCGAACGAGGGAGGGAAATTTTGGAACACGCTGTATTTCCGGCCGTTTTACTCGCGGCTTGTTTATTTTCGATCGTTTCGCCATCGATCAACGCGAACGGCGCACTCCCGAATTCGGGAAACTGGCGGAAATCAACGAAAACACCACGCGGTTCCGTTTGATCGTTCAGACGTCGAACGCTGCCGCCGGTTTTTCGTTCTCGCGGCGTGTTGGCGGCGAACCAACCGCGTAGAGCGTTCGCGCGTTCCAACTTTTATTCGCGTTTTGTTTGGACTCCGTAACGCGTTCTCTCGAACCCACTTTTCAACTTTCTACTCAAAAGTGATTTCATTCACTTTGGTGGGCGCACGTCAAGAGCAGACGATCGTCAACGAGCCCGCTTGCCGTTTTTATCGTCGAAAGCTGATAACGACGGTCGTGAACGCTCGTCTTTCTTTCTTTTGCGCTTTCTTTCGTCCTTCTTTTCCTCCGCTAATTGACGCTCGCCTTTCGAATGAACGCTTCGAACGCCGCGAACGTCTCGAACGGCGATGGTGAGCTTTCTTTTCGTTTTGAACACGAGAGCTCCCCGGCGATCAATTTGCGGCTTTCATCTCTCGATCAACGATTCGCACGCCGTTTTGTTTTTGCGATCAATCCACTGGAGCGGACATCTAATCGATTGCCGCCGCTTGGAAAAGCAGAGCCTGGCTGAACGGCCGCAGGCGCAAAAGCGGCGAGAAATCGGCCATTTGTTCCCGCGATCGAGCCATCAAACGAGCAGCAAAGAGTGGCTCTTTTTGTTCGTTCGTTCGCCTTCGAGGTGTTTGTTTGTGGATGAGTCAATCGCGGCTGGATTCTATCTGCCATTAGGCGACGGACCGAAGCGAGTAGGCGATGCTTATTTCTACTCGCTTTGCTCCTTTGTGGTTTTTGATTTGTGCTCGATGGATTGAGATTTGTACGAGCTCGCCGAGTTGTACTCAAATCTCCACTTATTCGTCGTCGATAGACGGAATGAACCAGCGATACCCTAATTCGACCTCGTTTCATCAACACGAACAGCCGTCTTCCACCCTCCGCTCCGCTCGTCCGTCGGCCTTTCTGTTTACAAATCCGCTCTTCTTACGTCCGCAGCTCGTCTGCTTGTAACGCGGCGGGCGGGCGGAGCGGCCGGTCGGTTGCCCCTGGCGTTTTCCCGCCGTTCGCCGCGGCCGACGGTTCGTCTCGAGGACGCCGTTTCCTTGTGCTCTTTGGTGTGCGGGGTTGACTTGCGGTCTTTTGTTTTTTTGAAGTGGAGCCATGGCTCGTGGTTTCCACTGACCGCGTCTAAGTTGATCGAGCCACGAGTTCGCCATCAGCGCGTCGAGTCCAACGTGAAGCTTTTTTGGGGCTTCTTGTGACCTTCGTTGCTCTTGTTCAGCGAGCGGGGCTCTTCCACGGCTCGCTTTCTTCTCGCTTAAGCGGAGAAGCGCACGTGGACGGCGAGATGAAAGAAAACACGTGAATTTATCCCGCCGCTGCAAGCGACATTTTTCGTCTTCTTTTTGTCGGGCCGCTTCTTCTTTTCGTTTGTTTGTTGCGGTTTTGCGCATTTGGGGCCGCGAAACACCTGGCCGCTCGTTTGACGCCACGGCGGCCAACCGAATTACGCGATTCGATTTTCGAGCTACGAGAAGGGGCTCGCGGAAGGGTGGAAATGAAGTCATCGAGCCCCGCCGAACCCAATTTCCTTTTTTTTCTTTGCGGTGTTCTCCGGTCGAACAGGCGGCAATCACGAGTCGCGGTTCGAACGAAAAACCAACCGCTCCACTCGAGACGTTCGGCGAAAACCACGAGGAAACCGGTGCGAACTTTCGCGCGCGCTCTTCAACCGCCCGCAATTTCCGCCGCGCTTCCGTCCGCTTTTCGAAGCAAGCGGACGCTGGAGGGGCGAAGCGGCGAGCGAGTCGTCCGCGGCCACCGCGACGAAGAAGCGCGACGCGTTGCGAGCGCGCCGATCGAGTCGCAAAAATGTGACGACGGACGCGGTCGAGAGCGCAGCGAGTCAAACAGCCCGCGGGAGTGGCGGCCGGCGGGCGGAAGAGGCTCTCACCGGAGGATGGGCGCTGCCGGTGACTCACGCGTTTTCTCCGCTTCTCGTCGCCCGCCGCTCTTCGGTTTCTGCGGTTCGTCGGCGACCGGGAGGTTTCGCGATTTTTGGTGGCTCTCGAACTTCTTTCGTGCGAGCTTCACACGTTTTTTCAAAACGCAACTCGTGATCATCGCTCTTCGTTTCCGTTCACGTGGAGTCGTTTGCCGTTCCTGTCCCTGTTTCAAGAACGCCGCCGGAATCGATCTTGCGGATGCAAATTCGTGGGCAAACAGGCGTAGAAAACGCGCAGAAACAGCCGCCCGCTCGCCGTCTTCGCGTTTTCCGCTTCGTCGATTTCGTTCGCTCGCCGCCACGCGTTCTCAAGACGACCGCCCTTCGTTCTCTCGTGGGTGGTCGCCTTGGAAGGGGTTTTGGGTGCAAGACGATCTTTAGGCAACATTAGAAATCACTGCATCCTTGCTCATAATCTTTGCAATCTCTTCCCGCATCAAGCGCTGTCTTTCGCGTTCGCCCGCTCTCATGACGGCCATTAGTTCTACGCGAATGTCGTGGGAACTCGTCTCGGCTTCGGCGAACCTTTGACTGAAATCCACGACGCGGCCGACTGTTGACGGGCTGAGAACCTGCTCGGGCAAACGTTCTTTCGAGCGTTTGAAGGTGTAATGCGGCGATGAGACAAATGGGGTGGCAGATTACTCTATTCGTTTGTCCAGGACCTTTCAAACACACTTCTTGTCCATTTTATCCGGTCTGTGAACAGCTAAAGTGCATCTACCAATGCACCTGCTTGCTTTTGTTCTCGGTGCCTCATTTGCACGTCCACTCCAATTCCTCGAGCTACCCACCCACTATATTTTGCCCCGTTCAGCCCACTCATCGAATGCTTGCAGGCGCTCAACCACCGGGCTCGCTTTCGGCCTCCTCGCTGACGGGCGGCGCGCATCGCTTCCAGGCGCGCCATCAACACACGGGCAGCTCGTCGAGTCACCACTCCGTCGGGCAGTCGGCGGACGAGCGGCCGCCGGTCGGGACGGGCATCGCGAATCCCATCGACGTCCAGCAACATTTCCCCCCAGCGGCGTCGCCCGCATCGTTGGCGATGGTCGTGCGGAATGCGGACGGGACGGTGGACGTGGAGCGGGGGCGGCAGCACGGCTTCTACTCCACGTCGACGCCGCCCGAACTCGTCGGGCAGCCGAAATTCCGCGCCCATCGCGGCCGCAATCGCTTCTTCTGCTGCGGCCGGCTGATGATGTCCCGCTCCAACGGGGCCTTTTTCATCACGTTGACGCTGATCTTCTCCACGATGATTTGCTTCTTCGTCTTTGAGTGAGTTCTCCGCAGTAGACAGCTCACCAATCCTTGGTGTTTAGTGCCGCCTACGTCGCGGAGCACATCTCCCTTGCACTGCCCATTTGCGCTTCGTTGTTGTTCATCGCCGTGCTGGCCAACCTCTTCAAGACCTCCTTCACGGATCCCGGCATTCTGCCGCGTGCGGGCAACAAGGAGGTGCTCGAGCACGAGCGGTTGTACCGAATAGGTGCGTTCTACTCATCTTTCCGTTGCATTCTTATTGCTTCCTGGGTTGCAGAGACCGGGAACCCGCAAGCGACCAATCCGCGCAGCAAATCGGTGCCCGTTCTGCAGCAGTGCGTGGTCGTCAAGTACTGCTACACGTGCCGCCTGTTCCGACCGCCCCGCCTCGTCCCACTGCTCCGTTTGCGACAACTGCGTCCTTCGATTCGATCACCGTTCGTTCCTCCCGTTCTTTCGTGCATTCAATCCTCGCTTTAGACTGCCCGTGGGTGGGGAACTGTGTGGGCCAACGGAACTACCGCCATTTCTACTTCTTTATCCTCCTCCTGACGATCCTCGACCTGTTCGTCGGCGGCTGTGCGGTCGCGCACTTGGCGATGCGTGAGTCCCTCTTCTTTCGATTGCTTTCGTTCATTCGAGTCGAATTTTAGTGTCCGTCTCGCAGAAGACCTTCGTCAATGCGATCCAGCTGTCGCCCGGCTCGCTGTTCGTCTCAATTATGTGCTTCCTTTCGGTGTGGTCGGTGCTGGGCCTCTCCGGCTTCCACACGTACCTGCTGGCTTCAAATCAAACGACAAACGAAGAGGTGAAGGACACGTTCGCGGACATGTGGCCCTCGTATTGCGGCTCCCTCTACTCGAAGGGGAACTTCTTCACGAACTGCATGGGAACGCTGTGCGCGCCGGAGATCCCGTCGATGCTCGACCGGCGCGGCCGGATCGCGCCCGATCGCGTGGTGACCGTGAGTTCTCTCTTCTTTTCGTCCATTCGATTGAATTCGGCTTGCAGGTCCAACCGGAGGCGATCCAGCGTGCCCGGAAGTCGGGCATCGCGTTCGCTCTCGACCCCACGGCCGCCGCGCCGAACGGCCAGTGGACGACGCCCGACGGGGAGCGGCGGGAGGACGCCGGCGGTCTGGTGGAGAACCGCTCCGCAACGATGTCCTCCTCGTCGTCCATCCACTCCTACTCGTCCTCCTGCTCCGTCCAGCGCGTGGCCGACGACCCGCCGCAGCGGTTGGATTCGGAGAGCGACGAGGAGGACGACGAAACCGAGCGGACGGAGGCCAACCGCCCGCCGGCTGCCGACCGGAGGGCCGATGCTCCAGCTGAAGCCCCAGCGAAGGCCGAAACGAACCCCCGACTGCACGCGAATCGCCATCAGGACTCCGTCCTCACCATCCACTCGGGCGTCGTCCATCAGCCGGACGTGCGGCAAGCGGACGAAGCGGAGGCGAAAACTTTGGAAATCAAAGTGGTGGGCAACGGGACGGCGGCCGCAAGCGACGGCAAAATCCAGAGGTTCGTTCATTTCATTCGTTGATTTCTTTCACTTGTTTTGCTCGTTTCAGCGAGAAGATTTGATCCTCCCGCCCATCCATCGAGTCGAGCCGTGCCAAGCGATCATCGACGCCCCTCCTCATCGGTTCCATCCTCAATTTCTCCCCCATCCATCCACCAGCGTGTTGATCTCATTCCTTGCCGTGCGACGAACCCAATCGAATGCGAATTCAGGTCCCGCCGAACATTCACGATTCTTCCCGCTTTCCCCTCCGACTGTTGCTCATTCTTTTTGTACATAAAGTCATCCCTTTGTGTGGGCATTCCCCTTCGCGTTCACTCCAGTACCCCCTCAACTCCTCGATCGACTTGCCATTGCGGAGTTCCGCCCTGCTTGCGGAGAATATCGGCCTGTTTATCCCCCTCCCATCCGTCTATTTATTCCCCCGAACATCTCCGATTTCTTTCGTTCTTCTGCTTCCTTCCGACACACGGGTTCCACGGGCGGTCTTCCTCTTCTTCGTTTAACGTTTCGAATGAACAAAACGAGTGAGCAAGTGATTAGGCGCGAGTTTACTCTCGATTGATTGCACCCTTCATTATGCCCGAACGAACGAACGAACGAACACGTGCACTCGCCGTTCACAATCAACAACCACAAACAAACAAACAAATACCCGACGAACAATAAGCGAAGCGAAGGAATTGCCCACTAGATTCCTAATCGAAGAGAACAATCAAGCATTGCGGAGATTCACCACTCCGTCTTTACGGGCACGAGAGAATTGAACTAAAGCGAGGGACTAAAGCGAAGAGATACCCATTCATTTCAACTGATTTGGCAACGAAATTGAAGCGGAAAGCGAGGGGAAGACCCGTGGGACAACAGAAGACGAGAGAATCCAACGGAATAGCGGGCGTTCACATGAACACCTCGGCGATGACGCGCTCCAGCAGCTCCACCTGCTTGCGGGTAGTCGGGGCGACGCGGTCGGCGATCAGGCGGCGCCCGACGTAGTCCTCCGACTTGCTGAAGCCCAGATGGCGTTGCAGCTAAAGCAAGGACATTCGAAACGGAAGAAAAAGGAGGAGGGACTCACGTGTTTGCGGAAGTTCTCCATGTCCTTCTGCTCGGCCTGCAGGTCGGCGATCTCGTTCTCCACGTCGTCCCGTTGAGTCTTCGGGATGGAGCAGCGGTCGCTGAAATCACGCGAGTTAAACGATGCAATGGAGAGGATCCTGTTCGAGTGCTTACCGCATTCGTTTCATCCACGTGCACTCGGTGGCTTTGATGCGGCGGTCGAGGACCTCGTGCATCTCGAACGCCAAATTCCGTCCGCTCCCGAGTTGCAGGATCGCGGCGATCGGGCGCTCGAGGACGGGGAAGCGGCGGCCGGCCAGTTGGAGGCGCTGGAACTCGCCGGACGGGGCGGAGGCGGCCGCCTTCTTCGAGCCGCTCGCCCGCGAGGGCGCCGAGTGGACGCTCGCGTGAGTGGCCGACACGTGGTGGAAGGACGAGCTGCCGGCGGGACGGCCGACCGAACGCGGCGGCTGAGCGGCGGACGGGGCGCCCACTCCCGATCGTCCGACCGGGGCGGCCGGAGGGGCGCGGTAGCTGTGGAGCGGCTCGACGGCGAACGGCGCCTCCGTGGACGCGGGGAAGAGCGGCTCGTTGAAGTCAAAGGCGCGGCCGCCGAACTCGCTGAAGGGTGTCCTCTGGGAGGCGGCCAACCGCTGGTGCAGCTCCGCCTCGGCGATCGAGCGGTTGATCGACTCGTTCACGCGGCGCAGTCGCCGCCGCAGGTCGTCGTCCTCTTCGCGGTGCGTGTACAACGCCGAGGAGGGCGCGCGACTCGCCCGACGCGGCAGCGGGAGCTCCAGCAGGCGCTCCGAGTGCCACGACCGGTGGGAGCGGTGGGAGCCGCGCGACTGGTTGGACGAGCTGAGCGACAGCATCCTGAAGATCGGCAGTGGACAAAAGAAGATGGAAAGGAGGACTTACTCGAAAGAATCGCGCGCCATCCGGTACGCCTCGCGTTCGCGTTCGACTTCGAGCTCCGCTCGGAGCTCTTGGCGGCGGCGTTCGCGCTCACGATCGGAGCGTTGCGACTCGCGCTCGTAGCGGGAGGACGACTCGCGGCTTCGCTCGTGCTCCCCGCGGTGCTCCCGGTGGCGTTCCCGATGCTCTCCGCGGTGCTCTCGGTGCTCCCGATGCTCCCGATGCTCAGCGCGATGTTCCCGATGGGGACGGCGGGCGATCGTCGAGTCGAGCGGAGCGTCCGGCAGGAAGACGTCGTCGCTCTCCACCTCCAGCGTCTCGTTCGCACGATGGCGGCCGCCCGTCGAAGTCGTCCGAGCGCGGCCGTTGGCCGTCGGGTTGATCGCCGGATCCGAGGGGATCGAAGTGGCGCGGAAGGCGCGGCGATCCTCCGCCTCCCGGCGGCTCGCGGCGGCCCGCTGGCCGGCCGGCGGGCGTTCGGCGAAGACGGGCGGCGGCGACGAGGCGGTCCGCTGCGAACGACGCGGCCGGTTGGCGTTCGAGCGGTCGTCCGCTCCGGGTTCTCCGCTGAAAGCAGAAAGGATGAGGGCGAGTTGACGGAAGCGGAATTCTGATCCGAATGGTCGCAGTTTAAGAGGTTTTTGGTATGGAATTTTGAGGTTTGTCGGATGGGCTTCAAATCCTGCTGTTCTCCTTGTTTGAGTTCGAGAGATCGCCGATCAATGCAAGTGGAAGCCGAACGGAGAGAAATGGGTAATTTGCAGCCAATTCTGGCCTACAAAAGTGGATTTGACGTGAATTTCTTGTGCGGTCAGAAATCAGGTAAAATTTTGACTCGCGACTGCAAGAATTGCAGCCACACAAGCTGCAAATTCCCTGCGAAGATCTCCTGAACTCAAGCGAGCAGCAAACACAAACAAATGCTGGAAAGGAACTCACAAGACGGCGCGGAAGGGAAGCGAGGCGATCATTTGGACCTTGTGGCAGAGCGCGTCCATCTGCCGCATGCCCCGGGCGAGCGAGTCCTCGTCGTCCTCGTGGTCGTCCGGCTGCTCGTGCGGCGAGTTGCCGCCGTTCCGTTGGGCGGAAGCCGGCTGGAGGTTCATGCGCCCGAAGCGGCCGACCGAAGGGCCGATCGTCTCGTCGGCGTCGTCCAACAGCGGCGGCACGTGGCCGTTGCCGTACGACGACCCGTCGATCTCTTCGGCGAACGAATCCATCGCGATCGGCGATCTCCGCTCTTCGTTTCGCTGCTGCCGATGCGAAAAGCCGGGCGGACGGCGGCGGCGGGCAGCAAGCGGCCGAGGGGACGCCGCCTGAAACGCCGCGCCAAGATTCGAGCCGCCGACGCGCCGCCGCCGAAATCGCGGCGGGAATGGCGGCGGCCGACAGACGAGCGGCGTGTGCGGCGAAGCAGAGAAAGACGAAGTGTGGCTGCGGATGTGAATTGAATGCAATCAATCCTTTTCTTGAATTGCCATACATTCGAAACAGTTCGGCTGCAAGCAAACACTTTCGAACACAACCAGCCAAAAAAGAATATCTTTCTGTTCAATGGATTTGCGAAATGTTTCAACGGTCAGATGACTTGTGCGGTTTGAATCCTGGCGTCAAATAGGAAGTCCATAGAATTGCAACAAAACAGGCCGTTGGACCTCATTGTCGATGCCATTGCGAGTCGTTAAGGCAGCACGCGATTGATTGAAATTCGTCAAACAAACGGAACGAAATGGACTAACAGTTTCTTTCCGCAAACGTGCTGGAGGCTTCACGCTTCCGATTTCCTGCTTCTACTTACTCTTCGAACCGCAAGCAGGGCAGAGAACACTCCTCACCGGTGGCGAGGTCAGCGGTTTGATAAGAAGTCGAGAA